>CM062818.1:1199904951-1201399951 GCA_031772625.1 Pinus tabuliformis
TTTTATTTGCAATTTTTGACTTGCAGAAAATCTAAAAATTTAAAAAATGACTACCTAGACCTAACCAAATTCTGTGAAATTTTTTATGTGATATATTATGGTAATATAATATTGACTCTAGACACTAAGATGTGTCAGGGGCTCAACCTTCAAACCGTCACCCCGGCTTTGGGGTAAAACATGAGTGAAAAAACCTAGAAAATTATCTGCCTCTGAAAAAGAAGGGATAATTAACCAGATAAAAAAAACACTCCAAGGTGTACTCATTTTTTGATCGAGTCCCAACATCCTAGGCCTGTTACAGACTCAAAACTCATCATTACTAGTATCACTTATTACAATTCCCGTAGGGTGTGGAATCTAGGTACAAGAAAGATGATGAGAAGATAGAAGTAGAGTTAAAAAACTCTGTTGACTAACGATATCTGATGGTACAAGTGTCCTCTGGATCATCCTTGGGCATGGAGTCTTCATATAATCATCAGGTGCCACTCTAGTGGTCAACATTTGGCTCCATATGGGGATGCATGCTAGATATGAAGTGATAGTGTGCAAGAACCTGAAATTTGCATCAACCGACAAAAGACATATATCAGCAGTATCCATTCAAAATATCATCAAATGAAATAAAGTACAGAAACGAAAAAATGGAAATTTATTCTAAGAGCATAATGACAATTTATTCATGAAAGAAAACTACTTAAACAAAAATGACATGAGATAAGGTTAGAAATATGATACAAAAATATGCTCCATGGCATCAAATGTCTTCGGTGAAATCCATCTTGAGAACCTGCCTACTCATAGGCAAGTCCATAGGTTCTTTCTTTGATGTGCCTTGCCCAATTTTGACTATCTTCGGACCATGACTTGCCCTAATATTAACATGTTTGTGGCCATCAGATATACCAAACCTCTTCCTTTTCCTTTTCCGACTATTGATGCATTGAGGCTTGATCATGCTCAAAACTGGTGGTTCATTTTTTATATCTTTATTCTTTTTTCTCTTTTTTCTTTTCTTATTGATTAGTTTCAATGGTGATGACGATGCATTTATTTCCAATCCTACTGCTTTGTCTTGAAAGTGCTCTGATGGAAAATTTGAAGTACCCAATCTTTTTGAGCTATGCCTAATCTCTTCGTTTTGAATCTGTTCTATAAAGGGGGGAAGGAAATTTGTCAACACTGCATCACTCCCTGTCTAGCATGATCTATAGATAATCTCACTGTTGGGTTTCCTTGGATCTTCAACATGATACCTTTTCTCTAACTCTTGATCAAGTCTGACAAAGGTATTATCAAGCATGGGGATGGTGGCATATGATAAGTCCATTTGAAGGCTGCCACCTAGATCTGATGCCCATTTTTTTGATAGGAGCATTCCCCATGAATCTGGAACATTTATCACAACAATATCCATAGTCATTATTCTATCTGTGTATGTAGCTAGGAAAACCTATAAATCTTTAATTATCCCACACACTTCAATTCTTTTAGAATCCATTAAACATATGTTGTGATAGGGTCTAGAAACCCTTAAATTTAGTTGCTCCATGACTTTCTTGGTCATGACATTTGATGAAGCCCCTGAATCAAGCATGCAATTGTGTAAAAGACAATAATTCACTATCAAAGAAACATAAAATGGTAGGTGATCTTCATTCCCCACATAACAGTTCATACTTTTCAATACAATTTCCTCATCTTCCTGTTCGTCACTAGGATTTTCTTCCCTTTGAGTAACTTTAATGGCACTTAGTAACTTGGCCCTTTGAGATGGCATCTTTAAAAGTTTTGTCACTGGAATAGAAACCTTTGCATTATTCACCCAATTGCCCAAGTCAAAATTCAATTCTGAAGTAGAAGGAGAAAATTTCTGCGATTATTCCGGTCTTGGATATCCCTTCTCTGATAAGTCATCCCTTTGTGTTTTTCCATAGCAAGAATCTGTCCAGATGTATGTTTTTCACCAAAATTCTTAGTGACCTCGTCAAAATCTGCGATTATATTATAAACCCCAAGATTATTAGGCCTATGGTCAATCTCTTGATTTCTCTCAAAAGTGTATATTTGATCTTCCATGGAGAACATATTGATTTGACCACTTGTCCCTACATGTTCATCTCGTAACATGCCACTTTCCATGATTCTCTTCACATATGGGCATGTGGCTTCTTCATGGAACTGATTACATGGCCTACAAAAAGGGGGAATTTGATCTACCATGTTGGTGGATTCCAATGGATTTGGAGGCCTATGCTCCTGTTGAGGGCCTTTATTCTTTTGCCATCTATCATTTGGCTAGGTTGGAATCTTTGCACTTGTGATCTCTCCATGGTCACCAACCTATTTTGCATGGTTTTCATTTCTTTGATGCGATTTGCTTCCATGATCTTGATGAGTTGAGTTAATACTTTAATAGGATCATGTGTAGTCTCTTCCTTGGCATTGCCTTTGTAATCATTTGATTTTGATGGCCCTCTATTGAAACTAGGAATTTCAGATTTTCCTGACTGCTTTCTAGCCCTTTCTATCTTCAAGGCTTCAGATTGAGCTACACTTAGATTCATAGGCTCCTTCCTCCTCAACTCATAGGCAGTGTCAACCCCAAAAGCATCTAGATATGAGCATAAAAGAAATTCATCAGGAGGTTTAACAGTAGCAGGCATGCTTTTTACTAATTCATTGAATCTCTTGTTAAACTCCTCCATGGTCTCATTCTCATTTTTCTTCATGTTGCTAATGGCATTGATCAAATGCCTATTTTCCTTCTTCTCTCCAAACTTATCTAAAAATGCAGTCAAAATGGCTTGTAAAGAGTTATATGAGTTAGCAGGTTGCTCAATGAGCCAATCAAGAGCATCCTCTTCTAAAGATAAAACAAAAAGCCTCATCTTCACATCCTCATAATTAGCAGTGTTACACCATTTAAAGATATAAATATTAAAGTTTTTCACATGTGATGTAGCACTAATGGCATTCCTACCTTGAAAGGAAGGCAACATTTCAATAGCCTTGTCAGGGATATTGTGAGGATAACCATTTATGTTAGTGAAGTCACAAGGAGCAAAAAGATCATTCATGATGCTAGGCTCTACTTGTTCTTGAAAAAGCAAATGAATATCAGAAATAGCCTCTTGCCCAAGACTAGCAAGAGCTCTACTATGAGAAAGTCTATTCAACCTCTCTCTAAAAACCCTTTCAAGATCAGGAGAGGGGCTAACTAGACCACTTGAATTTCTCCTAGTAGAGACTCTTGCAAAATTTGGATTGAGTGGAGTCGCCACTTGAGCAAGAATCTAAATTTAAAGTTCAAAATGCTAAAACCAAAAAGTTAGTCGATTTTTCCCAGGTACAAGAAGACTTGTCCCCGGAAACGGCACAAAAAGATGTTTACCTTGCCGCCTACACCTACCTACAAGTCAGTGAGAAAAGCCTTCAACCCCACAAGGTGTGGTTGGTGGTAGGAAACTCAGAGAAGGGGTTGTCACAAAAAGATGTTTACCTTGCCGCCTACACCTACCTACAAGTCAGTGAGAAAAGCCTTCAACCCCACAAGGTGTGGTTGGTGGTAGGAAACTCAGAGAAGGGGTTGTCACACTAATCCTGACTCTCTCCGTTTGAGCTATCTCCTATGTTAGCTAAGGGGGGTGGTCCCTAATGAAAAGTTAAGTTAAAAGATGTGAGTTTCTAAGAGAGTGTTATAGTGAAAATGGATTACTTTTAAGGATTTATGGGCAAATATGAAGTGAACAACTTGAAATAACAATGCCAATCTAATATGATTAAAAACCATAAAACCAGACTTAAAAGATGTGAGTTTCTAAGAGAGTGTTATAGTGAAAATGGATTACTTTTAAGGATTTATGGGCAAATATGAAGTGAACAACTTGAAATAACAATGCCAATATAATATGATTAAAAACCATAAAACCAGTGCCTTATAAGGAATTTGCTCAACAACTTAAAGATATATTTGCTCAAAGTAAAATGCAATGCTCTCAAAAGAGAAAACAAAGTAACCCTGAAATGTAAATAAGAATTGTTAACACAAGATATGTAAGATGCAAAATGCTTTTGAGATAATCAACTTTATAAATCAAAACATGTGAAACATATCTTGCCAA
This sequence comes from Pinus tabuliformis, assembly GCA_031772625.1. Classification (NCBI taxonomy): domain Eukaryota; kingdom Viridiplantae; phylum Streptophyta; class Pinopsida; order Pinales; family Pinaceae; genus Pinus; species Pinus tabuliformis. Next base: position 1,199,909,079 of record CM062818.1, read on the forward strand.
AACCCAAAAAATTAATAATTAACTTGGAAATGTAAAAGAAAGGAAGTGTTAAACCAAGACATCAATATGCAATTAGACTTGAAACATGAAAAGAAAACACTTGTTTGAAATGATTACAATACTTGCTAATAGACTTTTCATATGAAAACTCAAACCATCAAGAGACAAGTAAAGTAAATGTAATGGAAAGTGCTCTTAATTAATAAAGTAAATGTAATGGAAAGTGCCTTAGTTAATTTTATTAATTAGCTCTACAACAAGATTATAATTTAACTCTTCAATCCTCATACCTCATCCTCGCCCAATGATATGGATCTCACAGTGAGGAGTCAATAGAGGAGTAGAGGATCCCTAAGATGTCTCCGTCAACCAACTTATGTTGGAGGTAAAATTTAATGAATGGAGACCTTCCTACACTAAAATGCCTAGATGAAATGCAAATTGTGTTAATTCCCCAAATTAAAATAATGATACATGCAAATGCTTCAAAGAGATTGATTTGAAATGCTTGAAAATGAAATAGTGTTCAACATAAGTTGCAATTATAACTTCAATTGGAGGAATAAAATTAGCTTACAAGTGTTGCACGTGTTTCATCAATGAATTAAAATGATACAAGTAATTTGCTTGAAAGTAAAATTTGTTTCAAATAGACAATGCCAATAAATTGCTCCAATATTAAAGATAACAATGTAGCATAAAATTGAAGCATGTATTCAAGTGCTCATGAAACAATTTACCAAGGTAAATGGAAACGAATCAAAGTTTGTTAAGAATATAAAATGCTTGCATGTAAATGATGAATTGCTCAAAGTAAAGTGTAAGCTTGTAGCTCCAAGCAACAATGAGAAAGAAAATGCAAAGCTCAAATGAAATTGTAACAAACTTTAACTTAATGAAATGTGATAGTGAGGTTGTGTTAATTCCCAATTAAAGCATGCATGTAACTGAATGAAGTATGAAAGCTTAAACCATGCAAATGTCAATCCACCCAAGAGAAGCCTCTCTCTAAATGGAGACATAGGATACCATGGGAGAAATCCCAAGCTCCCACAAGCAAGCTAGATCTTTTATTAATATTACAATGATAAGAGGGCCTTTCAAAGTTCTCAACTATACTTCAAGGAGAGTCCTCACAATAATTGCTTGAAACTTGGACACTAACCTCTTTTCTTGAGAAAGTAGTGACAAGATCTCACAAAACTTTGCAAGGGAAACAAGGTGTAAGTTTCCTCCAAATGCCCACGACTTAAAGAGGACAATGGGCAGCCCTTTAATGAACTCGACTTGGCCAAAATAAGCCTCAAAAGGGCTCACGACATCCTTGGAAATCGAACCCCCAACACTTGCCAAAGGTCCCGCAAACACTTGTTAGATGTTGCGGGAAGTTGATCTTCAAAATTTGCCACACAAGAGTTAGCAAACAATCTAAACAATGACTGCAAAATAAGTTAAGTATTAATGGAAAAATTAGCAAGATAAAATGTATATGTACAGTTATAATTTACAAAAGGTTAAGCTAAAGAGTGAGAGTAAACTCTCGTCTTTGCTTAGTCATCTTCAAGCTCTTAGATAGCAAATGAAGGAAATGAAGTACAATGTTTTTTTAAAAGAGATTTAAATTTAGAAGTACTCGGCTTGTGTACAAGCTATGTGCCAAAATCCCGACAAAATCACTTTGTAGGATAAGACTATGAAGGTTCAAAGAACAAATGAGAGCTCCTTTAAGAATGTATCAAGAGTGGGTTGGTCTCTCCCAAGACTTCCCCTCACGCTTGATTCTGTAATCCCAACAAGATGTTCCCTCTACAAAACTTCAATCAAGAATTAGTTCCATACAAATTTAGCAATAAACAATGATAAGAAACTCTAGAGATTTATTTAAAACCAACTAGAGCATTCTATACCTAAAGCATACTTCTAAATCAAATGTCAATGCAAGATAGCTCTACATTAACAAATCTACAAGAGCATATGGAAGCAAATTAGATCAAAGCATGAGTAAAAGGAATTATACCAATGCTCAACAATTCAACACACTCGAAAAGGAAGAACACCTCATGAATGAAACCCCAAAGTCTTTATTGATATTTCTGAAAGTGTACAAGGCAGCAACGCTTCCGCAAGCACAATAGCTAGTAACAATATTATCAATGTGAGAGCCCATGGCTCTATTATATAGAGAGTTGGGAGAAAATCCCAATGAAGAATGACAATGACAAATGACATTGGGTGACAATTTCAAAGATAAATTCAAATTTGTTGAATGGAGCTCCAATGCCAAGTGTAAAAATCGAATTCTGGCAAGTGGACATCATTTTCTTCTTCCCTTATGTGCCAAATTCGAATTTTATGGTGGAATGACAAGTGTATATGGGTGGTAACCCATGTGGGGACAATTTCCCACAAAAATCTGCACCAAATATTCTCCCAAATCCTTCCAAATGTGCATTAACTTCACAAATTCGAATTTGCAAGCACCAAATATTCTCCCAAATCCTTCCAAATGTGCATTAACTTCACAAATTCGAATTTGCAAGCAGCTTTTTCATTTAATGCCAAAAATTCGATTTTATTTGAGCACATGTCCTTTCCTTGATTTTAGAAGTCCACATCATTGGGACTTCACTTTAACTCCCCCATAATTTTCACCTCATTTCCACAACATTTAGCATGTGTGGATATTTATTTTTCTCTATTTATTTAATTTTTGGCTTAATTAATTGCCAGATTTCCCACTAAACTTAGGAAAAGTGGGTTTTGAGGGTCCAAAACACATTATTAACCCCTCAAAGTGTGTCATAGTAAAAAGTTGAGGGTGAGAGGTGTAATTTTGATTACTCATACCCCATACAACTTCTCTAGACTACACTTATTACAATTTAAATACAATTTTATTTGCAATTTTTGACTTGCGGGAAATCTAAAAAATTAAAAAATGACTACCTAGACCTAACCAAATTCCACGAAATTTTTTGTGTGATTTAGTATGGTAATATACATCGACTCTAGACACTAAGATGTGTCAGGGGCTCAACCTTCAAACCGTCACCCCAACTTTGGGGTAAAACGTGAGTGAAAAAACCTAGAAAATTATCTGCCTCTGAAAAAGAAGGGATAATTAACCAGATAAAAAAAACACTCCAAGGTGTACTCGTTTGCTGATTGAGTCCCAACATCTTAGGCCTGTTACAGACTCAAAACTCATCATTACTAGTATATTACAATTCCCTGTAGGGTGTGGAATTTGGCTACAAGAAAGATGGTGAGAAGATAGAAGTAGAATTAAAAAACTCTGTTGACTGACGATATTTGATGGTACAAGTGTCCTCTGGATCATCCTTGGGCATGGAGTCTTCATATAATCATCAGGTGCCACTCCAGTGGTCAACAATACCTACGTGGCCATCCAACTGGATTGGTACACCATACCTCTAGGTAGTTTCAGTCTCCCCATCACTTGTCCGACTACCAAGGTTGGGGTTCTCCTTCTGAGCTTCGCATGCTAACCTCGGATGCATTTGAAGCAAGCCCCATTTTTATTGTTACAACCCCCATTACAAGGACCACCTTCACATTGTCTAGGTATGTGCGCAGTGCTCTCCCATAAACAATGTCGGTTAAAGTCAACTGGTGCGGCAATGACCTTTGGTTTAGAACATCTCTCAAGGTGATTGTGCTCTCCCTCCTCAGAGCCCCTTGGTGTGGTAGAGGTGCCAACCATGCAATGAATGCTCCTTTTTCTACTTTCCTTCTTTCGACACCTTTGTGTTGTCTAAATTTCCAGTGCCGCCTAGCGCTATATCATCTTGGGACCCTATGTTAGTTTTTATAACATCAGTTGTGTTCTAGCCACAAAATTTGGTGGAGAGGTTAGAATACATGCATTTTCCAAAACCCATAAATCGTTTCTGGAAATTCCACCTAGAGATGACTTAATTAAAATAATTAATCTTTTTTTAATGGTTCCTAAGTCTAAACTTAGGAAAACTGATTAATTAAAGGGTATTAATTAAGTCATGGTGAGAATCTTCTAGAAGAAGACATGGATCAAGTTCTAGTTAATCTTAGCCATCAATTATGTTTTAATCTTGGCTCTTGATGTCTCAACAAGATATTATAAGAAGAAACTCGATGGGGGTTGGAGAACACACTTGAGACACCAAGGAATTCGATTTTGTTGGGAAATCGATCTTCAAAGTAGCAGCTGTGTGTTGCTAGAGGTGATTCAGTAAGATCGAAGTAGTGAGAGAGGGGCAGGGATAGTAAGGCCGGGAGGAAGATTTTCCAGTCTGGTGAGTGCATAGTAGAGAGACAGAGAGTTCCACAGAGAGGCAATGTAATGCTTCAGAGGGGAAGCCGTATTTTGCTGGGGAGAAGTAGTGATTCAGTGCCAGAAGCCGGAGTGGGAGCCCGGAGGCCAGGAGAGTCCATTTCCCAGACAACAACTGATCAGTTAGTGAGAGAGACACTGGTCTAAGTTGTGTGATGCAGAACTATGTAGGCTGACGCAGGGATTGCATAGAGGCAATAAAGAGCAGCTCATCTTGAGCCAAGGTCAGTGTCGGATCACAGGTGGAAGTGGGATTTTTTTCACAAGATCTTCTATCAGTCATTTCTTTGTATGGATTGCTAGATTTCAACATCCATAGTTTTGTACTCAGATTTACTATTGCATAATAATAAAACCCTCAGCTGCTGCACCTATTTTCCCAAGTTGGGTTTTTTCGGGGACATTGGTCAAAAAATAACTGTGTATTTGTGTGTGTGAGCATTTACTCTTCCAACATTATTTCTTTTGTGGTATTGTATTTGTGAAGGGTGCAGTGTATTAGTTTCAATATTTACTATAAGACGCAATAAATAATTTGTTCAATTTATTTAACAAACAGAATAAACTTAATCGGTTGTTGTAGTAGGATTTGGGGTTTTCCGAATTTTCACTATGGTGCTTTCTCTCCTTATCTCCTCGTCCGTCTTCGACTCTTCATTTCCAACCTCCTAGAATTGCATAGTCCCATCTCTTTGTCGCTCCTTATTCACAATTCTTCTTCGCATCACAATCTCCATTCCCTCTGGTCCTCTATTCTTCTATATACTCTTAGACTCCCACCGTCACTCACAGGAACTTGACTGTCACAATTGCTTACTTGATCGGGGTTTTATAGTCATTTTGTTGGACTCCTTTCTTGCATCATTATAGTAACATTGACCACCTTCATCAATGTATTAATATCCAAATCGCAACGCTCCTGATCTAAACTTTACGTGAAATCTCTGCATCATCAGTTTGAAGAGATAATGGGAACGAGCTCGTTCTCGAGATTGCTCCATCTCCTCTCAAATCTGTGAGGTCCACCTCAGCTTTGACACATCTAGCCCCATTACCTCGATAACTAGAGGGCTAATAATATGACTCGCGTGCTACCGTCAATCGTGAAGATCTCATTTGGCAGAGTCGGGTATTTTCTCTCATTGTAGCAACCATCGCTTAGCTAGAGATGATCCATAGTATTCAAAACCGGAACTGGTGACCGAAATGGTTCACCTAATAAACTGGGTTTCAAATCGAGACTGGTTAGATCTCAATGAATCAGTGTAAAAAAAAATGAAATCATTAATTTTTAATGGAAAAAAAAAACTATTTTTAAGATTTAAAACCATGATTCCAAACCAATAGAGACAATATGCAAAGTTTTCTCATCTATATACCATGTAAAGGTGAATATATCAAAATGGCACCGAGTGCAATACATATCATCGAGAAAATACGTAAGCAATGAGGCTCTAAATGGCCTATAAAGTCCAAAAGCAAGGCTAAAAGCTATGGGCCATTGGCCTAATACAAGACTACAAGTCTACATATCAGTGATCAACATGACCATTCTTCATCATGATCAAACTCATCACCACTACTAGACATAGGATCATAAAAAGGAGATACATCAACATCATTTGGATCAGAGTTTGAGGATGCCTCAGCCTCATCTGCAACCCCAGTAGTAGCACCAGTAGCAATAAAAATAGTGATCTGGACTTATGGAGGAACTAAATGGAATACAATTATAAACATAAACACAAAGATGCAACAGAAATAAATCTTCATTTCATTAATATCAAAGAATTGAACGCTGCTTACAAGCAGAATGGAAATAAACTAGGTCAGCCGATGGTAGCTTATCTTTAAGAAGAGATGTGGCGGCTACATGCCTCTGAACTGTATGACAATGAGGCTCAAGGGCCTTTTTATTATTATTGAACAACAAGGGGAAACCCCAAACAACCAAAAACCTAACCCTAGGAGATGGAATGCCAAGAGCTTGTGGGCCCCGTTGGGGTTAATTGGGTAGCCAACTTCCCAGGGTTGTAACTTGGTCATATGATCTACGTTTGGCGTGTACGATACCTCGCTAGAAAGATATATCCGATTACTACAGGATTTGCCTATGGCTACGAGCCTAAAAAAACGCCGTTTAGGGGGTCAAAACAACTCCGGAAGTTCAAGGACCGAAAAACTGCTAAAAATAGTAAAGTGTGCTATAGCCTATAATCAATGAAAATGATGAAACCGACTGGAGGTCTAGGTGGAATAAGCGGGTGGCCATCAATATCCACATGGATCAAATAGATCTAATGGAAGCATGAGTTGGTTGAGCTGCACAACTAGTGCATTCCATTGGTTGTTTGCCTTTGCTTGGTTTGGCTATTGGTTCTTGTTCCAATGGTGCTACCAGATTTGCATTGGGATCAACCCCCTAACTCCATGTCAATATCAAAATCAACATCAAACTCAACTGGTTGAGTCTCCTCCACCCATTTTGATGGTGGATCAATATTGTCCAATACAATGGGATCTAGATTAGGTCTTATGTTCATTAATTGGTTGCATCTTAGTCGAAGGTTGTATTACACAAAAACGATATCATTTAAATGTTTTTGTTCCAAATGGTTTCTCTTCTTCATGTGTATGCACTCAAAAACAGACAAATTGCGCTCACAACCTGAAGTACTGTAAGTTTCGCTGAGGATTCTAACTGCAAACTTTTGCAATTGAGGACATTTGCTGCCAAATGACTCCCACCAATGTGTTGCAAAGAAAAATCCATTAATTAGTTTATTTCATTACTTATTTACAAGTATTTACAGTTTGAATTGTAAACAATTGAACTCTAAAAGAAAAATAAATTGGAATTGCTTACTTGGTTGATCCACATCTCTTGCCATATTTGCCAAAGGTACCTGTTGCCATACTAAAAAGAGTAAGTTGTTTATGTATTTCCAGTTGGTCAGAATGGTTAGGGACCATGTACTCCAAGCAATCGTAAAACCCATCTCTGACCTCCCTAGTGTGCACATCTCCTAACTGAGCTTTATAATGATACTTTGGGTTTGGGGAATATTTGGTTGCATGTATAGGATGATGGATTTGATTGTTCCATTTGTCATTAATGATCTCCCAAATAAGCTCATATTTATCAAATTTATCCTTGTAAGTTGCCTGTATTTGCTCCTTTTCCTGATCCTTTTCTTCATAGATGTAGCCCATGGCCAATTTTTTCCCATCCAACCTCTGTAACACCTTAACAAAGGGGCTCGCCAATTTTCACAACCTCTGCATGCTTTTCCAAAAATAATTGTCGAAAACTCTCTTTTTGGTGTCTTTGCCATCTTGTCTACGAGCCCACTGAGATGAAGTCCATTCATCATAAGAAAACATTTTTTGCAAGTTTTTTTGATGAGAATTGAGACATTGCAATGTAAGGAAGTGAGTTGCAAATCTCGTAATTGTAGGCCTAACAAGCTATTTTCCCCTCGTTTTTTTCCTTATCAAGCTCAATACCCATGAGTGGTTGTAGATGTATTTTGTGATGCACTTGGCATGCTCTACAATGTTTTTTACCCACTCCACTTTGCCTATGTCCTCAACCATGAGGTCTATGCAATGTGCAACACATGGAGTCCAAAATAAGGTTTTATATTTGGACTCTAGCATTTTTCCAGCAAAAACATAGCTTGAGGAATTATTTGTGATGACCTGCACTACATTCTCCTCCTCCACTGTCTGAATAACCTCTTCCAAAAGCTCAAATAGAAGGTTTTCATCCTTTACCTTATCAGATGCATTAATTGATCTAAAAAACATGGGGTTCCTTAAGGGAAAGAAATAAGGAAATTAATGATAATGCCGTTCTTTCCATCGGTCCATCCGTTTGACATGATGGAAAAACCTGTTTTGGCCCATGACTCTCTATACTTAGTCATATACTCATTGATGCAAAAAATTCTCTTTTTGCAAAAGAGTTCCCCTCAAGTCATGCACACTAGGGCCTTTGAAGCCCTTTCCTGCAACTAAAACAGAGTCCCACATAACTTGGTAATAAGGTGAGCAGACAACATTAAATGGGATATCTATGTCATACCACCATCTAGCAATGTATTGAAAAGAAGATTCTTTGCATTGCTTTTTCCAATGGTCATCCAAAGCGGGTTAACTTTGAGTTAGAATTGGTTGGGAGGAAGTGGGATTAATAGAGGTAGTGGTGGAAAAAGTTGAGAAATAACTTTGGTTCATCCTCTCTTTTCCTTTAGATTGTTGGCCTTGATTATAAGACCTAAGAGCAGGAGGAACATAGTGAAAGGGGCCATTGGTGGAAGGGATAGAGGAGGAGTCTTGAATCTCAAAATCATCATATCCACCATCTTTCATGGCTTGTAAAATTTCCTTCTTCCTTGCAATTTCTTCTGGGATAGCCTTATCCCTAGCCTCATTCTCCTCAAAATTCTCAAACTTGGCAAGGTATTCTACCTTAATATATCCTATCACTTCCTTTGGTACTTGACTTGGTTTTACTTGGCCTCTTATCCTAGCCAACTATTGTTTCAACCTGAGAATACCCCCCCTCCAATAGATTTATTGCAAGATTTGCAGATCATTTTTCCATCAATCATATCACAATAAGCCCATGCAGTGTCCTTGGATTTTGGAGGGATAGTGGCTAGAAATTTGCAAATTAAAAAACAATTGCAGCTAAGTAAAATGGAAATCTTAAGATAAATTTTGGAAAAAAATGGGGCATATTTAGCCTACAAACAGATTGAAATTTAAGACTTTGAAAACTAATAGTTGAAATTTGATAGAACACAAAAAAATGGAAATCTTAAGTAAATTTTGGAAAAAAATGGGGCATATTTAGCCTATAAATAGGTTGAAATCTAAGACTCTGAAAACTAATAGTTGAAATTTGATAGAACACAAAAAAATTAAATACATGGACAACAACGAAATATGGATTTTTTCAAGTGATAATCCTTACCTGGAAATGTAAACTAGCTCCCTTAGCCTCCTCTAAAGATGCCAACGCCACTAACAACTCCAAAATAGCTCCAAGTCCAACTCCAAGCTCCAGCAACCCTTAGTCTCCTCTTGAAGATGCCAACTCCACTAACAACTCCAAAATAACTCCAAGTCCAACTCCAACTCCAAGCTCCAGAAAAAACTCCACTCTCTAGGCTCCCAATCAAGCTCACAAAAACTCCAAATGAGATGTGAGAGGCAAATGAGAGGGAGACATCCTTTTATTGGCTTGGATGGGTCATTTTTGGAGGGAAACAACCCTTAGTTTCCTTCAAAACCACCTAAAAAACCAAGAAAGAGGCATTTCTTTTATTGGCTTGGATGGGTCATTTTTGGAGGGAAACAACCCCTAGTGTGTTGTTTCCCCTGGTTTCCCTCAAAACCACCTAAAAAACCGAGAAAGAGGCATTTGTGGGGTCTGTAGTGTCCTATCTAGGGTGCTAGACTAGGCTATATTTATTATCGACTAGGATGCATAGACTTAGAGGCATGCGTCTAAAGTATATAGACATAAAGGATTATTAGCTAAGTGGTTATGATGGTAGGTCACAGGACTTCTTTACGGAAGACTGAGGTATGTTACCTATCACCCAAACACTTAGGTCACTCAGTTAATCTACCTAATTACCACACTGTCACTCAATTCATTTATCAAATTAAAACACTGTGTATCACTTCAAACCAAGATTCCAATCTCCTTACAGAGACACCATGCACGAAACCCTTGTTTAACAAATACTCAGCATTCACTAATATTCATGCAAGCTAAAGACATCTGGAAATTATAAACATACTTTGAAATGAAAGCAGAGTTCATAACATTGCTTTAGAGGACAACAGAGGATCAAATCCCTTACAGGATACGATTCACGATCCCAGTGATGAACTGGTCAAGCGATCTCATAAACATAAACCATACACATTCGATTGAAATCAACAATCAATTCTAATTACTGTGCAGGTCATGTAATACCCTAAGTTGCAAATGAAAAGGAAATAACAGTATGCCAGTTTAACGCAGGGCCCGTCCGCGTTCCAGAGGTATACTGGACTGTGTTCAACCGATTATCAAATCAACGCAACAAGACAAAGATCGTAGCTGTAACTGTGTTCTTGATATTAAGTTCAAACTCTGTTTCAAACGATACAACGATTACCCCTACATTGATTACACAGGACTGTATTTACATATGTTTTTACAACCCTTACATTTCGAAAACGAATGTACATTCATGATATGGCTGTTGCCGCTTTTATCATGTCGAGATTTTTAAAATGTTTCCATCCTAAACTGATTTCAAAAAGGAAAAAAACTAAATCAATGTAGAATGCTTTGTGTTGCTGCCTTTGTCGCCAACATGCTATACTTTGACCACTGTTGACCGCGCATGTAGGAAGGTCGATTCTGCTGTAGGATAGGTATTCGTCCATGCTTGGACATTCTACTTTTCATCCCTACCCTTCGTTCTAGCCCAGCTGTCATGCCACATGTCAAACAATGAAGCAATTACAGGATGTTGGAACTTCCTGTAGCCATTTTACCAAAAATCCCTAATTCTTTAACATAAAACTCCTAAATCAATTTCAATGCATTTTAATAACTATAGGACTATTAACTAATCAATTTCCAAGGGTTCTAAGAGATATGTGATGGAAAGAAGTAGGCAAATGATATGTTTTAGGAGGAAAAAGGAGGTCATAGGATGGTACGAACATCTCTCCCCGACTTAATGAATTAGCATGTCCTCATGCTAACCCCGAAGTGCTTCCCTTGAACTCTGTCCCTGCTTGGATCTCTGCTGCCTTTAGCAATGTGTCCACATTCTTTTTCACCTGGGCATCTTTCTGACCATGGAGCTCCTGCTTTAATCTTTTGTATTTTTCTTTGAGGGTCTTCTTCTGGTTGTACCACTTGGTGGCCCATTTACAAATATTCGTTTGCTCAGCCTCAAGTTCACTGATTCGCTCCCTTAACTTTTCATTCTTCTGCTGGGTCTCTTTACTCTGCGCTCGGAGCATCTCATTTTCTTTCTTGATAACCTTTTCTAACATATTAGCCTCCATGAGTTCTTCCTTCAATTTCTCAATTTGTTTCTCCAGTTTCTTCTGTTTCTTAATGGGAGGTGGTGAACCTTTTTCCTGCCTGTTATGGCTTTCAACCTCTATATCAGCTCCTGGTCCTGGTGGTGAGTGGTCACTACTTTCAATATCCATTGGTATAGGTGCATTGGATTCAAGCTGGTCTTCTTGTAACTGGGCTTTTGGTGCTCTCCTTGTTCTTCTTGAATAAGTGGTGAAAATTTTATCTTGCTCTGCCTTCTGAGCATCTTCTTTTTTCATTTTCCTAGTCCTTATGCTGCTCATAGGTGGAGGTACCTTGCTGGCTTTGGATACTGGGATCTCTTCATCGATATCCTTCATGAAACCTGAGTTCTCCTGCAGTTCTTCTTTGTCTTCCTCATCTTTAATTTGATTAGCAGCTAAGAACTCCTTCCACGGTTTCCCTCTTCTCTGCAATTCATGCTCAATAAGAATTTTAATTAAGCCAAAGTGATATAGGCTCTTGTCCTCATTTCCCTTCTGCTTTTGTATGGTCTTCGACATCTTGGTTAAGCTTTGTAATAGAAAATATGGTAGGCTGATAACGCATTGTCTTTTCAAGTGTAGCAGTAACTTAATATGGTATAGATAGACAATACTATAACGGCCTTCGCAGGTTACAAATTTTTGGAGAATATAGACCATCTCATCCCAGGGATGCATCAACCAACTCCTTGGAACACCTTTCTTCCAGTTAACTGATGAGACTCTGGATCTAGACATAAATTGAGTCCACGATTTCTCTTTAAATTGCTTTGTTTTAAAGTACTTCTCCCCTTTTGGGCTAATCCCTATTGACTGGGCTATGGTGTCCTCTGAAACCCTGAATGAGAAGTTACCTATCAGGGCTTTCTCTCCATTGAATGTGAAGGCGAATTGTTTGGTAACCTCTTCATTACTTCCATGAAATTTCTCTAAAAATGGCAACCACTGTATCTCTCTGAGAATCGAAATGCAATCTTCATGATATTGAGAACTGTCAAACATGCTCGGCTCGACCCTATTGGTCATTTTGGCAGAGGGTCGTGCTCTAGCAATTTCAACAAAGAAATTTCAATTTGTTACCTGGTGTGTCGCTCCCTTAATATCCAGTATGATGCTCGGTCGGTCGACTGTCTTGTGACTTTGGTGGGAGTCGAAACCGAATGGTTATATTCCCCTCTTGTGGCGCTCACTGCTTTCAATCCTTGTCGAAACCAAATGGTTATATTTCCCTCGTTGTGGCGCTCACTGCTTTCAATCCTTACTGTGGAAGTCACGGGAGTCAAATGCTAGCGTAAAATAACTGAGAATGATGGTGAAATAACCACTATACTTACTTCATAGCGTATTCATCCTTTGGAACAGAGGAATGGCTGTACCGCTTGTATAGATGTCATCATAGGAGCGCTGGAAGCGTATATGCAATACTAGGGTATGATTTCAGGGAGTCCTCTGAATCATTTGACCACGTCGGGTGGTGGAATCATAATTCGGCCGTGTGGGATACAATGAATAGGCCTGCTTTAACATTTGTTTCCTTTCCTTTTTTTTTTTAAAACAAAATCCACCACGTGTCCTGTTTCTATTGGTACTCGGCCAAATGGAAGATGTTGGTATGACTGTAGGGTGCGGTTGGCATAACAATGTTGATATGAAAAGGGGTAATGGATTTAGAAGTATGAAATAGGTTGGGGTATGACAGATGATAAGAATTAACAGTGAGATAAGGGATGATGGAAAATGTAGTGCCCTTGAAATCGATCATAACAGTCACAGTCATTAAAATTATCATTAAAAATTAATCTAAGAAATTAAATGTTAGGAATAAGGAACATATTACACTTTTGTTGGTTATTGTTGCATTGGCATTGGCATTGCTGACTATTCTTTGCTGTTCATCACAGGTCCCCTGAATAGATTTGAATGCAACAGGTCCCTCTGAAATCTTGAAGATGTTCATGCAGCTCCTTATATGTATACAGGTTCATTGAGCTTGGGCATTTGATGGAGTCTTGGTGCCCAACAACCTGTGAATCCTTGTAGAAACTTGATGAAACTTTGTTGAAGTAGCCCTGAAGTATCAATCTCTTAACAGGTCCCTTCTATGTGTCTTAAACAGGTCCCATTACTGCTGGTGTTGGTAGCATGGTCTTCTGGACAGAACAGGTCCCCCTGCATAATGTTTATAACCAGGTCCCTCTGAGATAAAACAATGACAAAACAACTTATTTATTGAAATCTGGAATGCTGGAACAAACTGCTTTGAAGATGTACAGTGAGGAGATGAGATAAGAAATCTTTAAGAATTTACAATGGAGAGATAAGAGAACAAAATGCTGATGCTTCTCTCCTCGACGAAAGAGTTGACTTGTCCTCAAGTCATGATTTAGTTGATACATGAAACAGTGAACAAAAGAAAAGAGAATTCTTACCCGCCAACGAATTGGTTTTCAAGTAGGAATTCGGTTAGAGTGTGCCAGAGGCTGGTTTTCACATCTAACCCATTGTTATTAATTTTTTTATTTTTATATTTTTTTTTTTAGTTTTTGTTTTGTGTGTTTTTTTTTTTTAAATTTTCTGTTTGAATTTCTAAATTGAAAGGAAATGAACTAAGGCAGGGATACTGCAGCTGAGGGTTGCAATATCTCAACCTCTCTTTGCTGAGATACTGTATGGAGAAAATCTTGCTTGCTGATGGGCTTAGTGTATAGTTTCAGGCGATGACCATTGACAGTAAAGGAATGACCTTCTCCATCAATAGTTTTGAGTTTGACTGAACCATTGTCGTAAGCCTGAATAATTTGGTATGGGCCCATCCAATGGGTGGTAAACTTGGCTTTATGATCTCTGAATTTAGAGTCAAAAAGTAAAGCCCAGTCACCTTCCTTGAACTGCTTCTTCTTGATATGTGCATCATGCCACTGCTTCCTTTGTTTTTGCATGAGGATTGTGGTTTCCTCTACTTGCTGCCTCATTTCATCCAGCTGGTTTAACTGCTGAATTCTCTCTTGTTGTGCTTGGTCCAAGTCAATTTGCAAATCTGCAGCCAGTTTAAAAGTATGTATTTGAAACTCAATAGGAAGCATTACCTCTTTGCCGTACACCAACTGATATGGTGTAAATCCTGTAGTATCCTTCCACGTACTTCTGTAAGCCCAAAGTGCATCTTTGAGCTTCTCTTCCCAATTCTACCTGTTCATTGCCACAGTTTTAGTAATGATCCCTTCCAAAGTTTTGTTTGTGGATTCCACCTGCCCATTGGCCTGTGGATGGTAAGGGGTACTTTTCCTGTGCTTGATTTGGTATTTGTCTGTGATGTCCTTCACTAGCTTTGAGGTGAATTGAGTACCATGATCAGTCACTATTTCCCTTGGTACTCCATACCTTACAAAAATCTCTTCAAAAAGGAAATTTACCACTGTGTGTTCGGTGGCTCTAACCAGTGCTTTTGCTTCAGCCCACTTTGTGACGTAATTTATGTACTTCTTACCATTGGAGGTTGGGTTAATGGGTCCTATAAAGTCTAGAACCCATTTGTCAAATGGCTCTAGGTGAACTTGGGGCTGAAGGGGCATCTCATCTGTAGCTGTTGGCTTGCCCATTCTTTGGCAGCTGTCACAATTCTTACAACTCTTTACATACTTCTTGGCATCCTTGAAAATGGATGGCCAGTAGTATCCAAGAGTAAGAACTTTGAATGCTGTCCGCTTAGCTGCAAAATGCCCACCACACGGTTCATCATGGCAAGATTTTAAAATATCAATTACCTCATCATTTCTTACACATCTTATAATGATCATATCATAACCAGTGTAAAATAAATCGCCATTAAGCCATGAATATCTAGCACTTTGTTTGACTAGTCTCTTCTTTTCCTTTGCATTAAAGTGTGGAGGTGTCCTTCCTGTAGACAAATAATTGGCCAAATCAGCATACCAAGGATTTACTATGGAAATTGCAAATAAATTTTCATCTGGAAAAGAATCTTCAACCGGAACAACCTCACCTCGATTTTGCAGTCTAGAAAGAAAATCTGCCACTTGGTTCTCTTTGCCTGGTCTATCTAACACTGTGATGTTAAATTCCTGTAACAATAATAACCATCTGGTAACTTTGCCACTAGTTATTGGTTTATTCATTAAATGTATAATGGCAGAATGATCAGTATGTACAAAGACCTCATAACCAGTTATATAATGTCGGAATTTATTCACAGCATATATGATGGCAAGTGTTTCCTTTTCTGTGACTGTGTAGTTTAACTCTGCAGGTGTTAGATTTTTGCTAATGAAATAAATGGCATAATTACAAGATTCCTCTTTTTGGCCTAATGAGGCACCCACTGCAGTGTCAGATGCATCTGTAAAGATATGAAATGGTAGGCTCCAATTAGGCCCTCTCAAGACTGGTGCGGTTGATAACTTCTTTTTGAGTAGTTCGAATGCTTGTTGGCAGTTCTCATTCCAGTTGAAAAGTACATCTTTGGTTAGAAGTTTAAACAAAGGTAAAGCTATTTTACTAAAATGTTCAA
The DNA here is from genome assembly GCA_031772625.1 of Pinus tabuliformis. Taxonomy (NCBI): domain Eukaryota; kingdom Viridiplantae; phylum Streptophyta; class Pinopsida; order Pinales; family Pinaceae; genus Pinus; species Pinus tabuliformis. The sequence continues at coordinate 1,199,925,047 of CM062818.1, forward strand.
TAAACCTTCTGTAATAGCTTGCATACCCAAGGAAACTTCTTACCTCTCTTTGATTCTGTGGAATTGGCAAATCAACAATGATCTGGATCTTTGCTGGGTCAACTTTGATGCCTTGAAAAGAAATATAGTGGCCTAATACTATCCCTTCGTTTAACATCATGAAGCACTTTTCATTGCTGAGGGACAGATTAGCTTCAATACATCTTTTCAAAACTCTCTCAAGGTTTTCTAACGCATGTTCAAATGAATTTCCATATACTGAAAAATCATCCATGTAAACTTCAACACAATTATGAATTAAATCAGCGAAAATAGCTAACACAGCTCTCTGAAATGTCGCTGGAGCGTTGCAAAGTCCAAATGGCAAAACATTGTAAGCATAAGTGCCCCAAGGACAGGTGAATGTGGTTTTGTCCTGGTCTTCTGAGGCTATCCTGATCTGGTTGTAGCCACTGAAACCATCAAGAAAAGAAAATGATGATTTCCCAGCTAGGGTGTCTAACACTTGGTCAATAAATGGTAGTGGGAAATAATCTTTGAGCGTTGCTTTGTTCAGCTGTCTGTAATCAACACAAATGCGCCACTTACCATTTTTCTTGGGCACTATAACCAATGGGGATACCCACTGACTGTCAGAAATAGGATATATGAAATTAACTCTCAAAAGTTTTTGCAATTCTTCTCTGACAATATCTTGGAGCACGGGGTTCATTCTTCTCTGTGGTTGCCTCACTGGTTTAATGGTGCTATCCGTATAAATATGGTGAGTGCATGTGTCGGGGTGAATCCCATGCATATCGGTGTAGTCCCAAGCAAAGGCTTTCTGGTATTTTCTCAAGAGTCGAATCAATTTCTCTTGCTGAGATGAGTCTAGGTGATTGCCTATGTTCAGAGTTTTCCCTGGACTAATCTCTATGATCTGACTCTGTGTGTTGGTGATGGATTGAACTGGAAAAATGTCGTGAAATGTGGTTTGCAAAGATTGAATGGTGCATGTTTCCTGAAAGTTTTGGGCCAAAAGTACATCTGCAGCATGATATTGGTCATTTCTCAAATTTTCGGACATATCAGGTTGAGAAAGGAATAATTCTACCAAATCATTATTGTCTTGTTCTTGGAAATCATAGATTTGGTCAATGCTAAAAACAGATTGTACTTCTTCTTTATCATTGAATTTATCATCAAGCCACAAATTGTGTGTTACTGCTGGTGATTGTGCCGATGGATAAAGAGTGAGTTGTTTTCTTTCGGTCCCTCTTGAAATGATCATGTTGCCGCCCGATCGACATCCTATGAATGCATCAAGTCGTAAACCATGGTCTACCAAGGATGATAGGGTGCCCTCCTAAATTGGATTTGGGTTGAAGAACTAAGAAATCCACTGGATACTCCCAAGAGTCCAGTGAGACAATTATGTCCTCCAAAATCCCTTCAGGAATCACTTTAGACCTATCAGCTAGTTCTAGAACAATCGTTGTATGTTGCAAATTTATGAGCTGGAGTGTTCTCATGGTTTCAAGAGTCATGACATTGATTGCGGCCCCAAGATCTATCAAAGTGTTGGGAATTTGTATGTTGTTAATGATGGTGGTCACTTTGGGAATGCCAGGATCAACATACTTTTCCATGGAGATGGTATTGGTCATAAGGCCTGCTAAATGTCCTATAACATGAATGGTTTGAGGATCAATCCTTTTTCTAGCAGGCTTCTTGAGGCATATGTCTTTGATGGCTTTAGTATAGATGGGAATGTCTTTTATAGCTTGCAGCAGTGGAATTTTTATGTAGACATTCTTGAGTTCATCTAAGACATCAAACTGTGGTATAGACAGTGGAGGTTTTATTTGGACCAATCGGTCTGGAAAAGGTGGATGCAGTGGTTGCATCTGCTTATCTTTGGTATCATCGTTTGGTTTTCTTTGATTTGTCATTTCATTTTCATTTTGTGTGTTTTCTTCTTGCTTATCTGTTATTGGAGAATCTTTGTGGAGTACCCTACCAGACCTCAAGTTGATATTTTGCAAGGGTAGTGTGGAATATGAGGTTCCCTCTTCTACATTGTAGGTTGGCCTCTCTGCTCTATTATTTGGATTTGGGACAGTTTGAGCAGGAATTTGAGTGGGTCTGGGAGGTTGTGAGTTAGCTGGAAATTGCAGTTGTGGTGGATTTATTGGTGGAGGAGCAGGCAGTGCTTGTTGAGTAGGTTGAGGCTGATAAACAACTTGCTGAGGATACTGCTGATATGGTTGAGAATGTGATGAATACGACTGTTGGTATTGCTGATATGGTTGTGAATATGGTGGGTATGATTGAGGGTATGTATGATAAGATTGAGAGTACTGTTGAGATGGTCTCCATTGTTGCTGTGGTTGGTTTTGGTGCTGCCATGGCATGGGTACATTCCATGAGTTCTGTGCATACATTTGATCATTTATAGGAAATTGCAAATTTTGATTTGGAAACATACCTTGAGGTGCTGGCCTTGGCTGCCATGGTCTCTTTGTGCCCATGTAATACACGTTTTCCATCTCTACATTGGCTGCCATATTACAGTTCTGCAAAACCTTAACTTTAGGACAGTTAAACATATCATGATGTTCAGTACAGAAAGCACAAACTTGGATGTTTTCTAGTGGGCAGTCTTTTAATGCATGTTTCTTCCGGCATTTTGGGCAGAAGATAGCCATTATCTGATCTTCATCTTCTTGTTTCTTCTTAGCTTTTAAAGTGTCAATTTGGTTCCCTAGGGTGCTTAACAGATCTGTTTTAAACTCTTCTAAAAGATTCCCTATTTCAGCCCTTGTGACACTTGCAGAGGCAGATTTTGTGACTTTGGATGACAGGGTTCTCTTTCCCATTTTAGCTTTACTCCTTGAATACTTTTCGCACAACTCAGCGATTTCTTCATAGGGTAAGGCAGAAATGTCACCTTTGCCCATCAAGTTAAGATCATCCATGTATTCCTCTCGAATACCTTTCAAGAATATTGTGCGGATCAGATCAAGAGGCATAGTTCGGTGTTTGGATTTTTGTAAGTTTTAGACAAACCGTTCTAAGTATTCCTCTAAGGTTTCATCCTCTTGCTGGCTCATTCTAAAGATATCATCTTTAGAATCTTTGGATCTGCAATAAGGCTGATATTTCCTTAGAAATATTCTCCTCATGCCATCCCAATCAACTATAGCATGCTCACCAAGCCTCATGAACCATCTTAAGGCTGATGCCTTTAATGTCGCTGGGAATAGTCTAAGCCTATGGGCATCATCTGTATAGCCATATGTTCGACATACAATGTCAAACTCGAACAAGAATGAGTTTGGATCTTCCGAAGCCATACCATAGAAGTTTGGTAGCACGGATGGGGGTATGTTTTTCATTTTGATCTCATCATCTTCTTGTGGTTCATGTATAGGAAACTTAAAAGTTGACTCCTCTTCATCTCCCTGTCCTTGATGTGGTATTGATCCGGCTCCTGATGATGATGGGTTAGTTTTTAGATGGTGGGGGGTTTTTACGAATCTACCCTGACTGTCTCTAAATCTAGGCATAAATGAACATGATTTCTAACTGTGTTTTTTGTTGACACCTAATCCTCAACGGATGGGTGAACTGGAACGTGAACAGTCATCAAGAAGATGAACTGTTCCGTCTCCTTCTTGTATATAATCAATAGTTCTCTAATGAAATGAGATATCAGTTTTTCTTCCGCTCATTCTGGAGTTACCCTGGCCTGACATGGTATCAGAGCACAAGTCCCAAGATCTAAAATTAGTTGTAACTCCTGCCTCTGCCCTGAGCACTGCGCTGCTCTGCCCTCTGCTCTGCCTGGCCTGACATGGTCTGACATTGATTCTCTCTGCGCATTGATTACCTCTGAACGTTTGTCTGGCTCCACCTCAGACCGCCTCTTCCGTTGGCTCTACGCTCCGACGCCGACTTGCAGATCGTTGTTCTCAGGACGAAATGGTTTGGAAACACCGCCATTCATATCAACGGTATGATACGACTACTGGCATCGACATGTCTCTTAGGTAATTTCATGCCAGATTTTGAGCAACTTTTAGCTTGTTTCGGGGCTTGTCCGAGCGCTCAAGAGAGACATAGCGCTGTTTTCAACTACAACATAAAGGATTTTACTTATTGTTTTGAGTAGCGCAAGTAAGCTTTGAGAAGACTGTGTTGGGTAGTGAGAAGAAGGTTGTGGGTAATATTCGGTGATTAGATATTGCGACTATTTTATAGTTTTAATAACTTCTCAGAGTGTTATCTTTAAAACCCCAGATTTCTTCAAGACAGGACCAAGAATACTATTGTTTGGATATTTTATAGTTTTAATGACTTCTCAAGCGTTTATTTACAGTTTTAATGATTTCTCAAGCTGTCAGCTGTATAGACATTGAATATTATAGTATGCAATATCATCTATGCCACACAGATGCTTATACTTGGAGCGGAAAGGATCCAGAGGGTCGTTTTCCATGCATTCTTGAACACGAAGCTGCTTGAATAAGTTTTTTGAATGCGCTGTTTCAATAAGTTTTTGAATGCGCTGTTTCAATAAGTTTTTTTGAATGCGCTGCTTGAATAAGTTATTGAATGCGTTTTGGATGCTGTTTCAATAAGTTTTGGAAGCTGTTTGAATATTTTAAGGAGGATATGGTATGGTAACTGACAAATAACATTTGGCGCCGTATGGTAACAAAACTGTGTTTGGTAGTTCAAATAGTATTGCGCAGTTTATATATATCATCCACAGCGTTTATATAAACAGTTTTCAAAGCATTCAAAGTTATATCAGTCAGAGTATTTTATATATCAAAGCATTTGTAGTGTTGCATGATAAATTGATATATTGAAGTGATCCCTTGCACATTTTTTTCAAAACATAGTAGTATTACAGTGATGAAATGCTGATGTTTTTAGCAAATATCAGAAGGATTTGAAGGCTGTAACGTAAGGATTTTTTATCAGTAGAAGTAATTTTTACAGAATGTATTCAATCATCTCTATGGTTGGAATAGTTCTCACTGGCAAGGAGAACTATTCTGAATGGTCTCGGATGGTAAAACACACCCTCATCTACAATGAGTTGTGGACAGGAGTGTGTGTCGGAGAAGAAGACAAAGACCCTGTGCAGCCTACATCAGATAAAGAACTTGTCATTTGGGAAAACAAGAACAGCAAAGCCTATGCATTGATCACAGCATCTGTAAATGAAGAAGTAAGTCGTCATATTTCATCCTATTCCACTGCCTTTGAAGCTTTACAAAAGCTGAAAGAACTCTATGATTCACATTCTGCACTTGAAGTTGTTCAGCTCATGATTAAACTCTTCACTCTTGAACTGAAAAATAATGATCCCCTTGCTCTTGCATCTGAAATAAAGTCTATAATGCATGATATTAAATCCACTAAGGTTGAGCTGGATATCTCTCTTATTGCCTTTCTCAAAGCACTCTATCCTACCTACTCCAATTATCTTGAGTCTTTACAAGCAAATGGAAATCTTAAAGACATAACCTTTGAGTCTCTTGTGAAAAAGTTTGCTGAAAGAGAGAAAGCCTTTGGAAAGAAAACAGTCCCTGAATCTTCTGAAGAGACTGTTTGCCTTGCTCATAAAGAAAGGCATCCTCCTCAAGATTCTACAAGAGGAAGAGGTGGACGAAGAGGAAAAGGAAGATACTTTAGAGGCAGGGGGGGCAGACATTCTCAAGCAGAAAAGGCAGATCTGCATTGCATTCGCTGAAAACGAAATGGATCACATGATGCTTCTACATGCAAGCTACCATGGGACAAAATTGAGCAGAGAAGAAATCAGCAGAAAGGTAAAACTGATGACACAGACAAAGGTAAAGCACCGAATCCGCTCACTATATTGAGGCACAATGTAACATTGGAGTAAATGAAGATTTGTTTAATGCTTCACTTGCTTCTTCGAAAAATGATTGGTTGCTTGATTCAGGAGCAACCTGTCATATGACTCATAGGAAAGATTTTTTTGAAGATTTCACTGACAATGTTGATGGAGCAGTATACTTTGCAGATCAGTCAAAAATCAAGCCATCAGGGCTTGGCACAATCAGGCTTAAACTGCCTGGTCTTCCAGACTTTCTTCTGGATCATGTTCTATATCTCCCACAGCTCAAGAGAAACTTGCTGTCCTTGGTCCACATCCGCCAGCAAGGTCACTCCATTCATATGTTTGATGGAAAGCTTGAGGTAAGAAAGGCATCTGACCACTCACTTGTCATGAGGGGTATAGAAGAAGAAAGACTTCTTAAACTGCAAGGAACCTCTGCTCATGCACAACATTTCTCATATATTTCTCATCATGAAGAAGGTACACTTCCGTCAAGTTTATTATGGCATGCTAGATTTGGACATTTAAACTATGATAGTCTCCGCTTGTTGAAGAAAAATGGTGTTGCTGGTTTGCCTACAATTCCTAGAAAACATAAGCAATGTGATGCTTGCATTCTAGGAAAGCATAGCAAACAGTCTTTTCATGATTCACATTCAAGAGCACATAGGAAGCTTGAACTCATTCATTCAGATTTATGTGGTCCAATGCCTGTTCCTTCTGCAAATGGAAATAAATATATCATGACATTTATTGATGATTACACCAGAATGTGTTGGGTTTATTTATTGAAGAACAAATCTGATGCTTTTCAAACATTCAAGAATTTTCATAAGTGGATTGAAAATGATGCACAATCTCATATTGGGTCTATTCGCACTGATAATGGAAAAGAATATACATCAAATGAATTTGAAAACTATCTTCGCCAACATGGGATCAAACATCAAACAACTGTACCTTATAATCCCCAACAGAATGGTGTAGCAGAAAGAATGAATAGAACAATCTTGAATATGGTACGATCCATGCTTTTCTTCAAAAATGTAAAGACAATGTTTTGGGCTGATGCTGTTCTATGTGCTGCATATATAAAGAATAGATGTCCATCTAGTGCTATAAGAAACAAGACTCCTTATGAATTGTGGTATGGACATGTTCCTTCGGTAAAACATCTCAGGATTTTTGGTTCCACCTGTTATGCTTTAATACCAAAGGTACATAGAAACAAACTTGGTGCTAGAAGTCGTAAGTGTATCTTCCTGGGGTATTCAAACACCTCTAAAGCATACCGTCTCTATGATGAAGTAAATAAAAAGTTTGTTATATCTAGAGATGTCATTTTTCTTGAATCATCCAAATCTGACAGTGTTGTTGAGCGGCAACTTGATCGCTTGGATAGATTCACAAAACCGAAATCATTTCAAGAGTTTGATAATCAGATTCCACATCTTGAAGGGGGGATTCCTATACTAGATCAACATGTGGAATCTTCTTCTTCTGAAGAACAATCTCCCCTGCATGACACTCCAACAACGGATGATGCTTTAAGTGATGTAATTGATAGAATTGGGAGACTTAATCTTGATTCAGTCCCAACTCAATCAACAGAGCAGCCTGGACCATCTCAGAAAGGTCCCCCAAAGTGGCTGACAAAGACACTTGAAAGTGTTCATCCTGATGAAATTGGAAAAATAGAACCAGAAATACAAACCGACAAGATGGAGGTGATGTAGATAACTCTAATTCACCTGTTGATATGGATGTTACTTATGATTGTGAATTGAACTTGTCTACAGATTTTGAACCAACTTCCTTCAAAGAAGCTGCTTCTCATGATGAATGGAAAGAAGCGATGCAGAAGGAGTATGATGCCCTCATAAAGAATGGCACTTGGAAGCTGGTTGATCCTCCATTTGGAACCAAACCAATTGGCTGCAAGTGGGTCTACAAGAACAAGTACAAAGCTGATGGCTCACTTGACAAGCACAAAGCTAGGCTTGTGGCAAAAGGTTTTGCACAGAAGGAAGGGGTCGATTATGAGGAAACTTTTGCCCCCACAGCAAAATGGGCCACCATCCGGACACTCTTTGCACTAGCTGCTCAGAACGGTTGGAAAGTCCATCAAATGGATGTAAAAACTGCATTCTTGAATGGGGATCTAAAAGAGAATGTTTTTATGTCCCAGCCTGAAGGATTTGCTGTGAAAGGACATGAACACAAAGTATGCAAACTTGTGAAGTCCTTGTATGGCCTCAAACAAGCACCACGAGCCTGGTATGAAAAACTAACTGAGCATCTTCTGAAACTCAACTTCAAACATTTTGATCTTGATGATGCAACTTTATTTGTCAAGAAAGTTGGCAAAACAGTGGTATATCTTGTGGTATATGTAGTATGATCTTTTAATGACAGGGAACAATGAAAGCTATATTGCATCCATAAAGAAAGAATTAGGAAAAAGTTTTGAAATGACTGATTTGGGCTATGTTCATTACTATCTTGGCATTGAAGTAACCCAACATCCAAAATCCATATTTCTTTTTCAAAAGAAATACATTGGAGATTTGTTAAACAGATTTGGCATGACAGAGTGCAATCCTCTTTCTACTCCAATGGAACAAAACTTGAAGCTCACATCTATTGAAGGAAAGGAATTTGAGGATGCAACAAAGTATAGACAGCTTGTAGGAAGTCTCATCTACCTCACTACTACCAGACCAGACATTTCATTTGCTGTTGGAATCCTCTCCAGGTTTATGCAAAAGCCTTGTGAGGGACATTGGTCTGCTGCAAAAAGAGTTCTAAGGTACTTGAAGGGAACTCAAGACCTTGGAATCAAGTATACACAGGTGGACGACTTCAACTTGATTGGATACTCTGATTCAGACTTCGATGGAGACAAAGAAACTGGGGTATCTACTTCAGGATATGCTATGAGTCTTGGATTAGGAGCTGTCTCCTGGAGATCACGCAAACAATCAGTACCAGCAGATTCCACAACAGAAGCAGAATACGTGGCAGCAGCTGAAGCAACGAAAGAAATTGTGTGGCTCAGGAAAATTCTTGAAGATTTGCAGGTAAAACAAATACAATCAACTCCACTCATGATTGATAACACCTCTGCAATAAAGTTGGCCAAGAACCCAAAGTTCCATGATCGTACTAAGCACATCAATACTAAATATCATCTGATCCGACATCATGTTGAGGCCAAAACAATCCATCTCCGTCATTGTTCCACAAATGAGCAAATTGCAGACATCTTCACCAAAGCGCTTGGAAGAGAAAAGCTTGAAAGATTCAGAACGATGCTTGGACTCACCAACATCCCTTCAGATTAAGGGGGGAATGTTGACACCTAATCCTCAACGGATGGGTGAACTGGAACGTGAACAGTCATCAAGAAGATGAACTGTTCCGTCTCCTTCTTGTATATAATCAATAGTTCTCTAATGAAATGAGATATCAGTTTTTCTTCCGCTCATTCTGGAGTTACCCTGGCCTGACATTTTTGTTTGTTTTTGTTTATTGAATTTTTTTCTTTTTAAATCCTTTAAGTACGCCTCCCCGGCAACGGTGCCAAAATGTAGTGTCCTATCTAGGGTGCTAGACTAGGCTATATTTATTATCGACCAGGATGCGTAGACTTAGAGGCATGCGTCTAAAGTATATAGACATAAAGGATTATTAGCTAAGTGGTTATGATGGTAGGTCACAGGACTTCTTTACGGAAGACTGAGGTATGTTACCTATCACCCAAACACTTAGGTCACTCAGTTAATCTACGTAATTACCACACTGTCACTCAATTCATTTATCAAATTAAAACACTGTGTATCACTTCAAACCAAGATTCCAATCTCCTTACAGAGACACCATGCACAAAACCCCTGTTTAACAAATACTCAGCATTCACTAATATTCATGCAAGCTAAAGACATCTGGAAATTATAAGCATACTTTGAAATGAAAGCAGAGTTCATAACATTGCTTTAGAGGACAACAGAGGATCGAATCCCTTACAGGATACGATTCACGATCCCAGTGATGAACTGTTCAAGCGATCTCATAAACATAAACCATACGCATTTGATTGAAATCAACAATCAATTCTAATTACTGTGCAGGTCATGTAATACCCTAGGTTGCAAATGAAAAGGAAATAACAGTATACCAGTTTAACGCAGGGCCCGTCCGCGTTCCAAAGGTATACTGGACTGTGTTCAACAGATTATCAAATCAACGCAACAAGACAAAGATCGTAGCTGTAACTGTGTTCTTGATATTAAGTTCAAACTCCGTTTCAAACGATACAACGATTACCCCTACATTGATTACACAGGGCTGTATTTACATATGTTTTTACAACCCTTACATTTCGAAAACGAATGTACATTCATGATATGGCTGTTGCCGCTTTTATCATGTCGAGATTTTTAAAATGTTTCTATCCTAAACTGATTTCAAAAAGGAACAAAACTAAATCAATTTAGAATGCTTTACTGTTGCTGCCTTTGTCGCCAACATGCTATACTTTGACCACTGTTGACCGCGCATGTAGGAAGGTCGATTCTGCTGTAGGATAGGTATTCGTCCATGCTTGGACATTCTACTTTTCATCCCTACCCTTCGTTCTAGCCCAGCTGTCATGCCACATGTCAAACAATGAAGCAATTACAGGATGTTGGAACTTCCTGTAGCCATTTTACCAAAAATCCCTAATTCTTTAACATAAAACTCCTAAATCAATTTCAATGCATTTTAATAACTATAGGACTATTAACTAATCAATTTCCAAGGGTTCGAAGAGATATATGGTGGAAAGAAGTAGGCAAATGATATGTTTTAGGAGGAAAAAGGAGGTCATAGGATGGTACCAACAGGGTCTACAAACGACCTAGCAATAAACCAGCCTGTTTATGATAGAATCGACCGGAATCGACCGGTTCTGTCATAAGCTGTTGGTTTATGGCCAATCACACCAAAAAACCAGGGGATCTGCTTAGACAACTCATTTTTTCAATTGGTTCAATGACCTAGGATAATGAAACGAACGTTTTGGCTAGTTTATTGTTCGAACCGACTGTTTTTGAACACAATGAGATGATCATTCCACTGTCTCCATACTTGGCTCAAAGCATGTCGCCTACCACCATTCTTCCTACATTGAATCTGCATTTGGATTATCCTTCTCCACACATCTATTGTTAGTTTTTGTAGCATCGAATGTGTTCTAGCCTTGAAATTTTGTGGAGAGGCTAGAATACAAAGATCTCCAAAACCCAGAAGTCATTTATGGAAATTCCACCTAGAGATGGCTTAATTATATTATTAGTCGATTTTTAAATATTCCCCAAGTCTAAACTTAGGGAATATGGCTAATCAATCATAATTAATTAAGTCAAGGTGTGAATGTTCTAGAAAATCACATGGATCGACTTCAAGTTAATCCTAGCCATCGATTAAGTTCTAATCTTAGCCATTGGAATCCCAAAAGAGGATTATAAGAAGAAGTCGATGGGCACTTGGAGAACACACTTGAGCAGTTCGATTTCATGAGCAAATCGATTTCCTGAGTAGCAACAGTTAATTTTCGGAGAGAGAGCTAGTGAGATCGAAGCAATGAGAGAGGGGCAGAGACAATGACGCTGTGTAAGGTTTCCAAATCCGATGAGTGCATTTTTATAGAGGCAACAGAACCATAAAGAGGATGACGCTAGGGCAACGCAGAAGCCTCTAGAGGCAGTTTCGATTTTGCTGGGGAAAGACGAGTTTCAGTGCCAGAAGCTGTACAGAGGTTATGGAGGCCAGGAGAGAGATTTTCCCAGACAACAACAGACCAAATGGCTTGAGGAGAAGTTGGTTCGAATTGAGTGCAGAAGGAACTGCGCTAGGGTGATGTAGTAGATGCGTAGAGCTAGTTCGGATGACTTAATTTGCGTTGAGGTTAGAGCTCGGATTTGCCTGTGGAGTGAGGAGTTTTCCTCACTAGATTTTTCTTGCCAGTTTTTCTCTGTAGGATTGCCAGTTTCGGCATCCAGTTGTAATCAGATTATTTTATTGCTGCTTGATATTAAAACCCTCAGTTGCTGCACTGTTTTCCCAAGTTGGTTTTTTCCAGGGATATTTGTCCAAAAATAACACTGTGTGCTAGCATTTCTTCTAGTGTTTATTCTTCCGCAGTTTTATTTGTGTAGGTTGCAGTGTGACTTATTCAGTATTTGCTGTAGGAAACAATAAATAAATTGTTAAAATTAATTAACAATTAGGATAATAATGTCCATTTTCCACAATAGGATTCCAGTTGTGGAATTTTCACATGGTATCAAAGCGTAGTTGATCAGCTGGAGAGCTCAGAGGCGGAGAGAGAAGGAATTTCGTTGCTCATTATGGGCAACACCGAAATTCCCAGGGGTAGCACATTCCTTTGCCAGGAGGCCGAGTTGCTTGAGGAAGACCGATTTCTTTGAGAGAGAGGTAGAAAAATTCAATCCTTCCCGTTCGAGTGATTCCAGAGGCAGAGGGAGCAACTTAGTCATTTCGTTGAGTAGATCTCTAGCTGGACGTAGTGGTTTTTGCAGTAGTTCACTAGAGCAGAGCCATTGTTGGGGTGGAAGAGAGAAGAGCACACAAAGAGGGAAAATTTTCTCTCGGGGAACTTCGAGTTTCAGAAGTTCGATTTTCCATTGCAGATTGGCAGTTGCTGTGAGCAAATTTTTTCACTCTAGAAGGGAGTGCGAGTAGCAGATTCAACAATTGAGCAGAAGGAAAGAGGGAGATTTTCGAGGTTTATTTTCCCAGGTTTTGAGTTTCGCAGATTTTACAGCTTTGCAGAGATGGCCATATGAGATTGCCAGAGGTGGTCATGCGAGTTAGCCAGAATGTAGATCAGGACAAATCGATTTCCAGTTGCCGGAGACACTTACCAGAGGAAGTGTGAGTTGTTAGTGCGGGTTGCAAAGCGAAGAAAGGTCCCAGTAAGGCACAAGGCTCAAAAGGATATAATGGGGCACCAACTCCAGGTTTGAGGTGGAGTGACTTGGTTTTGTAGCCCCAGAGTGCTATAGATGGGCAGGATCCTTGAGGAGTTCACCTCTTGGATCAATACCTTGCTATGGGAGCCCATAGTATTCAATAGCAGGATGGATTAGTGGCAGATGTAGCCAAAGGCCAAGTGACAGTTGCATACTAGTAGAAGTCAAATTCTGAGGAGCACAGTACAGAGTTGACAACAGTGCATGATTATACAGTGTAGAGTTAGCAACAACGCAAAGTATTTAGTAGACAGAGCAGGAGAAAGTAGCAATCATGACTTGGGAGACAAATGCACCATACTGATCACAGTTGATTCAGTATTTAGGATGATTTTCAGTTGCAGATGTTGTAGTTGCAGCAGTAACAGATGAAGAGGGATTGCAGTGCAAATGCAGTGTTGGCAACAATTCAGCAAGGTCAGCAACAACACAGATGCAACACATACCAGAGTTGCGTAGTAGTTGGTGAGAAGCAGTAGCCAGACATCAACAACGTGTCAGGAGATGATGTAGAGACAGGGTGCTGCTATAGGATGAGTAATAGAGCACTATAACACATCCTCACTGAGAGGAAGTGTTAGTTTTTGTAGCATCAGATGTGTTATAGCCTTGAATTTTGTGGAGAGGCTAAATACGAATATATCCAAACCCCAAAAGTTGTTTATGGAAATTCTGGCTAGAGATGACTTAATTAGATTATTAGCCGATTTTTAAATACTTTCGAAGTCTAAACTTGGGGAATATGGCTAATTAATCATAATTAATTAGACAAAGTGTGAATGTTTTAGAAACTCACACGGATTGACTTCAAGTTAATCCTAGCCATCGATTAAGATCTAATCTTGGTGTTGGAGTCCCAATAGAGGATTATATGAAGAATTCAATGGGCACTTGGAGAACACAATTGAGAAGTTCGATTTCATGAGCAAATCGATTTCGTGAGTAGCAACAGTCAGTTTTCGAAGAGAGAGCTAGTGAGATCAAAGCAGTGAGAGAGGGCAAAGATAGTGAAGTTGGTGGAAGGTTTCCAGATCTGGTGAGTGCATTTGTAGAGAGGCAAGCGAGCCACGGAGAGGTTGAAGTTGGGGAACACAAAAGCCTCTAGAGGTAGTTTTGATTTTGCTGAGGAAAGATGAGTTTCAGTGCCAGAACCTGGACAGAGGTTCCGGAGGCCAGGAGAGACATTTTCCCAGACAACAGTATACCAGACGGCTTGAGAAGAAGCTGGTTCGAACTGAGTGCAGAGGGACTTCTCTAGGGTGACGTAGTAGCTGCGTAGAGCTAGTTTGGACGACTCAATTTGAGCGGAGGTCAGAGCCCGGATTTTCTTATGGAGTGAGGATATTTCCTCACTAGATTTTTCTTGCCAGCATTTCTCTGTAGGATTGCCAGTTTCGGCATCTAGTTGTACTTAGATTATTTCATTGTTGTTTAATAGTAAAATCCTCCGCTGTCGCCCCAGTTTTCCCAAGTTGGGTTTTTCCGGGGACATTTGTCCAAAAATAACTGTGTTATTTTATGTGTGCATGATAGCATTTCTTCCAACGTTTATGCTTCTGCAATTTTATTTGTGTAGGTTGCGGTGTGAGTTATTCAGTATTTGTTGTAGGAAATAGTAAATAAATTGTTAAAATTTTAACAATTAGGAGAATAATTTCTAGTTGCTGCAATAAGACTGTAGTTGTAGAATTTTCACATCTGTTGTGCGATCTGATTCTGACACCAAGAGTTAAAATAATTTTTTGCTGACTACCACTGTGCCACAATCATTTAGATTCTAGTTGTAGATCACTTGTTGCTGGTAATGCCCCCAATACTACATTTTACACACCCCTGCGCCCATACCATGCAGAATCCCTCTAGTGCACTATATGGGGCTCATAATGTAAGATGGAAAGTGGTAACTACTGAATAGGGAGTGAATAGGGAGTGATAGGAGTACGTTATCTCAATCAGGGTATCCAAAGTAGTGCCCCTCCTATACCCATTCTGCCATTAGGGAAGGTCCTACTGGGCTAGATGCAATGATTAACCCCCCATTTAAGGTAAGAGAACAAGATGACAGTCAAAACCCTTCTTCCTTTTAGGTTAGCCAAAATCCATATCAAATGTTCAAAATACAAACAAGCATAAGCACCCAATTGCAAAAATGAATAAAGTAACTTTTGATTGGAAGCCCACCTTGCAACATGTGCTCTCGTCAAATGGTGAGGAAACATATGACTAATGTAGGTGGCGGAGATATGAATGACACATCATTATCGACTACTAGTGGTTGTTAGGGGTTGGCTAGTCAGCTGGAAGAGATGATAGGAGAAAAAAATCCTTCCATGGAGTCACCCACTTTTGGTGGGTAACATGGCTAATTGAGGAATGGCACTAGTTTAGTAGTGGTGATCAGTATAAATTATTATCTTTTTTTCCCTAATTTCTTGGTAACTAGGGTTAGGGTTTGGTTTTAATTTGCAATTTATGGTAATTTTTCATCTATATGTTGTCTTATTGATGGAAATTGCATTTAATAAATTAAAAGGGAAAAATATTGCATTAATTGCATTCTTCACCCCAATGTAGGTATGATTTCTAGAGTATTATTGTTGTTTTATGCTTATATAACCATTAAAAACCATAATGTTTCTTTATCCCTTGCTTACCTCTCGGTAACCTTTGATCCATTGTTGAATCTATCAATTAGAGGCTATTTCTTTGCTGCTATATGCTATTGCATGCTATAAATTTGCATATTATAAAAGCCTAATTTATAACAACCTTCTTATAGTCCATTGGGGTTGGTGGAAAGTGCTTGATTAGTTGTAATCTAAGTAACTTGACACGGGATTTGGGATTTGTAGGATACGGGGATTCGAGTGTCGGATTCGGACACGTTGACCCCCAGAACAGGACACGTAGGATTCGTTATATATATATATATAGTGCTTGATTAGTTGTAATCTAAGTAACTTGACACAGGGTTTGGGATTCATAGTATACGGGGATTTGAGTGTCAGATTCGAACACATTGACCCCCCGGAACAGGACAGTAGGATTCATTATATATATATATATATATATTAAAAATTAGATATTTCTTACACATTCTCATTAATTATACAAATTCATTGATTTCAAACATAGATCTTCATCTAGATGTTAGTTTTGCTATTTTCAAAGTAAGTTAGTAACATTTTAGCATGCATAGTACATACAAAATTCAAATATGTAGTGCCCACTCTAGCTTCCTAACCCTGATACGACATTATCTTAGACACTCTATTCTTCGAGGACCTCAGATTGAAGATCTGGACCCATGACACTATTATTAGCGATTGAGATATTCATGGTTGTGATGTTTATGAATGCTATCCATTGATATTATGGTAGCATGAATGGTTATGTATCTCTATCAGTATTCTGATGATTGCAATATTAATAGTTAAGTGGTCTCTATTTGAAATTATGATGAGGGTAGTAAAGAATATGTATGCGCTCTGCTAAAGGCATAATGAGGATAAATTTTATGGATAGGTATATTTCTACGATGTTACGATGTTGATAGCTTAATTAATATGTATGTTTCCATTGATGATTATTGGTGATAGCCATAAGGGATGTGTCCCCTATGTTACCTACTTCCTTTAGTTCAGACTTACAATGGACAATGATGAGAATGACCAGGAATTGTTAATGATGCTATTATGATAATTGACTAACATTGAGAAACCGTGTTACTGATGATTATTGAGTATGGCAGGGAACCATCAGAGGCACTCGCATATGACATGTCGATGACACCTGGTTTGATGAAAATTTATATTACTTTATCTGTGAAAGTCTAAGTCGATCTTGGAATCTGCCATATATGTTTAACTATATTCTGATGATATATTAATGGTTGCAGGCACAGATTAGTTGCTTGACCGAATGACTCACATATGGGTGATGGGGTTGTACAAGTGGATGGAACTACATGGGAGGGGTGGGACAGAGTCCCTGATCTCACCCACTAGCACTCCCGCCGTGACTTGGGCTGGAAGGGTTGAAACACCTTCGCCTTGAAGATCACGATGCCATGAGGGCAGGTTCCAAAGTTGGTTCGCTCATGAGGACTTTACCGGGGGGCGCGCATCAAGGCGGATTCCTTGATCCCCGACACCATTAGTCTCACTATAGCAGGCAACATAAGAGATGACAGTGGTCTATGACGTTGCACTATACTTTCCCCTCGTAATCACTGGATGCTTGAAGGGCAAGTGGTGTGGCACCCTTGGAACTTCAGGGGAATTTCTTGAAGGGCACGACCAACTTGGCACCCTTGGCATCACAAATAAACTATTAGGTGTGGCACCCTTGGAACTTCTAGGGAAGTTCTTGAAGGGCACAACCAAGCTGGCACCCCTGACATCACAAATAAACTATTAGGTGTGGCACCCTTGGAACTTCTAGGGAAGTTCTTGAAGGGCACAACCAAACTGGCACCCTTGACATCACAAATAAGCTATTAGGTGTGGCACCCTTGGAACTTCTAGGGAAGTTCTTGAAGGGCACAACCAAACTTGGCATCCTTGGAATCATTAAAAATAAATAATAATAAATAAATATAAGCAATGAATGAAAACTAGGTAAATTTACATCAAGGGTAAATGATGATTAGAAACCAATGTAATTAAATCAAAAATAAAACTTGGAATAAGGAGGATCATAGGAAGAATTAAAATAAAGTACCTTAAAAACTCTACCCGTCCCATTTTGGAAAATACTAGGAAGATTATGTGGTTTAATTAGGAAAAAGGGGAAAGACAAACATAATAGTAAGGATAAAGATTAATCCTAAACTAATTTAAACCTAATTAAAAAAAGGGGAAGGTGAATTAAAATGAGAATAATAAATTAAATTTAGAGAAATGTAGAGAAGCTCCATGTGTCAACAACCAACATAAGAATATCCATCTAGGAGATAACCTGAGTTAAATTAGGGAGTAGATTGGGGATAAAATCTTGACTCATTAATTGACTTCAAGTAATGAACACAAATTAAGGAATAAAAGAGGGGAATAAAGAGACAACTAGGAGAAGAAATAGGAATCTTGTTGAGGTGAGGAAAATATTAGTTTTAAATAAAAATTTAAGTAAATAATTTTGGGAGACCTTGATGTGAGAATGACACATGGGTGGGTGAATAATCAAGTTATTGAATTATAACAAAATAATTAATTATGCATGACATGACAAGTGTCACCTATGAGGACTCCTATAAAAGAAGGGGCAAGCCATGGGAAAAGGGACTTTTGGGAACCCTATGGTTGGATGGATGAGATGTTGTGAGAGCAGTGATTACGAAGCTATAGTGAGTTTGGTGAGGTAGAGGATTTAGAGAGGGGACTCTTGAGCCAAGGTGTGCTCTCCTCTACCAGCTAGTGCTTGTCTCCATTGTACAACCCCATTGCAGCTCGGGGGTCCGCGGGGAAGAAGAGTACCCAAGGAGTAGGCTGGGAGGTAAACCGGTGAGTCTTCACATTCGGATCAAGTGCGTCATCATTCACTCGCAGAGGTGACCAGCTACCAGGGAATACCAGCAACAGCAGAGCAAGCGGAGTCTCGCCTTCTGGTGAACGGTACATATGTATTTCATTACTATTGATCTTAATTAAAGGTATGAAAATGTTAGGGTATGTTTCCTGAAATGAGTGGCAGGAATGTGTGTGCTAAATGAATTTGAGATTCAATGTGTTTCTTTTCTGGTTGTATTTGCTGTAAAAAAAAAAAAAAAAAAAAAAAATGTATACAGTCTGGATTTGGTCCTTACACTTGGTATCAGAGCACAAGTTGAACCCTTGAGGCCTATGGGCCCATGCATGCATGACTAGCTTTGTTTGCTATATGTGGGTATTTTTCAAAAATCAAATTACTCAAGTTTCAAAAAAAAAAAAGAAGTCTGAATCTGGTCCTCCTGGATTCCTCATTCCTCCAGTTGTTGGTCTCCATAGCGCTGCACAGTAGAAAAACCAAAGAGCAAAAAAAATTCTATAAAGAAAATAAAGGGTTTGTATGATTTTTTACCACTTTAATGTGATAGTTATCTTGGTCGTGCTATTAATATTAAATTATTGCTATTATATTATATAACAAGGGAGAGTTCTGGCAAATTTAGAATTCTGGGGATCTGTAAGCGAAAAAAAAAATAAAATCTTTTGAACAATACTGCTGATGCAATACCACTTGTTTTCACAAAGAAGAATCCACGTGTTCACTTGACTTCAAGCTTTCTTCTCCAATGGCCGTTCAGTTATACTGCTCCGGCGTACAAGCTCAGATGAAACCGGATTACATGCGACTTTAAGGAACTAATCACTGTAATTTCACTGCCCTCCCCTGGATCCGTGCTTCTGTTCATATTTCAGAAATTTAGCTGTTCCAGGGTGTTGAATTTATTTCTACTATTAAAAAAAAAAAACGATTCAAACAATTCAAACACTCTCAGTTTCAGATAAGACCATAAAATCCCCGTCCTAACAAAATTATCACCCGCTTAGACCTGTCCTATTTCTATTCACAGCTCCCGGGTCGTCACTAACTTTTGAACCACCAATCTGTTCCTTAAAATTCCAGGGCTTGATAGAGCCCAGTGCCCTACCAGGGTTCAAGTGAAGGCTTTGAGTTCAGGTCAACGTGAAAAGCATGCTTGAGTGGTGAAAACATCTCGTGCCCGGCTACTTGGAATGCATTTGCTATTTGGAGAGCAAAATTTCTTCTTGTTTCCGCAGAATCATCCAAAACAATGGGAAGAATATAGTGTCCTGCTGTCTCATCAACTGTCTGATAAGGAATGCCCAAGAATGAGATAAGAATTTTTTTAAGCACATCCACAGCCATTTCATCTGATTTTTTCAACTTTTCTAGCAGATCATTCATGCACACTGTATTCGAAACATCTACCCGCCTTCTTTTTGGTTGATCAACACCAGCCTCATCCATTCTCATTTCACATGAATCCTTTGTCATAATCTCTGGAACCTGGAAGTTATTCACTTTGGGACACACTGAGGATACTGAATTTTGAACTGGGGCTTCAGATCCAGCATCATCTATTGTCATTTCACGTGAATCCTTTGTCATAGTCTCCAGAACCTGGAATTGATTCCCGTTATGACAGTGTGATGATATTGAATTTTGAGCTGGTGTTTGAGATCCAGAATCCTCTATTCTCATTTGACGTGAATCCTTGGTCATTATCTCTGGAACCTGAAAATTATTCCCTTTATGACACATTGAAGCTACTAAATTTTGAACTGGTGTTGGAGATCCATCGGCTGGCTTTCTACTATTTACCGTGCCCATCTCTACTTCTGCTTTCTCGATTTTTCCTGCAATATTGTGATCAACTTTGGAGTGTGCTAATGAAAGGAAGCTTGTCAGTTCTCTCGAAGTAAAGGGGCAATAACATTGCAAGACAATATTGGTTCCAGTGAACACCAATAGATAAGATACATAAACTATTAAATGTATATAGTGGGAAATCCCTATCGTTTTGGATCAGATACACCGACTCTGTAAGGGATACTCAAAAGATATCAATGTTTACAATTTGCCGAAAAAAAAAAAAAAAAAAAAAAAAAAAATCCTATAAGACTCTGCATAGATAAAAGAATATAACATCACAAAGAACTCAACGCTCATTCTGAATTCCAGGTTACGTGGAGGCGCTCCGGGTAGCCAAGATTTGATTTCATTATTAATGCTCTTCGATGAATGATTAATGATCTTTGTATATGGCATATGTTAAGTAGTTTTCATTCAAGGATTGTGGTGTCTTCTTTTAACAATACAAACCCTATTGAACTCCAAACAAATTGCAGTATTGCTGAGGTAGTTTCGAACTGTCATTTTTCTGAATTAAACGCATAACTAGATGTCATCATTTATGGAAATGTTGTTGAATTACCAATTGAACTCTTAAAGGTGTCATTGCAAGTAGCTTATTGTTAAAATTCTGAGTTTATATTGTTACATATTTAACACTGAATGCTGTGGTACTAGCGCTGGAAATTGATCTATAAACGTGTCTCTGTTTTGGGTATAATGCTGTTTAGGGATAGGGTATAAAGCCCTTTACTTTTCTCTGCCTTCTTCCACATTGTCAATATAATTTTATAAATTGTGCCCATTTTGGAAGCCCTAGAACAGAGCAGTAACATATCAACGGTCAACCCACAAGTATGGTGAGATTGTCATTTAAAACAGCCTTTATATGAGCTCTTGCACTCTCACGTTATTGCCAAATTTATGTTGTAATTTCAGTGGTATTTACTCATTGACAGAACTAATCCGATTGTATTAGATTGCCTTCTCCATAAATTGATAAGACTGTTGGAATGTGTTGTACGTTGATAGTTTTTTTAAAGGTCACGGTACAGAGGTCCTTTAATAAAAATTCATAACAACTCCCTATAATTCTGTCCTATTTTGGAGGTTGTATTGATGATAATATTTACAAGAGTGCTCTGAAGTTGTTAATTGGCAATGTTAACTTAAAACCTGCAGTAGAATTTGTTCCATTTATTGTTATACCAGTGCTGGAGTGCAAACTCAAAGTAATTGCCTTTATCCATGAGCATTAGGGTTTACCTTGTAGTTTAGGGCTAAAGTCATCACAGCTGCAATTAGGCTTGCAACACTAATACACGAACTAGGATTGCATTGTTTTTATGTGAATCAAGGTTGTAGAGATAAAAGTAGCGTTTTGGTGGTTAGTGCATGAATTAGGGTTTGCATAAATTAGGACAGTTCAAGCATAGAGTAGGGTTTTTGCTGTTTGTAAGTGCTCTTTGCACAGTGTGTCGAAATTATTCCTTCTTTTTGAAAGCTTGTGTGTTTTAGATTACTTGGGAGCAACTTGACAAGTGAAGCCAAGAACTGTTGTTCTCTCAAAGGAATTGGCTATCCCCCATACAACCACACTTGAATGGTGTTGGAAGGCTTATAGTGGGGTTGACTAGAAAAAAAAAAAAAAAAATCTACCTTGTACAAGGGAATTGTGAAGTAGTCAAGAACTCCAGCAAGTGATACTGCTGCACAGGGGCTAGAGTCTCTAAATGCAACTAGTAACAAGCTTCCCAGGTAGAGTTCTTTGCTTACATTCATTTCTGAATCACTTATGTCGCTTTGATCCTTTTCAGGTCTGATATAGCAGTCAGGTTAGGTTGAAGTGACTTGGTGATTGCCCTTGTCATGTTTCACTTCTTATTGCATTTTAAGCCAGTTTGTTGCCAGATTGTTATTTAATTTTAATTGCTAGTTGATTTGTAAAGTTCTGTTTAGGTTTTTAGATCTGCTTCCATTTCCTGCACAAACTGTTCACAGTTCACAAGTTTACGTCCCAGATTGAGACCTTACCTTGAGAACTTTGTCAGCACACTCTTGAGAACTTTGTCAGCACACTTTGATGACATCTTGGTTTACAAACCAACATGGAAGGATCATTTGCAGAACTAAGACTCTGTTGAATCAGTCTCATCTATCACAACACCTACTCAAAAAACAAATTTAAAAAGTGTTTCTTTCAACAAGATTCCATCTCATACCTTGGATTGCTAATTGGCTCTAAGGGCATACATGTAGATCCTGAGAAAATCAATTGCTCAAACAGCAGCCTACGTCGACTAATAGAAATGTGGTAAAGCATTTCTTAGGACACATCAACTTCTATGTGATATTCAATAACCACTAGTCTTCTACTTTTCATCCTCTTAAGCAAATTATTCCAATAGTGGTTGAACTGAAAAATATTTTTAGTATCTCAAAGACATCCAATACTCAGAGGCACTTGCACTCTGACGTTCAAAAACCATTTGAATTAAGAGACAATTTCGTCATAATTTTCCATAGGTATTGTTCTTAAGTAGGGAGAACATCCTGATTCCTATGGTTTATCACTTTGAAGCTCTGTTCCATGCCAAGCTAGGTTATGCTTCCTATGATAAGGAATTTTTGTCATAGTTTAAACAATTAAACCAGTGTTGCACGAAGCGCCCCCCCGGTTCCAAGCCCCGAAGCGCGTCCCGTACGGAAGCGCCTATGGTTTATCACTTTGAAGCTCTGTTCCATGCCAAGCTAGGTTATGCTTCCTATGATAAGGAATTTTTGTCATAGTTTAAACAATTAAACCAGTGTTGCACGAAGCGCCCCCCCCCGGTTCCAAGCCCCGAAGCGCGTCCCGTACGGAAGCGCCTAGGAAGCTTGGCCGGAAGCGGCGCTTCCGAATTCGGAAGTGCCGCTTCGGCTTTTTTAGCCGCTTCCTGGAAATTTGGAAGCGTTGTACGGAAGCGCCGAAGCGCGCTTCGTACGGCGCTTCGGGCGTCGGAAGCGTGGCGCTTCGGAGGAGGAAGCGTACGCTTCCCAGACGCTTCCGTACGCTTCCCAGACGCTTCCGTACGCTTCCAGAAAAGCTTCCGGAAAAGCGTTTAGAAAATCGTTTTTTTTCAATTTTTTTTTAAATTTTAGGTGAGTTTGCTTGTTGGGGGTGGGTCCACCTTGGGTTAGGGTGACGAATGAAGGCAAAAAAAAATATAAATATAGCAGATGCTCCCTCATGGTAATGTTAAATTCTTAAAGTAAAAGTGACATTCTCCTTTATTTTTCATTTTCATCCTTTTACTTAAATTTTTAACATTACCATGAAATGACTCAGGATGTTTGAGAGTGGTTCCAGCCTCATTGGACTTCATATGGAGAAAATAGAATTTCATATTCTATTCAAAATTCAGCAGACTTAACAGTTTTCAGGTATTCAGGATCAATGGGATTGTGGCAGTTCATTAGATTATATCAAGTATGAAGGTATGCGATTAGCATTTAATCAAGAGCACCAAGCCCTATATGTACCTTGGTGTTGGTGGTGTTAATTGTTGAACTCCTTTGTCACGCGGCACGCCCTTAGCAAAAAATTACCTTTCAATCAAGTCAAAATCATCGATCAAAACATGTTAAGCTTTTTCTACCATATTTTAAGTCTTGAATTAGGTAGTTTGATCAAAATTGGGCAATGTTGACTAATATCCCTAGACAATCGAGGTAGAGGCAAAGGCTAGACAAGAGGAGAAGAATCTAGATTCTAGATCATTAATGTACAATGGATGTTATATCTATCTTGATTTATGCAAAAATATGCATGTTTTCATGTCTTCTACAATTAATTTGGTATTTGGATGTTTGTTTCGAGTATAAATGCAAAAAAATATAAAATATGTATATATATATAGCAGACGCTTCCGCGGACGCTTCACTTCCTAGATTTTGGAAAATGACGCTTCGGCGTCCCCGCTTCCAAAAAACGCTTCCGCTTCGCTCCCGCTTCGTGCAACATTGAATTAAACATTGGTGGCACTTCTTCCTCAGAAAAGGAAAATATTCTACATACAAACCATCAACCATTGAAATTCTGCAATTCGTCAATTCAAAAACATAGCCATACAGAACAGGCATAATGTCTACAATAATTACATCATTATCTAATAACAGAATGGATCCAAAGACGAGATAATAAAGTCTATTCCTTCTCAGCCATCCCCGTATGGATACTTGTTCGCAGATTAGACATCATATGCAGTAATTATGATGACTAAAAATTGGTTTATCCTACTTATCCATATTTTGTACTCATTATGCAGAATTTACCTTTCCTGAATTATACTCTTCAATAAGTTATTGTACAATTGTAATTAGTCATGTGTGCTAGTTGGTGCTAAATAAACTATTCAAAGAATCTCATTTCTTCTCCTTGGAAGACACCTTTCAATCGATGAGACTCTTCAATTCCTTCTGCAACATATTTCCCAATCATGCTAAAGAATATTAATGATTATATATATCAGTGCTCTCATTGTAGCTTGTCTGTGCCTTCCAATCAAAAGCTTGGCATGTGTTAGCATCTACCAGTGCCTTCTTAACCATCGGAATCTAGTTCAATGAATTTCATTTCTGGAAAGTCTACGAACATAAACATGATTACATCTTCATAATAGTGTGTTGTTTTTCCAGCATGGTTGTCTCGAATCCCTACAACAATAACAATGATGCACCAAAAGCTGCAATACTAATCTTCCAACAAGTTTGGATACACTTCAGGTTTCTTTTCTCCATATGTTTTTATCTTAGACTGACGAACATATTGAGATCATTAATAAGACAATTGTGCACAACTTATGCTTAAATCATCAATCCAACAAACATTGGGACAAATACCTCCATGTCATTCAACAAAGTTATGTTAGAACACCACATGTTTGCATTGATCATTCAAATACTAAGTTGTTTTAGAAGTTTCAACCCCTTGCGTCACATGAGCTTTCGGTGTCCCTCTTTGCCTCTTGCACATCACATGAGCAGATAGAGTAGGACAAAGACACTGCCTTCATAGAGCTCTTGTTGCAAGGTTTAGCCAAGATTTTTGTGAGCATTTTTGGTATCGAGCCTTCTAAGCATTTAGTACATGGCACATTTGTGTTATTTCAAGTTGACTTCACCACTCGTGCACTTATTACACCTACTACAAGGTATGCTATATTGCATTTCATTTACATTGACTGCTATTAGTTTGGGCATTGACCAAAATTTTTGGCCAATTCCCCTAAGGGTTACATTAGGCATCAGTTGTTTATTTAATTTTTTTCCCAATAATTAAATGCATTTATATCTCATGCGATTGGTTGATCAACCGGGGGTCTTATTTGGAGCCAGCAATGGCCATCTTGGGACAGAGTAGAATTCCATATTTCCAAGTTCCAACCTCCTCTTCCAAAAGATATATTGCTAAATATCAAAACAAGGACCACCAAAAAATAGGTAGACTTCAATACATCTACTTTGTATTAAAGCGAGCGTGTCTTTCCAGGTTGAGTGGATATTACAATACACATTTAAGCATAGGCTTCCCTATTTATTATAGAAATCAAGAAAAAAATCTTGTTAAGCAAGGATTATATGGTAAGGACCTTAAATTTCCTTCATGAATTTTATTGTATATCGCAAGTGTATAATTTAGCAGTTTCTCTTGCAGTGGTTTGTCCCTAGTGAGATGCTCTGGTAGACGTTGCAATTGACATCTAGCGTTTTTGTAATTCCTACATCTATATGGCACCTTAGATTGTAACTTGCTTAGAGATACTTGACAGCATATTTTAGTGTCATTCTTCTAAGAGAGGCCTTCACCTTTAAAGAATTTCTGTTCTTTCCATCAAGTGCAAATTTCTGTATCGAGTATGCATAAAAACAAACCTAAAGTTAATGAAAATATCATCTTGTCTTTTTGAGCAAGTTTTTCACCTTTACATTTTACAATATATATCTTCGGTTTGCTCATCTTGCTTCATCTTTTCCTTTATCACATAGTAAACATTGTAGAAAAGTATTTGTTGTAATTGTCACATTAATTTTCCTGGGAGATTTTGCTGTCTAATTTTCGGCCAAAGCTGGAAATACTGTTAAAGTATCTAAACTTTTCATTTATTGTTAAGAAAAGCAATTGGCATTCTACTAGATGAATCATCAATGGATGTAACAAAGTACCTTGCACCAGCATGCCATATAGTTTCATTTATTGTTAAGAAAAGCAATTGGCATTCTACTAGATGAATCATCAATGGATGTAACAAAGTACCTTGCACCAGCATGCCATATAGTTTGCAGTGACTCACATATGTTGCTGTCTATATGAATCAATTCAAGAAGTCCTTTAAAAGGGATTGTGGTATCTTTAAGGAACTGTCCTAATGATGCTTACCTTTGAAAGGGATTGTAGTATCTTTTAGGAATTGTCCTAATGATGCTTACCATAAAAGTAATTTATAGACAACTACAAAATTTACGATGAATCCACATCCCACCCATGATTTCTGTTATCATTGGCATCACCATGATATAGATCTATGTTCTTAGGTAATAGTTTTACAGATTTATGGATAACAGAAATCATTGAAGGTTTGGATAAACGGATTATTCCTTTGAACTTTGAAGCAAAGTTCAAGATGATTCAAACCTGAGATAATTAATGAACTTCAGATGCCAATGAAATAATCAAGTGCCAAAAGTAATGCCAGCATGCCCAAAACACATTTGGGTCTGTCTGCAGAAGAATTTACGATGGGAATTTAAGGCATAGGCATCCCCTATGAATTTGAGTTAATACAAAATTATTGCTATCTTAATTGCATGATTGAATGAATAAAACTAGAAAGATTTCTCCTAAATTAGTCAAATTTGTCATTTGAAGGAAGGTGGGTGTTATTAATTGTTGCTTTAAATAGTTGTGATTTTGATTATGATGATGTTGTTGGAAAAGTTTATGTATGACGCTTCCTTTAACTATTAATTTTAATAATATCTATAATGGATGTTTTGTACATTTAGACAACAAGTGGGGTGCAATGTTCCCCAGATATAGTCCTTCAGTTATAACGGAATTCATGTTATAGATACCTTGGGAAAATTTTAACCTGCCCACCAGAAGGTTGGCAAGAGTTTCAGGAAGGGTTCCTAAGTTTATGTGTCGCCGTTTCTCCTTTATGTTCTAAGGACTTCGGGACGAAGTCCATTGTTAAGAGGGGGAGTATGTAGTGCCCACTCTAGCTTCCTAACCCTGATACGACATTATCTTAGACACTCTATTCTTCGAGGACCTCAGATTGAAGATCTGGACCCATGACACTATTATTAGCGATTGAGATATTCATGGTTGTGATGTTTATGAATGCTATCCATTGATATTATGGTAGCATGAATGGTTATGTATCTCTATCAGTATTCTGATGATTGCAATATTAATAGTTAAGTGGTCTCTATTTGAAATTATGATGAGGGTAGTAAAGAATATGTATGATTGCAATATTAATAGTTAAGTGGTCTCTATTTGAAATTATGATGAGGGTAGTAAAGAATATGTATGCGCTCTGCTAAAGGCATAATGAGGATAAATTTTATGGATAGGTGTATTTCTACGATGTTACGATGTTGATAGCTTAATTAATATGTATGTTTCCATTGATGATTATTGATGATAGCCATAAGGGATGTGTCCCCTATGTTACCTACTTCCTTTAGTTCAGACTTACAATGGACAATGATGAGAATGACCAGGAATTGTTAATGATGCTATTATGATAATTGACTAACATTGAGAAACCGTGTTACTGATGATTATTGAGTATGGCAGGGAACCATCAGAGGCACTCGCATATGACATGTCGATGACACCTGGTTTGATGAAAATTTATATTACTTTATCTGTGAAAGTCTAAGTCGATCTTGGAATCTGCCATATATGTTTAACTATATACTGATGATATATTAATGGTTGCAGGCACAGATTAGTTGCTTGACCGAATGACTCACATACGGGTGATGGGGTTGTACATGTGGATGGAACTACATGGAAGGGGTGGGACAGAGTCCCTGATCTCACCCACTAGCACTCCCGCCGTGACTTGGGCTGGAAGGGTTGAAACACCTTCGCCTTGAAGATCACGATGCCATGAGGGCAGGTTCCAAAGTTGGTTCGCTCATGAGGACTTTACCGGGGGGCGCGCATCAAGGCGGATTCCTTGATCCCCGACACCATTAGTCTCACTATAGCAGGCAACATAAGAGATGACAGTGGTCTATGACGTTGCACTATACTTTTCCCTCGTAATCACTGGATGCTTGAAGGGCAAGTGGTGTGGCACCCTTGGAACTTCAGGGGAATTTCTTGAAGGGCACGACCAACTTGGCAAGTGGTGTGGCACCCTTGGAACTTCAGGGGAATTTCTTGAAGGGCACGACCAACTTGGCACCCTTGGCATCACAAATAAACTATTAGGTGTGGCACCCTTGGAACTTCTAGGGAAGTTCTTGAAGGGCACAACCAAGCTGGCACCCCTGACATCACAAATAAACTATTAGGTGTGGCACCCTTGGAACTTCTAGGGAAGTTCTTGAAGGGCACAACCAAACTGGCACCCTTGACATCACAAATAAGCTATTAGGTGTGGCACCCTTGGAACTTCTAGGGAAGTTCTTGAAGGGCACAACCAAACTTGGCATCCTTGGAATCATTAAAAATAAATAATAATAAATAAATATAAGCAAGGAATGAAAACTAGGTAAATTTACATCAAGGGTAAATGATGATTAGAAACCAATGTAATTAAATCAAAAATTAAACTTGGAATAAGGAGGATCATAGGAAGAATTAAAATAAAGTACCTTAAAAACTCTACCTGTCCCATTTTGGAAAATACTAGGAAGATTATGTGGTTTAATTAGGAAAAAGGGGAAAGACAAACATAATAGTAAGGATAAAGATTAATCCTAAACTAATTTAAACCTAATTAAAAAAAGGGGAAGGTGAATTAAAATGAGAATAATAAATTAAATTTAGAGAAATGTAGAGAAGCTCCATGTGTCAACAACCAACATAAGAATATCCATCTAGGAGATAACCTGAGTTAAATTAGGGAGTAGATTGGGGATAAAATCTTGACTCATTAATTGACTTCAAGTAATGAACACAAATTAAGGAATAAAAGGGGGGAATAAAGAGACAACTAGGAGAAGAAATAGGAATCTTGTTGAGGTGAGGAAAATATTAGTTTTAAATAAAAATTTAAGTAAATAATTTTGGGAGACCTTGATGTGAGAATGACACATGGGTGGGTGAATAATCAAGTTATTGAATTATAACAAAATAATTAATTATGCATGACATGACAAGTGTCACCTATGAGGACTCCTATAAAAGAAGGGGCAAGCCATGGGAAAAGGGACTTTTGGGAACCCTATTGTTGGATGGATGAGATGTTGTGAGAGCAGTGATTACGAAGCTATAGTGAGTTTGGTGAGGTAGAGGATTTAGAGAGGGGACTCTTGAGCCAAGGTGTGCTCTCCTCTACCAGCTAGTGCTTGTCTCCATTGTACAACCCCATTGCAGCTCGGGGGTCCGCGGGGAAGAAGAGTACCCAAGGAGTAGGCTGGGAGGTTAACCGGTTTAGATCAAGTGCGTCATCATTCACTCGCAGAGGTGACCAGCAACAGCAGAGCAAGCGGAGTCTCGCCTTCTGGTGAACGGTACATATGTATTTCATTACTATTGATCTTAATTAAAGGTATGAAAATGTTAGGGTATGTTTTCTGAAATGAGTGGCAGGAATGTGTGTGCTAAATGAATTTGAGATTCAATGTGTTTCTTTTCTGGTTGTATTTGCTATAAAAAAAAAATAAAAATAAATGTATACAGTCTGGATTTGGTCCTTACAAAATACATGTCACTGTCACATTAATCATAAATGATAAATCAATGAATCATAAATTCTAAATTCATAAATGATAAATCATAATACATATTCAATTCATCAATGATCTAATAGGAGAAAGACAAGATAGTAAGATAAAGACACTGACAGCTGTAGTTTTCTCATTAAGTCATCAAATCAAAATGTGTTACATAGGTAGTGCAATGCCAATGGAAAATAGAAATAGAAAATATAAAACAACTACAAATATACAAGCCTCAAGGCAGTAGGTAGCCCATGACTCATGAGTCATCAATCCTCATAGTCATCATCAGAATCAACATCAATGTCCTCATCATCATGGTCACCACTGCTCTCCTCTACATCCTCCTCCTCCCCTGTATCCATAGTCGCCTCTACATCTGTTGGTGTGGAGGATGACCCCTCTACAATATCACCGTCATCAAATCTAACAGGCTCTAGCACTGGATCATTGAGATCCATGTTGGCCAATGCCAACTCAACACTGTTGTCCAGACCCATATCATCAGGAAAGACATCCCACATCTTTGTCTTTCCCTTCAACCACTCTTCCCTCTGCCTGTAAATAAGACAAAGGTTGGTGTGCACATACACTATTATCTCTGCCCTGGACTGCTCAAGCCTGCTCTTCTTCACACTATACAAATTCCCATATGTGTTCCAATTCCTTTTGCAACAACAGGATGAAGTCACTTGAGAGAGGAGCCTCATGGCTAATTGCTAAAGAGGAGGGCTTGTTGCCCCATGATTTGCCCACCAAGAATAGGGCTTCTTAGCCCCTCTGTCGCTAATCACATCATATCCTGCAAATCGACCAGTGCCAGTGGAAAACTCTGCAAAGGCATCCTCCACCTCATCAAGCAATGCTCTATCTTGAAAAACCCGCCTGAATACATCTTTCCTCCCCTATGAGATTTCACCATCCATGTGAAGAGGGAATCTACGGGAAGGTCCACCATTCAACCACTCATGGATGTAGCATTTTGGGTTCAATGAGTGAGCCAAACCTGTGTATACGCACTTTTGAAATGCTGAACCAACATGTATACGTGCCTTTGCTATAATGAACTTGCGTACAGATCTGTAAATGATGACTTTAACCTTTACAATTATTCAGACATTAGTTATACCCAGATCATCATATTTATAGATTACGACGTGTGCCAATTATTCAGATAAAAGATCAAAACCACAAAAAGATACTTCTCTTCAAGCCTTAAGATCTTGACTCATCAATAGAACTTATCCTTCATCACGTGCTCAGGTTCATCCTTGATTCAGATCCAGCTGTGCACCATAACCCAATCACTTGTATTTTAGATCTTGGTCTTCATTAGATATTCAATTCATGAGTGCCTTTGCCTAATGATCTGCTCCTCCTTTTATAGTCTTAGGCCTTACTCAATACCATGGTCCAAAACCACTTAGAACCAATACCTTGGACCAAATACCTGGGGTCAACACGTCGGACAAGATACCTTGGACCAATACCATGGACCAAATACCACGTACCAAATACCACGTACCAAAACCAAGTTTTCCATCATGTACGCACCTTTCCTTTCATGAAAGTGCGTGTGTACGCATACACGCCTTTTGGTCTGTGAACGCGCATGTACACGTGGCTTGGTCAATGGGAACCTGCCTATACCTCTCTTTCTTCATTCTGTGAGCTTGAACTAAGATTTGTCATCTGAGTGAGTTGCCATCAAGGACAACACCTGTGTCATAGCGCCAAATCTGAGTCATAATGCCAATAGACCTCCCTCAACCTCTTCAACATGATGAATGAAGAGGCAAACCATGTATCAACAATCTTCAACAATGATAGATTGCTCTACTCCTTATAGACAGTGAGGGCATTTGTATGATTTTGCACAAAGTTACGGATATGTCGTGCATCCTCAATAATGTTACCAATCCAAAGCACATCAGAAGCAATGAATTTAGTGCTAAGTTCAATGAATGGACAATGCAAGGTGTCCAAAACACTTGTGGATATTTAGCTTTCACAATCATGCTAGAAACCTTGCAAACAGGTGCATTATCTGTAATGATTTGCACACAATAATCAACATCTACATCTTCAATAACTTTAATAAATAACTCACCCATAAATTGTGCATTCTTGTATTCTCCAAGTATATCCATTGCTTTCAAGAAAACTAGACCATTCAAGGAAGACACCATGAAGTCGATGAGTGGGTGTCGTGCTGGATCTGTCCATCCATCAGAAACAATGCTAACCCCAGATGTTGGCCATGATGCTTTAATAGGCTCAAGCATATTTTGCACCTCTTTTTTTTCCTTCGTCAATAATGTGGTTCTAAGCTTCTTTGAACCAGGAGGCACATACCATGATGGAGACCCATGAGTTAGATCTCGGCACATCTCAATAAATAGAGGTGAGCGTGCAACATTAAAGGATATGAAGTTTTGATAGAAAAAAAAGACAATGGTGAGATCAAGCTCTTCCTGTTTCTCTTTTTGAAAAATCTTGTCCATTGGACCAAGTGAAATTGCCTTTCTTTTTGCTGCTTATCCCCCAATAGAACTCTCAAATGGAAATTTGGTGGTGCCTTTCCTAAAAAATGGAAGGGGGTCATCATTCTTGGTTTTTCTTGATTTTGCAGCCACATTTGCCATACCAACAATGAACTCTTTTTCCATTTCTTTCCTCTTTTGTAAATGAACAACTTTACAAGCTCCAACTCCACAACCTGGTAAAGCCAACAAATGGCCTTTCACACGGTAATATGTGCTTGTGAAAGAACTGTGGCAAAAGTTGCATCTCCAATGCACATTGCCTCCTCCCTTCCCCTTGGTGCTTGGCCCATCCTCTCTTGTGACATATTTCCACAAGGGATATTTCTCAATGTTGTCTTTAGGAGGAAGTCTTCCCTCAACATTACTTGCAGCAGACTCTGATGATATTGGGGGAGGAGGGGCATCTCCAATGGGGACATTCTTCCCCTTCCTTTGCCCCCTACTTGCTGCCCTTGATTGAGCCATGAATACTGTAAAAAAGAAATAAACAAAACATGCACAAATTTGTAAAAGAAATGCATATACAAACTGCTGTAGTAGAAATGAAAAAAATAGAGATGAAATGCACTTACCTGGTGCTTGAATCTCCATGCCGAATGCTCCAAACCCTTAGCTCCTTGCTCCAAACTTCTAGCAGCAAACCCACAACTCACTGTTTGCAAAAAGGAATGAGAGAAATGGTAAAAAATAAAAAGGAATGCATTTTTTTAAAGCCCGCGAGTTTCACTTTTACGGGATTCGAATCCCAAAATCGGGACACGATGTGTCCTAACGAGACACGACCAGGATTCGATTGTGTCCTGTTAGGACTCGTCGTGACCCATTTTTGGGATTCGAATTCCCTCGAATTGTGTCTGATCTGTAGGATTCAGATACTTCACCAAAAATGGACGAATCCGGTTTCAGAGGTTGTAATTGATTAGCCATAATGTTTATCATGGCCATTAAGGCTTTGTTGGTATTGTTACCACACAATCTAGTAGGGGTCCTAGGAGGGGTACCTAAGGGACAACTACTAGACTAAATGACAATAATGGGACAAGGGCCCATTGCCACCTTAGTCGATGTCCCCTTCTCTTTATGGACTTTCACCAATGGGAGGAGTCCCAGTATAAAGGAAATCACTAGGAGGATAAGGTCAATAACAATGTATGATGTGATTTCCAAAGCCCATTCAAAGGAGAGGCTCAAATGATGGCTCGCTTGATTCAAAAGCAAGAGAAGGGCTCTCCAAGAAAGGCTGATGGGTAGGAGGATCAGACTTAGGTGAAAACGGTGTTCAATAAAAGAGGTATACCTAGATCTAGGCTTCCTAAGAAAAGGACCTCTCTTAAATGTTTTTGCGAGATAAGATCATATGATGATTGGGACCACAAGAGAGACCTAGGGGTGCCCTAACTAGGCTTAGGGTTTCAAGGTTTACCATGAAAGAGACACCTCCAAGGAGGACCCTAAGTCAAGCTAGGACAAAGAAAGGGTTAAAATTGATCAAGCCTTGATTGAATGTAACCCTTAACAAGTCTCTCACTATGATGTTAAAGGTTGACTTCCAAAATCTGAGCTAGGGCTTAGATTTTCTCACAAATGAACCATTGAAAACTCGTGAAACTTGGTGAACCTCTAGAGGAGACAACAATGCAAAAGTTTGTCCAAGTGGAAGTGTAAAATCATCCCTCTAGAGAAATTCGCATGATGCCCTAGCAAGGATGTCTAGGTGAGAGACCAAAATTTTTGGGAGGAGAAAAAGAAGAGGAAAAAGGGGTTGATCACCAAATTTGCTTGGATCAATGCCTTGTTCTTGGGCTATGGAGTCTATGTGATTCAAAATCCGGCCAAAATCGTCTTCAAGGAGGCTAGAAAATGATGCCCTAGCAAGCACTCTCTAACATTTACCCACCCAAGATTTATGGACTTTCATGGAAAGAAAATGAGTTCTACTCCATTAGGAACATTCATTTACTTGCTATCACTGAGTAACATGCACAAATTTGCAATCTAACATTCTTTTACAATGATATTCAACAACCAGGGCTTGAAAGAACAATAACTAGTTTCATAATTTCCACACATTAGACATTATTATGCAAATACCTTTGAAAAGAATACTTACAAGAAAACCAGAGATATATCCAAATCCAAAATCCAGAAATTGGCTCCAAGAGAACGAAAATTTCAGCTCCAAAGATATCGAAATGAATCAAGAGATCTCTAATAGAAAAACCTCTAATAGAAAAACCAAGAAAAAGTGTGAAATTCTCTTAGGAGAGAACTAATCCCAAGTCAAGTGATGATGAGTTACAAATGAGGCCTCACTTGTATTTATATGAGCCTCTAACAAGTCGAATTGGACAATTTAGCTTAATGAGCCCCTAAAATGACTCTATTGTTCAAAATAATAAATATATTGGTGACAAACCCACCAAATAGCTCCAAAGATGAACGACAAGCCTCTCAAGAGAGCCGAAATGATAGAACACTAGTGCAAATATGCCATTGGAAGGCCTAGACAAGTCTTCAATGTGCCAAATCGAAGAGGAGGGCTCCTATGATGATGACCAAGGGGTTGGCCCCTTGGTTTCCAAGCAAAACCTCTGTGGTGCTCCCATGTGGCTGTGGGGCACAATGAATGGTCTCATGGGTCTCCAACTAGATCAATATGTCGATACTCCATCCATGAGGGCTAGAATGATGATACAAACCCTCCCTTGTCTCCCTAGGTTAGACAAAATCCCAAAATCCCATCTGAGTCGTGGATCATATGCCAAGTGTTTGGTGCAAGTATGTAGCTAGCTGGGCAATGTGGTCCAAGTGCATCATCATCTCTACATGAGTGGGGCACAAAAAAGCTAAATGTAGTGGTGAAAGATCCCATGGTGTGGCAATATATGCTCTGCTGTGGAGGATTCCCGTGGCTCTAAATGCTCACCCTAAAAGTGCCATCATGACCCTCTACAGGGCTTGAATCTCGTATAAGGAGGCCAAACCCAAGGCGAAGACCCACCTGCAATCCTGTATAAGATCCAATGCATCTCCTCGCCTTCTAGTACAACAATTCATTAGAGCAATTGAGTAAATAATCTTACAAATCATAGAACCAAGTGGACACTTCATAGCGGCATGCCCTTCCATAATGGGTTTCAGAATGTACAAATGTCCCCAGTGTTAGTTTTTGTAGCATCAGAAGTGTTCTAGTCTCGAAACTTTGTGGAGAGGCTAAAACACATGAGCTCTCCATAAGCCAGAAATCGTTTATAGAAATTCGACTTAGAAGTGTCTCAATTAGATTATTAGCCTATTTTTAATTATTTCCGGAGTCTAAATTGAGGAAAAGTGGTTAAATAATCAAAATTATTTGAGATAAGGTGTGAATCATCTAGAAACTCACATGGTTCGACAATATATTAATCTGGGTCCTTGATTAAGTTTTAATCTTGGCTGTTGGAGGTACAACAGAGGATTATAAGAAGTTGATGGCTAGATGGAGAACACACTTGTGAGAACCATAGAGAGTTCCATTTCCTTGGAGGGTTCAATTTTTCAAAGAGTTAGCAGTGCTAGAAGAGTTCGAGCTTCAGTAGGGAAGTAGAGATAGTGAGGGCTAGAGACAGTGAGGCCGAAGGAAGTTCTCTAGATCCGGTGAAGTGCATTGCAGAGAAAGGCTGAAATTTCTCTAGAAAGCTACACAAAGGCAGTGCAGGGGCTTCATTGGGCAGTTCGATTTGTTGAGGAATAAAGACATTTTTAGAGGCTAGGTAGAGGTTCTAGAGTGTCGGAGAAGCGTTTTCCCAGTCAGTAGCAGGCAGGACAACTTGATTAGTAGACGATTCGGGCAACACGTGTCGCAGGAAGCTTCAGGTTAATGCAGAGCCTGTGCAGGCTCAGTTGGATGACTTGCTTTTCATTGGTGGTTAAGTATTGGGATTGCTCGGAGTGAGGGTAATTTCCCTCTAGATATTTTTGCCAGTATTTTCTCTGCAGGATTGCTAGTTTTCGGCATCCAGATTGTACTCAAAATTTCTCATTGCTGCATAATAATAATAAAACTCGCTGCACCGTTTTTTTCCCACAGTGGGTTTTTTCGGGGACATTTGTCGAAAAATAACTGTGTTAATTTTTGATGTGTGTGTGCTAGCATATTTCTCAGTTTCTAGTGTTATTTTCTTCTGTATTTTTATTTGTGAAGGTTGTAGTGTGAATTATTTGGCATTTTTTTGTAGCAGATAAATTGTTAAATTAATTAACAACTAGAAAAATAATTTCCAGTTGCTTCAATAGGATTTCAGAGCATTGAAAATTTCACATGGTATCAGAGCGTGAGTGATCAACCAGGAAGATCACAAGCAGAAGAAGGAAAATTTCGATGTTTAGAGGGAGTAGCAGGCTGAACATTTATGGTGTTGTGCAGTACCTAGCTAGGTAGTTTGAATTGCTAGGAAATGGTTCGATTTTCAGTTGCATGGTGGCAAAAAATTTGATTTTCCCAGAATAGTGATTCCAGCAAGCAGCGGGAGCAACAACAACTCAGATTTTCACTAAGCAGATTCCTTAGTTGGATGCAAAGGGTTTTGTAGGGGTTTACAATAACAGAATCAACATCGGGTGGAAGAGAAAAGCAAACATAGAGGGAAAAATTCTCTCAAGGGACTTCGAGTTTTAGAAGTTTGATATTCCGGTTCCAGATTGGCAGTAGCTGTGAGTAGGTTTCCTCACTCCAGAAGGGAGTGCGAATAGTGGAACCAACAACCAAACAGAGGGAAAGAGGGAGTTTTTGACAGTTTCAAATATGGTCATAGCAAGGCTCAGAGACTAGGGTAGGTTGGAGGGAGCCTCCAACTATGTCATCTAGAAGGATAAGATGTCCTTCCTTCTAGATGAATACAACTTGAAGACCTACGCAGAGAATGTGGTAGCAGTACCCCAGGATGCTGATCAGCTCAAGGAGTACAGGAGAGAAATGGCAGAAGGCTAAGAGGATGATCTTGGATGGAGTTTGAGACCATCTAGTTGCACATGTGGCAGAAAAAGGGATAGCCAAGGAGATGTGGGATGTTCTTTGCGAGCTATTTCAAAGTTCTTCTGAGAAACGAAAGATGTTTCTCTAAGAGAGGCTGAGAAGCATAAGGATGTAGAAGGGCGAGACCATAGATGACTTCCTCACCAGACTTCATGAAGTCCGAGATTAGCTAGCAGTCATTGGGGAAGCACACCAATCCATAGAGCTTGTACGATTGGTACTGAACACTGTCTCAGATGAATAGCATGTTGATTTGGGGTATCATCGGATGTGCTCTAAGCCTCAAATTTTGCGGGGAGGCTTGAGCACATGTTTTCCAAAGAACCCAGAAAGCATTTTGGGAAATTCCACCGAGAAGTGATTTTATTAAAATAATTAATATTTTTAATGGGGTTCCTAAGTCTAAACTTATGAAAATTAAAATATTAATGGGTATTAATCTAATCAGGGGTGAAACTTCTAGAAAAAGCCATGGATCAAGCCAAAATGATCTAAGCCTTTGATTATGATTTAAGCTAGGTCATTGGTTGCCCAACAGGAAGAGATAAGAAGGGGCTTGAGGGTCATTTCGAAATCACACCAGGCAGATACTCAGTTGCCCAAGTGAAATCGATTTTCTCAATGGTCGAAGTTCAGCAAGAGAAAATCAATTCAGCGGGAGAGTTGCAGGTGGAGGAGAGAAAGAGGGTTCAACATTAGTTAGGGAGACAGGGATGAAAACATATAACAGTAGAAGGGACAACTTTGGGCAGGTTGACGTTGGGAGAGGCAGTGTTGGCATGAGTGACGTAGGCTTTGCGCAAGCCAGAGAAAGTGACGTTGGGCAAGCCAGAGAGACGCAGAGGGTGGAGGAACCTCTCTCTTGGGTCAGATAGTTGTTCAGGAATGTCTGTAAATATTTCTCAGAAAGCCTTGCTCTATACTACTTGGTGTAATTTGTACATGTTGATTTTTGTGGAAGAATAATAAAACCCTCATCTGCTGCACTGGTTTTCCCGCATTGGGTTTTTTCGGGGACAATTGTCCAAAAATAACTGTGTCATTGTGTTTGTATATGTGATAGCATTTTACTTGCATTTACTTTCTGTAATGTTTTAATTGTGAAGGTTGCAGTATAATATGTTTCGATATTTGTCGTAAGAATAGAGTAGATAACTTATTTCTCAAATAATAAGTAGAAGAAATCATATTAAATATGTTTCGATATTTGTCATAAGAATATAGTAGATAACTTATTTCTGAAGTAATAAGTAGAAGAAATCATATTAATCACTGCAGTAGGATTTCTATTTTAGAAATTTTCACATAGCAAGTGTTTGTCTAGAGTATTTTGGGCAGAGACACCTTCCCTAAGTGGGATAGGACGTGGTCCAATCTACATCAGGAGGAGTTGAGGCAAGCTCTAGTTAAGAGTACCATTAGTGGTAGTAGTAGCAAGGGCGTGAAGGGTGAAAAGGAAGAGGAAAATGTGGCCCTAGCATCTAAGGGTTCCAGTCAAGGGCAGGGGAAAAGAAGCAAAGGAAGGACCTATCAAAGGTCAAGTGCTTCAGATGTGGTGAGTTCGGTCACTACAGGAAGCAATGTCATCTCAGGAAGAAGGATAAGCAAGAGAAGCAAGACCAAGCATCAACATCCTCAGAGATTGATAAGTTTTCCTTTAGCCTGGAGGAAGACTTCACGATGTTTGCAACTATACCTCCACGAGAGAGGTGGGGCAATCTAGAGTTGTAGTCCAAGAGCAGTGCAGACACAAGCAGGGTCCATTGAGGTGTCCACCTAATGGATCATCACCTTGCTACAGTGTCCCACAATATTTAGTAGCAAAAGGATCAATGTCAGTGATGCAGTCAGATTCCTGGGTTATAGTTGCAGACTGGTAGCAGTCAGGTGCTGAGGATTGCTGTGCAATGTTGGCAGTAGTGTTGAGTAGCACACTGCAGAGTCAGTAGCAACACAGATTCTTCAGTGGACAGTGCCGCAGCTAGTAGTAGTCAGGACTCAGGAGACAGATGCATCATAATGAACACAGTTGATTCAGTATTTAGGATGATTCTCGGTTACAATGGTTGTAGTTGTAGCAGCAACAGATGAGAGGGAGTTTCAATGCAGATGCAGAGTTGGAAGTAGTATAGCAGTGTCAGCAGCAACACAAATGCAACATCAAAGTTGCGCAGTGGTTGGTGGGCAGTGGCCAGACATTAGTAGCATGATAAATGGTGGTGCAAAAACAGGGTGTTGTGATAGGATGTGCAACACTATAGAGAGAGAACAACTTCCTCGCTAAGAGGGAGTGTTAGTTTTTGTAGCATCATAAGTGTTATAGTCTCGAAACTTTGTGGAGAGGATAAAACACATGAGCTCTCCATAATCCAGAAATATTTTATGGAAATTCCACCTAGAAGTGTCTCAATTAGATTATTAGCCTATTTTTAATTATTTCCTAAGTCTACACTTGGGAAAAGGGGTTAATTAATCAGAATTAATTGAGATAAGGTGTGAATTATCTAGAAACCCACATGGATCAACAAAAAATTAATCTGGGCCCTTGATTAAGTTTTAATCTTGTCTGTTGGAGGTCCAACAGAGGATTATAAGAAGTTGATGGGTAGATGGAGAACACACTTGTGAGAACCACAGAGAGTTTGATTTCCTTGGAGGGTTCGATTTTTGAGAGAGCCAACAGTGCTAGAAGAGTTCGAGCTTTAGTAGAGAAGCATAGACAGTGAGGGGTAGAGATAGTGAGAGTTAGAGACAGTAAGGCCGAAGGAAGTTCTCTAGATCCAGTGAAGTGGATTGCAGAGAAAGGCCGAAATTTCTTGAGGAAGCTACGCAGAGGCAGTTCATGGGTTTCATTGGACAGTTTAATTTGCTGAAGAAGGAACACGTTTTTAGTTCCAGAGGCCAAGCAGAGCTTCCAGAGTGTCGGAGAAGCGTTTTACTAGTTGGCAATACACAGGAGGACTTGATTAGCAAATGATTCAGGAAACACGCATGGCAAACAACTTCAAGTTGACGCAGAGCCTGCGTAGGCCCAGTTGGACGACTTGCTTTTCAGTGGTGGTCAAGTGCCGGGATTGCTCGGAGTGAGGGTAATTTCCCTCTAGATATTTTTTCCAATATTTTCTCTACAGGATTGTCAGTTTTCGACATCTAGATTGTAATCAGAATTTCTTATTGCTGCATAATAATGATAAAACCCTTAGCTGTTGCACCGATTTTCCCGCATTGTGTTTTTCTGGGGACATTTTTCCAAAAATAACTGCGTTAATTTTTTATGTGTGTGTGCTAGCATATTTCTCAATTTCCAGTGCTATTTTCTTCCGTATTTTTATTTGTGAAGCTTGTAGTGTGAAATATTTGGTATTTTCTATAGCAGATAAATTGTTAAATTAATTAACAATTAGAAAAATAATTTCCAGTTACTGCAATAGGATTTCAGAGCATTGCAATTTTCACACCCAGGATCAAGAGGGAGGTTAATAAAGGACCCTATTAGGTGGTTTCAACCTCTAAGGGTATGGTAGGTTCATGGTATGTTATGCAACCAACTCACAAATAGATAGATCAACGACTTAAAAATTATCCTCTTCGAGAGGGAAACCTCCTTTACATTAAATGAATGAACAATTCTTGGATTATACAAATGACAAGGCCTCCTTTGTATATATAGGAGTCTAAGGGGTTACAATATAATTAGAGTCTACGTAACAATAATAATGTAAGGGCACAACAATAACAATATGGGGGCTACATGGGCTCAACAATAACAATAAGGGGTCTACAATAACAATAACAATAAGGGCACTACACTAGTATTATAGGGACTTAACATGCACCTCTTCTTCAAAAAAGTGTTGTCCTCAACGCTTGAGTAGTTTTGGATGCTTTCGTATAAAATTATCATCCTCCCATGTGGAATCTTCAGTGGGTAAGTTCTTCCACTTAATGAGATACTTTGAAATTGGTCGATTTCGTAGTTGTCGAGTTTTTGTTTCTATGACTGCTTCAAGCTCAAATATGATTTTTCCTTCTTCATCAGGTTTTTGCAACACTATTTGAACTGGAAGCTTGTCATTGATAACCTTCTTTAAGCATGAAACATGGAAAATTGGGTGTACTCAGGAAGATGCAGGCAACTCCAATTTGTATGCCATAGTACCAATCTTTTGCAACACCTTGTAAGGACCATAGTACTTGGGTGATAATTTATTATCCTTCTTAGCTTGCTTGAGAGACATTTGTTTCTATGATTATAGCCGTAAAAATACCTAGTCACCTACATCAAAACTTCTTTCACTGTGATGCTGATCTACCTGTTGTTTCATTCGATTCTGTGTTAGAGTGAGGTTATCCTTTAAGAGTTGGAGAACTTGTTGTTGATGCTTGATGTGATCTTCCATTGCTTGAACCTTATAATTTTCTCTTAAAGATGATGTGATGGATGATGATTTATATCCATTATGTGCCATAAATGGGGTAATTTTTGCTGCAGTATGGAAAGAAGTGTTATACCACCATTTAGCTAGAGGTAACTATTACCCACGATTTTGTGTGTAATATCCCCAGGAGAATTTTTTTGTCTAAGATGGTCCTCAGCCGGCAGCCCCTTGCGGCCGCCAAATAGCTCATTGTGCCATTTCTCTACCACCGGAACCAACCATGTGGTTCCTCGCCCATTTGTCATGATTGTATGTTTGAAGGTGGGCCTCCCGAACCTAAAGTTATGCCTTGTCATTTGGAAATTACTTATTGTAGTTTGCTTATCATGGACACTTATGGGCATGGATTAATGGGGGGGAGAATTCAGCGGAAAGAATGGGCTAGGTCTGTGCTCTTGTCCCCTAGACCCCTTTTAGGTATTAACCTTGGATTTTAGTCCCTTAGGATCTCTTTTAGTGACCATTTGGTTCTAGGGGTATTTCATGGGAAACCTCGATTTTGGTTGCGTGGTCCTACTCCCTTATCCGCTTATATTACCCCCTTTCCATTCATTACTACCTTATTCATCATTTCTCCCACCTGGGTCCACATAGGGTTAACATGCCCCTTCCCCTTGCCCACACCTTGGGTCATGGCCTGGAATGAAGCTTGGAGGTTGATGTAGCTAAAAATAAAGACGAAAGCATATATGGCCACATTCAACAGGAAAGTGTACCACAAAATGCAAAAGATGGTCGGGACAAATATATTTAGCACGTGGGCAAAAGCCAATACATGAGCTCTACCCCATCATCATGGCCATCACCTTGGTTCCTACAGGTTCTATGAACCTCCTTCATCATATAGGAACCCATGATTGTCCCAACCCCTAGTGGGCAATGAACCGCCCCACTTTAAAAGGGGGTATTCACTGCTATATCTTATACATCATGCTCTTACCCCTTGAGCCCCGAGTAGTTAATCAAAGAAAATCATAAAAAAAACAAAATACATATAAACTAGGGTGGAAAAATCAAGGTCGGGGCACCTCATGTACCACGATTGCTCCCTCCTATACATTATAAACCCAAGTGTGGGCTTCCCTCTTATTAGCTACCCTTGTACCCCAACATGTGACCCAGGGCTGCCCCTTCTCATCCCCTACTTCATTCACCTATTTGTCACATGCCACCACCTTTTGAAGGATGTACCTTGAATATATTATCCCCTCACCACTTTTTGAAGAATGTACCTTGAATATATTATCCCCTTTAGAAGTAGAAACCACCTAATAGGATACTTGGTTAACCCCATTTGGAGTTTAGGAGACATTGGCACATCCTGAAGCCCATTATGGAAGGGCAGGCCATTATGAAGTCCCCACTTGTGGTCCATGATTGGTAAGCTCATTTACTCGATTTCTCTAATGACTTGTTGTACTGGAAGGCTAGGGGACACATTGGATCTTATGCAGGATTGCAAATGGTCTCCATTTTGGGTTTGGTCTCCCTATACGGGGTCCTAAACCTCCATTGGCACATGTAGGGTCTGTGTTGAGAGCCATGGGCCTCCACAGCTGCAGACAACACTCCATGGATCCCCACAACCATTCAAAGATTGCTCGTGGTTCACTTATTGGATTAGGAAGATGCACCTGATCCCTCATGCCTAATTGGCCTCAGACTTACACCATACACTTGACAGATGATCCAAGACTTGTACAATGATATGGCATCACTTACACCATCATCCTAGCCTTTGCAGGCGATCTACAGACATCTTCGATTTGTTTGGAGACCCATGAGGACACTTGTGTGATGCCACATGTCATTTGGAGCACCATAGGTTATTACAAGGG
Source organism: Pinus tabuliformis (assembly GCA_031772625.1). NCBI lineage: Eukaryota > Viridiplantae > Streptophyta > Pinopsida > Pinales > Pinaceae > Pinus > Pinus tabuliformis. Next base: position 1,199,969,082 of record CM062818.1, read on the forward strand.
TCCAACCCCTTTTCCACTGCTTTTGAGGGTCCTATTTTTCATTGTGGCACCCATGGACCTCATTAGGCATCTTAGAGGGCCCGACAACATGCATAGATTATTATTTGACCTCTTTGAGAGACTTACTTTTTCATTTATGAGCTGGTTTGGTGGGCTTGTCACCAAAAGTTGAATTATTAGAACATTATTTTATTTTTGGGACTTATGTAGGCCAAGGAGGCTATTTTGAATTCCTAATTTGAGTGTAAATACAAGTGAGCTGAGCTCATTTGTTCATCATCACTTGGGATTGGATCTTTTCTCTCTCTTGAGAATTTCACATTTTTTCTAGAGGATGAATTGGAGGTTTATGGATGAATTTTGATGTGTGGATTTGGTCTATCTTGTCTTGGAGCTTCTCTATTGCCAAATTGTTGATGGATGGATATACTATATTACATGTAAGTACATGATTTTAATGCTATTCTTGTTTTACTTTGTCATATACGTTGGAATAGGATTTTCTATGTTCTAAGGCTAATTGTTGCATGCATTTACTACTTGAAATTGTGGAATTTGTCTCTATTATAGCATCTCTCAATGTATGGGCCATGTAATATGAGAGAAATCTCCTAGGGGTAATTCTATTAATGAATTTGACCTTGATAAGCCATTCCTTTTTCACATCGAAGTATAAAAGCTGCAAGGTTGCTTCTTCTTGACCTAGAAAGGCTAGCGAAGTGATCTTGAGGCCTCCTTGACTGGGAACCAAGAAATCCTACTCATATTCATCATAGACTCCATTCTCCCAAAGATTAAGGCACTGATCTACCAAGGGTGGTCACTAAAAATCATATTCTTTCACCTCCTTCCAGGTCTAGCCAAGTTGGGGTACCTAGGGCATCAATTTCTCGATAAGCTAGCCACCAAAAAAGTTCGATCTCCTAGGGTCTCCTACGCTGGCCTTTCCTCAAAATCTCCTCCAATTTTGAAGCCATTCCAATGGTGGAATTGGGAGAAAGGCCAAGCCCTAGCTTCGAGATCAAAATTTTCCCTGCCATCCCCAAGGCTAGTACCTCATAGGGTCAAAACCACATCTTCAAGTGAGAATTCTTTTTTTTATCCTTTCCCCACCTTTATCTAGGGTAATAATATCACTAGTTCCTACATTCTTTCCTCATACCCTAGACTGGGTCCACTTGGCCTTGTGTGGTCCCGCTCCTTCGAAAGATCATCCTTCAAAAACCATCCAGGATACAAATTCTAACTAGGATTTTAGGGATTGGGGACCTCCTTCACAAGTCTTATCCCATAAACCTTACCCTTAAATCCTTTCTTCCTTCCCCTAGAATATATATTGCCTTGCTTAGAAAGCAAGCAAGCTCCATCCTTTAAACTCTTCTAGGAAAGGGATTATTTGGGTCACTCATATTCATTGACTTATCTTTCATTGGTGACTCCATACATACCGAGTCTCTTCCCATTGGTGAAAGTCCGTAAATAGAAGGGAGCCTTAACTGATGTGACAGTGGGCTAAGTCTCCATTTGTTGCCCTTAGCCTAGCATTTGCCCTTTAGGGATCCCCCTTAGGTCCCTTGCTCGTTTGAACGGTAATAGTAACCACTTGACCCATTGTGTTTGTTTATCAGATACAAAACAACAAAGATATCCTTCCAAACATTTGTTCACTATCTTAGTTTTCCCATCAGATTGAGGATGATAAGATGAGCTATGAGCTAATTGAGTACCAAGACAAGAAAATAATTCTGTCCAAAAAATTCTGGGATCTCTATAACTTACTATAATCTTTTGGTTTCCATGAAGCTTTTGAATTGTTTCCATAAATGTAGTAGTAATTGTACTAGCTTTAAAAGGATGAGATAATGCACAAAAGTGTGCATACTTCGTAAGTCTATCAACTACCACCATGATGACACTCTTTCCTTCAGACTTGGGTAAACCTGTGATAAAATCCATTGAGACCCCCTCCCAACACTGACTTGGAATGGCTAATTGTTGTAACAGACCCGGGGTCTTAATTGTCTCAACTTTATTTTGTTTTAAAACCAAACATTTTGCCACAAACTTTTGAATATCAGATTTAAGGCCATCCCAAAAAAATTCTTTCTTGACCCTATGGTAAGTTTTTAAAAATCCTAAGTGCCCTCCTAAGGGAGAGGTGTGCAATTCCAAAAGAATCTTTTGTTTGAGTTGGGAATTATTACAAAGATATAAGTGACCTTTGTACCATAATGAATCATTTTTCCAGCTAAATGTATCAGATGTACTGGGATCTTTCTACAACTTTTGAATGAGTGACCACACCTCTTCATCATTCTTCCATCCATCCCTTTCTTCTGTTATCCACTCAAGTTGGATAATAGAAATGGCACAATGCAATGCTTCTACATCCTCACTCTTTCTTGAGAGTACTTCTATAACAACATTTTGCTCCTCTTTTTTGTAGATGATTTGAAAGTCATAACCCAACATCTTTGTCACCCATTTTTGCTGCTCTTCTGAAGATGATCTTTGTTCCAAAAAGTATTTAAGAATATCACGATTTGTTTTTACCTTAAAGTGCTACCCATTAGGTAAGGTCGCCATTGCTTTAGTGCATGTGGTATTGCCAAAATTTCCTTCTCATAAATAGGTTTGTGTAAATACTTTCCTTTGATTGGATGACTTTCAAAAGAAATGGGTCTTCCTTCTTGCATTAAAACAACATCAATTCTATTTCTTGAGGCATCACATTCCACAATAAACGTTTTTGTGAAGTCTGGCATAGCTAAGGCCGATGCTTGGCACATTGCATGTTTAAGATGTTCAAAGCCTTTCGTTGCTTTGGAGTCCAAGAAAATGCCTCTTTCTTCAGTAATGATGTTAGAGGTTCCACTATTCTCCCATAAAATTCTTAACAAATTTGTAATAATACACTGTCAACCCAAGAAATCTTCGAAGATACTTTATGGTTGTAGGGCTTTTCGATTCCTTAATGGCTTTAATTTTGTTATGGTCTACTAACACCCTCATGAGATACAATATGAGCCAAATATTCCACCTCCTATACTCCAAAGAAATATTTGGAGGTTTTGCATATACTTGTTTCTCCTCCAGTAGTTTGAGCACCCTGTCAACATGTTGAACATGATCCTTCCAAGACTTGTTGTACATTAGTATATCATCAAAAAATACTAACACAAATTTTCTAAGGAGCAACCTGTCAACATGTTGAACATGATCCTTCCAAGACTTGTTGTACATTAGTATATCATCAAAAAATACTAACACAAATTTTCTAAGGAAGGCTTTGAAAATGGAATTCATCAAACCTTGAAATGTGGAAGGTGCATTAGTAAGGCCAAAAGGCATGACCAAAAATTCATAATGACCCTCATGAGTTCTGAATGTGTTGTTTTCGGAATGTCTCCAGTCTTCATTCTAATTTGATGATATCTTGAATGAAGATCCAACTTGGTGAAGTAAATTGCTCCATGTAATTCATTAACAATTCATCAATGATAAGAATGGGAAATTTATCTTTAATAGTGAGCTTGTTGAGCTCCCTATAATATGAATACATACGCCATGTTCCATCCTTCTTGTGCACCAATACTACTGGAGCAGAGAAATAACTTTGACTAGGTTGAATTATACCAGCCTCTAGCATTTCTGTAGCCATACGTTCAATTTCACTCTTTTGGGCATAAGGATATCTGTAAGACCTGATGTTTGGAGGAACCATTCCTAGAATCAAATGCATAGCATGATCATGATCATGAATAGGTGGGAGGCCTTTGACAGTCTTAGACACCTTGGAATGCTTGTCCAAGACTTTTTGGAGATCTGGAGAAATTGATGATTTCAATGTTTGAACCTCTAATGAGCATAACTGTGCAATTATGCCTCATTGTTCTTTCTTCAGAAGCTTTGTCATGCCATTGGAGCTGATTATATTTCCTGGTTTCCCTGCGATACCCCTTAATTCAACTTCCTTTCCTTCTAAAAAAATTCAAGAAAAGTTTTTGAAAATTGAAAGCTATCGTCCCCAAAGATTGTAACCCTTGAAATCCTAGTACAACATCAACACCGCCCATTGGAATGGAAAACCTTGGACTATTCAATACATATTCCCCCATGGTTAGCTTGATATTATGGCACTTTCCAGAGAAATTTATAGTTCCTCCATTTGGAACCATCACTTGACACTCTGATCCTCTATATAGGAAGCAATTCAGTTCCTTGGCTATTTTACAATGAATAAAAATATGGGTACTAGCCGAATCAATCAACACTATTACTTTTTTTTCTTGATATATCCTTCTATCTTGAGAGTTTGAGGAGTGGTTATTCCTACCAATGCATTACAAGATATGGTCAGATTCATTTTTTCTTTCTCGGGGGTTGTTTTATGGTGTATATATATCCTCCTCTTTTGATGTTTCTTGTTCCTTTTCTTCCTCCTCTTCACAGTCTATGTAGAATAATTTTTTTTCAACACACTTATGATGTTTAGTGTATTTACTATCACAACTGTAACAAAACCCTTTTTCTCTTTTTTCCTCCAATTATTGTGCTGTCAACCTTATAGGTTGTGGAAGACTAGGAGAAAGAACACTTCTATCTTTATAGTTGTGAGCGGTAAACTTCCTGGTTGCCATAATTTTTCTTTCAATTTTTCTTGCCACCCTGAATGCCTTCTCCAATGCATTAGGTTCCCAATGAATTAGGTTCCCAAAGGTGAACCTCATGGTGACATTATCTTTTAAATTCCCTATGAAGACACCAATCCTATGCTCCTATGGAATATCGGTTACCATAATATTCAATTTTTGGAGTCTTCAATGTGCTCCGCGATTGAACCCTTTTGTTTGAGATTTATCAATTGGCTAAAGAAGGTGTTGCTATTTGTATATTCATAATGTGCTATGATTTCCTCCGTAAAAATTGACCAGGTGAAAAGTGGTTTACGAGAACAAATCCTATTTGTATATTCATAATTTGCTATCATTTCCTCCGTAAAAATTGACCAGGTGACAAGTGGTTTACGAGAACAAATCCATTTATACCATACCAACTGATTGGGTTCTAAACATAAAGATGCAATATGTACCTTTTGTGAGGGTTGCACATCCTGTAGATCAAATTATTGCTCCATATGTAGTATCCATGTTACTATCCATGTTACTGGATTGTTGCCATCAAACTTTGTCATATCTATCTTTGGAATGTGGTGGTTTTTAAACCCCACATTGGAGTCTATAAAATCATAATTCATGTTCCTTTTGTCCTCATCATGATTTTTATGGATTACCTTGTCACCATCGGGAAGCCTTTCTTGAAACAACTTTGTTAAATCTTCCTTCAAACTTCCATGTCTGATTTCAAACCATCTATCTTAGCTTCCATTCCATCATTTAAACCTTCCATTTATGCTTTTAAGCCATCCATGTAATCTTTGGTTTCTCTTTGTGAGAGAGAAATTTGTTGCACCTGGTCCTGTAATTTTGATATATCATGCTGCAATTCTTCCTCTTCATGCGTCATAGTGGAGTTTTCTGAAGGCTTAATGGGTGTAGAATTATTTTGTTTTGGAGGCATTTTAGAACCAAATATTTATATTTATGCTTCAATATGCCCTTTAAATCACTTGAAACTGATTTTTCAAAAGAGTTACGACAAAATTTAAAAAATACATACCTTTTCTTGTTTTTTTGGAGCTTGATACTGCAATTGTTGTATCTTTGTAATTTCAGATTGTCAAGTTCTGAAATTCAGTATTGTGGTAGCCCTATTAATCTTCTTTCCAATTCCACAAGTCAAACCAATATTGGATTCTTTAATATATAGTTATGCCATATCTCCCATGATGACCTGATTATGGCCTGATTCAGTAGAGCAAAGTTGTACGAGATTCCACGTGTCACTGTTTCAACATTCGACCCTGAAATTACTACAGAATAAACTACAGACCGTACACTTCTAGCCATTTTTTATAAAATTCAATTCTGATGCTTGAAATGAATGACGATTTTCCCTAGGTCACTTGTTTGAGACTCAATTCTGGAGCATGAAAAAACCCTAACTTCTTCGGACCATATCTCAGAAAATATAGCGAACAAAGATTTGAAATTCCAGCACAATTCTAGCACGAAGTTCACCAAGATTTCAGCTCCACATGGTTGCAATTTCAGCTTTTGAAGCTTCGTAGAAAACAAGTTATAGGAAAAATGCCACGATGACCTGTTTGAAGCAGCGAAACCCTAGAATCCAAATATCTGATACCAAATGTTATGCAACCAACTCACAAATATATAGATCAACAACTTAAAAATTATCCTCTTCGAGGGGGAAACCTACTTTACATTACATATATGAACAATTCTTGGATGATACAAATGAGAATACCTCCTTTGTATATGTAGGAGTCTAAGGGGTCGAAATATAATCAAAGCCTACATAACAATAATAATGTAAGGGCACAACAATAACAATATGGGGGATGCATGGGCACAAAATAATAATAAGGGGCTACACTAACAATAACAATAAGGTGGCTACACTAGTATTATAGAGACCTAGCATGGTACATCCGTCAAATGGTATGTGTCATGTGAAATAATGGTGGAATGGAGTGAGGTAGGAGGGGAAGGCTCCAAGCCACATGCCACGGTACAAGGGTAGCTATAATGAGGGATGCCATGGTACAAGGGTAGCTATAATGAGGGAGAAATAATGGTACATGAGTTACCTCAACCTTTGCTTTTCCACCCTTCTTCATATGCCTTTTGCCTTTTATTGATTTTTCTTTTTATAACTACTCGAGACTCCAGGGAATGAGATCATGATGTGAATGATCTAGCAATAAATAACCTGTTAAGGTTGGGTAGTTCATCACCCACCAGGGGTTGGGATAATCATGGGTTCCTTAATGATGTAGAGGGATCATGATGTGAATGATCTAGCAATAAATAACCTGTTAAGGTTGGGTAGTGCATCACCCACCAAGGGTTGGGATAATCATGGGTTCCTTAATGATGTAGAGTGCTCATATAGGAGCCCTAGGAACCAGGGCCCACTAGGGGTTGGAATAATCATGGGTTCTTTAATGATGTAGGGGGCTCATATAGGATCCCTAGGAACCAGGGTGATGGCCATAATGATAAGGGGTAGAGCTCATGTTTTGGTTTTTGCCCACGTGTTAAATTTTTATGACCCAACCATCTTTTGCATTTTAAGCTACATTTCCTATTGTAAGTGGCCAAATTATGCTTTTAACTTTCTTTTTAGCTGCATCAACCTCCAGGGCATCGTTGCAGGCCTGACGCAAGTGTGGACAAGGGGAGGGGAGGATAACTCCATGTGGACCCAATGGCAAATGTGGACCTAGATGGGAAATGTGGAAAGGGGTTATAATGAGCAGCGGCGAGTGATATATGTGGTGTCGAAAAATGGGACTACACAACCAAAATTAAGGTCTCCCATGTAGTTCCACCCCTAAAGCTAGTAGCCAATAAAGGAGATCCCATGAGACTAGGATACAAGATTAACCGATAAGTTGGACAAGGGGACAAGAGTACAGACCAAGCTCATTCTTTCCGGTGAATCCCCCCACTAATCCATGTCCAAATGAGTCCATGATAAGTAAGCAAAAATATCCAATTACGTGATGGAAATCCATACCTTCGAAGTTGGAAGTCCCACCTTCAAACATACCATTAGAACATATGGGTGAGGACACATAATGGCTGGCTTAGGTGGCAGAGAATGGTGGCACATCAAACTATTTGGTGGCTGCAAGGGGCTGCTGGCTACCGACTGAAGACAAATCTAGGAGAATTTTTCTCTTATGGGTGTCACCTCCTAGTCGTGGGTAACATCTGGCTCCAACTGGGACATGAGCTCTCAGTAGAGTGCACAAACGTACTCAAACGGGGAGGTCATGAGAAAACCAACAATCTCTGGGGACTACAGACTTGTTACCTACACATAAAATATCAAGCAAACAGGGTGGCATGCTTTTTACGATGTCTTTTGATTGGTCATGCTTTTGTTAGTCCATAAAATCAACTAGAAATAAAATCTACTCTAGAATTCAAGTCTTTATCTAAATCCGCCTAATCTAACATGAGAACATGAAATGGCGATGTTAGCTATATGCAAAAACAACATGTAATGCATCCTACTCTACTGTGCATGACTACATTATGCAAGTGCTAAGTCTAATCACACAACTAATGCAACCAACATATCATTAGATTAATATAAAAACATTTTCCCTTCTGAACCATTATGAGGCAGGAGATCCAAATGTCACTTTATTGCCATACAATTTTTTTAAGATTCTAGATATGGAATCACCAAGGTGAACTTGAAATGCCTTGAGAGATGCTTGCTTCACCCTACAAGCATTGACTTTGAAGTTCAATGAAGAACTAGGGCTTCGTTTTTCGAATGGAGTCGCCAAAAGTTATGTCAATAATGTTGTATGGGAACTAGACACATGTCATCTCCCCAGCAACAATGCCAAAAATGTTACCACAAAATCTAGCAGGGGTCCTAGGAGGGGTACCTAAGGGACAACTACTAGACCAAATGGAAACAATGGGACAAGAACCCACTATCACCTCATTCAATGTCCCCTGCTCTTTATGGACTTTCACTGATGGGAGGAGTCATGGTATAAAGGAAATCACTAGGAGGATAAGGTCAATGACAATGTACAATGTTATTTCCAAAGAACATTCAAAAGAGAGACTCAAATGATGGCTCGCTTGCTTCAAAATCAAGATAAGGGCTCTCTAAGAAAGGCTTATGGGTAGGAGGATCAGACCTAGGTGAAAAAGGTGTTCAATAAAAGATGTATACATAGATCTAAGCTTCCTAAAAAAAGGACCTCTCTTAAGGTGTTTTGTGAGAGAAGATCATATGATGTTTGGGACCACAAGAGAGACTAAGGGGTGCCCTAACTGGACTTATGGTTTCAAGGTTTACCATGAAAGAGACACCTCCAAGGAGGACCCTAAGTCAAGCTAGGACAAAGAAAGGGTTAAAACTGATCAAGCCTTGATTGAATGTAACCCTCAACAAGTCTCACTATGATGTTAAAGTTGACTTCCAAAATCCGAGCTAGGGCTTAGATTTTCTCACAAATGGTCTGTTGAAAACTCGCGAAACTTGGTCAACCTCTAGAGGAGACAACAACACAGAAGTTTGTCCAAGTGGAAGTGTAAAATTAACCCTGTAGAGAAATTCACATGATGCCCCAGAAAGGACATCTAGGTAAAAGACTGAAACTTTTGGGAGGAGAAGAAAAAGAGGAAAGAGGGGTTGAACACCAAATTTGCTCAGATCAGTGCCTTGTTCTTGGGCTATGGAGTTTATGTGATTTGAAATTTAGCCAAAATCATCTTCAAGGAGGCTAGAAATAATGCCCTAGCAAGCACTCTCTAACATTTACCTACCCAAGATTTATGGAATTTCATGGAAATAAAACGAGTTATACTCTACTAGGAACATTCATCTACTTGTTATCAATGAGTAACATGCACAAATTTGTAGTCTAACATTGTAACATGAACAATATTGCAATCTAACTTTCTTTTTCAGTGATAATCAACAACTAGGGCATGAAAGAACAATATCTAGTTGCATAATTTCCACACATTAGACATTATTATGCAAATATCTTTGAAAAGAATACTTACAAGACAACCAGAGATATATCCAAATCCAAATCCCAGAAAATGTCTCCAAGAGAATGAAAATTTCAGCTCCAAAGATATCAAAATGAATCAAGAGAGATCTCCAATAGACAAACCAAGAAAAAGTGTGAAATAACCAGGAAAAAGTGCGAAATTCTCTTAGGAGAGAACTAATCCCAAGTCAAGTGATGATGAGTTACAAATGAGGCCTCACTTGTACTTATATGAGCCTCTAACAATTTGAGTTTGTCAATTTAGCTTAATGAGGCCCTAAAGTGACTCTAATGTGCAAAATAATAAGTCTATGGTGACAAGGCCACCAAATAGCTCCAAAGATGAACGACAAGCCTCTCAAGAGGGCCGAAATGATAGAAAAATAGTGTTAATGGGCCATTGGAAGGCCTAGACAAGTCCTCCATGTGAAAATCGAAGAGGGATCTCATGATGATGACCAAGGGGTTGGCCCCTTGGTTTCCAGGCAAAACATTTGTGGTGCTCCCAAGTGGTTGTGGGGCACAATGAATGGTCTCATTGGTCTCCAACTAGATCAATATGTCGATACTCCATCCATGAGGGCTAGAATGATGATACAAGCCCTCCCGTCTCTCCTTAGGTGAGACAAAACCCCATCTAGGCCCTGGATCATATGCCAATGTTTGATGCAAGTATGTAGCTGGCTGGGCAATGTGGTCCAAGCACATCATCATCTCTGCATGAGTTGGGCACGAACAAGCTAAATGTGGTGCTCTGGATCATATGCCAAGTGTTTGATGCAAGTATGTAGCTAGCTGGGCAATGTGGTCCAAGCACATCATCATCTCTGCATGAGTTGGGCACGAACAAGCTAAATGTGGTGTTGAAGGATCCCATGGTGTGGCAATCAATTCCCTCCTATGGAGGATGCCCATGGCTATCAACGCTCACCCTACAAGTGCCATCATGACCCTCTAGAAGGCTTGGATCCTGTATAGGGAGGCCAAACCTAAGGCGAAGACCCACCTGCAATCTTGTATAAGATTCAATGTATATCCTCACTTCTAGTACAACAATTCATTAGAGAAATTGAGTAAATAAGCTTACAAATCATTGAACCAAGTGGACATGTTGGCTTAGGGGGTCCTGACCCAGGTTCAGAGTTAATTGCGCCAAACAAAACCCTACACTAGTGGCCCTTTCAGAAACAACCCACGTAGCACAGGCTGAAGTATCACCCGAAGCAGTATGGGGGGATGTTGGAACTAAGTTTCCACATCTAGAGATCAGTGTGATGTCTTTTAGTGCCCTAGATCTGCCTTCGCACAGATCTATAAGCCCCTAGGGCTCGGTACTGCAACTCCCTTTAAACAAACTTTAGACCTTCGTAAAGGTCTGCGATCGGTCTTTGTGGACCCTTAACAGTCTGATTATCTACTTACGTGCATTAGAGAACAATTCTAGACTAGGGCTCGCATAGATAAGCTTGTGTTATTAATAAACATTAGATAATTCATCAAAGTCTTTGCGGAATTACATAAACATGCTTGCGTTCATCATCTAATAGTTATTCAATAGAATCACGCATCATTAGATCGATATTTCATAAGCATATTATTCATCAACAACATATATCGCAAGCATAAATAAACAGGGATAAACAGATAAACACAAGAATTATTCGGTAATCTTCTTTATTGATCTTTAGTTAGGATTTACAGACTCAAAACTACCCTACGCACTCAACTGCAGGGGTCTGGGGTCTGCTCACTCAGCTACGGTCTCTACCTAGGCCTCTGCACACTCAGTTGCAGAGTCTTTCTCTCCTATCTGACCCACTTCTCCGTGCTAAGACTTCCAAGACTTCATTCCTTATCCATCATCACTTTTCAAATTATGCCTTAGATTCTCTAAGACACACCTATTTATAGCTTTTTACATACAATCCCATGGTTCGCGGACCATGGGTGGATCTCAAAACTGACTCAACTTTTACATAAATAAGGGGCTAAAACCCCTTTGACTCCTAACCATCTACGTGCTCCACATCCACAAATTGTGGAGACTTTACATTATTTACAACACTTACATCAAAACTTGGGTTTTTAACCCCAAAACTGACCTAGGGGACCCCATCCCAATAAGACACTTAATAGTGGCACACCTTTCCATAATGGGCTTCAGAATGTACATATGTCCCTAGCCTCAAGAGGGAGGAGGTTAATAAAGGACACTATTAGGTGGTTTCAATCTCTAAGTGAGTGGCAAGTGTCATGTGAAATATTAGTGGAATGGAGTGAGGTAGCAGGGGAAGGCTCCAAACCACATGCCATGGTACAAGGGTAGCTATAATGAGGGAAGCCCACACATGGGTGTATAAATGTAGGAGGGAGAAAACGTGGTACATGAGTTACCCCAACCTTAGTTTTTCCACCCTTCTTCATATTCCTTCTGCTTTTTATTGATTTTTCTTTTTATAACTGCTTGGGGCTCCAGGTAATGAGATCATGATGTGAATGATATAGCAGTAAATACCCTATTAAGGTTGGGTAGTTCATCGCCCACCAGGGGTTGGGACAATCATGGGTTCCTTAATGATGTAGGGGGCTCATATAGGAGCCCTAGGAACCAGGGTGATGGCCATAATGATAAGGGGTAGAGCTCATGTTTGGCTTTTGCCCACGTGCTAATTTTTTATGTCCCAACCATCTTTTGCATTTTATGGTACATTTCCTATTGTAAGTGGCCAAATTATGCTTTTAACTTTCTTTTTAGTTGCATCAACCTCCGAGGCATCGTCCCTTGCCCGACTCAAAGTGTGGACAAGGGTAGGGGGAGGCTAACTCCTTGTGGACCCAATGGACAAATGTGGACCCGGATGGGAAATATATGGAAGGGGTTATAATCAGCAGCAGGGAGTGTTATATGTGGTGTCGGGAAGCGAGTCTATGTGACCAAAATTAGGGTTTCCCATGTAGTGCCACTCCTAAAGCTAGTAGCAAGTAAAGGAGATCCCACGAGACTAGTAGCAAGTAAAGGAGATCCCACGAGACTAGGATACAAGATTAAGGAGATCCCACGAGACTAGGATACAAGATTAACAACCAAGTTGGACTAGGGGACAATAGTGTAGACAAAGCCCATTCTTTCCGCAAAATCCCCCCACTAATCCATGTCTAGATGTGTCCATGATAAGTAAGCAAAAATACCTAATTACATAATGAAAAGCCATACCATCAAACATACCATCATAATAGATGGGCGAGGGCACATAATGGCTGGCTCAAGTGGCGGAGAATGGTGCACATTGAGCTATCTAGTGGCTGCAAGGGACTGCCGATTGCCGGTTGAGGACAAATCTAGGAAAAAACCTTTACTTTAAGGTTGAAGATGATAAACCTCTCATACTGGTGTTGTATGTGGATGACCTCTTTCTAATAGGTGCAGACCCTCTCATTCTCAAATGTAAGAGGGAGTTGGCTTCTGAATTTGAAATGAAGGACCTAGGACTGATGCACTATTTCCTAGGACTTGAAGTGTGGCAGAAGCCAAGGGAAATTTTCCTATCTCAAGGAAAATATGTGGTGAAGATTCTGAAAAGATTTGGTATGGTGGACTACAAGCCTGTGACTACCTCGAGGATCTTAACTTTCAAAAGTTATATGGTAGTGATGTCGGACCAGATTTGGGAAATGCCTCTGAGTTTCAAAAACTCATTCGTGTTTATGTTCTTGGTGAACCTCCGTCCGAACATATGTTTTGTAGTTAGCATTGTGAGCTCATATGTGGTTGAGCCTCACTAGATTGGTGCCAAAAATCTTCTGAGATGTCTTCAGGACACAATCTCTCATGGATTGAGATACACTGCTGGAAATATGAAACTGCATGATTATTCGAACATTGATTAGGCAGGTAGTGTGGAGGATCACTGGAGCACTTTTAGTGTTGTTTCTCTTTGGATTTTGCTTCAATATAATGGATGAGCAGGAAGCAGAATTTGGTTTCCATAAGCACTGCCGAGACCGGATACATATCTACGATTATGAACTCGTATGAAGCTGCCTGTTTAGGGAAGCTCTTCAGTGAGCTGTTTGAACACATACCACTGTGATTCACTGTAACAACCAGAGGTGGGATTCGATTATTAAGGAATCCCATATTCGTCGATTGCTCTAGCAGATAGACATCATCAGGGATATGGTAAGTCGATGAGCAAGGAGGCTCCATTGCATTAAGATGATGTACAGGTCGATACACCTTGTCAAAGCCCCGAGGAAAGATCTAATATGTGATTTTCTGAAACGACTTGGAGTCGTCAAGAAATCCTTGTACAAGTGTCCTGCATGGCATACATTGAGCTTTAGGAGCTCTAAGGGCTTGCGGTTCTTACTGGAGCAACATACGACCACAGGGTGACTCACCCTCCCCTAGTGGTGCACACTGGAACAAGATGATTCGCTCTCTTGTGGGACAAGATGATTCGCTCTCTTGTGGAACATGATGATTCGCTCTCCTGTGTAGCAGGATGATTAGTTCTCCTGTGAGGCCTGGATTGATGTGTTCTCCATGGCGATTGTAGCAGGATTGATGTGTTCTCCTGTGAGGCCTGGATGGATGTGTTCTCCATGGCGATTGTAGCAGGATTGATGTGTTCTCCTATGAGGCCTGGATTGATGTGTTCTCCATGGCAATTGTAGCAGGATTGACGTGTTCTCTTGTGAGGCCTGGATTGATGTGTTCTCCATGGCGATTGTAGCAGGATTGATGTGTTCTCCTGTGAGGCCTGGATTGATGTGTTCTCCATGGCGATTGTAGCAGGATTGATGTGTTCTCCTATGAGGCTTGGATTGATGTGTTCTCCATGGAGGCCTGGATTGATGTGTTCTCCATGGCGATTGTAGCAGGATTGATGTGTTCTCCTGTGAGGACAGGATTGATTAGTTATCCTATTGAGGCATCCTACCCATGTAGTCTGGGACTCATGGGAAGTACCTCTCATCTGATCAATGAGCAGGGAAATGAAGTTAGGGACCATAGTAGTACCGATGGACGCATCGTTGTATCTACTGTACTCCCTATGCTAGGATGACCTCCATTGATCTGGGATGAATGATACTGGTCTGGGACTAGTGAGAGTGGTATATACTATGACGCTGACTTCGGGTCGGTTGAGACTGGTCTGGGACCAGTGGTACACTCTCTGAGACTGCAATACTAGTCTGGGACCAGTGGTAGGAGTTGTACATACTATGACACTGACTTCGGGTTGGTTGACACTGGTCTAGGACCAGTGGTACATACTCTGAGACTAACTTTGTGTCAGTGCAGTACTGGTCTGGGACCAATGAGAGTGGTACATACTATGATGCTGACTTCGGGTCGGTTGAGACTGGTCTGGGACCAGTGGTACACCCTCTCAGACTGTGATACTAGTCTGGGACCAGTGGTAGGAGTGGTACTTACTATGAAGCTGACTTCGGGTCGGTTGAGACTGGTCTAGGACCAGTGGTATGCACTCTGAGACTGACTTTGAGTCAGTGGAGGATGATACTGGTCTGGGACTAGTGGAGTTGTACTCACTGTGACGCTGACTTCGAGTTGGTTGAGACTGGTCTGCGACTAGTGGTACATACTCTGACACTGACTTTGAGTCAGTATGATACATCCTTGATCATTTCTTCTTCTTCATAATTCAGACAAAAGTAGAGCAGAACAAAACAATGCAAGAGCAGACAGAACAGAGCAAAACAATACACATCAGTACAGGGAAAAACAAGACAAAGCAGAATAGGTAGAATAGAGCAAAGCAGGGCAAGGGTCAAGCTGTATAGGGCAGTGCATTTGATGGATGAATAGTAACGATTGATAGACAGATTGCAGATGAAGTTCTCCCTAGTTGAGAGGGAGTGTTAAAATTGGCAACCAGGGCAAAGCTTCATGTGGGTCATCTTATTTATGGCTAATATTTTTATTAGATTCCTCTCGTCAAGAGGTGTAGGATAGATATAAAGATCATCTGATTCTGATAAGTATTCATGGAGATATGAATTTATTTTGATTATGGAATTATTATCAAGCCGACCTACAACTCATGTAGGCTCAGAAGCCCAGCAGTTGCATCTATTCAATCACCAACGTTGTGTATAAATATAGGAGGAATCTTCCTCACTTTGGGCTCACTCATCTCATCACATCTCTCTCTCTCTACTGCGCAGAAAAGAGTCTCTTCTCTACTGCGCAGAAAAGGGTCTCTCCCTCACACATGTGAAGCTGAAAGCTGCCGAAACTGAAGTTGCAATTGCAGAAGTAAAGTTTGACCTGCGTGGACTAGAAGATATTCTCATCTGAACTACACTATAGGTTCATCTGAACCTCCTCTAAAAGCCACAACTTTTGGTGGTGGAATCAAGTCAATCCGACGGACGGTTTGCAAGATATTGACTGCCCTAGTTTGAAGCCAGAAGCTACCGAAACTGAAGTTGCAACTGCAGAAGTAAAGTTTGACCTACGTGGACTAGAAGATCTCCTCATCTGAACTGCATTGTAGGTTCATCTAAACCTCCTCTAAAAGTCGTAATTTTTGGTGGTGGAATCAAGTTAATTCGACGGACAGTTTGCAATATATCGACCGCCCTAGTTTGAAGCTGGAAGTTGCCAAAATTGAAGCTGCAACTGCAGAAGTAAAGTTTGACCTACGTGAACTAGAAGATCTCCTCATCTGAACTGCGTTGTAGGTTCATCTGAACCTCCTCTGGAAGCCGCAACTTTTGGTGGTGGAATCAAGTCGATCCGACGGTCGGTTTGTGAGATACCGTCTGCCCTAGTTTGATGATGAAGCCGCTAATGCTGATGCTATTGATCTAGGGTTTGCTACTGCTGATATAAATAAGATTTATTGTACTATTTCTCTCTGCTGAATTATTGAAGATAAAAGAAGATTTGATCAAAGGGTTTCCCCACACATTGTGGGGTTTGTCCCTGGCTAGCCGCGACATCTTGTGTCTCTTGTCTTGGCTTGCTTTCTGTCGATCGTTTAATGTTCTATCTGCACTTTACTTTATGTACATGTGATTGCTAATCTGTGGAATATAATAAGAAAAAGAAGTAAACTACTATAAGCATAGAACATACCATAACTTAACACAGTGGTAGCAGCAGCACGGATGCAAAATTTCAGAGGGAGTTGCAATACAGATGTAGTGTTGACAGTGGGAGGGTCAGCAGCAGTACAGACACAACATTTGCGCAATGGTTGGTGGACAACATGTCAGGCATCAACAACGCAGAGGGAGATCTCACAGAATAGGGTGATGCTTCAGTAGGATGCATTGCTATAACACATTCCTCGCTAACAGAGAGTGTTGATTTCTGGTAGCATCGGATGTGCTCTAAGTCTCAAGTTTTGCAAGGAGCTTGGGCACATGTATTCCAAAGAACTCAGAAAGCGTTCTGGGAAATTCCACCCAAAAACAGTTTTGTTAAAATAATTAATTATTTTTAGTGGGACCATAAGTCTAAACTTAGGAAATTAAAATAATTAATGTGTATTAATCTAAACTGTGGGTGTAACTTCTAGAAGAAGACGAGGATCAAGCAGAAATGATCTTAGCCATTGATTAACTTCTAATGTGGGCCGTTGAATGTCAATGAGGAAACTATTTAAGGGGGCTTGGGGGTCATTTGGAAAGACACACAGAGAGTTCAAAAGTTCGATTTTCTGAAGCAGGGCAGCGACCGGGAGAATTTCGATAGTGAGCTATTGTAGTGAGGGGTAGGGATCGTTTGGTTGGAGAGTCTTCTCCCGAGCCAGGATATGTAGCAGAGAGGTAGAGAGACACCAGAAGGAGGTAGTGCAGTACCCAGGAGAGGTTGACGGTGAGCCAAGATGGCTCACGCAGAGGCAGCGCAATCCTCCAAGAAAAAGTCTAAATATTTGTTGGGGTTTGACGTTCTGAGCCGGGAGGGTTGACATCAGAGCTCTAGGAGAGCAAATCGATCCAGAACTGGGGTGACACAGTGCCTTAGAGGCTGACATAGGACCCATGCAAAAATAGTTGGGGACACATTGGTTCAGCTCTCGGATCAGCCGGGACTTGTCAGGTAGAGTGAGTTAATCTCACAAATTTCTTCTGCCAGTCATATTTCTCTGTAACTAGATTGTTGGAAGGACATCTAGAGGTTGTATTCAGAAAACTATTGCAAAATAATAAAATGATTTTCCCGCATTGGGTTTTTTGGGGACATTTGTCAAAAAATACTGTGTCATTTGTGTTGTATCTTTCTTTATTGTTTTGTTCTTGTTTTGGGCATATTATTTAATTGGTGTAGGCTACAATGTATTAGCTTCAATATTTATTGTAGGAAGCAGTAAATATTTTATTTCAGTAATTAACAAATAGGAGAAGTTTAAGCAGTTGCTGCAGTAGGGATTCCGGTTTGCAGAATTTTCACAATAGCAACTGCTAAAAAATGTTTACATACATAAGAGAAACTCACTAGCTCGGGCGATGGTTGCTTATATCTGAGAAGAGATGTGACAACTATGTGCCTTTTGAACTGTGTTACAATGAGGCTCGAAGGCCTTTTTATTATTAAAAAACAATGGCGTACCCTAAACATCCAAAAACCTAACTCTAGGAGATGAAATGCCAAAAGTTTTTTGGGCCCCGTTGAGATTAGTTGGAATGCCAACTTCTAGGGGTCGTAATTTGGGCATATGATCTCCATTTGAAGCGCACGATACCTCATTAGAAAGATCTATTTGAGGACACAAAAACTTTCCTGGCAAGCCCTTGCCCTAGGTTAGGGCCTCAAAACGGCTCCGGAAGTTCAGGACTCGAAAAGCTGCCAAAAAAAGAAAGTTGTGCTAGAGTTAAATAAACTGAAAGGAAACAATGTTGGGGTCCAAGTGGAATAGGTGGGTGGCCGCCCCAGCCACCAATATCCATCTGGATCATAGGCTCAATATGATATATATATATATATATATATATGACTCAAGTAAATTTAATAATAAAAAAATTGTCCTAGTATGTTTATGTAAAGCAAGTACTATTTATATGATATAATACTCGAGTACTATTTATACCAAAATTGTATTTTTTTGGGCTAATTATATACGTAACTTTATGTCAACTCTTTATAAATGCTCACTATAAATAATCATGTATCATGGTTGATATGGTATAGGATTAAATAGTGCTATTATATAGAAAATGGATTATCTCAAACAAGTTACAAAGTTCTATAAATATAACTACATATTAAGTCATCCTAAATACGAATGAATTGTTTTAAGCGAGTTAAAAAGTGCTAGAACAAAACTAATAAATTATCCTAAATCAGAAAGATACCCACTTTTAGTTATTAGAGAAATCCTCGTGATGGCTCAATATAATACAATATCATGCATGCTTGATATGTTAAAAGATTATATCATGCATGCTTGATATGTTAAAAGATTAAGAGTATTATCATACAAAAATTGAATTTTGTTGAACTATATAGAAGTAAATTCATCTCAACTTTTATTCAATGTAATAAAAACAACATGAATATTTGACATTATAGAAGGTAAATTCATCTCAACTTTTATTCAATGTAATAAAAACAACATGAATATTTGACATTATAGAAGACTTGGACTACCATTTATAGAAAAATTGAATTGTCTCAAGTGAATTTAAAAGTGTTAAAAGAATAACTAAATCGTTATAATCATAAACAAAAGGGGAAAAGATATTAGATACTCGTAGCTTAATAGTCATATTTTGTTTAAAAGATATTAGCTACTCGTAGCTTAATAGTCATAATATGTCGCCTTTAAGATGATTTTCCCTGGAGCATAAATGACATAGACTTATATTTTGATGGACATGGTATAATACCTTTCAAAGTTCAAGCAAATCATATTAATGAGTATCTTTAGAATAATGGAGGTATTGTATTGTGTTAATATATTGGAAACCCTAAATTGATGACCATGCAAACCATGTCTACAGAGTTATATTTCTAATAATTTTATGTGTTGTTAGTTTGGTTAAGGATAGTTAAGTTTTGATATTATCTTAACACTTTTCTTTGGATTAAAAAACTGGATTTTATATAAATAATACCTTTGAGTCCCATTTATAGATCATGTATCTGCTATAATATAACATTTCATTGAACCTTTATTAGTTTATGAAATAAACTGATTTCCCTTTGTTGTGGTTTTCGTCTCCCTTTTTGTCCTTACATATTCTCCCTTTATTAAAAAAAGATAAGGGTTATTTGAAAACTTATCATTTGGTTAGGATGCAAACAAACGTTACCATTAAAAAATGGTAATTGAACATAAAGGGACAACAATAGAGATCAGAGGTAAATAAATCATTTTATTTGAACTCCTTATAAAGGATCTATATATTGACATCAATCATGCTTTATATGATGTAGGACTCAAACAATATTATCTATACAAGAATTGAGTTGCCTTGAGTTGCCTCGAGTTGCCTCTATATGATGTAGGACTCGAACAATACTATCTACACAAGATTTGAGTGTTGCCTATAGGTAGTCAACATGTGCTAAATAATAATTGAATTTTAACAAACATAAACGAGACGGACAACTCGAATTCTTCGAGTTATTAAGGAAAAATAATATTGGATACATAAAGCTTAGTGGTGACCACATACCTCCTTAAACTTGAGCATGGCACAACAAGTATTAAAATAATATTAGATACACATAGCTTAGTGGTGATCACATACCTCCCTCAACTTCAACATGACACAACAAATATTAAAATAATATTAGATACACAAAGCTTAGTGCAGACCACATACCTCCCTAAACTTGAGCATGACATGTATTAAAATAATATTATATACACATATCTTAGTGGTGACCACATACGTCCCTCAACTTGAGCATGACACAACAAATATTCTACTGTCTTATAGGGCATCTCATTCCCACGTGCCTACTTAGTACTTACCTCACCATTATTATCTATTAGCTATAATAAATAATTAAAGAAAGGAATTACTTTCTCGTCTAAGGATCTAAGGATCTAACCTCACCTGCTGACCACATACCTCCCTAAACTTGAGCACGGCACAACAAATATTAAAACAATATTATATACACATAGCTTAGTGGTGACCACATACCTCCCTCAACTTGAGCATGACACAACAAATATTCTATTGTCTTATAGGGCATCTCATTCTCACATGCCTACCTAGTATTTACCTCACCATTATTATCTATTAACTATAATAAATAATTAAATAAAGGAAATACTTTCTCAAGTTTAAGGATCTAACCTCACCTACCTTGCTAGGGAGCCATTAAGGGGATCAGTATCAAAAGTAGCAAGGTCTCAATGTTAAGGTAACAACCTTCTCACTTTTCTTGGAGATAAGGTCTTGAAAGATGTAAGAGTAGGGATATTAGTAGTAGTAAGGTATTTGGAAGAACATGGACCATAATGAAACCCCAAAGTTTGTTATTACTGTTCATATCTTTGATTATATTTAACTATTCATATCTATAATTATATTTAAAATGAGGGAGATATTTTGGTTTTCTAGTATACTAGAAACTCTAGTAATAATTCCTCCATATACAATCGGTACATAATAATTTTTTGTCGTCTACTTATGGTTTGGTCTTGTCATGTTTAGGGTAGTTAAATTTTAATATCATCTTATCATTTTGTTTTGGTGTAGTTTCCTTTATGCATTCTTCTTCTCATTCTTCTTCTTATTTGAAGAAACAAGGGATACTTAGAACCAATCATTGTCAATATAAAAAAATAACAATTAATTTGTAGTGTACCTAGGGGGTCATATGGGTATATAAATTGGGCGACCCCATAGGAGGGGAGAAATTTATCTTCTAGTTATCTCAACAGCTAGTAGCCCCAGACAACCACTGATGTAGCCGATATACTATGCCATTTGATCTCTGCTCCCTGTATCAGTCATTTTTCCCCTCACCCATTTGTTAAGAGCATATGTTAGAAGGTGGGAAGTTCAACCCAAAAGATATGCTTTTCATTGTGCAGTCGGGTGCTTAAGCTTGTTTTTCTTGGGCACTTTAGGCATGGATTATCGGGTGACTTGGAAGGAGGGGTTTTGACTGTGATTTTGTTCCCTCTCCTTAAATGCAAGGTTAATCCTTGATCCTAGTCCCGTGGGATCTCACCTATTGACCTATGATTTCAGGAAGGGTACTATTTGGATTTTGGTAGCGTGGTCCCGATTTCTTCTTCCACATTTTTCAGTCCCCTCTACACATTACAAGCCCTATTTCATCATTTTCCTTCTCTGGGTCCACAAGGCACTGGCACAACCCCCTCCCCTTGTCCACATATTTGGGTCGGGTCTGAAAATGTTGCCTCGGAGGTTGATGCAGCTAAAATAAAGTTGAAAGAATATCATGGCCACAATCAAGAAACAAAAGAAAAAAAATATTGTAAAATGCAAAAGATGAAATATGGCCAGGACATTAATTAGCATGTGGGAAAAAGCCAAAACATGAGCTCTACCCCTTATCATGGCCGTCACCCTGGTTCCTAGGGCCTCATGTGTGCCCCCATATCATTAAGGAATCCATGCACGTCCCAACCCCTGGAGGGCGATGAACTACCCCACCTTAAGGAGGTAATAACTACTTTACATCATACATAATATGCTCTCATTTCCTAGAGCCCCTAACAGTAATACAAAGAAAAATCAAGAAAAGGCAAAAGGAAATTAAAGAGGGGTGGAAAAACAAAGGTTCGGGTAACTCATGTATTCACGATTGCTCCCTCCTATATCTATATACCCAATATGTGGACATCCTTCATTATTGCTATCCTTGTAACCATGGCATTTGGCCTTAAGACCCTGTGACCCCATCCATTTCATCATCATTCGTATGCCACCTTATCAATTGAAGGATGTACTAAGGACTTACCTTTCCCCTTAGGGGTTCGAAACACCTAATAGGGTCGTTTATTAACCACTCTTACCTAGGGAGGTAACACTACTTCGAGATCAAAGCCCCAAATATGGAAGGGAAACCCCATATGAAGTTTCAATGTGCCCTTGCTTACAAGCTTTGTTCACTTAGATGCAATAATGAATTATTGTACCTAATGGTGAGGATGTAGCACTGGACATTATATGTGATTGGTAGGTGGTTTCATCATGGGTTGGGCAACTTAATTGGGGCCCAAGTCCACCAGAGGATCATATTGACACGTTTGGGTGAAGTGTTGAGAGCCATGGGGCTCCCATCATGTGCATAGCATCATTTCACGCCATGGGAACTTTCAACACTCTCAATAATTTTCTCATTGCCCCACATTATTCACAAGATGTTGCACTTGGACTAGTATGCCCCTACCGGATTAGCGTTTACCACACCCTAATAGGGTCGTTTATTAACCACTCTTACCTAGGGAGGTAATACTACTTCGAGATCAAAGCCCCAAATATGGAAGGGAAACCCCATATGAAGTTTCAATGTGCCCTTGCTTACAAGCTTTGTTCACTTAGATGCATTAATGAATTATTGTACCTAATGGTGAGGATGTAGCACTGGACATTATACATGATTGGTAGGTGGTTTCATCATGGGTTGGGCAACTTAATCAGGGCCCAAGTCCACCAGAGGATCATATTGACACGTTTGGGTGAAGCGTTGAGAGCCATGGGGCTCCCATCATGTGCATAGCATCATTTCACGCCATGGGAACTTTCAACACTCTCAATAATTTTCTCATTGCCCCACATTATTCACAAGATGTTGCACTTGGACTAGTATGCCCCTACCAGATTAGCGTTTACCATGTGGTGTGGTAGCTGATCCAAGGCCCAGAGGAGTTTTGTCTCACCCCTTGAGACATGGGAGGGAAAGCACCATTGACAGAGATCTCAGTATTAGAGCATTACATGCTATTCTATCATCAGGTGACCCATGAGACCATTTTTTGTGCCCTAAACACAAATTGGGGCCCACATGATGATTTGCATGGAGAGTTATGGGCCATCCCCAAGTTCGAGATTTATGGAGTCCTCTCACACAATTTGACACAAAGAGGACTCGATGTTTCCTTCCAACGACCCTACATTAGCATGACGTCATCATTTCGGCTTGCATTTGGATGGCTAATTCATATTTTTTTAAAGTTACTTGGTCGGTTTGTGACCAAGGGATGTATCTTGCCGAACTTCATAATGTTGTGGGGCTTTTAGGCTTAATTCGACTTAGTAGATAATGTATAGATAGATCAAAGCTCGTTTGAGCTACTCATCATCATCACACTTGGAATTCAACCTCTTAGAAGAATTTTGCACTTGTTCCTTCTTGGTTATTGGAGATTTTTTGGATGCATTTCAATATTTGGAAGCTATTTTTGATTGGCTTCAGAGCTACTTCTTTGGATAATGGATGGATATACTACTACATGTTGTCTTGTAAGTGCCTATTGTTGAAGATTTTCTATCTTAAAATTGTCTAATGTATGGAATTGATGCCTCTAGGATATGTTATTTTGTGCCCTAATTGTTGAAAGTTAATTTGAAAGGCTATTTAGTTGAGTATGGCATATGTTATTCATTGTACATGTAATGAATGTTCCTATTGGAGGAAAACCTTAACCTCTCCATCAAACTCCATTTTTCTTTTGAAGTGGGTAAATGCTAAAAGTTGATACCTAGGGCATCAATTTTTGGCCTCCTTAGAAAGGATCTAACTTACCTATCTCATCCTTGACTCCATATGCCTAAAGGACAAGGCACTAGTCCAAGTCATTGGTGATCAATTCTAAATTTTTTTCCATAATTTTCTCTCTTAAAATCTGTCCTTTTAAGGCTAGGGCAAAAATCTAGGGCTTGCAGTGAAATTTTAGGGAGGAGTTTAGGGAGGAGGCTTTCTGGTGATTTGAGAGCTTAAACATCAAGCTTAGGCTAGGGCGAAAATCTAGGGCTTGCAGTGAAATTTTAGGGAAGAGGCTTTTTGGTGATTTGAGAGCCTAAACATCAAGCTTAGGGTTTAGGCTACCTATTCTCCAGGTTTGGTGGGCATCCATTCAAATGTCATCCATAAAATATCTTGCCCTAGGTGTTGCTCCGAGAGGGGAAACCCTAGTTCTTTCCCCTCAACTTGAGTACTTCCTTGAAGGTTGTATGAGCTTAGTACTTGTTGAAGTATATCATAAGAAGCCCATAAGAAGCCTTTTCTCCTGGGCCTTGACCTTGTGAATACCTATCACCATACAAAATATATCAAAACCTTGGGTCTTGAGCCTCCTTTTCTAGGGCTTTTCATTGAGAGCGTTTAGCTTCTTTGAAGCCTTGAACCATTATTGAGTCTCTGTCTTGAATGAGTTCTAGCTTGATCATGTTGTGCCTTATACCTAGCATATCTATTTTAAGTGATCTCCTTCCTACCAAGACTCCTCCCATCGGTGAAAGTCCGTAAAGAGCAGGGGGTTTTGGTTGAGGTGACATTGGGCCTTTACCCCATTGTTAGCACTTAATCTAGCTCTTGTCTTGTAGGGTTTCCCTCTCCAAGGCCTGCTAGATTTTGTGGTAACAGGTACCTAGGGTGGGACTAAAGGGGACTAATAGTAGAATAATAATATTGGAGGTCATTTAATATAAGGTGGACTAAGTCCACTATATTATTAAATAAGACCCACTATGGTAGTTAGTAGTGAATAAATGTAATTGGGCCTCATTAAAGAAGGTTCACTAAGTAATTAGGAGTTTCTTATGATTAGAGTTCTCTCCATAATTATGAATATAGATGGAAAGATCCTTATTAGATAGTGTGAATTTTTTTTATAATTGAGCTTAGCTCATTAGGAGGTTGCCCCCTTAAAGAGGCAAGTGAACAAGAGTGGATTCCTTCCATAAAAGGATCAATTGTAAGGCGTTACCCTACCTCAAGGGTTTGATATAATAAAGAGGGAATCATTTTATCTGATCATTGGATATATTGTTATGATTGTATTTCATATTTAAGACACTTAATAGTTGGTAGCAGAGAACTTTTTGGGGCCAAGAAAAAGGAAGAATCCCCCCCACCCTTATTTTGTATTTTTTCAAAGAAAGGAGGAGAGCCATAATACTTAAATCAATTATGTAGCTTTCTAGGATGAATTTATATTCCTTCCATAAAAGGATAAATTGTAAGGCGTTACCCTACCTCAAGGGTTTGATAATAATAAAGAGTGAATCATTTCTATCTGATCATTGGATATATTGTTATGCTTGTATTTCATATTTAAGACACTTAACAATTGGTAGCAAAGAACTTTCTGGGGTCAAGAAAAAGGAAGAATCCCCCCACCCTTATTTTGTATTTTTTCAAAGAAAGGATGAGAGCCATAATACTTAAATCAATTATGTAGCTTTCTAGGATGAATTTATAGAAACAAGGTGTAGATTCAAACTCAAAAAATCACCCAATTTTTAAAGAAAAATCATTTGAATTAGAGTCTAGGAAGTCAAGATGATGGAAATTTAAAATTAGTTATTTCCAGGTGATGCCACTAATTATTTCCAGGAGATGTCGCTGATTTAAAGTTAGCTATTTCTAGGGTTTTTTTATGATAACCAGTTGGAATGCAAAGCTCATAACTTTTTACAATTGCCTCCAATTGCCATCGAACTAGAACCATTGGAAATAGGATTTTCAACCATTTGATTTTGATATATTATATGTTATACTTCCAATCAATATTTAGTGCACTGCAACCTTTGCAATTTTTCACCCTCTAATCCTCATGGATATGGAAAATGGCAATGGAAAATATTTCTAGGAATGGTCTCAAGGAATCAAGGAGGTAAGAGAATCAATAGCTAAATGTCTTGAGAACTATATTATTATGATCACATATCCTTGCAACAAAGAGTATAATAGAGAATAGAAATCCCTAATATGGCTTTACTAGAGGCATCACTCACCAAAACAAAAAGTAAGTAGGGTAAAGTATAGTGAAGTCAAGTAGGGTGATATTAAATTCTAATGCAAAATCAATATGCAATGCATCCTACTCTAACATGCATAATTACATTATGCAAGTGCTTAGTGTAATCATAGAGCCAATGCAACCAACATATCAGTAGATCAGTATAAGAACACCTACTTCTATGATTATTCATGCAATAAATCCAAAAGCCAACATAGAAACAATCATATGGAAGATGATGTGGGTGGGAGGCGAGAAAATATGATATCCATCTGTTGCAAAAGGGAGTCCCAAAATGATATCCATATGTTGCAAGAGGGAGTCCCAAAAGAAGGGAATGGCACTAATTTGGAGATCCAGAGCCTTTCCTCCAAATAGAAAATGGAGGATTGAATGATCAAGCTCAAGAACTCCCTATACGAGTGCTCCCGACAATGTTATGCTTCATGGTTACCTTAAGGTCATGATGGGAAGGAAAAGGAGATTGATGAGATAGAGAGACACAACAAGCGGTTTGCTCGATATGATGATTATGTTGAAAAGGGGCAACCACTGCGTGCTCATTATCTTCAAAGCATGACTGGGAAGAAGTGATGTATCTAATGAATGGCTCTCCCTCAAGACCATCCTCAGAAAGGAAGAAGGCTCATTATCATCAATGGTTGAGTGAAAAGGGAAGAGGTAATGGCTCATGGATGGCTCAAACATACTCCCAGGATCATGAAGAAGGTGGGGAGAAGTAAGGCCCCTGTTGGTGTCATCATTAGTATCATAAATGGGGCCTTTATTAAAATGATAAACAATTGATTCTAACAACCCTCCTTCATGCAAGGGAAAATGATGATCATCCCTCTCAACACGAGTAGATACATCTTGTAAGTAATGCCCTGAAGAAAGGGAAAAGAAACCTCAACCTCATCTTCCTTGTTAGCGTCAGAAATAGGGTCACTGGTAAAACGAAGATCCCTTATTTCCCATCTCCCTTCTTCCACACATAAGTAATTCCTAGTGTCATCGTTCAAGGGATTATTGTGATCACCTTCTTGAAGGTCTTCAAAGAGTATATTATCAGAAACAATATCCTTGGAAAAGGTGGGATCAACCTCAACTTCACCTTCCATAGGCTCATCCTCCCTATCACACATGTTCTCAAAATTATCTTCATCACTTTTTTCATCATGTGGGTCCAGGGAGGACCCTCCTTCCTTGTTAGGCAGGGAGAGCTCCTCCTCTTTCTCCTTTTCTTGAGGAATATCTCCCAAAGTATTTACTACATGATCCTAGTAATAAACTTCCAAGAGGAGGGATTTTGTAGGATTCTTGTTATATTCACACTTCCTCCCTACTCACATAAATTAAATTTAAGATCTTTGCATGTATATTTTGCTGCTAGCTCCATGCAAGATTTGCCATATTTATCCATTCATTCTTCCAAGATTTGGAGGCTTTCAGGATCAAGATCCTCATCTTCATCCTTGGAGGAGATGTTTAGCTTTCAGGATCAAGATCCTCATCTTCATCCTCAGAGGAGATGTTTTGAAGTTCATTGTTGTTAATTCCGAAATTTGCCACCAACAACTCCTCCACATCATCCTTGCTTTCTTGGCCATCTTGGTCATCCAAATCTTCTATGATTTCATTGGGTAAAGTGCCATGCTTTTCTTTAATTGCATGACATAAGGATTTGAATGCACCAGTGTAATATACAAGCTCAAAGAAAAGATAGTTTGTAGGATTTTCTTCATACTTGTGTTGTATACTATGGATATCTTCCCTTTTCTCATAATAGAGATCAAGTAAGAAGTATTCATCGTCATGCTCTACTATATGCTCACATAATTCATTCCACCCACCCAAACTTTCCTGTAGTATTTGAAAGTTTTTAGGAAAGTCAAGGAGAATTTCTTTTCCAGAAAAAGCCATTTTTCATGATTTTGCATGTAATGAAAATGTGGAGTCACCAGGGTGAATTCTAATGCCTTGATAGATGCTTGCTTCACCCTACAAGCATTAACTTTGAAGTTAAATTGAAGAACTAGGGCTTCATTCTTCCAATGGAGTCACCCAACCACCCAAAGATATATCAATGATGTTGTAAGGGAACAAAGACACACATCTCGTGTCCCCGACAATGGTGCCAAACATGTTACCACTCAATCTAGCAAGGGTCCTAGGAGGGGTACCTAAGGGACAACTACTACAACTACTATACCAAATGAAAACAATGGGACAAAGACCCATTGTCACCTTAGTCAGTGTCCCTTGCTCTTTACGGACTTTCACTAATGGGAGGAATCCCGGTATGATGAAAATCGCTTTGGATGATAGGATCAATAATTAGGTTTGTAATGATTTCGAAGGTCCTTCCAAAGGAGCGGCTCAATATAGGCTTCACTTGCTTCAATGAAGCTTGATGGCTCTCCAAGAAAGGTCTAAGGATGGAAATGAAGATCTAGGTTTTTGAGATGATACGATGAGAGTAGGTATCCTAGAACCAATATTTCCAAGATGGTATAAGACCACTCAACCAAATCTTTGAAATATGAAATTGTTTTTAGGGTGGATGATGCTAAAGTTGAGAGACCTAAGTTGGGTCCACACAAGGTCTAGGGTGTTAGGATTGATCATGAGAGGGAGACCCCCTAGGAGGATGCTAAGTCAAGTTAGGACAAAGAAAAAGGCCAAAAGAGATCAACTTCAATGGGCAAACGACCTTCAAATACCATTAAACATAGGCGTGAAAGATTAACTTCAAAGTTCGAGTTGGGGTTTGAAATTTTCTCCCAAACAGGCCTTGGAAATAGCCTTAAAATTGCAGGAAAACTAGAGAGACAACAACGCAATAGCCTAGGCCCTATCCACTTAGTTTCTCAACTTCATCCCTCTAATGAATTTCACACAAGGCCCTAGCTAGTCGTCTAGGTTTAGGACAGAAATTTGAAAAAGTTGGAAGAAAGAAGTTCAAGGTTGATCTCCTAGGAATGAGACCTAGTGCCTTATCAGTTGGGAGAAATGGAGTCAAGATTTCCTTTGATGCACGATCTTCAATTTATCAAGGAGACCTATGTAGCTCTTTGCTAACCCTAAGAAGCAACAACTCGGCTACACAAGGCATTTATACTTCGCTTAGCAAGAAGTGATGGAGATTCGAGGATGCAAGATGCAAAATGAGCCTCTAGGAACATTCATTCACACTATCTAATGAGTAATGCATGCAATACTTCAATAATCCCAGTGTTTTCAAGAATGTGCATCAAATTAGGGCACATATAAGATTATGACAAAATATTTCATACGTTAGACATGCAACAATGTAAAGAAATCGCATCAGATAACACTTACAAGATAATGCGAATATATCCATCCATCAAACTTGCAATTAGAAGCTCCAAGGCAAGATAACAAAAATTCCAAACATCAAAATGTATCAATAACATCCAATATCATCCATCATTGGCCGGTCTGAATTCTTTTACAAGAGAAAATCCCAGTCCAACTAATGATGAGTTACAAAATGAGGCCCCCTTTCAATTTATATGAGCCTCTCACAAGTTTGAATGGTTTAATTAGCCTAATTAAGCCCTAATGATTAATTTAATATGCAAATAACAATAACTTTGGTGGCAAGCTTGCCAAATAGCTCAAATGTGTAAAATAAGCCTTCCTAATGAGGACAAAATGATAAAATAATGGTGTAAAGGGTCATTAGAAGGCCAAGATGAGTCCTTAATGTGCCATGATGAAGAGGAGGGCTCCCAAAATGATGATCAAGGGGGTGGCCCCTTGATTTCCAAGCAAAACATCATGTGGTGCTCCCAAGTGGCTGTGGGGCACAAGCAATGGTCTCATGGGTCTCTAGTGGCTTAATAATAAGTTGATCTCCATTTGTGAGGGCGAGAAGATGATCTGGGCCCTGGATCAATTGCGAAGTGCTAGGTGCAAGTGTATAGCCAACTGGGTAACGTGTTCCAAGTGCATCATCATCTTTGTATGGCTGGGGCACCTGCAAGTAATGTGTGGTGCTGAAGAAACCCATGATGTGGAAATCAATGCTTTGCTATGGTGGAGGCCCATGGCTCTCGTCGCTCACCCTACAAGTGCCTTTACGACCCTTTGTAGGGCTTGGATCCCGTATAGGGCGGCCAAGTCCAAGACGGAGACCCACCTGCAATCCTGTATAAGATCTAATGCGTCTCCTCAACTTCCAGTACAACCAATCATTAGTGCAATTGAGTAAATAAGCTTGCTAATCAGGAGCAAAAGTGGACACTTCATAGTGGCATGCCCTTCCAAGTGGGCTTTAGAAAGTACAGGTGTTACCTTGCTTGACAACTGAGAGGTTAATAAAGGACCCGTTGCTACACAAACTAGAAGGCCTAGTTAATAGGCTAAAGCTAGAGGGGACAACAACAATTTGGGACAAAGGCCCACTATCACCACAACCTATGTCCCCTTCTCTTCTCGGATTCTCATCGACGGGAGGAGTCCTAGTATGGAGGAAATCAATTAGGATAATTGGATCAATGATGAGATGTAAAATGATTTCCAAGGCCCATTCAAGGAGAGACTCAATTAATGGTTCAAATGCTTAACTAGGAATACTAGACCTTGAGCTCAGGAATGTTCGATAATGATGAGTGCCTAAGATCAAGACTTCTAATATTCCTCAATTGTGATTAATATGTCAATACTAGGGTTCAAAATGAGGCAAGGATGGCTCACTCAATGGAAATATTCAATCAAAGTGTGAGCTTTGGGATAAGCTAGGGTGACTTTCCATGAAAAACCCCTCGATATAAATACTATAAGAGACCTAGGGTTTGGAGATACACCAAGGTAAAGGCTCATCCAATGGTCAACTATAGTTAAGAGAAAAGGTTTTGGATGATGAACTACAAAGTGAAAACCTTCAAGAAATCCCCAAGTCAAAAGCAACTTCAAGGGTTCCCACTTGGTGTGATAGTTAGAGCATCAATTTATTTGAAATTCCTGTGTCAGAATTCGTTCAAAACCAAAGGATGCCTAGAGGAGACACAAATGAAGAAAATTGTCAGGATGGAATCCCAAAATTCCTCCCTAATATTTCACACCAAGCCCTAGGAAATCTCCTTATCCTTGGAGGGACAAAGAAAAGAGGAAGAAAAGAGGTGAAAGAATGATATTATTTTGAGTTAATGTGATCACCAAGGATCTAGGACCAATGCCTAGCAATTGTGGCTGTGCGGCACAATCAATGACCTCATGGGTCTCCAGTGGCTCAATAACAAGTTGATGCTTCATAAGTGAGGGATAGAAGATGATGCATGCCCTCCTATGTCTCTTTGGAGGAGACAAAACCCCATCTGGGCATTGGATCAGCTGCCAAGTGTCAGTTGCAAAATGTGCGGCCGGATAGGAAATGTGGACCAAGTGCATCATTGTCTCTATATGGTTGGGGAAAGAACAAGCAAATGTCATGCTGAAGAAAGCCCATGGTGTGGCAATCAATGCTCTACTGTGGTGGAGGCCCATGGCTCTCAACGCTCACCCTACAAGTGCCATTATGATCTTGTGGAGGGCTTGGACCCCAAATAGGGAGACCAAGTCCAAATGGAGACCCACTTGTAATCCTGTATAAGATGCAATGCGTCTCCTCACCTTCCACTACAACAATCCATTAATACAATTGAGTAAATAAGCTTGCTAATCAGTGGCAAAAGTGGACACTTCATAGTGGCATTCCCTTCCAAATTGGTTGTGATGTTCCAAAATAGGAAAAACAATGATATGCAAGCAAATAGCAAATTTACATCACAGAAAATTTTAAAACAATTTAGTAAACACCCAGAAAAATCAGAAATATAGAAGCAGTTGAACCATTTTCTTATAACTGGCGCAGGAGTACAAATATATGGAAGGAATACACCTGGGCTTTCCTTTTTTTGGCAAAGGGAGCAATGCCCAGGTGAAGCAATTATAACCCAGAAATTGTCCAACTACTGCTTTGCACTGCCCTAAGTAATCTGCATTGTACACTGCAAGGATATGGCTGAAAATCCCACCTCTGGTGCTTAGAAAATTATGAAAATTTATTTCTGAGGTATTTGTCAAAAACCCAGAAATGGTTTGGCCTGGTTTTGACCTTCCAAAATCAACCCCCAAAAAGACATTGCGGAGTCGTAGTAATTCTACACTATATGCTGCAAAGATACATCTAAAAACCCCACCTTCAATACTCAGAAAATTCTACAAATTTATATCTGAGTTCCTTGTCAAAAACCCATTAAAACCCATAAACGGTTTGGCCTAGTTTTGACCTTCCAAAATCGACCCCCAAAAGGCCCTATGCCCTCCAAATCCACTGAAGCAGGCTGACTGCCAATACACCAGAAAAATCCTCCTCAAACACCCCAGAAAGGTAGCAATCAACTCCACCAATACTTACCTTATTTCTCTTGGCAAGAAATAGCCCTCCGGTAGAATGCTGCAATGGCCACACTAGATACACTACTGTGTCCTCTAGAAATATGCACTGCTGGGGCGAATTGAATACAAATGCTAGGAATCTCTCTACACATCTCCTTCGAATGATAATGGATGAACCTCTCTACGGTGGCACTCGAAGTCCCTCAAAGAAAGGGTGAGTTCCCTGCTTGGAAAACTCTTGCTAAACAACAAGTGACCCGACTAAACAACTTGAGCAATAGAATCAAATTCAATAAGAGAAGAATGCCAAATGAAGTGTGTTGTCTTCCTTTTATAACTTTCGTGGAGCCTTTCTTCCCACCTTTTCTTCCTTCTCATGCATTTCAAATCATTGGCTTAGGGAGTGCATATTTCTTATGTGGGTGGTCCCCACATATCATTAACAAAACAAAATAATATAAAATTATCTTGCCTTTAACTCCTAAATCTTCTATAAAAAAATCAAATGCACCTCCTCTTCATCGAAATTGGCCCCCAAAATGTAAAAACTAAGTTGCACGAAAAGGGGAAACGGAAACGAGTTTCCGAAACGGGAAGCGATACGAAACGCGACCTCCCCAAATTTTGGAAACGGGGAAACGCGAATATATATATATATATATTAAAAATATTTAAAAATTATTAATATATATATGTGCAATCATAAAGCATTAATGATACATTTACATTATATGATTATAATTTATTACATTTAAACATTAAGATTAAATTTATATCACATTTACTCATGAGTCATGAATAATCACATAATGAAAATAAAAATATAGGAACTGGAAAATCCAAAATCAGCCTTTATTTATATTAGTATATGAGGCTGCAAGTACAATAAAGACTATAAGGCTGCAAAAAAAGGTTTCTAGAACATCCTGGAAACCCTAAAAAAATTTAAAAACAAATTAAAAAAAAAATAAATTAAAAAACAACTGTTTTTTTGGGGAAACGTGGCTCGTACGGCCTGGAAACGCGTTTCCGGCCGTACGGCCGAAAACGCGTTTCCAGGCCGTACGGTACGGGGAAACATGTTTCGTTTCATTTCGTACGGCCGGAAACGCGTTTCCAGGCCGTACGGTACGGGGAAACATGTTTCGTTTCATTTCCCCTGGGGAAACGACCCCTAGGGCCACGTTTCCTGCAACTTAGTGTAAAAATAAATCCTGTTCCAAAATAATTTAGGAAGGGACATTATAGTCCTCCCTACCAAAAATTGCTTGTCCTCAAGCAATACCTGAATAAGTGCCCTCTCTGACTGTTGATCACCACTGTAACCACCAATAATACCAGGGTCCCAAATGTACCATTGAGTCATCCCAAATCTCAGCACTATCCTGACATGAAGGAATCCCTCAATACCAATATCCCAAGCCATCCTAATTAATGTGAAGCACACCTTGCTCCACTCGTTGGGTGAGGGCACATAATGGTTGGCATAAGTGGTGGAGAATGGTGGCACATCAAGCTATCTAGTGGCTGTAAGGGGCTACTGGTTTCTAGCTAAAGATAAATCTAGGAGAAAATTCTCCTATAGGGGTCACCCACTAGTGGTGGGTAACATTTGGCTCCAATTGGGACATGAGCTATCAGTAGAGTGCATGAACCATGTACTCGAATGGGGAGGTCATGAGAACACCAACAATCTCCTAGGATCATAGACCTATTACCTGCACATCAAAGACTAAAACAGGGCAACATGTTTTTATGGCGTACTTTGATTGCCCATGATTTTGTTAGTCCGTAAAATCAACAGGAAATAAAATGCAAATTTAATCTAAATGCATTTAATCTAGCATGAGAACATAATATGATGATGTTAGCTATGCAAAAATCAATATGCAATGCATCCTACTCTAACATGCATGGTTACATTGTGCAAATGCTAAGTATAGTCATACAACCAATGCAACCAACATATGATTAAGTCAATATAAAAGCACTTTCCCTCATGAACCATTATGAGGTAGGGGACCGAAACATTACTTTTCCTATTTCAAGATTTGCTCAATGAATGGTAAAGGTGGGCGGGGGGAACATTTGAGGACAATACATCGATGGTCATGGATGAGGAGGGAAAAGAGGAGTCCAACTCGTGCAACGTTTCTTGGAAGGAAAATAGGAGAACTCAACGAACAAGCTCATAAACTTTCGACGAATAACAACCTCGAGGGCATATCCTCCTTATGGAATAATGAGATAGATTTCTCATCCATATCCATATTTACATTATCCTGGTTATCAAGGGAGGAACATGTGGACTATAATCATCATATCTTGGGAAGAACAATAATCCCCTTTCAAGGTTGTGAGAAAGCTCCTCAATTTCATGGTCCCCAAGAGATTCATAAAGAGGGGCATCAGATTCCTCTTAGCTTCTAATGACATCATGATCATTGGATTGAGGATCATCATTTTGAAACCTGTAAAATAGGCTTCTCCAATGAGCCATTTATTGCCATGCAAATTTTCATAAGATCTTAGATATGGAGTTGCAAGGGTGAACTTGAAATACCTTGAGGGATGCCTGCTTCATCCTACAAGCATTGACTTTTAAGTTCAATGAATAACTAGGTCTTCGTTTTTCCAATGGAGTTGCCAAGAATGATATATCCATATGTCATATAGGAACCAGACACACGTCTCATGTCCTCGACAACATCACCAAAAATGTTGTTGCAAAAACTAGCAAGCCTAGTTAATGGGCTAAAGCTAGAGGGCATAACAACAATTTGGGAGAAAGGAACACTATCACCACAACCTATGTCCACTTCTCTTCTCAAATTCTTGTGTCCCCGACAACATCGCCAAAAATGTTGCTGCACAAACTAGCAAGCCTAGTTAATAGGCTAAAGCTAGAGGGCACAACAGTAATTTGGGATGAAGGAACACTATCACCACAACCTATATCCCCTTCTCTGCTCAAATTCTCACCGACGGGAAGAGTCCTAGTATGGAGGAAATCACTTAGGATGATAGGATCAATGATGAGATGTAAAATGATTTCCAAGGCCCATTCAAGGGGAGCCTCAATTAATGGTTTAAATGCTTCACGAGATGCTGAAAGGCTCTCCAAGAAATACCTATGAAGGATGACTAGACCTCGAGTTTATGAATGTTCGATAATGATGAGTGCCTAAGATTAAGACTTCCAAGACTTCCAATATTCCTCACTTGTGATTAATATGTCAATACTAGGGTTCAAAATTAGGCAAGGATGGCTTACTCAATGGAAAGATTCAATCAAAATGTGAGCTTTGGGAGAAGCTGGGATGACTTTCCATGAAAAAACCTTGATAAAAATAATGTAAGAGACCTAGGGTTGAGAGATACACCAAGGTAAAGGCTCATCCAATGGTCAACTATAGTTAAGAGAAAAGGTTTTGAATGATGAACTACAAAGTGCAAACCTTCAAGAAATCCCCAAGTCAAAAGCAACTTCAAGGGTTCCCACTTGGTGTGATAGCTAGGGCATCAATTTATTTGAAATTCCATC
The DNA here is from genome assembly GCA_031772625.1 of Pinus tabuliformis. Classification (NCBI taxonomy): domain Eukaryota; kingdom Viridiplantae; phylum Streptophyta; class Pinopsida; order Pinales; family Pinaceae; genus Pinus; species Pinus tabuliformis. Next base: position 1,200,005,644 of record CM062818.1, read on the forward strand.
GTTGGAATTTGTTCAAAACTGGAGGATGCCTAGAGGAGACACAAATGAAGAAATTTGTCTGGATGGAATCCCAAAATTCCTCCTCCCTAAAATTTCGCACCAAGCCCTAGAAAATCTCCTTATCCTTAGAGGGACGAAGAAAAGAGGAAGAAAAGAGGTGAAAGAATGATATTTCGTTGAGTTAATGTGATCACCAAGGATCTAGGACCAATGCCTAGCAATTGGGAGGATTGGAGTCAAAATGATCTCGACTTGGCAAACTTTGCTCTTCAAGGAGGCCTAAAGAAGCAACTTCACTATCTATGGATGTAGCGACACGACAACTTTAGACTTTTACACTTCGATGGCAATTATTATGGAGTTTCAAGGATGCATATGCAAAATAAACCCTAGGAACATTCATTCATTCTTTGTCCAATGAGTAACACATGCAAAAATCTCCAATAGTTTCAATGATTCCACTAGTTCGCATTAATTAGGGCACATTATTTCACCATAAGAAAATAATTCCATTAAAGTGCAGGCCAAAATTCTCTATTCTCTAATAGAGAGGTCAAAAATCCCAAGTGTGATGATCAAATACAAATGAGGCTCTCTTTTATTTATATGAGCCTTTAGAAGTTCGATTTAGCCTAATTGGACTAATTAAGCCCTTAATAATATTCTATTGTGAAAAATAACAATAACTTTTTCACAATAACTTTGGTGAAAAGTTCACCAAATAGCTTAAATGTGTGAAATTAGCCTTCCTAATGAGTCTAAAATGATAAAATAATGGTGCAAGGGATTATTGGAAGGCCACAATGAGTCCTCATTGTGCCATGATGAAGCAGAGGGCTCCAGAAATGATGATTAAGGGTTTGGCCCCCTGATTTCCAAGCAAAACATCCTGTGGTGCTCCCAAGTGGTTGTGGGGCATAATCAATGATCTCATGGGTCTCCAATGGCTCAATAACAAGTCGATGTTCCATAGGTGAGGGCTTAAAGATGATGCATGCACTCCCGTGTCTCATTAGATGAGACAAAGCCCCATATGGGCCTTGGATCAACTGCCAAGTGTCAAGTGCAAAATGTGTGGCCGGCTGGGCAACATGGTCCAAGTGCATCATCATCTTTATATGGTTGGGGCACAAACAAACAATATGTGGTGTTGAAGAAGCCCATGGTGTCGCAATCAATGCTTTGTTGTGGCAGAGGCCCATGGCTCTCAATGTTAACCCTATAAGTTCCATTATGATCCTCTGGAGGGCTTAGACCTCGTATAGGGAGACCAGGTCCAAATGGAGACCCACCTACAATCCTGTATAAGATCCAATGCATCTCCTCTCCCTACAGTACAACAATGTATTAGTTCAATTGAGTAAATAAGCTTGCTATCTAGGGGCAAAAGTGAACACTTCATAGTGGCATGCCCTTCCAAATGGGCTTTAGAGTGTACAGGTGTCACCAAGCTCAACAAGAAAGGTTAATAATGGACCCTATTAAGTGGTTTCAACCTAGTTGGCATGTTTCATATGAAATGATGATGGAACAGAGTGGGGCAACAAGGAAGGGTCCAAGCCACATGCCATGGTACAATGGTAGCTACAATGAGGGAAGCCCACACAATGGGTGTATGGATGTAGTAGGGAGAAATCGTGGTACTTGAGTTACCTCGACCTTTGTTTTTCCACCCTTCTTCATATGCCTTTTGCCTTTTATTGATTTTTCTTTCTTTTAACTACTGAGGGCTCTAGGGGACGAGAACATGATGTGTATGATATAGCAGTGATTACCCCTTTAAGGTTGGGAATTTTGTTTCCCACCAGGGGTTGGGACAATCATGAGTTTCTTAATGATGCAGGGGGCACACATAGGGGCCCTAGGAACTAGGGTTGATGGCCATAATGATAGAGGGTAGAACTCATGTTTGGTTTTTTCCCAGGTGCTAAAATTTTATGTCCTATCCATATTTTTTCATTTTGTGGAAAATTCCTTGTTGTAAGTGGCCAAATTGTGCTTTTAACTTTCTTTTTAGCTGCATCAACCTCTAGGGCATCATTCTAGGCCTGACTGAAAGTGTGGACAAGGAGATGGGGAGGCTAACAACTTGTGGACCCAATGGACAAACCCAATGGACAATGTGGACCCAGATGGGAAAAGTGTGAAAATGGGTTATAATGAGCAGAGGGGAGTGAGATGTGTGGTGTTGGGAAGTGGGACCACGCAACCAAAATCAGGGTTTCCCATGTAGTGCCACTCCTAAAGCTAGTAGCCAATAGAGGAGATCCCACAGGACTAGGATACAAGGTTAACCACCAAACTGGGACAAGGGAACAAAGGTACAAGCCAAACCTATTCTCTATACCAAATCACCCACTAATCCATGTCCAAATGTGTCCAAGAAAAGCAAGCATAAACACCTAATTACATAATGGAAATCCATACCTTCAAGGTTGGAAGGCCCACTTTCAAATATACAATCATAACAAATGGGCGAGGGCACATAGTAGCTAGCTCAGGTGGTGGAGAATGGTGGCACGTTGAGCTATATGGTTGTTGCAAGGGGCTGTTGGCTGCCGACTGGAGACAAATCTAGGAGAAAATTTCTCCTATAGGGGTCACCCATGGGTGGTGGGTAACAGGACCCTATTAGGAGGTCTCAACGTCTAAGGGAGTGACAGATCCATGATACATCCATCAAATGCCAGGTGGCATGTGAAATAATGATGGAACAAAGTGGGGTAATAGGGAAGGCTCCAAATCACATGCCATGGTACAAGGGAAGCTAGAATGAGGGAAACCCACACCTTGGGTATATGAATGTAGGAGGGAACAAGCGTTGTACGAGTTACCCCGACCTTTGTTTATCCACCCTTATTCATATGCCTTTTGCATTTTATTGATTTTTGTTTCTTTATTGCTCAGGGCTCCAGGGGATGAGAGCATGATTTGTATGATGTAGCAGTGATTACCCCCTTAAGGTTGGGCAGTTCATTGCCCACTAGGGGTCTGGACAATCTTGGGTTCCTGAATGATGCAGGGGGCACACATAAGGGCCTTAGGAACCAGGGTGATGGCCACAATAGGAGATAAAGCTCATGTTTGGCGTTTGCCCACACACTAAATTTTAATGTCTCGGCCATCTTTTGCATTTTGTGGTACATTTCCTGTTGTAAGTGGCCAAAGTATGCTTTTAAATTTCTTTTTAGCTGTAGCAACCTTCGAGGCATCGTTCCAGACCCAAAGCGTGGACAAGGAGAAGGGGAGGCTAACACCGTGTGGACCTAATGGACAAATGTTGACCCGGATGGGAAAAGTGTGAAAACGAGGTTATAATGTGTGGAGGGGAACGAGATATATGGTGTCGATAACTAGGACCACACAACCAAAATTAGGGCTTCCCGCGTAGTTCCATTCCTAAAGCTATTAGCCAATAGATGAGATCCCACGAGACTAGGATACAAGATTAGCCACCAAGTTGGGACAAGGGAACAATAGTATAATCCAAGCCCATTCTTTTTGCTGAATGCCCCCGCTAATCCATGTCCAAATGAGCCTAAGAAAATCAAGCATAAACACCCAATTACATAATGAAAATTCATACCTTCGGGGTTGGATGGCCCACCTTCAAACATACCATTGTAACAAATGGGCGAGAACACACAATGGGTGGCTCAGGTGATGAAGAATGGTGGCACATCGAGCTATTTGGTGGCTAAAAGGGGCTACTGGCTATTGGTTGTAGACACATATAGGAAACAAAGACTCCTATAGGGGTCACCCACTGGTGGTGGCTAACAGGTCTCATGGGTCTCTTGGTGATAGAATAGCATGGTTCTGCTCCAATGTTGAGGGCTCAAAGGATGGTGCTAGCCCTCCCTTGTCTCAAGTGGTGAAACAAACCTCATTTGGGCCTTGGGTTAGTTGCCAAATGATGTGTACACAACTAAGCTTTTTGGGGCACGCTAATCCAAGTGCATCATCTCATGAATAATGTGGGGCAAAGTGCAGATTGTTGGGGTGCTGTAGGTGCCCATGTTGGGGATGCTCTAGGTGCTCATGGAATGGAATGATGCTTTGCAAGTGGTAGGAGTCACATGGCTCTCGAGTCTCAACGCTTCACTTGTAGGGTGTCATAATGCTCTTCTAGTGCACTTGGCCCCAGTTAAGTTTCCCAACCCATGATGAAAACCACATGCCAATCATACACAATGTCCAGTGTTGCATCTTCACCATCAGGTACAATAATCATTAGTGCATTTAAGTGAACCAAGCTTGATAGTCATGGGAAAATTGACACTTCATACAGGGCTTCCCCTCCACGCTTGGGGCTTTGATTACGTAATATTGTTACATTCATAGGTAGGAGTGGCTAATAGATGACCCTATTAGTTGTTCCCAACCCTAAGGGGAAAGAGATGTCCATGGTACATCCTTCAATTAATAGGTGACATGTGAATAATGATGCAGTGGAAGGTGGATAAAGGGGTCTCAGGGCCAATGCCATGGTTAAAGGGGTAGCAATAATGAGGGAATCCACATTCTGGGCATATAGATGCAAGGAAGGAGTAATCGTGGATGCATGAGTTACCCCGACCATTGTTTTTCCACCCCTCTTATTTGCCTTTTTCTTTTTCTTTGTATTACTGCTCAAAGCTCTAGGAAATGAGAGCATGATGTGTAGCAGTGGTTATCCCCTTAAAGATGGGGCAATTCATTGCCCATCAGGGGTTGAGACTTGCAAGGGTTCCTTTTATGATGTGATGGGGCAACATTGACCTTAGGAACCGGGTGACGACCATAATGATAAGGGCTAGAGCTCATGCTTGGCTTTTACCCACGTGCTAATTTTAATGTCCCAACCATCTTTTGCATTTTATAATTTTCCTTTTTTTGTTTGTTTCTTGTGGCCATGATATGGGTTTTAACTTTTCTTTTAGTTGCATCAACCTCTGGGGCAATTTTTCCATGCCCGACCTAGATATGTGGACAAGCGGAGGGTGTGTGCTAGAACCCAATGGACACATGGTCATGTGGAACCAGAGAGGGAAGATGGAGTATGGGGCTCGTAATGTAAGGAGGGAAGTGATAAATATGGAATGAGAAACCTTCAGGGCAATGTTTCCATGCTCGACCTAGATATGTGGACAAGGGGAGGGGGTGTGCTAGAACCCAATGGACACATGGTCATGTGGACCCAGAGAGGGAAGATGGAGTATGGGGCTCATAATGTAAAGAGGGAAGTGATAAATATGGAATGAGAAACAAGACCACACTATCTCAATCAAGGTTTCCCAGGTAGTTCCCTTCCTAAAGCCATATGCCATTAGGGGATCCCACTGGACTAGGATTGAAGTTTAAACCCCCATTTAATGTGAGGGAACAAAACCACGGTCAAAACCTTTCCTTCTTCCAGGTCACCCAATAATCCATGCCAAATGCCCAAATGAAAAACAAGCGCTCGATTACCCAATGAATAACATACCTTTTGGGTTGGATTTCCCACCTTCTAACATGTGCTCTTGACAAATGGGCGAGGAAACATACAACTGATATAAGTGACGGAGATAAAGTGGTACATTACATCGACTACAAGGTGGCAGTAAGGGGTTGTTGGCTACTGGCTGAAAGAAGATGAGTAGGAGAAAAGTTCTCCTTGGGGTATCCACTTTGGTGGGTAACAAAGGGAATTTAACAAAGGGCATTGCATGAGAGTCTAGCATATTGAGAGAGATTTCTCCCTCCTCCCCTTGGGAAAGGAAGGCCATTGTAGCATTTTCTTTATGTATTAGTTTAAGGTTTTATTGTCAATAAATCGATTTTGATTTTGTTATGCCCTCCTCCTTTCTCCATTGGTCATATTTCTTGTTGTATTATTGAAGGATTAAGCACAATTCATTTTGAGGGTAGTGCTCATTATATCTCGATTTATTGAATTTGTCCAGGTCAGAGGCCTCCTAAATTAGTCCTTTTAGGAAATGGTAGGTGAATAGACATAATTGTTTTATAAATTAATTATGTTAATTGGGTATGTTGAGACTCCTAGAGCCCCACATAATTCTTAGGGTTCTTAATGCCCATGGTTGATTTATGGTCAATTATTCATCATGGTGACCATTCATGGATACATAGATTCTCACTTATTGATTGGATTATTGTATTGGGAGGGCATTGCATGAGAGGCTAGCATATTGAGAGATCTTATCAGTCACTTTTTTTGGGTCGAGTAATAAACAACTAATCGCCATCTTGGACGAACAACAATCCCATTGGAATCCCCTGGTTTTTGGCGTTAGTGAGCATGACAACTCTAGTAGAAGTACCACTGCATAGAATGTAGGCATTAATGGCATGAGATTCCTCATGTTTTGGAGTTCAAGGAGGATGAGGGGCTTATCATGATCACTTATGTTGTTGAAGGTAGTGGAGGACCCTGCTTCACTGGATATGTGGTGATGGAGGCCCTGCAAATTTAGAAGTCATGTTCTTAGTGGTGTTGGAGGCTTTGCAAAATTGGCAACTATCATGCTCTCCTGTATTGCTGAAGGGAGTGGATGCCCCTGCTTGACAGGATATGCGGTGATGGAGGCTTTGCAAATTCAGAAACATGTGATCAGACGACGCAAACAAATGTCAAATTAGGGGAAAAATGGGAGACGAATCTCGCAAGGATGATATTCACACTGAAATGCCTATTGACGTAATTAATAAAATAATAAAATAATAATTACACCAATAGGAGTTTCATTGTGAATCTCATCCAAGCGAGATTCATCTCCCCTTTTGCCCCTAATTTGTCATTTTTCTGCTTCATTTGATCATGTGTTTCTGAATTTGCAGGGCCTCCATCACCGCATATCCTTTCAAGCAAGGGCCTCCACTCCCTTCAACAATAGAGGTGAGTATGATAACTGCCGATTTCGCTGAGCCTCCATCACCAGGTATCCTATGAAGTAGGGTCCTCCACTACCTTTAGCAACAAAGATGAGCACGATAAGCCCCTCATTCGCCTTGAACTCCAAAACTTGGGAATCCCATGCCATTAATGCCCACATTCTACACGGTGGTACTTCTACTAGCGTTGTCATGCCCGCTAACATAAAAAACCAAGAGGTTCTAGTGGGATTGTTATCCCTCCATGACAATGATTAGTTGTTTGTTGATCGACCGAAGAAAAGAGACTGAAAAAAGTCATTTGGTGTTTGAATATGATGCATGTCGACTATCAGCAAGCCGTTGAACATAAGTGCAGACCAATTGGGATGCTGCGAATCCTTTGGGGAATTATTGTTGAGAAAATTGTTGTCAATTAAATGTTAGTAAAAATAGGTGTTAGGTCTTGAGACTTTTGATCATAGTTGAGTAACATTCCTGATATAACTATCTGTGACTCCAGAAGTGAAATTTCTGAGAATGCTACAAAATGAAGAAAGATCCTAAGGAAATATCTTTCACAAGAAGCCAAGTAGAGTTTAAATACTTTTTTACTATACCTTAATATTCCCTAAATTTAGGTTATTTGTGCAATATATTTTATCATATTGTGTTTTTAATTTGACAGACCAGTATTGAATTTTTCTATTTTTCTATTCTTTCCAAAGCTACAAGTGTTTGATTTCTTGTATGTTTCGTATCATGATGTTTTGTATTTGAAGTTCAAGTAAAACAAACTCATGTTTTGGCAAAAATTGTAGTCAATCATAGGGATGGGGAGTCGTCAATACCTTTATATCTTTGTTATGACCTTAAAGTGGTGGCTTCTTGTCGTTGCCTAAGAGGCTTATCTTGAAGTTCAATTTTTCTCGCTTGGACCAGCTTTACCTTTGTATCGATTCCTCTGCTTGCTTACACAAGCCATACTTTGATGGGCCTACATTGTCTCTTTTCCTCAAATTAAACTTTGGATAAGAGGATGGTGGGAGTGGCTTGAGGAGAGAGATGGAGGTTGGCGACATAATGGGGAGATTGGTGGCATTAACTCGGGGGGAGGAATAAGTGTGGGAAACGTTTTGGGAGAGTTTCTTACGGAGAGCTTTGAGAGGGTGTCCTTATGGGAGGCTTTGTGGGAGAACTTGGAGGAGAGGTTTTGGAGTGGGACATAGAATGATGGATTGATTTTGGTGTTGGGCACCAGAGGGGTATTTGAACGGGGATCTTGGACACACTTTAATTGCGATTTGGACTTGGGCTCGGAGGGCTAGGGAACCTATGGACGTTCCCTGGGCTAGGAAGTGGGATAGACTTTCCTAGTTGGTTGGGTGGCATATTCAGTCGAGTGGTCCTAGCAGGAACATTGCAATTGAGCCATCGTATCTAGGTATTATTCTTCTTGTTGTTATGATTAAATTTAAATAAAATGCTCATGAAATGAAATATATACATATGAATTAGGTTGTAAAAGTATCCTTTATTTACATGTTATAAAAGTTAGTGGAACATTGTTATGGTTGAGGCTGTAGAAACGGGGCCTCACATTATCCATTATGTTGTGGCCAATCATCCATGGAGGGAAGATGTATATCACTCTTTGAGAAAAGGAAAAATGTTGGCATTAGAAGTCATTGAGATAAAACCCTCACCATGAAATTACCATCAATAATATAATGAACACAACCTATAATGAACACAACCACTGGATACAAAAGGAAGCCATAACATAATTAAGAACCCATAACATAAAATTAGGAATTGTTTACTCACAACAAAACAAGGTAGTACATAAAACAAATATACCAATGGTTTCCCTTGCCCATGATTGGATAAGGGGGAAAACTCTCTTAAGCTCTTTTAGTATGCTAGACTCTCATGTGCTCAACTCTTCAAATGTAATAAATGAATGAGTCGGTGAATCTTTTTTTTTAAATATGGATGCATTTTCACAACAAAACCTTGAGCAAGAACATAAAGCAATACAATAATGGCACCTCTCACCGATGGTGGGTGAAGGGGGTGAGCTCTGCCATTGTGCTAGGCTCTCTTGTACTTGAAACCCTCTAATATCATATACCAATTAATGGATGAGTATCTATGAATCCATATATGTTCTCACTGATGAATGAGTGACCATCAATTAACTGCTAGCACCCCCAAGCAGTACACAATGGAACCTCTCACCCATGGTGGGTGAAGGGGTTGAGCTCTCCCATTGTACTAGGATGTCTTATACTTGAAACCCTCTAGATATCATATCCAAATGAATGGATGAGTATCTATGAATCCATGAATGTTCCCACTGATGAATGAGTTACCATTAATTAACCACTAGCACCCCCACAACTATGTGGAGCTTGATGAGTATCCATGAATCCATGAATCCATGAATGTTCTCACTGATGAATGAGTGACCTTCAATTAATCACTAGCACCCCCAAGCAATACAAGAATGGCACCTCTCACCCATGGTCGGTGAAAGGGGTGAGTTCTCCCATTGTGCGAAGATCTCTTATACTTGAAACCCTCTAGATATCATATCCCAATGAATGGATGAGTATTTATCAATCCATTAATGTTCTCAATCATGAATGAGTGACCATGAATTAACCACACCCCGAAAACTATGGGGGCTTGAGGAGCCTCATAATATCTCATCAACACTTGTTTGTTTATAAAATATTAAAATATCCCAACCACCTAAAATCATTGTCATAAAGTATCCAACTGCAAAGAAATTCATTAAATGGCCAACACAAATTATGAGTAATACAATGAATACAATCAAATGCAACTAGTTGCCAACAAAAGGTACTCTTCTCATAAATCATCAAGCCTCTCTCTATCATGACTAATCTCTTCTAACACAAACTTAGACAACCCTCTAGATGTTAAACGGGAGTTATAGATGAAGAGATGGTTTAACTAGAGATATTTAAGACATTGTTTTGGACTTGATTTTCCAAAAACTGATTAATTACTGGAGATGGCAAAGGAAAGTGCAAATGAGATAAAAGTAGAAGTTCCTTTCTTATAGGATAATAAACATGCCTATCCATAAGGTGTTGTTTTTCCACAGAATTAGAGAATCTAGTTCAGGGTCTTAGAATCTCTAATGCTACCAATCCAAATGCCACAACAAACTACTTTGCACAACGTAATATAAACAACAATTATCAACTAGTGCACAAAATATACAACTTTTTCCTATTTTACAACCCAACTTTGTTAAATTAACAAGCTATAATACAATGGTCTAGGCTCCCTGTTAAGTTATGGTATGTTCTATGCTTATAGCAGTTTACTTATCTTTCTTATTATTATCCACAGATTAGCAATCACATGTACATAAAGTAAAGTGCAAATAAAACATTAAACGATCGACAGAAAACAAGCCAAGACAAGAGACACAAGATGTGGCGGCTAGCCAGGGACAAACCCCAATGTGGGGAAACCCTTTGATCAAATCTTCCTTTATCTTCAATAATTTAGCAGAGAGAAATAGTACATAAATCTGATTTACATCAGCAGCAGCAAACCCTAGATCAACCAAACTAGGGCAAACAATATCTTGCAAACCGACTGTCGGATCAGCTTGATTCCACCACAAAAAAATGTGGCCTTCAGAGGAGATCCAGATTCACCTATAACGCAGTTTTGAGAGGCAGACTAATGGTCAACGCTGGTCAAACTTTGGTTCTGCAGTTGCAGTCCTAAATTCTGCACCTTCCTTCCACACGTGTGAGAGAAGAGTCTCTTTCTGCGCAGTAGGAGAAGAGCCTATTTTCTGCGTAGGGGAGAGAGAGAGATGTGATGAGTGAGTGTGTCCAAATGAGGAAAAGTCCTCCTGTATTTATACACAACTGTTAATGATTGAATAGATGCCACTGTTGGGCTTCTGAGCCTACATGAGTGTAGGTCGGCTTGATAATTATTACATAATCAAAATAAATTCATATCTCCATAAATACTTATTGGAATCGGATGATCTTTAGATCAATCTTACACCTTTCGATGAGAGGAATCTAATAAAAATATTATCAGCCATGAATAATATGACCCACATGGATTTTGGCCCTAGTTGCCAATTTTAACACTCCCTCTCAACTAGGGAGAAGTCCATCTGCAATTTGTCTATTGGTCGCTACTATTCATCCATCAAATGCACTGCCCTGTACAGTTTGACCCCTGCTCTGCTCTGCTCTATCCTACCTGCTCTGCTCTGTTCTGTTCTGCCCTGTTTTGATCTGCTCTGCTTTGCTCTGTTTTACTCTGCTTTGCTTTGTCCGAATTATGAAGAGGAAGAAATGATCGAGGATGTATCATACTGACTCAAAGTCAGTCTCAGAGTATGTACCACTGGTCCCAGACTAGTCTCAACCGACCCGAAGTCAACATCATAGTGGGTACAACTCCTACCACTGGTCCCAGACCAGTATCATCCTCCATTGACTCAAAGTCAGTCTCAGAGTGCGTACCATTCATCCCAGACTAGTCTCAATCGTCCCGAAGTCAGCGTCATAGTATGTACCACTCCTACCACTAGTCCCAGACCAGTCCTTCACTGAACCGAAGTCAGTGTTAGAGTATGTACCACTGGTCCCAGACCAGTCTCAACCGACCCGAAGTCAGTGTCATAGTGGGTACAACTCCTACCGCTAGTCCCAGACCAGTATCATTGATCCTAGATCAATGAAGGTTATCCTAGCCTAGGGAGTACGATAGATACAACGATGCGTCCATCGGTACTACTATGGTCCCTATCCTCATTTCCCTACTCATTGATCAGATGAGAGGTACTTCCCATGAGTCTCAGACTACATGGGTAAGATGCCTCGATAGGAGAACTAATCAATCCTGTCCTCACAGGAGAACTAATCATCCTGCTACACAATTGTCATGGAGAACACATCATCCAGACATCACGGGAGAACTAATCATCTTGCTACATAGTCACCACGGGGTGTTACAGGGAAAGTTTTGATTCTTTTACCTTGTGGTCATATGTCGCTCCAAGAAGTACCCCGCACCCCCCTGAGCTACAAGAGCTCCATACATCATACTGGACCCTCATCAGAGGGTTTTTGAATGACACCAAGTCATTCTCGGAAAGTCAAAAATTTGACCTTTCCTAGGGGCTTTGTTAGAATGTCGGTGACTTGTTCATCTGTACCGATATGTTGGAGCCTTATAGCTCCCCGCTGCACCATATCTCGAATATAGTGGTACCTGATATCGATATGCTTGGAGCGATCATGAAATACGGGATTCTCTGACAAACGAATCCCACTCCGGTTGTCACATAGGATCACGGTAGTATCTAGTGTAAATCCAAACAGCTCACTGAAGAGCTTCCGTAACCAGACTGCCTCATAGGAGGCCATGCTAGCAACAATATACTCTGCCTTAGCGGTGCTCAAAGCCACCGACTTCTGCTTCCTGCTCATCCAGGATATCGAAGTAGATCCCAAGGAGAAACAACACCCAGAAGTGTTCTTACGATCTACCACACTGCCTGCCCAATCAACATCTGTGTATCCAGGATATCGAAGTAGATCCCAAGGAGAAACAACACCCAGAAGTGTTCTTATGATCCACCACACTGCCTGCCTAATCAGCATCTGTGTATCCAAGTAGTCTCACATCTCCGACAGTGTATCTTAGCCCATATGTAATTGTTCCATGAAGATATCTTAACAGATTCTTGGCACCAATCCAATGTATACGATGAGGTTCAACCATATGTTGAATTAATGTGTTGACTGCAAAGCATATATTTGGACGGGAGTTCACTAAGAACATTAATGCTTTGACAAGTTGTCGATACTTTTTAGCATTTCGTAAAACAGGTCCAGCAGCACTACTGCTTTAACTTCTTGAAGTCAAGCTCCATTGGGGTAGTTACAAGCTTGCAGTCTACTATACCGAATCTTTCCAATATCTTCACCACATATTTTCCTTGAGATAGGAAAATTTCCCTTGGCTTCTGCCAGACTTCAAGTCCTAGGAAATAGTGCATCAGTCCTAGGTCCTTCATTTCAAATTCAGAAGCCAACTCCCTCTTACATTTGTGAATGAGAGGGTCTGCACCTGTTAGGAAGAGGTCATCCACATACAACACCAGTATGAGAGGTTTGTCATCTTCAACCTTAAAGTAGAGGTTAGGGTCGGCTTCACTCCTAGTGAATCCCAGCTTCATCAAGTAGCTATCGATCCTCTCATACCATGCTCGGGGTGCTTGCTTTAGCCCATAGAGAGCCTTCTTCAACCTGCATACATGAGATTTTCGATCATAAATCTCAAATCCTTCGGGTTGCTCCACGTAGACCTCTTCTTTGATCGAACCATGCAAGAACACGGTCTTGACATCCATCTAATGTAGGTTCCATCCTTGTGAATCCATAAGGGCTATGATCGAGCGGATGGTGGTATATCTGGCAACAGGTGCAAATATCTTGTCATAGTCTATACCTTCCTTCTGGGAGAAGCCATGAGCGACAAAACGAGCCTTATATTTTTCCGTACTTCCATCTACTGCATGCTTTATCTTGAAAATCCATTTAGAAGTGACAATTGTCATGTCCTGGGGTCTGGGAACTACTTCCAAAACATCATTCTTCATAATAGACTCATATTCTTTGGTCATAGCATCCTTCCATACTTGATGCTTGACGACATCTGATAATGATGAAGGCTCATTTTGTATGGTCGTGGTCATGATGGTCAGGTATCCCTGATACCTGTTGGGTTTCTTACTTTCATGGAAGGTTCGTCGGGGTGCAGTGTGTCCTTCAGCATCATTGAGTAGCCCCTTAAGCCAAGAGGGCCTCTTCCTAGAAGAGGAAGGCTTAGGTGGATCAATAGGATCCATGGGTTCTTCCACATCAGGCATTGTTTCATCATCCTTTTCTTTCGGTTCCCCTGGTGTCGGCTTCTTGAGAGCTCCTCAAAGTCGGAAGATTGTCCTGAGGGCCATATCTTCGTCAAAGGTGACATCATGACTAATCACGACTTCCCTTTGACCGGCTACAAAGATTCTATAGCCCTTAGTATTTTCACCATAGCCCACGAAGATTCCTTTCTTTCCAGATGCACCCAATTTATTCCTTTTCTCTTTTGGCACATGAAAATATACAGGGCTTCCAAAAATTCTAAAATGAGATACGTCAGGTTTCTTACCAGTGAACATTTCTTCAGGAGTAATTTTTATCATCCGGCTCGAACAATAACTGGAGGAAGTATATATCACTTATTTTTCCCGTGATGGAAGACGAATTGGAAAAATAGGAACTAATAATGTCTATGATCATCCATCATTGGTCATTTTATTATTCCAGTTAAATGCTCATGACCCAAGTAAGTTCACAAATTCGATCATGATCGATATGCCTTTTGGACCATCTTAGTCCTTGTAATTTGTGTTTATCACCACGAATAGACCTCAAAAGTTTTTTAGCATACAAGGTATTGACTTGTTATTGATCCGACCTCTCTCCTTCCTTAGATCCCTTCTTTCACTCCAATAGTTTTCCCATCGAAATGGATGCAAGGGAAATGGATGCATTTTCACACTATGAAAAGGAGAAGTAAAGTCATATAGTCCAATTATTGAATATATGAAAATATTGTCCCATTGTCCGGATCTCACGGAGCCCTTCCTCATTACCCAATGCTCGATGAGGGCATCGGTTTTGTACATATACGATGGTGTTTGCAGCTTCGGCCCATAGAAACTTCGGAAGTCTTTGATCATGGAGCATGGCACGGACAGCTTCCATAGTCGTACGGTTCTTCCTTTCTGCCACACCATTCTGTTCAGGAGTATATGGTGTAGTAGTCTTCTTCTTGATGCCAGCCTCTTTACAAAAGTCATGAAACTCATTAGATTCATATTCAGTCCCATTATCAGTCCTTAAGATCTTGATCTTATTTTCGGTTTGATTCTCGATCAAGGATTTGAAGTGTCGAAAACAAGAGAACACTTCATCCTTCTTCTTCAAGAAGTATATCCAAGTCTTTCGAGAATAGTCATCTATAAATGTAAGGTAATATAAGTATCCTCCTAAGGAGTTCACAGGAATCATACCAGATATGTCTGAGTGAACCAGTTGTAATATATCGGAGGTCTTGCTTTGGCTTGAGGGGAATGGTCCCCTTTTGAGCTTTCCTTCGGCACATCTTGGACATACACCTTCTTTCTCTACTCAGAATTCGGGCATCCCTGTTACCATTTGTCTTACATTGGGTAGAGCTTTATAATGAAGGTGGGAAAACCTCAGATGCCAAAGTTCGGATTGAAGATACGTGTCACAAGACATGACACCTAGCGGACTTCCACTAACCTGATATAATGAATCAACTCGAAACCCAAGAGTGAAGGCATCTTTAACATTATTTTTCCATATACGTACCTTGCCATCACTGAAGGTCACCTTGTAGCCTTTGTCTTCCATTGCTGAGATGGACACCAGGTTCTTTTTGAGGTCAAGTACATATAATACATCTTGTAAGTGGATCGTATTACCTTGATTCAATTTAAGAGAGACATTGCCTACACCTTTCACGAGATATTTCATATTATCTCCAAGGACAATTTTCAGGTTAGTTTCTTTCTCTATCAGATTATGGAGAACTTCTTTGTAACCAGTGAAGTGCCTTGAGGCACCATTATCAATGAGCCAAATTCCCATTGAGTCCGAAGGAGCAGAGGTAGATAGAGCAGCTGGTAGATAATATTCATCCTGCTTATTTTCAACAGTGTTGGATTCATACCTGGAATTTCTAGCCTTCTTGAATGGTTGTCATGTTCCTTGATTTCTAGCACTCCTTTTACCTTTGCTATTAAATTTTCCATTCCTTTGATTGCTGTGAGATGGATTTTGATCATCGTCCCTATGTGATTCCTTTCTATCAGGGCACTCCCTCGCATAGTGACCTGCTTTATCGCAAATGTAACATCGTCCTTTTCTTCCACCCTTAGGTCCAGCCTTTCTTTTTGATTTAGTCCTGGAATTTTTTTTTTTCTTAGCATGAGAAGAAAACGCAACAGGAGGACCTTTATGCATGGGCATTTCTTGCTCTTCTACCCTTGTTTCTTCTTGGATGCATCTAGCCATTAATTCCTCAAAACCAGGAATTACATTATTGTTCAGAAGAGTAGTCCTGAACACGTACCATTTGGATGGTAATCCTCCAAGAGTCATGAGTGCCATTTCCCTATTAGTAATAGTCTCCCCAATAGATAGGAGATCATTCCTGATCTCAGTGATTCTTAAGAAGTATGCTTGCATACTCTCATCTTTGCCCTTCTTAATTTCCTTCAGCTTATTTCTAAGAAACAAAACTTGATTTGCATGATTAACTTTAATCAAACTCACCAGTCTATCGTAGATTTCCTTGGAGGTGTTCAGGTCGGAGGTGTAGGCCACCAAGAGCTTGTCGATAGAGTCCCGGATGATCTTCTTTGTTTTGACTTCACCGGTTTTCCATTTGTTCCTGGTAGCAACGGGTGCATTTGATGGAGGCTCAACAATATTGCCTCTTACATGGTCCAACACTCCTTGATCTTCTAAGGTTAGATCAATAGACATCTTCCATCCGTGATAGTCAGCTTTCTCACGGAGCTTGTCTTCGGCAGGGAAGAGTGTTGAGGACCCCATAGTTCTTTTAGGATAGCCTTGCCAATCTTCTCTTCGGTGATTGCTCTTGCTCTTGCTCGGGCTTTGTCTTCACCTCAGCTCTGATACCATGTTAAGTTATGGTATGTTCTATGCTTATAGCAGTTTACTTATCTTTCTTATTATTATCCACAAATTAGCAATCACATGTACAGAGAGTAAAGTGCAGATAGAACATTAAACAATCGACAGAAAACAAGCCAAGACAAGAGACACAACATGTGGCGGCTAGCCAGGGACAAACCCTAATGTGGGGAAACCCTTTGATCAAATCTTCCTTTATATTCAATAATTCAGCAGAGAGAAATAGTACATAAAACTGATTTACATCAGTAGCAGCAAACCCTAGATCAGCCAAACTATGGCCGAAAATATCTTGCAAATCGACCGTCGGATCGGCTTGATTCCACCACCAAAAAATGTGGCCTTCAGAGGAGATCCAGATTCACCTACAACGCAATTCTGAGAGGCAAACTAATGGTCAACGCTGGTCAAACTTTGGTTCTGCAGTTGCAGTCCTAAATTCTGCACCTTCCTTCCACACGTGTGAGAGAAGAGTCTCTTTCTGCGCAGTAGGAGAAGAGCCTCTTTTCTGCGTAGGAGATAGAGAGAGATGTGATGAGTGAGTGCGTCCAAATGAGGAAAATTCCTCCTGTATTTATACACAACTGTTGATGATTGAATAGATGCCACTGTTGGGCTTCTGAGCCTACATGAGTGCAGGTCGACTTGATAATTATTACATAATCAAAATAAATTCATATCTCCATAAATACTTATCGGAATCGGATGATATTTACATCAATCCTACACCTCTCGACGAGACGAATCTAATAAAAATATTATCAGCCATGAATAGGATGACCCACATGGAGTTTGGCCCTTGTTTCCAATTTTAACACTTCCGTACCAGGGATAATGGCAATCATACATCCACTGATACAAGATACAAACTAGGGTTTAGTGTCACCAACTGTGACCACCAATCTACCTTGAACGAGATACAATCTGACCTCTTAATTGATGTATAATGCCTCACAACTCCATTGGTCGTACTCTGAACACAACTGTTGGTCTGTCTTCTCCCAATCTGCAACACTACCTCTATGAATGGTCTTGTTCCTTTAGGTCACTAAACACGACTTCCCAATCTTCCCTCTATCTGATCATTCATCCATCAATGACTCAACACATAGGGAATCCTATTGTGTTGTTCACAACTTCATTTATGAACAACTCTAGACTGCCCACTACTCCACCTCAGCTCCTTTGGGACTTCTTCCCTCTATTTCCTTCTTGTGTTGCTCCAATGAAGACAAACTTTGGGCTAGAGGGCTGCCACTTAAGTCACTTTTGGCCTATTTCCTCTAATTAATTATGTTTCCTTAATTATATGACTAATTAAAGTCATCTTTAACTAAGAAAAATGGTAAATCGCCCACCATACTCTCTTCAATCACTGGAAGTCACTTCTCATCATCCCATCCTGTAGATCTTCTCGTTCTGGTTCCAACGAGCTCCACTAAGGTTTTCCATCAATTAATCTCTCTGGAATGCTATCTTGAGCATAATTAATTAAGTTAGGCTCCATAATAATGCTAACTTTCGAAAGTTGTTTGAACGCGACGGAATGAAAGGCAAACTGTGCGGATGATGAATATGTAAAGTGAATGCTATCAGATCCCATAAAACCTCCTCAAAACTCCATCGAAACCCCTGATGACATAAACCTGCTCCATTGACCTGGCCATCACCTGCACCGGAAATCCACTCTGGTTGTACCATGGAGGAAAACACAAATGGGGACATTATAGTCCTCCCGCCCCAAGATTGCTTGCCCTCAAGCAATCCAAATCTATGGACCAATTTGGCGGCCCCACGCAACTGAGACCCAATGCTAGGATACCATATGAACCACTGGGTGATGCTCTGCTCCTTTGTCAACCCATCATTAACAGATCCCTCAATGCTTGAATCCCAGACCAATCTCCGACTGAACCTGTCATCAAAAAATCCTCCTGGATCCCAATGCCACCAAGAAGGAGCATCAATGCTCCACGACTCCTGCTGTGCTATAGCTCTAGTTGTGAATTCTACCCCAACAACTGCGTACCAACTCATCACCTCCCTCCATTCCAATCCCTATCCCTGACTCAATCCACCACTAATCCAGCTCTCCTGATGCCAGGAAGGAATGTTGAACAGTCATCGACTTGTATCCCATTGCCAACTAGAGCATGTAGTCTCTGTCATGTCCGGGGGTCCCTACTCTATTATGCCCCTAACTAAGGATATCACACCATCAAGGACATGTCTGCTCTGCTGATACTGGTCCATGCTTAACTTCCGATGCTTTACCTGGTCAATCAAAAAATTTCCAAGAAATCCTACCTCTCTCCCTCTAATGGGAAAAAGTGGGCACACTGTTCTGCAAGCCCTATCTATGTACTCCTGGAGAGGGTTGCTCCCCAAAAGTCCTGCAGCTCTGCCAATTGCCTATGCATCTACCCACAGCTCATCAGTGGGTCGGCCCAAAGATGGATGAACCACCATATCCAACAACTCTTGTCATCTACCAACCTCCTACAATAGTACCCTGTTAATCTCCAACATCTCCTGAGGACAAGTGTCTGCAAATACTACCCTGTTTCCAACATCTCCTGAGGACAAGTGTCTGCAAATACTGCCTCCCTGGAGGTTGCCTACACATCTGTCTACTCCACTCCAATGGCTAGCCCTAAGGGTGTCTACTCATCCTCCATCATGGGCTCAACATGAGCCACTAGCTGACTCTCCAAAAATGGCCCATCCTGCACATTGTGTGTATCATCTGACTCATGCTCCTCTATGTGCTCTCTATGCTGAATCATCAGTCACTCATCTGCTCCCTGATCTCCTTCCCTCATGGGAACAATCGACTGCTCCTCATACTCCTCTACCACACATGGATGCATATCTGGGCTATTGTCATCAACTCCACACGACTGCTCATGCTCCTCAGAGGTATCATCATATGAACTCATGGACTCGTCCAACGAAAAGTCCTCCTGACATACATAAAGAATATCTCCCTGCTCTATCGCTGTCATCTCCTCAATGTCACTCAAGCATGAGTGGTCAGGTTCCCAAGGTCCTTTGCAGGTGAAGCAAAGTCCCTTCCTCCTCAACTCATTCTTGCTGCATGATCCACCAAACTTGAGTAGCTCCTCCCTAGTCAACTGTCTCTTGAACAACCTGATGTTCTACTCAACCAACGTTTCAGCTAGCTCATAAGCAACAGGTGAGACCAACTGCTCTCTCCTCCAAATGGACAACAATCGAGACTGCAACTCTCGACAAATGGCATCACGACCTCTCATACATGATGATAAGATGGACTGCTTGTGTGCTAGGACTATGTTAAGATGATGTTTCCTGACGCTGAAGAAGCATTGGAACATATGATAGTTTAAACCATCACAATATAGATCAAACATGATTTCATAAGTCCTAGTCATGGCCATAACTCTTAAAATCTCAAGCTTCTTCCCAAAGGTATATCCTGCACTATTGTCCAAGTCTTGAAAAGTTTCTATTATCAGTCTGAAAACTCTCCTCATAACATCATCACTGTAGGGAGCTATAGGGGAAGTTAGTCTTATGATGTTATTGAGACAAGATGCAACTGGAAGTTTGACCCCTTCACAAACTCTCCTCATAACATCATCACTGTAGGGAGCTATAGGGGAAGTTAGTCTTATGATGTTATTGAGACAAGATGCAACTGGAAGTTTGACCCCTTCACAAGGTTCTTCCAAGAACTTGGGTTGTATGAGAGCGAGCATAGCTGGTTTTAGTGCCCAAATCAATTTTCTCCCTTCTAACTGGCTCACTGTGGAAAGGAGGGCATTTAGTTCATAAAGCTTGAAAATAAATTTCCATGTGACCCTCATGTTCTTTAAATCTTGTGTCCTATTTCCTACCCCTTCTGCACATCTCTTGGTTGTTCTTTTTGAAGAATGGCATAGAGCCCCTTTGAGAAGGGCCTGCTGATTTCTACTACTAGTGGGTTTTAGAAAGGTCTCATCCATGTTTAGTATGGCAAGTTCATCAAGATGTTTGATTGACACTCTCCCAACTTACAACATAGTCATACAATGATGATGAATATTCTTAGCAGTTCAAGATTCTGACTCATACAAGCCTTTGACCGACAACATCACAGTGATATGACCACTATTTTGATATTGACAACCCCTAGCACAGTGGCAATACTTCAACCTTTATGCCTCTTAAATAGTACAGAGATGCCTCAAGCCCCAACATCACACATATACCATTCAAAACTCAACATGGCAGCATACAAATAACCAACTCTGCTGACAAAACTTAGCCCTATATGACAACCATTACACAATTCTAGTGGCTCTATGACACAAGGTGATAAAAGGGATACAGACCAGATTTTTCCTATTTACTATCTGATGTACAAAACTCAGAAATGACAAGATATCATAGACTTACTTTAGTGCTTAAATAAATATCAAATCAGACTAAAGGGAATCTATTATTCGAGTAGACAAAGGAGCTTGATTTCCTTTAGTAGCTCGAATTGTGTCTTCAGAATGGGGACAAATACTCCAATAATTAGAATGCCACCCAACTGCATCATACAAATATACTCCAGGCACGCCCAATCAAACCATAAGAAACAACATTTGCCTAGAACTCTGTCGTAATGCAATTCTCGTAATGCAATTCTGCCAGTGTCTTTCTAATTGACTATGACGTTGACTTGGTTGCCTTCACGAACTACAGTGCATAGGTCACACAACTGTGATTGGTCTCAATGCAGTGTTTTACTTGTCTCCACCCGCTCTCATTTTACGTGGAATGGGCACTCATCAAATTTTTCTCAGCTGCTAAAAATTCGATCCCCACCATACAAGAAACCGTCGTTGCAGTTCATCTCATCAGTCATGATTTGCTACCATAATGTGACGTGACTGTCATAGGTGCAATTCGACTTCAGCTGTATGGCGAATTTGACCACCCAACAAGTGATTACGATCCTCGACTCATGCATAAGTCTTGAAGTCAACTCTCTGTCAATTCTCTATTGACCATTCCATTTGCAACCGCGTTAGTTGTTCTTAGCACCGCATATATCAGTTGTTCTTAGCACGACATATATCAGTTGTTCTTAGCATCGCCAGGTCATTTTCAACCTATTATCACCACGTCGAATGGACTTTTCAACCTATTATCACCACGTCGAATGGACCATGTGAAAGGAGCGAACCTATTATCACCATGCCGAATGGACCATGTGAAAGGAGCGGTGTGGATCACCCTACAACCGAGGTCCCCCACCACTCATAAAATGTTCTCTGCCTGTCTGAAAATATGCATACGTGTGATAGGAAATGCTCCTGGTTTGTATAAAAAATGGGAGTCGGCCCTCACTATGGTACCCACAAATTTCTTCTATAGTCGATTCACCAGAGCGCACGGGTCACAACTGCATGTTACCTGCAACGACACTATGATAGAGACACATTTAATTTGTCCGGACAGCTACAGAGAGTTACACGATAGGATTTCGGCTTTTTGATGTCATTTATCTTCTCCACGCAGCTACAACGACCCAATGAATTCTGACCCCTATTCTACGTGGTTAATAGATATTCTGCTCCAGAATTATATTACTTCGAATGCGCTCAACTGCTGATATGGGGATCAATAGTTACGTGCCCAACGTTGCTAGAGATGTTGCCAACATAATTACACGAATTCAATAGATTGACCCTCCCTTCGATTTGAGTTCGACCCCGTGACAATTTCAATTCCTTCAGAAATGTAATTCTCCATCCAAGTTGTCCATAAGCAAATGATATTGCCCCCCTTACAAATCTTGACAGGTAATGCTGCTTCAATTTGAAATAACCACCCTTCAAGTCAATCTGGCCTGAGCGAGGGTTCAACGGTTCTCGACGCACAGAGTAATCCGGTCAATTGACAATTTTGGCTCTCTTTTCAAATGATACCACAAAATAATTTGGCCTTCTGCACTTTGAGAATTGATACGACCCTTTTTAAAATAATAGTTTGCGTCTCTACACACTCACAAGCAATTTCTACTTCTTAAAATTGTGCTCATGATCCTTTTACATCAACGAAAAAATTTTGCCTGGTGTAAAGTGCACCAGAATGTGCCGCAGTTAAATAAATCAATCTCCAAACTGAGAGAATAACCCTCCAATTTTGCCT
Organism: Pinus tabuliformis; assembly: GCA_031772625.1. Lineage (NCBI taxonomy): Eukaryota > Viridiplantae > Streptophyta > Pinopsida > Pinales > Pinaceae > Pinus > Pinus tabuliformis. Next base: position 1,200,028,482 of record CM062818.1, read on the forward strand.
CTGGATTAATCAATGCAATTCGGACTTGACAGGACAATGACTTTGTTATCTCACTCTTCGGCACATGGAAAAACAACTATAAGATCCCTCAATAATCACTTTTACTCAGAAATTCAATCTTTTGAACATGGGTTTCTCCATTATCTTCAAAAACAACGAACTTGACATGATGGAAATATGTCTTTTGCAATGACTGATAAATCTGGCTTGACAAGATTACCAGAAACCCTCGGGCTAAGCCAAGACCAAGGCTCTGTACCACTGTAATGTCCCAAATGAAATAAATTTGGAACAAGCACTTCACATAAAATTTATCATACATCTAACAGAAGATTGCCATGTAAAATTAAGCAAATAGAGCACTGCAATCCCGTAACACAATGAACAGGGAAATACTCAGCTTTATTATATTAGATAAATTGGGGTTTACATGCACATAAAAACCAAATAGCTGAGATAAACTGGCCTCAAAATAGATCTATAATAATGCCGCAATCGGCCTCCACAACAAACTGAAAATCAATGAACAACAACCTGTGAAACCTAAATGGATCCACCAAGGGAAGAGATGGGTGCTCGCCCACTCTCACTAAATCACCTGAGGGTTTCCGTCCAGGTTGTCAAACCTCTCCACAAAAACAATACACAAATCCAAGATGTCCCAATGACCTTCTCCTCCATTTTTTATAGATCTGATGGATAGATCTCCAAACTTCTAGAAGCATCTTATTTTATTATTATTATTCTAGAAACTCCTCTATCGACTTTATCTTAAGTGACGCTTTTATTTTATTTTACTTAAGTCACTTTTGGCCCATTTCCAATAATTAATTATTTTTCTTTAATTATATGACTAATTAAAGTCATTTTTAACTAAGGAAAATGGTAAATTTTCTTTAATTATATGACTAGTTAAAGTCCTTTTTAACTAAGGAAAATGGTAAATTTCCCACCATACTCTCTTTGGCCACTAGAAGCCACTTCTCAGCATCCCATTTTGTAGATCTTCTTGTTTCGATTCCAACGAGCTATTACATTGAGGTGTTCCATCAATTAATCTCCCCAGAATGCCACCTCGAGCATAATTAGTTAAGTTACGCTCCATAATAATGCTAATTTTTTAAAGTTGTCTGAATGCGACGGAACAAAAGGCAAACTATGCGCATGATGAAATATGCCGTGAATAGCATCAGATCCCATAAAATCTCCTCAAAATTCCATCGAAACCCTTAATGACATAAGCTTGATCGATTGACCTGGCCATCACTTGCCCTAGAAATCCACTTTGGCAATCCACTTTGGTTGTACCATTGAGGAAAATACAAATGGGGGCATTACAGTACCTCCTTATCAACATGAGGTTCCAAGAAAATGAAATTATCCTTTAAGATGAGGCAATTGGACAAATGTATTGCCTTAATGAAATATTCCTTAACATTTTGATTTGTATCACTTTGGTAACTAATAGGGGATAAGAAAGAGGATTTTATCATTTAAGATCGATGCAGATGGACACATGTATTGAGGATGTAGAGGTAGACATTGGTCATTTATAAGGGGTAATAGTCCAACCTATTCATGTTGTTGTCAGAAAATGAAACAATTACTTGATCCACATGTATTGCCTTAATGAAATATTCCTTTAACATTTTAATTTGTATCACTTTGGTAACTAAGAGGGGATAAGAAAGAGGGTTTTATCATTCAAGATAGAGGCAAATGGACACATGTATTGCGGATGTAGAGGTAGACATTGGTCATTTATAAGGGGTAACAGTCCAACCTATTCATGGGGTTGTCAGAAAATGAAACAATTACTTGATCCACTTATGCCAAATAGGTAAATTCTTCCAAACACTTCAAACCATAAATTAAGATGTCCCAAATGACCTTCTCCTCCTCTTTTTATAGATCTGATGGATAGATCTCCAAGCTTCTAGAAACATCTTATTTTATTATTATTCTAGAAACTCCTCCATCGACTTTATCTTAAGTGACACTTTTATTTTATTTTACTTAAGTCACTTTTGGCCCATTTCCTCTAATTAATTATTTTTCTTTAATTATATGACTAATTAAAGTCATTTTTAACTAAGGAAAATAGTAAATCACCCACCATACTCTCTTCGGCCACTGGAAGTCACTTCTCAACATCCCATTTTGTAGATCTTCTCGTTTCGATTCCAACGAGCTATTACACTGAGGTTTTCCATCAATTAATCTCCCCGGAATGCCACCTCGAGAAAAATTAGTTAAGTTACGTTCAATAATAATGCTAATTTTTGAAAGTTGTCCGAATGCAACGGAATGAAAGGCAAACTGTGCGGATGATGAATGGCATAAGATCCCATAAAATCTCCTCAAAATTCCATCGAAACCCTTGATGACATAAGCTTGATCCATTGATATGGCCATCACTTGCCCTAGAAATCCACTTTGTCAATCCACCTTGGCTGTACCATGGAGGAAAATACAAATGGGGGCATTACAGTACCTCCTTATCAACATGAGGTTCCAAGAAAATGAAATTATCCTTTAAGATGAGGCAATTGGACACATGTATTGCCTTAATGAAATATTCCTTTAACATTTCGATTTGTATCACTTTGGTAACTAATAGGGGATAAGAAAGAGTGTTTTATCATTTAAGATCGAGGCAAATGGAAACATGTATTGAGGATGTAGTGTAGATATTGGTCATTTATAAGGGGTAATAGTCCAGCCTATTCATGGTGTTGTCGGAAAATGAAACAATTACTTGATCCACATGTATTGCCTTCATGAAATATTCCTTTAACATTTTGATTTGTATCACTTTGGTAACTAATAGGGGATAAGAAAGAGGGTTTTATCATTCAAGATAGAGGCAAATGGACACATGTATTGAGGATGTAGAGGTAGACATTGGTCATTTATAAGGGGTAACAGTCCAGCCTATTCATGGGGTTGTCGGAAAATGAAACAATTACTTGATCCACTTATGCCAAATAGGTAAATTCTTCCCAACACTTCAAACCATAAATTAAGCATCCATTTTGGAGATATTCATTAGACTTAGGTAAATTCTTCCCAACACTTCAAACCATAAATTAAGCATCCATTTTGGAGATATTCATTAGACTTAGTAGATTTAAGGAGCAAGTTGTAACGGTTCATGAGGCTTGAAGTTGCCCCCTCCAATTTTTAGAAGTCTCCTTAGTAGCTCAATGAACATATATCTTAAAATAATTGGACTAGCAACGCACTAGCAACTAATGGCTTCCTTGTTAATCCTTTAGCGCTTAAACCTACATGAAAAAAACAATATGAAGATTAATGCACCATACTTTGAAACGATTAGATTGCTTAAGCATATAGTATTTTGACAAAGTTATATTTCTTTAGGTAGAAACTTGACTCCCCTTATCGTCCATTTTATTAGATGAGTTAGCATGGATAAAATCATGCTACACCTAACATGTTTCTTCCTTTTGTTAGATTTTAGCAACCAACAAAACTCATAGAGAATCTCTTGGTTGTAAACTTACCAAACATCTTTAGTAAGCACTTGATATTTTAGCGTTGGAGCACTAGCAAAAGTTTTTAAGAAACTATGTTGGTTGCATTCATGAGCATTTCCCTCGTTAAAATTAGTTTAGTGGTTGTATTGTAGTCTGTTGTCACTAATAGGAACCCCTACACAAGTTTCGTTTGAATGGATATTGAAGGGACCCCTCAAAAACCCATATGCAACCCCCCACTAAAACCATTTAGTTTCATGGATGGTGGGGATTGGCCTTAACAAACTCAAATCAAGGGTTTAAACTTCATTGCAGGGATGGGGTCGATTAGAAGGTGATTGAGACAATTGCAGTGCGAATGATTTAGATCTATTTACCCAATTCAGATCAAGGGATGGTATTTAATCATGATGATAGAGCTTAGTGGGAAACAAAAACAATCACAATGCTATGAATGGTCTAGATTTGATCCCCTTGGCAAGATTTATTGTAGAGATTCAAACGTGGTGGAGGGCCTTTCGAAGAGATCAAGTAATGTAAAATGATATGAATGGCCCAGATCCACCCCATCCTTCAAGATCAATGACCATCACCACATCAAGGTGGGAGGACTTTTCAAATTTTTGTGGGCAGGGGAAAGCTATGAACAACTATGATTAAATTCACTAAAGCTTAATCTACAACCTATATTGTGTCATGGAGACAAGGACAACCTATATTGTGTCATGGAGACAAGGACCTATTAGAAAGGGAAAGTGGTAGAGATGCTCCGAATGATTGATTGCAATTCCATTAGAAGGAAAATAAAGAAAGTAATTTTTTCCACGACAACCCATTCTATTGCGGACCAAAGTTTCTAGAAGGTCATGGAAAAGGAAGAAAGTTCGCTTGAGAACAATTTGTTGTTTGCAGTTTGCGAACACTACCCACTTGGCTATGCAGCATTGAATGTTGTGGTGGGTGGTCTATAAGCCATCATATTTGAATAGGTGGCAAATCTGATGGTTTATACATCACCCACCACAACATTCAATGCTACATAGCTGGGTGGATGGTGTTCGCTATTTGTTATAGGTAGGGTTTTACATATGAGGTGGCAATTTACCATATCAAAGAGCTTCACAAGTCCAATAACTCAAGAAGAATTTGTTAGCACATTGCATAGGGCTTCAATTCTGTCGAAAAAGCTTCTCCCAGTAGTCATAGTAAGTGGAAATTATTAAAATTCTGTCAAAAGCACAAGTGCTATTGTTCCATTCAACATATAAAGCTATAATTTCTAAGGGAAAAAGGAGATAATAGGGTAGTATGTTTTTTTGTCTTCTGGACATCATTTACTCTACATATACAGAGTGAAACCATATTGCATGCACCAAGTCCCATTTCCAAAGTGGACCCACAAAACCATAGAGAGACATATACATGACGCTAAGGATAAAATTCAATTTATTTGCTTAAAGAAGAAAAGTGAATTCAATAGTTCCATATTATTAGGCAAGGTTATATTGTTTCTGGTTTTTGCTATAAAGTTTTCATAATGTTTTTGAAAAATTTATATTAAAACAAATTTTTGAAAATAAAAATTATTTTTAACTTTTTTATAAATGAAATTTCTGATTTTTGACTGATTGACAATTTTTATGTGGTTTAAAATACATTTGTCAGGAAAAAAATTAATTTAAAAATAATAAAATTAAAAAAAACCTAATTATTACACGTAGTAGAAATTTAAGAAGGTTGTCATGTTGGTTGGAGCAATTGTATAAGTTTCACCCGATTTCCGAGCCACCGCTCCTTTTGGAGGCCCCTAATCTTTTGATTAAATGATGAACAAGATTTGATATCAATGTATCATACAACAAACTTCAAGATTTAATAGTTTGGACGTGATCCGAAATCAGAGCCGCGTTAGGTTTCCCACTATGCAAGGTAGTTGACAACTAGAATCCTTGATTCACAACCTTTCATCTTCTTTGGAAGACTTTGACTGCTTAGGATAAGCTCAGGGATGCGACTTTGGCTTGACACTTAAAGAAGCTCAGAACTACCCGTAACCGCATAATCATGCCTTTATAAGCGTAGTGGGGAAAGGTATGGATCTTATTTACTTTGGTTTTGAGAAACTGATGTGTATTCCAACAAGTGCCATCGTCATTTAAGTTGGTTTATCTTTTCTGGAAGGATTAATACTTCTTTCCACATTCTCCCCATTATTTTCATACTCCTTGTGTCGATTATCGCTCTGCACACATAAGAGAATAGGCAGTAATCAACTTGTTTGGGTTTCATTTGGGTTTGTGATGATGCAAACAAATGTGAGTTTTTCTGATTTTAATCCTTGCACTTTGTTTTACAAGCATGCTCCGAGTTCTTTTTCATCCATAATAATTGATCTCAGTTAAAATTTGACTATGTGCCTACCTCAAAGGAAATAAACAAAGCTAGTCCCATTAAGAAGAAGGAAAACCCCACTCAATCTAAGAACTTCTTTACCAACAAAACAAAAATAGAGAAATTCTCCTCCCATGACTCACAATCCACTATTGCAATTAAACTAAAGTAGATTTTCATGGGATGCCTTACTTCTAGGCCACAATTGTTATAAAGCCTCAACCTTCAATCCGTGTTATCTCTGGCCTCCATGGAGTTTCATCACAAAAAGGGTTGTGCACCATATACGCTCCTCTGTTTTGATAATAATTCCTAGGGCATATACCTATTATAAACCAATGCATCCTCCATCATTCGTAAACCAGAAATCAATAACATATTGTACAATCTATCAATAGATAGATGGTACAAGATTTGTAAAAGTGCCATGTATAGCTTGCGTAAACAATAATCACTTGATAGTGAAACATTAATAGTAATGTATCTTGAGACATGCAACTTTAGATGAGAAATGCTCATATCTCATCGTGTGTATCCAATGTAAAACGTAGAGCAAAACCAATGCATCGTCCATCATTTGTAAACCAGAATTCAATAACACACTGTAAAATCTATCAACAGATAGATTTTACAAGATTAGTACAAGTTTCATGTATAGATTGCATAAACAATAGTCACTTGACAGTGAAACATTAATAGTAATGTGTCTTGAGACATGCAACTTTGGATGCGAAATGCTCATATCTCATGGTGTGTATCCATTGTAAATTACTATTAACGTTGCCTTGCTCAGTGCTTATTGTTGAAGCAAACAATAAGCACAAGTAAGCACAAGTAGTAGAGATTAATGGTAGTATATACCAATTTTCCACCCAGATTCTGGGATGGGGGGACGCGGGTGCATGGAGACGCATAGGGTGGACGTGTGGGAGTACCCTCAAATTTTAGGGAAATTCAAGGGGGACGGGAAGACGGTGGGGTATATATAATTCAACATAAATATATTGATCCATACATAATAGAATTAAATGATGAAATACATTGATCCATATTAATTCATATTCATTGTTCATACTGGTACATACATCATCGATACACCACAAGATTCAATAATGAAATACATTGATCCATATTCGTCATTCATCATTCTAGAATTCACATTGATTTAAAAATTAAATTTATCATTCATCATTCTAGAATGTAAGCTAATTTAAAATTTTAATTCATCATTCATCATTCATCATTCTAAAGTCTAATTAGTACTAAGCAAAATAGACTATAGTAGATACAAATGTTATCAGAACCAAACTGATGATTGAACTAGAAAACCCTTTGAACAGAGAACCAGTCGGAATGGGACTAAAATCGATAAAAAAATGGACCAAAAAACCAGTCGAGCAAAAACACCTAAATTATTCTAATTATAAAGAAAAGCATATATATTCATGTGCATCCATATGAATCCAAACCATTATGCACAAATAAGCAAATGTTCTCATTTCTATAGCATGTAAGGGTGTACTTAAGCTATAGCATCTAGATGTACTCTTCTTGTCGACAACATTTCCTACCTAGTCAGCATCGGTGTATCCATGAAATTGAACATCTTTGGCAGAATATCTTAGACCAAGTGTGATCGTCCCATGAAAATATCTCAAAATGTGTTTGGCAGTGATCCAATGTTCATGGAAAGGCTCAGTCATGAATTGACTCAACGTATTCACTACGTAGCGTATCCATGAAATCGAACATCTCTGACAGAATATCTTAGACCAAGTGTGATCGTCCCATGCAAATATCTCAAAATGTGTTTGGCAGTGATCCAATGTTCATGGAAAGGCTCAATCATGAATTGACTCAACGTATTCACTACGTAGCATATGTCCGGGCGAGTGTTCACTAGAAACATCAGAGCCCCAATCAACTGTCTATACTCGGATGGATTCACCAGATTGGGTCCCAAAACTTTTCCACATAACTTCTTGAAGTTCATTACCATAGGTGTGGGTAGGGACTTGCATTCTATCATTCCAAATCTCTCCAACAACTTCACAACATATTTCCTTATGAAAGGAAAATCTCACCAGGCCTTTGCCACACTTCAAGGCCTAGAAAGTAGTGCATGAGTCCAAGGTCCTTCATCTCAAATTCAGAGGCTAGCTCCCTCTTACACGATCATCAGGGGCTCACAACCTGTCAAGAATAGATCATAAACATATAAAACCAAAATCAACGACATACCTTGGACTACCTTAAAGTAGAGGTTGGGATTGACATTGCTTCTTGTGAATTCCAACTTCACCAAATAATTGTCTATGAGAATGTACCATGCTATGGGGGCTTGCTTCAAACCATACAATGCTTGCTTCAACTGCAAACATGTGTCTTTCGATCCTCTATTTCAAATCCCTGTGGTTTCTCAACAGATAATTTTTCTTGTAATATACCATGAAGGAATGCAGTCTTCATGTCCATCTGATGAAGGGTCCATCCTTGACTTACTTCAATGGAAACTATCGAACGAATGGTTGTATATTGATCCACAGATGCAAATATATCATCATAATATTCTCCCTCTTTCTGGGAGAATCCTCGGGCCACGAACCTTGCCTTGTATTTCTCAATGGTACCATGAACTCCATGCTTGATCTTGAATATCCACTTTGATGTCACCATGGATTTCCTGTTTGGTCTCGGCACAACATCCCATATGTCATTCTTCATGATTGATTCATATTCTTTGGCCATAACATCTCTCCAAACTTGTTCTTTTATGGCTTCTTCAAAGGTGGGAGGTTCGACTTGAATCATAGTGTTCATGGTTGCAACATATTTCTGGTACCTGCGTGGCTTCTTCCTTTCTCTAAATGATCTTCAAACGGGAGCTCGTCTCTCATCATCCTGTAATGTGTTTTGAAGCCAAAGTGGCTTCTTCTTGGCGGGAGGATCACATGGAGGAGGATCTAAGGGATCCATGGGCTCCATGGGATTATCAACAATATCTGCCTCAAATTCAGGCACAAAAGGACTATCTAAAATATTCATATCATGATTCTTTTCAGGAGGAGGTGATGGAGGAAGGTCCCTTGCTTTCCCAAGGGTGACATATTCATTGAATGTAACATCCTTGCTAATTTCAACCTTCCTTTGACTAGGAATATATATTCTAAATTCTTTATAATTTTCACAATATCCAACAAACATACCTTTTCTTCCTAAGGCTTCCAACTTGTTTCTCTTTTCCTTTGGCACATGAAAATATACGGGGCAGCCAAAGATACGGAGATGGCCAACATCGGGCTTGACACCTGCGAATACTTCTTCGATGGTCTTATTGTCCAATGCTTGATGAGGCACCCTGTTTTGAACATATACGACAAAATTTGTTGCTTCTCCCCAAAGGAACTTCGACAACTTTTGATCATGAAGCATGGCATGAGCAACTTCTATAATGGACTTGTTCTTTCTTTCAGCCACTCCATTTTGTTCGGGAGTATAGGGCACAATTGTCTCTTTCTTGATACCTTCCTTCTTTCAAAAATCAATGAACTACTTTGATATGTATTCTCCTCCATTGTCAAACTTGAATATTTTGATTTTCTTCCTTGTTTGATTTTCAATCAAAGCTTTGAACTTCTTGAATATTTTGAAGTCTCCATTGATGTGCTTCAAATAATATATCCATGTCTTTCTTGAGAAGTCATTAATGAAGGTGATGTAGTAGAGATGGCGACCAATAGAATGCACGGGCATCATACCACATATGTCGGAATGAATTAGATGGAGGATGTCATTTGTCTTGTTCTTGCTAGAGGGGAATGGTCCCCTTGTCTTCTTTCCATTGGCACAACCTGACATACTCCATTATGATGGGCTTGAACCTTGGGAATCCTTGAGACCAATTTCTCCAATTTTGGAAGAGCATCATAATGTAGATGGGCCAATCTTCAGTGCCATAGCTCGCTTAGATGATTAGTATCATGGACCAATGCTAGAAGTGGTCTTCCAGTGACTTTATAGAGTCCTTCATATCTTGATCCCAATGTGAATGCATCTCTCATAGGTGATCCAACAGGCCAAGTAAGAACCTTTCCCTTGATGAAGGCAACCCTCATCCCTTTGTCTTCCAAAGTGGATATTGATACCAAATTCTTCTTCAATCCCGACACATACATCACATCATGGAGCAAAATAGATTCCCTGGAATTCAAATGAAATTTGATGGACCCAAAACCTTTAACGAGATGAGTGGAGTTGTCTCTAAGAAATACTTTCAAATTTGATTCCCTCTCTACCAAATTAGAGAGAACTTCCTTATAACCAGAGAAGTGATGAGTGGCCCCACTATCGACCAACCATCCCACAAATCCAGAGGAGATGAACTAGTAAGGGCAGAAATAAGAATATATTCAGATTGATTCACAACATTACTTTCATACTTGGAGAATCTTGACTTCTTTTGTGGACAATGATCTTCTTCATGATCACTTGGAGCATCTCTTCTTCTTCTTTCATCTCTTCTATTACGATCATTCCTTTGGTTATCTGGTCTTGTTTGATCATTGAACCTGTTATTGTTGTTGCTTCTAGTATTGTAGCGTGTTCCATTGTTCTTCTTGGGGCAATCTCGAGCACAGTGGCCTTTCTTATGACAATTGTAGCATTCAATGTGCAATAATTCCTTCCTTCTATTTGAATTTTGAGAGGAGGCTTTCTTCAATTTGATGGACCTCCTTTTCCTTTGTTCTTCTTGTCATGAGTGATGAATGCAACGGGTTCTCCTTCTTCATGCTTTTGAATCCTTCCTCTTGATATCATCCTTGATTCTTCTGGAGTGATATTTCCAATGATTTCATCAAATGACAAGAGGACATTGTTTGTTGCTTATATTAGTAATAAAGATTTCCCAAATAGGAGGGATACCTATTAGAGTCACAATCACCAATTGCCTATCAGGCACAAATTCCCCTACTCTTTGCAATTGATCTCTAAGATGAGATATCCTCATTATGTAGGATTGCACAAACTCTCCTTTATTCATGTTCGTGTCTTTGAATTGATCTTTCAAGGAGATGATTTCATTCAAATTGTTGACTTCATACATGCCAACTATCTTATCATACATGTCCTTAGACTTCCTCGAATTTCCAACATATGCAAGTAAATTATCTTGTAAACCATCAACTATAATTTTCTTTGCTTTCAACTCACCTAACTCACCTTTCTTGTACTTGTTCATGGCGGCAGCGAAAGCATTTTTCGTTCAACTCACCTAACTCACCTTTCTTGTACTTGTTCATGGCGGCAGCGAAAGCATTTTTCGAGGCTCAGGTACTTTTTCTTTAATGTATTCCAAAACATCATTGTTATCAGCTATGATCTCCAACCCGACTTTCCATGCAACAAAATTAGATGAGTAGCCAAACTTTTCATTTTCCTTGAAGAAGGAAGACATCTTGACTTGACTTTCAACTCACCTTTCTTGTACTTGTTCATGGCAGAAGCGGAAGCATTCTCGGAGGCTCGGGTACTTTTCCTTGAATGTATTCCACAGAAGCGGAAGCATTCTTGGAGGCTCGGGTACTTTTCCTTGAATGTATTCCAAAACATCATTGTTATCAACTATGATCTCCAACTCGACTTTCCATGTAACAAAATTAGATGAGTCCCCCAACTTTTCATTTTCCTTGAAGAAGGAAGACATCTTGACTTGACTAGATTGGCTCCTTCAACTTTCCCAAAGATGATTGCTTCAATGCTTGTCTCCTTTTGGGCTTGTCCTTTACCTTAGCTCTGATAACATGTTAATTTTTCAGATTGTTCTATGTTGTACCAATTACTTTAGCCCAATTAAATACTTCAATTAACAATCTTTCCAATAACAATTATTCTTTCTAATCATTTGAAGATAGAACAATAAATGAAATGACAAAGGTGACAATCAACACATCAACAAGAGATCCCAGATCCCAGGTGTGGTCAAAGACTAGGGAAGAAACCCAACAAGGGAGAAAACCATTTGAAAATTTTCTTCTATTAGATTGTCATAAAATGTTCAACAGAGAGTACAATGAGCAAAATACAATATCATTAAGAAAGATAACCCAATAACATTAAAAAATATGTTTCTAGTGTCAATATATATCAGAAACAACTTTTCATGTCTGTAGTCAACTACGGTCAACTGTCTAATTTCAGTCAAATTTTCCATTTGTAGGGAGGCGGAGCGGTGCAAGTGACCGAACGCTTCCTGTTGCTCCCTTGAGCCTGCAAGCCAATGACTACAGCCGGATTTTTCTTGTGAAGAGCCAACGAGTGTAACCCAAGACCCTAGAAATAGATGCGAGCTTCGGACCTAGTAATTTCATATCGTTGCGAACTTCTTTTCTAATCCCAACCTTAGACCTGTCTGAACCAATCAATGAAGAAGAGAAGAAGAAGATTCTTAGTGATGTCCAAATGACCTTAAGATCACTTGTATTTATAGTTTTCAAGGGTGACCAATTTACCATTAGGGCTGACATGTCCAAATGTGCACATGTGGGCTTTTCTTCATAAGTACACTTTCCCTGGTCCAAATTTGATGATCTTTAGGTCAATTTTGGTCCCCTTGAAAAGAGGAATTCAATGAAATCATCATCTCTATCAAATAAGCTTTCCAAAGTGGAATTTTACCCTAGTTGCGTAATTTGACACCAAAAAAATTTCACATTACATTTAACCCATACAAGAATTAAGATACCAACATACATGTAGTTAACCAGTAAGATAACCAGAATAACATGAAAAGTTTGACTTACTGGTGAGCTCCAGTATTGTAGCAATAATGCTACAACTCCTGGGGCTTCCTGTCTCTTAATTTTATCAACCCGGTAGTTCGTACAAACTTGGAAGTGGCGGTGCTATATGCACAAGTACTAGCTCTTGTCGCAGCTGTCACTTGGTCAGCTGGCACAAGTCCGCTAGGGCTCAAGCCAACTTCTATAGGCTCTTAGAAGAAGCTTGCTAAATGATGGACGAAAGCTAGCTCAGAGAAAACTAATCTACTTGGCGAAAATGAACTGAAAGCAAACCAAAGCATGGAAACCCTAGGAAAACCCTAATTTGACTAGTCTAACCTCTATGATGCAAAGAATGTGAATGAAACTTCTACCAATGATGCCATTACTTCTAATGAGTGAAAATGCATGAATCTAAGCTACTTGCATCTTAAAAGACATGTTTTTGTATTTTTTCTTTAAGTGGATGGAGTGATTGTGATTTTGTGCTTATTAGGGTTTGGTTGTGCAGATGTGATGCGGAAGGAAGGAAAGCTTGGGAAAGGTTGGGGAGGCTAGGAGAGGTCCCCAGAGATCCTTAGCATCAGTCCACAGAGGTTCCTCACGTTCAGAGGCTCAGCAACCGAGTGAGTGGCCTCCTACAGGATGTCTGCAGGGGATTCTACAGGAAACACAGGGATTTCTACAGGAAGGTCTGCAATTCTTCTACAGGATGTTCTGAAATGGGATGTTTGAGGATGGATGGTTGATGGAAGATGCATGGATGGTTATGGAGGTAGGATGGGGGTCTGAAGTGACCCAGGAACTGATGGATGGAGTGGTGAGGTGATGTGGAAAGCTGACTTGGCTTGAAGGTGGTTGAGACAACAATGGGGAAGAAGGTAAGGTTACTTGGCAAAAGAGAAGATGGGAGATGAGGGAACAGACTTGGTGATGGAGGAGCTGATCTGAACGAGGCTCAAATGAACGAGGAGGTGATGAAGATGCCCTGCATAGTGTTTACAACTGAACCAACAAAGACATGCAAGAAAACGAAGATCTAGTTATAAAACCTATGACCTAGTTACTTCACTCTAATCTGACCTAACAGCAAAGGAAATGAACAGAAGTTTATTTGCAGTGAAACCATGTGAAACAACTATGAAACTAAGTGATTATAAACCTAAACATGCATCCAAACTGATATCGAGTTCTGCAAATGAGATTCAAACACTAATGATTGCATGGTGAAGCAAAGAAAGTGTTTTTGTGGGCAGCAAGGTTACATTGGTCCCAGCTCATTATCCCACTGAGGGAGAGGTGAGATCCAAGGTACTTGATGGCCTTTTTGTGGAGCTTTTCCTTGTCAATATCCTATCAATATATGCTAACATAAACAGCTACTTTAACCATCAAAAGAAATCTAAATAATAAAGCAAGATGTAAGTCTAAAGAGCAGATTTTATTTCAAGAACGCAGCAAACACATAAATATAAACAAGGGAGGTACTGGGCGCTTGAGATGGGCCCAACCCCAAGAACTACAGCCTCCCAAGAACGATTTAGAGCTGGTGCAAAGCTGGATCCATCTTTATTAATCAAGAAATGAAAAGTTACATCAAAACTGTCCACAAGGAGAGCTTGAACATGAGCTGAAAGCAAAGCTACTCTATTGCATAAAAATCGAACTACAAACTAGCTGACTAATGGCTAAAACGAAATGACTAACTAGTTACAAAATGACTACCCACTAGCTAACCAAAATGAGGCCCCAAGCCTTCTTATTTATACAATTTGAGGACCCAACAGTCCTCCTAAAAGTTAGGGACTTGGCTGCCCAAGACTTGTAGTTAACAGCAGTCCAACTTGACTTGCTTGGCTGCCCTTGAGCTCATTGATTTGGTGGCCTTTGAACTCCGAGCTGATGGTGGAGAATTCGAGGTAAGGGTCCATAAATGAGGGGGACACCTTCCTACAAATCCTCTAGCTTGTTCTCCCACGAATTTGGCTGCCAAGTGCTCATTAAGACCTTCAATTTTGTCTCCAAGTTGACCAACAAGGCTACACAAAGCACCCATTAGACTTGTTGGCATAATGACTAACCAAATTCACTCTATTAACATAAAAATAATCAAAAACATGCAATAAACAAATGAGAATGGTGGACTAAGCCAAATTAGGAGGTTGAATGAGCCCAAATAATTGTACATTTTTGGGGCTCATCATCACCCCCCTACTGAAAGTGTTTCTCATCCTCTGAGCAACCAAATATCTCCCCTTGTCTTTGATGGCCCTGGTGACTTCCTTGGCTAGCATCTTGGCTGATTTCCTTTGGCTTCCCGCTTTTCAACTTCCTGTAGAAACTGTTCGCTGGCTTCCTGTAGAAACAGTCTCTGTCTTCCTGTAGAAACAGTCCTCTGTCTTCCTGTAGAAACAGTCTTCACCGTTTGGGTCTGCACGGCTGAGGGTGCCTTCTCCTTGACCTGTGTTGTGGTTGCCTTCATCTTCTCCTCCTTTCTGTTCTTCTCCCTCACGGCCTGCTGCTTTTCCTGTTGAATTCTCAGCCTTGTTATGAGTGTGCAAGTACATGCAATCATATGGAAGAAATGGTGGCCTTGGCATTTCCTAAAACCTGCAACGTGAGGGCACTCGTATGTTTTGTAACAAGGATGTTGGCTAAATTCACAAGATGAGCCAAGGTCATGTTTCCAAGCAACAGGAATATGATAAAGGTGTTTTCTCTGGCTTTTTTCAATAGCAATAGCTAATACATTACCCTCCACAAAAAGAGTAACAGGAAACAATAACAGCGCAGCAATTGGTGCCATGTACATGAGAAAATTCATAGAGTGAAGCTTCTCTGCCTCAAAGGTAAGCAGGAGCCCTTGAACAACTGATTTCAATGCTCTGGCAGCAGTTGATCATGTTTTTATAAATGCAAAATATTGCTGCGAAGAAGGGAGTTGTTGCCCCAATAGCTTGATTGAAGGAGACTGGCAAATAGCGCAGAGAAATATTGCCACAAACAACCGAGAAGGAGGAAATGAAGCTCAGTGCCAATATCTCAAGAAACTGTCTCCTGAAGATGATGAACTGCATTGGTACAATCTCTAACAATGAAATTGCCAAAAAACCATAAAATGAACAGGCACACATGTGCAACATTGTGAGGACTATTGGGTATCTGCATCAAAAAAACTAAGTAGGCATTTGTTAAGCAATAGCACACCAATATTGGAAGAGTACCAAGCTGCAATAATGAGAGCTGTTGTAATAGTCTGGGACGTAGGAAATGCACCATATTTTCCTTCTCCTGTTCTCGATTTAGGCATCTGCAAACTAGCTTGGATCTGTGACATAATCCCTTTACAATCCTGGATCATTTGCATAAAATTCTGATATGATACCTTACTCTGTTTTAACAATTATGTTCATGCATGCAAAAGACCCTAACCACGTTTTTTCTTCTATTCTCTTCTTTTTTCTTTTTCTTCTTTTTTTTTTGCAGAAAGAGATCTGAAGGACATTAAGAATTCTTCAGCTATCTGGTTATGAGAGGAAGAGTTTGCCTCCACAGAGAGAGGACAGAGACCAAGTTTTCTTCTCAGGGCAAATTCAGATATGAAAATTTTAAAAGTTACATCCATAGGCGGGCTCTCACAGCTGCATATGCCTTCTTTATAAGAGATTTTTAGACCAGAAACGTGGAGAGATGCAAAAAACTGAGAAATTCCATGCAACACACAATCACACTGCTATTTTTGACTTACAGGCAAACTGGTCTCTAATTCTCCTGCTCCAAATAGTTCAATTCACCACCTTTCAAAACATATATCATGCGTGGAAGAGTGCTTCCGAGCCTACCCTTCTCGGAACTCCAAATTTGATGAGGGAAAGCTCAGGTTTCTTTGTTCCAAAACGCTGTGTCATACTTCCTGTAGAAGACCCACCCGTTTCCTGTAGAACGTGATTGCATCGGTGGGTTAAAAAAAATATGGCCGAGAAAGCTTGGTGGAGGATGACAAGTTAATAGATTGTGCAGACTTCAGTTGACGAGGTGGCAAGTACAGATGAACAACAGCCTTTGAATTTCCGCTGAGCGCTCAGATTACATGCGTGATTTTTGGGGTGAGGTGGCACATACGTGTGCTAGCCCATGCAATTGTTGTGCCATCACGAACTGCAGTTGTCGACTGTGTGTTCTCTGCCTGTGATCTCATCCACCCGTTGCACTGGAGTTTAAACAACCAACACTGTCCGTTTTTTCCTTCACGTGAATGGCTGAGCGCACGTGTCTCATTCACCCACCAAGTGCTGTTGAACTAGATGTGGGTGGCTAGTTAGCTGGCCACCGATTTTTTAATCCTAACCATCTCATTCATTCATGCAATGTTCAGATTAGATTCATGCAAACAGAGGAATCGGTTTTGTCACGTACCTGAAAGTTGAATGGCTGCCGTGAGCTGTTGTGGGCTGACCTTGCTGCATGCATTGATTTTATGATTGCATGATGGCTTGGCTGCTAATCTTTGATTGTGTTTTTCATGTGCAGGTGTCCTCTGGCCGGATCCAAGCTCCAGACAATTGGTTCCACGTTCAAATCTGCACATTCAAGCTGCTGTTGCTGCATCTTCCCCGAACCAGAACTTGTTTTCGACATTTCTCCCAAACGGTAGATCGGTTTGATCTGAAACTTGGTGAGCATGTTACTACCATCATTATGCATCTCCCATATCAAATTCGTGATCAATGGATGCACGGATTTCGAGAAAATTGGAAAATGGCTGAAGATTTCAGAGCTCGATTTCTCGGAAACCGTGCATCGGAATCGGCTGAAACTGCTTGGGTAGGCTACTATCATCCATGTGCATCTCCCCATGAAACAGGTTTTGAAACGGATGCACGGTTATGGAGAAAAGGCAAAAATGGCTGATGGTGATGGAGGCTGATTTCTTGGAAACCGTGCATCGGAATTGCATGAAACTGCTCAGGCATGTTGTCATCAACCTTGTACAATTCCCCATAAAACGGTTTGTCAAATGGATGCATGGTTTTCAAGTTATGGCAAAAACAAATTCTGCTCTATGTGTTTTTGCTTCAAGGCACTTTGCATTTTGGTTGCATGGTATGACAAAATGAATTTTGGCTGTGATGCAGGTGTGGAGATGATGGAGGATGAGTTGGAAGACTGCATGAGGACCTCTGAACCCTTGAGGAAGCTAGCATGTTCGCCAAACCACTTTTTGAAATGTATGCCTAGTTTCCCACAATTTCTACAGGAAGTTCCTGTAGAAGCACAATGAGAAGCAAATGAAGTGGACAAATGATGGAGAAAGGCAAGGGATGGACACACAAGTGCTTGCAGGCCTGACCAATAGACTCCCACCATCAGATTCACTTTTGAAATTGGATTTGGCTCGTCCAAAGGTTCTACAGGATGTTTCCTGTAGAAATTCAGAGCTTTCCTGTAGAAGACACAGTTTTGAGGAAAGAAGCTTAATGACATGAAAAAATGATGGAAAAGGGGTGAGGAATGGAAACATGGATGTGGGTAGGCCTCATGGACATATTCCAAGCCTTCAGGTCCTCCTCGGAGATCAATTTGGCTTTTTTGTAAGCTTCCTGTAGAAGATACGAAACTTCCTGTAGAAGGCACAAAAACTCCTTTGACCTTGATTTGAGTGCTCCTCCTGCCATGAAACATCCTTCTTGCAACCTGAAATGTCATTGCTGCAACATAAAATTATTCAATGATGATTAGCTTTATTTTTCTTTTTCTTTTTTCTCTCTTTTTTTTTTTTTTTTTTTGAAAAACAACTAGGGCGCCTCATGGAGGTTTTCACCCTAATTGCCTGCCTTGGGCGCCTCCAAGGGAGGTTTTCACCCAAAGATCTTTTTCTCTTTTATTTTCTTTTCTTTCCAACCCATTGACCGCCTCATGGAGGTTTTCAATCAATGAGCCAATCTAAGGTGCCTCCGAGGGGGTTTTCACCTTAGATATTTATTTTTCTCTTATTTTCATTTTTTCTACCCTACCCTACTTGAAAAACAAAATCATTTTCAAGTATAAGAATACTTCCAATGGAGCCATGTGCACATCGAGATTAGAGACAAAATGATGTGAAGGCTCGAAATGCATGCTTGGACAAGTATCCAGATCTCAGAGACCAAATGATCTGGCTTTGAACGGATCAAACAAAACTAAGGAAGAAAGTACTGCTGCAACTTAGCGACCTTCTGAAACCATATCTCAATATAGCTTTGATATCCTTGGTTCTTTTGCTGATCTGGATCATTCTTCATGTCACCTTCTATCATGACCTTCTGATCTTCCTCTTTTTGTTGATCTTTCTCTTGAGTGCATGGAGGATCTGATGATAACCCTGAGGGAACTCTCTTGATCTCTGATTCTGATCTCTTCTCTTCATCAAGTGCAGCCCATGGTTCTTTGATCTCATCACTTGAATCTTCTTTTGCTGGATGTGATCCTTCAATGCTTTCAAGATGATCTCTTTTTTGCATTACTTTCCCTGAGCTTTGGTGAACATCATTGAGCTCACGAGGAATCATTTGCACATGTTGTGCCTCAGATTTGCAATGGGGTTGAGCTGCTCCATTGCATGGTTTTGGAAATGGTACGGGTAGTTGAGTGGAGGTGTGAAATTGAGATGGAGATGGATGGCATTGTGGTTGGGTAGGCATTTGGGGTTGCCTTGGTGGTGGAGGAGGCGATGGTTGTGGATGAGCAGGTGGTGGAGGAAAATGAGCGGGATGAGAGTTGTACTGGGGTCTCCACTCCTGATAAGGTGCATTCCACTGAGGCTGTGGCTGAGCATAAGAGTGAAATGAATGAGCAACTGGTTGGGCATAATATGGATCTGTGAAGGAACAAGGAGGATATGACCAAGGAGGAGGTGTAGACCAGGAAGGATGAGCAGGGGGATCCCAAGAAGGCATGAAAGTGGCTTGATAAGGGTCATAATAGGTCTCGGGTATCCCTTGCAGTTCCTGCTGGTAAGATCTAGGTCCATGTGGCCTCCTTTGGTTCATATAATAGAGTGATTCAGTGGCTCCCTTGGCTCTTTGATATGCAGCTTTGATTCTGGGCAAGGAAGGGCACTGATCTGTAGGATGGTATTCTTCACATACAAAACACACTTCTAGGGAGTGCATTGGACATTCGTTCCTAGGATGCTTTTTAAGGCACCTAGGACAAAAAATGACCAAAGCCCTCTTGGCTTCCTCTTGCTTCTTTTGGATCCGCAAGGTATTCAGTTGCATGGCAAGAAACTGCCTCATATCACTCTTGAAATCTTTGATCTGATTTTCAAATTCATCTTTGGACAAGGGACTGCTCCAAACATTTCTGCTTATAGCCATTTGCTTCAGAGGAATGTTTCTTCTTCTTCTCCCCTAGAGGTTCTTCAAATATGTCTTGATGTCCACCCAGGGGTTCTTCAATCACAACCATCGAAGAAGAGAGAAGGCTGTGTGAAGCAGTGGGGGTGTTGTGCAATCATTTTTCTAACTTATCTCTACTCCTACAAAGCATGAAGTGAAATCTTTTTGGTTGATTTTTGCTTTTTTCTACTTCAACTTGCAAAATTGAAATAAATTGAACTGCAACTAACTATCTTGCGAAAATGACAATGCGGAATTGAAATGAAAGCAGGAAAGGACTAATCTATTTTGCTCAATGAAATTGCAAGAATGAAATGCTAGTCTACGCTTGCGGAATTGAAATGCTAATCTACGCTTGCAGAATTGAAATGCGGAATTGAAAGGCTATTCTAGGAAAGCAGGAAATGCTAATCTATGAAAGCGGGAAATGCTAATCTATGAAAGCAAGAAATGCTAATCTACTTTTGCATAAATGAAATTGCATAATGGAAATGAAATAAACTACTTAGCAGAAGGTTGTAGTAGAAAATAGAAGAATAGCAACAATCACCAATACTCTGCCGCTTCCCCGGCAACGGCGCCAAAAAGATGGTGAGCTCCAGTATTGTAGCAATAATGCTACAACTCCTGGGGCTTCCTGTCTCTTAATTTTATCAACCCGGTAGTTCGTACAAACTTGGAAGTGGCGGTGCTATATGCACAAGTACTAGCTCTTGTCGCAGCTGTCACTTGGTCAGCTGGCACAAGTCCGCTAGGGCTCAAGCCAACTTCTATAGGCTCTCAGAAGAAGCTTGCTAAATGATGGACGAAAGCTAGCTCAGAGAAAACTAATCTACTTGGCGAAAATGAACTGAAAGCAAACCAAAGCATGGAAACCCTAGGAAAACCCTAATTTGACTAGTCTAACCTCTATGATGCAAAGAATGTGAATGAAACTTCTACCAATGATGCCATTACTTCTAATGAGTGAAAATGCATGAATCTAAGCTACTTGCATCTTAAAAGACATGTTTTTGTATTTTTTCTTTAAGTGGATGGAGTGATTGTGATTTTGTGCTTATTAGGGTTTGGTTGTGCAGATGTGATGCGGAAGGAAGGAAAGCTTGGGAAAGGTTGGGGAGGCTAGGAGAGGTCCCCAGAGATCCTTAGCATCAGTCCACAGAGGTTCCTCACGTTCAGGGGCTCAGCAACCGAGTGAGTGGCCTCCTACAGGATGTCTGCAAGGGATTCTACAGGAAACGCAGGGATTTCTACAGGAAGGTCTGCAATTCTTCTACAGGATGTTCTGAAATGGGATGTTTGAGGATGGATGGTTGATGGAAGATGCATGGATGGTTATGGAGGTAGGATGGGGGTCTGAAGTGACCCAGGAACTGATGGATGGAGTGGTGAGGTGATGTGGAAAGCTGACTTGGCTTGAAGGTGGTTGAGACAACAATGGGGAAGAAGGTAAGGTTTCTTGGCAAAAGAGAATATGGGAGATGAGGGAACAGACTTGGTGATGGAGGAGCTGATATGAACGAGGCTCAAATGAACGAGGAGGTGATGAAGATGCCCTGCATAGTGTTTACAACTGAACCAACAAAGACATGCAAGAAAACGAAGATCTAGTTATAAAACCTATGACCTAGTTACTTCACTCTAATCTGACCTAACAACAAAGGAAATGAACAGAAGTTTATTTGCAGTGAAACCATGTGAAACAACTATGAAACTAAGTGATTATAAACCTAAACATGTATCCAAACTGATATCGAGTTCTGCAAATGAGATTCAAACACTAATGATTGCATGGTGAAGCAAAGAAAGTGTTTTTGTGGGCAGCAAGGTTACATTGGTCCCAGCTCATTATCCCACTGAGGGAGAGGTGAGATCCAAGGTACTTGATGGCCTTTTTGTGGAGCTTTTCCTTGTCAATATCCTATCAATATATGCTAACATAAACAACTACTTTAACCATCAAAAGAAATCTAAATAATAAAGCAAGATGTAAGTCTAAAGAGCAGATTTTATTTCAAGAACGCAGCAAACACATAAATATAAACAAGGGAGCTACTGGGCACTTGAGATGGGCCCAACCCCAAGAACTACAGCCTCCCAAGAACGATTTAGAGCTGGTGCAAAGCTGGATCCATCTTTATTAATCAAGAAATGAAAAGTTACATCAAAACTGTCCACAAGGAGAGCTTGAACATGAGCTGAAAGCAAAGCTACTCTATTGCATAAAAATCGAACTACAAACTAGCTGACTAATGGCTAAAACGAAATGACTAACTAGTTACAAAATGACTACCCACTAGCTAACCCAAATGAGGCCCCAAGCCTTCTTATTTATACAATTTGAGGACCCAACAGTCCTCCTAAAAGTTAGGGACTTGGCTGCCCAAGACTTGTAGTTAACAGCAGTCCAACTTGACTTGCTTGGCTGCCCTTGAGCTCATTGATTTGGTGGCCTTTGAACTCCGAGCTGATGGTGGAGAATTCGAGGTAAGGGTCCATAAATGAGGGGGACACCTTCCTACAAATCCTCTAGCTTGTTCTCCCACGAATTTGGCTGCCAAGTGCTCATTAAGACCTTCAATTTTGTCTCCAAGTTGACCAACAAGGCTACACAAAGCACCCATTAGACTTGTTGGCATAATGACTAACCAAATTCACTCTATTAACATAAAAATAATCAAAAACATGCAATAAACAAATGAGAATGGTGGACTAAGCCAAATTAGGAGGTTGAATGAGCCCAAATAATTGTACATTTTTGGGGCTCTTACATGGGAGAGAGAGTATATTGATTTATCAACTTTTCATTAGAGAAGCTCCAAAGACAATAGTGAAAATCCAAACATCATAGTACATCAAGAAAAGCTCCAAAAATTCATCCCAGCAAGCAAAAAGTTAAAAAATATTGTAAGAGATACTACTCCAATCCAAGTGATGATGAGAGAAATGAATCACCTATCATCAATTTATACCATCTCTAATGAGTTCGATTTGCTTAATTGGCATAATTAAGCCCCAAATAATAAATTAATGTGGAATAACAACATTAGTTTGTGACAAGCACACTAAGACGCTCAATAACACAACAATAAGCCTCTCAAGAGGGAAAAATAATCAATATAATGAGTCGTTGGGAAAAATAATCAATATAATGAGTCGTTGGGCCATTGAGAAGGCCTAATAAAGTCCAAAGTGTGCCATGGTGAGAGAATGGACTCTAAACATTGTGGACAAGGGGTTGGCACCTTGTTTCCCAATTAAGTCACATGTGGTGCTTCCAAGTGTGTGCGGGGCACAAGGACATCCTCATGGGTCTCCAAGTGGATCGATTATGTCTGTAAACCATCTGTAAGGGCTAGGACGATGACATAAGCCCTCCCTATGTCTCTGGCAGTGAGACACAACCTCATTTGGACCCTGGAACATCTACCTATGCATGGTACAACTGTGGAACCGATTGGGCATAATGAACCAGGTGCATCATCCTCATCCAAAAGTTGGAACACGAGCAATGAGAGGTGCTAGGGATCCATGAAGTACTTTTTGTTATGGTGGAGGCTCATGGCTCTCAACATTCACCCTATAGGTGCCAACGTGGCCCTCTAGAGGGCTTGGACCCCGTATAGGGAGACCAATCCCCAAATGGAGACCCACCTACACTCCTACATAAGATCCAATGCGTACCATTGCCCTCAAATACAAAAAATCATTAGAATAATCAAGTAAAAGAGATTACAAATCATGGAATCGATGAGGCACTTCATGGTGGCATGCCCTTCCATAGTGGGCTTTGGCATGTAGAAGTGTCTCCAAGCTCAGTAAGGGGGTTAACCAAGGACTCTATTAGGTGGTTTCAGCCTTTAAAGGGGGTGACATGTCCATGGTACATCCATCAGGTGGGAGGTGTCATGTTACATAATGATGGAACAAAGTGGGAATAAGGGGAATGCTCTAGGCCACATGTCATGGTATAAGGGTAGTTATGATGAGGGAGGCCCACACTTGGGTATATGAGTGTAGGAGGGAACAAATTGTGGTACATGAGTTACCCCAACCTTTGTTTTTCCACCCTTCTTCATATGTCTTTTGCCTTTAATTGATTTTTCTTCATAACTGCCCGAGGCTCGAGGGGATGAGAGCATGATGCGTAGGATTTAGCAGTAGGTACCCCCCTTTAAGGTGGGGCATTTCATTGCCCACCAAGGATTGGGACAATCATGGGTTCCTCAAAGGGGGTGACATGTCCATGGTACATCCATCAGGTGGGAGGTGGCATGTGATATAATGATGGAACAAAGTGGGAATCAAGGGAATGCTCTAGGCCACATGTCATGGTACAAGGGTAGCTATGACGAGGGGAGGGAGGCCCACACTTGGGTATATGAGTGTAGGAGGGAACAAATTGTGGTACATGAGTTACCCCAACCTTTGTTTTTCCACCCTTATTCATATGTCTTTTGCCTTTAATTGATTTTTCTTCATAACTGCTTGGGGCTCCAGGGGATGAGAGCATGATGCGTAGGATTTAGCAGTAGGTACCCCCTTTTAAGGTGGGGCATTTCATTGCCCACCAGGGATTGGGACAATCATGGGTTCCTCAAAGTGGAGGGGGCTCATTGAGGGCCCATAGAACTAGGGTGATGGCCATAAATAAGGGGTAGAACTCATGTTTGTTTTTGACCACATGCTAAATTTGTATGTTCTGACCATCTTTTGCATTTTGTGGTACATTCCTTGTTGAGAGTAGCAAAACTTTTTCCTTTTCTTTTTAGCTACATCAACCTCCGGGGCATCGTTCCAGTCCTGACCCAAGGTGTGGACAAGGGGAGGGGGAGGCTAACCATTTGTGGACCTAGTGGACACATGTGAACCCGGATGGGAAAAATGATGAATGGGGCTAAAATGAGTGGAGGGGAGTGATGTATATGGTGTCGGGAAGCGATATGACGCAACCAAATTGAAATTTTCCCATGTAGAGCCAGCCCTAAAGTTAGTGGCTAGTAAAGAAGCTCCCACTGGACTAGGACACAAGGCTAGCCACCAAATTGGGCAGAGGAGACAAGAGTACAAACCTAGCCCACTCTTTCTGCCGAATCCCACCACCAATCTATGCCCAAAAGTGTCCATGATGAGTGAGAAAAATCACTCAACTATGCCAATGAAAAGTCATACCTTCGGGGTCAGGAGGCCCACCTTCAAACATACGATCAAAACAAATGGGCGAGGACCACATGGTTGGCTCAGGTGGCGGAGATAATGGAACATCAAGTTATTTGGTGGTTGGTGGCTGCTGACTGGGGACTATCTGGGGACTATCTAGGAGATGAATTTTCTCCCATGCATACTATCCACAAGTGGTGGGTAACAGGTCCATAAGGAGTTAGCCTCCCCCTCCCCTTGCCCACACTTTGGGTCATGCCTGGAACGATGCCCCAGAGGTTGATGCTGCTAAAAAGGAAGTTAAAAGCATAATTTGCTCACTTACAATAGGAAATGTACCATAAAATGAAAAAGATGGCCGAGACATAAGAATTTAGCACATGGGAAAAAGGCAAAGATGAACTCTAGCCTTCATCATCATGGCCATCACCCTGGTTCCTAGGGCTCCTATGTGAGCCCCCTGCATAATCAATGAACCCATGATTGTCCCAATCCCTGGTAGACATTGAAATACTCAACCTGTAAGGGGGCATTCACTGCCATATCAAACACATCACGTTCTCATTCCCTGAAGCCCCGAGCAGTTAAAAGAAAGAAATATCAATAGAAGGCAGAAGGCATATGAAGAAGGGTGAGAAAACAAAATGCCAAGGTAACTCATGTACCAGGATTTCTCCCTCCTACATTTATACACCCATGTGTGGGCTTCCCTCATTCTAGGTACCTTTCTACCATGGCATGTGGCTTGGAGTCTTCCCCTGCTGCCCCACTCCATTCCACCATTATTTCACATGACACCGACCATTTGACAGATGTACCATGGACTTTTCACTCCCTTAGAGGTTGAAACCACCTAATAGGGTCCTTTTTTAACCTCCCCATTGAGCTTGGAACACCTGTACATTCTAAAGCCCATTATGGAAAGGCATGCCACGATGACGTGTCCACTTGGTTCCCTAATTTGTAAGCTTATTTACTCAATTGCACTAATGAAATTGTTGTATTGAAAGGTGGGGAGACGCATTGGATCTTATACTGGATTGCAGGTGGGTCTTCATCTTGAGGTTTGGCCTCTCTATATGGGTTCTAATCTCTCGAGAGGGTCATGATGGCACTTTTAGGGTGAGCGTTGAGAGCCATGGGCCTCCTCCATAGCAGAGCATTCATTGCCACACCATCATTTCCTTCAGCACCACACTTAGCTTGCTCGTGCCCCACTCATGCAGAGATGATGATGCACTTGGACCACATTGCCCAACCAACCACATGCTTGCACTAGACACTTGGCAATTGATCCAGGGCCTAGATGGGGCTTTGTCTCACTTAGGGAGACATGGGAGGGCTTGTATCATCATTCTAGCCCTCATGGATGGAGTATCGAAATATTTATCTAGTTGGAGACCCATGAGACCATATATTGTGGCCCCACAGCCACTTGGGAGCACTACAGATGTTTTGCTTGGAAACAAAGGGGCCAATCCCTTGGTCATCATCATGAGAGCTCTCCTCTTCGATTTGGCACATGAAGGACTTGTCTAGGCCTTCCAACGACCCATTTGCACTATTGTTCTATCATTTCGACCCTCTGAAGAGGCTTGTCGTTCATCTTTGGAGTTATTTGGTGGGCTTGTCACCAACTGTTTTGTTATTTTTCACATTAGAGCCACTTTTAGGGGCTCATTAGGCTAATTTGACCAATTCGAATTGTCAGAGGCTCGTATAAATACGAGTGAGGCCTCATTTGTAAGTCATCATCACTTGGATTTTGGATATATCTTTGTAAAGAATTCAGACATGAAATTTGTGGAATGATTTGAATGATTAAATACATTTTGATGTGTGGAATGTTTTTGATATCTCTCTTGGAGCTTCTCTTTGGCAAGTTTGGCAAGTTTTTGGATGGATACTCTTCATTGTTTGGTAAGTGTAATATAATGCTATATTTTGTTTAATAAGTGTCTAATGCATGGCATCATTTTCTTATGGTGAGATAATGTGCTCTAATTAATGCGAATTAGTGGAATCATTGAAGCTATTGAATTTTTTTTCATGTATTACTCATTGGACAAAGAATGAATGAATGTTCCTAGAGGATAGTGTACTTGCATCCTTGAAACTCCATAATTTTTGTCATCAAAGTATAAAAGTCTAAAGTCGCCATGTTGCTGCATCCATGCTTAATGAAGCCGATTCATTAGGGCTCCTTAAAGAGCAAGGTTCCCAAATATTGATCATTTTGACCCTAGTCTTCCCAATAGCCAAGCACTAGTCCTAGATCCTTGGTGGTCCCAAACATTTGTATGCTTGCTATCTCACAAAACCCTAAGAGAGGTCCTTTTATTCCATTAGGAAGCTTTGATCTAGGCATACCCTCTTCATTGAATATCCTAGGTCTAGGCCTCCCTCCCTATAAGCTGTTCTTGGAGAGCCCTTACCTTGCTTTTGAAGCAACCAAGCCTATTATCCGAGCCTCTCCTTTGAATGGGCTTTAGGAATCACTACATATCCTATCACTAACCTTATTCTCCTTAGTGATTTCCTCCTCACTTGGACTCCTCCCGTCGGTGAAAATCTGAGAAGAGAAGGGGACATAGACTGTAGTGACAGTGGGCCTTTGTCTCAAATTGTTGTTGTGCCCTCTAGCTTTAGCTTATTCACTAGGCCTGCTAGTTTGTGCGGCAATAGTAACATGGACAATATTCCCATCAATGCTCTATTGCTGGTCACTATTATTTGCTTATCATCTTTCAAAATAAATATGAAACCAATCTGTGCCAGGAAAGCTAACATGAAAACAAGGATAAAGCTTGGATGACAAGAGAAGTAACACTGGAAAAGTAGAAGAAACGCTAAGGATTTATTACATTTGTGAAAATTCCTTGAAATATAGAAATTGAAATTAATTCTCCTAACTGATTAACAATTTATTAATTTTCTGATTAATATCAAATTAATCCCACTACAATTTCTTCACCAAATAAAATAAACACTGTAGAAATAAAAATGCTGGAAATTAAGAAATGCTTGCACACACAAAATAAAATTGACACAATTATTTTTGGACAATTGTTCTCGAAAAAATCCAATGTAGGAAAATTGGTGCAACAACTGAGGGTTTTTATTATTATGCAACAGTGAAATTCTGAGTACAATAAAATGATGCCAAATTGGCGTTTCTGTCTGAGAGAAACACTGACAAAATTTACTGAGGGAAATTACCCTCCTCTCCAAGCAATCCTGGAAAATAAAACCCTCTAAAAGGCTAGCCATCCAACCCCTACGCAGACCCCTCCTACACTTCTCTTGCGCTGACCTCCACATGTGTCGCTGACAAATCCTCTCAAAAAAATCCGTACTGCTTGCTGCTGCTCTGGAAATGATCCTGCTGGCCTTTTAGAAGACTTTCCTGATCTCTGGATGCTGAATCAAACCTTCCCACAACTAAATCGAATTGCTCCTCTTGAGGCATTGTGTAGTTTTTGCGCAACCTCCTAGAAAATAAACCCGTCCTCCTCCAGAACTGGAATCCTCCTCTAGAATCAATGTCTCTGCCCCTCTGCATCCCTTCTAGCTCGAACTCTCTTCCTCTACTTGACCTCTGAAGCTGGATAACTTGACTTGCTAAGGAATTCACACTACTGGGTATCACTTTGTGTGTTTTTCCATCTACCCATTGACCTCTTCTTATAATCTCCAGTTGGAGCGACCAAGACTAAAACTTAATCGATTGAGATCATCTCCAAGTCGATCCATGTTAGTTTCTAAAGAATTTTCACCTTTCTCAATTAATTACCATTAATTAACCAGTTTTCCTAAGTTAGACTTAGGAAAAATTTAAATGATGTTCAATTAATTTAATTGAGCTATCTCTAGGTGGAATTTTCAGAAACGATAAACCCATGCCTCTCCGTAAAGTTTTGAGACTAGAACACCATTCGATGATACAAAAACTAACAACATTATCCACTTTTCATTTGCAGAACTATACAAACTTTTGAATTGGGCTATGAAGATTCATCAAATACCCTATTTGTCTAAGATGCCTCAGAGAGAGCCACACTCTTGAGCCACACCTCTCCAAGAGGGGATCAAAAGAGGGGATCTATAAAATAGGGCCACACTTTTCCAAGAGGGGATCTATAAAATAGGGCATCCATTGGTACACAATGGGGGAAATTGTCAACAACGAATGACCAAGAAGGCATAAGAGTAACGAATACAAATTGGCTTCTGAAGTATGCCTAAACCGTGACACCAAAATTCATGAGCAAAGCATCATTCCAAAAATAGGAGTCCTTTAATATTTTGTATAATATTAAGGTTCAATTGTTTGGTGTAAGACATTAAGCCCCGAAAGAAAATTTCGTTTCGAAGTATGCCGAAACATTGACACCAAGATTCACGAGGAAAGCACCATTCCAAAAATCAAAGTCCTTTTTATTTTGTATAACATTAAGGTTCAATTGTTTGGTGTAAGACATTAACTATTGAAAGGAAAATTGTTTTTCATATAGGAAAATAGTAGAAAATAAAACTTAGTTTTAGATTACTTATAATGCTGCAAAACTAAACCTATAATTATAGTTATAATGTTTAAATAATTTGCCATTAAAATAATTTAGCTGATTTGGGAATTTTGATTTTTTTTTAAAATCTAATTTTACAATTTTATTTCCAGAAGCTTTATATACATTTCCTTTGCGTGTTTCCAACTTCATTAGCTTTAAAGTTTTTCCATGTACATTTCCTTTGCATGTTTCCAACTTCATTAGCTTTAAAGTTTTTCCATGACTGTTTTTCTCTGGGTTGAAAATACTCAATTTTCTCTTTAAAAAGGTGACTAATAGCTCCATTTCTTACTGATGATTATCCAATATTAAATAAGAAAGTAGAACATGTTATTTACACATTTGAATATTGCTTGATTGCAGAAATTTTTAGCTCAATAACAGAGTTTTACATCGTTGAGTTTCATCTACAACATCCTCAATGGCTTAAGCAATATACTATCATAGAACGTTAGGTACACAAACTTTCAGTGAGATTTAAACTATTGATTTAAACTATTGATTTCTTTGCATTGTTTGCATCATTTTGTGTTCTCTACTTACATTTTTTTTCTTTAACGAAAAATTGTAATTTTCATTAAGATAAGAAAATTACATGTTGTAGATGCTTATAAAATCATATGCTTTAAGTTGGGGTGACTCACCCTTTAAAAATGTACAAAAGAAACCTCACTCGGAGTGTCAGATAGTGATATTTGACATGTCTTAGTATATAATTACATCATAATGTTTATCTCTGATGTCTCGTAATCCCATCTAGCCAAGCCATCGATCCATCTACCCAGCTCCACCGTCACTATTCCATCCCTCATAAAGAAAGGCAACTAAGAGTATTCGGCTCATGGACCATCCAATGTGTAGTGATCAAAACTGGAAAACAGTAACCGTAAAAATTTTGATTTTGTACTTACCTGAACTGCTATTTGATCTGGTGAAGTTGATGATGCTGTTGCTGCTTTGCTCCAATTACCCGGGAGACCAATTCCACCCAGCCAGACTGAGCAGAGACTGGCTGCTCAATCCAGTAAGCTTCTCATAGAAGCTCACTATTCCCCGTGCCCAGAACCTCAGACGGATTAAATCTCTTCCAATGGCGGACCTCTCCCACTGCTGAATTCCTCCTCTTGGTTTCTAACTCCGTTGTTCCAGCCCCCCCTTTCGGTTCAGACCTCCAGTTTATAACTATGGGCTTGGCGGCGGCCGCCCTCCTACCTGCAGCCACCGCCTTCCCTCCTTCCGACACGCCTTCCATGCATTCTGCGGCCCTTAGATATTTCTGCCTCTGCTGTCATATGTACTTTTTATATATCCCATTTGGTTTATGCGTCCCTTTTATATGAGGGTGTTTCTTTTTTTGATTTTATTTTTATTATAAACTTTAATTTTATAAAGTTTAATTTATATATTTTATAAGGTTTAAAATTTATATTTATAAAGTTTAATCATATTTATTTTAAAGTTTAACTCATATTTGTTTTAAAGTTTATCATATCTGTTTTAATATAAAGTTTAAAACTTTATATTAGTTGATTAGTTCAGATGGGTCGTTACATACACTCCCCCTTCAGAAAACTTCGTCCCGAAGTTAGAGTTTTAGGTTTAAGGTTTTAATGGACATGTCTTTTCCTATCTAGGTTCCCAAGCTATTCTAAAATCATCCTATCCTAAAATCATCCTATCCTTCCTAATCTCTTATGCTCCCATCCTATCCATCCTCTACTGGAGTATGCCATGGTGTCAGTTTTACTGACCTAACCATTCATAAACTCTAAGGTGACAGCATCGGCTACTACACCGACCTGATTCCCAGTAGGCATCCGGAAGTCATCATCACACGTCTAGGGGAGCGTGACTCGCACAGTCCTCCCATGACTCCAGGGTTCGAAGGATAAACGATGGGCAACACCTCCACCCCTCCCAGTAGAATTTAGGGTTAACACCCTATCATAGAATCAGTTGGAGCTTTAATTGTTCTGAGGTTCTGCCATCACGTGGTCATTCCGGTAACTGTCTATTACCTGCAATCATACACTTATCCATGCTTCCGTAAAATGTGCATCAGCATATTCAAAATAACTCACATATTATTCCCTTATGAATTCATCTATGATACTACAGTACAACATATTTTGCCATATTCCATGCATGTCTTTTGACTTTCATCTAGAATGTATTCACTTTCGGATTTCTATCCCATTGATCATATTGACATGTAGAAATAAATCAGATCTAGAATATCTTAATTTCTATCATATTGACAAGAATGTTTAGGATCTATACTTGGTAAATAGTGCCTTTGGCCCTCGGTCACTTGAATTTCAAAGTAGGATACTATAGAAACATTAAAAGAACCAATTTTTTTTACCTTGCCTGATCAATTACAATATGTAGGCCATTGACCTACATTTTTCCAACTTGACTATTGATCTGAATTTACTCTTCAGTTTGATCCCAACCTACATTTACGGTATACTGCTGAACTGTATCGCTTCTAGATTTTAATCATGACAGGTCTATGGTAAAATTCCCGGCTAAAGGTCAAACTGATATGGAACCAGAACAACCCTTCATTTTTATGGATTTAATCCATATCCAAGTAATATATTCAGAATATAAATATGTATGACCTTCCTTAAATGTAATAGCTAGATTGAGGTATGGCGGGTATATTACCGACGTATATTGTAACGAGACTTTTAACATTTTTTTTCGTGGATGTTATTTGGTGAATAAACTTTGGATGTCTTACCTTAGGAGCTAATAACCATACACTTATGCATTATTCATATTAGGATAGAATACCCTGCATTTAGACAAGGAGGTCGCGAGACCACCCTCCTTGACCTCGGTACCAGTAAGATCCACCTAGCGGATAAAAATAGCAAAACTATACCCGTTTATGAATGTAAAGTTGCAAAAGAAAATTGTGTTAAATTCGGTTGTCTACCTCAAAATTTTTATAGAATTTTATTAGGTGTTCAGGAACCATTACAATGGTAAGGACGTATGAGCGACGACGACGTGATCAGGTAGCATCACCACCATTAATGCCGCCACCGTCGCCATCATCATCCCCATCACCATCGTCACCACCAAGACCATCATCAACATCAATCGCCCCAGCCCCAGAGTTGACTGTGATAATGAATTCTTTGGAAGCCTTATTGGAAACATTAAAAGAATCAACTATGGCCAAAACCAAAGGGGAATTTCAACATGTAGCCACCAGTTCAGTGGAACCAAATAATTTTGAGCCTAGAAGATCGAAAGAAGACATTTCTAGGGAGTTTCAGAAAATTAGACTCCTAGAATTCTCAGGAGGTCGAGCAGGTGAGCGCTGAAGCATGGTTAGAAGGAACGAAATATGCTTTAGGTTAAAAGAATATTCTTCTTCGGCAAAAACAAAAATTGCCGTGTTTCAACTAAAGGAAAGTGCCTTGATTTGGTGGGGAAATCTGGAAAAGTAGCTGCACCTTACATCGGATAATGTCCCTTGGGAACTATTTGAGGAAAGGTTCCGCGCAAAGTATTTACCTCCATACTTTCAACAACAGCAAGCCAGAGCCTTTCATACATTAATTGAGGGAAATAAAATTGTGGAAGAGTACGAGATAAGGTTTATGGAGCTTGTAAAATACATTCACTACTTAGATTCTAATGAACGTCAAGCTGAACACTTCATATTTGGGTTAAATCCTCGCATCGGAGCCTTGGTAAGCATGTGGAAACCATCATCAGTAGCCGAGGCAGTCGAATGCGGTCGTTATGTAGAAGAGCACCTTGGAATCAAAAAAGATATGGGGCCAGCAGGGCCTTTACAATCAGGATTTCTAGGAAAGACTCCCCGAAACTTCTTCAGAGGAGATAGCTCGAGGCCACCTTACGGTAACAGGTTTACCCCAAGAAATATAGGGACAAGAGCTCCCATGGCAGTAAACACTATAGCCGCGGAATCATCAAACACCAGTCCATGGACATGTCGAGGGACTGCCAGTAGAGGAAGAAATTCGAGAAGAATCAACATGAGAGGACGAAGCTCATTCTCTAGAAATTCACGTCCTGATTCAAGAGGATCAACGCAGCTTAATTGTTGGGGATGTGGGGGACCGCATTTTCAACTTGACTGCCCAGAAGCTTCATCGAATATATTGCATAGGACTGGAAAGGAGCCGATATCAAACAATCGAGGTAATCATAGAATTCATGCAGTAGTCAACCACGACCAAGCAGCCCATCAATCCACTGTAGTGGAATCTTCAGGTATTATCAATGGTATAAAACTCAAAATCTTATTGATACTGGTGCCACAGATAGTTTCATTTCGTCATATGCATTAAACAAATGTGGGTTGGCAGCTCGTAGACAAAATGATTTCCATCAAGTGGAAATGGCCTCAGGAGAACTCCAAACCGTGGGCTTGAGTGTGGATCAATGCAAAATCGATCTAGGGGTCTGTACGACTAAACTAAAAGTTTATGTCACAGCCTTAGGAACTTATGATCTTATCATAGGTATGGATTGGTTGGAAGCACACCAAGCTTAGGTAGACTGTTATGGGAAAAGGATTCTAGGCATAAATGATGAAGGAGAAGTAATCCAAATTCAAGGAATCAAGAGGGAAGTTTCTTCATGCTACATTTCAGCAATGCAGATGAAGCGTTGTTTAAGGAAAGGGTGTCAGGCTTCTGTAATTCAAGAAGTAAGCCAAGGAAAAGGGCCATCCTTAGAACAATATCCGGTGTTAGCTGAATTCTCGGATGTATTTCCAAAAGAACTACCTGGATTACCCCCGGTAAGAGAATTGGATCTCACTATTGAATTAAAACCAGGTACCCAACCGATCTCTAAATCGCCTTATAGAATGACAGCTCCAGAACTTCAGGAATTGCAAATTCAATTGAAGGAACTACTCAATGTAGGGCATATTCGGCCCAGTACATCACCTTGGGTCACTCCTATAATTTTTGTGAAGAAGAAAGATGGATCTTTAAGATTATGCATAGATTATCGAGACTTGAATCGAGCTACAGTAAAGAATCAATACCCTATGCCTCGAATCGACGATCTTTTCGATCAAATGAAAGGAGCTGTTGTCTTTTCAAAAATTGATCTTCGATCAGGCTATCACCAGCTAAGGATTTCTGAAAATGATATTTCTAAGACTGCATTCTGGACACGTTTTGGACATTATGAATTTACTGTGGTACCATTTGGGTTAACAAATGCGCCAGCCGTATTCATGAATCTTATGAACAGTGTTTTCTGTGAATATCTTGATCAATTTGTGCAAGTCTTTTTAGATGATATTCTCATCTATTCCAAGAATAAGAAAGAGCATGAAGACCATTTGCGGATAGTATTGTCCTGTCTCAGAGAACGTCAGTTATATGGAAAACTATCCAAGTGTTCATTCTTTCAGGAAAGGATTCATTATTTGGGTCACATCATATCAGGTGAAGGGATTTCAGTAGATCCCGAGAAGGTAAAAGCGATTATGGAATGGCCAATACCGAAAAATGCACATAAGATACGAAGCATTATGGGTTTAGCCGGTTATTACCGGAGATTTATGGAGGGATTCTCCAAAATCGCAAAGCCAATTACAACCCTTCAGCGTAAAGGTGTTAAGTATGAATGGACCGAGGAATGTAATAAAGCATTCTCTGAACTCAAAAGACTACTCACTAGTGCACCAATCCTAAGAGTCCCAGACATGAACAAAGATTTTACGGTATGTACTGATGCATCCAAACAAGGGCTGGGTGCAGTTTTGATGCAGGATAGAGGAGTGATAGCATATGCTTCCAGAAAGTTAAAACCTCACGAAGAACGCTATGCTACTCACGATTTAGAATTAGCCGCTGTAGTGCTAGTGTTAAATATTTGGAGACACTATCTAGTGGGACGAAGTTTTACACTTAAAAGCGACCATCAAAGTCTACAATATTTGTTCACCCGAAGAAACTTAAATGCCAGGCAAAGGCGATGGAGTGAATTCCTAAGTGAATATGACTTCGGAATATCATACATTAAGGGAAAAGAAAATGTAGTAGCAGATGCTTTAAGCAGGAGACCTCAGATATTTTCTCTCATACCCATTAAAGTAGACTTAAGACAACGAGTACTGGATCATCTTATAAAAGACAGCTGGTATCTAAAGGTGAGAGCAAGTCTTGAAGGTATTAGGGCAAAAGAATCTAAATTTGAGGGATATGAATTAGAAAATGATGGGATCTTACGATTCCATGGAAGGATGTATATTCCTGATGATAAAGATCTTCGAGATACCATCCTTCAGATCAGGATTTCTAGAAACTATCAGAGTTTTGCTTAGGATTGTAGCACAAACATAGGCTTCAGAACTTTCAAGAACACTGGTTAGGGCTTCTTAAGGAAATCGAGACATACTTCAGACAAGTGCACAAGTGGCTACAGGTGGGCAGCGCATAGCCCTCAGAGAACAAGCACTAAACTATACTGCTGCATGAGAATTTTCAATGTATACGCTGATGAAGTAAAATAGGGTCAATTCACTATAATCTTCAGGGCCAAACTATCCTTTCATATTGGAACACTAGCAAGAAAACCACCAAACATTTGATTTGACAATAGGTCGCTGAGATGAAACTAGAATCTCGACCAACTGAATGACTAATTTTGCATGGTTTACACAGGCTTGCATATGGATTCTATAACACAGTCAACCCTTGTAATAGAGAGGCTGAAACTCAGAAGGCATAGGGCTGGAAACTTAATAAAATATAGCGAACACCATAGCATTTGATCTGGAATCGAATCTTTAGGACGTAGAGACAATATGTAATGTTTAAGCTAGCTTCAGATTCAGTTTTCAAAGGTGCTGAATGGCCATAGATATGCCCAACGAATGCTGCTTCTGATCCTCGAAACTGCTCACTAGGCCGCAGATAATAGATAATCATACCTTCTTGAATTGCCTCATGAAAATCCCAAATCGTAGGTCTCGTTTCCTAAGTTTCATCCAAATAGAATCGGCCAACAAAAGAAAACAGACACAAAAAAAATATAAAATAACAATTAAACTAAAAACAATTACCAATAAAATTTAAAAGGGAAATAGACTGTAATTATAATTTATCCTAAATATAAATAAATGAAAGATGTAAATTTAAAAGCGAACATATGCCATACCCATATATGAAAATTTAATCTGTTTTTAGATCAAATAAATCCCTTGCACGTCCAAAACAGAATGATCACATGAAAGAGTAAAAGCTCCAATATGAAATTTAATTAAAAAGCTATGAATTTAATTTAATTTAAAAACTCTGATATATATATATTTTTTAAATGTAAATTTAATCCAAATATTGTAAAATTAATTTGTAAGAAATCTCAGGAACGGCAGCAACCTCGGTGCTATCTATAGTTTGCGTACTATTTGGATTTTTCCCTATTTTCACTCTAAAATTTCGAGAAACAACAACAGTCTTGGCTAGGGCAACTTGTGGTTTCGTATTATCTATAATTTTCTATTTCCCACCGCTAAAATTAAAGCTGAGACCTTCATATTAATTATGGCAATGGATAACTGTATAGTCCATACTTGCAGCTACGCGGAGCTGAGGTTGGGGCTGTACCCGCTACCGGTGAAGGTTTACGCATCTAATAAAAATTTGTGTACCTTGCTTCCACTTTACGAGGGGTTCCTCTTCTTGGTGTCCTGTGAGTGCGTTTGATTTGGTGGAACATGGCTATTATATTGACGAATTTTTCATGATTTAAATTTAGGCAAATATACAAATGATATGCTTCAATTGAGTGTTAAATCCACGGCTCGGGTGTGGGGAAGCGCTAACCGTTCAAATGAAAATTAATTTAAAGCGGAATGGATTTCAAATGATGATTTCTGCTTTGCATTCAACACGATTTTCACGTTTATCTATAATCATTCAAAATGTTTCTGAGTCTCTGATTGTAGTGAAGTAAATATATACTAAACATAGTTTAAAGTTCTTCAAAATGGACATAAATTAGGGTATCTCTGACATATGTCCTCTGTATTTTCCCAAGTTGTTGATCTAGGACTATACTTGTCTCATCGGACCTTAACTTGCTCCACCAGGCAGTTCCTCAGCTTTCGAACTCTACGTTCCAGTATACGTAACGGTTCGACTGTTATGACTCCCTCGTCCGATACCTGCAATTCCTTCCATTGAAGGTTATGAGATAGATTAGCTATATTATGTCTTAATACAGAAACATGAAATACATTATGAATTCTATGCAGGTGAGGTGGCAGGGCAAGACGATAGACAACAGGTCCCACTCTTTCCACGACTTTAAATGGCCCAATAAATCGGGTGATAACTTTGTCCCTTTTCCGAATCGAATAGTACTTTTATTTGGTTTGATGCGGATGAAGACCTGATCCCCTACTTCATACCTCCTATCAATTCGGTGAGCATCAGCATAACTCTTTTGTCTATCCTGTGCTTCCTTCAATCGTTGTCTAATTTGTCTTACCTGCGCTTTCATTTCATGGATTAATTCTGGTCCCATTATCACTCGATCTTCTAACCTGTCCCAACTTAACGGTGTTCTGCAAGGTCTGCCATATAAAGCTTCAAATGGAGGCATTCCAATCGAGCTGTGGTAACTGTTGTTGTATGCGAATTCGACTAAGGGTAAATACTTTTCCCAGTGTGATTGCTGATCCATCACATACATTCGCAACATGTCTTCAAGTACTTGATTTACTCTTTTAGTTTGCCCATCAGCCTCAGGATGGTAAGCAGTGCTCAAATTTAGCTGAGTACCTAAGGCTGTTTGCATGCAAGTCCAGAATATAGAAGTGAATCGCGAATCTCTATCGGATATAATCTTTTTAGGTACTCCATGAAATCTGATAATTTCATTTATGAATACTCGAGCTACGTCAGCAACATCGAAAGTATCTCTTACGGGAATGAAATGGACGCTTTTTGTTAATTTATCCACCACTACCAAAATGGCATTGTGTCTTTGAGAAGTAAGAGGTAGTCCAGTGATAAAATCCATAGAAATGGTCTCCCATTTAGACATAGGAATGTCGTGGGGTTGTAAGAGGCCCGCTGGGTGACAATGATCTGCCTTTACTTGCTGACATTCCAAACATTTTGCAACAAATTGAGTGATATCACGCTTCATGCCTGCCCAAAAGAAGAGTTTCTTGGTATCCGCATACATTTTCCCTACTCTAGGATGAGCACAATATACTGCTCTGTGGGCTTCCCCAAGGATGGTATCTCGAAGATCTTTATCATCAGGAATATACATCCTTCCATGGAATCGTAAGATCCCATCGTTTTCTAATTCATATCCCTCAAATTTAGATTCTTTTGCCCTAATACCTTCAAGACTTGCTCTCACCTTTAGATACCAGCTGTCTTTCATAAGATGATCCAGTACTCGTTGTCTTAAGTCTACTTTAATGGGTATGAGAGAAAATATCCGAGGTCTCCTGCTTAAAGCATCTGCTACTACATTTTATTTTCCCTTAATGTATGATATTCCGAAGTCATATTCACTTAAGAATTCACTCCATCGCCTTTGCCTGACATTTAAGTCTCTTTGGTTGTACAAATATTGTAGACTTTGATGGTCGCTTTTAAGTGTAAAACTTCGTCCCACTAGATAGTGTCTCCAAATATTTAAAGCTAGCACTACAGCGGCTAATTCTAAATCGTGAGTAGCATAGAGTTCTTCATGAGGTTTTAACTTTCTGGAAGCATATGCTATCACTCCTCTATTCTGCATCAACACCGCACCCAGCCCTTGTTTGGATGCATCAGTACATACCGTAAAATCTTTGTTCATGTCTGGGACTCTTAGGATTGGTGCATTGGTGAGTAGTCTTTTGAGTTCAGAGAATGCTTTATTACATTCTTCGGTCCATTCATACTTAACACCTTTACGCTGAAGGGTTGTAATTGGCTTTGCGATTTTGGAGAATCCCTCCACAAATCTTCGGTAATAACCGGCTAAACCCATAAAGCTTCGTATCTCATGTGCATTTTTCGGTATTGGCCATTCCATGATCGCTTTTACCTTCTCAAGATCTATTGAAATCCCTTCACCTGATATGATGTGACCCAAATAATGAATCCTTTCCTGAAAGAATGAACACTTGGATAGTTTTCCATATAATTGACGTTCGGACAATACTATCCGCAAATGATCTTCTTGCTCTTTCTTATTCTTGGAATAGATGAGAATATCATCTAAAAAGACTTGCACAAATTGATCAAGATATTCACGGAAGACACTGTTCATAAGATTCATGAATATGGCTGGCGCATTTGTTAACCCAAATGGTACCACAGTAAATTCATAATGTCCAAAACGTGTCCGGAATGCAGTCTTAGAAATATCATTTTCAGAAATCCTTAGCTGGTGATAGCCTAATCGAAGATCAATTTTTGAAAAGACAGCAGCTCCTTTCATTTGATCGAAAAGATCATCGATTCGAGGCATAGGGTATTGATTATTTACTGTAGCTTGATTCAAGTCTCGATAATCTATGCATAATCTTAAATATCCATCTTTCTTCTTCGCAAAAATTACAGGAGCGCCCCAAGGTGATGTACTGGGCCGAATATGTCTTATATCGAGTAGTTCCTTCAATTGAATTTGAAATTCCTGAAGTTCTGGAGCTGTCATTCTATAAGGCGTTTTAGAGATTGGTTGGATAGTTGTTTTTAATTCAATAGTGAGATCCAATTCTCTTACCGAGGGTAATCCAGGTAGTTCTTTTGGAAACACATCTGGGAATTCGGCTAAAACCGGATATTGTTTTAAGGATGGCCCTTTTCCTTGGCTTACTTCTTGAATTACATAAGCCTGACAACCTTTCCTTAAACAACACTTCATCTGCATTGCTAAAATGTAGCATAAAGAAACTTCCCTCTTGATTCCTTGAATTTGGATTACTTCTCCTTCATCATTTATGCTTAGAATCCTTTTCCCATAACAGTCTACCCAAGCTTGGTGAGCTTCCAACCAATCCATACCTATGATAAGATCATACGTTCCTAAGGCTATGACATAAACTTTTAGTTTAGTCGTACAGACCCCTAAATCGATTTTGCATTGATCCACACTCAAGACCACGGTTTGGAGTTTTTATGAGGCCATTTCCACTTGTTGGAAATCATTTTTTCTACGAGCTGCCAACCCACATTTGTTTAATACATATGACGAAATGAAACTATCTGTGGCACCAGTATCAAATAAGATTTTGAGTTTTATACCATTGATAATACCTGAAGATTCCACTACAGTGGATTGATGGGCTGCTTGGTCGTGGTTGACTACTGCATGAATTCTATGATTACCTCGATTGTTTGATATCGGCTCCTTTCCAGTCCTATGCAATATATTCGACGAAGCTTCTGGGCAGTCACGTTGAAAATGCGGTCCCCCACATCCCCAACAATTAAGCTGCGTTGATCCTCTTGAATCAGGACGTGAATTTCTAGAGAACGAGCTTCGTCCTCTCATGTTCATTCCTCTCGAATTTCTTCCTCTACTGGTAGTCCCTCGAGATGTCCATGGACTGGTGTTTGATGATTCCACAGCTATAGTGTTTACTGCCATGGGAGCTCTTGTCCCTATATTTCTTGGGGTAAACCTGTTACCATAAGGTGGCCTCGAGCTATCTCCTCTGAAAACGTTTCGGGGAGTCTTTCCTGGAAATCCTGATTGTAAAGGCCCTACCGGCCCCATGTCTTTTTTGATTCCAAGGTGCTCTTCTGCATAACGACCGCATTCGACTGCCTCGGCTACTGATGATGGTTTCCACATGCTTACCAAGGCTCTGATGCGAGGATTTAACCCAAATATGAAGCGTTCAACTTGACGTTCATCAAAATCTAAGTAGTGAATGTATTTTACAAGCTCCATAAACCTTATCTCGTACTCTTCCACAATTTTATTTCCCTGAATTAATGTATGAAAGGCTCTGGCTTGCTGTTGTTGAAACTATGGAGGTAAATACTTTGCACGAAACTTTTCCTCAAATAGTTCCCAAAGGACATTACACGATATAAGGTGCAGCTGCTTTTTCAGATTTCCCCACCAAATCAAGGCACTTTCCTTTAGTTGAAACACGACAATTTTTGTTTTTGTTGAAGAAGAATATTCTCTTAACCTAAAGCATCTGTTCGTTCCTTCTAACCATGCTTCAGCGCGCTCACTTGCTCGACCTCCTGAGAATTCTAGGAGTCTAATTTTCTGAAGCTCCCTAGAAATGTATTCTTTCGATCTTCTGGGCTCAAAATTATCTGGTTCCGTTGAACTGGTGGCTACATGTTGAAATTCCCCTTTGGTTTTGACCTTAGTTGATTCTTTTAATGTTTCCAATAAGGCTTCCAAAGAACTCATTATCACAGTCAACTCTAGCGCTAGGGTGATTGATGTTAATGATGGTCTTGGTGGTGACGATGGTGATGGGGATGATGATGGCGATGGTGGCAGCATTAATGGTGGTGATGCTGCCTGATCACGTCGTCATCGCTCATACGTCCTTACCATTGTAATGGTTCCTGAACACAATAAAATTCTATAAAAATTTTGAGGTAGACAACCGAATTTAACACACAATTTTCTTTTGCAACTTCACATTCATAAACGGGTATAGTTTTGCTATTTTTATCTGCTAGGCAGATCTTACTGGTACCGAGGTCAAGGAGGGTGGTCTCGGGACCTCCTTGTCCTAATGCAGGGTATTCTATCCTAATATGAATAATGCAGATGTGTATGGTTATTAGCTCCTAAGGTAAGACATCCAAAGTTTATTTACCAAATAACATCCACGAGAAAAAAAAAAAATATATGGATCAGGTCTTCATCCGCATAAACCAAATAAAAGTACTATTCGATTCGAAAAATGGACAAAGTTATCACCCTGATTTATTGGGCCATTTAAAGTCGTGGAAAGAGTGGGACCTGTTGCCTATCGTCTTGCCCTACCACCTCACCTGCATAGAATTCATAATGTATTTCATGTTTCTGTATTAAGACATTATATGGCTGATCTATCTCATAACCTTCAATGGAAGGAATTGCAGGTATCGGACGAGGGAGTCATAACGGTCGAACCGTTACGTATATTGGAACGTAGAGTTCGACAATTGAGGAACCGCCTGGTGGACCAAGTTAAGGTCCAATGGGACAAGTATAGTCCTGGATCAGCAACTTGGGAAAATACAGAGGACATATGTCAGAGATATCCTAATTTATGTCCATTTTGAAGAACTTTAAACTATGTTTAGTATATATTTACTTCACTACAATCAGAGACTCAGAAACATTTTGAATGATTATAGATAAACGTGAAGGCATAATATATGTTTAAGTCCTGCTGGTACATGGATACCAAAAAATATATGTGGTTCATTTTACTAAATTATAGTTTTCAAGGTAAAGTTAAAGACTGTTAAATGATTTTACTTCTGATAGAAATTAAGATATTATAAATCTGTTTTATTTATGCATGTCAACATGAACAATGGAATAGAATTCAGGAAGTGAATACATTCTAGATGAAAGTCAAAAGACATGCATGGAATATGGCAAAATATGTTATACTGTAGTGTCATATGTGAATAATATATGAGTTATTTTGAATATGCTGATGCACATTTTACAAATGCATGGGTAAGTGTATGATTGCAGATAATAAACAGTTACCGGGATGACCACGTGATGACAGAACCTCAGAACCATTAAAGCTCAA
The DNA here is from genome assembly GCA_031772625.1 of Pinus tabuliformis. Classification (NCBI taxonomy): domain Eukaryota; kingdom Viridiplantae; phylum Streptophyta; class Pinopsida; order Pinales; family Pinaceae; genus Pinus; species Pinus tabuliformis. Next base: position 1,200,072,015 of record CM062818.1, read on the forward strand.
AGTGATTCTATGATAAAGTATTAGCCCTAATTCTACTGGGAGGGGTGGAGGTGTTACCCACCGTTTATCCTCCGAACTTTGGAGTCATGGGAGGACTGTGTGAATCACGCTCCCCTAAACGTGTGATGATGATTGTCGGATGCCTACTGGGAATCAGGTCGGTATAACCGACGCTGTCACTTTAGAGTTTATGAATGGTTAGGTCAGTAAAACTGACACCATGGCATACTCCAGTAGAGGACGGATAGGATGGGAGAGGAAGAGATTAGGAAGGATAGGATGATTTTAGAATAGATTGGGAACCTGGGTAGGGTAAGATTTATCCATTAAAATCATAAACCTAAAACTCTAATTTTATAGTCTCTTGATATTAAAACAAAAATTTTAAAATCTAAGAAGGGGGTACTAATTACTATCATAAGTAATCAGATAAGATAAAAACTCTAACTTCGGGACGAAGTTTTCTGAAGGGGGAGTGTATGTAACGACCCATCTAAACTAATTAACTAATATAAAGTTCTAAACTTTATATTAAAACTGATATGATAAACTTCATATTAAAAATAAATATGAGTTAAACTTTAAAATAAATATGAATTAAACTTTATAATAAATATAAATTTAAACTTTATAAAATATATAAAATTAAACTTTATAATAAAAATAAAATTTAAAACCTTATATAAAAGGTGACGCATAAACCAAACCTGGTGATATAAACAAAGTACATGTATAAACAAAATAGATTAGATGGATAAATATCTGAGAGTCTGAAATGCATGCGAAGGCGTGTCGGGAGGAGGAAGAGCCGTAGTCGCAGGCGGGAGGGTGGCCACTGCCAAGCCTGTAGTTAAAAACCGGAGGTCTGAACCGAGAGGGGGGGCTGGAACAACGGAGTTAGAAACCAGGAAGAGGAATTCAGTAGTGAGAGAGGTTCGCCATTGGAAGGGCTTTAATCCGTCTGAGGTTCTGGGCACAGGGGATAGTGAGCTTCTGTGAGAAGCTTACTGGATTGAGCAGCTAGTCTCTGCTCAGTCTGGCTAGGTGGAATTGGTCTCCCGGGTAATTGGAGCAAAGCAGCAGCAGCATCATCAACTTCACCGGATCAAATAGCAGTTCAGGTAAGTACAAAATCAAAACTTTTACGGTTACTGTTTTCGAGTTTTGATTACTACACATGGTATGTGTAACTGTAAAAATTTTTATTTTGTACTTACCTGAACTGCTATCTGATCCGGTGAAGTTGATGATGATGTTGCTGCTTTGCTCCAATCATCCGGGAGACTAATTCCACCCAGCCAGACTGAGCAGAGACTGGCTGCTCAATGCAGTAAGCTTCTCACAGAAGCTCACTGTCCCCTGTGCCCAGAACCTCAGACGGATTAAAGCTCTTCCAATGGTGGACCTCTCTCACTGCTGAATTCCTCCTCCTGGTTTCTAACTCCATTGTTCCAGCCCCCCCTCTCGGTTCAGACCTCCGGTTTTTAACTACGGGCTTGGCTGCGGCCGCCCTCCTACCTACAGCCATCGCCTTCCCTCCTTCCGACACGCCTTCCATGCATTCTGCGGCCCTTAGATATTTCTACCTCTGTTGTCATATGTGCTTTGTTATATATATCCCGTTTGGTTTATGCGTCCCCTTTTATATAAGGGTGTTTCTTTTTTTGATTTTATTTTTATTATAAAGTTTAATTTATTTTATAAAGTCTACTCATATTTATTTTAAAGTTTAACTCATATTTGTTTTACAATTTATCATATCTGTTTTAATATAAAGTTTAAAACTTTATATTAGTGGATTAGTTTAGATGGGTCGTTACATACACTCCCCTCCAGAAAACTTCGTCCCGAAGTTAGAGTTTTAGGTTTAAGGTTTTAATGGACATGTCTTTCCCTATCCAGGTTCCCAAGCTATTCTAAAATCATCCTATCCTTCCTAATCTCTTCTGCTCCCATCCTATTCGTCCTCTACTGGAGTATGCCATGGTGTCAGTTTTACTGACCTAACCATTCATAAACTCTAAAGTGACAGCGTTGGCTACACTGACCTGATTCCCAGTAGGAATCCGACAGTCATCATCACACGTCTAGGGGAGCGTGACTCGCACAGTCCTCCCATGACTCCAGGGTTCGGAGGATAAATGGTGGGAAACACCTCCACCCCTCCCAGTAGAATTTAGGGTTAACACCCTATCATAGAATCACTTGGAACTTTAATTGTTCTGAGGTTCTGTCATCACGTGGTCATCCCGGTAACTGTCTATTACCTGCAATCGTACACTTATCCATGCATCCGTAAAATGTGCATCAACATATTCAAAATAACTTACATATTATTCCTTTATGAATTCATCTATGATACTACAGTACAACATATTTTTCCATATTCGATGCATGTCTTTTGACTTTCATCTAGAATGTATTCACTTCTTGATTTCTATCCCATTGATCATATGACATGTATAAATAAATCAGATCTATAATATCTTAATTTCTATCAGAAGTAATATCATTCAACTGTCTTAACTTTATTTCGACAACTATAATTTAGTAAAATGAACCACATATATTGTTTTGGTATCTATGTACCAGTAGGACTTAAACATATATTATGCCACAAAATTTCACATTTATCTATAATCATTCAAAATGTTTCTGAGTCTTTGATTGTAGTGAAGTAAATATATACTAAATGTAGTTTAAAGTTCTTCAAAATGGACATAAATTAGGGTATCTCTGACATATGTTCTCTGTATTTTCCCAAGTTGCTGATCCAGGACTATACTTGTCCCATTGGACCTTAACTTGGTCCACGAGGTGGTTCCTCAGCTGTCGAACTGTACGTTCCAGTATACGTAACAGTTCAACTGTTATGACTCCCTCGTCCGATACCTGCAATTCCTTCCATTGAAGGTTATGAGATAGATCAGCTATATTATGTCTTAATACAGAAACATTAAATACATTATGAATTCTATGCAGGTGAGGTTGCAAGGCAAGACGATAGGCAACAGGTCCCACTCTTTCCACGACTTTAAATGGCCCAATAAATCAAGGTGATAACTTTGTCCCTTTTCCGAATCGAATTGTACTTTTATTTGGTTTGATGCGGATGAAGACCTGATCCCCTACTTCATACCTCCTATCAATTCGGTGAGCATCAGCATAACTCTTTTGTCTATCCTGTGCTTCCTTCATTCGTTGTCTAATTTGTCTTACGTGCGCTTCCATTTCATGGATTAATTCTGGTCCTATTATCACTCGATCTTCTAACCTGTCCCAACTTAACGGTGTTCTACAAGGTCTGCCATATAAAGCTTCAAATGGAGGCATTCCAATCGAGCTGTGGTAACTGTTGTTGTATGCGAATTCGACTAAGGGTAAATACTTTTCCCAGTGTGATTGCTGATCCATCACATACATTCGTAACATGTCTTTAAGTACTTGATTTACTCTTTCAGTTTGCCCATCAGTCTCAGGATGGTAAGCAATGCTTAAATTTAGCTGAGTACATAAGGCTGATTGCATGCAAGTCCAGAATCTAGAAGTGAATCGCGAATCTCTATCAGATATAATCTTTTTAGGTACTCCATGAAATCTGATAATTTCATTTATGAATACTAGAGTACCTAAGGCTGATTGCATGCAAGCCCAGAATCTAGAAGTGAATCACGAATCTCTATCGGATATAATCTTTTTAGGTACTCCATGAAATCTGATAATTTCATTTATGAATACTCGAGCTACGTCAGCAACATCGAAAGTATCTCTTACGGGAATGAAATGGGCGCTTTTTTTTTATTTATCCACCACTACCAAAATGGCATTATGTCTTTGAGAAGTAAGAGGTAGTCCAGTGATAAAATCCATAGAAATGGTCTCGCATTTAGACATAGGAATGTCATGGGGTTGTAAGAGGCCCGCTGGGTGACAATGATCTGCCTTTACTTGCTGACATTCCAAACATTTTGCAACAAATTGAGTGATATCACGCTTCATGCCTGCCCAAAAGAAGAGTTTCTTAGTATCCGCATACATTTTCCCTACTCCAGGATGAGCACAATATACTGCTCTGCGGGCTTCCCCAAGGATGGTATCTCGAAGATCTTTATCATCAGGAATATACATCCTTCCATGGAATCATAAGATCCCATCGTTTTTTAATTCATATCCCTCAAATTTAGATTCTTTTGCCCTAATACCTTCAAGACTTGCTCTCACCTTTAGATACAAGCTGTCTTTTATAAGATGATCCAGTACTCGTTGTCTTAAGTCTACTTTAATGGGTATGAGAGAAAATATCCGAGGTCTCCTGCTTAAAGCATCTGCTACTACATTTTCTTTTCCCTTAATGTATGATATTCCGAAGTCATATTCACTTAGGAATTCACTCCATCGCCTTTGCCTGGCATTTAAGTCTCTTTGGGTGAACAAATATTGTAGACTTTGATGGTCGCTTTTAAGTGTAAAACTTCGTCCCATTAGATAGTATCTCCCAATCTTTAAAGCTAGCATTACAACGGCTAATTCTAAATCGTGAGTAGCATAGAGTTCTTCATGAGGTTTTAACTTTCTGGAAGCATATGCTATCACTCCTCTATTCTGTATCAACACTGCACCCAGCCCTTGTTTGGATGCATCAGTACATACCGTAAAATCTTTGTTCATGTCTGGGACTCTTAGGATTGGTGCACTAGTGAGTAGTCTTTTGAGTTCAGAGAATGCTTTATTACATTCCCCGGTCCATTCATACTTAACACCTTTACGCTAAAGGGTTGTAATTGGCTTTGCGATTTTGGAGAATTCCTCCACAAATCTCCGGTAATAACCGACTAAACCCATAAAGCTTCGTATCTCATGTGCATTTTTCGGTATTGGTCATTCCATGATCGCTTTTACCTTCTCAAGATCTACTGAAATCCCTTCACCTGATATGATGTGACCCAAATAATGAATTCTTTCCTGAAAGAATGAACACTTGGATAGTTTTCCATATAACTGACATTCTCTAAGACAGGACAATACTATCCACAAATGATCTTCTTGCTCTTTCTTATTCTTGGAATAGATGAGAATATCATCTAAAAAGACTTGCACAAATTGATCAAGATATTCACGGAAAACACTGTTCATAAGATTCATGAATACGGCTAGCGCATTTGTTAACCCAAATGGTACCACAATAAATTCATAATGTCCAAAACATGTCCGGAATTCAGTCTTAGAAATATCATTTTCAGAAATCCTTAGCTGGTGATAGGCTGATCGAAGATCAATTTTTGAAAAGACAGCAACTCCTTTCATTTGATCGAAAATATCGTCGAATCGAGGCATAGGGTATTGATTCTTTACTGTAACTCGATTCAAGTCTCGATAATATATGCATAATCTTAAGAGCATGAAGATCATTTGCAGATAGTATTGTCCTTTCTTAGAGAACGTCAGTTATATGGAAAACTATCCAAGTGTTCATTCTTTTAGGAAATGATTCATTATTTGGGTCACATCATATCAGGTGAAGGGATTTCAGTAGATCCTGAGAAGGTAAAAGCGATCATGGAATGGCCAATACCGAAAAATGCACATGAGATACAAAGCTTTATGGGTAAGCCGGTTATTACCGGAGATTTGTGGAGAGATTCTCCAAAATCGCAAAGCCAATTACAACCCTTTAGCGTAAAGGTGTTAAGTATGAATGGACTGAGGAATGCAATAAAGCATTCTCTGAACTCAAAAGACTACTCACTAGTGCACCAATCCTAAGAGTCCCAGACATGAGCAAAGATTTTACGGTATGTACTGATGCATCCAAACAAGGGCTGGGTGCAGTGTTGATGCAGGATAGAGGAGTGATAGCATATGCTTATAAAAAGTTAAAACCTCATGAAGAACTCTATGCTACTCACGATTTAGAATTAGCCGCTGTAGTGCTAGCTTTAAAGATTTGGAGACACTATCTAGTGGGACGAAGTTTTACACTTAAAAGCGACCATCAAAGTCTACAATATTTGTTCACCCAAAGAGACTTAAATGCCAGGCAAAGGCGATGGAGTGAATTCCTAAGTGAATATGACATCGAAATATCATACATTAAGGGAAAATAAAATGTAGTAGCAGATGCTCTAAGTAGGAGACCTCAGATATTTTCTCTCATACCCATTAAAGTAGACTTAAGACAACGAGTACTAGATCATCTTATAAAAGACAGCTGGTATCTAAAGCTGAGTGCAAGTCTTGATGGTATTAGGGCAAAAGAATCTAAATTTGAGGGATATGAATTAGAAAACGATGGGATCTTACGATTCCATGGAAGGATGTATATTCCTGATGATAAAGATCTTCGAGATACCATCCTTGGGGAAGCCCACAGAGCAGTATATTGTGCTCATCCTGGAGTAGGGAAAATGTATGCGGATACCAAGAAACTCTTCTTTTGGGCAGGGATGAAGCGACTGACGTTCTCTAAGATAGGACAATACTATCCGCAAATGATCTTCATGCTCTTTCTTATTCTTGCAATAGATGAGAATATCATCTAAAAAGACTTGCACAAAAAGATATTCACGGAAAACACTGTTCATAAGATTCATGAATACGGCTGGCGCATTTGTTAACCCAAATGGTACCACAGTAAATTCATGATGTCCAAAACGTGTCCGGAATGCAGTCTTAGAAATATCGTTTTTAGAAATCCTTAGCTGGTGATAGCCTGATCGAAGATCAATTTTTGAAAAGACAGCAACTCCTTTCATTCGATCGAAAAGATCGTCGATTCGAGGCATAGGGTATTGATTCTTTAATGTAGCTCGATTCAAGTCTCGATAATCTATGCATAATCTTAATGATCCATCTTTCTTCTTCACAAAAATTACAGGAGCGCCCCAAGGTGATGTACTGGGCCGAATATGTCCTATATCGAGTAGTTCCTTCAATTGAATTTGCAATTCCTGAAGTTCTGGAGCTGTCATTCTATAAGGCGTTTTAGAGATCGGTTGGGTACCTGGTTTTAATTCAATAGTGAGATCCAATTCTCTTACCGGGGGTAATCTTGGTAGTTCTTTTGGAAATACATCCGGGAATTCGGCTAACACCGGATATTGTTCTAAGGATGGCCCTTTTCCTTGGCTTACTTCTTGAATTACATAAGCCTGACAACCTTTCCTTAAACAACGCTTCATCTGCATTGCTGAAATGTAGCGTAAAGAAACTTCCCTCTTGATTTCTTGAATTTGGATTACTTCTCCTTCATCATTTATGCCTAGAATCCTTTTCCCATAACAGTCTACCCAAGCTTGGTGAGCTTCCAACCAATCCATACCTATGATAAGATCATACGTTCCTAAGGCTGTGACATAAACTTTTGGTTTAGTCGTACAGACCCCTAGATCGATTTTGCATTGATCCACACTCAATCCCACGGTTTGGAGTTCTCCTCAGGCCATTTCCACTTGATAGAAATCATTTTGTCTACGAGCTGCCAAGCCACATTTGTTTAATGCATATGACGAAATGAAACTATCTGTGGCACCAGTATCAAATAAGATTTTGAGTTTTATACCATTGATAATACCTGAAGATTCCATTACAGTGGATTGATGGGCTGCTTGGTCGTGGTTGACTACTGCATGAATTCTATGATTACCTCGATTGTTTGATATCGGCTCCTTTCCAGTCCTATGCAATATATTCGATGAAGCTTCTGGGCAGTCACGTTGAAAATGCGGTCCCCCACATCCCCAACAATTAAGCTGCGTTGATCCTCTTGAATCAGGATGTGAATTTCTAGAGAACAAGCTTCGTCCTCTCATATTCATTCCTCTCGAATTTCTTCCTCTACTGGCAGTCCCTCGAGATGTCCATGCACTGGTGTTTGATGATTCCACGGCTATAGTGTTTACTGCCATGGGAGCTCTTGTCCCTATATTTCTTGGTGTAAACCTGTTACCGTAAGGTGGCCTCGAGCTATCTCCTCTGAAGAAGTTTCGGGGAGTCTTTCCTGGAAATCCTGATTGTAAAGGCCCTGTTGGCCCCATGTCTATTTTGATTCCAAGGTGCTCTTCTGCATAACGACTGCATTCGACTGCCTCGGCTACTGATGATGGTTTCCACATGCTTACCAAGGCTCTGATGCGAGGATTTAACCCAAATATGAAGCGTTCAGCTTGACGTTCATCAGAATCTAAGTAATGAATGTATTTTACAAGCTCCATAAACCTTATCTCGTACTTTTCCACCATTTTATTTCCTTGAATTAATGTATGAAAGGCTCTGGCTTGTTGTTGTTGAAAGTATGGAGGTAAATACTTTGCGTGAAACATTTCCTCAAATAGTTCCCAAGGGACATTACCCGATGTAAGGTGCAGCTGCTTTTCTAGATTTCCCACCAAATGAAGGCACTTTCCTTTAGTTGAAACACGACAATTTTTGTTTTTGCCAAAGAAGAATATTCTCTTAACCTAAAGCTTCTGTTAATTCCTTCTAACCATGCTTCAACGCGCTCACCTGCTCGACCTCCTAAGAATTCTGGGAGTCTAATTTTCTGAAGCTCCCTAGAAATGTCTTCTTCCGATTTTCTGGGCTCAAAATTATTTGGTTCCGCTGAACTGGTGGCTACATGTTGAAATTCCCCTTTGGTTTTGGCCTTAGTTGATTCTTTTAATGTTTCCAATAAGGCTTTCAAATAATTCATTATCACAGTCAACTCTGGCGCTGGGGCGATTGATGTTGATGATGGTCTTGGTGGTGACGATGGTGATGGCGACGGTGGCGGCATTAATGGTGGTGATGCTACCTGATCACATCGTTGTCGCTCATACGTCCTTACCATTGTAATGGTTCCTGAACAACTAATAAAATTCTATAAAATTTTTGAGGTAGACAACCGAATTTAACACACAATTTTCTTTTGCAACTTCACATTCATAAATGGGTATAGTTTTGCTATTTTTATCCGCTAGGCAGATCTTACTGGTACCGAGGTCAAGGAGGGTGGTCTCGCGACCTCCTTGTCCTAATGCAGGGTATTCTATCCTAATATGAATAATGCAGAAGTATATGGTTATTAGCTCCTAAGGTAAGACATCCAAAGTTTATTCACCCAATAACATCCACGAGAAAAACTAATACCATGTGTAGTAGTCAAAACTGGAAAACAGGAACCGTAAAAATTTTGATTTTGTACTTACCTGAACTGCTATCTGATCCGGTGAAGTTGATGATGCTGTTGCTGCTGCTTTGATCCAATTACCTGGGAGACCAATTCCACCCAGCTAGACTAAGCAAAGACTGGCTGCTCAATCCAGTAAGCTTCTCACAGAAACTCACTATCCCGCGTGCCCAGAACCTCAGACGGATTAAAGCTCTTTCAATGTCGAACCTCTCTCACTGTTGAATTCCTCCTGGTTTCTAACTTCGTTGTTCCAGCCCCCTCCTCTCGGTTCAAACCTCCGGTTTTTAACTACGGGCTTGGCGGCGGCCACTCTCCTACCTGCAGCCACCGCCTTTCCTCCTTCTGACACGCCTTCCATGCATTCTGCGGCCCTTAGATATTTCGGCCTTTGCTATCATATGTACTTTGTTATATATATCCTGTTTGGTTTATGCGTCCCCTTTTATATAAGGGTGTTTCCTTTTTTGATTTTATTTTTATTATAAAGTTTAATTTTATAAAGTTTAATATATATTTTATAAGGTTTAAAATTTATATTTATAAAGTTTAATCATATTTATTTTAAAGTTTAACTCATATAAGTTTTAAAGTTTATCATATCTGTTTTAATATAAAGTTTAAAACTTTATATTAGTGGATTAGTTTAGGTGAGGAGACTGGCTACTCAATCCAGTAAGCTTCTCACAGAAGCTCACTGTCCCCCGTGCCCAAAACCTCAGACGGATTAAAGCTCTTCCAATGGCGGACCTCTCTCACTGCTGAATTCCTCCTCCTGGTTTCTCACTCCGTTGTTCCAGCCCCCCCCTCGGTTCAGACCTCCGGTTTTTAACTACAGGCTTGGCGGCGGCCGCCCTCCTACCTGCAGCCATCGCCTTCCCTCCTTCCGACACGCCTTCCATGCATTCTGCGGCCCTTAGATATTTCTGCCTCTGTTGTCATATGTATTTTGTTATATATATCTCGTTTGGTTTATGCGTCCCCTTTTATATAAGGGTGTTTCTTTTTTTGATTTTATTTTTATTATAAAGTTTAATTTTATAAAGTTTAATTTATATATTTTATAAGGTTTAAAATTTATATTTATAAAGTTTAATCATATTTATTTTAAAGTTTAACTCATATTTGTTTTAAAGTTTATCATATCTGTTTTAATATAAAGTTTAAAACTTTATATTAGTGGATTAGTTTAGATGGGTCGTTACATACACTCCCCCTTCAGAAAACTTCGTCCCGAAGTTAGAGTTTTAGGTTTAAGGTTTTAATGGACATGTCTTTCCCTATCCAGGTTCCCAAGCTATTCTAAAATCATCCTATCCTTCCTAATCTCTTCTGCTCCCATCCTATCCGTCCTCTACTGGAGTATGCCATGGTGTCAGTTTTACTGACCTAACCATCCATAAACTCTAAGGTGATAGCGTCGGCTACACCGACCTGATTCCCAGTAGGCATCCGACAGTCATCATCGCACGTCTAGGGGAGTGTGACTCGCACATTCCTCCCATGACTCCAGGGTTCGGAGGATAAACAGTGGGCAACACCTCCACCCCTCCTAGTAGAATTTACGGTTAACACCCTATCATAGAATCACTTGGAGCTTTAATTGTTCTGAGGTTCTGTCGTCACGTGGTCATCCCGGTAACTGTCTATTACCTGCAATCATACACTTATCCATGCATCTGTAAAATGTGCATCAGCATATTAAAAATAACTCACATATTATTCCTTTATGAATTCATCTATGATACTACAGTACAACATATTTTGCCATATTCGATGCATGTCTTTTGACTTTCATCTAGAATGTATTCACTTCTTGATTTCTATCCCATTGATCATATTGACATGTATAAATAAATCAGATCTATAATATCTTAATTTCTATCAGAAGTAAAATCATTCAATTGTCTTAACTTTACTTCGACAACTATAATTTAGTAAAATGAATCACATATATTGTTTTGGTATCGATGTACCAGCAGGAATTAAACATATATTATGTCACAAAATTTTCACGTTTATCTATAATCATTCAAAATGTTTCTATTGTAGTGAATTAAATATATACTAAACATAGTTTAAAGTTCTTCAAAATGGACATAAATTAGGGTATCTCTAACATATGTCCTCTGTATTTTCCCAAGTTGCTGATCCAGGACTATACTTGTTCCATTGGACCTTAACTTGGTCCACCAGGTGGTTCCTCAGCTGTCAAACTCGACGTTCCAGTATACGTAATGGTTCGACCGTTATGACTCCCTCGTCTGATACTTGCAATTCCTTCCATTGAAGGTTATGATATAGATCAGCTATACAATGTCTTAATACAGAAACATGAAATACATTATGAATTCTATGCAGGTGAGGTGGCAGGGCAAGACAATAGGCAACAGGTCCCACTCTTTCCATGACTTTAAATGGCCCAATAAATCGGGGTGATAACTTTGTCCATTTTCCGAATCGAATAGTACTTTTATTTGGTTTGATGCGGATGAAAACTTGATCCCCTACTTCATACCTCCTATCAATTCGGTGAGCATCAGCATAACTCTTTTGTCTATCCTGTGCTTCCTTCAATCGTTGTCTAATTTGTCTTACCTGCACTTCCATTTCATGGATTAATTCTGGTCCTATTATCACTAGATCTTCTAACCTGTCCCAACTTAACGGTGTTCTGCAAGGTCTGCCATATAAAGCTTCAAATGGAGGAATTCCAATTGAGCTGTGGTAACTGTTGTTGTATGCGAATTCGACTAAGAGTAAATACTCTTCCCAGTGTGATTGCTGATCCATCACATACAATCACAACATGTCTTCAAGTACTTGATTTACTCTTTCAGTTTTCCCATCAGTCTCAGGATGGTAAGCAGTGCTTAAATTTAGCTCCGTACCTAAGGTTGTTTGCATGCAAGTCCATAATCTAGAAGTGAATCGCGAATCTCTATCGGATATAATCTTTTTAAGGTACTCCATGAAATTTGATAATTTCATTTATGAATACTCGAGCTACGTCAGCAACATCAAAAGTATCTCTTACGGGAATGAAATGGGCGCTTTTTGTTATTTTATCCACCACTACCAAAATGGAATTGTGTCTTTGAGAAGTAAGAGGTAGTCCAGTGATAAAATCCATAGAAATGGTCTCCCATTTAGACATAGGAATGTCGTTGGGTTGTAAAAGGCCCGCTGGGTGACAATGATCTGCCTTTACTTGCTGACATTCCAAACATTTTGTAACAAATTGTGTGATATCACGCTTCATGCCTGCCCAAAAGAAGAATTTCTTGGTATCCGCATACATTTTCCCTACTCCAGGATGAGCACAATATACTGCTCTGTGGGCTTCCCCAAGGATGGTATCTCGAAGATCTTTATAATCAGGAATATACATCCTTTCATGGAATTGTAAGATCCCATCATTTTCTAATTCATATCCCTCAAATTTAAATTCTTTTGCCCTAATACCTTCAAGACTTGCTCTCATCTTTAGATACTAGCTGTCTTTTATAAGATGATCCAGTATTCATTGTCTTAAGTCTATTTTAATGGGTATGAGAGAAAATATCTGAGATCTCCTGCTTAAAGCATCTGCTACTACATTTTCTTTTCCCTTAATATAAGATATTCCGAAGTCATATTCACTTAGGAATTCACTCCATCGCCTTTGCCTGGCATTTATGTCTCTTTTGGTGAACAAATATTGTAGACTTTGATGGTCGCTTTTAAGTGTAAAACTTTGTCCCACTAGATAGTGTCTCCAAATCTTTAAAGCTATCACTACAGTGGCTAATTCTAAATCGCGAGTAGCATAGAGTTCCTCATGAGGTTTTAACTTTCTGGAAGCATATGCTATCACTCCTCTAACCTGCATCAACACTGCACCCAGCCTTTGTTTGGATGCATCAGTACATACCGTAAAATCTTTGTTCATGTCTGGGACTCTTAGGATTGGTGCATTGGTGAGTAGTCTTTTGAGTTCAGAGAATGCTTTATTACATTCCTCGGTCCATTCATACTTAACACCTTTACGCTGAAGGGTTGTAATTGGCTTTGCGATTTTGGAGAATCCCTCCACAAATCTCCGGTAATAACCGGCTAAACCCATAAAACTTCGTATCTCATGTGCATTTTTCAGTATTGGCCATTCCGTGATCGCTTTTACCTTCTTTGGATCTACTGAAATCACTTCACCTGATATGATGTGACCCAAATAATGAATCATTTCCTGAAAGAATGAACACTTGGATAGTTTTCCATATAATTGACGTTCTCTAAGACAGGACAATACTATCTACAAATGATCTTCATGCTCTTTCTTATTCTTGGAATAGACGAGAATATCATCTAAAAAGACTTGCACAAATTGATCAAGATATTCACGGAAAACACTGTTCATAAGTTTCATGAATACGGCTGGCGCATTTGTTAACCCAAATGGTACCACAGTAAATTCATAATGTCCAAAACGTGTTCGGAATGCAGTCTTAGAAATATCATTTTCAGAAATCCTTAGCTGGTGATAGCATGATCGAAGATCAATTTTTGAAAAGACATCAGCTCCTTTTATTTGATCGAAAAGATCGTCGATTCGAGGTATAAGGTATTGATTCTTTACTGTAGCTCGATTCAAGTCTCGATAATCTATGCATAATCTTAAATATCCATCTTTCTTCTTCACAAAAATTACAGGAGCGCCCCAAGGTGATGTACTGGGCCGAATATGCCCTACATCGAGTAGTTCCTTCAATTGAATTTGCAATTCCTGAAGTTCTGGAGCTGTCATTCTATAAGGCGTTTTAGAGATCGGTTGGGTACCTGGTTTTAATTCAATAGGGTGATCCAATTCTCTTACCAGGGGTAATCCAGGTAGTTCTTTTGGAAATACATCCGGGTATTCGGCTAATACCGAATATTGTTTTAAGGATGGCCCTTTTCCTTGGCTTACTTCTTGAATTACATAAGCCTGACAACCTTTCCTTAATCAATGCTTCATCTGCATTGCTGAAATGTAGCATAAAGAAACTTCCCCCTTGATTCCTTGAATTTGGATTACTTCTCCTTCATCATTTATGCCTAGAATCCTTTTCCCATAACAGTCTACCCAAGCTTGGTGAGCTTCCAACCAATCCATACCTATGATAAGATCATACGTTCCTAAGGCTATGACATAAACTTCTAGTTTAGTCGTACAGACCTCTAGATCGATTTTGCATTGATCCACACTCAAGCCCACGGTTTGGAGTTCTCCTGAGGCCATTTCCACTTGATGGAAATCATTTTGTCTACGAGCTGCCAACCCACATTTGTTTAATGCATATGACGAAATGAAACTATCTGTTGCATCAGTATCAAATAAGATTTTGAGTTTTATACCATTGATAATACCTGAAGATTGCACTACAGTGGATTGATGGGCTGCTTGGTCGTGGTTGACTACTGCATGAATTCTAAGATTACATCGATTGTTTGATATCGGCTCCTTTCCAGTCCTATGCAATATATTCGATGAAGCTTCTGGGCAGTCACGTTGAAAATGCGGTCCCCCACATCCCCAACAATTAAGTTGCGTTGATCCTCTTGAATCAGGACGTGAAATTCTAGAGAACGAGCTTCGTCCTCTCATGTTGATTCCTCTCGAATTTCTTCCTCTAATGGCAGTCCCTCGAGATGTCCATGGATTGGTGTTTGATGATTCCGCGGCTATAGTGTTTACTGCCATGGGAGCTCTTGTCCCTATATTTCTTGGGGTAAACCTGTTACTGTAAGGTGGCCTCAAGCTATCTCCTCTAAAGAAGTTTCGGGGAGTCTTTCCTGGAAATCCTGATTGTAAAGGCCCTGCTGGCCCCATATCTTTTTTGATTCTAGGGTGCTCTTTTGCTTAACGACCGCATTCGACTGCCTCGGCTACTGATGATGGTTTCCACATGCTTACCAAGGCTCTGATGCGAGGATTTAACCCAAATATGAAGCGTTCAGCTTGACGTTCATCAGAATCTATGTAGTGAATGTATTTTACAAGCTCCATCAACCTTATCTCGTACTCTTCCACCGTTTTATTTCCCTGAATTAATGTATGAAAGGCTCTGGCTTGCTATTGTTGAAAGTATGGAGGTAAATACTTTGCGCGAAACCTTTCCTCAAATAGTTCCCAAGGGACATTATCCGATGTAAGGTGCAGCTGCTTTTCCAGATTTCCCCACCAAATCAAGGCACTTTGATTTAGTTGAAACACGACAATTTTTGTTTTTGCCGAAGAAGAATATTCTCTTAACCGCATCTGTTCATTCCTTCTAACCATGCTTCAGCGCGCTCACCTGCTCGACCTCCTGAGAATTCTGGGAGTCTAATTTTCTAAAGCTCCCTAGAAATGTCTTCTTTCGATCTTCTGGGCTCAAAATTATTTGGTTCCGCTGAACTGGTGGCTACATGTTGAAATTCCCCTTTGGTTTTGGCCTTAGTTGATTCTTTTAATGTTTCCAATAAGGCTTCCAAAGAATTCATTATCACAGTCAACTCTGGCGTTGGGACGATTGATGTTGATGATGGTCTTGGTGGTGACGATGGTGATGGGGATGATGATGGCGACGGTGGCGGCATTAATGGTGGTGATGCTGCCTGATCACGTCGTCGTCGCTCATACGTCCTTACCATTGTAATGGTTCCTGAACACATAATAAAATTCTATAAAATTTTTGAGGTAGACAACCGAATTTAACACAATTTTCTTTTGCAACTTCACATTCATAAACGGATATAGTTTTGCTATTTTTATCCGTTAGGCGGATCTTACTGGTACCGAGGTCAAGGAGGGTGGTCTCGCGACCTCCTTGTCCTAATGCAGGGTATTCTATCCTAAAATGAATAATGCAGAAGTGTATGGTTATTAGCTCCTAAGATAAGACATCCAAAGTTTATTCACCAAATAACATCCACGAGAAAAAAAAATAAAAGAAAAAGAAAAGATGGATCAGTTCTTCATCCGCATCAAACCAAATAAAAGTACAATTCGATTCGGAAAAGGGACAAAGTTATCACCCCGATTTATTGGGCCATTTAAAGTCGTGGAAAGAGTGGGACCTGTTGCGTATCGTCTTGCCCTGCCACCTCACTTGCATAGAATTCATAATGTATTTCATGTTTCTGTATTAAGACATTATATGGCTGGTTTATCTCATAACCTTCAATGGAAGGAATTGTAGGTATCGGATGAGGGAGTCATAACGGTCGAACCGTTAGGTACACTGGAACGTACAGTTCGACAGTTGAGGAACCGCCTGGTGGACCAAGTTAAGGTCCAATGGGACAAGTATAGTCCTGGATCAGCAACTTGGGAAAATACGGAGGACATATGTCAGAGATACCCTAATTTATGTCCATTTTGAAGAACTTTAAACTATGTTTAGTATATATTTACTTCACTACAATCAGAGACTCAGAAACATTTTGAATGATTATAGATAAACGTGAAGGCATAATATATGTTTAAGTCCTGCTGGTACATGGATACCAAAACAATATATGTGGTTCATTTTACTAAATTATAGTTGTCAAGGTAAAGTTAAAGACCGTTAAATGATTTTACTTCTAATAGAAATTAAGATATTATAAATCTGTTTTATTTATGCATGTCAACATGAACAATGGAATAGAAGTCAGGAAGTGAATACATTCTAGATGAAAGTCAAAGGACATGCATGGAATATGGCAAAATATGTTATACTGTAGTGCCATATGTGAATAATACATGAGTTATTTTGAATATGCTGATGCATATTTTACAAATGCATGGGTAAGTGTATGATAGCAGATAATAAATAGTTACCGGGATGAGCACGTGATGACAGAACCTCAGAACCATTAAAGCTCAAAGTGATTCTATGATAAAGTATTAGCCCTAATTCTACTAGGAGGGGTGGAGGTGTTACCCACTGTTTATCCTCTGAACCTTGGAGTCATAGGAGGACTGTGTGAATCACGCTCCCTTAGACGTGTGATGATGATTTTCAGATGCCTACTGGGAATCAGGTCGGTATAACCGACACTGTCACCTTAGAGTTTATGAATGGTTAGGTCAGTAAAACTGACGCCATGGCATACTCCAGTAGAGGATGGATAGGATGGGAGAGGAAGAGATTAGGAAGGATAGGATGATTTTAGAATAGATTGGGAACCTGGGTAGGGTAAGATTTATCCAGTAAAATCATAAACCTAAAACTCTAATTTTATAGTCTCTTGATATATTTTAAAATCTAAGAAGGGGTACTAATTACTATTATAAGTAATCAGAGAAGATAAGAACTCTAACTTCGGGACAAAGTTTTCTGAAGGGGGAGTGTATGTAACGATCCATCTAAACTAATTAATTAATATAAAGTTCTAAACTTTATATTAAAACTGATATGATAAATTTCATATTAAAAATAAATATGAGTTAAGCTAACTAATTAATTAATATAAAGTTCTAAACTTTATATTAAAACTGATATGATAAATTTCATATTAAAAATAAATATGAGTTAAGCTTTAAAATAAATATGAATTAAACATTATAATAAATATAAATTTAAACTTTATAAAATATATAAAATTAAACTTCATAAAATTAAACTTTATAATAAAAATAAAATTTAAAACCTTATATAAAAGGTGACGCATAAAGCAAACCTGGTGATATAAACAAAGTACATGTATAAACAAAATAGATCAGATGGATAAATATCTGAGAGTCTGAAATGCATAAGAAGGCGTGTCGGGAGGAGGAAGAGTGGTGGCCACAGGCGGGAGGGCGGCCACCGCCAAGCCCGTAGTTAAAAACCGGAGGTATGATCCGAGAGGGGGGGCTGGAACAACGGAGTTAGAAACCAGGAGGAGGAATTCAACAATGAGAGAGGTTTGCCATTGGAAGAGCTTTAATCTGTCTGAGGTTCTGGGCACGGGGGACAGTTAGCTTCTGTGAGAAGCTTACTGGATTGAGCAGCCAATCTCTGCTCAGTCTGGCTTGGTGGAATTGGTCTCCCGGGTAATTGGAGCAAAGCAGCAGCAGCATCATCAACTTCACCGGATCAGATAGCAGTTCGAGTAAGTACAAAATCAAAATTTTTACAGTTACTGTTTTCCAGTTTTGATTACTACACATGGTATGTGTAGTAATCAAAACTGGAAAACAGTAATCGTAAAAAATTTGATCAAAACTGGAAAACAGTAACCGTAGAAGTTTTGATTTTGTACTTACCTGAACTGCTATCTGATCCGATGAAGTTGATGATGCTACTGCTGCTTTGCTCCAATTCCCGGGAGACCAATTCCACCCAGCCAGATTGAGCAGAGACTGGCTGCTCAATTCAGTAAGCTTCTCATAGAAGCTCATTGTTCCCCGTGCCCAGAACCTCAGACGGATTAAAGCTCTTCCAATGGCCGACCTCTCTCACTGCTGAATTCCTCCTGGTTTCTAACTCCGCTATTCCGGCCCCCCCTCTCAGTCCAGACCTTCGGTTTTTAACTACGGGCTTGGCGGCGGCCGCCCTCCTACCTGCAGCCACCGCCTTCCCTCCTTCTGACATGCCTTCCATGCGTTCTGCGGCCCTTAGATATTTCTGCCTCTGCTGTCATATGTACTTTGTTATATGTATATCCCGTTTGGTTTATGCATCCCCTTTTATATAAGGGTGTTTCTTTTTTTGATTTTATTTTTATTATAAAGTTTAATTTATATATTTTATAAGGTTTAAAATTTATATTTATAAAGTCTACTCCTATTTATTTTAAAGTTTAACTCATATTTGTTTTACAGTTTATCATATATGTTTTAATATAAAGTTTAAAACTTTATATTAGTGGATTAGTTTAGATGGGTCGTTACATACACTCACCCTTCAGAAAACTTCGTTCCGAAGTTACAGTTTTAGGTTTAAGGTTTTAATGGACATGTCTTTCCCTATCCAGGTTCCCAAGCTATTCTAAAATCATTCTATCCTTCCTAATCTCTTATGCTCCCATCCTATCCGTCCTCTACTGGAGTATGCCATGGTGTCAGTTTTACTGACCTAACCATTCATAAACTCTAAGGTGATAGCGTCGGCTACACCGACCTGATTCCCAGTAGGCATTCGGCAGTCATCATCACACGTCTAGGGGAGCGTGACTCGCATAGTCCTCTCATGACTCCAGGGTTCGGAGGATAAACGGTGGGCAACACCTCCACCCCTCCCAGTAGAATTTAGGGTTAACACCCTATCATAGAATCACTTGGAGCTTTAATTGTTCTGAGGTTCTGTCATCACGTGGTCATTCCGGTAACTGTCTATTACCTGCAATCATACACTTATCCATGCATACGTAAAATGTGCATCAGCATATTCAAAATAACTCACATATTATTCCCTTATGAATTCATCTATGATACTACAGTACAACATATTTTTCCATATTCCATGCTTGTCTTTTGACTTTCATCTAGAATGTATTCACTTCCTGATTTCTATCCCATTGATCATATTGACATGTATAAATAAATCAGATCTATAATATCTTAATTTCTATCAGAAGTAAAATCATTCAACTGTCTTAACTTTATTTCGACAAATATAATTTAGTAAAATGAACCACATATATTGTTTTGGTATCCATGTACCAACAAGACTTAAAACATATATTATGCCACAAAATTTCACGTTTATCTATAATCATTCAAAATGTTTTTGAGTCTCTGATTGTAGTGAAGTAAATATATACTAAACATAGTTTAAAGTTCTTCAAAATGGACATAAATTAGGGTATCTTTGACATATGTTCTCTGTATTTTCTCAAGTTGCTGATCTAGGACTATACTTGTCCCATTAGACCTTAACTTGGTCCAGCAGGCGGTTCCTCAGCTGTCGAACTATACGTTCCAGTATACGTAATGGTTCGACCGTTATGATTTCCATTGATGGTTATGAGATAGATCAACGATATTATGTCTTAATACAGAAACATGAAATACATTATGAATTTTATGCAGGTGAGGTGGCAGAGCAAGACAATAGGCAACAGGTCCCACTCTTTCCATGACTTTAAATGGCCCAATAAATCGGGGTGATAACTTTGTCCCTTTTCCGAATCGAATAATACTTTTATTTGGTTTGATGCGGATGAAGACTTGATCCCCTACTTCATACCTCCTATCAATTCGGTGAGCATCAACATAACTCTCTTGTCTATCCTGTGCTTCCTTCAATCGTTGTCTAATTTGTCTTACCTGCGCTTCCATTTCATAGATTAATTCTGGTCCTATTATCACTCGATCTTCTAAACTGTCCCAACTTAATGGTGTTCTGCAAGGTCTGCCATATAAAGTTTCAAATGGAGGCATTCCAATCGAGCTGTGGTAACTGTTGTTGTATGCGAATTCGACTAAGGGTAAATACTTTTCCCAGTGTGATTTCTGATCCATCACATACATTCGTAACATATCTTCAAGTACTTGATTTACTCTTTCAGTTTGCCCATCAGTCTCAGGATGGTAAGCAGTGCTTAAATTTAGCTGAGTACCTAAGGCTGATTGCATGCAAGTCTAGAATTTAGAAGTGAATCACGAATCTCTATCGGATATAATCTTTTTAGGTACTCCATGAAATCTGATAATTTCATTTATGAATACTCGAGCTACCTCAGTAACATCGAAAGTATCTCTTACTGGAATGAAATGTTCGCTTTTTGTTAATTTATCCACCACTACCAAAATGGCATTGTGTCTTTGAGAAGTAAGAGGTAGTTCAGTGATAAAATCCATAGAAATGGTCTCCCATTTAGACATAGGAATGTCGTGGGGTTGTAAGAGGCCCGCTGGGTGACAATGATCTGCCTTTACTTGCTGACATTCCAAACATTTTGCAACAAATTGGGGGATATCACGCTTCATGCCTGCCCAAAAGAAGAGTTTCTTGGTATCCACATACATTTTCCCTACTCCAGGATGAGCACAATATACTGCTCTGTGGGCTTCCCCAAGGATGGTATCTCGAAGATCTTTATCATCAGAAATATACATCCTTCCATCGAATCGTAAGATCCCATCGTTTTTTGATTCATATCCCTCAAATTTAGATTCTTTTGCCCTAGTACTCGTTGTCTTAAGTCTACTTTAATGCGTATGAGAGAATATATCCGAGGTCTCCTGCTTAAAGCATCTGCTACTACATTTTCTTTTCCCTTAATGTATGATATTCCGAAGTCATATTCACTTAGGAATTCACTCCATCGCCTTTGCCTGGCATTTAAGTCTCTTTGGGTGAACAAATATTGTAGACTTTGATGGTCGCTTTTAAGTGTAAAACTTCGTCCCACTAGATAGTGTCTCCAAATCTTTAAAGCTAGCACTACAACGGCTAATTCTAAATCATGAGTAGCATAGAGTTCTTCATGAGGTTTTAACTTTCTGGAAGCATATGCTATCACTCCTCTATCCTGCATCAACACTGCACCCAGCCCTTGTTTGGATGCATCAGTACATACCGTAAAATCTTTGTTCATGTCTGGGACTCTTAGGATTGGTGCACTGGTGAGTAGTCTTTTGAGTTCAGAGAATGCTTTATTACATTCCTCGGTCCATTCATACTTAACACCTTTACGCTGAAGGGTTGTAATTTGCTTTGCGATTTTGGAGAATCCCTCCACAAATCTCCGGTAATAACTGACTAAACCCACAAAGCTTCGTATCTCATGTGCATTTTTCGGTATTGGCCATTCCATGATTGCTTTTACCTTCTCAGGATCTACTGAAATCCCTTCACCTGATATGATGTGACCCAAATAATGAATCCTTTCCCGAAAGAATGAACACTTGGATAGTTTTCCATATAACTGACGTTCTCTAAGATAGGACAGTACTATCTGCAAATGATCTTCATGCTCTTTCTTATTCTTGTAATAGATGAGAATATCATCTAAAAAGACTTGCACAAATTGATCAAGATATTCACGGAAAACACTGTTCATAAGATTCATGAATACGGCTGGCGCATTTGTTAACCCAAATGGTACCACAGTAAATTCATAATGTCCAAAACGTGTCCGAAATGCAGTCTTAGAAATATCATTTTCAGAAATCCTTAGCTGGTGATAGCCTGATCGAAGATCAATTTTTGAAAAGGCAGCAGATCCTTTCATTTGATCGAAAATATCGTCAATTCGAGGCATAGGGTATTGATTCTTTACTGTAGCTCGATTCAAGTCTCGATAATGCATAATCTTAAGAGCATGAAGATCATTTGCGGGTAGTATTGTCCTCTCTTAGAGAACGTTAGTTATATGGAAAACTATCCAAGTGTTCATTTTTTCAGGAAAGGATTCATTATTTGGGTCACATCATATCAGGTGAAGGGATTTCAGTAGATCCTGAGAAGGTAAAAGCAATCATGGAATGGCCAATACCGAAAAATGCACATGAGATACGAAGCGTGATGGGTTTAGCCAGTTATTACCGGAGATTTGTGGAGGGATTCTCCAAAATCGCAAAGCCAATTACAACCCTTCAACGTAAAGGTCTTAAGTATGAATGGACCGAGGAATGTAATAAAGCATTCTCTGAACTCAAAAGAGTACTCACCAGTGCACCAATCCTAAGAGTCCCAGACATGAACAAAGATTTTACAATATGTACTGATGCATCCAGACAAGGGCTGGGTGCAGTGTTGATGCAGGATAGAGTGATAGCATATGCTTCCAGAAAGTTAAAACCTCATGAAGAACTCTATGCTACTCACGATTTAGAATTAGCCACTGTAGTGCTAGCTTTAAAGATTTGGAGACACTATCTAGTGGGACGAAGTTTTACACTTAAAAGCATTCTCTGAACTCAAAAGACTACTCACTAGTGCACCAATCCTAAGAGTCCCAGACATGAACAAAGATTTTACAATATGTACTGATGCATCCAGACAAGGGCTGGGTGCAGTGTTGATGCAGGATAGAGGAGTGATAGCATATGCTTCCAGAAAGTTAAAACCTCATGAAGAACTCTATGCTACTCACGATTTAGAATTAGCCACTGTAGTGCTAGCTTTAAAGATTTGGAGACACTATCTAGTGGGACGAAGTTTTACACTTAAAAGCGACCATCAAAGTCTACAATATTTGTTCACCCAAAGAGACTTAAATGCCAGGCAAAGGCGATGGAGTGAATTCCTAAGTGAATATGACTTCAGAATATCGTACATTAAGGGAAAAGAAAATGTAGTAGCAGATGCTTTAAGCAGGAGACCTCGGATATTTTCTCTCATACCCATTAAAGTAGACTAAAGACAACGAGTACTGGATCATCTTATAAAAGACAGCTGGTATTTAAAGGTGAGAGCAAGTCTTGAAGGTATTAGGGCAAAATAATCTAAATTTGAGGGATATGAATTAGAAAACGATGGGATCTTACGATTCCATGGAAGGATGTATATTCCTGATGATAAAGATCTTCGAGTTACCAT
The DNA here is from genome assembly GCA_031772625.1 of Pinus tabuliformis. Classification (NCBI taxonomy): domain Eukaryota; kingdom Viridiplantae; phylum Streptophyta; class Pinopsida; order Pinales; family Pinaceae; genus Pinus; species Pinus tabuliformis. The sequence continues at coordinate 1,200,095,637 of CM062818.1, forward strand.
CCTTGGGGAAGCCCACAAAGCAGTATATTGTGCTCATCCTGGAGTAGGGAAAATGTATGCGGATACCAAGAAACTCTTCTTTTGGGCAGGCATGAAGCGTGATATCACTCAATTTGTTGCAAAATGTTTGGAATGTCAGCAAGTAAAGGCAGATCATTGTCACCCAGCGGGCCTATTACAACCCCACGACATTCCTATGTCTAAATGGGAGACCATTTCTATGGATTTTATCACTAGAATACCTCTTACTTCTCAAAAACACAATGCCATTTTGGTAGTGGTGGATAAATTAACAAAAAGCGCGAGATACTTTCGATGTTGCTGACGTAGCTCGAGTATTCATATATGAAATTATCAAATTTCATGGAGTACCTAAAAAGATTATATCCGATAGATATTCGCGATTCACTTCTAGATTCTGGACTTGCATGCCTGATCAATTGCAATATGTAGGCCATTGACCTACATTTTTACAACTTGACTATTGATCTGAATTTACTCTTCAGTTTGATCCCAACCTACATTTATGGTATACTGTTGAACTGTATCGCTTCTAGATTTTAATCATGACAGGTCTATTGTAAAATTCTCGGCTAAAGGTCAAACTGATATGGAACCAGAACAACCCTTCATTTTTATAGATTTAATCCATATCCAAGTAATATATTCAGAATATAAATATGTATGACCTTCCTTAAATGTAATAGCTAGATTGAGGTATGGCGGGTATATTACCGACATATATTGTAACAAGACATTTAACATTTTTTTTTTTTTCGTGGATGTTAATTGGTGAATAAACTTTGGATGTCTTACCTTAGGAGCTAATAACCATACACTTCTGCATTATTCATATTAGGATAGAATACCCTGCATTAGGACAAGGAGGTCACGAGACCACCCTCCTTGACCTCGGTACCAATAAGATCTGCCTAGCGGATAAAAATAGCAAAACTATACCCGTTTATGAATGTGAAGTTGAAAAAGAAAATTATGTGTTAAATTCGGTTGTCCACCTCAAAATTTTTATAGAATTTTATTATGTGTTCAGGAACCATTACAATGGTAAGGACGTATGAGCGACGACGACGTGATCAGGCAGCATCACCACCATTAATGCCGCCACCGTCGCCATCATCATCCCCATCACCATCGTCACCACCAAGACCATCATCAACATCAATCGCCCCAGTGCCAGAGTTGACTGTGATAATTAATTCTTTGGAAGCCTTATTGGAAACATTAAAAGAATCAACTAAGGCCAAAACCAAAGGGGAATTTCAACATGTAGCCACCAGTTCAGCGGAACCAAATAATTTTGAGCCCAGAAGATTGAAAGAAGACATTTCTAGGGAGCTTTAGAAAATTAGACTCCCAGAATTCTCAGGAGGTCGAGCAGGTGAGCGCGCTAAAGCATGGTTAGAAGGAACGAATAGATGCTTTAGGTTAAGAGAATATTCTTCTTCAGCAAAAACAAAAAATGCCGTGTTTCAACTAAAGGAAAGTGCCTTGATTTGGTGGGGAAATCTGGAAAAGCAGCTGCACCTTACATCGGATAATGTCCCTTGGGAACTATTTGAGGAAAGGTTCCGCTCAAAGTATTTACCTCCATACTTTCAACAACAGCAAGCCAGAGCCTTTCATACATTAATTCAGGGAAATAAAACGGTGGAAGAGTACGAGATAAGGTTTATGGAGCTTGTAAAATACATTCACTACTTAGATTCTGATGAACGTCAAGTTGAACACTTTATATTTGGGTTAAATCCTCGCATCAGAGCCTTGGTAAGCATGTGGAAACCATCATCAGTAGCCGAGGCAGTCGAATGTGGTCGTTATGTAGAAGAGCACCTTGGAATCAAAAATATATGGGGCCAGCAGGGCCTTTACAATTAGGATTTCCAGGAAAGACTCCCCGAAGGATGGAAATAAAAAATAAATACAAAAAAATAGGCACATCGGGCCCCTATGCTTTGATGTCCATGTATGGCCCATGGTAGAACTGGAAGTGGTCTCTATCCTTCTGCTCCTGAATCAGCCATGTACCCCTAGGCCGGACTATAGCCTCCTTGGAAAGTTGGTCAAAAATTTGATTACGTTCCCTGTAGATATGATGGCAAACAATGGAATCAAATTGTGCCTTTAAACGAAGTGCATCGTCCAATATATGCCTCAGAGAAAATGCATGACAACTAGATATATTGTTGAACCAATTGATAATGATCTTGGAGTCCCCAAATATTGGCAAATGTCTACATTGTTTTTCTAATGCAAATTGTAGAAGATGTGAGGGTGATTAGTTCAACAAAGTTGTTTGTCCCAATACCCAGCCCCATCTGGATTTTGAAGTGTTATCTACTTATAAAGAAATAAGAAACAAAAAAATCCATATTCTATCTTTTTTTTATTTACTTTCTACCACAATTAATGCGAAAGTGACCATCCAACTGAAAGCACAATAGTTACTATGATGAAACAATTTAACAAGGAAATTGTTGCTTTAGAAAAAAAATATAAATATATGATAACAACTCCATAATATATCGATTCTATTATAGAAAACTATGTTATTAGTTTTTGTAGCATCAGATGTGTTCTAGTCACGAAATTTGGTGGAGAGGCTATAATACATGAGATCTCTAAAATCTTGGAAATTCTGCCTGTCTCAATTAGGTTATTAACTGATTTTTAAATATTTCCTAAATCCAAACTTAGGAAATATGGTTAATTAATCAGTATTAATTGAGATAAGACGAGAATAGTCTAGAAACTCACCAGACCAATCTAGAGATGATCCTAGCCATCAATTATGTTTTAATCTTGGTCGGTGGTGCTCCAACAATGGATTATAAGAGGGGATCGATGTGGTGATGGAGAATACACTAGAGACACTTGAGCAGTTCGATTTCCTGAGTAGCAGCGGTCAGTTGCCGGAGAGAGGCAGAGATCGAAGCAGTGAGTGAGGGGCAAGGACAATGATCTAGAGGAAGATTTCTAGATCCAGAGAGGCAACAGCTAGAGGGCCGAGTTATCCCAGTGAGGCAACACAAAGAATTGCGCAGTAGCTTTAGAGAGGGCAGTTCGATTAATTGGATAGAAAATCATTCTCAGTTCTAGAGGTTGGGAAAAGGTTCCACGAGTCTAGAGAGATGATTTCCTCACCAGCTGGAGGTAGAATGACTTCATCAGAGATTGGTTGGAGGCTTGAATCCAAGCAGACTGTGCAGAGCAAGGTAGACGCTGACACAGAGGGTCAGAGGGTCGAGTTTCTGAAGGAAGGTTGTGTCGAGATTGTTGGTGGATGAAGGGCAAATTCCCTTCAATAATTTTGCCTAGATTTTCTTGTTGTGGATTACCGGTTTTAGGCATCTAGATTGTACTCAGATTTTCTGTGTAATAATAAAAACCCTCACTGCTGCACCGGTTTTCCCGAGTTGGGGTTTTTCCGGGGATATTTGTCCAAAAATAACTGTCCATATTTTATGTGTGTGTTAGAATTTCTCAGTTTTCAGTGCATTATTTTTCCGCAGTAATTTATTTATGAAGGTTGCAGTGTTTTTATTTCGATATTTTCCGTAACAGATAAATTGTTAAATTAATTAACAATTAGGAGAAATAATACCAGTTGTTCAATAGGGTTCCAGTTCTGAGATTTTTCACAAACTCTTATTTCGCTTGAAAAACTTGTCATACATTGTAGGGCACTGTTGCACTTGAGATATATAGATCTAAAGAAATAAGAGAACGTATAAGAGAAGGTATAATAGAACAATTTAGGATCTATTTGGAAAAAGGAGATGATGAAGCATTGACTTTTTACAAGTTGAGTTGAACAATGAAAATGCATGAAATTAGCGACCCACAAGTATATTTGAATGCAATATCTAAATCAGCATCAATTCACATAGATCCTAAAGATAGGGGTCTATGGGGAGACACTTTTTGCATACACTGGGCCTCCAATTGGGTAAAAATAGTAATAAGGGTTTGATTGAAAAATGAGGGAAAGGGATATTTGCATTTCAATGAAGACTTATCTACAAATACCTATGACATATTGATCCATAATGACAACCCACTAGCAGGACATTTTGAGTCACTTCTTCGCAAAAGAAACAATGTAGACAGTGTAGACACGTTGCAAACTACATATGGCGAGAGTTATTTTGAAGCAATATGTGATCTTTTGAAGCAATATGTGACTTAGAAAACAATGAATACAATGTAACCCATTCATTCTGGATTACAAATTTTAAAATTTGTAATTTTTCTAAATGGAATTACAAAGTTGAAAATTTGTGATTTTAAGTTGGTTGAGTTGCATAATTATTTTATAAATTTTTTAGGGTGTTAAATTCAATTTTAGGGTGTTAAATTCATCTAGATTTCGGTTAAAAAGCTAAAAAGTCACTTGGTTAGACTCTCTTATTGATTCTTCATCCCTTATTGATTTGAACAACAAGATTAATTGGAAGGGCTACAAAAAGAAGATAATTTTGGGAGGGTGGAAAGATTATATGCTCTTCAAAAATGTAGAGAGACAAAGCTATAGGATTGGAAAATGATTAAAGTGTTTTTTGGGCTCCTAGTTTGTCCAATGATGCTCTATGGGTGTGCTAGTTTGTCCAATGATTCTCTATGGGTGTGTGAATTGTGGGCTAGCAACACCCCATTTCAAAACAGAATCAAATTGAGAAAATCCAAAAATGCTTGATCATGAGCAAGTTCAAAATAAAAAGTTCAGTTTCTTATGAGATAATGTTGAGTGAAATAGGGGCAGCTCTCATTGAAACAATTGCTATGGTGCATCTCATATGATATCTAAAACGAATCAAGCAAATGGGAGTAGGTAGATGGTTTAAAGTTGTCTTCATGGGTGAACAAAGAAAATAAAACATGGGTGAACAAAGAAAATAAAACATGGATGAGACAAAACAACAAATGGATGCATAAATGGAATATCTATCTCAATTTTCCTCCCACAAATATCAAGGAGTTACAGAATTTTGTTATGGAGAAGTTCCACAAGCTTATATGGGGAAAGGAGTTGGGTAGAAAGAAGAGATATTGTATGGAGGAATTTAACCTTACTTGTAATCTCCAACAATAAGAGTACATTGGAGCTAACATTCCATAGGGAGCAAAGATTCTTATCGCTCAATTAAGAACTAAATTGTATCAACTTTGATGTGAAACAGGATGGTGGAAAATACCTAAGGAAGCTTGGTAAGAACGGGTGTGTATTTTTTGCACTTCCAAGGCTAGTGGAATTCGGAAAACATTTTATTTTGGAATGTGAAGTTTTCAGGGATATCAGGTACAATGATGGTAATATGTTAGCAACGATTTCTTGCCATTGTATTTTCAACGAGGGGACGGTAAGAAGGATGGTGAATCATGAATTTTGCTTGTCAACTACTCTGCATAGTGGGCAACTTGATGTGACTCTGATTTTGGATCTAATCTTAGAGTTTGTCATATGATACATTTGTAAATCACATGTATATTATTTAATCTAAAGATTAGGGGCCGCCAAAACTAGTGGTGGTTCGAAAATTCGATGAAATGCTGCTCCGCCCTACGTGATAGCTTTCTTAATTTTATGCTACGTTTAATAATTAAGTTTTTTTGTAATTTTATATTTATTTTTAAATTATTTTTTTCTTGAGAAATGTATTCTAAACAACATAAAAATTGTCAACAACCAATCAAAAAAAAAGAACCAATCAAAAATGAAAATTTTCATTTATAAAAAAATCAAAATTTTCATTTATAAAAAAGTTAAAAATATTATAAAAAATAATTTTAACATTTTTATAAATGAAAATTTTGGTTGGTTCATAATTTTATTATTATTATTTTTTGATTGGTTGTTCAAATTTATATTAAAACAAATTTCTGAAAATAAAAAAATATTTTAAACTTTTTTCTTGACAAAAACTATTCTAAACCACATAAAAATTGTCAACAACTAATTAGAAATCAGAAATTTCACGGGTTATATTGTTTTGGCTTTTGGTAAAAAATAAGATATTTAAAGGGATATAATATTTTTGGTTTTTGGTAAAAAAGGAGAGGAAAAAATTGACTTATATTAAAAACCAAACCAAAAGTTGTTATAAAATTTTCATAATGTTTTAAAAAAAATTATATTAATTTTTTTTCAAGACAAAACTATTCTAAACCACATAAAAATGGTCAACAACTAATTAAAAATCAGAAATCAGAAATTTCACGGGATATATTGTTTTGGCTTTTGGTCAAAAATAAGATATTTAAAGGGTTATAATATTTTCGGTTTTTGGTAAAAAAGGAGAGGAAAAAATTGACTTATATTTAAAAACCAAATCAAAAGTTGACTTATATTAAAAACCAAATCAAAAGTTGTTATAAAATTTTCATAATGTTTTTCAAAAAATTATATTAAAACAAATTTTTGAAAATAAAGAATTATTTTTTAATTTTGTTTATAAAGAATATTTTGATTTGTTATAAAATTTTCATAATGTTTTAAAAGAAATTATATTAAAACAAAATTTTGAAAATAAAAAATTATTTTTTAACATTTTTATAAATGAATATTTTGATTTTTGATTGATTGTTGGCAATTTCTATGTGGTTTAAAATACATTTGTCCGAAAAAAAACTAATTTAAAAATTAATAAAATTTACAAAAATACTTAATTTTATTACATGTAGCATAAATTTAAGAAGTTTATCATGCTGGTTGGAGTAGTTGCATAAATTAGCCACCATTCCTTTTGGCGGCCCCTAAAATTTGGATTAAATTGATGCACAACATGTGATATCATTGTATCATACACAAACTCTGAGATTTAACAGATTGGACTTGATCTGAAATCAGCGCTGTATTATGTTGCCCACTAAATGATGCACAGCATGTGATATCAATGTATCATACGACAAACTCTGAAATTTAATAGCTTGGACTTGATCTGAAATCAGAGCCGTATTATGTTGCCCACTATGCATAGTAGTTGGCAAGCAGAATCCTTGATCACAACCTTTATTTTCTTTGGAAGACTTAGACTCCAAGGATTCTTTGGAAGACCTAGACTCCAGGGATTCAAGGCAACTTTGGCTTGATGCTTAAAAAAACTCAAAACTACTTGTAACCACATAAGCATGCCCTTATAAGCGCACTGGTGAAAGGTATGGATCTAATTTACTCTGGTTTTGAGGAATTTCCAAAGACTCAGAACTACTTGTAACCACATAATCCTGCCCTTATAAGTGCACTGGTGAAAGGTATGGATCTAATTTACTCTGGTTTTGAGGAATTTCCGAGACTCAGAACTACTTGTAACCACATAATCATGCCCCCTATAAGCGCACTGGTGAAAGGTATGGATCTAATTTACTTTGGTTTTGAGGAATTGATGTGTATTCCAACAAGTGTCATCGTTGTTTAAGTTGGTTTATCCCTTTTCTGCAAAGGATTAATACTTATTTCCACATTCTCCCCATGATTTTCATATTCCCTGTGTCGATTATGGCTCTGCATACATAAGAGAATAGACAATAATCAGCTCGTTTGGGTTTGTGATGACACGAACAAATGTGAGTTTTTTCTAATTTGAATCCTTGCACTTTGTTTTCCAAGCATGCTTCAGTTATTTTTCATTTTCTTTTTCATTTATAATAGTTGATCTTAGTAAATCTGACTTTTTTCCATACCCTGAAGGAAATAAATAAATCCAACCCCATTAAAAAGAAGAAAAACACCACTCTTCCGAGACTCAGAACTACTTGTAACCACATAATCATGCCCCCTATAAGCACACTGGTGAAAGGTATGGATCTAATTTACTTTGGTTTTGAGGAATTGATGTGTATTCCAACAAGTGTCATTGTTGTTTAAGTTGGTTTATCCCTTTTCTGCAAAGGATTAATACTTCTTTCCACATTCTCCCCATGATTTTCATATTCCCTGTGTCGATTATGGCTCTGCATACATAAGAGAATAGACAATAATCAACTCGTTTGGGTTTGTGATGACACGAACAAATGTGAGTTTTTTCTAATTTGAATCCTTGCACTTTGTTTTCCAAGCATGCTTCAGTTATTTTTCATTTTCAAGCATGCTTCAGTTATTTTTCATTTTCTTTTTCATTTATAATAGTTGATCTTAGTAAATCTGACTTTGTGCCATACCCTGAAGGAAATAAATAAATCCAACCCCATTAAAAAGAAGAAAAACACCACTCTCTGTCCAAGACTCTTGTTACTAGCAAAACAAAATGAGAGAAATTCGCCTCCCACTACTCATAGTCCACTATTGTAATTTGTTATAAATAAACCGACTTTTTATGGGACACCTTACTTTTAGGCCGCAATTGTTATAAAGCTTCAGTATTTAATCGGTGTTATCTCTGGCCTCCATTGAGTTTTTCATCTGTTATTTTTCTATACTACAGAAAATCTAGATCAACAATTAAGTTTCCATCTTTGAAATTGGGGAGTAATTGCCTGTACCCAATATCCTTGACAACAATGCCCTATTGCTCAAATCCTTTGACTTTTCTCTAGGCAAGTCATATCTAAGCATTTTAATATCTCCAACTATCTTTAGGCATTCTTGACATTCAACATGTTGTCCTAAATGATCTTCAACACATTGTAGCTGTGAGTGCCTAAATGTGTCATATCTCTTAAAACCTGACGCCAACATTTTAATATCTCCAACTATCTTTAGGCATTCTTGACATTCAGCATGTTGTCCTAAATGATCTTCAACACATTGTAGCTGTGAGCGCCTAAATGTGTCATATCTCTTAAAACCTGACGCCAGAATTTTTGTCGAACTCTTAGTAACTTGGCAAAATTTTCATTGTGGAGATGAGACCTTAGTATTCCTTGTTAAATGCTTTTCTAAGTCATTATGGTCCTAAAATCCACGTAGTCTAACGAGGCGGAGGAGTTTCCCAGAAAGTTATGCAAATTTTGTCATATTTAGAGAAAATTTAGAGAAAATCCGGCAAGGATTTTTGTAAATCCAAGTTATAGTTCTTAAACTTCAAAATTTTAGGTGTCTTAGACGTCTTTGATGGTGCTGAATCCATTTCCACCATCAAAAACACGATTCAAACACTGTTTCTACAAGATATTTTGAAATTTTTTTGCCCAGATTTTGCCCACTTTTGGCCGTCCGGGCAATTCGTCCACCTTGTTAGACGACTCCCCTGAAATCTGGTTGACTTAGACTGAGGAATTGTAAACCCAAAGAACCTCCCGAATCTAATGATGTTTTCTGGGAATTTAATCTGACTGTAGTGGCTATAGAAGATTCTAAGATTAAAGTATTTTTGGTTCGAAAGCCTTTTTGGTTTGGAAATATTTCTAGCTGAGTGTTAGGTATTAAACTTTCCATTCATCATGAATCGTTAACGCTGAAAATCTAAGGGTAATAGGAGTAACATTGCTTGGACCAATCGCCATGCCTTCAGCTACAGCTCTCAGAGGAAGGAAAGATGAGGGTTGAGCGCATGAAGATTCTAAGATTAAAGTCTTTTTGGTTCGGAAGGTGGTAAATATTTCTGGCTGAGTGGTTGGTATTAAACTTTCCATTCATCAGGAACTGTTAACCCTGAAAATCTAAGGGTAATAGGAGTAACATTTCTTGGACCAATCGCCACACCTTCAGCTACGCTCTCAGAGGAAGGAAAGATGAGGGTTGAGAGCAAGAAGAGTAGTATAGACAAAGCAAAGACATACTGTGGCATGAAGCTAGGTAATATGGAAATGGGCATATATATCAAACTCAATAGTTGATTAATCTGAGGGTTTGTGAGAGATACTTGATATCTTGGGGCTACCATGACCACACTGGACCGTTATGGGTTTGTGAGAGATACTTGATATCTTGGGCGTACCATGACCACACTGGACCATTATGCACTGGTGCTTCAAAGCCTCCTAGTAAAGCATATGTTGAAATTGGTTAAATCAATAGCACAAGTCAAACAAGAAATATTAAGCTCAGGGCGAACAAGTGATTAAATACCAAACTTATATCAGAGCCAAATCTGTGTCAAGACTAGGGAAGACAAGTGGATTAAGTCGGGATCATAGACAAATCTGTGTCAAAGGATACGACTTGCTGATCCCTCCCCTTCCATTGGGATTCCTTCTTCTCAAAGCTGATCCCAAAGGGAAGGCTGTGTGTGAGTCTTTCACTCCTTACAACTCCCCGGGGTCCTCAGACATAAATACATTTGACTGTGATATAGACCTGCTGGTAACATTACGGTCTGTCGCAGAGAGAAGAGGGGAAGTAGACACTTCCGTGGGAGAAAGGGTAGAAAGGATATGACTTCCAGGGATCTAAAATTGATTGATATTCCTATATCAGAAATCGCATCTGATGATTTCACTGCAAAAGGGCCTCTTAGAGCAAGCCGGCCATCTGATGTTTGCAATGAATAACATCCTGTCTATGAACATTTGGGGCCTTGGAGCAGACCCAAAGTTTATGGCCCTAAAGGACCTATTTCGGTCCACAAAGTCCAGATTGCTCTTGATACAGGAAACAATGCATGATTGTTCACAAACCATCTCATATTTCAGAAGGATGTTCCCAACTTGGCACATGGTGGCAACCAATGCTGTAGGATTGTCCGGAGGTTTAGCTGTATTATGGGACCCAAAATGGATTAAAGCGGTTGCCTTTCAATGTTTTGCCGGCATTCTCATATTGGCCTACATTCGAGATTGTCCTGATCCTGTTCACATATTAAACATATATGCCCCATATAGAAATCGTTATCCATTTTGGGAAAAATTTCTATCATCAGAATTCCTTGATATTGATTCCTTAATTATTGGGGGCGATTTTAATAGTACTCTATGTAACGATGAGATTTGGGGCAATGGCAGGAAAATCGACCCAATTGGCCGCATGATCCGGAATGCCATCATTCAAAATAATTTCATTGACATTCAGCCGGATTGTCGAGGGCCCACTTGGGACAATGGACGGTCAAATGACTCTTTCATGGCTAAAAGGCTAGACAGATTTATCCTTCATGGAAATCTGATTGAGAGATTTGGTCTCCCTTTGATGAAAATAATTCTTGTGTTTATATCAGATCACCACCCTATTTCTATTCAATGGAATAATATTGGATGCAGATTCGGTTACCCATTTAAATTTAACTGAACGTGGCTCTCTGATGAACACTTCAATCAGTTTATAAAGGAATCGTGGCAGCAACATACAAGTCCGGCTCAGAATCAGACACAGGCTTTTATTAATCGTATGTCTAATCTACGCAGCAAAGTCAAAAAATGGCAACGGGAGAAATCAGAATCCAATAGAAGAGAGCTGAAAGACATAGATAAGGAATTGCAATACTTATCTACGCACTTCAAAAACGCTTCCATATCCTCACATACTCGGAAACAAATATGGGACCTCGAAAAAAGGAAACAAAAGATTCTAGCAGAGGAAGAAGCCACTTGGCGTCTCAAGAGTCATGCCTTATGGCTCAGGGAAGGAGATAAAAATACCAAGTTTTTTCACAGATTTGCAAACAGGTGGAGGCAAGTGAACACGATTTGGGAAATAAAGGATGAAGCTGGTAAATCTTTTTTCTCCCAGGAGGATATATCACGTGAAGCTGTAAAATTCTTCAAAAAGGCCTACAACAGAGATATCGGAAGTGACATTGAAGATATTCTATGGGGCATTGATCTGTACCCTGCTATGTTTGATGAAAATCAAAACGCTGCCCTATTCTCTGAAGTCACTGAGGATGAATTATTGGCGATGATGAAATCCTTTCAGAAAGACAAATGTCTGGGGCCAGACGGTTGGTCTATTGACTTCTTTATCCACTTTTTCGACTTGTTCAAGGATGATATACTAAATATGGTCGAGGAATCAAGATTAAATGGTAACATCAGTCATCGAATTACCTCCACTTATATTGCTCTGATTCCTAAGAAGAAACTCTCTACATCTTTTTCTGATTATCGACCAATTTCTTTATGCAATGTTCTGTATAAGATAATCTCAAAAATCATTGCTATACGAGTGAGGAATGTTTTATCTCTGCATCTGTCCCCAGAACAGCACAGCTTTCTCAAGGATAGGAACATCTTAGATGCGGTGGCCCTTACTCAAGAATCCCTACATTCTATACATACTAGGAAATTGGATGCTGCTATATTAAAAATAGATCTAAAAAAGGCATATGACAGTGTGGACTGGGGCTTTATCCGATGTCTTCTAGCCAGGATTGGTCTTGATAACAGGTGTTCTAGGTGGATCATGGCGTGTGTGGTGGAGGTTAATTATGTTGTCTTGATCAACGATTTCCCACTCCTTTTTTTAAAGCAGCCAGGGGGCTTAGGCAAGGATGCTCCTTGTCTCCACTCCTTTTCATACTAGTAATGGACTCTCTCAGCCTCCATATCAAGAGGGCGATTCAACAAAATTTCTGTCGGCCCCTTCCCATATGTAGAGGAATATTCATCTCCCATAATTTTTTCGTCGATGACATTCTTATAACTGCAATTCTGTGCAGAGCATCCTGGATTTGCTTACATGAGATCTTGGGAAGATTCCAAAGCACTACTGGCATGATTGTTAACGAAGGGAAATCATCCTTTCATGTTGAAGACGTAAATGGGGATCTGATTACTTTCCTTACACAACTATTCAACATAAAAGCAATTCCACTTCGGAATGGGCTCAAATATTTGGGATTCAATCTGAAATCTGTAGGATATCGAGTGGCCGATTGGTCTTGGATAGCAGATCATTTTTACAAGAAAATTGCAGCATGGGAGTATATATGTTTATCTAAAGGAGGATGCATGATCCTGACTCAAGTTGTTCTTGTACAAACAATGGTCTATTGGGCGCACCTGTTCTATATCCCATCTGCTATAATTAACAATTTGAACAGGATGACTGCCAATTTTATATGGGGATGCAACAAAGACCAACATAAATACCACCTATCCAAACTTTCTGTGCTGGCGCGCCCTAAACATATGGGAGGATGGGGCATATTGGATTTATCGCATTTCAGGAAGGCACTTCTTTGCAAATCTATGTGGAAAGCAATTATGGGTGACTCGTTGTGGAGCTTGGCCATTCAAGCTAAATACATGGACAACATGGACATGTCATACTGGATCAGGGAAAATCACATTGGGTCCTCACTTGGATCTGCTATTTGGAGAGGCTTTAGGAAACTGGAACCATATTTCAGGCAAAATCTAATCTGGAAATTTCAGACTGGAGCAAAGATTATGATAGGATGGGATGAATTTGCTGGAGGGGCTGGAAAAATTCATGTATCTCCTCGGTTAATGAGATCGCTCCACAACAGGGGTATCTTCTTCTGGGCTAGTGCCATTCGAAAATGGGAAGGAGCCATTCCCATTTGGAAAACTGTGAATGAATTGCATCTTCGAGATGACATGGAGGTTCAATGGAATGCTATTATATCCTCGCTGCGCGCCCATGGCATATATCGCTCTGCGGATAAAGACTTTCTCATATGGAAGGGACTGGGTGGCTCCTCGGCAGTCCATGTTAAGCATATATATCTACAGTTTCTAATCTCTGAGGCAGGTAATACTGGAGACATCTTTCCTCCAACCTTCTGGAAATTGGGATGCCCCTCAAAGATCATAATCTTTGCATGGCTGGTGTTTCACAATAGGAATCTCACTTGGGAAAATTTACAAAAACGAAATTGGCACGGGCCTGCCATTTGCCTTCTTTGCAGAAATAACTCTGAAAACAATACACATCTATTTCTCACTTGCCCACAGGTGCAGCCTATCTGGCAGAATCTTGCTGCTCACTATGGTTTCACTCACTGCTCCTTCCCATCCATTCCTGAAGCTTTTAAAAGATGGAGCATCATGAACAAAGAATGGTGGGCCATCCCATTATTGACCATTTGGGCCATATGGAAATGGAGAAATGGTATGATCTTCAGTTCAAAAGTGGAATCTAACTCTTCTGTAGTTGCATCTATCTTATCTCTATACAGCGCCCTTGATTTGTCAGGACAGAACAGGAACAGGAATGGAAGAAGCCAAATGGCATCGGTGAACAGGAACAGGAATGGAAGAAGCCAAATGGCATCGATGACCACGACTTCTCCATGTGCTTATTTCGACGGAGCTGCACAACATGGGATGTGTGCTTGTGGTGTATACATCAATCCAGCAGATGGTTAGGCTTTTGAAATTTATTGGAATGCTGGACCAGGGTCCAACAACAGAGCTGAGGCAGTGGCATTAGCTGGTCTTCTTTCTTTTTGTATCTTTCTTGACATTCTGAATTTGCAAATCTATGGAGACTCGAAGGTTATAACTGATCATGTCTTGTCAAAACACAACATAAAAAACATTCATCTTGCTGGATGGCTGGACAGGATTGCAGCTTTATGGAACACCAAGAGGGACTATACTATTTCACATATTGACAGGAACAAAAACAAAAAAGTTGATGCTTTATCCAAAATAGGCTTAACTTCTCCCCAAGGTCTTTGGAGGATGCAGATCACAACGGACAGCAACAACTTCCAGATCCAGGACTTTTGTCTTTCGGGTATATAACTATATCAATGGCAAAATATCTGGTATGTTTTTATACTTGCCCATACTTTGGCATATTTCTTAGCAAAGGTTTGCACAATTATATTTTGTTGTCATCAAAATCATTTTGTTTTCTATATCTGTTGATCATATGTATCTATCTCCACACAATCATCTTGTAGTTGAACAGGAAATCTATCTAATGTTTTTGTTTAATCTCAAGATATGGCGCGGTCCACACATCTGCCTCTGCTAACGGCATTATCAATCGAGTCATGTATGCTTATATTATCCACTATCATGAATATAATACAAATATATAGCTTTTTTTTCGTGTTGAGATATTTATATTTTCTTATTTAGAACATTAGAGATAATGCCTCTTAGTGAAAATGTTTGTTTACCAGATTTTCAAATCGAAGTGTCCACAACCATTACCCAATCTCGATGACAATTTTGAATTTTATGGTCTCACATAAGTCTCCTTAGATATTAGACTACATCTAAAAGATCTATGATATTGTGTTTGTGTTTGAGATGTATCCCAAAAAGGTGTTCTTCACAATATTTCAGATTACTACTTATTAGTATTTTAATTGTGGTTATGGATTATTTTTTAAAAAGGGTTTGTTTTGATGATTTTGTTTGGTATATTTCATGGTTAATTGTTTTTTATCTTTTATAATTTGGTAAATGAATGATGCATTTGGTAATTTTCACAATAATGTGTACATATATCCCAATATATATGGGAATTTTAAATTCAATTTTCTTAATTTTATTTTTTTGGATGGTTTAAAAATAAATTTAATAGCTTGAATTAATTATATTGTGCGTTTATAATCATGATAAAAATAAACCAGTGGGCTTAATAACTAAGAGCATATTTTTCATTGTAAGCAGTGAGACAAGGTAGAGTATATATAGACAAGGTAGAGTATGTATGTCTTCGTAGGTTTTAGCAATCTGCGAAGGTGGGTCCCTTATCCCACAATCAAGAGGGTCTTATACACCAATTTGGTGTTTGGCTTGGTTGTGACCTTAAAATCATATATATATATATATATATATATAATTCAGTAATTTATAATATACATTTATCATATTAAATATGAAAAAAGGAGTAATTGATATGCCTTCAAAAAGGTATATATAAAAATTTAATGTATAAGCAAAATCTCCAACATTTTCAACCAATTATATCTGAGGATTGATAAGCACTTGGTTATAGAGCATTTAATTTTTGTATGTTGGTTTTCACTTGGTTGAATCTAAAGTTATTTAGATTTGACAATGTAAAATCTAACTATTTAAATTTGACATTGGGAAGCCTAACATATAGAGTATTAAATACTTTGTAGTCAGGGGTTTATTGCTCACCATTTAATATATATATATATATATATATATGAGTTTGGATTGACTAACACTACCAGCCAATCCTACTAGGTTATAGAGCATTTAATTTTTGTATGTTGGTTTTCACTTGGTTGAATCTAAAGTTATTTAGATTTGACAATGTAAAATCTAACTATTTAAATTTGACATTGGGAAGCCTAACATATAGAGTATTAAATACTTTGTAGTCAGGGGTTTATTGCTCACCATTTAATATATATATATATATATATATATATATATATGAGTTTGGATTGACTAATACTACCAGTCAATCCTACTAGGTGACCAATAAACACTTGGCTATAAAGCATTTAATGTTCTGTATGGTTGGGTTTTAATGTTCTCTATGTTTTGTAATTTATTATTTATTATTTAATATACATTTATCATAGTAATTGATATGACTTCAAAAACGTATATATAGAAATTTAATGTATATGTTAAATGAATCTCCAACATTTTCAATCAATTTTATTTGGGGATTAATAAGCACTTCGTTACATAGCATTTAATGTTTGTATGTTGGTTTTTACTTGTTCAACTCTAAAGTTAGTTAGATTTGACAATATGAAATTCAACTATCTAAATTTGACATTGTGAAACCCAACATATAGAGCATTAAATAATTTGTAGTCATGTACTTTTTGTTCACCATCTAAAAGGTATATATATATATATATATATATATATTTGGATCGACTAATACTACCAATCAATCTTACTAGACTAGGCGGCCAGTAAGCACTTGGCTATAAAGCATTTAATGTTATGTATGTTGGGTTTTGTATGGTCGAATATAAAGTTATTTTGATTTCAAAATGTGAAAACCTACCATAGAGAGCATTAAATACAATGTAGGTAGGTGCTTATTGCTCATCAACAAAATGGGTATAGAAAATTTAATGTATATATGAGCATGAATATAGATTGACCAACACTATTAATCAATTTTATTGGGTGATCAATAAGCACTTGGCTACATAACATTTATGTATATCGGGTTTCATTGTCAAATCTAAGCTTATTTAATCTTATTTAAACTTTACAGTGTGAAATCTAACATATAATCTAACATATAGAGCATTAAATACACTGTAAATAGATGCTTATTGTTCACCATCACATTGACTTAAAGAACTTATCAAAATTTTTGTATTTTTAAGTAACACATTATTTTTATTCTTTGAATAACAAAAGATATATATATATATATATATATATATATATTTGTTTGCTATCACATCGATCTAAACAAATCAAATCAAAAGTTTTTTTTAAGCAACAAGATTCATACTCTTTAAACAACAAAATATTAAAATATCAATGATTTTAGAGGGAGGAGGGTATTTTATGCCCCTTTCTAGATCATACTAATGTAACTCGTTTGCAGGTAACAAATTAAATCAAAAGTTTTTTTAAGCAACAAGATTCATACTCTTTAAACAACAAAATATCAATGACAACAAAATATTAAAATATCAATGATTTTAGAGAGAGGAGGGTATTTTATGCCCCTTTCTAGATCATGTGAATGTAACTTGTTTGCAGGTTTTGGAATATTCTATAAATCTCATGGACATGAATGAAGTCAACACATTGATCTAAACTAAATAAAAAAAAAATTATTCTTTAAGCAACTAATTTTTTTTATTCTTTAAGCACTATGTACATAATTATTTTTGGAGAGAGGTCAGTGCTTTATGCCCCTTTTTAGATCGCATGAATTTATGCTCCTTTGTAGATCACATGATTTTTTTTTTGAGAGAGATCAGTCCTTTATGCCCTTTTCTAGATCACATGAAATTTTGGATTATTCAGAAAATTCAATGGACTTGAGCAAAGTCAAATAAATGATTTTAGAGAGAGGTGGGTACTTTATATGATGCAGAAGCATCTTAGCAAAATTATTCCACTTGTATTTTCTATAAATCGTGATATTTGGCCTAGGAGAATCTGTGTTAGTTTGGAGGTTATGCTGAAGTGTTCCTAGGGGAAAATGTAAAAATTATATTAGGTGGAGTGGCATTATCCTCTAAGGGAAAATGTAAAAATAAATAGGTGGAGTGGCATTATCCTCTAGAAGAGGGGCATATGTAGGAATACGAGAGCTAATAGTTACAACCTCCATTTTGTATTAGAGATATTTTTTTAGGAGAGGATGAGAGGAAGAGGGGGACATGAGAGGGAAAAATCTATTGTGTCCTGAGTAGTTGTTGGACTTGTGTAATGAAATTGCAAATCTGTGCAATTGTTCGGTTCCATGTAATCCAATATCAATGTGAGTTATATTCTTTCTTCACTATGTGCTTGATCCCTACGGTCTTGCGTTAATATTCTGTGAGGAAAGGAGATAATTGAACCCCTCATATCCAATTGTTTGTGTGCATTAAAAGCATCCTCGTAGTAAGGATCCCTTGCTAAAGGATCGAATAGTTGCAGGTGTCGTAAGTACCAAAGGAGGATAGATTTGAAATTAGTTGAGAATTTGCAGTCGGTTTGGGGTTTGTAGTTTTTGGTTCTTGCAAATAAATAAGCCTATGTAAGCATTGAGATATGTTTTATTCCATGAAGTTAGGGCACTATGTTCGATTCCTAGCATTGAGTACTAACTCAACACAAGGTTTTGTCACAACAGAGGTGTGGTTCCGCCCATGCACAAGGTTCCACTTCGAAGTTCCATCGAACACCAAAATGGTTTTCATTGTGGGTGATTTCAATTTCAGACTCCCCTCTTGCTAACTCATGACTCATGACAAACCACGAGGGTGGGGATGGGGCTCGAAGTGAATCAGGGCCGTAGATTAGACCCACACTACAATCTCATTGTTTAGAGGTAGAACCCCATTAACAAAGGTTCCATGGAGGTGGTCCCCATTTTAGACATCCCACCCCCTTGTTAAACCACGTCAGACCAAAGAGACCTCAAAGTGAACTCGGGTCGTTTATCGATTCGCGCCTATGACAATGCCATCCAAAGTAATGTGAAAATTCCTAAGCTGGAATCCCCATTGCAGAAAATTGATGTTACTTCTCCTACTTGTTAATTCATGCAAGTTATTTACTGTGTTCTATGGTAATACCGAAGCAAATACATCTACAACCTTCACTTAATTAACATATATGTGGAAACAAAATATTGAGAAAGAAAGAAAAATACAACAGATAGGACAGTTATTTTTGGACAAAAGTCCTTGGAACAACCCAATGCCGAAAAACTGGTGTAGCAGCTCCGAGGGTTTATTATTATTAGGCAGTAGCAAAATCTGAATACATCACTAAATACCTCACAGGGTTATTCAGTTACAGAGAGAAATACTAGCAGAAGCCTTGCGAGTTTTACCTCACACAATCTCTGAGAAATCCTGGCTGAACTAGCCCCAAACTGACTGCCCCCCGACTATTCTGGCTGCCTTTGCGCAGTGTCTACATCAGCCGAGCGTCAAGCTCTCTAGGTGTTGCGTCACTTCTCTGGCTAGTCTATCTATTGCCCAGGAAATTCGATTTATGCCTCCCAATCTCACACCCCGGCTCCCGGCTTCTAAAAATCGAATTCCTCTGTAGATTTCAGACTCCTCTCTCTCCCTCTGCGTTGATTTTGTGTGGCCCTTTTGGCCTTGTGTCAGCCTCTGTGTCAAGGCTTTTGGATCACTCACTGCCTGTCTCTGCTGATGTATCTCCAGCTGAGAATCTCTCTCCAGAAGATGCTATCCCTGCCCCTCAACTGCAAGAGATCTCCTCAAACGATTTTTCCTCCTGAGAACTGCTCACTTCAGAAAATCGATTTTCTCTATCTCTTTGTGTGTTTTCCAAATGACCCTCAAGCCCCTTCTTATATCTTTCCGTTGGACAACCAATGGCCTAAATTAAAATGTAATCAAAGGCTCAGATCGTTTTGGCTTGATCCATGGATTTTTCGAGAAGTTTCTCCCTTGATTAGATTAATACCCATTAATATTTTAATTTTACTAAGTTTAGACTTAGGAACCCCATTAAAAATATTAATTATTTTCATAAAATCACTTATGGGTGGAATTTCCGAAAACGTTTTTTGGGTTCTTTGGAATACCTGTACCCAAGCCTCCCTGCAAAATTTGAGACTTAGAGCACATCTGGTGCTACCCCAAATCAACAAGTAAGCCCCTTCATAACACATTATGAGAATTTTGAGGTCTAAAATGGGCCTCCTAAGGAAATTATAAAATAATAGTGGAAATAATAAAATAAGATTACATTACATCATCAAATTTTAGAGGGTAAAAAGAAAAATTATTATTTCAACTTATCTCACTATGGGTTTATTTCGAGTGGGAACACTCGTTGGATGCATAATTTGATTCCTCACCCAAGGCGTACCCATGTTGCATACTTTCAATGGACCTTGCTACACGAAAAATGAGAAATACATGAAAAACGTGATTGCAATCACGTTTTTCATGTATTTCTCATTTTTCGTGTAGCAGCCTGCAGGGTCCATCAAAAGTATGCAACATTGGTACTTTTTGGAAGAGGAATTAAATTTTGCATCCAATGAGTACTCCCACTTGAAATTTGAGTAAAACATTAGGGATATAACTTGAAAATACAAGTTGAAAAAGTAGTTTTATTATTTTATTATTTTTTAATCTTTTTATTTTTTTACTCCAAAAATGATGAATCATCCCCCATGGTTGACATCATCATCTTGAATCCTATTGGTTTGCATAAAGTTTATTTTGGTTGTACATTTTTCTTAGGAAGCCCATTTTAGACCTCAAAATTCCTCTAATGAAGGGCTATACATAGTAGAATACCAATATGATAAGTGGTAGGTGGTCCCATTAGTTGTCATCCTTGACAGACGGAACACTTTACATCTATTGTCACCATTGTTCTATAGACGTAGCCCTATTGTGAAAGCACATTAGGCCATAGGCATTGATGAGCGGTAGGAAGTCTTGTTGATTAATAGATCTGATAGATGACAATTCTCCCAACAATTGTGGGTTCTGTCTTAACTTTGACAGGGAAAATTCAAAATAAAATAAAATTTTGACGCACGAAGAGGATTGAGGTGGCACCCATAAAGTGGTATTAGAGAATAGTCTCTTGGAAATGGTAGAAAGACACAAAGGAGCATCTTGAGGAGCAGTTTGAAAGAGATCTGTGAAAATAAAAAAGGCCTATAGTGAATGCAACTATAGAAGAGGAGATGAAGCACATTCAAGAGAGTTTGGTAGCAATAGAAAGTTCCTAAAGGCTAGGAGATGACAACGAAGATGCCAGTGGAACTGAAGAATAGCCTTCTCGTGAAGGAGGAGGAAGAGAATCAATAGAGGAAAAAATGTTGAGGATGATAGCCAAATTAGGTGTCAGACTGAAGATGGAAGTACCTGCAGATGAAGGTATGCAAGGTAATTTGAATGTTGATAAATGAATGGATTGGCTAAATGCTATGGACAAGTATTTTGATTATGAACAATTTGATGAGGTAAGAAAGTGAAGTTTGCTTTCACGAGATTGAACGAACTTGCAGCTCTACAGTGAGATGAAATGAGGGCTGACAGGAAAAGAAAAGGCAAGCCCAATATCGGAAGTTGGGGCAAAATGGTGGCAAGAATAAAAAACAAGTTCTTACCAAGGATTACTAGTTATATCTTTTCAAGCAAGTTCTTACCAAGGATTACTAGTTATATCTTTTCAAGTAGTTGCAGAACCTTAGATAGAGATCCATGACAATGAAAGAATATACAAAAGAATTGTATAGATTAAATATGAGAGCTAGACAAATTGAAGAGGATGTTGAAAAGGTTGCCAAATATCTTAATGGCTTGAGGTGTGAGATTCAAGATGATATTGGTATCTTGACTCTAAACATAGTTTGGGATGCTTATTAAGCTGCCTTGAAATATGAGGAAAATATTTCAAAGAAACAAAGTTAAAATACCAGAGTAAAAGGTCATGCTAGAGGCAAGGGACAATTAGGTAGCAGAGAAAGATATTCAGGAGGTCACTTGAGAGGAAGAAGATCTTCCTCTAGAGCTAGAGGTAAAAGCAAAGACTACTAGCCTAGATGCTACAAATGTGGATAGTTAGGCCATATGTCATGGGGATGCCCAGAGAATACTCCAACAGGATAGAGGAGTATACATGTGGAAAAAACCAAAGAAGAGAATGTGAATGCAATGGCAATTAAAGAAGTTGTTGAAGCATGAGAATCCCTATTATTGAAGAAAGTTTTAATTAAATCAGAGAAAGAAACTAAAAAACTAGCCCCGAGGAGGAGTTTGCTTAGGATCGTGTGTAAGACAAGAGGTAAGTGTTGTAAGATTGTAATTGATAGTGGTAACACATATAATCTTGTTTCGACATAGATGGCAGAGAAACTAGATTTAGAAAGGAATTCCAATTCTAACCCCTTACAAATTTTCATGGTTGCCAAAACGCTAGCAAATCTTAGTCAATGAACAATATAAAGTAGATATTCAGATTGGAAGGTACAAGGATGAAATATTGTGTGATGGAATTCTTGTGGATGTTTCCCATATTTTGCTGAGAAGGCCATGGAAGTTTTATAGGAGATTTATCCATGATCGTAGAAGGAACATTGACACACTTGAGAAGGATGGTCACAAACATACACTATTGCCTTTACAAGATGGAGGAGTTAAAGAGGAACTTGTTCCTAGTGTGTTGTTGATGAGTGGCAAGGAGTTGCTACAAGAGGTAAAAAAGAAGGAACTACATTTTGCCTTGATTGGTAAACTCAAGGAGATTTTACTAGCACAAGTTTAAATGATTTTCTTGAGGAATTCAAGCATATATTGGGATTTTGTTGATATAAATGTGGATGAATTACAAAGTAAACTACCCCTTATTCGAAGCATCAACCATCATATAGATATGATTCCAGGAGAAAATCTTCCAGACAATGCAGCCTGCAAAATGACTCCTCAAGAAAATGGAGAGATAAAGAAGCAAGTGCAAGGGTTGTTAGACAAAGGTATTATCAGATAAAGTTTAAGTTCATGTGTTGTTCCAACAACCCTTAGTCCAAATAGGGATGGTGGATGGAGGATGTGCACTGGTTTGAGGGCCATCAACAAAATAACAATCAAGTATTATTTCCTCTTCCATGCGTTGACAACTTAATTAGTTATTTGAGTGGGGCTGGATATTTTTCTAAAATTGATTTAAAGAGTGGGTATCACCAAATCCAAATAAGAGAAGGGGATGAGTGGAAAACAACCTTTAAGACTTGTTAATGTTGGAAAACCATGAGACTTATGTATTTAGATGATTTTCCTTATTCTTGATAATTACTTGTGATAAGTGTTGGCCTTTTATTACTTTATTAAATCTTTGCTCATCAAGGAATTACCAAAACAATGAATATCACAACAAGACAGAGTACACAAGATATAGGCTCCAAGCCAAGGCAAAACCCCTCCAAGGGGAAAACCCATAAATGCTTATGTTCTTCTTTAGAATCTGCTTACAATAGAGACTTGCAAGACCCAAAGACCAAAGCCAATAAACCCTCCAAGCCCCAAGCCAATCCCTAGCAAGATCTTCCTTGAGACAACTTCCAGAACTTCGATACTGCTTCTTTGATGCTGGAACTTTGACCCCTGCAACACAATTTTGACCTTGCAATTTTGGCCTCCTACAACAACTTCAGAATTTCAGCCTCCTGCAACTAGTAGCTTCACAAACCCTAGTGAGACAAGGAAAGCGATTCTTTAACAAACTTCAACTTTTTCTCCTTTTCTTCGTCCTCCCATCTCCTCTTCTTCACCTTCGCTATTGCAGATTGAATTTGCTTGAGATGAGTGTCCAAATGAGTCGAGTTTCACTCCTTTATATAGACTTTCTTGAGGGTCGAATTCCCTCTCTTTAGGTCGACTTGATCTATTCCTTGGGCGACATGGTCTTGGGCTTATCCATGGCTTTTCTTGACAAAATAAATATTTTTCTTCATTGCAATGAGTCAAAATGGGACTATGACACATGGCCAATATTATTCTTTACCCTAGAAAGACCTAAAAACATGAAGAACATGTTTTTGACTCGAATTTGAGTATGAAACCCATACTCCAATTTTTTTTTTTCTTTCTTTATAAAGAATTTAAAATGACATGACTACAATTACATCATAATGAAGACCGAACGTAGTTACAATTTTCAACACTCCCTCTTAACTAGGGAGGTATTCATGGTACAAGGAATCTCAATCTTGAAGCATTCTCATAAGAAGAGTCAGATTGATAAGCCATCTTTTGTCAAGCATCTTTATCATAACCAACACTGTCCCTGAAGGCCTTAACTGGACAAACTCATCTTTAATTATGAGCATTATGCTGGGAGGCTTTACGTGAGCTGCCACACTACCTCTCAAGGCACATACCCCATCCAGATGTCTACAAGGTATGTCCTTTTAGGACTATTCTTATCTTGGATTCCCAAACCTGGATCCTCAAAGAATATCGGTCCTCTTCAACTACTCTTATTTTAGATGCGTACCTCATCCTCAAAGAGCATCGATTAACAACTTCTTTCCTTAGATTCTACAATCCATAAGAAGTTCCAATCTAGATGCTTATCCAATCCTACGGACTCCATTCTTTCTTTATGGCCTTCACTAAGACTTACGACTGTTAGTGCTAGTGTAGTGCCCGACCCATTTAGACAAGAGCTATCCGATATCACCCCCTCTCTATTATGGAAGAGATATCCACCAAACCAAGCTTACCTCTCAGGTACTCGAGATTCTTGTTGGTAATGCTTTAGTCAGTATGTTTGCTACCTATTCATCTATAGGTAGATAGTGCAACTCCACAACCCTATCTCGTACCAAGCTTCTGATGTAGTGGTACTTCTTGTTTATATGTTTCGTCTTCGCATGAAATACCAGGTCTTCCATCAATCTTATGTAACTCTAATTATCACAATCTATCCATATAGGGCTAAGTGGTCCTTCAAACAAGTCTGAGACTTTGATATCAACTTCCTCAGCCAAACTGGTTCCTAATAGGCCTCACTTGTAGCAACATATTAAGCTTCAACACTACTCAAACCAATTGTATCCCGCTTTTTACTCATCCATGAGACCATGGAAGATCCTAGGTTGAAGCATCCACCTGTCGTGCTTCTTCCTTCTGAATCTGTATATCCCATGAGTTGGAATTCATTACCAATGTACAGAGGAAGTGATATATAGTTCCATGTAAATCTCTTAGAATATCCTTGGATGCAATCTAATGATCATGTTTTGGCTCCATTTGAAATTGACTCAGGACATTTATTGTAAAACAAATGTCCGGCCTTGTGTTTACTAGATTCATCAAGGACCCAATCAATTGTCTCTAGCAAGTAGGGTCCATTGGACTAGATTTTGGACTCAACTTCTTTAAATTGGTAATCATAGGAGTCATCATAGGGTTACAATCCATCGTGCCATACTTTTGAATCATCTTGATCACATACTTACCTTGACCAAGCTATATTTCTCCTGGCTTCTCCCATACTTCTAGTCCCAAGTAATAATGCATGATCCCAAGATCCTTCATATCGAACTTGGGTACTAATTGCTTCTTACATTCCTGAATTTGATGTTCTACATCTGTGTCTAGTAGATCATCCACATACAAGAGTATGATTATGGGTTCACCCTAGACCACCTTGATATATAGGTTAGGGTTTGCAGTGATCTT
Source organism: Pinus tabuliformis (assembly GCA_031772625.1). NCBI lineage: Eukaryota > Viridiplantae > Streptophyta > Pinopsida > Pinales > Pinaceae > Pinus > Pinus tabuliformis. The sequence goes on from CM062818.1 coordinate 1,200,121,310, forward strand.
GGTAAAACTGAGTCTCAATAGGTATGCATCCATTCTTGCATACCAAGCCCTAGGTGCTTACTTTAAGCCATATAGAGCCTTCTTCAATCTGCAGACATGAGTCTCCCTCTGATTTATTTCAAATCCTTGAGGCTGCTCAATGTAAACCTCCTCATCGATGGTCCCATTCAGGAAAGTTGTCTTGACATCCATTTGATGGATGTTCCATCCCATAGTAGCAACCAATGAAACAAATGATCTTATGGTTGTATACCTAGTTGTGGGGGCAAAGGTTTCTTTGTAATCAATTCCTTCTTTCTATGAGAAGCCTCTTGCTACAAACCTTGCTTTGTATTTGTCTATGGTCCCATTTGCAGCGTGATTTATCTTGTAAACCCATTTTGAAGTGACTATAGATTTGTCACTTTGCCTAGGGACAATCTCCTAGACATTGTTCTTCATTATGGATTGGTATTCTTCCTGCATAACATTCCTCCACTCTTGATGTTTAGCAACATCTTCATAGGAGGAAGGTTTTGCTTCAATAAGCTTTGTCATATATGCAACATATCCTGAATACCTCTTTGGTCTTTTATAATCCCTGGAGGTCCTTGATGCTCTATGTCCTTCTACTTCTTGAAGAGTAGTTTCCAACCAAACAAGCCTATTCTGATTTTCTAAAACAATTACTTGTTGTATAGACTCACAAGAACCTTCAACGTTTTCTTGAGTAGATATCTGCTCTTGACCATCATGTAAAAATTCCAAATTGGAACCCTATTGCAGCGACTGGTATTATTTCTCCTAATTGTTAATTAATTTAACAATCTATCTTCACCCCTGTGAGCATCACTCGATGCAATGAGTGCTAAGTGAACTATTCAAAAATCATGAGAAATTATTCGGTTACGACTACCTCTCATGGAAATGGTCATAGATGATTGATTTACTTAACGCAGTTGAATCCCAAAAATGATATCTAATATAATGCACTACAGAAACCCCTCAATACTTAAATTCAAAAGAGTAAAGGGAACTCTACTTGAATGGTTCATGAGGCACAATACTTGCTAAGTTTTTGCAAATGGGGTAGCAAGTTAAGTGGGCTTGATTGTGGGGAAAACTCCACAGTTAAGCGCACTTGAACCAGAGGCGATCTGGGATGGGTGACCTCCCGAGAAGTCTTGGTTACTGGGTGCAAGCCCCGGAAGTGATGATTGACGCTGTGTGATTCATTTCACTAGTTTCAATCCCACTTCTTCACCCCTGTGAGCATCACCCGGTGCAATGAGTGCTAAGTGAACTATTCAAAAATCATGAGAAATTAGTCAGTAATGACTACCTCTCATGGAAATGGTCATAGATGATTGACTTACTTAACACAGTTGAATCCCAAAAACTATATCTAATATAGTGCACTGCGGAAACCCCTCAATACTTAAAATCTATTTGCTACCACAAATATCAAAATAAACACACTACAACCTTCACAAATAAAATAGTGTGGAAAAATAATGCGCTGGAAATTGAGAAATGCTAGCACACATAGATAAAATATGAGACAATTATTTTGGACAAAAGTTCTGGGAAAAACCCAACTTGGGAAAACCAGTGTAGCAACTGAGGGTTTTATTATTGTGCAGGAGTGAGAAATTCTGAGTACAACCAGATACCAAAATCTGGCAATCCTACAGAGAAAAATACTGGCAAAAATCTAGTGAGGAATTTCCTCTCCCCACAGGCAATCCCCTGCACAACTTTCCTTCAGAAACTCGGCCCTCTGACCCTCTGTGTCAGCCTCTGCCCCTCTGTGTCAGCCTCTGCCCTGCTCTTTGTAGCTTGCTTGACTTCAAGCCTCTAACTAGTCTCTGATGAAGTCGTTCTGCTCTCTGCTGGCTAGAAAGATGCTTCTTCGACACTGTGGGACTCCTTCCTGACCTCTGGAATTGAAGACGTCTTTCCCTCTCAGCAAATCGAACTTGCCTCTAGAAGCTGTTGTACTGCCCCTGCATCAACTTCTCTGTGGGTCTTCTGCCTCTCTGCAAATGCACTCACTAGATCTAAAATACCTCTTCTAGCCTCACTGTCTCTGCCCCTCACTCACTGCTTCGATCTCTTGCTCTCTCTGGCAACTGAATGCTGCTACTCAAGAAATCGGTCTACCAAGAAATCGAACTGCTCAAGTGTTCTCTCCATCACCACATCGACCTCCTCTTATAATCCTCTGTTGGAGCACCAACGACCAATATTATAACATAATCGATGGCTAGGATCATCATAACCATATTCCCTAAGTGTAGAATTAGGAAATATTTAAAAATTGGTTAATAATCTAATTAAGTCATTTCTAGGAGAAATACCCAGAAACAATTTCTGGGTTTTGAAGATCTCATGTATTCTAGCCTCTCCACCAAATTTTGTGGCTAGAACACATACAATGCTACAAAAAATAGCACTCCCTCTTAGCGAGGAATGTGTTCTACTGTTGCACTCTCTGCCACAACACCCTGTCTCTGCATCATATCCTGTCATGCTGCTGATGTCTGGCCATATTTCCCACCAACCACTGCACAAATCTAATATCCACTGCATCTGTGATGCTGCCATATTGTTGCCAACACTGCATCTGCACTACAACTGCCTCTCATCTGTTGCTATTGCAACTGAAACATCTACAATTGAAAAGCATCCAAAATATTGAATCAACTGTGTTTAGTATGATGCCTCTGTCTCTCGAGTCTCTGACTGCTACCAGTATCTGCACTGTCACTGAAGGATCTGCGCTACTATTGACTCTGTGCTATGCCAACTGCACTGCTGCCAACTCTGCACTGCGCTACCCAACATCTAACTGCTACTAGTCTGTAATTGTCACTCTGATACTGACTGCATCAACTTCCATGGATCCATCCTGTTACTCAATACTATGGGCCCCCATAGTCAGGTAATGATCCATGAGGTGGAATCCTCAAGGATCTTGCCCAACTCTGCACTCTGGGGCTACAACACCAAGTCACCCCACCTCACTCTAGGAGGTATATTGATAAACATAGCGAAGTCTTCAACTAGCGTGGAGGAAAGCCTATCGATCTCTGTTGAAGCTACCTACTGGTCCTGCTTCTCCTCGTCCTTCCTGAGAGGACACTGGGTATTATAGTGACCAAGCTCACCACATCTGAAGCAATTGACCTTTGACAGGTCCTCCTTCTTTCTCTGCTCCCCCTGTCCCTCGCTGGGACCCTTTGATGCGAGTGACACATTCTCCTCCTCCTTCACCGACTTTGACCCGCTGCTGCTGCCACTGATGGAGCTTGTCTCAACTCCTCCTGCTGTAAATCGGCCCACATTCTATCCTAGTCGAGTAGCCTATCTTTGCCCAATATGCTTTGGACAAAGACCTGCCAATCATCTGAGATGCTATTGAGTGCCAATCACACTAGATCTGTGGGTTGAGGCACTGCCGCAACAACTAACAGCTCGTCTCGAACCTCTTGAATCCCGGTAAGGAAGGGGTCTATGCCTTCCCCTTTCTGCGACCCGGATGACTATCAACTTCTCCTCTAGGTACATGTTCCACTGCTCAGAAGTACCCTGGTACAATGTGGAGAGAGCGTCCCACATCTGTTTGGCATTATCTTTGCCAGTTGTATGTGAGACAACATGATCCTTGACTCCATCTAGGATCAACCGCTTCACCCGAGCCATCTCTTTCTTGTATTCTTTCTGCTAATATGCATCCCAAGGAACCACCACTACTGCATCGATATAGGCTTTCAGGCCATATTCATCTATAAGGAAGGACATCCTTGACTTCCAGATGATGTAATTGGAAGCTCCATCCAACCTGCCCTGATCACGAAGCCCAGAAGTGGCCATCTCAACAAATTGTCGAAAACTTCTCTTTCCTTCTACTCGACTGCTACTCTACTACTCGCACTCCCTTGTGGAGTGAGAATATATGCTCACAGCGATTGCTGATCTACAAGGAAAAATAGAACTTCTTGAGACTAGAAGTTCCTTGAGGAGAATTTTCCCTCTATGCATGCTCTTCTCTCTTCCACCTTGACATTAGTTCTGCTTCAACATACTGTTGCAAAATCCCTACGTCTAGCTAGAGATTTGCACAACGAAAGTACTGAGCTGCTACCTCTGCCTATAGAATCACTTGATCTAGAAAGATCGAATTTTTCTTCCCCCCAAGAAAAAACGAACCTCCTCAAGAAACTCTGTCTCCTGGGAAAAACACTGCGTTGCACTTGGGAATTTCGGCCTGCTGCCCTTGCTGAGCAGCGAATATCCTTTCCTTCATTTCTGGGCTCTCCAGCTGATCAACTAGGCTCTGATACCATGTGAAAATTCCAAAATAGAACCCTATTGCAACAACTGGTATTATTTCTCCTAATTGTTAATTAATTTAACAATCTATCTGCTACGAAAAATATCAAAATAAACACACTGCAACCTTCACAAATAAAGTATTGTGGAAAAATAATGTGCTAGAAACTAAGAAATGCTAGCGCACACATAATATATGGGACAATTATTTTTGGACAAAAGTCATCGGAAAAATCCAACTTGGGAAAACCGGTGCAGCAGTTGAGGGTTTTATTATTATGTAGGAGTGAGAAATTTGAGTACAACTAGATGCCAAAATCTGGCAATCCTACAGAGAAAAATATTGGTGAAAATCTAGTGAGGAATTTCCTCACCCCACAGGAAATCCCCGACACAACTTGCCTTCATAAACTCGTCTCTCTGACCTTATTCGTCAACCTATGCATTTCTCCATGTAGTCTACTTGATGTCAAGCCTTGACTAGTATCTGATGAAGTCGTTCTGTCCTCTACTAGCTGGAAAGATGCTTCTTTGGCACTATGGGACTCCTTCCCGGCCTTTGGAACCGAAAGCGTCTTTCCCTCTCAGCAAATCAAACTTGCCTCTAGAAGTTGTTGCGCTGCCCCTATGTCAACTTCTTTGTGGCTCTTTTGCCACTCTGCAAATGCACTCATTGGATTTGGAATACTTCCTCCAGCCTCACTGTCTCTGGCCCTCACTCACTGCTTCGATCTCTAGCTCTCTTCGACAACTAACTGTTGCTACTTTGGAAATTGATTTGCCAAGAAATCGAACTACTCAAGTGTTCTCTCCATCACCACATCGACCTCCTCTTATAATCCTCTGTTGGAGAACCAACGACCAAGATTAAAACATAATCAATGGCTAGGATCATCTCTGGATCAATCCATGTGAGTTTCTAGATGATTCTAGCCTTGACTTAATTAATACTGATTAATTAACCATATTCCCTAAGTTTAGATTTAGGAAATATTTACAAACTGGTTAATAACCCAAGTCATTTCTAGGCGAAATTGAAACAAATTGTGGGTTTTGGAGATCTCATGTATTTTAGCCTCTCCACCAAATTTCATGGCTAGAACACATATGATGCTACAAAAATTATCACATCATTGGCCCTAGAGATATCCTCAAAGATAGGTATTTCTTCTTCATCAAAGTCAACCAGAACATCTTTTGATTTCTTGTAAGCTATGCTTTTATCAAAGATGACATCCCTGCTTACTTCAATGCGGCGATCATCCTTGATATAGATTTTATATGCTTTTGATGAAGCACTATATACCACAAATATTCCCTTTAAACTAGTAGGATCTAACTTCTTTCTTTTGTCCTTGGGTATATGAATATACACAAGACACTCAAATATTCAAAGATGATCCACACTTGGCTTCTTTCCTATAAATGCTTCTTCCAGATTCATGTTGTTAAGAATCTTGTGAGGACTTCGATTTTGTAAGTAGATAGTTGTCATGCATGCCTCTCCCCATAGGAATTGAGGGAGATCTTGATCATGTAGCATAGCCCTAACACATTCCTCAATAGTTCTATTCTTTCTTTTTGCTATATCATTATGTTATGGATTATAAGGAGCAATGAGCTCCCTCTTAATCCCTGCTTCCTTGCAGAAAGCTATCAATTCTTTTAAGGTTTATCCTCTGCCTTAGTCGAACCTCAAAGTTTTGATATTTCTCTCAGTTAGGTTTTCCACTTCATTCTTGAACTCTTGAAACTTTTCGAATACCTCATCCTTATTCTTGAGAAGGTATAACCAAGTCTTCCTTGAGTAATCATCAATGAAGGTTACATAATATTGATGCCCACCAAGAGACTTGACTTCCATAGGTCCACATACATTCGAGTGTATGAGATCTAAAATTTCCTTAGATCTGGTGTCACTACTTGCAAATGGTTTCTTTATGTTCTTGCCTAGAGCACATCCCTTACAAGTCCCTTCATGTTCTTCCTTCAATTTGGGGATGCCATTGACCATTTGACTTAGAGATGGAAAAATCTTAAAATGAAGGTGTCCATACCTTTTATGCCAAGGTTCGGAAGGACACACTTCCAAGTGGACTAGGGCTTTAGATAGAGGCGTAAAGAGTCTATACAATGTTCCCTCACGAATCCCAATTACCGTAGCATTATAAATACTTGAGCCCTTACCCCAAACCAAAACCTTACCATTAACATAAGCAATTCTATCACCCTTACCCTCTAGACAAGAAATAAAAGGTAAGTTTTTCTTCAAACCTGGAACATATAAGATGTTGTTGAAGTGAATGCTTCGACCTGATTCGAGCTCCAATGGTTTAGATTGAATGCCTTTCACTGAATAACTCTTATTGTCTCCAATTTCGATTAAGTGAAATGAGTTACCCTTAGATAGGGTTTGGACTTGACTGCATTCTCCTGTTATATGTATGGAGGTACCACTGTCAATAACCCATACATTTTCGTCCTTGAATGTGCTGGATAAAGCGGAGAACAAACTTCCATCTGCTACTTCCTTTGCGAGCTTGGAGATGATCTTCAATAGACAATTCTTGATAGATGTAGCAAGATTTCCAAGAACCTTGAAACCCTTTCTTATAACCCTTTCCATAGTGCCAACAAAGATGTGATCTTCAGTCTCCTTGCACCCTAGTCCGATACCATATTGGAAAATCAGGAGACTTATGTATTTAGATAATTTTCCTTATTATTCATAATTACTTATGAGAAGAGTTGGTATTTTATTACTTTATTAGATCTTTGTTCATCAAGAAATTACCAAAACAATGCAGATCAAAACAATACAAAGTACACAAGATATAGGCTCCAATCTAGGGCAAAATCCTCCAAGGGGAAAACCCAGAAAATGCTTCTCTTCTTCTTTAGAATCTGCTTACATTAGAGACTTCCAAGACCCAAAGACCAAAGCCAACAAACCTTCCAAGCCCCAAGCCAACCCCTGACAAGATCTTCCTTGAGACCACTTCCAGAACTTCGATACTACAACTTCAACCCTTGCAACAGAATTTCGGCCATGCAATTTCGGCCTCCTGCAACTGCTTCAGAATTTCAGCCTCTTGCAATTGGCAGCTTCATAAACCCTAGTGAGACAAGGAAATAGATTCTTTAACAAACTTCAACTTCTGCTCCTCTTCTTCATCCTCTCAGCTCCTCTTCTTCACCTTTTCTATTGCAAATTGAACTTGCTTGAGATGAGTGTCAAAATGAGTTGAGATTCACTCCTTTATATAACCTTTCTCTAGGATCAAATTCCCTCCCTTTAGGCATACTTGATCTGCTCCTTGGGTCGACCTTGTCCTAGGCTTATCCACGGCTTTTCTTGACAACATAAATATTTTTCTTCATTTCAATGAGTCCAAATGGGACTATGACACGTGACCAATATTATTGTTTATACTGGAAAGACCTAGAAGAGTTAAAAGCACAAGGATCATGCTTTTGACTCAAACTTGAGTATGAAACCCATACTCTAAAAAATAAAATATAATTTCTTTTTCTTTGTTTATAAAGAATATACAATGTCATGATTACAATTACATCATAATGAAGACTAACCATAGTTGCATTTTTCATGCTTTTGACTCAAACTTGAGTATGAAACCCACACTCTAAAAATAAAATATAATTTATTTTTCTTTATTTATAAAGAATGTACAATGTCATGATTACAATTACATCATAATGAAGACTGAACATAGTTTCAATTTTCAACAGTTACCACACAATCTAGCAGGGCCCTAGAAGGGGAACCTATGGGATAACTGCTAGACCAAGTGATAACAATGGGACAAAGATCCACTAACACCTCAGTCAATGTCCCCTGCTCTTTATGGGTTTTCATCGATGGGAGGACTCCCAGTAAGAGAGGAATCACTTAAAGAAGGAAGAATCAATGATCTATGTGTGAAGCGATACCAATAAGCCTAGTCAAAGAGAGGCAAAACAATGATTCAACACTTCAAGGAAGCTAAAAGATCTCTAAGAAAGACCTAGGATGTAGATCAAGACCTAGGGTTTAATATATGTAATAATGATAAGTATGCTTAGATTCCAGGCTCCAAAGGAGAGATAAGACCTCTCAAGAATTTTGCGAAATGGTTTGACACCTCAAATAGGCCTTTCTCTCTTCTTGAGAGATAGAGTAAGGGCTTACACCAGACCTAGGGTTTTCGGGGATAAACGTGGGAAGAATTTCCTCCAAGGTGTTCACAAGGCAAGGTAAGAGAGAAAATGGTCTCTTAAAATTTATTCCATCGAATACAAGACTCATATGACCCTCAGGAAGTCCACCTTATCCAAGGAAAACTAACTAGGTTTCTCTTCTAGGGCACACCTAGGGCACAAAATTTATTGAGAAATAATCATGGAAATTTTACCAAAATTTGAGATTCTATAGAGGAAACAGAAATGAAAATTTCTATCCAAACGAAATTTGAAAATTCTCCTTCTAAAGAATTTCATTGGATGCCCTAGGCAAATGTCCAAGGAAAAAGGGGCCAAAAGTTTTGAGAGGAGAAGAGAGAGAGAAAGGAGAGGTTGATCACTAATGTTCTTGGACCAGTGCCTAATTCCCCAGGCTATGGAGTCTAAGATGATTCAATATTAACTGGAATTGTCTTTAAGGAGGCTAAAGAATGATGCCCTAGCAAACACTCTTCAACATTTACCCACTCAAGCTCTATGGATTTTCATGGTGGAAAAAGAAATTTCATCCACTAGGAACATTCATCTATTGTCATGCAATGAGCAACATATGCAATTTCCAACCAAAATGGCCTTTACAAAGATATTCACTAAATTAGGGCACAAAGCATTATCTAGTTAGAACAATTCCATACATTAGACATTATTCAAGAGAAAATATTCATAAAAAAGCACTTACAAGATGACAATGAGAAATATCGAACCATAAACAAAGAAGTAGCTCTAAAGAAGATCAAGTTTTAGCTCCAAAAATATCAAAATGCATCAAAGAGTCTCCAATTCGTCCAAGAGAAAAAGTGCGAATGTCCTTTACAAGAGAAATCCAAGTGATGATGATGCTCTCTCACAATAAGAGCGAGTTCTATTTATATGAGACCTTTAGAGGTTGAATTCCTATTCTAAACCCCCTAACATTATTTAATGTACAAAAATAAGGCCTTGGTGACAAGCCCACCAAGTAGCTTAAAAATTTATGTATAAACCATCCAATAGTAAGTTGAAATGATGACATCACGATGAAGCGAGGTCGTTGTAAGGCCGTGTTGAGTCCTCTAAGTGCCAATTTGAGAGAGGGGGCTCCATAAACGATGCTCAATGGGATGACCCTTTAATATCCATATAAGTCATCATATGGTGCTCCAATTTGGCTCTGGGACACAAGTACTGGTCTCATGGGTCTCTTGGTGAAAGATAAGCATGTAGAATACTCCAAATGAGGGCACTAATGATAGTGCTTTCCCTCCCATGTATCAAGGGTGAGACAAACCTCTTCTGGCCCTTGGATCAACTGCCAAACCATGTGTACACTACTAATCTAGTTGGGGCAATGTTGGTCCTAGTGCATCATCTCGCGAATAATGTGGGCCAATGAACAAGATACCAAAGTTGCTGAAGGTGCCATGACATGAAATAATGCTCTATCACATGATGGAGTCCTATGGCTCTCAACGTATCCCTTATAAGTCAATATGATCCTTTGGTGGGCTCAGGCTGCAGTTAAGTTGTCTAGCCCATGATGAAACCACCTACCAATTACATATAAGATCCAATGCATCTCATCAGCATCAGGTACAATAATTCATTAGTGCATCTAAGTGAACCAAGCTTGTTAATCAAGGGCACAAATGAGACTTCATAATAGGCTTCTCAAAATTTGGGGCTTTGAGCATGTAATAGTGTTACCTCCCTAGGTAGGAGTGGCTAATAAACAACCCTATTAGGTGTTTTCAACCCCTAAAGGGAAAGACATGTCCAAGGTACATCCTTCAAGTGAGAGGGGTAATGTGGATTGGGACACAGGGGTGTCAAGGTAAAATGCCATGTGTTTATGGGTGGTAATGATGAGGGATGTCCACACATTTGGGTGTATAGATGTAGGAGGGAGAAATCGTGGTACATGAGTTACCCCAACCTTTGTTTTTCCACCCTTATTCATTTCCCTTTTGCCTTTTTTTGATTTTCTTTATTATTACTGTCGGGGGCTCTAAGACATAAGAGCATGTTGTGTATGATATAAACGATTATTACCCCTTAAGGTGGGGTAGTTCATCGCCCACTAGGGGTTGAGACGTGCATGGGTTCGTTAATGATGTGAGGGCATTCATGGGGCATACATCCTTCAAGTGATAGGGGTGATGTGGATTGGGACACATTGGTCTCAAGGTAAAATGCCATGTGTTTATGGGTGGTAATGATGAGTGATGTCCACGCATTTGGGTGTATATATGTAGGAGGGAGAAATCATGGTACATGAGTTACCCCAACCTTTGTTTTTCTATCCTTATTCATTTTCCTTTTGCCTTTTCTTGATTTTCTTTATTATTACTCGTGGGGGCTCCAGGACATATGAGCATGTTGTGTATGATATAAGCAATTATTGCCCCTTGAGGTGGGGCAGTTCATCGCACACCAGGGGTTGGGACATGCATGGGTTCCTTAATGATGTGAGGGCACTCATGGGGCCCTAGGAATTGGGTGATGGCTATAATGAACGGGTAGAGCTCATTTTTGGCTTTTGCCCATGTGCTATTTCTAATGTCCCGACCATCTTTTGCATTTTTATAATATCCTTTTTGTTTCTTGCTTGTGGCCATGATATGCTTTTATCTTCTTCTTTTTTCACTGCATCAACCTCCAGGAAACTTTCTAGGTCTGACCTTGACATGTGGACAAGGGGAGGGGGTGTGCCAAGCTTTGTGGACTCTGTGGTCATGTGGAACCAAAGAGGGAAGATGATGAAATAATGCATGTAATGTGCAGAGGGGAGTGCAAAATGTGAAACAGGAAAATGGAATTGCACTAACAAAAGTGTGGTTTCCCAAGTGGTACCTATCTTGAAGCTATAAGCTAATAACGGAGATCCCACAAGACTAGGAATAAGGATTAACCCCCCATTTAAGGCTAGGGAACAAGACTACAGTCAAAACCTTCCTTCTTCCTAGTCATCCAATTATCCATGCCCATTGTGCCCAAGGAAAAACAAGCATAAGAAACTAATGGCTTCCCTGTTAAACCTTTAGCGCCTAAACCTACATGAACACAACAATATGAAGATAATGCATGACCCATTGAATGTATGTATATAGTAGAAAAATGATTAGATTGCTTAAGCATGTAGTATTTTGACAAAGTTCTATGCCTCTAGGTAGAAACTCGACTTCCCTTATCTTCCATCCTATTAAATGAGTTAGCATGGATAAAGTCATTCTACACCTAACATGTTGCTTCCTCTTGTTAGATTTAGCAACCACAAAAAATCATAGAGAATCTCTTGGTTGTAAACTTACCAAACAACATTTTTAGTAAGCACTTGATATTTTAGCCTTGTAGCACTAGCAAACATTTTAAAGAAACTATGTTGGTTGCATTCATGATCATTTCCCTCCTTAAAATTAGTTTAGTGGTTGTATTGTAGTCTATTGTCACCAATAGGAGCCCTTACACAAAATTTTGTTTGAATGGCTACGGAAGGCCTAAGCACCCCTTAAAACCCCATATGCAACCCCCCGACTAAAGCCCTTAAGTTTCATGGATGGTTGGGATTGGAATTAACAAACTCAGATCAAGGGCATAAATTCCATTGCAGGGATGGGGTCGATTAGAAGGTCACTGAGACAATTGCAGTGGGAATGACCTATATTTATTTACCCACATCAAATCAAGGGATGGTGTTTCATCATGACGATAGGTCTCAGTGGGAAACAAAGTCAATCAAAATGCCATGAATGGTCTAGATTTGATTCCCTGGGTAAGATTTATGGTAGCGGTTCAAACGTGGTGGAGGGCCTTTCCAAGAGATCAAGTAATGGTGCTGTGAATGGCCCAAACCCACCCCATCCTTCAAGATCAATGACCATCACCACATCAAGGTGGGAGGACTTTTCAAATTTTTGTGGGCAGAGGAAAGGTACGAACAACTGTGATTAAATTTGCTAGAGCTTAATCTACAACCTATATTGTGTTGTGGAGACAAGGACCTATTAGAAAGGGAAAGTGGTAGAGATGCCATGAATGATTGGTTGCAATTCCACTAGAAGGAAAATAAACAATGTAATTTTTTCCACGGGAGCCCATTCTATTCCAGACCAAAGTTGTTAGAAGGTTGTGGAAAAGGTAGAAAGTTAGCTTTAGAACAATTTGTTGTTTTCAGTTTGCGAACACTACCCACTTGGCTATGCAACATTGAATGTTGTGGTGGGTGGTCTATAAGGCATCATATTTGAATAGGTGGCAAATTCAATGGTTACCACTCACCACAACATTCAATGTTGCATAGCTAGGTAGATAATGTTCGCTATTTGTTATAGGTAGGGTTTGATGTACAAGGTGGCAATTTACTATATCAAAGAGCTTCACAAGTCCAATAACTCAAAAATCATTTGTCAACCCAAGTAACCTGACACAGGGGTTCGGGATTCGTAGGATACGGGGATTCGAGTGTCGGATTTGGACACGTTGACCCCCCCGAACAGGACACATAGGATTCGTTAGATATTATTTTATTAAATATATATATATATATATATATATATATATTAAAAATTAGATATTTCTTACACAAATTCTCATTAATGATACAAATTCATTGATTTCAAAACATAGATCTTCATCTAGATGTAAGTTTTACTATTTACAAAGTAAGTTAATAACATTATAGCATGCATAGTATATACAAAATTCAAATACATGTCACATAAATCATAAATGATAAATGATAAATCAATGAATCATAAATTCCAAATTCATAAATGATAAATCATAATACATATTCAATTCATCAATGATCCAATAGGAGAAAGACAAGATATGAAGATAAAGACACTGACAGCGGTAGTTTTCTCATTTAGTCATCAAATCAAAATGTCTTACATAGGTAGTGCAATGCCAATGGCAAATATAAATAGAAAATACAAAACAACTACATGTATACAAGCCTCAAGGCAGTAGGTATCCCATGACTCATGAGTCATTATCAGAATCAACATCACTGTCCTCGTCATCATGGTCACCACTTCTCTCCTCTGCATCCTCCTCCTCCCCTGTATACATAGTCGCCTATGCATCTACTGGTGTGGAGGATGACCCCTCTACAGTATCACTGTCATCAAATCTAACAGGCTCTAGCACTGGATCATTGAGATCCATGTTGGCCAATGCCAACTCAACACTATTGTCCAGACCCATATCATCAGGAAAGACATCCCACATCTTTGTCTTTCCCTTCAACCGCTCTTCCCTCTACCTGTAAATAAGACGAAGGTTGGTGTGCACATACACCATTGTCTCTGCCCTAGACTGCTCAAGCCTGCTCTTCTTCACACTATACAAATTCCCATATGTGCTCCAATTCCTCTTGCAACAAGAGGATGAAGTCACCTAAGAGAGGAGCCTCATGGCTAACTGCTGAAGAGGAGGGCTTGTTGCCCCATGATTTGCCCACCAAGAATAGGGCTTCTTAGCCCCCCTGTCTCTAATCACATCATATCCTGCAAATCGACCAGTGCCAGTGGAAAACTTTGCAACGACATCCTCCACCTCATCAAGCAATGCTCCATCCTAAAAAACCTGCCTAAATGCATCTTTCTTCCTCTGTGAGATTTCACCATCCATGTGAGGAGGGAATCTGCAGGAAGGTCCACCATTCAGCCACTCATGGCTGTAGTATTTTCGGTTCAATGAGTGAGCCAAACAATGTAAAGGTGTGTAATTCTTGTCCCATCTGCTGACAAGAATATCCTATGTAGTACCACAGAAGGCCTTTGGTGATGTCTCATTCTCGGGCACTCACTCTGTAGAATAAGGCTCCTCACAGACTCAATCATGGAATCCCATCCCTCTTAAACCTCTCCTAGGATGGGTTTGCCTGTATCTTCAAATCAAAGCAAAGAAATGATAGGGTCCATGATCTGAATAATTAGATTTACCCTCTCCCACCAAGCATCATCTAGCACTGTGTCCTTCACTCTTTTAGAGGCTAGTTGATCTGTCTTTCTCCAAAAAGACCAAAACTTAGAAATAACAATGGCCCCAAGAGTGGTCTTGACCTCCCTCAACCTCTTCAACATGATGAATGAAGAGGCAAACCGTGTATTAGCAATCTTCAGCAATGACAGATTGTTGTACTCCTTGTAGATAGTGAGGGAATTTGTCTGATTTTGCATAAAGTTACGGATATGTCGTGCATCCTCAATAATGTTACCAATCCAAAGCACATCAGAAGCAATGGATTTCAGTGCAAAGTTCAATGAATGGACAGTGCAAGATGTCTAAAACACTTGTGGATATTTAGCTTCCACAATCATGCCAGAAACCTTGCAAACAGGTGCATTATCTGTAATGATTTGCACACAAGAATCAACACCCACATCTTCAATAACTTTAATAAAAAATTCACCCATAAATTGTGCATCCTTTTATTCTCCAAGTGTATCCACTACTTTCAAGAAAACTGGACCATTCAATGAAGACACCATGAAGTTGATGAGTGGGTGTCATGCTTTATATGTCCATCCATCAGAAACAATGCTAACCCCAAATATTGACCATGATGCTTTAATAGGCTCAAGCATTTTTTGCACCTCTTCTTTTTTTGCCTTCATCAACAATTTGGTTCTAAGCTTCTTTGAACCAAGAGGCACATACCATGATGGAGACCCATGAGTTAGAGCTCGGCACATCTCAATAAATAGAGGTGAGTGTGCAACATTAAAGGATATGAAGTTTTGATAGAAAAAGAAGGCAATGGTGAGATCAAGCTCTTCCCGTTGAAATGGAAATTTGGTGGTGCCTTTCCTCAAAAATGGAAGGGGGTCATCATTCTTGGTTTTTCTTGATTTTGCAGCCACATTTGCCATACCAACAGTGAACTCTTTTTCCATTTCTTTTCTCTTTTGTAAAGGAACTTGTGCACAAGCTTCAACTCCACAACTTGGTAAAGCCAAAAAATGGCCTTTCACACGAAAATATGTGTTTGTGAAAGTATTGTGGCAAAAGTTGCATCTCCAATGCACATTGCCTCCTCTCTTCCCCTTGCTGCTTGGCCCATCCTCTCTTGTGACATATTTCCACAAGGGATATTTCTCAATGTTACCTTTAGGAGGAAGTCTTCCCTCAACGTTACTTGCAGCAGACTCTGATGATATTGGGAGAGGAGGGGCATCTCCAATGGGAACATTCTTCCCCTTCCTTTGCCCCCTACCTACTTCCCTTGATTGAGCCATGAATACTGTAAAAAAAAAACAAAACATGCACAAATTTGTAAAAGAAATACATATACAAACTGTTGTAATATAAATGCAAAAAAATAGAGATGAAATGCACTTACTAGGTGCTTGAATCTCCTTGAAAGTGCTCCAAGCCCTTGGTTCCTTGCTCCAAACTTCTAACAACAAACCCACAACTCACTATTTGCAAAAGGAATGAGAGAAAATGGTAAAGAAAAATAGGAATGCGCCCTTTTTAATGGCCCACAGGTTCCTTTTCGCTGGATTCGAATCCAGTTTTAAATCGGATTCGAATTAGGTCAAATCGAATCCGATTCGTAGGATTCAAACACTTGAGGAAAAAAATGAATCCAGTTTCACTATTGTCAACACATTGCATAGGGATTCAATACTATTCAAAAAGCTTCTCCTAGTAGCCATAGTAAGTGGAAATTATTCAAATACTATCAAAAGAACAATCACTATTAACATATAAAGCTATAATTTTTAAGGGCAATAACATATAAAGCTATAATTTTTAAGGGCAAAAAAGAACAATCACTATTAACATATAAAGCTATAATTTTTAAGGGCAATAACATATAAAGCTATAATTTTTAAGGGCAAAAGGAGCTAATCTCCTGGACGTCATTTATGGTGCCCTTACATATACATGGTGAAACTGTAGTGCATGCACCCCAGTCCCATTTCCAAATTGTACCCACAAAACTAGGTAGAGACATATACATGACACTAAGGATAAAATTCAATTGATTTGCTTAAAGAAGAAATGTGAATTCAATAACTCCATATTATTATACTTCCTAAAGATATTGTTTTTGGTTCGACAAGGTTATATTGTTTTTGGTTTTTGGTCAAAAAGATTTGACTTATATTAAAACAAAAAATTGCTATAAAGTTTTTTTTAATGTTTTTAAAAAATTTATATTAAAACAAATTTTTGAAAATAAAAAAATATTTTTCAACTTTTTTATAAATGAAATTTTTGATTTTTGTACAATTTTATGTGGTCTAAAACAATATGTTGATCATATGGGCGATCATTTTTTATTTTTGTACCATTTTATGTGGTCTAAAACAATGTTGATCATATGGGCGATATGTCGGCGATATTGCGATATTTTCTCCAAAATAATATATCACCAAGAAAATATCGCCGATATATTGCCAAAAAATTGTGCAATGACCAAAAATATCATCGGGCAAGCTTGGTTGTGGCTACAAAAGAAATTTGCTCATTTTTGTTTCCGTCTTTGGAGAAGGAAGGGGAAGAGCTTTGTGGTGCTTTTCAAGGAGGGATTGAGGATCAAACAACCATTATCATCACTGACGAATTTTTTTTTTGTGGATCAAAGATTCAGAACAGTGAGACAAACTTCATTTCTTCCATTAATAGGTATGTTTGTAAAAACTCCAATGTTAAAGATTTTTTTCATAGATTTAGGGTTATGCTTGATTGCCTTTTTGCATACCAACATTTTGCTTCTTTGTTTTTTCCTATTTGCTATGATTTTTGTTTCCATGAGCCAATGCAAGGGTTTTTTCCATATTTGGACAACAAGTTTCAATTTTCTTTTTTAACCTTCTTATGCATCTTCTTATTGCCATTTTTCATTACAAGCAATGTAGTAAATTTTATTTTATTTTTAAAATGAGGTGGCTGTTATTTTTTGTGTATGGTGGTTTAATGCCAATTTTTGGTTTTTTTGGTGCCTTAGGTTTGAATTAATCCACTACAAATATGCCAAAGCCCTTGGAACCATTTTGGGAGTATGGGAACGTGATCGTGGGATAAACTGGGCATATCGAACATGCAAATTGTGTGGGGACAAGATGATAGGAGGGGTTACACGATTGGAATACCATCTGGCTAGACTCCTTGGACATGAAGTTGGGCTTTGTTGTTGGTTTGGGGTAGCATCGGATGTGCTCTAGCCACGAAATTTGGTGGAGAGGTTGGGGCACATGAGATCTCTAATACCCAGAAATGGTTTGGGCAGATTCTGAACAGATCAGGAGATATTAAAATAATTAATATTTTTAATGGAGTCCCAAATATTAATGTCTATTAATATGAATCTGTCTTAGAATGGTTCAAAAGACATGGATCAAGCTAGATCTAATTTTAGCCGTTGATTAGGGACTTAATCTCGACCGTTGAGATGTCAACATGAAAAGTATAAGAGGAGGCTTGAGGGTCACTTGGAGAATACACCAGAGTGATCAGTCATTCTATTCTCTAGAGCGGGGTTTGCTAAGAGAGATAGAATTAGTGATCGAGAGTTGCAATTGAGGGACATTTAGTACAAAGAGATAGAGAGGTAGAGATAGTGCCAGGAGAGTAGCGTAGTAGCCGGGGAGAGTGACATAGAGGTAGCCAGGGCTCACGCAGGGCCACACAGAGGCAGCTGGGAGCTGCGCAGAGCCTCAAAGAGGCCAACATTGTTGACACAAAGGGCCAAAGGGTTGACACAGGGCCTCCTAAGGTTGATGCAAACCCATCCGAGGTGACGTAGGGCCAGCGTTGGGCAGAGAGGGGCTGACGCAGTCCAGAGAGACCCTGACGTAGTCCAGAGAGAGGCTGACGCTGGGGTTTCTGGGGCAGATTTGTGTTGAGTAGCTGCCGGAAGGTTTATCCGGGGTTTCAACCAAGAGATTTGTCAGAAACTGAGAGGTATTAATGCCATGGAAATTCTCTGTTGGGTAGGCCAGTTTCGGCACCCAGATTGTACTATGATATTGCTTAATAAGAAAACCTCAGATAGCTGCATCGATTTTCCCACGTTGGGTTTTTCCGGGGACATTAGTCCAAAAATAATGGTGTCATATGGTGTGTTTGTTTCTGTTTCTTTTAGTTGCTGATTTGTAATTTGTTGAGCATGCATTAGTGTTTATTTTCAGTATTTACATTGTAAATAACTTGTTAAGGAAAATAACAAGTAGGTAGGAATAAATCTGATAAAGTGCATGGAGGGTTTCTAACTAAGTAAACTTATAAACTTCAACATGGTATCAGAGCATGATTATAGATCACAAGATGTCTAAAGGACATCAGCCGAGCAGAGCAATATCAGCAGATAACAACTGTCCCGAGGTGATAGAAGTTGTTTCTAGCATAGCAACAACAAGGAAGGGTGATGCAATGCCTACATCATCAAGGGTGAGCCAGGAAGAGGCAGCGCAGAAGCGAAGGAAGGCAAGAGAAGCCTCACGCAGAGCCACGCAGTAGCTAGGAGGGTTGATGCAGTTGGCTGAGGAGGCCGGGTTGTGGTGACGGGATTGCGTAGAGCCTAGGAGCTCTCACTTTCTGGTTGCTGGGGTCTAGAAGGCTACAGGAATATTGTAGAGTGGAGCTAGTGAGGTACCATAGTCAGAACAATACCTGACAGCTCAAGGCCAGAGGAGTTGCTACCGAGGGTTTCTAGCTGAGGAACCCAGAGCAGTGGTGCGGTTGCACAAGACGATCAGAGTAGGGGGCATCTTGACAGTGGCAGAAGGATTTCCATGAGGGAAATCAGGACTCAGAGGGAGTCTAGATGAGAATTTCCAGGCGGGAATTAGAGACTCAGAGGAGTTGAATAGAGAACATCCAAGAGGGAAGTAGAGGAGCATCATGGCACTACATGGAGTAAGAGACCAGGATAGATTGGACGGAGCATCGAACTTCGCAGTCTGAAAGGCAAAAATCTTATCTGTACTTGACAGGAATCATGTCAAGAACTTCGCCTTGAACGGAATAGCTATCCCAGTCGACCCCAATGATAATGACAAGTACGAGGAGGCGATGGCGAGGGCCAAGAGCATTATCCTTGACGAGGTCAAGGATCATGTAGTACCACACATATCCAAGAAGGAAACGACATTTGAGATGTGGGAGGCTCTCAAGAAGTTATACTAGCATACTTCTATGCAGAGAAGAATGCTTCTTGAGAATCAATTGAGGTCGTATCAGATGAATAAGGGAGAACCGATTGACACCTTTCTCAAAGGACTGAATGAGATTTGAGATCACTTGACTGCTATAGAGGCGACATCGGATCAGGAGATGATGGTGAACACAACCCTGAATGTTGTCTCAGAAGACTGGGAGGTGTTTTCCCAGAGCATACTGGGCAGAGGGACTCTCCCACCTTTGGACGAGATGTGTGAAACTCTTCATTAGGAATATATCAGACGACAGTCGAAGATAGGTAGCAGCAACAAGGGGATCAAAGTCAAGCAGGAGGAGGAAGACGTGGCCCTAGCATCTCAGGGAAAGCAGGAAAAGTGGAAGAAGAAAGATCTCTCCAAGATCAAGTGCTTCCACTGTGGGGAGCTGGGTGATTATGCGACCCAGTGTCCAGGGAAGGGTAAGGGAGAGTCTTCTGAGACTAAGGCAGCACCAGCAAGGGCAGAGAAGGAAGTGTTGACAGATGATGATTGTGCCATGAGTGCACACGCGCCACTTAAGTGGTAGTGGGGAGACATCGAGCTGTAGTCAGGCAGACTACAGGCGATGAGGGGCAGGATCCTCGAGGTACCCAGCCTCTTGGATTAGACCTTACTACGGGAGCCTCGAAGAGGAGTATCAGGACTGGCTGAGTCGGTTAGAGACGGATGTGAATGGAGCGGCAAAGAGAGCTACAGTGCAGGAGTCCCGAGATAGCACCAGGCTAGCAAGATGCAGCAATGTGAGAGACACAGGAGTGTTGCACCAGTGCAGGATGGCACAGAGAGGTGTGCAATGATGCAAGATGTAGGGAGTTGTTGCAGAAGCACAGAGGTCAGAGAGGGAGCACTTGTCAGTGGCAGAGGGAGCTTCAGCATTAGTGGGTGTCTCTAGCCCAATAGAGAGGTCAATTGGGAGATCAGTTACTTCTCAGTAACTAAGTTGTAGTGCAACAGTAGGCAACATGATGCAACATGATGAGAGGAGGTGAGTGCGGTGCAGTGTTGGGAAAAAGGACCGGCAACAACACGGATGCAGAGGGAGCTGTCGTACAGATGCAGTAGTGGCAGTGGCAAAACCATGGGCAGCAATACATGATGCAACAGTGCACAGGATGTTGGGCAGGAAGGCCTAGCATTAGCACAGGTACCGATGTCGGGTGATCAGAGTAAGACTCAGTGAGGAGTATCGCTAGAGCACAGTCCTCGCTAAGAGGGAGTGTTGATTTGGGATAGCATCGGATGTGCTCTAGCCACTAAATTTGGTGGAGAGGTTGGGGCACATGAGATCTCCAATACCCAGAGAGAGTTTGGGCGGATTCTAAACAGATCAGGAGATATTAAAATAATTAATATTTTTAATGGAGTCCCTAAGTCTAAACTTATGGAAAATAAAATATTAATGTGTATTAATATGAATTTGTGTTAGAATGGTCCAAAAGACATGGATCAAGCCAGTATAAGAGGAGGCTTGAGGGTCACTTGGAGAATACACTAGAGTGATCAGTGATTCTATTCTCTAGAGCAAGGTTTGCTAAGAGAGAAAGAATTAGTGATCGAGAGTTGTAGCTAAGGGGCATTGAGTACAGAGAAACAGAGAGGTAGAGATAGTGCCGACAGAGCAGAGCAGTAGTGATTCTATTCTCTAGAGCAAGGTTTGCTAAGAGAGAAAGAATTAGTGGTCGAGAGTTGTAGCTAAGGGGCATTGAGTACAGAGAAACAGAGAGGTAGAGATAGTGCCGGCAGAGCAGAGCAGTAGCTGGGGAGAGTGACGCAGAGGTAGCCAGGGCCACACAAAGGCAACTGGGAGCTGCGCAGAGCCTTAGAGAGGCCAGGGTTGTTGACATAGAGGGTCGGAGGGTTGACACAGGGCCTCCTAAGGCTAACGCAAACCCATCCAGGGTGACGCAAGGCTAGCACTGGGCAGAGAGGGGCTGACACAGTCCCGAGAGAGGCTGACACTGGGGTTTCTGGGGCAGATTTGTGTTGAGTTGCTGCCAGAAGGTTTATCTGGGGTGTTAGCCAAGAGATTTGTCAGAAACTGAGAGGTATTACTGCCAAGGAAATTCTCTGTTGGGTAGGCCAGTTTCGGCACCTAGATTGTACTCTGATATTGCTTAATAAGAAAACCCTCAGATAGCTGCATCGGTTTTCCCACATTGGGTTTTTCCGGGGACATTAGTCCAAAAATAATGGTTTCATATGGTGTGTTTATTTTTGTTTCTTTTAGTTGCTGATCTGTAATATGTTGAGCATGCACTAGTGTTTATTTTCAGTGTTTGCATTGTAACTAACTTGTTAAGGAAAATAACAAGTAGGTAGGAATAAATCAGATAAAGTGCATGGAGGGTTTCTAACTAAGTAACCTTAGAAACTTCAACATTTGTAAGGAATCTAGTGCGGAGCTTAAACAAAAAGCTCTTTAAGCAATTGAGGAAAAAGACAGGAAGAAAAAAGAGGCAGAAAGAAACAAGGCTGAATGTGCAAGTAAATTTTTTGGGATATCTTCTTCCGATTTTGAGGCCGAGGGTAGTGGGAAGGGCTCCACAGCGTCACCTATAAGTGCTAATGTTACTGGGAGTGGGAGGTCATCCTTTTTTGTTCCACGAACCGGACATGGAGCACAACCTTCCATAAAATCAGTTGTTAAAAAAAGGAGAAGCAAGAAGCAGATAGAGTTATGGGGAGGTGTCTTTTCTGGAGTGACTTACCTCTCAGCATCACCAAAAACAATCCATTTTGGAAGCCAATGTGTGATGTTATTGTTATTGTGGGCCCAAGGTACAAAAGTGCTACATATGAGGAGTTGCAGGGGCCAATCCTTCAAGCAGAAAAGCAGGACATCAACTCTAGATTGGCGGAGTTGAAACAAACATGGGAGGTGTCTGGATGCACAGTGATGTTTGATGGTTGGACAGATAGGAAGGGTAGGACCCTTCTAAATTTCTTGGTACATTGTCTTAAAGGTACCATGTTTATTAAATTAGTGGATGCATTAGCACATATAAAAGATGCAACATTGATATGTGAGTTGTTAGATGGGTTCATCCGAGAGATTGGTGTGCAGAATGTGGTGCAAGTCATAACATATAATGCAACTAATTATGTGTTTTCCAATAGGATGCTTATGGAGAGGCACCACACATTGTTCTGGACTCCATGTGCAACACATTGTATCGATTTTCTGCTTCAGGATATGGGGAAAGTCTCTTTCATCGAGGAGGTGATTGATATGGCTAGGAGCATCCCCAAGTTTATATATAACCGTGCTTTTGTTCTTAGCCTCATGAGGAGATACACTAGAAACAAGTAGTTACAGTGTCCTGCAATCACATGTTTTGCACCAACTTTATTACTATTCAGTCTTTGTTTCCATGCCAGTTTGAGTTGAAGAAAATGTTTGTTTTTTATGAGTGGCATGATTGTAGATACAGTAAGAGATAGGATGGCAGAGCCATTGCAAAAATGGTGTACACAGACACATTTTGGCAGGAGTAGTAGAACTATGCTTAGTTAGTGAACCTATAGTAAAGGTTTTGAGATTGGTAGATGGGGAAAAACCTACAATGGCTTATTTATATGAGGCCATGGATAAGGCCAAGGAGGCCATTCGTGCTTATTATGCAGACAATGGTTCTACTGGGCTTAATAGACAGATGATGTTATGGGATGCGATTGATATTCGGTGGATAGTGATGCTTCATTGACCTATTCATACAAATGCGGCTTTGATTTTGATGGCGAGGTGATGGAAGGGCCCCATTCCTTGTATTCATAGGATGGTACCTGATCTTGAGCTTCGTAGCAATT
The DNA here is from genome assembly GCA_031772625.1 of Pinus tabuliformis. Lineage (NCBI taxonomy): Eukaryota > Viridiplantae > Streptophyta > Pinopsida > Pinales > Pinaceae > Pinus > Pinus tabuliformis. Next base: position 1,200,144,823 of record CM062818.1, read on the forward strand.
TTATCAGGATTGTGCTGGCCTATTTGGCTTTGATGATGCTATTAGGGAAAGGACCCTCTTCATGCCACGTAAGTGACAAGTCACGACTCATTATAATTTTCAATTTAGAATTTACTTATTTATAATTCTAGATTTTTAAAATTCAATTATGTTTTATTTGGAAGTTTAATTATGTTTTAAGTTTTTTATTTCTTTATTTTGTTGTAGATATTTGGTGGCGAAGCTATGGTGCAAGGGCACCATATTTGCATAAATTAGCTATAAGAATCCTGAGTCAAACATGTAGCTCTTCAGGGTGTGAACTCAATTGGAGTGTATTTGAGAAAATACATTCAAAAAAATGCAATGGGTATAGCTTTGAGCTTCAACCTTCAATTGAGCAATTACATTTATTGTAATTTTAATTTATGACCCTCAAGTGTCAAGACTCATTGGTTTCTTTGACACTCTTACAAGTTGGAGTTCTCATGTCTCAATGATTTAGTGTATGTGCATTACAGTCTCCAACTTCGAGTGAAGCAAATAGAAATGGATCCAGATGTTATTTCCTTAGACGATATTGATGTATTGTCTCAGTGGAGGGTGGAGTCTGAGGTGCCCATCTTGGAGGAGTCACCTACATGGTTAGAGGAACCATTAGAACAGGAGCAGCAAGAGGAGGAGGACTCGAGGGAGGAGCAACACGAGTAGGAGGACCAAGAGGAAGAGGAGGACGAGTAGGAGGAGGTTGTGGGAGCATCAATGTCTGCACCATCTACTATAGATATAGGAGAGCACAACTCCATACCGAACAATCATATTTGACATTAGGTGCAGGGTCAGGGCCTTCTACTGCTAGGGGCAGGCATGACAAACAACCCATCATGTTTTCCCATAAAAGGCGGAGAGTCCACTAAACTCAGATAACTAACTGCTAGTTTTATTTGTTTTGCTACATATAACTTATGATGATGAGATTATTTTATATATGTGATGTTATTTTGTATTGGTTCTCCACATTTGAGTCCTTGATTAGACAATTATCAGCGATTAGGAGGATTTGTTATCGCCTTTGATGTATCATTTTTATTTTACATCCACTACATCATATATATCAATGCTTTCTTCATATTTATGTGCCAATGTGTTTATTTCATGTTGTTATTGCTTTATATGTTTAAAAATCTGAAAAAAATTAAAACAATCGAATATATTATGCATTTTTTTATGTTTGCCGATATTTTTTGTTGATATTTTAGATAAGATGTTTTCAGGGCCCTCGCCAATATTTTGCTGATACCGATATTTTCAACACTGGTCCAAAATACATTTGTCTGGAAAAAATCAATTTAAAAATAATAAAATTTACAAAAAAACCTAATTATTACTCAGTAGAAATTGAAGAAGTCGGTCACGCTAGTCGGAGTAGTTGCAAAAGTTTTGCCTCATTTTTGAGCCACCACTCCTTTTGGTGCCCCTTAAACTTGGATTAAATGATGCACAACATGTGATATAAATGTATCATACAACAAACTATGAGATTTAATAGATTGGAAGTGATCCAAAATTGCAGCCGCATTAGGTTGCCCACTATGCAGGGTAGTTGGCAAGCAGAATCCTTGATTCACAACCTTTCATCTTCTTTAGAAGACTTCAATTACTCAGGAGAAGCTCAGGGATTCAAGGCGACTCCGGCTTGATGCTTAAAGAAGCACCAAACTACCTGTAACCACATAATCATGTCGTTATAACCGAACTAGTGAAAGGTCTGGATCTTATTTACTCTGGTTTTGAGGAACTGATGTGTATTCCAACAAGTGTCATCGTTGTTTAGGATGGTTTATTGTTTTTTGCAAAGGATTAATACTTCTTTCCACATTCTCCCCATGATTTTCATACTCCTTTTGTCGATTATGGCTCTGCATACATAAGAGTATAGGCAATAATCAAGTTGTTTGGATTTATGATGACACGAATGAATGTGAGTTTTTCTGATTTGAATCCTTGCACTTTGTTTTACAAGCATCCTCCAAGTTCTTTTTCATTCATAATAGTTGATCTCAGTTGAAGTCTGATTCTATGCCATACCCCGAAGGAAACCCCGAAGGAAAGAAATGCGAGTTTTTCTGATTTGGATCCTTGCACTTTGTTTTACAAGCATACTCCAAGTTTCATAATAGTTGATCTCAGTTAAAATCTAACTCTGTGCCATACCCCGAAGGAAAGAAATAAATTCAGTCGTCTTAGAAAGAAGAAAAACCCCACTCTGTCCAAGACTCCTATTACCAACAAAACAAAAAGAGAGAAATTCTCCTCCCACGACTCAATCCACTATTGTATTATTAAACAATTGTAAATCGGCTTTTCATGGGACACCTGACTTCCAGGCCACAATTGTTATAAAGCCTCAGTCTTCAATCCGTGTTATCTCTAGCCTCCATTGACTTTCATCACAAAAAGAGTTGCGCATCATATACTCTCTTCCATTTTGATAATAATCTATGGCCTAGGTCATTTACCTATTATTTTTCTTGTTCTCTAATAAAAAGAAACATGTAGAGAAAAACCAATGCATACTCCATCATTTGTAAACCAAAAGTCAATCAATAGCATATTGTACAATCTCGCAACAATCAATGGAAATTTGTCTGTACAAGATTAGTACAAGTGTCATGTATAGTTTGCGCAAATAATAATAATCACGTGACTGTGAGACATTAGTAGTAATGTATCTTGAGACATACAACTTTGGATGAGAAATGCTCAAATCTCACAACAATCAATAGAAATTTTGTCTCTACAAGATTAGTACAAGTGTCATGTATAGCTTGGGCAAATAATAATCACCTAACAGTGAAACATTAATAGTAATGTATCTTGAGACATACAACTTTGGATAAGAAATGCTCAAATCTCATGATGTGTATCCAAGTTAAATTACTATTAATGTTGCATTGCTCGGTGATTATTATTTAAGCAAACAATAAGCACAAGTAGAAGAGATTAATGGTAGTATATACACAGTTAGATCTTTGTGCTTATACATCCAACTGTGTATATATGGACAATATTCCCATGAATGCTCTGTTGCTGGTGATTATTGTTTGCTTATCATTTTTCAAAATAAATTTATAACCAATCTGTGTATATATGGACAATATTCCCATGAATGCTCTGTTGCTGGTGATTATTGTTTGCTTATCATTTTTCAAAATAAATTTATAACCAATCTGTGCAAGGAAAGCTAGCATGAAAACAAGCCTAAAACTTGGATGACAAAAGAACTAACACGGGGAAAGTAGAAAACACGCTAAGGATTTTCATTTATTACAATATCCACTTTTCATTTGTTGAACTATACAGACTTTTGATTTGGACTATGAAGATTCATCAAATACCCTGTTTGTTGGAGGTGCCATAGAGAGCCGCACCTTTCCAAGAGGGGATATATAAAGGGGCGGGGGGGAGGGGAATTGTCAACAACGAATGAAAAAGAAGGCACCAGAGTAACAAACACAAATGAGCTTTTGTGCTTATACATCCAACTGTGTATATATGGACAATATTCCCATGAATGCTCTGTTGCTGGTGATTATTGTTTGCTTATCATTTTTCAAAATAAATTTATAACCAATCTGTGCAAGGAAAGCTAGCATGAAAACAAGCCTAAAACTTGGATGACAAAAGAACTAACACGGGGAAAGTAGAAAACACGCTAAGGATTTTCATTTATTACAATATCCACTTTTCATTTGTTGAACTATACAGACTTTTGATTTGGACTATGAAGATTCATCAAATACCCTGTTTGTTGGAGGTGCCATAGAGAGCCGCACCCCTCCAAGAGGGGATAGATAAAATAGGGCGTCCATTGGTACCCAATGGGGGAAAATTGTCAACAACGAATGAAAAAGAAGGCACCAGAGTAACAAACACAAATGAGCTTCATAAGTATGCCGAAACATTGACGCCAAAATTTGTGAGGAAAGCACCATTCTTAAAATAGGAGTCCTTTAATATTGTGTATAATATTAAGGTTCAGTTGTTTGGTGTAAGACATTAAGCATTGAAACCAAAATTATTTTTTATATAAGAAAATAGTAGTAAGCAAAACTTAGTTTTAGATTACTTATACGGCTGCAAACTTAAACCTATAATTATAGCTATAATGTTTGCTAATAAAATAATTTTGTTGATTTGGGAATTTTGAAAAAAATTTAATCTAATTTTACAATTTCATTTTGTTATTTTTTTGCTATTTGTTTCCTCAAGCTTCATATACATTTCCTTTCATATATGTTTCCAACTTCATTAGCTCTAAGTCTTGCCATGACTATTTTCATCTAGGTTGAAAATACCCAATTTTCTCCTTAAAAAAGGTGATTGATAGCTCTATTTCTTATTTCCTATTATACAATATTACATAGGAAAGTAGAACATGTTAATTTACACATTTGATATTGCTTGATTGCAGGAATTTTTAGCTCAGTACAAACATTTGCATCATTGAGTTTTATCGACAACATCGTCCACGGATTAATCAAGCAATATACTATCATAGAACATCAGGTCAAACTCGACAACATCCTCAATGGATTAATCAAGCAGTATACTATCATAGAACATCAGGTGCACAAACTTTCAGTGAGATTTAAACGGTTGATTTCTTTGCATTGTTTTCATTATTTTGTGTTCTCTACTTACCTATAAAGAAAAAATAAATAAATAAAAATACATAATTGTATTTTTTTTATTTACTTTCTACCACAATTAATGCGAAACTAAGAAATACATTAAAAAAACATAATTGTATATTTTTTTATTTACTTTCTACCACAATTAATGCGAAACTAAGAAATACATAAAAAAAATAATTTTATCTTTTTTTATTTACTTTCTACCACAATTAATGCGAAGCTGACCATCAAACTAGTATTATCCATCAAACTAGTATTATCGTATCTTAAATAACTTAAAAGCACAGTAGTAATATTAAAAGCACAAAGTTACTATAATGAAACAATTTAACAAGGAAATTGTTGCCTTAGAGAAAAAATGAAAATATATGATAACAATCCCATAATTGATATCGATGCTATTCTAGAAAACTATGGCTTATTTGCTTGAAAAACTTGAAATAAATAAAAAAAACATATTGTATCTTTTTTTATTTACTTTCTACCACAATTAATGCGAAACTGACCATCAAACAAGTATTATCGTATCTTAAATAACTTAAAGCCGCAGTAGTAATATTAAAAGCACAATTATTACTATAATGAAACAATTTAACAAGGAAATTGTTGCCTTAGAGAATAAATAAAAATATATGATAACAATCCCATAATTGATATCGATGCTATTATAAAAAACTATGGCTTATTTGCTTGAAAAACTTCTCATACATTGTTGGAGACTATTTATTTAATTCATTAGAAGTATTGTTGCACTTTAGATGCACATCTAAAGTAATAAGAGAAGGTATAATAGAACACTTTAGGACCTCTTCTCTTTGAAAACAGGGGATGATGAAACATTGACTTTTTACCCAATCGAGCTAAATACTAAAGTAATAAGAGAAGGTATAATAGAACACTTTAGGACCTCTTCTCTTTGAAAACAGGGGATGATGAAACATTGACTTTTTACCCAATCGAGCTAAATAATTTCTCCTTGATGAAAATGCACAAAATTAGTGACCCAAAGGTGTATTTGAACACGATGTCTAAATTAGCATCAATTCACATAGATCCTCAAGATAGGGGTCTTTGGGGAGACACTTTCCCATACAATGGGCTTCCTATTGGCTAAAAATACCAATAAGAGTTTGGTTGAAAAATGAGGGAAAGAGCTATTTGCATTTCAATGCAGACTTATCTACATATACATATGACATGTTGTTCCATAATGACAACCCACTAGTGGGATATTTTGAGCCATTGCTTCGCAAAAGAAACAATAATATCTCATGTAATCCTAATGAAAACAATGTTGATGGTGTAGACACGTTGTAGAGTACATATGGCAGGAGTTGTTTTGAAACAATATGTGACTTAAAAAACACTATAACAATGAATATAGTGTAACTTGGTCAAATTGGATTACAAATTTGTAATTTTAAGTTGTTGAGTTGCATAATTATTTTATAAATTTTTGTGGGTGATAAATTCAATTTTGCATTAAAAAATATAATTTAAACAACAGAATATTATAATCTCATCTATATTTTGGAAAAAATGCTAAAAAGTCACCAGGTTAGACTTCATTATTGATTCTTTGTCCCTTATTGATTTCAACAAGAAGCTTAATTAGAAGGACTACAAAAAGAAGAGAATTTTAGGAGAGTGGAAAGCATTATATTCTCTTCAAAATAGATGTAGAGAGGTAGAGCTATAGGATTGGAAAATGACTAAAGTGCTTTTTGGGCTCTTAGTTCGTCCAGTGATGCTCTATGAGTGTGAATTGTGGGCTAGCAACACCCCCTTTCAAAATGGAAACAAATTGAACAAGTTCAAGATAAAAAATCATGTTCCTTATGAGATAATGTTGGGTGAAATAAGGGCAGCTCCCATCGAAGAAATTGTTATGGAGTGTCTCATAAAATATCTAAAACAAATTGAGAAAATGGGAGTAGGTAGAGTTAGAAAATGTAACTATGTTCGGTCTTCAATAATGTACTTAAGTCATTATGTAATGTACTTGTCCAAAGAATAAAGAAAATAATAATTATTATTATTATTGTGACTTATTAAAGCATGGATTTCATGCTTGGGTCACCATGTTTTAGGTCAAAGTCCCCATTGAGGACTTCTGGGATTTATTCTGAGTCTATAGAATTATTGTACATTTAAAGAGACCCTTCTTGGGCTTTTGAATCATGTAAAAATAATAAGTATTGAGTCAAATATGAATTATGTAACATCCACACCATGTCAGTCTAAGAGAAGATCAAGTCGGCCTAAGGACCCTATTTGATCCCACAAGAATCTTATAAAAGGAAGCTCATCGAATTTATTTGGAGCATCATTCTCTGATCAAGTTCGAATTCTCTTGTTGCTGGGTAGAAGTGCATAGTTCTCTTGTAGCTAGGAAAAGGTACGAAGTCTGTTGCCGGGAAGCCAAAGTGAATATGAGTTTGGGGAAGTCTAAGGAGAAAGGAAAAATCAAAATTTTGGTGCCTCTCTCTCTATGTTTCGTGTTATGGATTGGGAGAACGAAGTCTCATAAGTTTCACTATTGCCGGAAGCTATCAGTTGTCGTGAGCTACTACCCTAGTCGAAGTTGCTGGAAAGAGGTCGAAAGTCTAGGAGGCTGATTTGGTGTGGAGGGAAGGTCTTGTCTTGGTCTAGAGTGAAGAGTCTCAAAGAATAATATTGAAAGGAAGAATTATCTTGATTGGGTTTTCCCCTCGAGGGGGGTTTTGCCTTGGTATGTGCCTACATCTTGTGTCTATTGTCTGATGTGTTGCTACTTTTGGTAATTTCTTGATGAACAAAAGAAAGAAGATATAAAGAATCTTAATAATAAGAAACATCACAAGTAATTATCAAGAACAAGAAAATCTTTATTGACTTTCTGATTTTCTAACATGGTATCAGAGCTTTGGTGAAGAAGAAAGAAAAAGGCAGTCTGGTGAAGAAGAAAGAAAAAGGCAGTCTCAAGCACTTGATCCATTCATAGTTATTGTTTCAAGGAAGATGTCTAACTCAATCAAGAGTGAGAACAAACTTGAAGGAGCATCTAACTTCAGGTCCTAGAAAAATAGGATTGAACTAATCCCCGAGAAGAACAAGGTGTTGAATTGGTAAAAGGAAAGAGATCGAAGGGACTGAGGAAGAAAGTTGACATGTCCAAGATAAAGTGCTATCAATGTCATAAGAAGGGTCACTACAAAAGTGACTGTCCTGAGAATCTAAAGAATAAGAAGAGAGGAAGGGATCAAGCCAACCTTGCTTTATAAGGAGACTCAAAGAAAGTCCAGCCCAAAGAACCCAACATTAGGGACTTACACTATTAAGTCCTTTGCTTGTAGCTTTACATATCTTGTTTTATATGTTTTAGAATTTTTAGGCTTTTAACATATTTTGGAAAAGACATTTTTGTATTGTTTTAAGTTTGTAGGTTTCCCTCAACCTTTGGAGGGAGCCCCCAACAACTCCCAAAGATAAGTATTTCATGTCTTTTTAGTTTTGGGTTCATGTACTCATTTAGTTTTGATTATATTAAATACTAATCACCTTTCTCCCTCTGTTGTCTTGACTAGGGAAAACATCTGAAAGGAGGAGGATCTCTCAAGACAAGGTTAGTCAAGAAACAAAGGTATGTTTTGAATACATTGATTGAAAGGATTATTCATTGGATGATCTATTACTAACTTTGTTATGACTAGCTGTATTGAATCTTAGTGATTCTTGTTTGGGTGATTTATGTCTTGATAAATCTACCCACCCCATTCATATTCTCGATTGACTATGTAGAACCCTAGACAGGTTTTGGAAAACCCTAACCAAAGGGTATGCTAATGTGAATGTCTGAAACCCTAAATTGCTTAGGGATATTGTGAAATGCTAGTTGAAGTTTTATTGATGATGTCATGTTTGGAATTTTGGTATAATCGGGAAATCCTAACTTGTTAGGGTTGAGTGATAAGGTCTAAAATCCCGAAACCTTTGAAGTTTTGATAATATAGGGTTTGCTATGTTTCTACATTGGAACCCTAGCTCTGGGGTTTGGTGGAATGTGTGAGCAAGACCCCTATATTGTCTTAGAAATGATTTCCTTGGTATGTATGTGTTTTGTCTGATCAAACCCTAGTGTAACCAAGATGGTTATGTGTTTAACTCTTATTGATGTTTGTGAAGTTGGGTTTGATTATCTCATTATATGTAATGTATTTGCGTTATAATGAAATCTAGGCTTATATGGGTATGTCCTTTTGGTTTAAATCCTAGGTTGGTCTAGATCAGATGTATTAATATTGTTGGAAATATGATATGATTATGTATGGTTAAGAATTCCTACATATATGTTGACCTAGTTATTGATGGTCATTATTCTTAGGACGTAATGGAAGTCCTTGTTTTAGGATTTAATGGAAGTCCTTGTCTGAGACTCTAGGATGATGACATCTGGAAATTTAGGGTGTTGTAGCTAAACACTAGTGAAGTTAAATTTTCTAGTATGTGTGATATAACAATTTGAAATCTATTTAAATGGTTGTTGAAAATGAAAATTTAGGGTTTTACAGTTAAATCCTAGTAGTGACATTATTTAGTGTGAAATGTAACAATCTAAGATCTATGTATTTAATGATTGTTGAGATTGTGGAATTCTAAGGTTTTGGAGTTAAACCTTAGTCAAAGTAAAACTTTTGAAATATGATGATTTGAGATCTGTGTAAGATTGTTGAATTTTCGAATATGGAATTCTAGGGTTTTGGAGTTGAACCTTAGTTGAAGTAGAAATCTCTGATGAGTGTTGACTATATGAAGAGATTGTTGAACTTTGAATTTTTGGTTGAGTCTGATGATTGCTCATAAATCTAGGGTTTGCAAACTAACCCTAGTGGTAGCTGGTCATGTTAGTGACTGTTTGATGGTTGATTGAAAATATAGGGGTTAGAACTAACCCTAGTGGAAGCTGGTCAAGTTAATGACTAAGCTGTGATTGACTTTGATTGATTTGTTTGAATGAAATTTAGGATTTGTATGAATCCCTAGTGAGAAGTCATACATATGTATTTTGAAAGGTTAGATGCTTTATAGATCTATATGTATTGTGGATTGCTTTTAGGGTTTGCTATATGATGTAGTAAGGTATGCCATACCTTTGGAAGACACATTGAAACCCTAGATGGAATGAATGTTGTTATGAAGTATTCTAAGGTGTATAACAAAGTCCCTAGCAAGATGTTGAAGAGTATATGTCTCTTGTTTGTAATTGAGTTTGGGTATATGATATGTATAAAGATGAAATGCTTCTGTGATTTTGATATGGCTAACTTCATGCTTCTATAGTTATGGTGGTACTTGCTATTTAAGTTGTACAGGTACACAATCTTAAACTTGGTGAAGATGCTCGTTGATGTGATAAGCATGATGATATTGATGATAAATCTGATGAAGTGGTTGGAAGGCTCAACGAAAGATTCTCCGATGACAAAAAGAAGTAGAACTCCCTAAGTTAAGAGGGAGCTCGAATGGAAGGAATCTCCCTAGGATAAGAGGATGGTTGAGAATATTCCTTGTATAGGAATGATTAGATCCTCTCCGTTTAAGAGGGAGTGACAGATATGATTCTTTGCTTCATGTGTCATGCACTAGACCAGGACTAACAACCGTAAGGTTTAGTGAAGGCCATGAGTGGGAGAAGGAAATTGAAGAATGCATTTTGAAGTGCTACTGAAAGAAGGAAAGCAGGATCCAATTGAAGAATATGTTATTGCATATGAAGTAGGAAGGAAAATGTATGATTGAGGAATCTTCTGTCAAAGATTTAGTTGATAGTCCTACTATGGAAAGTCAAGAAGAAACATCTCTTGTTTGAAAGACCTCGAAGGTTTGTATTTGATTATGTACATGCAAAAGTATATTATTGATCGGGGTTGTGTTTGTATAGGTGAATCTCTCAAAGGATTTGATAGCATGCTAGTTACCAATCAGGTTGATTGGGAGAGATTGGTCATTCTTGATCTGCTGGATCAAGGGGTGTTGAGGCTTTGTGAGTGAAGCATTGCCTGGGAAGACATTTGGTTGACACTTTGTGTTGATGTCTAAGTCCCGAAGTTGGAAAGGTGATGTTGATCAAAGAGCTCTGTTTTGGATACACACCTGGATTTTTGGGTTGATGGTTAGCAAGTAAGCCTGAGGGTACCTAAAGGGGCTAAAATCTTGAGTCCATTTTAGTCCCACCTAGATAGATTGCCTTGGTCAGGAATCTAGTCCTTGGGATCGCGGTGCCTAAACTATTGAGTGACTCTTTGGATAGATTGCCCTGGTTAGGAATCTAGTCCATGGCATTCCCGTGCCTAAAGTTCTTTATGGTTCATATAGTTTGAGACCTTCAATTGTATTTGTACATTATGAATACCTCCCTAGTTAAGAGGGAGCGTTAGAAAATGTAACTATGTTTGGTCTTCAATAAGGTACTTGAGTCATTGTGTAATGTACTTGTCAAAATAATAAAGAAAATAATAATTATTATTATTATTGTGACTTATCAAAGCATGAGTTTCATGCTTGGGTCACCATGTTTTAGGTCAAAGTCCCCATTGAGGACTTCTAGGATTTATTCTGAGTCTACATAATTATTGTACATTTAAAGAGATCCTTCTTGGGCTTTTGAATCATGTGAAAAGATGAAGTATTGAGTCAAATATGAATTATGTAACCTCCAAACCATGTTGGCCTAAGAAAAGATCAAGTTGTCTTAAGGACCCTATTCGACCCCATAAGGATCCTATAAAAGGAAGCTCATCGAATTTCATTTGGAGCATCATTCTCTCATCAAGTTTGAATTCTCTTGTTGCTGGGCAGAAGTGCGAAGTTCTCTTGTAGATGGGAAAAGGTGCGAAGTCTGTTGTCAGGAAGCCAAAGTGAATGCGAGTTTGGGGAAGTCTAAGGAGAAATGAAAAATCGAATTTTTGTCTCTCTCTCTCTCTCTGTTTCGTGTTCTGGATTGGGAGAACAAAGTCTCCTAAGTTTCGCTGTTGCTGGAAGCTGTCAGTTGTCGTGAGCTGCTGCCCTAGTCGAATTTGCTGGAAAGAGGTCAAAATTTCGAGAGGCTGACTTGGTGTGGAGGGAAGGTCTTGTCTTGGTGTAGGGTGAAGAGTCTCAAAGAATACTATTGAAAGGAAGAATTATCTTGACTGGGTTTTCCCCTCGAGGGGGGTTTTCCCTGACATGTGCCTACATCTTGTGTCTATTATCTTATGTGTTGCTGCTTTTGGTAATTGCTTGATGAACAAAAGAAAGAAGATATAAATAATCATAATAATAAGAAACATCACAAGTAATTATCATGAACAAGAAAATCTTTACTACTTTTCTGATTTTCTAACAGGTAGATGGTCTAAAGTTGTCTTTAATGAAGGCATGAGTGAAATAAAACATGGATGAGACAAAAGAACAAATGGATGCATAAATGGAATATCTACTTCAATACCTATCCTACAAATAGCAAGGAATTAAAGAATTTTGTTATGGAGAATTTCTGCAAGTCTATATGGGGAAAAGAGTTGGGTACAAAGAAGAATTATTGTGTTGAGGAATTCAACCTTACTTGTGATCTCCAACAAAAAGAGTACATTGTAGCTAATATTCAGTGGAGAGCCAAGATTCTTATTGCTCAAATAAGAACTAACTCGCATCAACTTCGATGTGAAACGAGATGGTTGAAAAGACCTAATGAAGCTTGAGAAGAACATGTGTGTATTTTTTGCACTTCTGGGGCAGCGGAATCGGAAAAACATTTCATTCTAGAATGTGATGCTTTTATGGACATCAAGGACAATGATGGTAATATGTTAACGTCGATTTCTTAGCATTGTCTTTTCAATGAGGGGACTGTTAGAAGGATGGTGAATCAAAGATTCTGCTTGCCAACTACCTTGCATAGTGGGCAACCTAATGCGGCTCCAATTTTGGATCACATCAATTCTACTAAATCTCAGAGTTTTTCATAGGATATATTGATATCACATGTTGTGCATCATTTAATCCAAAGTTTAGGGGCTGCCAAAAAATGTGGTGGTTCGGAAATCGGGTGAAACTTATGTAACTGCTCTGATCAGCATGACAACCTTCTTAAATTTTTGCTATGTGTAATAATTAGTTTTTTTGTAAATTTTTCTTTTTTATTTTTAAAGTAAATATTTTCTTGACAAATGCATTTTGAACCACATAAAAATTGTCAACAACCAATCAAAAATCAAAAATTTCTTTTATAATGTCGAAGAAAAGGTTATATTGTTTTTGGTTTTTGGTAGAAAAAAAAAAAAAAAAAACCCTTCAACTTTTATTAAAACCAACAAATGTTATAAAATTTTCATATTGTTTTCCATAAAATCATATTAAAACAAATTTTTGAAAATAAAAAAATATTAAGACAAATTTTTGAAACAGAAATATATATATATATATATATATATATATATATATATATATATATATAAACCTTTTTATACATGAAAATTTTGATTTTTAATTGGTTGTTGACAATTTTTATGTGGTTGAAAATATGTGTGGGGGAAAAATATAAATAATAAAATTTACAAACAAAACCTAATTATTACACATAGTGGAATTTTATTAAGGCTATCGTGCTGGTCGGAGTAGTTGCATAAATTTTGCACGAAACTTATTCAATTGCTTTGACCAGCATGACAGCCTTCTTAAATTTCTATTACGTGTTATAGTTAGGTTTTTTTTGTAAATTTTATTATTTTTAAATTAATTTTTTTCTCGACAAATATATTTTTAACCACATAGAAATTACCAATAGCCAATTAGGAATCTGAAATTTCATTACAATGCCTAAGGAAGAATTATATTGTTTTTGGTCGATTTTTTTTTTTTTTTTGACTTCTATCAAAATCAAAACCAAAGATTGCTATAAAGTTTTCATAATGTTTTTCAAAAATTTATATTAAAACAAATTTTTGAAAATATGTTTTTTTTTTTTTACTTTTTTGATAAATGAAAATTTTGATTTGGATTGGTTGTTGACAATTTTTATGTGGTTTAAAATACATTTGTCAGGAAAAAAATTAATTTAAAAATAACCAAATTTACTAAAAAAACCTAATTATTACACGTAGCAGAAATTTAAGAAAACTTATGTGTTTGTCAGAGCAGTTGCATAAGTTTTGCCCAATTTCCGAGCCACTGCTCCTTTTGGCAACTCCTAACCTTTGGATTAATGATGCACAACATGTTATATCAATGTATCATATGACAAACTCTAAGATTTAATAGATTGGACGCGAAATTGGAGCCACATTAGGTTGCCCACTATGTAGGGTAGTTGGCAAGTAGAATCCCTGATTCACAACTTTTCATCTTAATTATAAGACTTCCACTACTCAAGAGAAGCTCAAGGGCTCAAGGCGATCTTGGTTTGATGCTTAAAGAAGCGTAGAACAACCTATAATCGCATAAACATGCCCTTATAAGTGCACTGGTGAAATGTATGGATCTTATTTATTTTGGTTTTGAGGAAGTGATGTGTATTCCAATGAGTGTCATCTTGTTTAAGTTGATTTATTGTTTTCTGCAAAGGATTAATACTTCTTTCCACATTCTCCCCATGATTTTCACATTCCCTGTGTCGATTATGGCTCTACGTACATAAGAGAATAGGCAGTAATCAACTTGTTTGGGTTTAACTTGGTTTATTGTTTTCTACAAAGGATTAATACTTCTTTCCACATTCTCCCCACGATTTTCATACTCATGTGTCGATTATGGCCCTGCATACATAAGAGAATAGGCAGTAATCAGTTTGTTTGGGTTTGTGATGACACAAACAAATGTGAGTTTTTCTGATTTGAATCCTTGCACTTTGTTTTCCACTTTGTTATACAAGCATGCTCCAAGTTCCTTTTCATTCATAATAGTTGGGCTCACTTAAAATCTGATTCTGTGCCATACCTCGAAGGAAAATAAATAAATCCAGCCCCGTTAAAACGAAGAAAAATCCCACTCTGTCCAAGACTCTTGTTACCAGCAAAACAAAAAGAGAGAAATTCTCCTCCCACGACTCAAAATCCACTATTGTAATATTAAACAAGTGTAAACCGACTTTTTATGGGACACCTTACTTCTAGGCCGCAATTGCTATACAACCTCAGTCTTCAATCCATGTCATCTTTGCCCTTCGTTGAGTTTTTCATTTGTTATTTTTCAATACTACAGAAAATTTAGATCAACAATTAAATTTCCAATTTCCATCTTTAAACTTGGGGGGGATAATTGCCTGGACTTGTTTTCGCCCAGATTGTATAGGCACTGCAACAATGCTTAGGATGGGGGTTGTCACTCTTATCCCCGCCCAATCCATTCTAACTGTCTCCCAACAACAGGCTATGGGGGGTAGTCCCTATGGAATGAGATGGGGGAAAGCAAATTGGAAACCGACTTGTTTGGGAGACACACATGAGTGGCTTAGCCAATTGGTTAAATTCAAGCAAGATTACTGATTAGATTAGATTTTAAAGTATGAGACTAGTGCCTTAATGGAGTCACAAAGCATTGCTTATAATGAAATGGAACCAAATGACCGGATGGACACCTGCTGCTTAAAATGATTGACTAACTTGAATGATATGCAAACCTATGACCTATGTGTGATGCAAAGATCTTGGTTATTTTTAGTTAAGTGCCTAATCTAGATGTAACCTTCCTTTAACTATTTTGAAGCTGGTTTCGATGGTAGGTTGTGGGAAGGAGGCCAACAAGAAGCAAGTTACGGCCTAATTAATGATACCTTCTGTTGTGCTCCTATCATCCGATGCCTCTGGCACTGCAGAGACTGTGGCTCTGACAACTGCAAGGTCACCGTGTTAACCACCGAAGAGTTGCCAAGGCCCCTCAAGCTAAGTGAGAAGGGTTGCCCTATGTTTCTATCAACCTAGTTTATGCTAGGAGGTTAATTATTAATGCAATCTAAATCTAGTATGCTTATGCACGAGATTATGGGTGAGATTATCTTGAGTTAAGATTGTTTAAGTTACTTAAGTACTTATGTGAGATTTATCTTAATGCAAAAGTACTTAACAATGTTGTGATGCAATCTTAAATAAGATAAGTGCTAAGAGATACAAATGTAAATTTCAAGTAACCAACACAAGATATTATGCTAAAGAACAAAATCAATGTTAGATTCTGAGTGAAGAGACGAGATAAGCCAATTCCAAATCTATGACAATTTATATCAACAATAAATATTTAGAAAATTCAGACTTAATCAATGTTATAACAGAAGTGAGGAAACCACTTACAAATCATGAAATTTGCTTTAGATGTAAAACACAAAAATTCTCAATGACCAATAAATGTAAATTAACTTATTTAGCTCATTTTATAATAATGTATTCAGTGAAATTTCAGATCTAATTAGTTAGTTTACAACAATAAACAACCACATATCAACAAGCTAAATATACCAAAAATAGATGGCCAATATGCCCAAAAATAGTAAGGTCAAACCCTAGGCTCAAGGCCTTGAAGATCCCATTGTTGAAAATCGTTGAAACTTTGGGATCACATTGTCGCTCTTGAAATATGAATTTTGAGACCTTAAGCATGCAAAACCGCCAAGTATTTAGTCTTAAAACTTCAGATTAGGGTCTCAGGTTAATTTAGGGCACAAGAGGCCCCATCAAAATGGATAACAAGGTTAAGGGAAACAAATTTGTGGGGATAAAAAGGTTGAAATGATAGATCAAAGGTTGAAATGGCAAGAGGAGGCCAAAACATGAAAACCCATGTCTCAAAATTTTTTCTCTTCTGGATCTGAATTTTCCTTTCAAATTTTTAGTAAATGTCCCTACAAAATTGTCTAGAGACTAGCTCTTCTCTCACTTGATCCCTTGATCTAACCTACAAAAATGAAAATAAAAACACCCAAACCCCAAATATATACCAAATAGATCAAACCCAACCCAAGTTAAAAAAATAATTTACACTTAAAATTACAAAATTAAATTATTTTACAAATTGTACTTGGGTTTTTTAAATAAATATTTTTTCTTGAAAGAATAACAAACACTTTAGAAAACGTAATGCTCACTATAGCCAAGCAAAGATTCAATCCACCATATAAAAACTAAAGATCCAAGAAAAGTAACCCTTGCTCACAGTCCTTGAACTTGGAGACCAAGGATTAAGTGCCTGCACACACTATGTATTATCTCAAAATAATAATATAAAACACCACATAGGAAGCTCGTAATCAATACATACCACAAATCAAAGATAAGAACACCTCGAGTTGCACCCCAAAGTATTTTATTATAGTAGAAAAAATAGTTCCTAGCGGGACAAATAGTTTACAAAATGCTTCAGCAACAATTCTAGCCAGAGATCAAGATAACTAGAGACTCAACTGACTCTAATTTATAGATAAATCCTCCAAATGGAAAAATCATTGCTATTTTATTTGATCCTTGTCAAAATAATCTTGGTCGTTGATAAACACTTCAAGATCTTTTAATCTTGGCCATTTTTTTTGTGAGTAATTTTAGAATTTATCATTTAACTCCACATTAATTAGCTCAAAATTGATTACTTTGAGCTAATTTCATCAAAAAATTGATTTTGGCTTAAACACCAAGGCCCAAGGGTCTATTTTTTCTTAAAATATGCAATATTCCCTTGATAGAGGACCTTTAAAATTTTTCTCTTTTAAGATCCATGAATTTTTCCATTTAGAGGATTTAGTTTTCTAAGACAATTTAAATTTGACTCAAATTAATTAATTTTTTGGCTTAGGATTTAATTTTATTTTACTGGAAAAATTAATTAATTTACACATGAGGTGATTTAATGTTTTTCCAACTTTTACATTTATAAGACTCAAAGAGGGAATACACATTAGGCCTAGACCCTCAAGACACATAACTCATATCTGACACAACATGATCTAGTAGACCAAGTGATTTGTAATAAAATAATTAAGCCAACTAACTTAAATTATTCCCAAACCACTTTTACATTAGACTCGACTAAAACACTAGGACTCACTTAAGATTTCGACAATAAATTTCAGCCCAGCTTTGGGGGTTTATACTAGAGGGGAAAAACTCTTCTGATTAGCTATGTTTAGGAACACAGGTAATCAGTGAGGTTAAAAAACCTCTTAGGATAAAATTCGTCGTCAAAGTTATCGGTTTATCTAGGTTGTTACATTAGGCTCAAGGGCTTTTTAAGATCATTTGCATCATATGACTTGCATAATGGGGTGACCATGAGACATGGACTACTGATTAGTGATCCGACCCTGTTGTAAAAAATTGGCACTTTCGCTTCCTTGGAACTTTGACAATTTGAGTGTAACACGACCCATATCCTTTCTAGTAATAATGTCTTATTGCTCAAATCCTTTGACGTTTCTCTAGGAAAATCATATCTATGGATTTTAATATCTCCAACTATCTTTAGGCGTTCTTGACATTAATCATGATGTCCTAAATGATCTTCAACACTTTCTAACAACACTTTGTAGCTGAGAACGCCTAAGCGTTTCATACTCTTAAAACCTGAGTTTGGATTTTTTGTCAGACTCTTAGTAGCTCGGCAAAAATTGCATTGTGGAGATGAGACCTTAGTATTCCTTGTTAAATGATTCTAAGTCATTAGGCTCTTGAAATCTGGTTGACTTGACTCAAGGAATTGTAAACCCGAAGAACTTCCTAAATCTAATGATGTTTTCTGGTAATTTAATCTCACTATAGGGAATATAGAAGATTCTAAGATTTAAAGTCTTTCTAGTTTCGAAGGCCTTTTTGGTTTTAAATGTGGTAAATGGTTCTAAAGGTGGCAAATATTTCTAGTTGAGTGGTTGGTATTTCACTTTCCCTTCATCAAGAATTGTTAATGCTGAAAATCTAAGGGTAATAGCAGTAACATTTCTTGGACCAATAACCACACCTTTAGCGACGACTCTCTAGGAAGGAAAGACGAGAGTTTAGAGTAGGAAGAGTAGTAGAAACAAAGCGGAGACATACTTTGATATGTAGCTGGGCAATATCTAAATGGGTGGATATATCACTTGGAAGATAATTCTTCCATGCTCAGTTTAGAATTGGTTGTAGATTTGTAGGTGGATGTTGAGAGAATATCTCAACCTCCCTATTCATATTTGGAATTGGTTGGATCTCTCAAGCACCATAAATATGTGATCTATCCGTGTGATTTGTAGTGTGTAATATACTAATTATTTGTGTGTAATCTGTCCACCATGTCTGCTCATCCATCTTTCTTGTTGGTATCAGAGCCTCTATGGGCTTGATTCTCTTCAGGGAGGGCACAAGACGATGGGAAAATTTAGAGGATTAAATTTGTCCTCTGTACATAGTTAGCTTGAGTGTTTAGTTTTTGTCCGCATGAAGATGGAGTGTTTTGTATGAGGTTTATTTCTCTATGTGTGTTTGGTTTGAATCCTTGATTAGCTTGCAAATAGCGGATGTGTGTGTGATGCCATCGAACGAAATAGTTTAAATCCCATCTAGACAACTTCGGGACTGTTGGCATTGCTTTTGGTAATGGTGTGCATTAGGTGTTGTTGATTTTATAGTTGAATAATTCAGATTATCAAGTACTCTTTGAGCTGTAAGAGCTTGCAGAGTTTGTATTGTGATGAGGTCCCCCTTGGGGCCCCTTGGTACTACAACTTCACAAAACATACGACGAGACTCCAGAATATGCAGAATTCTTACATCTTCCTAATAAGTGATTTACGGATTTTGCTAGAGTGCATCATCTGATTCAAGAAGAAATAGACGGAGTAACAGGGCGCTCCAAAATGATTTCTCTTGTACCAATTCATCCTAGCATATATTCTCCTAATGTTGTTAATTCAACACTCGTTGATTTTCCTGGTTTGACAAAGGTTGTCGTAGAGGGACAGCCAAAAAGTGTTGTTGGTAGGCTTTAGATCATGATGAACGATCGCTAAGCACTTCGTTCTGTCCCCACTTCGTTCTGTTCCGCCCACGGCCCACAGAGGAGTAGATAAAGGGTGAGGTCTCGCTAACGCTTCAGACTGGGCTCCTATTGGAGAGTAAGACTGGGTGTTCCTTATCTGTACGAATACCATATGTAGTGGCCGTACTAAATTAAGAGTCATTACTGAACTGTGAAACTGTAAAGATTACTGAAACTGTCTGAAATGGTATTAATAGATTTGACGAAGTACTTACCTGATCTGCTATGGCTGTTGCGATGAGGATGCTGCAGAACTTCTCCAGCGCTCTCGTTACCGAATGACCAAAACCACCCAGCCAAACCGAGTATACCTAGATACTCAATCCAGTATGCTTCTCAACCGATGCATACCGTTCCCCCGTGCCCAGAGACTTCAAAACAAGTAAGGCTCAATAGTTCCGAATTATAAGCGGTATGGATAAATTTCCTCTCCTTCTTCCTTCAACAGCACCCGGTTCAGTTTTTTTTTCCACTCACAGAAAATACAACCTTCCCCATCCACAGGCAAAGAACACCGCCCCTTTGAATCCTCCTTCCTCCCTTTAAATAGCAGAGGTTCCTCCCTCTCTACGCATTTGTTCACCGCCTTTATGAAAGGATAAGATTTTGTTAGGCGGTGACTGCTTTGTCATGATATTTGCCTTTAATTGAATCAGATCCTCACAACATCGAATGGTGTCACTTTAATTATCACAGCTGGTACTTTAATTTAAATAGTATAAGACCATGATGATTTTAAATATTACATATTATTTTATGTTTTATAAAATATCAAGTTTAATCATAAGGTTTATGGGTTTAGTTTTATTAGTACACATTTTGGGTTATATATGTAAACATATGAATAAACTCAACTATATTTCTTACTGAGTGTATATTTCTTCTATTTACGAGAATTAGGTATTTAATTTACACCTTTGATAATTAATTCATTTATCTTATATTTAGACATTCTCCATGAATAGTCGATATATAGCCGATATATATATATATATATATATATATATATATACTAGTGCAATGTATATGATGCATGCATATGTAGCTATCATATGTATGCCTCGCATGCATGCTAATATTGCTATGTTGTTCGTGATTTGAGATGGGTTGTTACATACACCCCTCTTTCAAAAGAACTTCGTCCCGAAGTTAAGGGTTTATAAAGTATATTGATAATTCCTTTAGGGTATGTAAGGATTGTATTATGTGATTGAATTTTCATTTATGATCGTGAGGGCACTTTAAAATTTGTGATTTTGAACGCTGATAGATTTCTAATTTTAATGGTCATGCCTTGCCCAAACCAGGTTCCCAAGCTATTCTAAAGTCATCCTATCCTTCCTAATCTCTTCCGCTCCCATCCTATCCGTCCTCTACTGGAGTATGCCATGGCGTCAGCTATACTGACCTAACCATGCATAAACTCTAAGGATGGCAGCGTCGACTATGTCGACCTGATTTCCCAGTAGGCATCCGGCAATCATCATCACACGTCTAGGGGAGCGTGACTCGCACAATCCTCCCATGACCCCAGGTTTTAGAGGATAAACGGTGGGCAACACCTCCGCCCCTCCCAGTAGAATCAGGGTTAATACCCTATCATGGAATCTCTTTGAGCCTTAATTGTTCTGAAGTTTTTGTCATCACGTGGTCATTTGGTAACGGATTTTATCTGCAATCATAAACACTTGTCCATGCATTTATAACATGTGCATTAATATTTTCAAAAACGCATAGCTTATGTATATTTCATACATGTCATCTAAAGTATAACATACCTTGCCATAATCTATTCATGTCATTAGCTTTCATATTTACAATATAATCATTCTTTCGTGTATTGTTTGTGCATAAAACTCGTGACTTTAAATTGCTAACTGACACTTGATATTTGCTCTTACGAGCACATATCGTTATGTTCCAAACTTTATTTGATCTTACGAGCACATATCGTTATGTTCCAAACTTTCATTGATCTGTATGTGTTTGCTCCAGTAACAACTAACTGGGTTATTGTCTTACCTGGTAACAAAATGCATCATATGGACAGTCATTAGCAAAGACAAATCTCAATTCCTTCTTTTTAACAATACTGTTATTTGTTGTGTTCTTTTATATATAAATTGATTGAAATACCTAGCTCAAAGTATGGTATGCAACACATTTGGGGAACATATTTTGAACTCAACATTTCGTTTAACAATAATACACCGAACATTGCTCTATGTTTAAATGGTAGTACTCTTTCAATACCTTGGCCCTATGGGTTGAATTTATGCTCCTGGAACCTTTGCTCAGGTTGTATTCATCACTTATCTTATTGCTAAATTAGGTCTGAATGTTGCGTAGTATCCGATCCTATTGACTGTTTCACTACCAAGGAGTTGATATTCATGCCAAGTGAACTACTGTTTCCAGATCTTTTGCCAGCGCACATTCCAGGGTCCGAACTTAAGTTCTATGCATTATACCAGTTATTTTTATGCCTCTATATGAATGAGTTAATGGCTGTTTGCAATTATGAGTTAGTTCCTCATCACATGGTGTTTAATAGCAGAGTATTCCTTGTTGAATAATTGTGAATGGTATATATAACCGCTTGAGCTCAATTGGCTGGTTCTGTTATCATTTAACTGGAAGTATAGTGGAAAACTGTTTACCTACAGCTAACAGATAACAACTGATGTGCAAAAAGGGATCATTGTAACCTTCACACAAAACTCAGAAATTTATTAGAAACTAAGAGAATATACAGGAGGGAATCCTACATCTTTTACTGTGGTATTGAGATAATAATATGGCTAAATTATGTATAACAGCTGGGGTAATTTTGAGTAAGGAAGATATTATATGTGACTCTTTAGAGGCCTCATTGAATGTTATTTGTCCACAGTATATATATATTTTCTGAAGTAAAAACTATTAAGAAAACACCTACAGAAGTTTTCATACGAACTTGAAGAAAGGTCTCATAGAGGAACTTTATACAAACTCAATTATCAAGGAGGAATATCTACGTGGTTGTAGTAGAGTAGAATTATCATCACATCTCAGCAAAATATCTTAGAGATTGAAATGTCCTGAACATTAACTACAGGAGCCAATAAACAAACAATGTATTAACTGTAATCAAATGCACCAGCAGTAGAATGTGTGAGGTTTAAGGTTTATGTGATGGTTCTGTTCATGTATGATGTAGGCATGTAACAACAGAACTAGTCTTCAAACAATTGTTAAAGATGTTCCTAAATTGCATCAATCCAACAGTGAAGAATATATCATTACAGAGCACCATTGATTATAAAAGGCAAGAGCAGATTCTAACCATTCAACAACTTGTGGTTTCTATGCAAGATAGAAGAAGACAGGTTGAGGAGTGAGTCCCCTAGTAATTATAAAGGAGGATGACTAAACAAAATGAATATCTAGAAGTTTGTAAGAATATAAACATCATTACCACTTGTTTGTTACTGGAGTAAAAATAATAGTAAAAACGAATCCATCCAAGCAAAATTTACAATTACAAGAGACTAATAATAATTAAAAGCATAATATCAAAATATTGAAGAAAGTACTTATCTCTAGAGAATAAGTCAACTCCTTTTCGTTCAACTCTTCAAGGAGTTAATCTCGTCCATATTATCATCATCAAGAAGTCCATATCATCAAGGAATTCACAGCATCAAGGAGTCCATATCATCATCGGCAGGAAAGGCCAGTTTGCATCATCAGGTGGAATATCCTTCAACCACTCTAGGTCAATGTTGCCAATGTCTGTGTGAAGCATCTCAAGAAACCGTTTTATTCTCCCTGCAAGAACATTGTTCATCCCTCGGTCCTTGATGGCATCTGCAGTATCTTCAAGATCAGCATATCTGACTGCATCCCAATTCACAGCATCCTTGGTATTTGAGTCCCTTTCTCTTTTTAATCTACAATCTTCTACATTTGTATTCTTCGATATAGTTTCCCAATCAAATTTGTTCTTGCTTTCTGATATATCAGATAGCCGATATATTCAGGTGAATATTGAAGGAATCTGTTATATTTCTTCATTCTCCTTCCATTATTCTCAGTTTTCAGATATGAAACATATAGATATGGCCCATACTACATCTTAAATCCCTAGGGAGGCAGTCAAGACCTTTCGCATGGAATTGTAGACTCTCTCTCTCTCTCTCTCTATATATATATATATATATAGTGATTTCTTCGTGCCACCTCAAGATAGTCAAAATTTGCTCAATGGACCATTCAGTTTCACCTTAGGTATACTTGGGATTAGTTTATTTAAAAACAGGGATTTCGAATTGAAGTATAGAAGCACAAAACTGTATGTATGACCTTATACAGTGCATAATTTAGGAAATATTGTGTATACTTTTCAGCACATGACACTAAGATTAAGGAATAGAAGTCATTTCCAAATACATCTAATCAGTAGATCGTAAAACTCCAATTTGGTCTAGTACACACTTCTATGCCCTTTATATATGCAACATATATTTTTTTAAATTGCAAGAGCTGGGTTTCCAATTAATGGTAAGCTCACACTAAGAAATAATCCTGTCTAAAAATAGAAGTAAATATCGAAGCCATCACAGTGATCCTTACAAATCAAAACTGAGTCTTATTTTAAGAGAGTCTGGTACAAAGAATGGGGAGTAGGTACTTATCAGTTTTAGCAAAAGCAATTCACCTCAAGCAAAATAAGGATAATAAATGATGTCCCCATAAGAATTTCCACAATAGTTTTAAAGTTCAGCTCGCTGACAACTGCATTTAGCGCATTTATCAAAGAAGCCCTTTAGTGTTGGAACAATAGGTGATACATCTATATCAGGTGATAGACAATCTAAGGCATAGTAATAGGCATCATAGCCACTCTTTCATTTTGTCTGAAAAACTCATCAGAAAGAACACTTGTAATCTGAAGAAACTCAATCTGTGGTATTGGGTCAGTTTCCCTTCAGGGCTGCCAATAAAACAGAGTCATATTTAATGTAATTTTCCCAAGCAATAATACAAAGTTGAGCTTTAAACACAAAAAAAAAGATGAACCCTCAATCAGAGAGTAAGGAAAGCACCTATAAATAAAGCCTCTTCATTACACTCATACCTACCTTCAATATGTCAACACCCTTCGTCCTTTGATTCAAACTACAAAAGCTCCTTAAAATCAATTCCAATTTCCCAGTATTGAATACCTGCATAGTAGCATACACTTTTGTTGACTAACTATGAGCTCTCTATTTGGCATCATAGTGGTTATAGTTTCAAAAAGGATCTCTCAAGTTCAACCCATGCAAGCAAGTAAAAGCTATGATTCCACGAAGGACAGGGAGTGGCTGCTTGATGTTTGTAAAAAAAATTCAACAAATCTGATGTCATTTATTATTTTCCATGTGCATTCATCCAAGTAATTGCGTTTAGTTAAGACTTACATAAATAAGCATATTTTAGTTAGCTAGGCATATCTACAAGACGAGAATGGGAAAGATAGAAAGAAATTATATTCATGCCCACAGGTGACTAAAGTTCTGTCAATGGGACTAAGTGTTTAGTTATGATAAATCCTCTCAGGGGAATGACCAAACAATGCAGGATTGTATGTAAACAGTAAAAGTATGTAAAAAGAAGGATGAACCCTTAATCACACAGTAAAGAACGCCCATATAAATCAGGAAAGAGAGACATAGGCAGTTGGGCGCTCTGCAGACAAGCTTTCCAAGGTCGCCAAGCATCCAGCTGGGGAGGTGGAATCAGGAAATAAGATCCCGAGAGATTGTTTCCATAAGAAACCTTTCCAGCTCGAGAATAAACCATTGTAGCTCAGTAATCGATTTATTTCAATAATGAAAGAATGTCGGTCATAGAAGTAACACAAAACCATGGCATATACAAATATCAAGTATCAATAAAATGCATGTCTAGATAACTAAAACCACAAGGTTGATCATGCAAGAAATGAGACCTTTTAGAATGACAAGTACAGAACTAATTTACAACTCAACCTTGGCCACTAACAAACTAACTATGACTTATCACAGTAGTTAACCATCTTGTTATATTTCCATTACAATTTAGGTGACAAATTACTATATAATCCAGGAGGGAAATAGCTCATGTTACTTAAGTATTAGAGACGAATAATTTCTTATATAAATAGAGTTTCAAGGACTACTTCCAAATGTCACCATCAAAATATTAACAAGACTTAAAAAAAAACCTTTCATACCTCATCCTTCGTCATTGTTGAATCTTTTGCAGATGCCCATGCTTTAGTGATATACAACATTAATGTCGAGATGCCCATGCTTTAGTGATATACAACATTAATGTCGAATCAAGTTGATTTGCCTTTGCCAGGTTATCTATCTTTTTGCATGCGGCATCTAATGATGGTGAACTGAGTATATCATCAAACTTGAGCTGTGCCAAGCTCAATGCCTCACTATCTGCAGCTGCATTATCATATGCTTGCACTAGTGCCAAGCATTTAGCTGCTAACCTAGCTAGTTCTATGCAAACCAAAAAACAACCAATGCTATTTAGAAATTGCCAGTAGAACTACAATATTAAATACTTCATAATTTCAATTTCTCATCACAATCCTCCTCAAGCTGCCATAGTTGCCTCCTGTCTCGGCCTCCGGCACTGCAAAATGCTTACTACCCATGCCATGATATAACACGGCAAGAGAAATCCAGCAGCTCTCAGAAAAAAAAGAGAGATAAATATGCTGAAGAATCATCGTCTCCATCAGGATTATTTATAACAAGAGCATGTCGTAGAAGTAGAAGTGCCATGAGAATCAATGCGGCTGAACGGCAGAATGCAACACCACTTGCATTAGCTGCCGCATATTCATCATATTCGCTTCCAAAAAAAAAAAAAAATGTCGCTCTGTAGCAGCCATTGCTAACAAGCGAGGATCATGAAGGTCTAACTGTGCTCCAGGAACACCCCAACTGTTACTCAAATCAATGGGAGTGTCATCGGAATGTGCTGGCTGAGGAGGGGCCGTGTAACCAGGACTATATGGATGATGGCATATCTCACATATAATACTTCCCTTCTCATTGCACCATCGTTGTATGCATTCAATAATAAATCTGACTGAAACTGTCTGTTAGCACTCTGCAAAACGTTAGGTAACCAGAACTGTAAGCTATTAATTACAAAGTAATCCAGAAACTGCTGTTTTGCAATCATCTAAGCAATCTGTTCAACAATCACACCAGTCTACTGGGCAGACAGTCCCCTGTTTGCTTTCGATCAGTATCAGCAGCTTGTTACCAGGCAACAACAGTCAGTGCAACATTCTGTTATGCAACAACAACAGGTCGCATATCAACGGCTGAACCCCAACAATTGCGGCAACAACCATTGTTGCAGCAAACGCTGGGCCAGTCGTCCCGGACTTTTCTTCAGAGGGAGCGAGCAGCCCGGGAAACCAATTATCACAGTCTACTACTGTTGCCAAGATTATAAGTATGTCTGTAATCCAAGTCACAGTATGTATATATGATATCAATAAGCTTCAGGAGGTGTTTGATCAGAACTACTACAGTGATAAGAAATTATCAAGATAGTATTCTCAAGCAATCCAAGTTTTGTTACAATAGTTTGGGTCAACATCTTCATAAAACAAAGTCGGATTTCAAAAGAATGGGCTTCGAAAAGTTCTGAAGCAAGTTTTATGTTCAAGACAATGATATGAGTCCCCTTCTGCACGATGCAATGATATTCTTTATACTCCAACAGCAGATACGAGATACTCTTCCTACGGTTGACATATTCATGATGCAAGACAGAGACATGATTCAATGCAATGAT
This sequence comes from Pinus tabuliformis, assembly GCA_031772625.1. Taxonomy (NCBI): domain Eukaryota; kingdom Viridiplantae; phylum Streptophyta; class Pinopsida; order Pinales; family Pinaceae; genus Pinus; species Pinus tabuliformis. Next base: position 1,200,172,344 of record CM062818.1, read on the forward strand.
TGTAAAGCAAAGTGGCAATACTGTTATGCTTCTCCAAAATATTTTCCTACACAAGTTGTCATGGACTGTGATCTAAATTATTACGATCTGAGCCTTCTGGACTGAGATACGAAGCTACTATGACAAATTCAAAGTGGTGCAAAATTCATCTCCTTGACAATGCAGCAGTGATGTGAGGGTAATTCGACAGGACTGTGAATTTAACTAAAGAATGGGAACAAGGCTTGCGATTCCCAGGTGATGAAACTGGCGTGCAAAGCTCATGTCAATGGATGGATTGCAGACTTGTGTGTAAATCAAACCGGAGTCCATTGATAGAGATAAGAAATTACATCAATCATTTATTTAACATAAAACATATGGCCGCACGATAATCTAGTCGGAAGCCTGGTTTTGCCATACTTGAAAATTTCCACGGCTCAATCAAACAAAGCTCGTCTATGGCGGACTGCAGCAAGAACCACCCGGCCAACAGGTACGTGTTTCGTTGAATATTTCACAATCACGGTCGTTCTGGCAGTGATAAGGAATACAATGAACTACTTTATAACGAGCCTCTACTGCAACGGTGGGATCTGAAAAAAAATCACAGTCACAAGCCAGACCACAATGAATTATAAAAAAATGAATTTATTGAAAATTGACTAATCCCAGCAAAGTTCGTCCATATTTCGAACCAAGAAGTTGGGTAAATATCTCGAATCAGCAAATGTGGTAACTGAGTGAGCTATGGATGGAGGTGACAAGGCTGTTGATGTGCAGCAAACCTTGCAAAGTACTTTAGATGGAACCCATGCTGCATCTGGAGCGGAGCAGGAGCTGCCCCAAAGTCGGCATGAATGGATTGGGAAAGATCTGGGCGGAGTAGAAACGGAGGTTGTGGCATCCCATGGACATGGAAAAATTCATCTTATTGATACATTGCTGAATGTTCCCTTCGAACAAGGCAGTAAAAGCATGGTAAACAATGGAAACGAAGAGAACGAGACAAGTCAAGAGATCGATGATAAAACATTGCAGCACCCAAATCTGGCGTTCGTGATGTGATGGAAAACATAAGGACAATGGACAGTTTGAGGGTAATGTAGTCTGAAAGTGGGAATGGTTTGAGAACAGTTGAATCTAAACAAAGGGGTGCTCCTGAGTCGATAATGGCACAATCTGTGGATGATTTGAAAGTAATTACACCAGAAAAAGGGCTTCGGGATTTCAATCTCGCAACACCTGAAGGCCACCATTAATAACACAGGCATGATATTCGACACCTGCCTAGCTAAACAATTGCGTGTTAAATTAAGGCGTGAGTTTGGTAGTTTATTTGACGCGTAAAGAATTACATGCCCTGTGGGCTCTTATGAGCCATTATACGCCGATATTCCATTAATAAACAGGATGAGCGGTTAGAGATGATACTTTTAAAGGTATAGGATTTCATTATTTAAAAAAAAAATTATATATATATATATATATATATATATATATATATATCCAGTTATATTTAATTATTGTATTGAATTTCAATAATTTAAATTAAATAATTTAAATTCGTTCGGCTGAGAATCGCCATAATTGCTAACCGAGAAGAAGGAGCACCTCTTCTCTGCCCTGCCCGAAGAGAAATGCAAAACAGCGGCTATGACTGCAATAGAATCTCCATTGGACCATAGCAGTTCCCTTTTACATTAATTAAAGAGATTATGGTTTCCACAACTTCGTCGTTTCGTCCAGGCTCTCTCTGCGTCCTAAATTTGGGCAAGAAACAATTAATACGACTAATTTGGCAATGGAGACGTCAATGCTCTTGCACGGTGAAGGTGTCAAATGGTGCACAAACTGTTGGAGGAGGCAGTGTGGGGGTGTTTTCAGCCGAAGGTGCATTATCAGCAGTCCAGTCAAAGAAGACGAGGGTAAGCTCGAGAGGAGCAGTAGCACCAAGAGGGCCTGCATTTCTATCGGCATCAACAACTTCTTCTGTTCAAGCGACGGATGTTGTAGCGAAGCAGAGGTGGGGTTTGAATGAGGAGCAGCTTGCTGCGGTCGAGGCGGATGCGACGTATGTGAGGGTTGTAGCTGGCCCTGGTTCCGGCAAGACCAGAGTCTTGACCCATCGAATTGCGCATATGATAGGCCAATTTAAGGCGCCACCTTGTAACATACCGTGTGTAACCTTCACAAACAAAGCGGCTCAGGAACTTTGTGAAAGGCTTAATCACCTGCTCGATGAGGATGTTTCAAGTTGGGACTATTCATAGTGTCTGTGCAAGGATTATAGTTCGAATGGTAATTACATAATCTATGATGAGAATAACTCACAACAAGTTGTGAAAAGGATTCTTCAGGAGGCACTAGACACTTCTCATGTAATGAATGTATCTATTGGAAGGGAATGTTTTAATGACGATGCAGAATTGGAAAGGATCGCTGCTCAAATTTTGGATGAAAGTGTTATGCAAAGGTCTCAGATTGCAAACTGTGAAGGTCTTTCTCGATGTAATTTTCTGCCGGAGAATGCACCTGCAAGATTAGCGCTACTGGACTTTCTGGCAAGATAAGGCTATTTATGGATGGCGTGGTGCAGATGCTGCTCTCATGCAGTATGCTTTAGACCGTGATTTTCCTCAAATCATCACTTTTAAGCTAATCAGAAATTATCGTTCCTTAAGTAATATTCTGAAGGCTGCATCAGCACTCTTAGGAAATGATCCAAACAATTGGCAAATGGCATCAACAAAGGTCTTGAATCTTGTTCCCATGAAGCCTCCTGGGGAGCCTATTTGCATTCAGAAATTACGGAGCCCTGTTGAGGAAGCAAACTTCATTGCATATGAGATTCAGAGACTTGTGAACATCAACTTAGCTACGTGGTGTAGCTTTGCAATATTATTTCGTACCCATGTTCAGTCATTTTTTATTGAATCATCTCTTTCAAGCTTACAAATTCCTTATTCAGTTATTGGGTCGAGGCCCTTATACTCACACAAGCAATGGAATGGAAGTCAAAGGCTCAACTGAGTGATAATCCTACAAGGGGATTACTTCCAATTTCAACTTGTTCCTTCTTCAAGATTGAAGCTTAGTCTTCTGGAGAGAGCAAATCATGCACTCTTTTTCAATGGCCTGGTTACAGTTACAAATAGCTTTTCCAGAAACGTAGGCCATGAGGATTGTAGCTATACGTTTTCGGAGGCACCTGGAAATCTTTGATCACCGAGCTGTTCGGCAGTCTACAGGAACTGAAGGATGGAAAGATGAACATAGAAGGCAGATCGATCTGGTGAGAGGGAGACAGAGTCTATTGGTGAGATTGATCTGGTGGATACAACGTATGATCTAATGCCCCTCGGAGAAATGATCGAACTACTAATGGAAGTCTGATTTTGCACTAGTATGATAGCTCCGAGGCGAAGAACGCATTGCTAACCGCATTCTAGATATCAAAATAGCATCTTATCACTCTGCTACAGTTTTGATGTATCGATTTGACTTAAATTCTGAAGGTGCATCGTTCATATTCTAGGTTCAAATCGAGATCTGAGTTTATAATACGAAGTAAGTGAAGTTTTGATCATAACAAAGGAACTAAGGTCACTTTATTTCTGCATATCATCATATGAAGAAGAAGGCATACCATTTTAGGCTTGTATTTCTAGTGTTGGCCTTGCCTCCATATCTCTGTGACATTGATGAGAAGAAGGAAACTTGTTCCATTCAAGGAAACTGAGGATTGGAGCCGTTAGGAATGAGACTTATTATTTAAATTTCTCTGAAGTTCAAAAATTGCCTTCATATCTATGTTATGAAGTCGAGATATGAGCCATCTCTGAGCTATGTTCTCATGATCGAGACTCAGTAAAGAACCTAATCATTCTTAGTGAACTTTGAGAGATATTATGTCATGGACTGATATATCTACTAAATCTTTTGGATGCACTGCAAGGAGCTGACCAAACGAATGAGGAAGAGGCTTATGTTTCAAGCTGTAAAGATATTTGAAGAACTATGGATGGGAAATACTAAGATTGAACCAAATATGGGAACTGAATTCTCTCAAAAGTATATCTGATGTCAAGACTCTATTGTGGAGGAAGGATTGGTCCACAGATTTGGTAAAAAAAAATAAAAAATTGAGGTCGATAATGATATGGACTCCTTGATGCTGTGAATTCCTTGATGATATGGACTTCCTGATGATGATAATATGGACGAGATTAACTCCTTGAAGAGTTGAACGAAAAGGAGTTGACGTATTCTCTAGAGATAAGTACTTTCTTGAATATTTTGATATTATTCTTTTACTTATTATTAGTCTCTTGTATTCCTAAACTGTGCTTGAATGGATTCGTTTTTATTATTATTTATGCTCCTACAACAAACAATTGGTAATGATGTTATATTCTTACAATCTTCTAGATATTCATTTTAATGATACTAGGGGACTCACTCCTCTGTACCTGTTAACAACGTAGATATTTCTCTTTGATAATTGAGTTTGTATAAGTTCTTCTAGGAGACCTTTCTTCAAGTTTGTATGAAAACTTATGTAGGTGTTTTCTTAATAGTTTTTACTTCAGAAAATATATATATACAGTGGGCAAATAACATTCAAATGAGGCCTCTAAAGAGTCACATATAATATCTTCCTTACTCAAAATCACCCCAGCTCTTATACATAATTTAGCCTTATTATTATCACAATACCACAGTAAAAGAGGTAGGATTACCTCCTGTATATTCTCTTAATTTCTAGTAAATTTCTGAGTTGTGTGAAGGTTACAGTGATCCCTTTTTGCACATCAGTTATTATCTGTTAGCTGTAGGTGAACAGTTTTCCACTATATTTCCAGTTAAATGATAACATAACCAGACAATTGAGCTCAAGTGGTTATATATACCATTCACAATTATTCAAACAAGGAATACACTACTATTAAACACCGTGTGATGAGGAACTAACTCAGATTGCAACAGTCATTAACTCATTTATATAGAGGCATATAAATAACTGGTATAATGCATAGAACTTAAGTTCGGACCTTGGAATGTGCTCTGGCAAAAGATCTGGAAACAATAGTTCATTTGGCATGGATAGCAACTCCTTGATAGTGAATCAATCAATGGGAACGGATGCATACACAACATTTAGACCTAATTTAGCAATTCTTATAAGTGATGAATACAACCTGAGCAAAGGTTCCATGAGCATAAATTCAACCTAAAGGGCCAAGGTATTGAAAGAGTACTACCATTTAAACATAGAGCAATGTTCGGTGTATTATTGTTAAAGGAAATGTTGAGTTCAAAATATGTTTCCCAAATGTGTTGCATACCATACTGTGAGCTAGGTATTTCAAACAATTTATATATAGAAGAACACACCAAATAATGTTATTGTAAAAAGAAGAATTGAGATTTGTCTTTGCTAATGACTATCCATATGATGCATTTTGTTACCAAGTAAGACAATAACCCAACTAGTTGTTACTGGAGCAAACACATACAGATCAATGAATGTTTGAAACATAACGATATGTGCTCGTAAGATCAAATATCAAGTGTCAGTTAGCAATCTAAAGTCATAAGTTTTATGCACAAACAATACACGAAAGGATGATTATATTTTAAATAAGAAAGCCAATGACATGAATAGATTATGGCAAAGTATGTTATACTTTTGATAACATGTATGAAATATACATAAGCTATGTGTTTTTGAAAATATTAATGCACATGTTATAAATGCATGGACAAGTGTTTATGATTGCAGATCAAATCCGTTACCAAAATGACCACGTGATGACAGAAACTTCAGAACAATTAAGGCTCAAAGAGATTCCATGATAGGGTATTAACCCTGATTCTACTGGGAGGGGTGGAGGTGTTGCCCACCGTTTATCCTCTAAAACCCGGGGTCATGGGAGGATTGTGCGAGTCACGCTCCCCTAGAAGTGTGATGATGATTGCCGGATGCCTACTGGTAGGAGAAATTACATCTGAAAGTTGAAAGTGAATGGTCCATTGAGCAAATTTTGACTATCTTGAGGTGGCATGAAGAAATCACTATATATATATATATATATATAGAGAGAGAGAGAGAGAGAGAGAGAGAGAGAGTCTACAATTCCATGCGAAAGGTCTTGATTGCCTCCCTAGGGATTTAAGATGTAGTATGGGCCATATCTATATGTTTCATATCTGAAAACTGAGAATAATGGAAGGAGAATGAAGAAATATAACAGATTCCTTCAATATTCACCTGAATATATCGGCTATCTGATATATCAGAAAGCAAGAACAAATTTGATTGGGAAACTATATCGAAGAATACAAATGTAGAAGATTGTAGATTAAAAAGAGAAAGGGACTCAAATACCAAGGATGCTGTGAATTGGGATGCAGTCAGATATGCTGATCTTGAAGATACTGCAGATGCCATCAAGGACCGAGGGATGAACAATGTTCTTGCAGGGAGAATAAAACGGTTTCTTGAGATGCTTCACACAGACATTGGCAGCATTGACCTAGAGTGGTTGAAGGATATTCCACCTGATGATGCAAACTGGCCTTTCCTGCCGATGATGATATGGACTCCTTGATGCTGTGAATTCCTTGATGATATGGACTTCCTGATGATGATAATATGGACGAGATTAACTCCTTGAAGAGTTGAACGAAAAGGAGTTGACTTATTCTCTAGAGATAAGTACTTTCTTGAATATTTTGATATTATGCTTTTAATTATTATTAGTCTCTTGTAATTGTAAATTTTGCTTGGATGGATTCGTTTTTACTATTATTTATACTCCAGTAACAAACAAGTGGTAATGATGTTTATATTCTTACAAACTTCTAGATATTCATTTTGTTTAGTCATCCTCCTTTATAATTACTAGGGGACTCACTCCTCAACCTGTCTTCTTCTATCTTGCATAGAAACCACAAGTTGTTGAATGGTTAGAATCTGCTCTTGCCTTTTATAATCAATGGTGCTCTGTAATGATATATTCTTCACTGTTGGATTGATGCAATTTAGGAACATCTTTAACAATTGTTTGAAGGCTAGTTCTGTTGTTACATGCCTACCTCATACATGAACAGAACCATCACATAAATCTTAAACCTCACACATTCTACTGCTGGTGCATTTGATTACAGTTAATACAATGTTTGTTTATTGGCTCCTGTAGTTAATGTTCGGGACATTTCAATCTCTAAGATATTTTGCTGAGATGTGATGATAATTCTACTCTACTACAACCACGTAGATATTCCTCCTTGATAATTGAGTTTGTATAAAGTTCCTCTATGAGACCTTTCTTCAAGTTCGTATGAAAACTTCTGTAGGTGTTTTCTTAATAGTTTTTACTTCAGAAAATATATATATACTTTGGACAAATAACATTCAATGAGGCCTCTAAAGAGTCACATATAATATCTTCCTTACTCAAAATTACCCCAGCTGTTATACATAATTTAGCCATATTATTATCTCAATACCACAGTAAAAGATGTAGGATTCCCTCCTGTATATTCTCTTAGTTTCTAATAAATATCTGAGTTTTGTGTGAAGGTTACAGTGATCCCTTTTTGCACATCAGTTGTTATCTGTTAGCTGTAGGTAAACAGTTTTCCACTATACTTCCAGTTAAATGATAACAGAACCAGCCAATTGAGCTCAAGCGGTTATATATACCATTCACAATTATTCAACAAGGAATACACTGCTATTAAACACCATGTGATGAGGAACTAACTCAGAATCGCAAACAACCATTAACTCATTCATATAGAGGCATAAAAATAACTGGTATAATGCATAGAACTTAAGTTCGGACCCTGGAATGTGCGCTGGCAAAAGATCTGGAAACAATAGTTCACTTGGCATGAATATCAACTCCTTGGTAGTGAAACAGTCAATAGGATCGGATACTACGCAACATTCAGACCTAATTTAGCAATAAGATAAGTGATGAAGACAACCTGAGCAAAGGTTCCATGAGCATAAATTCAACCCATAGGGCCAAGGTATTGAAAGAGTACTACCATTTAAACATAGAGCAATGTTCGGTGTATTATTGTTAAAGGAAATGTTGAGTTCAAAATATGTTCCCCAAATGTGTTGCATACCATACTTTGAGCTAGGTATTTCAATCAATTTATATATAAAAGAACACAACAAATAACAGTATTGTTAAAAAGAAGGAATTGAGATTTGTCTTTGCTAATGACTGTCCATATGATGCATTTTGTTACCAGGTAAGACAATAACCCAGTTAGTTGTTACTGGAGCAAACACATACAGATCAATGAAAGTTTGGAACATAACGATATGTGCTCGTAAGATCAAATATCAAGTGTCAGTTAGCAATTTAAAGTCACGAGTTTTATGCACAAACAATACACGAAAGAATGATTATATTGTAAATATGAAAGCTAATGACATGAATAGATTATGGCAAGGTATGTTATACTTTAGATGACATGTATGAAATATACATAAGCTATGCGTTTTTGAAAATATTAATGCACATGTTATAAATGCATGGACAAGTGTTTATGATTGCAGATAAAATCCGTTACCAAATGACCACGTGATGACAGAAACTTCAGAACAATTAAGGCTCAAAGAGATTCCATGATAGGGTATTAACCCTGATTCTACTGGGAGGGGTGGAGGTGTTGCCCACTGTTTATCCTCTAAAACCTGGGGTCATGGGAGGATTGTGCGAGTCACGCTCCCCTAGACGTGTGATGATGATTGCCGGATGCCTACTGGGAAAATAGGTCGACATAGTCGACGCTGCCATCCTTAGAGTTTATGCATGGTCAGGTCAGTATAGCTGACGCCATGGCATACTCCAGTAGAGGACGGATAGGATGGGAGCGGAAGAGATTAGGAAGGATAGGATGATTTTAGAATAGCTTGGGAACCTGGTTTGGGCAAGGCATGACCATTAAAATTAGAAATCTATCAGCGTTCAAAATCACAAATTTTGAAGTGTCCTCACGATCATAAATGAAAATTCAATCACATAATACAATCCTTACATACCCTAAAGGAATTATCAATATACTTTATAAACCCTTAACTTCGGGACGAATTTCTTTTGAAGGAGGGGTGTATGTAACAACCCATCTCAAATCACGAACAACATATCAATATTAGCATGCATGTGAGGCATACATATGATAGCTACATATGCATGCATCATATACATTGCACTAGTATATATATATATATATATACATCGGCTGTATATCGACTATTCATGGAGAATGTCTAAATATAAGATAAATGAATTAATTATCAAAGGTGTAAATTAAATACCTAATTCTCGTAAATAGAAGAAATATACACTCAGTAAGAAATATAGTTGAGTTTATTCATATGTTTACATATATAACCCAAAATGTGTACTAATAAAACTAAACCCATAAACCTTATGATTAAACTTGATATTTTATAAAACATAAAATAATATGTAATATTTAAAATCATCATGGTCTTATACTATTTAAATTAAAGTACCAACTGTCATAATTAAAGTGACACCATTCGATGTTGTGAGGATCTGATTCAATTAAAGGCAAATATCATGACAAAGCAGTCACCGCCTAACAAAATCTTATCCTTTCATAAAGGCGGTGAACAGATGCGTAGAGAGGGAGGAACCTCTGCTATTTAAAGGGAGGAAGGAGGATTTCAAAGGGGGGGTGTTCTTTGCCTGTGGATGGGGAAGGTTGTATTTTCTGTGAGTGGAAAAAAAAACTGAACCGGGCGCTGTTGAAGGAAGAAGGAGAGGAAATTTATCCATACCGCTTATAATTCGGAACTATTGAGCCTTACTTGTTTTGAAGTCTCTGGGCACGGGGGAACGATATGCATCGGTTGAGAAGCATACTGGATTGAGTATCTAGGTATACTCGGTTTGGCTGGGTGGTTTTGGTCATTCGGTAACGAGAGCGCTGGAGAAGTTCTGCAGCATCCTCATCGCAACAGCCGTAGCAGATCAAGTAAGTACTTCGTCAAATCTATTAATACCATTTCAGACAGTTTCAGCAATCTTTACAGTTTCACAGTTCAGTAATGACTCTTAATTTAGTACGGCCACTACATATTGTACTAAGTTAAAGAGTCATTACTGAAACTGTAAACTGTAAAGATTACTGAAACTGTGAAACTGTATTAATTGATTTGATGAAGTACTTTCCTGGTCTGCTACGGATGTTACGATGAGGATGCTTCAGAACTGCTCCAGTGCTCTCGTTACCGAATGACCAAAAACCACTCATCCAAACCGAATATACCTAGATACTCGATCCAGTATGCTTCTCAACCGATGCATACCGTTCCCCCGTGCCCAGAAACTTCAAAACAAGCAAGGCTCAATAGTTCCGAATTATAACCAGTATGTATAAATTTCCTCCCCTTCCTCCTCCAACAGCAACCAAATCAGTTTTTCCCCCTTACAGCAAACACCATCTCAGGCAAAGAACCCCCCTTATAAATCCTCCTTCCTCCCTTTAAATAGCAGAGGTCCCTCCCTCTCTACGCATCTGCTCACCGCCTTTATGAAAGGATAATATTTTTGTTAGGCGGTGATTGCTTTGTCATGATCTTTGCCTTTAATTGAATCAGATCCTCACAACATCGAATGGTGTCACTTTAATCATGTCATTTGGTACTTTAATTTATTAAATAGTATAAGACCATGATGATTTTAATTATTACATATTATTTTATGTTTTATAAAATATCAAGCTTAATCATAAGGTTTATGGGCTTAGTTTTATTAGTATACATTTTGGGTTATATGTAAACATATGAATAAACTCAACTATATTTCTTACTGAGTGTATATTTCTTCTATTTACGAGAATTAGGTATTTAATTAATACCTTTGATAATTAATTCATTTATCTTATATTTAGACATTCTCCATGAATAGTCGATATAGGTCGATATATATATATATATACTAGTGCAATGTATATGATGTATGCATATGTAGCGATCATATGTATGCCTCACATGCATGCTAATATTGCTATGTTGTTCGTGATTTGAGATGGGTTGTTACATACACCCCTCCTTCACAAGAACTTCGTCCCGAAGTTAAGGGTTTATAAAGTATATTGATAATTCCTTTAGGGTATGTAAGGATTGTATTATGTGATTGAATTTTCATTTATGATCGTGAGGACACTTTAAAATTTGTGATTTTGAACGCTGATAGATTTCTAATTTTAATGGTCATGCCTTGCCCAAACCAGGTTCCCAAGCTATTCTAAAATCATCCTATCCTTCCTAATCTCTTCCGCTCCCATCCTATCCGTCCTCTACTGGAGTATGCCATGGCGTCAGCTATACTGACCTAACCATGCATAAACTCTAAGGATGGCAACATCGACTATGTCGACCTGATTTCCCAGTAGGCATCCGGCAATCATCATCACACGTCTAGGGGAGCGTGACTCGCACAATCCTCCCATGACCCCAGGTTTTAGAGGATAAACGGTAGGCAACACCTCCACCCCTCCCAGTAGAATCAGGTTTAATACCCTATCATGGAATCTCTTTGAGCCTTAATTGTTCTGAAGTTTCTGTCATCACGTGGTCATTTGGTAACGGATTTTATCTGCAATCATAAACACTTGTCCATGCATTTATAACATGTGCATTAATATTTTCAAAAACACATAACTTATGTATATTTCATACATGTCATCTAAAGTATAACATACCTTTCCATAATCTATTCATGTCATTAGCTTTCATATTTACAATATAATCATTCTTTCGTGTATTGTTTGTGCATAAAACTCGTGACTTTAAATTGCTAACTGACACTTGATATTTGATCTTACGAGCACATATCGTTATGTTCCAAACTTTCATTGATCTATATGTGTTTGCTCCAGTAACAACTAACTGGGTTATTGTCTTACCTGGTAACAAAATGCATCATATGGACAGTCATTAGCAAAGACATATCTCAATTCCTTCTTTTTAACAATACTGTTATTTGTTTTGTTCTTTTATATATAAATTGATTGAAATACCTAGCTCAAAGTATGGTATGCAACACATTTGGGGAACATGTTTTGAACTCAACATTTCCTTTAACAATAATACACCAAACATTGCTCTATGTTTAAATGGTAGTACTCTTTCAATACCTTGGCCCTATGGGTTGAATTTATGCTCATGGAACCTTTGCTCAGGTTGTATTCATCACTTATCTTATTGCTAAATTAGGTCTGAATGTTGCGTAGTATCCGATCCTATTGACTGTTTCACTACCAAGGAGTTGATATTCATGCTAAGTGAACTACTGTTTCCAGATCTTTTGCCAGAGCACATTCCAGGGTCCGAACTTAAGTTCTATGCATTATACCAGTTATTTATATGCCTCTATATAAATGAGTTAATGACTGTTGCAATTCTGAGTTAGTTCCTCATCACACGGTGTTTAATAGTAGTGTATTCCTTGTTGAATAATTGTGAATGGTATATATAACCGCTTGAGCTCAATTGGCTGGTTCTGTTATCATTTAACTGGAAGTATAGTGGAAAACTGTTTATCTACAGCTAACAGATAACAACTGATGTGCAAAAAGGGATCACTGTAACCTTCACACAAAACTCAGAAATTTATTAGAAACTAAGAGAATATACAGGAGGGAATCCTACATCTTTTACTGTGGTATTGAGATAATAATATGGCTAAATTATGTATAACAGCTGGGGTAATTTTGAGTAAGGAAGATATTATATGTGACTCTTTAGAGGCCTCATTTGAATGTTATTTGCCCACTGTATATATATATTTTCTGAAGTAAAAAGTATTAAGAAAACACCTACAGAAGTTTTCATACAAACTTGAAGAAAGGTCTCCTAGAAGAACTTATACAAACTCAATTATCAAAGAGAAATATCTACGTTGTTAACAGGTACAGAGGAGTGAGTCCCCTAGTATCATTAAAATGAATATCTAGAAGATTTGTAAGAATATAACATCATTACCAATTGTTTGTTGTAGGAGCATAAATAATAATAGCTATCAGAGCTTCTCTACTACAACCACGTAGATATTCCTCCTTGATAATTGAGTTTGTATAAAGTTCCTCTATGAGACCTTTCTTCAAGTTCGTATGAAAACTTCTGTAGGTGTTTTCTTAATAGTTTTTACTTCAGAAAATATATATATACTGTGGACAAATAACATTCAATGAGGCCTCTAAAGAGTCACATATAATATCTTCCTTACTCAAAATTACCCCAGCTGTTATACATAATTTAGCCATATTATTATCTCAATACCAAAGTAAAAGATGTAGGATTCCCTCCTGTATATTCTCTTAGTTTCTAATAAATTTCTGAGTTTTGTGTGAAGGTTACAGTGATCCCTTTTTGCACATCAGTTGTTATCTGTTAGCTGAACGTAAAAAGTTTTCCACTATACTTCCAGTTAAATGATAACAGAACCAGCCAATTGAGCTCAAGCGGTTATATATACCATTCACAATTATTCAACAAGGAATACACTGCTATTAAACACCATGTGATGAGGAACTAACTCAGAATTGCAAACAGCCATTAACTCATTCATATAGAGGCATAAAAATAACTGGTATAATGCATAGAACTTAAGTTCGGACCCTGGAATGTGCGCTGGCAAAAGATCTGGAAACAATAGTTCACTTGGCATGAATATCAACTCCTTGGTAGTGAAAACAGTCAATAGGATCGGATACTACGCAACATTCAGACCTAATTTAGCAATAAGATAAGTGATGAATACAACCTGAGCAAAGGTTCCATGAGCATAAATTCAACCCATAGGGCCAAGGTATTGAAAGAGTACTACCATTTAAACATAGAGCAATGTTTGGTGTATTATTGTTAAAGGAAATGTTGAGTTCAAAATATGTTCCCCAAATGTGTTGCATACCATACTTTGAGCTAGGTATTTCAATCAATTTATATATAAAAGAACACAACAAATAACAGTATTGTTAAAAAGAAGGAATTGAGATTTGTCTTTGCTAATGACTGTCCATATGATGCATTTTGTTACCAGGTAAGACAATAACCCAGTTAGTTGTTACTGGAGCAAACACATACAAATCAATGAAAGTTTGGAACATAACGATATGTGCTCGTAAGATCAAATATCAAGTGTCAGTTAGCAATTTAAAGTCACGCATTTTATGCACAAACAATACATGAAAGAATGATTATATTGTAAATATGAAAGCTAATGACATGAATAGATTATGGCAAGGTATGTTATACTTTAGATGACATGTATGAAATATACATAAGCTATGCGTTTTTGAAAATATTAATGCACATGTTATAAATGCATGGACAAGTGTTTATGATTGCAGATAAAATCCGTTACCAAATGACCACGTGATGACAGAAACTTCAAAACAATTAAGGCTCAAAGAGATTCCATGATAGGGTATTAACCCTGATTCTACTGGGAGGGGTGGAGGTGTTGCCCACCGTTTATCCTCTAAAACCTGGGGTCATGGGAGGATTGTGCGAGTCACGCTCCCCTAGACGTGTGATGATGATTGCCGGATGCCTACTGGGAAATCAGGTCGACATAGTCGACGCTGCCATCCTTAGAGTTTATGCATGGTTAGGTCAGTATAGCTGACGCCATGGCATACTCCAGTAGAGGACGGATAGGATGGGAGCGGAAGAGATTATGAAGGATAGGATGATTTTAGAATAGCTTGGGACCCTGGTTTGGGCAAGGCATGACCATTAAAATTAGAAATCTATCAGCGTTCAAAATCACAAATTTTGAAGTGTCCTCACGATCATAAATGAAAATTCAATCACATAATACAATCCTTACATACCCTAAAGGAATTATCAATATACTTTATAAACCTTTAACTTCGGGACGAATTTCTTTTGAAGGAGGGGTGTATGTAACAACCCATCTCAAATCACGAACAACATATCAATATTAGCATGCATGTGAGGCATACATATGATAGCTACATATGCATGCATCATATACATTGCACTAATATATATATATATATATATATATATATATATATATATATACATCGGCTATATATCGACTATTCATGGAGAATGTCTAAATATAAGATAAATGAATTAATTATCAAAGGTGTAAATTAAATACCTAATTCTCGTAAATAGAAGAAATATACACTCAGTAAGAAATATAGTTGAGTTTATTCATATGTTTACATATATAACCCAAAATGTGTACTAATAAAACTAAACCCATAAACCTTATGATTAAACTTGATATTTTATAAAACATAAAATAATATGTAATATTTAAAATCATCATGGTCTTATACTATTTAAATTAGAGTACCAACTGTCATAGTTGAAGTGACACCATTCGATGTTGTGAGGATCTGATTCAATTAAAGGCAAATATCATGACAAAGCAGTCACCGCCTAACAAAATCTTATCCTTTCATAAAGGCGGTGAACAGATGCGTAGAGAGGGAGGAACCTCTGCTATTTAAAGGGAGGAAGGAGGATTTCAAAGGGGGGGTGTTCTTTGCCTGTGGATGGGGAAGGTTGTATTTTCTGTGAGTGGAAAAAAAATCTGAACCGGGCTCTGTTGAAGGAAGAAGGAGAGGAAATTTGTCCATACCGCTTATAATTCGGAACTATTGAGCCTTACTTGTTTTGAAGTCTCTGGGCACGGGGGAACGATATGAATCGGTTGAGAAACATACTGGATTGAGTATCTAGGTATACTCGGTTTGGCTGGGTGGTCTTGGTCATTCGGTAACGAGAGCGCTGGAGAAGTTCTGCAGCATCCTCATCGCAACAGCCGTAGCAGATCAGGTAAGTACTTCGTCAAATCTATTAATACCATTTCAGACAGTTTCAGTAATCTCTACAGTTTCACAGTTCAGTAATGACTCTTAATTTAGTACGGCCACTACATATTGTACTAAGTTAAAGAGTCATTACTGAAACTGTAAAGATTACTGAAACTGTGAAACTGTATTAATTGATTTGATGAAGTACTTACCTGGTCTGCTACGGATGTTGCGATGAGGATGCTTCAGAACTGCTCTAGCGCTCTCGTTACCGAATGACCAAAAACCACTCATCCAAACCGAATATACCTAGATACTCGATCCAATATGCTTCTCAACCGATGCATACCGTTCCCCCGTGCCCAGAAACTTCAAAACAAGCAAGGCTCAATAGTTCCGAATTATAACCAGTATGTATAAATTTCCTCTCCTTCCTCCTCCAACAGCAACCGAATCAGTTTTTCCCCCTTACAGCAAACACCATCTCAGGCAAAGAACCCCCCTTAGAAATCCTCCTTCCTCCCTTTAAATAGCAGAGGTCCCTCCCTCTCTACGCATCTGCTCACCGCCTTTATGAAAGGATAAGATTTTTGTTAGGCGGTGATTGCTTTGTCATGATCTTTGCCTTTAATTGAATCAGATCCTCACAACATCGAATGGTGTCACTTTAATCATGTCAGTTGGTACTTTAATTTATTAAATAGTATAAGACCATGATGATTTTAATTATTACATATTATTTTATGTTTTATAAATTATCAAGCTTAATCATAAGGTTTATGGGCTTAGTTTTATTAGTATACATTTTGGGTTATATGTAAACATATGAATAAACTCAACTATATTTCTTACTGAGTGTATATTTCTTCTATTTACGAGAATTAGGTATTTAATTAATACCTTTGATAATTAATTCATTTATCTTATATTTAGACATTCTCCATGAATAGTCGATATAGGTCGATATATATATATATATATATATATATCTACTAGTGCAATGTATATGATGCATGCATATGTAGCTATCATATGTATGCCTCACATGCATGCTAATATTGCTATGTTGTTCGTGATTTGAGATGGGTTGTTACATACACCCCTCCTTCAAAATAACTTCGTCCCGAAGTTAAGGGTTTATAAAGTATATTGATAATTCCTTTAGGGTATGTAAGGATTGTATTATGTGATTGAATTTTCATTTATGATCGTGAGGACACTTTAAAATTTGTGATTTTGAACGCTGATAGATTTCTAATTTTAATGGTCATGCCTTGCCCAAACCAGGTTCCCAAGCTATTCTAAAATCATCATATCCTTCTTAATCTCTTCCGCTCCCATCCTATCCGTCCTCTACTGGAGTATGCCATGGCGTCAGCTATACTGACCTAACCATGCATAAACTCTAAGGATGGCAGCGTCGACTATGTCGACCTGATTTCCCAGTAGGCATCCGACAATCATCATCACACGTCTAGGGGAGCGTGACTCACACAATCCTCCCATGACCCCAGGTTTTAGAGGATAAACGGTGGGAAACACCTCCACCCCTCCCAGTAGAATCAGGGTTAATACCCTATCATGGAATCTCTTTGAGCCTTAATTGTTCTGAAGTTTCTGTCATCACGTGGTCATTTGGTAACAGATTTTATCTGCAATCATAAACACTTGTCCATGCATTTATAACATGTGCATTAATATTTTCAAAAACGCATAGCTTATGTATATTTCATACATGTCATCTAAAGTATAACATACCTTTCCATAATCTATTCATGTCATTAGCTTTCATATTTACAATATAATCATTCTTTCGTGTATTGTTTGTGCATAAAACTCGTGACTTTAAATTGCTAACTGACACTTGATATTTGATCTTACGAGCACATATCGTTATGTTCCAAACTTTCATTGATCTATATGTGTTTGCTCCAGTAACAACTAACTGGGTTATTGTCTTACCTGGTAACAAAATGCATCATATGGACAGTCATTAGCAAAGACAAATCTCAATTCCTTCTTTTTAACAATACTGTTATTTGTTGTGTTCTTTTATATATAAATTGATTGAAATACCTAGCTCAAAGTATGGTATGCAACACATTTGGGGAACATATTTTGAACTCAACATTTCCTTTAACAATAATACACCAAACATTGCTCTATGTTTAAATGGTAGTACTTTTTCAATACCTTGGCCCTATGGGTTGAATTTATGCTCATGGAACCTTTGCTCAGGTTGTATTCATCACTTATCTTATTGCTAAATTAGGTCTGAATGTTGCGTAGTATCCGATCCTATTGACTATTTCACTACCAAGGAGTTGATATTCATGCCAAGTGAACTACTGTTTCCAGATCTTTTGCCAGAGCACATTCTAGGGTCCGAACTTAAGTTCTATGCATTATACCAGTTATTTATATGCCTCTATATAAATGAGTTAATGACTGTTGCAATTCTGAGTTAGTTCCTCATCACACGGTGTTTAATAGTAGTGTATTCCTTGTTGAATAATTGTGAATGGTATATATAACCGCTTGAGCTCAATTGGCTGGTTCTGTTATCATTTAACTAGAAGTATAGTGGAAAACTGTTTATCTACAGCTAACAGATAACAACTGATGTGCAAAAAGGGATCACTGTAACCTTCACACAAAACTCAGAAATTTATTAGAAACTAAGAGAATATACAGGAGGGAATCCTACATCTTTTACTGTGGTATTGAGATAATAATATGGCTAAATTATGTATAACAGCTGGGGTAATTTTGAGTAAGGAAGATATTATATGTGACTCTTTAGAGGCCTCATTTGAATGTTATTTTCCCACTGTATATATATATTTTCTGAAGTAAAAACTATTAAGAAAACACCTACAGAAGTTTTCATACAAACTTGAAGAAAGGTCTCCTAGAAGAACTTATACAAACTCAATTATCAAAGAGAAATATCTACGTTGTTAACAGGTACAGAGGAGTGAGTCCCCTAGTATCATTAAAATGAATATCTAGAAGATTTGTAAGAATATAACATCATTACCAATTGTTTGTTGTAGGAGCATAAATAATAATAAAAACGAATCCATTCAAGCAAAATTTACAAATACCAGAGACTAATTATAATTAAAAGAATAATATCAAAATATTCAAGAAAGTACTTATCTCTAGAGAATATGTCAACTCCTTTTCGTTCAACTCTTCAAGGAGTTAATCTCGTCCATATTATCATCATCAGGAAGTCCATATCATCAAGGAATTCACAGCATCAAGGAGTCCATATCATTATCGACCTCAATTTTTTTTTTATCAAATCTGTGGACCAATCCTTCCTCCACAATAGAGTCTTGACATCAGATATACTTTTGAGAGAATTCAGTTCCCATATTTGGTTCAATCTTAGTATTGCCCATCCATAGTTCTTCAAATATCTTTACAGCTTGAAACATAAGCCTCTTCCTCATTCCTTTGGTCAGCTCCTTGCAGTGCATCCAAAAGATTTAGTAGATATATCAGTCCATGACATAATATCTCTCAAAGTTCACTAAGAATGGTTAGGTTGTTTACTGAGTCTCGATCATGAGAACATAGCTCAGAGATGGCTCATATCTCGACTTCATAACATAGATATGAAGGCAATTTTTGAACTTCAGAGAAATTTAAATAATAAGTCTCATTCCTAACGGCTCCAATCCTCAGTTTCCTTGAATGGAACAAGTTTCCTTCTTCTCATCAATGTCACAGAGATATGGAGGCAAGGCCAACACTAGAAATACAAGCCTCAAATGGTATGCCTTCTTCTTCATATGATGATAAGCAGAAATAAAGTGACCTTAGTTCCTTTGTTATCATCAAAACTTCACTTACTTCGTATTATAAACTCAGATCTCGATTTGAACCTAGAATATGAACGATGCACCTTCAGAATTTAAGTCAAATTGATACATCAAAACTGTAGCAGAGTGATAAGATGCTATTTTAATATCTAGAATATGGTTAGCAATGCGTTCTTCGCCTCGGAGCTATCATACTAGTGCAAAATCAGACTTCAATTAGTAGTTCGATCATTTCTCCGAGGGGCATTAGATCATACGTTGTATCCACCAGATCAATCTCACCAATAGACTCTGTCTCCCTCTCACCAGATCGATCTGCCTTCTATGTTCATCTTTCCATCCTTCAGTTCCTGTAGACTGCCGAACAGCTCGGTGATCAAATATTTCCAGGTGCCTCCGAAAACGTATAGCTGCAATCCTCATGGCCTACGTTTCTGGAAAAGCTATTTGTAACTGTAACCAGGCCATTGAAAAAGAGTGCATGATTTGCTCTCTCCAGAAGACTAAGCTTCAATCTTGAAGAAGGAACAAGTTGAAATTGGAAGTAATCCCCTTGTAGGATTATCACTCAGTTGAGCCTTTGACTTCCATTCCATTGCTTGTGTGAGTATAAGGGCCTGGACCCAATAACTGAATAAGGAATTTGTAAGCTTGAAAGAGATGTTTCAATAAAAAATGACTGAACATGGGTACGAAATAATATTGCAAAGCTACACCACGTAGCTAAGTTGATGTTCACAAGTCTCTGAATCTCATATGCAATGAAGTTTGCTTCCTCAACAGGGCTCCGTAATTTCTGAATGCAAATAGGCTCCCCAGGAGGCTTCATGGGAACAAGATTCAAGACCTTTGTTGATGCCATTTGCCAATTGGTTGGATCATTTCCTAAGAGTGCTGATGCAGCCTTCAGAATATTACTTGAGGAACGATAATTTCTGATTAGCTTAAAATTGATGATTTGAGGAAAATCACGGTCTAAAGCATACTGCATGAGAGCAGCATCTGCACCATGCCATCCATAAATAGCCTGATCTTGCCAGAAAGTCCAGTAGCGCTAATCTTGCAGGTGCATTCTCCGCCAGAAAATTACATCGAGAAAGACCTTCACAGTTTGCAATCTGAGACCTTTGCATAACACTTTCATCCAAAATTTGAGCAGCGATCCTTTCCAAGTCTGCATCGTCATTAAAACATTCCCTTCCAATAGATACATTCATTACATCAGAAGTGTCTAGTGCCTCCTGAAGAATCCTTTTCACAACTTGTTGTGAGTTATTCTCATCATAGATTATGTAATTACCATTCGAACTATAATCCTTGCACAAACACTATGAATAGTCCCAACTTGAAACATCCTCATCGAGCAGGTGATTAAGCCTTTCACAAAGTTCCTGAGCCGCTTTGTTTGTGAAGGTTACACACGGTATGTTACAAGGTGGCGCCTTAAATTGGCCTATCATATGCGCAATTCGATGGGTCAAGACTCTGGTCTTGCCGGAACCAGGGCCGCATCTGCCTCGACCGCAGCAAGCTGCTCCTCATTCAAACCCCACCTCTGCTTCGCTACAACATCCGTCGCTTGAACAGAAGAAGTTGTTGATGCCGATAGAAATGCAGGCCCTCTTGGTGCTACTGCTCCTCTCGAGCTTACCCTCGTCTTCTTTGACTGGACTGCTGATAATGCACCTTCGGCTGAAAACACCCCCACACTACCTCCTCCAACAGTTTGTGCACCATTTGACACCTTCACCGTGCAAGAGCATTGATGTCTCCATTGCCAAATTAGTCGTATTAATTGTTTCTTGCCCAAATTTAGGACGCAGAGAGAGCCTGGACGAAACGACGAAGTCGTGGAAACCATAATCTCTTTAATTAATGTAAAAGGGAACTGCTATGGTCCAATGGAGATTCTATTGCAGTCATAGCCGCTGTTTTGCATTTCTCTTTGGGCAGGGCAGAGAAGAGTTGCTCCTTCTTCTTGGTTAGCAATTATGGCGATTCTCAGCCGAACGAATTTAAATTATTTAATTTAAATTATTGAAATTCAATACAATAATTAAATATAACTAGATATATATATGTATATATATATATATTTTTTAAATAATGAAATCCTATACCTTTAAAAGTATCATCTCTAACCGCTCATCCTGTTTATTAATAGAATATCGGCGTATAATGGCTCATAAGAGCCCACGGGGCATGTAATTCTTTACGCGTCAAATAAACTACCAAACTCACGCCTTAATTTAACACGCAATCGTTTAGCTAGGCAGGTGTCGAATATCATGCCTGTGTTATTAATGGTGGCCTTCAGGTGTTGCGAGATTGAAATCCCGAAGCCCCTTTTCTGGTGTAATTACTTTCAAATCATCCACAGATTGTGCCATTATCGACTCAGGAGCACCCCTTTGTTTAGATTCAACTGTTCTCAAACCATTCCCACTTTCAGACTGCATTACCCTCAAACTGTCCATTGTCCTTATGTTTTCCATCACATCACGAACGCCAGATTTGGGTGCTGCAATGTTTTATCATCGATCTCTTGACTTGTCTCGTTCTCTTCGTTTCCATTGTTTACCATGCTTTTACTGCCTTGTTAGAAGGGAACATTCAACGATGTATCAATAAGATGAATTTTTCCATGTCAATGGGATGCCACAACCTCCGTTTCTACTCCACCCAGATCTTTCCCAATCCATTCATGCTGACTTTGGGGCAGCTCCTGCTCTGCTCCAGATGTAGCATGGGTTCCATCGAAAGTACTTTGCAAGGTTTGCTGCACATCAACAGCCTTGTCACCTCCATCCGTAGCTCACTCAGTTACCACATTTGCTGATTCGAGATATTTACCCAACTTCTTGGTTCGAAATATGGACGAACTTTGCTGGGATTAGTCAATTTTCAATAAATTCATTTTTTTATAATTCATTGTGGTCTGGCTTGTGACTGTGATTTTTTTACAGATCCCACCGTTACAGTAGAGGCTCGTTATAAAGTATTTCATTGCGTTTCTTATCACTGCCCGAACGACCGTGATTGTGAAATATTCAACGAAACACGTACCTGTTGGCCGGGTGGTTCTTGCTGTAGTCCGCCATAGACGAGCTTTGTTTGATTGAGCCGTGGAAATTTTCAAGTATGGCAAAACCAGGCTTCCGACTAGATTATCGTGCGGCCATATGTTTTATGTTAAATAAATGATTGACGTAATTTCTTATCTCTATCAATGGACTCCGGTTTGATTTACACACAAGTCCGCAATCCATCCATTGACATGAGCTTTGCACGCCAGTTTCATCACCTGGGAATCGCAAGCCTTGTGCCCATTCTTTAGTTAAATTCACAGTCCTGTCGAATTACCCTCACATCACTGCTGCATTGTCAAGGAGATGAATTTTGCACCACTTTGAATTTGTCATAGTAGCTTCGTATCTCAGTCCAGAAGGCTCAGATCGTAATAATTTAGATCACAGTCCATGACAACTTGTGTAGGAAAATATTTTGGAGAAGCATAACAGTATTGCCACTTTGCTTTACAATCATTGCATTGAATCATGTCTCTGTCTTGCATCATGAATATGTCAACCGTAGGAAGAGTATCTCGTATCTGCTGTTGGAGTATAAAGAATATCATTGCATCGTGCAGAAGGGGACTTATATCATTGTCTTGAACATAAAACTTGCTTCAGAACTTTTCGAAGCCCATTCTTTTGAAATCCGACTTTGTTTTATGAAGATGTTGACCCAAACTATTGTAACAAAACTTGGATTGCTTGAGAATACTATCTTGATAATTTCTGATCATTGTAGTAGTTCTGATCAAACACCTCCTGAAGCTTACTGATATCATATATACATACTGTGACTTGGATTACAGACATACTTATAATCTTGGCAACAGTAGTAGACTGTGATAACTGGTTTCCCGGGCTGCTCACTCCCTCTGAAGAAAAGTCCGGGACGACTGGCCAAGCGGTTGCTGCAACAATGGCTGTTGCCGCAATTGTTGGGGTTCAGCCGTTGATATGCGACCTGTTGCTGTTGCATAACCGAATGTTGCACTGACTGCTGCTTCCTGGTAACAAGCCGCTGATACTGATCGAAAGCAAACAGGGGACTGTCTGCCCAGTAGACTGGTGTGATTGTTGAACAGATTGCTTAGATGATTGCAAAACAGACAGTTTCAGAGTGCTAACAGACAGTTTCAGTCAGATTTATTATTGAATGCATGATTTAAATGGCTTTACCACCACCTTATTTTGATCTTTTAGCAAACTTAACAGGTCCGAAAGTTGAACCAGCTCTGATACCATATGCAATGACTGTACTAAGTTAAAGAGTCATTACCGAAACTGTAAAGATTACTGAAACTGTGAAACTGTATTAACTGATTTGATGAAGTACTTACCTGGTCTGCTACGGATGTTGTGATGAGGATGCTTCAGAACTGCTCCAGCGCTCTCGTTACCGAATGACCAAAAACCACCCAGCCAAACCGAATATACCTAGATACTCGATCCAGTATGCTTCTCAACCGATGCATACCGTTCCCCTGTGCCCAGAAACTTCAAAACAAGCAAGGCTCAATAGTTCCGAATTATAACCAGTATGTATAAATTTCCTCCCCTTCCTCCTCCAACAACAACCGAATCAGTTTTTCCCCCTTACAGCAAACACCATCTCAGGCAAAGAACCCCCCTTTGAAATCCTCCTTCCTCCCTTTAAATAGCAGAGGTCCCTCCCTCTCTACGCATCTGCTCACCGCCTTTATGAAAGGATAAGATTTTTGTTAGGCGGTGATTGCTTTGTCATGATCTTTGCCTTTAATTGAATCAGATCCTCACAACATCGAATGGTGTCACTTTAATCATGTCAGTTGGTACTTTAATTTATTAAATAGTATAAGACCATGATGATTTTAATTATTACATATTATTTTATGTTTTATAAAATATCAAGTTTAATCATAAGGTTTATGGGTTTAGTTTTATTAGTATACATTTTGGGTTATATGTAAACATATGAATAAACTCAACTATATTTCTTACTGAGTGTATATTTCTTCTATTTACGAGAATTAGGTATTTAATTAATACCTTTGATAATTAATTCATTTATCTTATATTTAGACATTCTCCATGAATAGTCGATATAGGTCGATATATATATATATATATATATATATATATATATACTAGTGCAATGTATATAATGTATGCATATGTAGCTATCATATGCATGCCTCACATGCATGCTAATATTGCTATGTTGTTCGTGATTTGAGATGGGTTGTTACATACACCCCTCCTTAAAAGAACTTCGTCCCTAAGTTAAGGGTTTATAAAGTATATTGATAATTCCTTTAGGGTATGTAAGGATTGTATTATGTGATTGAATTTTCATTTATGATCGTAAGGACACTTTAAAATTTGTGATTTTGAACGCTGATAGATTTCTAATTTTAATGGTCATGCCTTGCCCAAACCAAGTTCCCAAGCTATTCTAAAATCATCCTATCCTTCCTAATCTCTTCCGCTCCCATCCTATCCGTCCTCTACTGGAGTATGCCATGGCGTCAGCTATACTGATTTAACCATGCATAAACTCTAAGGATGGCAGCGTCGACTATATCGACCTGATTTCCCAGTAGGCATTCGGCAATCATCATCACACGTCTAGGGGAGCGTGACTCGCGCAATCGTCCCATGACCCCAGGTTTTAGAGGATAAACGGTGGGCAACACCTCCACCCCTCCCAGTAGAATTAGGGTTAATACCCTATCATGGAATCTCTTTGAGCCTTAATTGTTCTGAAGTTTCTGTCATCACGTGGTCATTTTGGTAACGGATTTGATCTGCAATCATAAACACTTGTCCATGCATTTATAACATGTGCATTAATATTTTCAAAAACACATAGCTTATGTATATTGCATACATGTTATCAAAAGTATAACATACTTTGCCATAATCTATTCATGTCATTGGCTTTCTTATTTAAAATATAATCATCCTTTCGTGTATTGTTTGCGCATAAAACTTATGACTTTAGTTTGCTAACTGACACTTGATATTTGATCTTACGAGCACATATCGTTATGTTTCAAACATTCATTGATCTGTATGTGTTTGCTCCAGTAACAACTAGCTGGGTTATTGTCTTACTTGGTAACAAAATGCATCATATGGATAGTCATTAGCAAAGACAAATCCCAATTCTTCTTTTTACAATAACGTTATTTGGTGTGTTCTTCTATATATAAACTGTTTGAAATACCTAGCTCACAGTATGGTATGCAACACATTTGGGAAACATATTTTGAACTCAACATTTCCTTTAACAATAATACACCGAACATTGCTCTATGTTTAAATGGTAGTACTCTTTCAATACCTTGGCCCTTTAGGTTGAATTTATGCTCATGGAACCTTTGCTCAGGTTGTATTCATCACTTATAAGAATTGCTAAATTAGGTCTGAATGTTGCGTATGCATCCGTTCCTATTGGCTGATTCACTATCAAGGAGTTGCTATCCATGCCAAATGAACTATTGTTTCCAGATCTTTTGCCAGAGCACATTCCAGGGTCCGAACTTAAGTTCTATGCATTATACCAGTTATTTATATGCCTCTATATAAATGAGTTAATGACTGTTGCAATTCTGAGTTAGTTCCTCATCACACGGTGTTTAATAGTAGTGTATTCCTTGTTTGAATAATTGTGAATGGTATATATAACCACTTGAGCTCAATTGTCTGGTTCTGTTATCATTTAACTGGAAGTATAGTGGAAAACTGTTTACCTACAGCTAACAGATAACAACTGATGTGCAAAAATGGATCACTGTAACCTTCACACAAAACTCAGAAATTTATTAGAAACTAAGAGAATATACAGGAGGGAATCCTACATCTTTTACTGTGGTATTGAGATAATAATATGGCTAAATTATGTATAACAGCTGGGGTAATTTTGAGTAAGGAAGATATTATATGAGACTCTTTAGAGGCCTCATTGAATGTTATTTGTCCACAGTATATATATATTTTCTGAAGTAAAAACTATTAAGAAAACACCTACAGAAGTTTTCATACGAACTTGAAGAAAGGTCTCATAGAGGAACTTTATACAAACTCAATTATCAAGGAGGAATATCTACGTGGTCGTAGTAGAGTAGAATTATCATCACGTCTCAGCAAAATATCTTAGAGATTGAAATGTCCCTAACATTAACTACAGGAGCCAATAAAAAAAGACTGTATTAACTGTAATCAAATGCACCAGCAGTAGAATGTGTGAGGTTTAAGGTTTATGTGATGGTTCTGTTCATGTATGAGGTAGGCATGTAACAACAGAACTAGCCTTCAAACAATTGTTAAAGATGTTCCTAAATTGCATCAATCCAATAGTGAAGAATATATCATTACAGAGCACCATTGATTATAAAAGGCAAGAGCAGATTCTAACCATTCAACAACTTGTGGTTTCTATGCAAGATAGAAGAAGACAGGTTGAGGAGTGAGTCCCCTAGTAATTATAAAGGAGGATGACTAAACAAAATGAATATCTAAAAGTTTGCAAGAATATAAACATCATTACCACTTGTTTGTTACTGGAGTAAAAATAATAGTAAAAACGAATCCATCCAAGCAAAATTTACAATTACAAGAGACTAATAATAATTAAAAGCATAATATCAAAATATTCAAGAAAGTACTTATCTCTAGAGAATAAGTCAACTCCTTTTCGTTCAACTCTTCAAGGAGTTAATCTCGTCCATATTATCATCATCAGGAAGTCCATATCATCAAGGAATTCACATTATCAAGGAGTCCATATCATCATCGGCAGGAAAGGCCAGTTTGCATCATCAGGTGGAATATCCTTCAACCACTCTAGGTCAATGCTGCCAATGTCTGTGTGAAGCATCTCAAGAAACCGTTTTATTCTCCCTGCAAGAACATTGTTCATCCCTCGGTCCTTGATGGCATCTGCAGTATCTTCAAGATCAGCATATCTGACTGCATCCCAATTCACAACATCCTTGGTATTTGAGTCCCTTTCTCTTTTTAATCTACAATCTTCTACATTTGTATTCTTCGATATAGTTTCCCAATCAAATTTGTTCTTGCTTTCTGATATATCAGATAGCCGATATATTCAGGTGAATATTGAAGGAATTTGTTATATTTCTTCATTCTCCTTCCATTATTCTAAGTTTTCAGATATGAAACATATAGATATGGCCCATACTACATCTTAAATCCCTAGGGAGGCAGTCAAGACCTTTCGCATGGAACTGTAGACTCTCTCTCTCTCTCTCTATATATATATATATATACTGATTTCTTCATGCCACCTCAAGATAGTCAAAATTTGCTCAATGGACCATTCAGTTTCACCTTAGGTATACTTGGGATTAGTTTATTTAAAAACAGGGATTTCGAATTGAAGTACAGAAGCACAAAACTGCATGTATGACCTTATACAGTGCATAATTTAGGAAATATTGTGTATACTTTTCAGCACATGACACTAAGATTAAGGAATAGAAGTCATTTCCAAATACATCTAATCAGTAGATCGTAAAACTCCAATTTGGTCTAGTACACACTTCTATGCCCTTTATATATGCAACATATATTCTTTTAAATTGCAAGAGCTGGGTTTCCAATTAATGGTAAGCTCACACTAAGAAATAATCCTGTCTAAAAATAGAAGTAAATATCGAAGCCATCACAGTGATTCTTACAATTCAAAACTGAGTCTTATTTTAAGAGAGTCTGGTACAAAGAATGAGGAGTAGGTACTTATCAGTTTTAGCAAAAGCAATTCACCTCAAGCAAAATAAGGATAATAAATGATGTCCCCATAAGAATTTCCACAATAGTTTTAAAGTTCAGCTCGCTGACAGCTGCATTTAGCGCATTTATCAAAGAAGCCCTTTAGTGCTGGAACAATAGGTGATACATCTATATCAGGTGATAGACAATCTAAGGCATAGTAATAGGCATCATAGCCACTCTTTCATTTTGTCTGAAAAACTCATCAGAAAGAACACTTGTAATCTGAAGAAACTCAATCTGTGGTATTGGGTCAGTTTCCCTTCAGGGCTGCCAATAACACAGAGTCATATTTAATGTAATTTTCCCAAGCAATAATACAAAGTCGAGCTTTAAACACAAAAAAAAAGATGAACCCTCAATCAGAGAGTAAGGAAAGCACCTATAAATAAAGCCTCTTCATTACACTCATACCTACCTTCAATATGTCAACACCCTTCGTCCTTTGATTCAAACTACAAAAGCTACTTAAAATCAATTCCAATTTCCCAGTATTGAATACCTGCATAGTAGCATACACTTTTGTTGACTAACTACGAGCTCTCTATTTGGCATCATAGTGGTTATAGTTTCAAAAAGGATCTCTCAAGTTCAACCCATGCAAGCAAGTAAAAGCTATGATTCCACGAAGGACAGGGAGTGGCTGCTTGATGTTTGTAAAAAAAATTCAACAAATCTGATGTCATTTATTATTTTCCATGTGCATTCATCCAAGTAATTGCGTTTAGTTAAGACTTACATAAATAAGCATATTTTAGTTAGCTAGGCATATCTACAAGACAAGAATGGGAAAGATAGAAAGAAATTATATTCATGCCCACAGGTGACTAAAGTTCTGTCGATGGGACTAAGTGTTTAGTTATGATAAATCCTCTCAGGGGAATGACCAAACAATGTAGGATTGTATGTAAACAGTAAAAGTATGTAAAAAGAAGGATGAACCCTTAATCACACAGTAAAGAACACCCATATAAATCAGGAAAGAGAGACATAGGCAGTTGGGCGCTCTGCAGACAAGCTTTCCAAGGTCGCCAAGCATCCAGTTGGGGAGGTGGAATCAGGCAATAAGATCCCGAGAGATTGTTTCCATAAGAAACATTTCCAGCTCGAGAATAAACCATTGTAGCTCAGTAATCGATTTATTTCAATAATGAAAGAATGTTGGTCATAGAAGTAACACAAAACCATGGCATATACAAATATCAAGTATCAATAAAATGCATGTCTAGATAACTAAAACCACAAGGTTGATCATGCAAGAAATGAGACCTTTTATAATGACAAGTACAGAACTAATTTACAACTCAACCTTGGCCACTAACAAACTAACTATGACTTATCGCAGTAGTTAACCAGCTTGTTATATTTCCATTACAATTTAGGTGACAAATTACTATATAATCCAGGAGGGAAATAGCTCATGTTACTTAAGTATTAGAGACGAATAATTTCTTATATAAATAGAGTTTCAAGGACTACTTCCAAATGTCAACATCAAAATATTAACAAGACTTAAAAAACCTTTCATACCTCATCCTTCATCATTGTTGAATCTTTTGCAGATGCCCATGCTTTAGTGATATACAACATTAATGTCGAATCAAGTTGATTTGCCTTTGCCAGGTTATCTATCTTTTTGCATGCGGCATCTAATGATGGTGAACTGAGTATATCATCAAACTTGAGCTATGCCAAGCTCAATGCCTCAATATCTGCAGCTGCATTATCATATGCTTGCACTGCTGCCAAGCATTTAGCTGCTAACCTAGCTAGTTCTATGCAAACCAAAAAACAACCAATGCTATTTAGAAATTGCCAGTAGAACTACAATATTAAATACTTCATAATTTCAATTTCTCATCACAATCCTCCTCAAGCTGCCATAGTTGCCTCCTGTCTCGGCCTCCGGCGCTGCAAAATGCTTACTGCCCATGCCATGATATAACACGGCAAGAGAAATCCAGCAGCTCTCAGAAAAAAAAGAGAGATAAATATGCTGAAGAATCATCGTCTCCATCAGGATTATTTATAACAAGAGCATGTCGTAGAAGTAGAAGTGCCATGAGAATCAATGCGGCTGAACGGCAGAATGCAGCACCACTTGCATTAGCTGCCGCATATTCATCATATTCGCTTCCAAAAAAAAAAAAAAATGTCGCTCTATAGCAGCCATTGCTAACAAGCGAGGATCATGAAGGTCTAACTGTGCTCCAGGAACACCCCAACTGTTACTCAAATCAATGGGAGTGTCATCGCAATGTGCTGGCTGAGGAGGGGTCGTGTAACCAGGACTATATGGCTGATGGCATATCTCACATATAATACTTCCCTTCTCATTGCACCATCGCTGTATGCATTCAATAATAAATCTGACTGAAACTGTCTGTTAGCACTCTGCAAAACATTAGGTAACCAGAACTGTAAGCTATTAATTACAAAGTAATCCGGAAACTGTTGTTTTGCAATCATCTAAGCAATCTGTTCAACAATCACACCAGTCTACTGGGCAGACAGTCCCCTGTTTGCTTTCGATCAGTATCAGCAGCTTGTTACCAGGCAGCAGCAGTCAGTGCAACATTCTGTTATGCAACAGCAACAGGTCGCATATCAACGGCTGAACCCCAACAATTGCGGCAACAACCATTGTTGCAGCAACCGCTTGGCCAGTCGTCCCGAACTTTTCTTCAGAGGGAGCGAGCAGCCTGGGAAACCAGTTATCACAGTCTACTACTGTTGCCAAGATTATAAGTATGTCTGTAATCCAAGTCACAGTATGTATATATGATATCAGTAAGCTTCAGGAGGTGTTTGATCAGAACTACTACAGTGATAAGAAATTATCAAGATAGTATTCTCAAGCAATCCAAGTTTTGTTACAATAGTTTGGGTCAGCATCTTCATAAAACAAAGTCGGATTTCAAAAGAATGGGCTTCGAAAAGTTCTGAAGCAAGTTTTATGTTCAAGACAATGATATAAGTCCCCTTCTGTACGATGCAATGATATTCTTTATACTCCAACAGCAGATACGAGATACTCTTCCTACGGTTGACATATTCATGATGCAAGACAGAGACATGATTCAATGCAATGATTGTAAAGCAAAGTGGCAATACTGTTATGCTTCTCCAAAATATTTTCCTACACAAGTTGTCATGGACTATGATCTAAATTATTACGATCTGAGCCTTCTGGACTGAGATACGAAGCTACTATGACAAATTCAAAGTGGTGCAAAATTCATCTCCTTGACAATGCAACAGTGATGTGAGGGTAATTTGACAGGACTGTGAATTTAACTAAAGAATGGGCACAAGGCTTGCGATTCCCAGGTGATGAAACTGGCGTGCAAAGCTCATGTCAATGGATGGATTGTGGACTTGTGTGTAAATCAAACCGGAGTCCATTGATAGAGATAAGAAATTACGTCAATCATTCATTTAACATAAAACATATGGCCGCACGATAATCTAGTCGGAAGCCTGGTTTTGCCATACTTGAAAATTTCCACGGCTCAATCAAACAAAGCTCGTCTATGGCGGACTGCAGCAAGAACCACCCGGCCAACATGTACGTGTTTCGTTGAATATTTCACAATCACGGTCGTTCGGGCAGTGATAAGAAACGCAATGAAATACTTTATAACGAGCCTCTACTGCAACGGTGGGATCTGTAAAAAAATCACAGTCACAAGCCAGACCACAATGAATTATAAAAAAAATGAATTTATTGAAAATTGACTAATCCCAGCAAAGTTCGTCCATATTTCGAACCAAGAAGTTGGGTAAATATCTCGAATCATCAAATGTGGTAACTGAGTGAGCTATGGATGGAGGTGACAAGGCTGTTGATGTGCAGCAAACCTTGCAAAGTACTTTAGATGGAACCCATACTGCATCTGGAGCGGAGCAGGAGCTGCCCCAAAGTCAGCATGAATGGATTGGGAAAGATCTGGGCGGAGTAGAAATGGAGGTTGTGGCATCCCATGGACATGGAAAAATTCATCTTATTGATACATCGCTGAATGTTCCCTTCAAACAAGGCAGTAAAAGCATGGTAAACAATGGAAACGAAGAGAACGAGACAAGTCAAGAGATCGATGATAAAACATTGCAGCACCCAAATCTGGCGTTCGTGATGTGATGGAAAACATAAGGACAATGGACAGTTTGAGGGTAATGCAGTCTGAAAGTGGGAATGGTTTGAGAACAGTTGAATCTAAACAAAGGGGTGCTCCTGAGTCGATAATGGCACAATCTGTGGATGATTTGAAAGTAATTACACCAGAAAAGGGGCTTCGGGATTTCAATCTCGCAACACCTGAAGGGCACCATTAATAACACAGGCATGATATTCGACATCTGCCTAGCTAAACGATTGCGTGTTAAATTAAGGCGTGATTTTGGTAGTTTATTTGACACGTAAAGAATTACATGCCCCGTGGGCTCTTATGAGCCATTATACGCCGATATTCCATTAATAAACAGGATGAGCGGTTAGAGATGATACTTTTAAAGGTATAGGATTTCATTATTTAAAAAAAAAATATATATATATCCAGTTATATTTAATTATTGTATTGAATTTCAATAATTTAAATTAAATAATTTAAATTCGTTCGGCTGAGAATCGCCATAATTGCTAACTGAGAAGAAGGAGCAACTCTTCTCTGCCCTGCCCGAAGAGAAATGCAAAACAGCGGCTATGACTGCAATAGAATCTCCATTGGACCATAGCAGTTCCCTTTTACATTAATTAAAGAGATTATGGTTTCCACGACTTCGTCGTTTCGTCCAGGCTCTCTCCGCGTCCTAAATTTGGGCAAGAAACAATTAATACGACTAATTTGGCAATGGAGACGTCAATGCTCTTGCACGGTGAAGGTGTCAAATGGTGCACAAACTGTTGGAGGAGGCAGTGTGGGGGTGTTTTCAGCCGAAGGTGCATTATCAGCAGTCCAGTCAAAGAAGACGAGGGTAAGCTCGAGAGGAGCAGTAGCACCAAGAGGGCCTGCATTTCTATCGGCATCAACAACTTCTTCTGTTCAAGCGACGGATGTTGTAGCGAAGCAGAGGTGGGGTTTGAATGAGGAGCAGCTTGCTGCGGTCGAGGCGGATGCGGCGTATGTGAGGGTTGTAGCTGGCCCTGGTTCCGGCAAGACCAGAGTCTTGACCCATCGAATTGCGCATATGATAGGCCAATTTAAGGCGCCACCTTGTAACATACCGTGTGTAACCTTCACAAACAAAGCGGCTCAGGAACTTTGTGAAAGGCTTTATCACCTGCTCAATGAGGATGTTTCAAGTTGGGACTATTCATAGTGTCTGTGCAAGGATTATAGTTCGAATGGTAATTACATAATCTATGATGAGAATAACTCACAACAAGTTGTGAAAAGGATTCTTCAGGAGGCAATAGACACTTCTGATGTAATGAATGTATCGATTGGAAGGGAATGTTTTAATGACGATGCAGACTTGGAAAGGATCGCTGCTCAAATTTTGGATGAAAGTGTTATGCAAAGGTCTCAGATTGCACACTGTGAAGGTCTTTCTCGATGTAATTTTCTGGCGGAGAATGCACCTGCACGATTAGCGCTACTGGACTTTCTGGCAAGATCAGGCTATTTATGGATGGCGTGGTGCAGATGCTGCTCTCATGCAGTATGCTTTAGACCGTGATTTTCCTCAAATCATCACTTTTAAGCTAATAAGAAATTATCGTTCCTCAAGTAATATTCTGAAGGCTGCATCAGCACTCTTAGGAAATGATCCAAACAATTGGCAAATGGCATCAACAAAGGTCTTGAATCTTGTTCCCATGAAGCCTCCTGGGGAGCCTATTTGCATTCAGAAATTACGGAGCCCTGTTGAGGAAGCAAACTTCATTGCATATGAGATTCAGAGACTTGTGAACATCAACTTAGCTACGTGGTGTAGCTTTGCAATATTATTTCGTACCCATGTTCAGTCATTTTTTATTGAATCATCTCTTTCAAGCTTACAAATTCCTTATTCAGTTATTGGGTCCAGGCCCTTATACTCACACAAGCAATGGAATGGAAGTCAAAGGCTCAACTGAGTGATAATTCTACAAGGGGATTACTTCCAATTTCAACTTGTTCCTTCTACAAGATTGAAGCTTAGTCTTCTGGAGAGAACAAATCATGCACTCTTTTTCAATGGCCTGGTTACAGTTACAAATAGCTTTTCCAGAAACGTAGGCCATGAGGATTGCAGCTATACGTTTTCGGAGGCACCTGGAAATCTTTGATCACCGAGCTGTTCGGCAGTCTACAGGAACTGAAGGATGGAAAGATGAACATAGAAGGCAGATCGATCTGGTGAGAGGGAGACAGAGTCTATTGGTGAGATTGATCTGGTGGATACAACGTATGATCTAATGCCCCTCGGAGAAATGATCGAACTACTAATTGAAGTATGATTTTGCACTAGTATGATAGCTCTGAGGCGAAGAACGCATTGCTAACCGCATTCTAGATATCAAAATAGCATCTTATCACTCTGCTACAGTTTTGATGTATCGATTTGACTTAAATTCTGAAGGTGCATTGTTCATATTCTAGGTTCAAATCGAGATCTGAGTTTATAATACGAAGTAAGTGAAGTTTTGATGATAACAAAGGAACTAAGGTCATTTTATTTCTGCATATCATCATATGAAGAAGAAGGCATACCATTTGAGGCTTGTATTTCTAGTGTTGGCCTTGCCTCCATATCTCTGTGACATTGATGAGAAGAAGGAAACTTGTTTCCATTCAAGGAAACTGAGGATTGGAGCCGTTAGGAATGAGACTTATTATTTAAATTTCTCTGAAGTTCAAAAATTGCCTTCATATCTATGTTATGAAGTCGAGATATGAGCCATCTCTGAGCTATGTTCTCATGATCGAGACTCAGTAAAGAACCTAACCATTCTTAGTGAACTTTGAGAGATATTATGTCATGGACTGATATATCTACTAAATCTTTTGGATGCACTGCAAGGAGCTGACCAAAGGAATGAGGAAGAGGCTTATGTTTCAAGCTGTAAAGATATTTGAAGAACTATGGATGGGCAATACTAAGATTGAACCAAATATGGGAACTGAATTCTCTCAAAAGTATATCTGATGTCAAGACTCTATTGTGGAGGAAGGATTGGTCCACAGATTTGGTAAAAAAAAATAAAAAAAATTGAGGTCGATAATGATATGGACTCCTTGATGCTGTGAATTCCTTGATGATATGGACTTCCTGATGATGATAATATGGACGAGATTAACTCCTTGAAGAGTTGAACGAAAAGGAGTTGACGTATTCTCTAGAGATAATTAATTTCTTGAATATTTTGATATTATTCTTTTAATTATTATTAGTCTCTTGTATTTGTAAATTGTGCTTGAATGGATTCGTTTTTATTATTATTTATGCTCCTACAACAAACAATTGGTAGTGATGTTATATTCTTACAATCTTCTAGATATTCATTTTAATGATACTAGGGGACTCACTCCTCTGTACCTGTTAACAACGTAGATATTTCTCTTTGATAATTGAGTTTGTATAAGTTCTTCTAGGAGACCTTTCTTCAAGTTTGTATGAAAACTTATGTAGGTGTTTTCTTAATAGTTTTTACTTCAGAAAATATATATATACAGTGGGCAAATAACATTCAAATGAGGCCTCTAAAGAGTCTCATATAATATCTTCCTTACTCAAAATCACCCCAGCTGTTATACATAATTTAGCCATATTATTATCACAATACC
This sequence comes from Pinus tabuliformis, assembly GCA_031772625.1. Lineage (NCBI taxonomy): Eukaryota > Viridiplantae > Streptophyta > Pinopsida > Pinales > Pinaceae > Pinus > Pinus tabuliformis. Next base: position 1,200,208,629 of record CM062818.1, read on the forward strand.
ACAGTAAAAGAGGTAGGATTCCCTCCTGTATATTCTCTTAATTTCTAGTAAATTTCTGAGTTTGTGTGAAGGCTACAGTGATCCCTTTTTGCACATCAGTTATTATCTGTTAGCTGTAGGTGAACAGTTTTCCACTATATTTCCAGTTAAATGATAACAGAACCAGACAATTGAGCTCAAGTGGTTATATATACCATTCACAATTATTCAAACAAGGAATACACTACTATTAAACACCGTGTGATGAGGAACTAACTCAGAATTGCAACAGTCATTAACTCATTTATATAGAGGCATATAAATAACTGGTATAATGCATAGAACTTAAGTTCGGACCCTGGAATGTGCTCTGGCAAAAGATCTGGAAACAATAGTTCATTTGGCATGGATAGCAACTCCTTGATAGTGAATCAGCCAATAGGAACGGATGCATACGCAACATTTAGACCTAATTTAGCAATTCTTATAAGTGATGAATAGGAGTAGCATACTGAATCACTTATAAGAATTGCTAAATTAGGTCTAAATGTTGTGTATGCATCCATTCCTATTGGCTGATTCACTATCAAGGAGTTGCTATCCATGCCAAATGAACTATTGTTTCCAGATCTTTTGCCAGAGCACATTCCAGGGTCCGAACTTAAGTTCTATGCATTATACCAGTTATTTATATGCCTCTATATAAATGAGTTAATGACTGTTGCAATTCTGAGTTAGTTCCTCATCACACGGTGTTTAATAGTAGTGTATTCCTTGTTTGAATAATTGTGAATGGTATATATAACCACTTGAGCTCAATTGTCTGGTTCTGTTATCATTTAACTGGAAATATAGTGGAAAACTGTTCACCTACAGCTAACAGATAATAACTGATGTGCAAAAAGGGATCACTGTAGCCTTCACACAAACTCAGAAATTTACTAGAAATTAAGATAATATACAGGAGGGAATCCTACCTCTTTTACTGTGGTATTGTGATAATAATAGGGCTAAATTATGTATAACAGCTGGGGTGATTTTGAGTAAGGAAGATATTATATGAGACTCTTTAGAGGCCTCATTTGAATGTTATTTGCCCACTGTATATATATATTTTCTGAAGTAAAAACTATTAATAAAACACCTACAGAAGTTTTCATACAAACTTGAAGAAAGGTCTCCTAGAAGAACTTATACAAACTCAATTATCAAAGAGAAATATCTACGTTGTTAACAAGTACAGAGGAGTGAGTCCCCTAGTATCATTAAAATGAATATCTAGAAGATTGTAAGAATATAACATCATTACCAATTGTTTGTTGTAGGAGCATAAATAATAATAAAAACGAATCCATTCAAGCACAATTTACAAATACAAGAGACTAATAATAATTAAAAGAATAATATCAAAATATTCAAGAAAGTACTTATCTCTAGAGAATACGTCAACTCCTTTTCGTTCAACTCTTCAAGGAGTTAATCTCGTCCATATTATCATCATCAGGAAGTCCATATCATCAAGGAATTCACAGCATCAAGGAGTCCATATCCTTATCGACCTCAATTTTTTTTTTATCAAATCTGTGGACCAATCCTTCCTCCACAATAGAGTCTTGACATCAGATATACTTTTGAGATAATTCAATTCCCATATTTGGTTCAATCTTAGTATTTCCCATCCATAGTTCTTCAAATATCTTTACAACTTGAAACATAAGCCTCTTCCTCATTCCTTTGGTCAGCTCCTTGCAGTGCATCCAAAAGATTTAGTAGATATATCAGTCCATGACATAATATCTCTCAAAGTTCACTAAGAATGGTTAGGTTCTTTACTGAGTCTCGATCATGAGAACATAGCTCAGAGATGGCTCATATCTCGACTTCATAACATAGATATGAAGGCAATTTTTGAACTTCAGATAAATTTAAATAATAAGTCTCATTCCTAACGGCTCCAATCCTCAGTTTCCTTGAATGGAACAAGTTTCCTTCTTCTCATCAATGTCACAGAGATATGGAGGCAAGGCCAACACTAGAAATACAAGCCTCAAATGGTATGCCTTCTTCTTCATATGATGATATGCAGAAATAAAGTGACCTTAGTTCCTTTGTTATCATCAAAACTTCACTTACTTCGTATTATAAACTCAGATCTCGATTTGAACCTAGAATATGAACGATGCACCTTCAGAATTTAAGTCAAATCGATACATCAAAACTGTAGCAGAGTGATAAGATGCTTTTTTGATATCTAGAATGCGGTTAGCAATGCGTTCTTCGCCTCAGAGCTATCATACTAGTGCAAAATCAGACTTCAATTAGTAGTTCGATCATTTCTCCGAGGGGCATTAGATCATACGTTGTATCCACCAGATCAATCTCACCAATAGACTCTGTCTCCCTCTCACCAGATCGATCTGCCTTCTATGTTCATCTTTCCATCCTTCAGTTCCTATAGACTGTCGAACAGCTCGGTGATCAAAGATTTCCAGGTGCCTCCGAAAACGTATAGCTGCAATCCTCATGGCCTACGTTTCTGGAAAAGCTATTTGTAACTGTAACCAGGCCATTGAAAAAGAGTGCATGATTTGCTCTCTCCAGAAGACTAAGCTTCAATCTTGTAGAAGGAACAAGTTGAAATTGGAAGTAATCCCCTTATAGAATTATCACTCAGTTGAGCCTTTGACTTCCATTCCATTGCTTGTGTGAGTATAAGGGCCTGGACCCAATAACTGAATAAGGAATTTGTAAGCTTGAAAGAGATGATTCAATAAAAAATGACTGAACATGGGTACGAAATAATATTGCAAAGCTACACCACGTAGCTAAGTTGATGTTCACAAGTCTCTGAATCTCATATGCAATGAAGTCTGCTTCCTCAACAGGGCTCCATAATTTCTGATTAGCTTAAACATGACTATATCTGCTACGGCTGTTGCGATGAGGATGCTGCAGAACTTCTCCAGCGCTCTCATTACCGAATGACCAAAACCACCCAGCCAAACCGAGTATACCTAGATACTCAATCCAGTATGCTTCTCAACCGATGCATACCGTTCCCCCGTGCCCAGAGACTTCAAAACAAGTAAGGCTCAATAGTTCCGAATTATAAGCGGTATGGATAAATTTCCTCTCCTTCTTCCTTCAACAGCACCCGGTTCAATTTTTTTTTCCACTCACAGAAAATACAACCTTCCCCATCCACAGGCAAAGAACACCCCCCCTTTGAAATCCTCCTTCTCCCTTTAAATAGCAGAGGTTCCTCCCTCTCTACGCATCTGTTCACCGCCTTTATGAAAGGATAAGATTTTGTTAGGCGGTGACTGCTTTGTCATGATATTTGCCTTTAATTGAATCAGATCCTCACAACATCGAATGGTGTCACTTTAATTATGACAGTTGGTACTTTAGTTTAAATAGTATAAGACCATGATGATTTTAAATATTACATATTATTTTATGTTTTATAAAATATCAAGTTTAATCATAAGGTTTATGGGTTTAGTTTTATTAGTACACATTTTGGGTTATATATGTAAACATATGAATAAACTCAACTATATTTCTTACTGAGTGTATATTTCTTCTATTTACGAGAATTAGGTATTTAATTTACACCTTTGATAATTAATTCATTTATCTTATATTTAGACATTCTCCATGAATAGTCGATATATAGCCGATGTATATATATATATATATATATATATATATATATATATATATATATATATACTAGTGCAATGTATATGATGCATGCATATGTAGCTATCATATGTATGCCTCACATGCATGCTAATATTGCTATGTTGTTCGTGATTTGAGATGGGTTGTTACATACACCCCTCCTTCAAAAGAACTTCGTCCCGAAGTTAAGGGTTTATAAAGTATATTGATAATTCCTTTAGGGTATGTAAGGATTGTATTATGTGATTGAATTTTCATTTATGATCGTGAGGACACTTTAAAATTTGTGATTTTGAACGCTGATAGATTTCTAATTTTAATGGTCATGCCTTGCCCAAACCAGGTTCCCAAGCTATTCTAAAATCATCCTATCCTTCCTAATCTCTTCCGCTCCCATCCTATTCGTCCTCTACTGGAGTATGCCATGGCGTCAGCTATACTGACCTAACCATGCATAAACTCTAAGGATGGATTATTTTCCCATATTTCGAAATACAACAAACATGTAAATACTCATAAACTGGAAAACAATAATGCATAAAAATGTAATCTGCACATACCTGAACTGCTAGCTGATTGTTGATTCTGCTATTGAACTGGCGATCCCGCTGCTGGTGATGCCGTGGCTGTTTTGACCCAATTTTCGAGAGGCCAATACCACCCAACCAGACTGAGCAAACCTAGCTGCTCAATCCAGAAAGCTCTCCACAGAGGCTCTCTGTCCCTCCGTGCCCAGAACCCCAGACCACTTAAAGCTCTTCAATTGATAATTCCCTTCTCCCGGTTTCCTGCTGATGAATTTATGCTTCTCGGTCTCTGCTGCCCCTCTCTGGTTTTTTCCCCCCTTTCACCGGTTCAGACTAGTGATTTATAAAGGCAGGCTTGGCGGTGGCCACCCTCCTGCTTCCGGCCACCGCTCTTCTACCTCCTGACACGACTCCGCATGCAATTTAACCCTCTGAGATCCTGTCCTGGCAAAGCCGCTCTGCCATAACTTCTCAGCTGGTTCGACGCGCCCTGGTTAATGGTTTCGGTAGTGCGTTTTAGGTAGGTTAACGCATAGTCTTTTTATGAGTTCATTTATATTTATATAACATTTCCATTATAAGTGTTATATAGTTAAATGATATCTTTTTTTATAACATTCATATTATATATGTTATAAACTTTAATGATATATATTTATAACATTTCATATTATATATGTTATAAAGTTCAGTTACGATATATTTTATAAATCCATATTATATATGTTATAAAGTTCAGTTATGATATATATTTTATAAATTTATATTATAAGGTCTAATTATATATTTTATAAAATTTAATATATATATATTATAAAGTTTAAAATTTTATTAATGGGTCAATTTAGATGGGTCATTACATACACTCCCTCTTCTGTAAACTTCGTCCCGAAGTTAGAGTTTTAGGTTTAAGGTTTTAACGGATATGACTTTTTCTATCCAGGTCCCCAAGCTATCCTCAAATCATCCTATCCTTCCTAATCTCTTCCGCTCTCATCCTATCCGTCCTCTACTGGAGTATGCCATAGCGCCAGTTTTACTGACCCGACCATTCATAAACTCTAAGGTGACAGCGTCGGTTATACCGACCTGATCCCTAGTAGGCATCCGACAGTCATCATCACACGTCTAGGGGAGCGTAACTCGCACAGTCCTCCCATGACTCCAGGGTTCGGAGGATAAACGGTGGGTAACACCTCCACCCCTCCCAATAGAACTCAGGGTTAACACCCCCTATCATAGAATCACTTTGAGCTTTAACTGATCTGAGGTTGTGTCATCACATGGTCATCTCGAAAATTGGATCAATTATCTGCAATCATAGTTTATCTGCAATCTTACACTTACCCATGCATTTGTAAAATGTGCCTTAGCATATTCAAAATAACTTATGTATTATTTACATATGATACTACAGCATAACATAATTTTGTCATATTCTATGCATGTATCCTGACTTTTCTTTAGGATGTATTCACTTCCTGATTTCTATCCTATTGATCATACTAACAATAAAATAAATCAGATCTATAATATCTTAATTTTTATCAGAAGAAAACTTATTCAACTGCCTTAACTTTACTTCAACATTTATAATTTAGTAAAATAAATCACATATATTGTTTTGGTATCCATGTACCAGCAGGAATTAAACACATATTATTTTGGTATCCATGTACCAGCAGGAATTTAAACATATATTATGCCACAAAATTTCATGTTTGTCCCTAATCATTCAAATGTTTTTGGGTCCTTGATTGTAGTGAAGTAAATATATACTAAACATAGCGTAAAGTTCTTCAAAATGGACATTAAATTAGGGTATCTCTGACATATGTCCTCCGTATTTTCCCAAGTTGCTGATCCAGGACTATACTAGTCCCATTGGACCTTAACTTGGTCCACCTGGCGGTTCCTCAGCTGTCGAACTCTATGCTCCAGTATACGTAACGGTTCGACCGTTACGATTCCCTTGATCCATACCTGAAGATCCCGCTATAGTAGGTTGATGCGCTGCTTGGTCGTTGCTGATTACTGCATGAATTCTATGATTATCTCGATTGTTTGGTATTGGTCCCTCTCCAGTCCAATGCGACATATTCGATGAAGCTTCAGGGCAATCCCGTTGAAAATGCGGTCCCCCACATCCCCAACAATTTAGCGGCATTGATCCTCTTGACTCGGGACGTGAATTTCTAGAGAACGAGCTTCGTCCTCTCATGCAAATTTCTATCGAATTTCTACCTCTGCTGGCAGTCCCTTGAGATAGCCATGACCTAGCGTTCGATGGTTCCGAGGCTATAGTGTTTACTGCCATGGGAGCTCTTGTTACAATATTTCTAGAGGTAGACCTGTTATCGTAAGGTGGCCTTGAGCTACCTCCGCTGATAAAGTTTCGAGGAGTCTTTCCAGGAAATCCTGATTGTAAAGGTTCTGCTAGCCCTATCTCATTTCTGATTCCAAGGTGCTCTTCTGCATAACGACTACACTAAACTGCCTCGGCTACAGATGATGGTTTCCACATACTTACCAAGGCTCTGATGCGAGGGTTTAACCCAAATATGAAGCGTTCAGCTTGACGTTCATCAGAGTCTAAGTAGGGAATGTATTTTACCAGCTCCATAAACCTTATTTCGTACTCTTCCACCGTTTTACTTCCCTGAATTAGTGTATGAAAGGCTCTGGCTTGTTGTTGTTGAAAGTATGGAGGTAAATACTTTGCGCGGAACTTTTCCTCAAATAGTTCCCAAGGAACATTATCCGATGTAAGGTGCAGCTGGTTTTCTAGATTTCCCCACCAAATCAAGGCACTTTCCTTTAGTTGAAACACGACAATTTTTGTTTTTGCTGAAGGTGAATATTCTCTTAACCTGAAGCACCGGTTCATCCCTTCCAACCATGCCTCAGCGCGTTCACCAGCTCGACCTCCTGAAAATTCTGGGAGTCTAATTTTCTGAAGCTCTCTAGAGATGTCTTCTCTCGATCTTCTGGGCTCCAAATTATTTGGTTCCGCTGAACTGGTGGCTACATGCTGAAATTCCTCTTTGTTTTTAGCCTTAGTTGATTCCTTTAATGTCTCCAATAAGGCTTCCAAAGAGTTCATTATCACAGTCAACTCTGGCGTTGGAGCGTTTGATGTTGACGGTTGCCTTGGTGGTGACGAAGGTGATGGGGATGATGATGGCGACGGTGGCGGCATTAATGGTGATGATGCCGCCTGGTCACGTCGTCGTCGCTCATACGTCCTTACCATAGTAATGGTCCCTGAACACAAAATAAAATTTATATATATATATATAAATAAAAAAAAAAGATTGAGGCGGATAATCGAATTTTAACACACAATTTTCTTTGCAACATCACATTTATAAACGGGTATAGTTTTGCTATTTTTACCCGCTAGGCGGATCTTACTGGTACCGAGGTCAAGGAGGGTGGTCTCGCGACCTCCTTGTCCTAATGCAGGGTATTCTATCCTAGTATGAATAATGCAGAAGTATGGTTATAGATTCCTAACAATTGGGACAATTTCTCTGTCCGGGATGTGATTTGCTTCCGTGGAGGAATCACATGAATAATACTGTAATGAATTCATTTAAAGATTTTTCAAATTCAAACACCCAGATTCCTCAACTTGGATATGGTGACAAGGCAAGGAGCATTATAATGCTTCTCAAAGACACAATGCATTCAATCATCCAACAGCAACCGAATCACTTATAAGAATAAAATAAATTAGATCCGCCGAATGACCAAAAACCACCCAGCCAAACCGAATATACCTAGATACTCGATCCAGTATGCTTCTCAACCGATGCATACCGTTCCCCCGTGCCCAGAAACTTCAAAACAAGCAAGGCTCAATAGTTCCGAATTATAACCAGTATGTATAAATTTCCTCCCCTTCCTCCTCCAACAGCAACCGAATCAGTTTTTCCCCCTTACAGCAAACACCATCTCAGGCAAAGAACCCCCCTTAGAAATCCTCCTTCCTCCCTTTAAATAGCAGAGGTCCCTCCCTCTCTACGCATCTGCTCACCGCCTTAATTTAACGCACAATCGTTTAGCTAGGCAGGTGTCGAATATCATGCCTGAGTTATTAATGGTGGTCTTCAGGTGTTGCGAGATTGAAATCCCATGCCTAGAGTGCATCATCTGATTCAAGAAGAAATAGACGGAGTAACAGGGCGCTCCAAAATGATTTCTCTTGTACCAATTCATCCTAGCATATATTCTCCTAATGTTGTTAATTCAACACTCGTTGATTTTCCTGGTTTGACAAAGGTTGTCGTAGAGGGACAGCCAAAAATTGTTGTTGGTAGGCTTTAGATCATGATGAACGATTGGATTTGGTTTGGCGGTATGAAGAAAATGAAGTGCAAGAGCTATTTCTGAAGTAATTTGAAAGCGGATAAACCATGGAAGAGAAGCTCCCGCACCCCTGTGGAACAACTGATTCTCTAAACTGCCATTTTCCGTATATTCATAAACTAGACATCCATGCTCGGTACAAGTGCCAAGAAAAAGAACCATGTTGGGGTGATGTATGCGGCTTAGAAGCTCAATCTGCAAAAAGGATTCAGAAGGATCATTCAAAAGTTTCTTCGCATTTTATTCATTTAGCCTTCCAATATCTTTAATTTCTCTTGCAAACCAAGATATTGCAACATTTAATGCTATAAAATTGGCCTGAGAAGTTAGTTGATCCTACAGGTGATAGGACATTTGGAGTGTTGACAAAGCTTCATCTCATGGACAAGGGAACAAATGTTGTAGAAGCAAGGGAGTGGGAAGAGATATGGATAGTATGTTGCTCACGCAACTAGAGGTTTACCGCCCTCTTCTTTCTTCTCTGGTCAATCTGACAAAATTGGAGTTTGGGAAGTGCAATGTATTAAAATTGTACATTTAAAAGCTCCAATAAAGAACAAATTAATAATGGTATTGATAAATGTTTTGGAATCAGAAGAATTGAGACTAGCTAACTCAATGGAGTAATTTTGTTAGAATTAACTACTCAGGACAATCCAAGACAACAATTAAATCAGAAAAGAATGAAGAGAATTGTTTTTTTCTTAGTAGTTTCATGATTATTGGTTTTGTTTGTTGTTCTTTTAATCATGTTTGTAAAAAGTGCAAAACCAATTATTGAACAATGTTGAATAAATCAAATTAGTGATCCTTGGCGCTCAAAACCCCTTGAACACATCACTAGTTTGATTGTGTTTATGCTGTTATGGTTTGTTGTTCTTGGCACTCAGAAACCCCTAAACAACGACTACAGGTTACAATATGAGATCCATGTGTGTGAAACAAGTCAAGTTGTTAGATCAGTTTTTGAACACATTCAGTATTCAGATTGTCTGCCTAGCAACTAATGGATAGTTGAAAGTGAAATATCTAACAAATGGTGATTGGTCCATAGGATGGTTCATTACTTGATAGCTCTTATCGTGGAAGCCTTGACGAGCCAAGTTGTCAATATTGTTGATCTTGCAAAGTTCATCATTGATGGTCAAAAGTGGGTGTACTTTAAATGAGTCGAAAGGTAAGCTCGAAGATGTGGAGAAAGAAAGAGCGGAGTCCAGAAGACTATAGAGTGGGTAGAGTTGCTGATGAAGACCAGTCAGACAAAGATCAATTTTATTGTTATAATATGTATTGTAATTGTGCATGTAAGAATTAAGGGAGAGACTTGGAAGATAATTCTTCCATGCTCAGTTTAGAATTGGTTGCAGATTTGTAGGTGGATGTTGAGAGAATATCTCAACCTCCCTATTCATATTTGGAATTGGTTGGATCTCACAAGCACCATAAATATGTGATGTATCCATGTGATTTGTAGTGTGTAATATACGGACTATTTGTGTGTAATCTATCCACCATGTTTGCTCATCCATTTTTCTTGTATATCAAAGTCAGATAGTTGATTAATGTGAGGTTCTATGAGAGATACTTGATAGATTGGGAGTATCCATGACCACACTGGACCGTTATGCACTTGTGCTTCAAAGCCTCTTAGTACAACATGTTGAAATTGGTTGCGGGGAGAATCAATAGTGCAAGTCAAACAAGAAATATTAAGATCAGGGAAGACAAGTGAATTAATACCAAACTAATATCAAAGCCAAATTTATGTCAAGGCCAAGGTGGACAAGTGGATTAAGTTGGGTATCATATGTTAGCGCTTGAAATTTCACCTCAGGCTGAGAAAGGTAAACCTCAAGGCAACATCAAACCATTTAGCCTCGTAGCTAGCCCTACGGGGCAGGAGAAGGCTCTCTCCGGTCTATCTCGTAAAATCTTCAATAGATGAGATGACCAATAAGGTAACACTGATATTAGGCTAGTAAACTGATCAAAGAGTTTGATTTGGGGTTTTTATGGATTTTTGGTGGCAAATTGAGGAGAGGGAAATTTTGGGTGCGGGGATTGGACACAGTTTCTGCCGGGGGTTCTTTGGGGCGAGGTAGGAGACAGTATTGATGCCTTTAATTGAGGTGGATGGTCAGGGATGAAAGGTGAAGAGCTAAAGAGAGCGAACAATAACTTTGAATTCTCTTTAGACAGAAGAAAACATTGAAATTAAACAAACTTAAAAGCAGAGCATGGCAGACATGAATTCTTACTTTAACACTTCATTTGTTTAATGTGCAGAAATAAAAGAAAGGAAATGAGTCACATAACAAGCTTACAAGTACATTGAGAAACACACCATCAACACATGAGTCCACAAGAATCCCAAAGAGGACTGCAAAACCCTGGTCTTCCTTAGCCAAAATTGCAGAGATACAGTGAATAATACAATGATAACTTCTCCCTCAAGAGTCCAACCATGAAAATGAGCAAGAAAGTACATAATACAGATGATCTAACCTCTTTCCCTGCCTCCATGGGTCGAGCTCACTATCCTAGGAGCTGTTTCAACCACTTCTAAACTAAGCACTACAAACTAGGCAATCAAAACAACTTGCCTCTATAAGCTAGGAAACCAATTCATTCATTTAATATTTACCCTTTTCATGAATGAATCTTCTAGAAGTGTTACATAAGAGTAAAAGTGTCTTACAAGTACAATAATTACATCAAAGAGAATCATAATTCACCCCAAAAAGTCAAACTGGGTCAAACTGCGTTTTTCTGAGCTGTACAGTGCATTTTGGAAAAATCTGCCTGACGGGTCACGCGCCTTTGGAGCCACTTTTCGGGCACTTGCAGGTGTCCAAATTGGGCAAGAGTAGGCTTGTTGGAAAGGTCTGTGAATCTACTTTCCAACCCAACTGGAATTTTTGAATTTGGAGTTCATTTGCCCTGTCCAAAATCAAATCTCCCAAGACTTCTTTCTGCAGTTCAAAAAAGTGGCAGAAAGTCATTTTTTGCTAGTTTTTTTGACTTTCTGGAGGCCCAAAACTTCACCAAATCTCAAGTCCATCCATGAGCATGTGTAACTTTGCATGACAAATCTGGAAATGCTGAGCTTTTGTCAAATGGAGTTGCCATGATGAAGGGTCGGGCGGGGGGTGAGACCCGTTAATGGGAAAAACCTGCAAATTGCCTAAAAATGCCAAAATTCACCTAGAATTCTCAAAATTTCTTGGAATTTGTGCTATGGCTAGGCTATTTAGTGCCTTGATCCTTGAGTGAAGCCTCAGCCAAGATACGGAGGGGATTGGGTCTCTTTCTTCGTTTTAGTGCCTCGGTCAACCGCCTTTGAAACATTTTCATCTTTGCTTTGCACACATGCATCCTTGCCCAGTAATGGTTCTTCATATTCCTCAGCAATTTCTTCTCTTGGTTGGCCTTAGCCAACAGCCTCTCCAAGTGTGCATTTACCCAGATGAGCATGGACTCTCGGTCAGCAGGCAATGGATCACTGGGTCTTCTTCGGTTCAAGATTCGGTCACTACGAATCCTCCACAACTCATCAAGTGCTTGCTCATCTTCCAATTGTTTGTTGCGCTGCTCGAGGTATGTGATGGTCCATTGTGCCCCCTCTAATTTCCTCTGCAAGGCATCATTTTCAGCTCTGAGATGCTGAATGATCTCCTTTGCCTCTTGGCTCGGAGAAATGGCCTCAAGATCGACAAGCTCAATATCTGGAACTCCTGATGGCCCCTCATCAATCATGGGCTGTTTGCCCCTCCCTGGTACCTGTGCTGGTGAAGAAAGCGAGGCCCCTTCCAGCTGATGTGGAGATAACACTCGATGAGCTGATGATGAAGGCGAGACCCCTTCCACATGCTGTGGAGATAGTACTCGCCGAGCTGCTGCAAATAAGGCCCTCGGGCCTTTCTGATAGGTAACCAAAGGTGAGGAGCTGACATGTCTAGTGACAGGGATGTCATGCTGCTGTGATGGTCCTCCCTTCTTGTGAACAACCTCAGGATGTGGCGAGGGTGGTGCTTTGAAAAACTCACGAGAGATGAACTCCTCCCATGAGATGCCCTGCTGAGCCAACGGATGCAATACTACAAGCTGAATCAAACCATAATGGTACAGGCTCCTATACTGCTGTGCCGGGCTCTTCCTCTGCAACATGGGCACCATCCTCTGAATGTTCTGATAGAAGAAAACAGGGATGTTCATCATCCTCACTCGGGTGAAGTGCATCAAGAGGCGAATATGGTATGAATATACCTGTGAAAATCTGCCCTCATAGGTAAAATATTGCATGATGAGCCTCATCATGGGAGCATACTCGCTCCTGATAAACCTGAATGGAAACACACCTGCCAAATGTCTCATGAATGATGGCCGGACAAAAGGCTAAAAGTGAACACTATCCAGCACCTTGTGCTTATTCCACACCTCCCTAACATTAGGTATCCCTGTGGCATGTGAGATCACCTCGGGTGTTAATGTGAAGTTCACCCTTGCAAGGTTGACATGTTCATCATGCAAGTGTAAAACAAATAGGCGAGCCAACTCTCTATGGTGCTGAATCCGAGAGATCCTCTCACAAAACTCATAGCAAGACATATACTGGAAACATGTGACTCCCATAGGACAAGCCTGTAACTCTGCTAAAGAGGTGGGCTCCTCTCGCCTATGATGACCACCCTTTCCACCCTTATGAGGCCTCCTCTGTACCTCAATCTCTGAAGCTGATGACTGGTCATCACTTTGCTCATAGGTTTCGGTTTCTAACATTGTTTAAAGAGCAAAGTGGACAAACTGTGCTGCTGTTTCTGCCTGTAAAAAGTTGATTTATATGCTCAAGCAATTTGATGATTTGGCGGGTGCTTGAACAAATTTGCAAGAAGGTTGGAAGGGAGGTTGCTGACGGGTCACGCACCTCACCCAACGGGTCGCGCGCGCCTGACGGGTCGCGCCCGTTATGAAATTGCACTGCGGGAACCCCTCTAACGGGTCGCGCGCCTCTGACGGGTCGCGCGCCTATCAAACGCCCGAATTCGCTCAACCTTCACTCCTTTCACTCAATCACTCGCCCAAACTCTCTTGCAAGTGTCTTGGATGCACAATGAGAGTAAAAGGAGGGAGATTGGGTCTTTATAGGTTTCATTTGAATAAATTTCATGCTCAAACCCACTTTCTAATGTTTCTCTTTGACACTTTATAAAACTGACTTTTTGGTTTCTTTTATCCTGAAATTTGACTCATTTAGTGCTTTGGCTTGATTCTTTTTGCAGGGAGATCATCTGAGGGATCTTGGCAAGGGGACCACGGTTACATGTTGTCCGCTGAAGTCTTTTGAAATTTCATCACTTCTTACAAAAATTTGAAAAATGACCTTGGCTTTAAAAACAGAGTTTTTAAATCCAAGATGAAAATTAACTGTACAAGATAAAAAACTTCGAAGAAACATCTTTATAATCATCCCTCTGGCTTGCTAAATACTTATTGACCTTCAGACACATGACCTTGTAAAAATACTTGACCAAAACCCTAGACCTAGGAAATTGACCTCAAGACAAGACAAGACAAGCTTGAAAGAGCTTAATGGCTGAAATGACCTGATCCAGCAATGCCAAGAGGGGTACAAATACACCACCTCCTCCATCAGGGTTATGGCATGCCTAATGGGATGCAAAAATTGACACTGATGAGACACCTAACTTATGCAAATGCAAAGAGTTTTGATCGCTGATGGAGGGCTTAAGACCGACTCTAACATTGGCTCCAATGGGGATGGTAGCTCCTTGGAGGTACCAAGAACCTTAGACCTCTAGGAGAGCAGACCAGTGCTTTATTAACATTGGGCAATGGAGTCAACTTTTACACATGTGACCAAATTTGGACAACTTTATTTGACTTTGACATTTGACTGAAATTTAAACTAACTTTGACATAAACCGACTCGATGACATAAACCGACTCACTAGATGCAGAAAATAAACTGACTGAAACAACTTGAAAAACTCACACCAACTAATCATCATCTTCAGAATTATAGCCTTCACCGCGGGCCCCAGACTAAAGATGGGAGATCAGTTCACACTTGCTGTAGAATGAAAGTAAAATGGTAATTACAATGAGAGTGATTAGAGCAGAAAATGCTCAAGCATGATACCTTTTGAGCAGCCGGCCATTCACCGACCCACCAAGACATTCATCACCGTTCATTTCTTTGAGAAGAAAAGCATTTGGACCACGGTATGCTGCAATTTTGTAGGGACCTTTCCACAAGTTGTCAAATTTTCCATGTTTCCCTTTGTCTTCATTTCGGGCATCCCATCTCAAAACAACATCATCTATCTAAAAATCATCTCATTTGGCCTTTTTGTCATAGATTTTCTTTATGCGCTCCTGCAACTTAAGGGAATTTTGATGAACCTCCTCTCGTGTCTGCTGTAAATGAATCATTTGACTGATCCGCCGTTGCATAGGATCCTCCTCGCCACCAGCTTCTTGAAACAACTTGGCTACTGGAACACTAAGTGAAGTAGGAAACACTGCATCTACTCCATAAACCAGTTCAAAAGGTGACATACCAATTGACTTCTTTTGACTTACCCGATCAGCCCATAATGCATTTACTAACTTTTTGTGCCAGCTCTTCTTATTTATTTCCAACAATTTCTTTATGATGTTCACTAGTGATTTGTTCGAAGATTCAGCCAACCCATTACCTTGCGGATGGTAGGCATTCGAATGCCCCAAGCTGATGTTATATTTGTAGCAAAAATCAACCATTTTCTTCGATTTGAATGCTGCTGCATAATCTGTAATCAACTTATGTGGACAGCCGAAACGTGACAATATGTTACTTTCAAAAAAAGAAATAATTACCGAGTCCATGGCTTGCCAGGTGGGAATGGCTTCAATCCATTTTGTGAAGTAATATGTGGCGGTCAAGATCCATCGATGCTGGCCGGAAGATGCTCGGTGGATTTCACCAATAAAATCTAAGCCCCATTGCTGAAATGGTGCGCTGATTTCAACGGGCTTGAGAGGCAACGGCTGTAATTTTTGCTTTCCTTGAAAAATTTGACATTCGTGACAGCTCTTTACCGCTTTATACACATCAAAAAATAAAGAAGGCCAATAGAAACCAGCTCTCAAGATCTTATTAGCCGTAGTCTTCCAAAACAAGTGACCCCCACAGTCACCTTTATGAAAATCTTCTACTGTTGTCTTAGCTTCTTCTTCGACCAAGCAGTTCAGCAATATGCCACTGGGATCTTTCCAATAAAGTGCTGATTTGATAATGCAAAATTTGGCAGCCTTTAGCTTCAATGTTCTAGCTTTGTTTCTAGGCATCCCAGGGGGTGAAGACAAATTTTGAAGCACATATACTATATCAGCATACCAAGGAGAAGACAAAAAGATATCGGATACCTGTAGAGCTGAATTTTCTTCGTCTTCATCGGACAAGGCAGCAATCAAATTGATGTCAAGGATGTGGAGATTCGTTTCAGCCATCAACTTAGCAAGACCTTGAAGTTTAATCAACTTGGTAGGCTTAATTTCTACATCATACTCTAATAGTGCAGCAATCCACTTACCCCTTCTTCCTTCCGGTTCCGTTTGTACTAAAACATTCTTAACAGCTGCATTGGGAACATATGCCAAAATATGAGAATTTAGTATGTACACCCGGAAATCTTTCAAAGCTTTTATCAGCGCCAATGCTTGCTTCTTAATGATATTATAATTCAGTGCTCCATCCCTTATGATGCGGCTGAAAAAAGCGATGGGCCTCTCATCCCCATCTCTCTTTTGCATCAATACGGCTGCCAACGTATGCTCAGAAGCAAATGAAAATAAAATAAAATCCTATGTATAATCTTGGCTGATCAAAGTTGGGGTTGAAGATAAGATTACCTTTATCAAATTAAAAGACTTTACCGCCTCTTCGGTCCATTTGAGCTCGCTGTCCTTCTTGAGCATGTTGGTTATCTCTCTAAGATGTTCGGCAAGATTGGGGATGAAGCGACGCAGAAAATTCAATTTGCCATTGAAGGACTGAATTTCTTTCTTGCTACGGGGCTGCTCTAATTGCTGAATTGCTTCCACTCATGCAAGATCTATACGTATGCCATCTTTAGAAATGATATGGCCCAGCAGCTTGCCTTCGCTCATAGCAAAAAGGCTCTTCTTCGGATTCAATGAGATACCATACTTTCTGCACTTTTGGAACACCTTAGTCAAATGAAACAAATGCTCTTCATCTGATTTAGAAAACACGGTCAGATCATCAAGATAAACAACCAAAAAGACATCCTTCTCATTTGCAAAGGCCATGTCCATTGCCCGCTGAAATGTGGCACCAGCGTTCTTCAATCCAAACGGCATCTTGGCATAATGAAATGTACCCCATGGAGTAGTAAATGTTGTCTTGTCACGGTCATCTTCGTGCACCAAAATCTGATTATATCCGGAATAACCATCAAGCAATGACATTCTCGATGCCCCCACTACCCGCTGCAATATATGGTCAATTTTGGGCAGCGGATAATTGTCCTTTAACGACACCTTGTTCAGATTTCTGAAGTCTATACATAAGCGAATCTCGCCGGTCTTCTTTCTCACGGGCACCAAGTTGGAAATCCAATCAGAAAACCAGATTGGCACTATGATTCCAGACTTATACAACCTGTTGACTTCCTTCTCGATCAATGGCAAAAACTTAGGATTAATTCTTCTCAACTTTTGTCGGAAAGGCTTTTGATTTGGCTTTATGGGAATGGTATGCTGAATGATACTTGTGTCATAAGTTTTCAAATCTGAATAATCCCATGCAAAAACATTAGAAAACGAAGACAACAATCTGATATATTCTTTCTTTACCTTTGGCGGCAATGCTTTCGAGAGCTTCACCATCTTTGGATTTTCGGCTGTCCCAAGATTGACATCTTCAACACCTTCGTTTGTTGGCCTCAAAGTTGGCTTGCGGGCCACATCATCTTGATCGAACAATTCTTCTAAAGGAATTAATCCTTTAGGAATGTAATTGTCCTTGAGCTGCAACACATCCATCTGATTTACTCCTTCGGCTTCCGTGTCTATTGAAATGTCTTCGAATTTACCCTCAATTTGCAGAAAATCTTTGATTTCTTTGTCATCTTGGAAAACTTGCCAACACCTTTGATTATCTGGGACTGTAGGATGATGCTTTACATATATCTCAAACTTATTGCTGGAATTCATGGGTATTTTCAGATTACTTGCTGCCTTTGCCAATGCATCCGCAACACCATTTTGAATCCGGGGCACACATGTCAAAGTATGTTCTGAAAACCGCTTTAAGATATCTAGGACAGCATTCCGATATGCTCGCATACGAGGATGTTTGGCCTGAAATTCACCTTTTACTTGCTTGATAACCAACTCGGAGTCGCCATATACCGCTATCTTCTTTGCCTTCAACTTCCGAAGGATTTTCAGACCAGCAATAAGAGCTTCGTATTCCGCCTCATTATTTGAACAATCAAATGCCAATTTATAAGAACATACTCATACCTTGCTTGGAACTTGGTTTTGAACTGAAAATGGGCTTCGAATCCACACACCTATACCAGCACCATCACTGCCCACTGCGCCATCAAAATTCATGGTCCAAAGACCATCCTCATCATCTTCTAAGTGCTGAAAATCTGATGTTGATGCATGCTCTGTTTGCTGCCCATTTGTTTCAGCAATTGGCCTTATGACAGCAGACCTTTCTTCACTTTCCTTTCTCAAAACTTCTCTGAAATTTTCTGAAATGTCTAGTATATCTTCTACTTGAACTCACTGACTATCTACCTCATTGAAATTATCCGCAAACAAAACAAAAGATTCTAAATCTGTTTGTACATAATTTACAGGATGATTGATGGGCTTTTCCTTACTAGTGATCATGTATTTCATCTTTTGTTCCCGATATAACTTCCTCATTTGACCGAAAACTGGAATTGTGGCATATGAAAAATCAAGCTGAAATGTACCTTTGAGCTTGGCTCCCCAAGATCTCGAAAGCAACATGCCGAACCGCGGAGGAATATCCGCCACCACCACATCCATCAAAACATTCTTCGCTGGAATTTGATCTAGACTCACCACCAAGTCTTTGATCAAACCAATACATCTTACCCGGCTGGAATCAAACGAATACAAATCATGATACTTCCTTGTGATGTCAAGTCCCAGCTTCTCCATAATCGTTTTCGGCATCAAATTATGTGAAGCTCCCGAGTCAAACATGGCATTGTGCAACACATACTCATGCAATCGCAAACTGATATAAAATGGAGGAACATCACTTTCAGGAGACTCACCATTTAAAGCTGGCCCAAAAATTAACTCCGGCTGATCATCTTGTACATTCACCGTGTCTAGCATTGGATCAAAATTCAACATCTTGGAGAGCTGGCCTCGGTAGGTGCTATTCTTCATGATTTCTGTCAAAGGAATGGGCACTTTCAACTTTGCAATCTCATTCTCCAAACTGAAAACTGAAACCTTCTCACCTTCTTTAGCCGGATTATCTCTTTTTTCAGCTTTATCTTTTGGTGCATTTGATGGCTGATCCGTCTTAGCTGCTGGTGATGATTGACTTGTTGAAGGACCGACTATGTCTTTTCCTTTTGCGTGTGGGGAAACCGAATCATTCTTTGCTGAAGTATCTTTCCTTTTCTGAATGGGATTTATGGGAACAACTCGGTTTCTCAATTGTCTTTGCTGGCCTTGCTGGGCTGATAAAGCATGCAAATACCCTCTTTGATACTCTTCGGATTCTTCTTCAAGTATTGCATTCTTTGACAAAATATAATGCTCGTTAGCCAGCTTGTTTTTCTCAAAAAAACTAGGAAAGAAAAACCATTCAGCCTGTGAAAACTCTCAACCTATCATCCACGGCTCAGAGTTAACAATTATACTGGGATAAAGTGTCAATGAAGCGCTACGTTCACAAGCTCACAGAGATTGACTGAAGCAGCGTTTATCTACTAACGCTGATGTAAAACAAGAGCGTTTTCGAAGGCTACCTGGCGTAACTTCAGGCTCCGTCTAAGACTTATGAAATAACACGTCAATGAGAAAACGATTAATTTGTTCTCCCCAGTATGGTCGCCAGTATGTTAGCGCTTGAAATTTCACCTCAGGCTGAGAAAGGTAAACCTCAAGGCAACATCAAACCATTTAGCCTCGTAGCTAGCCCTACGGGGCAGGAGAAGGCTCTCTCCGGTCTATCTCGTAAAATCTTCAATAGATGAGATGACCAATAAGGTAACACTGATATTAGGCTAGTAAACTGATCAAAGAGTTTGATTTGGGGTTTTCAGGGATTTTTGGTGGCAAATTGAGGAGAGGGCAATTTTGGGTGCGGGGATTGGACACAGTTTCTGCAGGGGTTCTTTGGGGCGAGGTAGGAGACACTATTGATGCCTTTAATTGAGGTGGATGGTCAGGGATGAAAGGTGAAGAGCTAAAGAGAGCAAACAATAACTTTGAATTCTCTTTAGACAGAAGAAAACATTGAAATTAAACAAACTTAAAAGCAGAGCATGGCAGGCATGAATTCTTACTTTAACACTTCATTTGTTTAATGTGCAGAAATAAAAGAAAGGAAATGAGTCACATAACAAGCTTACAAGTACATTGAGAAACACACCATCAACACATGAGTCCACAAGAATCCTAAAGAGGACTGCAAAACCCTGGTCTTCCTTAGCCAAAATTGCAGAGATACAGTGAATAATACAATGATAGCTTCTCCCTCAAGAGTCCAACCATGAAAATGAGCAAGAAAGTACATAATATAGATGATCTAACCTCTTTCCCTGCCTCCATGGGTCGAGCTCACTATCCTAGGAGCTGTTTCAACCACTTCTAAACTAAGCACTACAAACTAGGCAATCAAAACAACTTGCCTCTATAAGCTAGGAAACCAATTCATTCATTTAATATTTACCCTTTTCATGAATGAATCTTCTAGAAGTGTTACATAAGAGTAAAAGTGTCTTACAAGTACAATAATTACATCAAAGAGAATCATAATTCACCCCAAAAAGTCAAACTGGGTCAAACTACGTTTTTCTGAGCTGTACAGTGCATTTTGGAAAAATCTGCCTGACGGGTCGCGCGCCTTTGGAGCCACCTTTGGGGCACTTGCAAGTGTCCAAATTGGGCAAGAGTAGGCTTGTTGGAAAGGTTTGTGAGTCTAATTTCCAACCCAACTGGAATTTTTGAATTTGGAGTTCATTTGCCCTATCAAAAATCAAATCTCCCAAGACTGCTTTCTGCAGTTCAAAAAAGTGGCAGAAAGTCATTTTTTGCTAGTTTTTTGATTTTCTGGAGGTCCAAAACTTCACCAAATCTCAAGTCCATCCATGAGCATGTGTAACTTTGCATGACAAATCTGGAAATGCTGAGTTTTTGTCAAATGGAGTTGCCATGATGAAGGGTCGCGCGGGGGGTGAGACCCGTTAGGAAAAACCTGCAAATTGCCTAAAAATGCCAAAATTCACCCAAAATTCTCAAAATTTCTTGGGATTTGTGCTATGGCTAGGATATTTAGTGCCTTGATCCTTGAGTGAAGCCTCAACCAAGATACGGAGGGGATTGGGCCTCTTTCCCATTTTAGTGCCTCGGTCAACCGCCTTTGAAACATTTTCATCTTTGCTTTGCACACATGCATCCTTGCCCAGTAATGGTTCTTCATGTTCCTCAGCAATTTATTCTCTTGGTTGGCCTTAGCCAACAGCCTCTCCAAGTGTGCATTTACCCGGATGAGCATGGAATCTCGGTCAGCAGGCAATGGATCACTGGGTCTTCTTCGGTTCAAGATTCGGTCACTACGAATCCTCCACAACTCATCAAGTGTTTGCTCATCTTCCAGCTGTTTGTTGCGCTGCTCGAGGTATGTGATGGTCCATTGTGCCCCCTCTAAATTCCTCTGCAAGACATCATTTTCAGCTCTGAGATGCTGAATGATCTCCTTTGCCTCTTGGCTCGAAGAAATGGCCTCAAGATCGACAAGCTCAATATCTGGAACTCCTGATGGCCCCTCATCAATCATGGGTTGTTTGCCCCTCCCTGGTACCTGTGCTGGTGAAGAAAGCGAGGCCCCTTCCACCTGATGTGGAGATAACACTCGCTGAGCTGATGATGAAGGCGATACCCCTTCCACCTGCTGTGGAGATAGTACTCGCCGAGCTGCTGCAAATAAGGCCCTCGGGCCTTTCTGATAGGTAACCAAAGGTGAGGAGCTGACATGTCTAGTGACAGGGATGTCATGCTGCTGTGATGGTCCTCCCTTCTTGTGAACAACCTCAGGATGTGGCGAGGGTGGTGCTTTGAAAAACTCACGAGAGATGAACTCCTCCCATGAGATGCCCTGCTGAGCCAACCGATGCAATATTACAAGCTGAATCAAACCATAATGGTACAGGCTCCTATACTGCTGTGCCGGGCTCTTCCTCTGCAACATGGGCACCATCCTCTGAATGTTCTGATAGAAGAAAACAGGGATGTTCATCATCCTCACTCGGGTGAAGTGCATCAAGAGGCGAATATGGTATGAATATACCTGTGAAAATCTGCCCTCATAGGTAAAATAGTGCATGATGAGCCTCATCATGGGAGCATACTCGCTCCTGATAAACCTGAATGGAAACACACCTGCCAAATGTCTCATGAATGATGGCCGGACAAAAGGCTCAAAGTGAACACTATCCAGCACCTTGCACTTATTCCACACCTCCCTAACATTAGGTATCCCTGTGGCATGTGAGATCACCTCGGGTGTCAATGTGAAGTTCACCCTTGCAAGGTTGACATGTTCATCATGCAAGTGTAAAACAAATAGGCGAGCCAACTCTCTATGGTGCTGAATCCGAGAGATCCTCTCACAAAACTCATAGCAAGACATATACTGGAAACATGTGACTGCCATAGGACAAGCCTGTAACTCTGCTAAAGAGGTGGGCTCCTCTCGCCTATGATGACCACCCTTTCCACCCTTATGAGGCCTCCTCTGTACCTCAATCTTTGAAGCTGATGACTGGTCATCACTTTGCTCATAGGTTTCGGTTTCTGACATTGTTTAAAGAGCAAAGTGGACAAACTGTGCTACTGTTTCTGCCTGTAAAAAGTTGATTTATATGCTCAAGCAATTTGATGATTTGGCGGGTGCTTGAACAAATTTGCAAGAAGGTTGGAAGGGAGGTTGCTGACGGGTCACGCACCTCACCCAACGGGTCGCGCGCGCCTGACGGGTCGCGCCCGTTATGAAATTGCACTGCGGGAACCCCTCTGACGGGTCGCGCGCCTCTGACGGGTCGCGCACCTGGCCTGACGGGTCGCGCGCCTGTCAAACGCCTGAATTCGCTCAACTTTCACTCCTTTCACTCAATCACTCGCCCAAACTCTCTTGCAAGTGTCTTGGATGCACAATGAGAGTAAAAGGAGGGAGATTGGGTCTTTATAGGTTTCATTTGAATAAATTTCATGCTCAAACCCACTTTCTAATGTTTCTCTTTGACACTTTATAAAACTGACTTTTTGGTTTCCTTTATCCTGAAATTTGACTCATTTAGTGCTTTGGCTTGATTCTTTTTGCAGGGAGATCATCTGAGGGATCTTGGCAAGGGGACCAGGGTTACATGTTGTCCGCTGAAGCCTTTTGAAATTTCATCACTTTTTACAAAAATTTGAAAAATGACCTTGGCTTTAAAAACAGAGTTTTTAAATCCAAGGTGAAAATTAACTGTACAAGATAAAAAACTTCGAAGAAACATCTTTACAATCATCCCTCTGGCTTGCTGAACACTTATTGACCTTCAGACACATGACCTTGTAAACATACTTGACCAAAACCCTAGACCTAGGAAATTGACCTCAAGACAAGACAAGACAAGCTTGAAAGAGCTTAATGACTGAAATGACCTGATCCAGCAATGCCAAGAGGGGTACAAATACACCACCTCCTCCATCAGGGTTATGGCATGCCTAATGGGATGCAAAAATTGACACTGATGAGACACCTAACTTATGCAAATGCAAAGAGTTTTGATCGCTGATGGAGGGCTTAAGACCGACTCTAACATCATACACAAATCTGTGTCGAAGGATATGGGTAAGTGAATTAATACCAAACTAATATTAGAGCCAAATTTGGGTATCATACACAAATTTGTGTCAAAGGATAGGATATGATAGGATATGATTTGTTGAGATATTTAGATTTTCTTATTTAGAATATGAGAATGAGAATTTGTGTTTTAAAAAAATATTCCAAAATCATTAAAATTAAATTAAAGAAATATAAAAGATAAAAACACATATACATTAAAAATAAAAAATAAATATACATATATAAAAATAAAATGATTTTATATTTATATTTTTTTTATTTAAAACAGGAAATTAATAAATATACATATATAAAAATAAAAATAAAATGGTTTTATATTTATAATTTTTATTTAAAACAGAAAATTTGTGTTTTGGACCATCATTTTAAAATCATTAAAGTGAAATATTAAAAAATAAATAAATTTTAAAATATTAAAAAACAAATATAAATAAATGTTAAAATATTAAAAATTATAAATAAATATATATAAATAAAAATTTACATACAATAGATTAATGGATAATGCTCTTACTGAAACTATTTATTTGCCAAATTTTCAAATCAAAGTGGCCACTACCATTTCCCAAACTCGATGCCAATTTTGAATTTCATGGTAATGCCTCTTACTAAAACTGTTTATTTGCCAAATTTTCAAATCAAAGTGTCCACTTCCATTTCCCAAACTCTATGCCAATTTTGAATTTCATGGTCTTTGAGAAGTCTTCTTAGATACTAGACTACATCTAAGATATGTGATCTGTCACTTTCGTAGTTTTTCATGTTCCAAATTTTGAAATATTATTAGTAAGTCATTGATAATTATGTTTGTATTTGCGATGTATTCTTTCTCCACACCAAAAAAAAGTGTTCTTCACAAATATTTCAAATTATTACTTATTTGTATTTTAATTGTGATTATGGAATTTTTTTGTAAAAAAGTGTTCTTCACAAATATTTCAAATTATTACTTATTTGTATTTTAATTGTGATCATGGAATTTTTTGTAAAAAGGGATTGTTTTGACGATTCTATTTGGTATGTTTCATGGTTAATTATTTTTTATCTTTTATAATTTGTTAAATGAATGATGCATTTGGTAATTTTCACAATAATTTTGTAATGTTTCGAAATAGGAAAAATAGTGATATGCAAAACAAATAATCAATATAACATTGAAGATTTCAAACATTTAACAAACACTCATGTAAACTCCAGAAATAAGAACCAGTTGAGCCATTTTATTAATGAAAGGGAGCAAGTACAATAATATGGACAAATGCACCTGGGCTTGCCTCAAGGGCAAGCTTGACAAGACCTAGGTGACAAAACAATAATCTCGAAGCTGGAAATCATTGCTCTTCTAATGCTCTACATTGTCCCTAGAAACCAGTGTTTTAAAAATTGACCGGTTAGCTAGCCCACCGGGTCAAACCGGCAGAAAAACGTGATTTGACCCTCCATTTCACCAAAAAAGTGGACCGGTCCAAGAACTGGAGTGTCTAATGCAAGAAACACTCTCTCGCCTATTTCTCATTCTCTTTTACTCGATTTTTGCCCTGATGATGGGCCTTGGTTTAGACTCGAAACATCGACAAGCAAAAATATGTCTACTGTGGAGCAATTTCCGACATCACTACAACTTTAGAATTGACCAAGTAAAAACCAACATACAAAATATTAAATGCTATGTAACGAAGCGCTTGTTAATCCCCACATAGAATTGATTGAAAATGTTGGAGATTCATTTAGCATATACATTAAATTTGTATATATACTTTTTTGAAGTCATATCAATTACTATGATAAATGTATATTATAAATTATTAAATACTAAATTACAAAACATATAAAACATTAAATGCTCTATAGCCAAGTGCTTATTGGTCACCTAGTAGCATTCACTGATAGTGTTACTCACCATTATATATATATATATATATATATATATATATATATATATATATATATAATGTTGAGTAATAAGCACCTCACTACAAAGTATTTAATGCTCTATATGTTAGGTTTCCAAATGTCAAATTTAAATAGTTAGATTTTACATTGTCAAATCTAAATAATTTTAGATTTGACCGAGTAAAAACCAACATACAAAACATTAAATGGTCTATAACCAAGTGTTTATTAATCCCCAGATGTAATTGGTTGAAAATGTTGCAAATTTTGCATATACATTAACTTTTTATTATATCAATTGCTCTTTTTTTCATATCTAATATGATAAATGTATATTATAAATTATTAAATTATATACTATTTTCAAGAAACTCATTCGCACATTTCACCAACAAACAAATAATTCTTGCCATTCAACTTTGCAATTGCACATTCTACACATGGCATTCTTACTTGTATAGACAAAAACATAACGATCAAAGCAACAAAGACATTTTGCAAGAACAAAACTGAACTTACACTAATCGACATGTACTTTCAACAACCAATTTGTTTAATGAACATTTATGCAGCACCATTTGAACAAGTATCTACAATAATACAAATGATTAGAGAAGAAAAATCACAAACTACACATACCAATTATGTTTTCTTAGTCATTGGTGACTTCAACATTGACATCCAACTACAAACAACTCGTAGCAGAACCCTTGTACAATATATGGAAATGGAAAACTTACAAGAAATAACAAGTAAATTATCTTCGCAATGAAAAACAATAATAGATCATATCTAGACAAGCTTGCTTATCAAACAATGTGAAATCAATGTGACATGGGCATACTGGTCTGACCATAGCATATTCTATGCTCTACTACAACTCTAATCACAATTTTTGTACAATTTGCTAAATATCCCATTGGAACAAAGTCTATGTTTTCCACATTTTTTGCATCTATTGTTTCTCAAAGTAATCCAGGTATGTAACAACACATTGAATGACATTATGGACATATTTACTATTGAATACAATCTATTTTTCTTGCAAACCTAATAGCTTGTAGTTGTGTTCTGTACAGATAAACAATATGAAAAGACAACATGATGACATTGCCGTTGCGGACACCTGCAGCTCCTCTGAACCTGAAAAAAGGTAAGTAAACATCCTTTATGTCTATTCTTGCAAGTTTTCTAATGCAAACAATATGCTAATTCAGATTCATTTAATACAGCTCTGTAGACAAAAACAACAAGAAGAGTCTCAAATAAAGGCCAAGCATGAAGAATGCAATGCGATCACAATACAAGAGCTTAAAAGCCTCAAAGTGGCAACAACCTTTCATGGTGACGTGCTTGTAACATATAAAACAACACTTGATCGAGCACACGGAGTGGAGTTGTTACGTGCCGATCTAGTTGACAGCAAAGGAGACATGACAATTACATTGAATGTGCCACACAATCTCATTACTCATGTTGAAGCCAAACTTGTTATTGGCCAAGGAATTTGTATCAAAGATTTTAAGATCTCTGCAAAAACAATTTATGATCATGGGGATTGCAGTTGCATATTAATTTTACATGATAGAAGCACTATAGAAACAATACCAGCCATTTGCAAGGAGTACAAGTTTGTGCCAACAACAACAATTAGGCAACTCACAACCACGAGATCTCCGTTCACAATAGGCACAGTGACCGCTCTTGTCACATCTACAAAACAAACAGTGCTATGCACTGGACATCAAAGATGGTCAATCAGAAGAAGACAAAGCCACGATATGTACAAACTCAATCATGCATACTTTTTCACATTTACTCAAACAGATTTAAAGCAACTACTTTCAAAACTGATGCATTTTGCAATTTAGGTTTATTTGTTTTCTACATTTCTTTCATTTCCATGCAACAACAAATTTCGAGGCAACAAACACCAATCATGTTATTTTAAAATCTTGTTAAATCAAAAGAACCCAGATCATTGCGCATGTGCAAATCCACTTTTATAATCACTGCCAACTTGAACAGAGCACTTGCGGATTTGAACAAGCTAATTGTCTCAACAACAAAGGTTATTTCACGTTTCACCAAATATAAATTCTACTGAATTATTTAATGTCCTCATAACATTTTCTATTGCAATATCTATCACTCCAACTATATTGAAACATGAACCAGGTAGAAGGAATGCTGACAATAGCAAACATTCATGCAGATCCTTTTGTGACAATTTGTAATAGTTTCTCTTTCCCAGCAGATACATTTGGAACAGTTTCCGAGGATGAACTCCATTATTCCACATGTAAACAGTCAACAACATATCGACATTGTCTACAATTACAATGCATTATTCAAACATAAACAAATGTTTAGTACGAGTGCATTCTGAAAAACAGTTTGTTATTGGAGCTTTGTCCATCTTTGACAGACCTGACATATAAAAAGTACCTAGAAGACACTGTCGATATTACATACAATCTTCAGGACTTCCGTGTACAAGGCAATTTCGTACTAGATAATGCAAATGTCATTTTTCGTACAGAATGATACAAATTCATTGTCAAAGAGTGTTCATATCTTCTGTCTCCATTGTAAAATTCACTTTGCATGCTTCTATCATGTACTCTTGTAGCAAAGATAAAGAATCCCAAGAAGACCTTTCCTAAGGCACTCTTTGGGAAATGATGTTAGTAGTGTTGGGCTACTTTGTCCCCCTCTTCAGGGCCACTGGGTCAGTGAAGCTTCATAGAAACCAATGCGAAGATGACTACTTTGCAGACATTACAAAAATCCTAGGTGAGGTTTGGCTGACATGGTGCATAGGGGAAACTTATGCTCTGTCACATATCCGAATGTTTGAAACACAAATGAACAATTCTTCATTCCAGCTACTTGAGTCTGGGTTTCATACTCCTGTGTTGGGTATTTTAACAACCAACTTCCAAGAAATTGTGCTTGGATGCAATCTCAATTTGCAAGTAACTGCAATTATTCTTTAATTGTTTTTTTGGTTTTTACATGTTCCTTTCTTGGTTATGGAAATCCTTGTAAGGACAGTATTAGCCTCTGCCTTGAAAGATTGCATCCAAGTTACAGTGAAATTGATGTTAACGTGTCCCAAGTTTATTGAACATTTCATGCAAATTATTATACTACCATATACATTCGTGGTTGCAGTTTGTTGAATTTCATTATGCTATCATATACATTTGTGGTTGTAGTCAGCTGAATTTCATTTAAAAATAGTCAAATTGATCTTAAAGTGTTCAATCACTCAGTTGAACACTTTAACATCAATTTGATTATTTTTAAATGAAATTCAGCAAACTACAACCACAAATGTATACAATAGTATAATGAAATTGGGCAAACTGCAACCACAAATGTATATGATAGTATAATGAAATTCAACAAACTGCAACCACAAATGTATATGGTAGTATAATAATTTGCATGAAATGTTCAATAAACTTGGGACACGTTAACATCAATTTCACTATAACTTGGATGCAATCTGTCAAGGCAGAGGCTAATACTGTCCTCACAAGGATTTCCATAACCAAGAAAGGAACTTGTAAAAAGAATAAAAAAAAAATTAAAGAACAATTGCAGTTACTTGCAAATTGAGATTGCATCCAAGCACAATTTCTTGGAAGCTGGTTGTTAAAATACCCAACACAGGAGTATGAAACCCATACTCAAGAAACCAGAATGAAGGACTGCCCCTATGCATTATGTCAATCAAACCTCACCTGGGATTTTTGCAATGTCTACAAAGTATCCATGTTCACATTAGTTTCTATGAAGCTTCACCAACCCATTGGCCCTGAGGAGGGGGACAAATTAGCCCAACACTACTAACAACATCCCCAAAAAAGTGCCTTAGGAAATGTCTTCTTGGGATTCTTTATCTTTGCTGCAAGAGTACATGATAGAAGCATACAAAGTGAATTTTACAATGGAGACAGAAGATATGAACACTCTTTGACAGTGAAGTTGCATCATTCTGTATGCAAAATGACATTTGCATTATCTAGTACGAAACTTCCTTGTACATGGAAGTCCCGAAGGTTGTATGTAACATCGACAATGTCTTCTAGGTACTTTTCATATGTCAGGTCTATCAAAGATGGACAAAGCTCCAATAACAAACTGTTTTTCAAAATGCACTCGTACTGAACATTTGTTTCTGTTTGAATAATGCACTGTAATTGGAGACAACGTCGATATGTTGTTGATTGTTTACATGTGGAACAATGGAGTTCATCCCCGGAAACTGTTCCAAATGTATCTGTTGGGAAAGAGCAACTGTTACAAATTGTCACAAAAGGATTTGCATGAATGTTTGCTATTGTCAACATTCCTTCGACCTGGTTCATGTTTCAATATAGTTGGAGTGTTAGATATTGCAATAGAAAATGCTATGAGGACATTAAATAATTCAGTAGAATTTATATTTGGTGAAATGTGAAATAACCTTTGTTGTTGAGACAATTAGCTTGTTCAGATCTACAAGTGCTCTCTTCGAGTTGACAGTCGTTATAAAAGTGGATTTGCACATGCGCAATGATCTGGGTTCTTTTGCTTTAACAAGATTTCGAAATAATACCATTGGTGTTTGTTGTCTCGAAATTTGTTGTTGTATGGAAAGGAAAAATGAAATAAATGTAGAAAACAAATAAACCTGAATTGCAAAATGCATTAGTGTTGAAAGTAATTGCTTTAAAATCTGTTTGAGTAAATGTGAAAAAGTATGCATGATTGAGTTTGTACATACCGTGGCTTTGTTTTCTTCTGATTGGCCATCTTTGATGTCCAGTGCATATTGAAGCCTTGTCTATTTTGCAGATGTGACAAGAGCGGCCACTGTGCCTATTGCGAACGAAGATCTCATGGTTGTGAGTTGCCTAATTGTTGTTGTTGGCATGAACTTGTACTCCTTGCAAATGGCTAGTATTGTTTCTACAATGCTTCTATCATGTAAAACTAATATGCAACTACAGTCCTTGTGATCATAAATTGTTTTTACACAGATCTTGAAATCTTTGATACAAATTCTTTGGCCAATAACAAGTTTGGCTTCAACAAGAGTAATGAGATTGTGTGGCACATTCAACACAATTGTCATGTCTCCTTTGATGTTAACTAGATCGACACGTAACAACTCCACTCTGTGTGCTCGATCAAGTGTTG
Organism: Pinus tabuliformis; assembly: GCA_031772625.1. Lineage (NCBI taxonomy): Eukaryota > Viridiplantae > Streptophyta > Pinopsida > Pinales > Pinaceae > Pinus > Pinus tabuliformis. Next base: position 1,200,239,445 of record CM062818.1, read on the forward strand.
TTTTATATGTTACAAGTACGCCACTATGAAAGGTTGTTGCCACTTTGAGGCTTTTAAGCTCTTGTATTGTGATCACATTGCATTCTTCATGCTTGGACTTTATTTGAGACTCTTCTTGTTGTTTTTGTCTCAATAGCCGTATTAAATGAATCTGAATTAGCATATTGTCTGCATTAGAAAACTTGCAAGAATAGACATAAAGGATGTTTACTTACCTTTTTCAGGTTTAGAGGAGCTGCAGGTGTTCACTGCGGCAATGTCATCATGTTGTCTTTTCATATTGTTTATCTGTACAGAACACGACTACAAGCTATTAGGTTTGCAAGCAAAATAGGTTGTATTCAATAGTAAATATGTCCATAATGCCATTCAATGTGTTGTTACATACCTGGATTACTTTGAGGAAACAATAGATGCAAAAAAGGTGGAAAACATAGACTTTGTTCCAATGGGATATTTAGCAAATTGTACATAAAATTGTGATTAGACATTGTTACATACCTGAATTACTTTGAGGAAACAATAGATGCAAAAAAGGTGGAAAACATAGACTTTGTTCCAATGGGATATTTAGCAAATTGTACAGAAAATTGTGATTAGAGCTGTAGTAGAGCATAGAATATGCTATGGTCAGACTAGTATGCCCATGTCACATTGATTTCACATTGTTTGATAGGCAAGCTTGTCCATATATGATCTATTATTTTTTTTCGTCGTGGAGATAATTTACTTGTTATTTCTTGTAAGTTTTCCATTTCCATATATTGTACAAGGGTTCTGCTACAAGTTGTTTGTAGTTGGATGTCAATGTTGAAGTCACCAATGACTAAGAAAACACAATTGGTATGTGTAGTTTGCGATTTTGCTTCTCTAATCATTTGTATTATTGTAGATACTTGTTCAAATGGTGCTGCATAAATGTTCATTAAACAAATTGGCTGTTGAAAGTACATGTCGATTAGTGTAAGTTCAGTTTTGTTCTTGCAGAATGTCTTTGTTGCTTTGATCGTTATTTTTTTGTCTATACAAGTAAGGATGCCATGTGTAGAATGTGAAATTGCAAAGTTGAATGGCAATAATTCTTTGTTTGTTGGCGGAATGTGCAAATGAGTTTCTTGAAAAGAGTATATAATTTAATAATTTATAATATACATTTATCATATTAAATCTGAAAAAAATAAAATAATAAATAAATAAAAATAAATAAAATAAATAAATAAAAATAAAAATAATTGATATGATAAAAATTTAATGTATATGCAAAATTTTCAATATTTTCAACCAATTATATCTGGGAATTTTAATGTATATGCAAAATTTTCAATATTTTCAACCAATTATAAACCAATTATATCTGGGAATTAATAAACACTTGGTTATAGAGCATTTAATGTTTTGTATGTTGGTTTTTACTTGGTCGAATCTAAAGTTATTTAGATTTGACAATGTAAAATCTAACTATTTAAATTTGACATTTGGAAACCTAACATATAGAGCATTAAATACTTTGTAGTTAGGTGCTTATTACTTACCATTCACTGATACTGTTTGTGAATCCAAACTCATATATATATATATATATATATATATATATATATATATATATATATATATGAGTTTGGATTCACAAACACTATCAGTGAATGGTACTAGGTGACCAATAAGCACTTGACTATAGAGCATTTAATGTTCTGTATGTTGGGTTTTAATGTTCTATATGTTTTGTAATTTAGTATTTAATCATTTATAATATAAGTTTATCATAGTAATTGATATGACTTTAAAAAATATGTATATATATATACAAATTTAATGTATATGCCAAATGAATTTCCAACATTTTTAATCAATTCTCTTTAGGGAGTAATAAGTGCTTCGTTACATAGAATTTAATGTTTTGTATGTTGGTTTTTACTTGGTCAATTCTAAAGCTATAGTGATGTCGGAAATCGCTCCAAAGTGGACATTTTCACTTGTCGACGTTTCGAGTCTAAACCAAGACATCGTCAGGACAAAAATCGAGTAGGAGAGAATGAAAAATAGGCGAGAGAGTGTTTCTTGCATTAGACACTCTCTTGCCTATTTCTCATTCTCTCCAACTCGACTTTTGTCCTGACAATGGGTCTTGGTTTAGGCTCGAAACATCGACAAGCAAAAATGTTTACTGTGGAGCAATTTCCGACATCACTACAATAAGATCTTCACTACAAAAATCTTCAAAACACTAATTCTAAAGTTATTTAGATTTTGCAATGTGAAATTCAATATTTAAATTTGACATTGTGAAACCCAACATATAGAGCATCAAATATTGTTCACCATCTAAAAGGTATATATATATATATATATATATGAGTTTGGATTAACTAATACTACCAATCAATCCTACTAGGCACCGAGTAAGCACTTGACTATAAAACATTTAATGTTATATATCTTGGAATTTATATGGTCAAATCTAAAGTTATTTTGATTTCACAATGTGAAAACCTACTATACAAAGCATTAAATACAATGTAGGTAGGTGTTTATTGCATATCATCAAAAAGGTATATCATCAAAAAGGTTATAGAAAATTTAATGTATATATGAGCATGAATCTAGATTGACCAACACTATTAATCAATCCAATTGGGCAATCAATAAGCACTTGGCTACACAATATTTATGTATATCGGGCTTCATTGTCAAATCAAATCTTATTTAATCTTATTTAGATTTTATAGTATGAAATCTAACATATAGAGCATTAACTACTTTATTAGAGGAAATTTCAACCTAAAAGTAGCCTCCTAAGGAAAAAACAGGACATCAATAAAAAATGTCATGTAGACAGTTTTTAATATTAGTTTAATTGTATTTATGTTCCACAATATTTATTAGTACGATATTTAATCATTTTTTTAAATATTCTATTTCTAATTTTTTACTTTTATTGAAATCCCTCAATATATGACACTTTTATTAAAATAGTTGTCAGTATATATTTTATATCTCAATATATGACACTTTTATTAAAATAGTTGTCAGTATATATTTTATATTTAAATTTAATTTAACTGTCTATATTTGTATTTTATATTTAATTTCCTAAATATATTTTATATTTAACTATTTTTTTAATGTTTTCTTTAACAACGTTGCCTATTGAGGCCATAATTTCGCCTGGAATATATTTTATGGCTAGAAATCGGTAATTTGTCCACTCCAAAAAAAGTTTTTAACTATTTATCTCTTTTATATTTAATTATATTTAACTATTTTGTATTTAACTATATATTTTATATTTTTGACCCGAATCCACTAATGTTTCCTTTTTGAAATACATTTTTTTTAACTACTTAACTATTCAACTATTGAATATTTAACTATATATTTTATATTTTTGGCTGAAATTCGATGATTTGTCCTTTTTGGAATACATTTTTTAACTATTTAATTGTAACTATCTATATTATATTTAAATTTAATTGTCTATATATATTGTATATTTAACTATTTTTTTGGTGTTTTTTGGGCATGATTATTAATGTCAAATGGGCTAGCATTTTTAATTTATATTTTTCACTAATATCAAGATTTCAAAATTTACATTGCATTAGTAACTTTTTTGATATTCTAATCATACATTGTATCAATAAATTTTTTGATATTTCAATTGATATGGGTAAGGTGAGTAAATAATATTAATAAAATATTTCACTAATACCCAAATTAATAATAAAATATTTCACCGATATCCAAACTAAACAATTTAAAATTATTTAAGACATGTACTTCTTTTTAGATTTAAAGGATTTTAATTGGTTTACATATTATGACATGGAAATTACGTGAAAATTTCATAGGCACTTTTAGGCAGAAATTTCCTCTAATTGATAAATAGATACTTATTGTTCACCATCACACTCATTTGAAGAACTGGATCAAAATTTCTATATTCTCTAAGGAACAAAAGTTTTTTATTATTTAAAAACAAAAAAAAATATATATATATATATATAAATTATTTTTGTTTTCTATCATCTAAAAAATTAAATCAAAAGTTTTTTTTTTAAGCAACAAGATTTATAATATTAAAATATCAATGATTTTAGAGAGAGGTAGGTATTTTATGCCCCTTTCCAGATCACATGAAATCTTGGAATATTTTGAGAATTCAACGGATATGAGCAAAGTCAAATAAATGATTTTAGAGAGAGGTGGGTAATCTATATGATGCAAAAACATCTTAGCAGAAAATTATTCCACCCAAGTGAATAATTTCCTTTTTGTAATTTTTTGTAAATCGAGCTATTTACCCTAGGAGAATCTGTGTTAGCTTGGAGGTTATGCTGAAGTGTTCTTAAGGGAAAATGTAAAAATTATATTAGGTGGAGTGGCATTAACCTCTAGAAGAGGGACATATGTAGGAATATGAGTGTTGATAGTTACAACCTCCATTTTGTATTAGAGATATTTTGTTTAGGCTAGAGAGGACGAGAAGAAGAGGGGGACAAAGGAGAGAAAAATTTGTTGTGTCTTGAGTACTTATCAGGCCTGTTATGCAACTAGCTCACAAATAGATAGATCAACGACTTAAATATTATTCTCTTCGAAGCATAAATCTCCTTTACATTACATAAATGCACAATTATTGGATGATACAAATGACAAGACCTCCTTTGTATATATAGCGGTCTAAGGGGTCATAATGTAATCAGAGCCTACATAACAATAATAATGTAAGGGCACAACAATAACAATATGGGGGCTACATAGGCATAACAATAAGGGGGATACACTAGTATTATAGGGACCTAACATGCTATTCTCCTTCAAAAAAGTATTGTCCTCAACGCTTGAGTATTTCTAGATGCTTCTGTATAAAATTCTCATCCTCCCATGTGGAATCTTCAGCAGGTAAGTTCTTCCATTTAATGAGATACTCTAAAATTGATCGATTCCGTAGTTTTCAGGTTCATTTTTTCGTGACTGCTTCAGGCTCAAATATGTTTTTTCTTTTTCGTCAAGTTCTGGAAACACTGTTTGAACTGGAAGCTTGTCACCTATAACCTTCTTTAAGCGTGAAACATGGAAAACTGGGTGTACTCGGGAAGATGCAAGTAGCTCCAATTTGTATGCCATAGTACCAATCTTTTGCAACACCTTGCAAGGACCATAGTACTTGAGTGATAATTTATTATCCTTCTTAGCTTGCTTGAGAGACATTTGTTTGTATGGTTGTAGCCGTAAAAATACCCAGTCACCTACATCAAAACTTTTTTCACTGTGATGCTGATCTACCTGCTGTTTCGTTCGATTCTGTGCCAAAGTGAGGTTATCCTTTAAGAGTTGGAGAACTTGTTGTTGATGCTCAATGTGATCTTCCATTACTTAAACCTTAGAATTTTCTCTTAAAGATGATGTGATGGATGGTAGGTGATATCCATAATGTGCCATTAATGGGGTCATTTTTGCTGATGTATGGAAGGAAGTTTTATACCACCATTCAACTAGAAGTAACCACTTGACCCATTGTGTTTGTTTGTCAGATACAAAACACCAAAGATAACATTCCAAAGATTTTTGTATTATCTCAGTTTTCCCACCAGATTGAGGATGATAAGATGAACTATGAGCTAATTGAGTATTAGGACAAGAAAATAATTCCGTCCAAAAATTTCATGTGAAAATGGGATCTCTGTCACTTACTATAATCTTTGGATTTCCATGAATATTTTGAATTGTTTCCATAAATGCAGTGACAACTCTGATGGCTTTAAAAGGACGAGATAATGCACAAAAGTGTGCATACTTGGTAAGTCTATCAACTACACCATGATGACACTCTTTCCTTCAGACTTGGGTAAACCTGTGATAAAATCCATTGATACCTCCTCCCAACGCTGACTTGGAATGGATAAAGGTTGTAGCAGACTCGGGTCTTAACTTTCTCAACTTTATTTTGTTGGAAAACCAAATATTCTGCCATAAATTTCTGAATATCAGATTTAAGGCCATCTCAAAAAAATTTCTTCTTGACCCTATGGTAAGTTTTTAAAAATCCCGAGTGCCTTCCTAAGGGAGAGGTGTGTAATTCCAAAAGAATCTTTTGTTTGAGTTGAGAATTATTACAAAGATATAAGCAATCTTTGTACCATAATGAATAATTTTTCGAGTTAAATGTATCAGATGTACTCAGATCTTGTTGCAACTTTTGAATGAGTGACCACACCTATTCATCATTTTCCCATTCATCCCTTGCTTCAATTATCCACTCAAGTTGGATAATAGAAATGGCACAAAGCAATGCTTCCACGTCCTCATCCTTTCTTGAGAGTTCATCTGCAACAAAATTTTGCTTCCCTTTTTTGTAGATGATTTCAAAGTCATAACCCAACATCTTTGTGACCCATTTTTTCTGCTCTTCTCAAGATAATCTTTATTCCAAAAAGTATTTAAGACCCATTAAGTAAGGTCGTCATTGCTTTAGTGCATGCAGTATTTCCAACATTCCTTCTCATAAATAGGTTTGTGTAAATACTTTCCTTTGATTGGACGACTTTCAAAAGCAATGGGTCTTCCTTGTTGCATTAAAACTGCACCAATTCCATTTCCTGAAGCATCACATTCCACAATAAAAGTTTTTTTAAATTTTGGCTTAGCTAAGATCGGTGCTTGGCACATTGCTTCTTTAAGATGTTCAAAGGCCTTTGTTGCTTCTGGAGTCCAAGAAAATGCATCTTTCTTTAGTAATGATGTTAGAGGTCCCGTTATTCTCCCATAATTCTTAACAAATTTGTGATAATATCTTGTCAACCCGAAAAATCCTTGGAGATGCTTTATAGTTGTGGGGATTTTCCTTTCCTTAATGGATATAATTTTGTTAGGGTCTACCTTAACACCCTCATGAGATACAATATGACCCAAATATTCCATCTGCCGTACTCCAAAGAAACATTTAGAGTTTTTTGCATATAATTGTTTCTCTACCAATAGTTTAGTTTGGGCACCCTGTCAACATATTGAACATGATCTTTCCAATACTTGTTGTAGATTAGTATATCATAAAAAATACTAACACAAATTTTCTAAGGAAGGGTTTGAAAATGGAATTCATCAAATTTTGAAATGTGGAAGGTGCCTTAGTAAGGCCAAAAGACATGACCAAAAATTCATAATGACCCTTATGAGTTCTGAATGTTGTTTTTAGAATGTCTTTAGTCTTCATTCTAATATGATGATATCTTGAATGAAGATCCAACTTGGTGAAGTAAATTAGTCCATGTGATTCATCTAACAATTCATCAATGACAAGAATGGGAAATTTATCTTTAATAGTGAGCTTTTTTAGCTTCCTATAATCTAGACACATACGCCATGATCCATCCTTCTTGTGCACCAATATCACTAGAGTAGAGAAAGAACTTTGACAAGGTTGAATTATACCAGCCTCTAGCATTTCTACAACCATACGTTCAATTTCAATCTTTTGGGCATAAGGATACCTGTAAGGTCTGATGTTTGGAGGAACACTTCTTGGAATTAATTTAATCACATGATCACGATCACGAATAGGTGGGAGGCTTCTGGGAGTCTCAAACACCTTGGAATGATTGTGTTGAGTCTTGAAAATGTCATTCATTTCCATTACACTTGCACTATTATGTCCATTATATCACCTCCATTTCACCTCTATTTCACTACTATGTCACCACATTCATCCCATTTTCATTATCATTGGGTCACATTTATGTTTTTCCAATCTTTATTAATTCTAAGCCTTTTAAGTGAATTTGTGGTTAAAAATTAGAAAATAATGTGCATATTCTTATACCTAACAAATGGGTTGAGATTGTTGACATGTGTAGGTTGAAAGGAGGCTTCTAGAAGACTCTTATGTGGCACTCTAAGGCCAAATTCGAATTTGAGTGGAAAGAATCATGGGACCATGAGGATATGTGTCACATCTCCTAATTGTATTGTAACTCTAAGAAGACATGTGTCTTATCAGTTCCTATTTTGATTAGGACTCTAGAGGTAGAGGGAGAGATTCATGGACTCTCATTAATGAGATGGCTCTCATCTTTTTGTATAAATAAGAGATCTCTCTCCTTCATTTGTTAGCTTATAGTTTGGAGCTTGTTAGTCTTTTAGCTTGTGAGTTCTTTAACTTGGAGTTTGTAGTTCTTCCTTGATGGCTTTTGAAAGCTTTGGAGAACTTTGTTGTACTTTGTAATTTTGAAGAATTTGAATAAAGCTTTGATGTTCTCAACATGGAAGGAGATGTGAAGTAGATATCATGGAGCATATTAGAATGTAAGGTAGAGTAGATTTCATTTTGTAAATTTTGCTTTGATTTCATTATGTCATTTGATTGCTTTCAAGTTTGATAGATTAGATTTTTCATTCATGCAATTTTAATTCATGCAAGTGTGTTCAACCGGTTAATTGCAGATTAGTAATGCACATAGCTTTTCAATGACTAATGACATGATGGAATCATCTTGTCCTTCTGCTGATTTATTTTCTAAGTTCTAATTCCAGCATTGTTATTTCTTTCAGTTTTGTTTTGCTCATTTACTTTCATGCAAATTTAGATATCATATTACTCCATTTTTTTATGATTACCTTCCTATAGCCAATCGACTCAAATAGTGAGGAATCAAAATATTATTTGATGTAGTATGATTTAGTTTCATTTTATGCAATTTCATTTCATGCAATTTAGATATCATATTACTCCATTTGTTTATGATTACCTTCCTATAGCCAAGCGACTCAAATAGTGAGGAATCAGAATATTATTTGATGTAATATGATTTAATTTACTTTTCTGCAAGTTAGTGATTAGATTACTCATGTCATTTTCGGTTACCTCCTATAGCCAGAGCGAGTCGAAAGGTGAGGGATTGAAGTATGAATGCGTAGTTTGATCTTAGTTTCATTTTATGCAATTTAGATATCAGATTACTCAATTTGTTTATGATTGCCTCCTATAGCCAGAGCAAGTCGAAAGGTGAGGGGTCAGAATATGGGTTGATGTAATATAATTTAGTTTACTTTGCTTACAGTTTTTGAATTGCTTTAAGTTCAGTTTTCTTTTTATACAACAACAAGGATACTGGGTTTCATAGTCACTAGCTCATTGTTTGGTTGTTGCATTCTATTTTGATTAAAGTAGTTGCATATTTACACTTTTTTTAAGTACTAATTCCATCAATAACATGTTTTGAGATCTTTTGAAGTGCTAAGTTTTGGAAGTTACCATTAGGGACATAGGCCTTGTCTTGAAATCTCTATCCATACTTGTCCTTTAAAAGTATTCTTAAGACCTTAGAATAGGATTTCCATTTGCATTAGACACTTTAGGAAACCAACAAAAACAAAACCCCAAAACAAAATAAAATATATAAAACAACGAAGTAAGAAAAAGGTTAACTAAGCACATATGGTGCACCACACTTCATCATTTTCGATACCCGGATTGATAATTTATGTAGAGCAATTTAAGACATTAAATTGACTAGACATTTTGGCGCCGTTGCCGGGGAGTGTAATTAGGAGACCTTATTTCTTACATCTAAAAAAAATTTAATAATTTTTGACTATGCTCTCCTCCTACACTTCGTGTGATCTGGAGGATCAGAAAAAGGATTGTTAAGTAAAAAAAAATTAATAATTCTCAAGTATGCTCTCCTCCTGCACTTTGTGTGATCTGGAGGATCAGAAAAAGGATTGTTATGTAAAAAAAGAAAAAGAAAAAAAAAAGAGACAAAATAAACTTCATCATTTCAATTGATTCAAAAAAAAAAAAATGGAACTCAACTACTTTGATAGGTTCAAATTGTCCAAAATTTACTGGTTATGGTTTGTAGTGGTCCTCAAAACACTATATCCTATTTTAATAAGGTTTTGCAACTTAGCTGCAGAAAGTGCCCTGATTCCGCAGCTAGTTGAGAATTCCGCAGCTGTTTCAAGGTTTAGCAGGTTACAAGCATCTAATAAAAAAATAAACCACATGGGCATTTCCAGAATTGTCCCGACATGGATCCTATCCTAGTCACCCAACTCAGATCAATAAAAAAACCAGCCTAAGACCTCAGTTAAAGTCCTGTTTTTAGCATATTTTCTTTGAAGACTTTGCTGTCTGAAATTGAAAATCATTAATCCTTCTTATAAAAATTTACAATTTCAGAGAGAAAAAAAAAATAAGAAAAACAATCTATGGCTATTCTCAATCCTAGATTTCACTGTGGCCTCAATAAAAAAAAAAAACCTGCAAAAGCCTTCTCTAGTTGTCTGCCTGACTCTTGTAATCAGCGGTAGCAGGTCAATGTTAGTGAAAATCTTAAACACTCATCTATATTCCATCCATTGCTGGAGTATCATTAGCATTGTTACAACTACTATTTCTTATCTCAATCATTCCTTCCATCTCTCAGTCCAGCCGGAGCATCCCTACTGAGACCATACCTATATGGAGATGCCTGCCAACATTTGTGAGAAAATCAGTGGCCTTCCTTGTATATCGGTTAGTTTGTAGGTGTTTATGGTGCAGGATTTTTGCAACAAAATTGTGAACGAAAGAAGACCCTAGAAGCCAAGCTGCTTTTCATTATTCGCATCTGTGGTATTAATGATATACATCCAAAGACACGGAAGCTACTGCATTTGAGGCAGATCTTCAATGGCGTCTTCCTAAAAGTGAACAAAGCAACTGTGATTATGTTGCAAAGGAGTGAAACATGTGACTTATGGCTATCCTAATTTGAAGAGTATTATAGAGCTGATTTACATGAGAGGAAATAGAAAGGTAAACACGCAAAGGATTCCTCTGACAGATAACGCTGTTATTGAACATGTTTTGGGTCAGTATGGAATCATCTGTATTTAAAACTAAGTGAAGGCTTTCATGAATCGTTAAAGATTCCAGACACACCAGATTGATTAAGGTTATGTGCATTCCAAAATACATTGCCCCAATTTTTCAGCCCTGTCATTGTGCCTGTGTAATACACTTAATAGACAACAACAAAAAAAACATAAAACACAGAAAAAACGTCAAACTTTGAGAGCATGATTTGGCCAAACGGAGACGAATCTAAAAAAAATAAAACATGGGTTTTTTCGCCAGCTGGGTCAATTAGATAACCCAGAAACCATTTGAAGAGATTCATGGCGGTTTGGGAGAAATTCGCGGCTCTTTGGAGTGCATTTTTGATTGCCGCGTGAAAAAAAACAGAATTTCAATTAAATGAACAGGCTGTGATGTAATTCCTCGTGCCTGAGGAAGAGAAATCTAAATAGGAATCAACTATGTGCTGGTATTCAAGCTTAATTACATGTCTTTAATGACTAACAGTCCCATGCAACGTGTGACTGTGCTTCAACAACAAAGACGTGTTCAAAAAATCATACAGCGCCTCTCCACTGTACTTTGCGCAGCCATTTCATCAACGTGTAACGTCTCTCATGCAGCCATTCAATTCAAAAATTCTGACTCCACTTCACTACCTTACCATTGTGTTAAAGCTGCACCTCGTTCGTATACGTCTCCATTTCATTTTGTGAACCCATCTCGACTGCTCATCCTCTGTTTCCGCTTACAGTTCCTGAACACTCCCATTACCCGTATCCATCTTCCATTTTTAGCCATTGTTCTTCCATAAACCTTGCAACATAGCCGTCTTACCTCTGTTAAACCCTCACACGCAGTTGAATTCCAGATTGAATTTTAAACAAAGGAAAGGATGGGTCGGTTATTAAGGGCAGAACCGGAAGGGCCTAAGTTTATGAAAAGGCCAAATCGTTATGGTCATGGTTATAGGCTGTTTATCAAACTATAAGTCCATCACTAAAACTGTTTTGCTCCATTCACACAATGAAAAAAAAAATTCAAAACTGATGGTTGACTGTTTCAGCCACTTTCCGCCGCTGTTTTGTTAAATTCTAGGTTGCAGGTGTCATTAAGCAAAACAAGCCACATGGGTAGCTGGGGGAATGTCAGTACATGGATGGTGTCCTATTCATTTGATCCAATTCGATGAAAGAGACCCCGGTCAAAAGGAAGTCAAGTTGTGTGTTATCACTAAGTCGCCACACTAAGTTACTGCATGTCAAGAAAAAATAATAATTTTGTTACAATGAAATGAATAAGTTATTTGCTCACTTTTCTGAAGGTATTGATTAATTTTGGATTGATGATGAAAGATGAATGGCTAACTTTTTATTCAAGATTTTTAGCTACAGAAACTGTGCACATTCCGCAGCTAAAGTCCAATTCCGCAGCTGTTCTCTAATTCCGCAGCCAGAAAAACCTCATTGTTCAAATCAGCCTATCTTTCTCATACAAAATCAGATTTTGATGATTTAAGTATCATTGGAAAGATCTCAACAAGATCTACACAATGAGAAATCTATCATTAGAGTTTGAAATGACAAATAATGAAATAAATTGCTGAAAAGAAGCAACATTCAACTTGGGGCACCAATTCCAAAGCAGGTATAAATTCTTTTGATTTTTCCTTTGAGAACTTATTTCATTAATACAAATTCTTTGTTTTGTGTGTAAATATCATAACTAGAGAGATTGATCACCTCTCCTTTGATAATCTTACATTCCATTGCAGAAAATGTATTAGTTTTTTTTGCAGGTTCCAGGAGGAAGGACAAATGACTACAAGAGAATGGTGTCTCTCTAAGAGACCAATTTGTTTCATAAGAAGATGATCAACAACAAAGAGGAAATATGCTGATGCAAAATCAGATCCAAACACTTGAAAAACTTTCAGATACTATTGTCTCCATCACATCCATACTTCATAATAAACCATTCACTCCATATTTTTCATTTACATTCACATACACTTTCCATCTCTTTTTCTCCATTCATAACCCACAAATAAAAGTAAGAGGCTCATTCATACGCTTATTGTCCATTGCCATTTCTACTCTCCATTGTCATTTTCCATTTTCATCTTCCATTCCTTGTCATTTTCATTCCGCAAATAAGCCCTGTTTCAATGCAAATTATTGAGTCCATAGTCCTTTGAGTCTAAGTTCTTTGTAAAAACACCTTGAGGCTTACATGCCTTAATGGCAAGTCCTCATGCTGACAAACAATGGGAATACATTAATGTCCCTTGTTCGTTAGATCTTCTAGGTGACTCGACATCGGCAAATTCGTTCGTACCTAGCAAGATGTGTTTGGGCATCTTGAATCTCATTGTCATCAATGGTGAGAGTTCTCGTGTTAACTAGTGGCATCCATTAATGGCCACTAAGCCAACAATTTCCTACTATGTTCGACATCAGAATATATTTTCACATAGTAGGAATTGTGCCAATGAGTTTTGAAGACATGAAGACTATTATTTTCAGCCACTACACATACAACTCATCCATTCCAAAGGGTAAGTGAAGGTACGTCATTTTCTAACTTTTGACCATAGAATTCATAAAAAGCTAGAATGATAATTGTTGGAAAAACATTTCTGTTCCTCATTTCATAAAATTGCCAATACCATCAGTTGGGGGGGGGGGAGGGGAATACATTCATATTCATATCTTGCCATGTCCATATCATATTCAGGAGCCCACATACTTCCAACATATATTAATTATTACATTGCTATTATGAGCATACAATGGCTTTTGAAAAAGTGATTAAAGGATAAATTGGATACAAATAAAATCATGGTTGTCACACAAGAACCAACCATCATGCAATCCAATAAAGATATACTTTGCAACAATAATCAAAATATCATTATGCAAAGTTCAAATATCAAAATAGAAGGCAACAACAAAAAAAGAATGGTTGTAACATAAGAACCAACCATGTTGCAGTTCAAGTAAAACACTTTGCAGAAATATGAAGTTATCAAATGATATCATGCAAAGTTAAGCCAAAGCTCAAGGATCAAAAGAGTTAATGTAATATATATTGCATGAGGACATGTAATAGCTTCAGTTGGGGGGTTGTTGAGTCTTGAAAATGTCATTCATTTCCATTACACTTGCACTATTATGTCCATTATATCACCTCCATTTCACTACTATGTCACCACATTCATCCCACTTTCATTATCATTGGGCCACATTTATGTTTTTCCAATCTTTATTAATTCTAAGCCTTTTAAGTGAATTTGTGGTTAAAAATTAGAAAATAATGTGCATATGATTATACCTAACAAATGGGTTGAGATTGTTGACATGTGTAGGTTGAAAGGAGGCTTCTAGAAGACCCTTATGTGGCACTCTAAGGCCAAATTCGAATTTGAGTGGAAAGAATCATGGGATCATGAGGATATGTGTCACATCTCCTAATTGTATTGTAACTCTGAGAAGACATGTGTCTTATCAGTTCCTATTTTAATTAGGACTCTAGAGGTAGAGAGAGAGATTCATGGACTTTCATTAATGAGATGGCTCTCATCTTTTTGTATAAATAGGAGATCTCTTTCCTTCATTTGTTAGCTTAGAGTTTGGAGCTTGTTAGTCTTTTAGCTTATGAGTTCTTTAGCTTGGAGTTTGTAGTTATTCCTTGATGGCTTTTGAAAGCTTTGGAGAACTTTGTTGTACTTTGTAATTTTGAAGAATTTGAATAAAGCTTTGATGTTCTCAACATGGAAGGAGATGTGAAGTAGATGTCATGGAGCATATTAGAATGTAAGGTAGAGTAAATTTCATTTTGTAAATTTTGCTTTGATTTCATTATGTCATTTGATTGCTTTCAAGTTTGATAGATTAGATTTTTCATTCATGCAATTTTAATTCATGCAAGTGTGTTCAACCGATTGATTGTAGATTAGTAATGCACATAGCTTTTCAATGACTAATGACATGATGGAATCATCTTGTCCTTCTGCTGATTTATTTTCTGAGTTCTAATTCCAGCATTGTTATTTCTTTTAGTTTTGTTTTGCTCATTTACTTTCATGCAAATTTAGATATCATATTACTCCATTTGTTTATGATTACCTTCCTATAGCCAAGCGACTCAAATAGTGAGGAATCAGAATATTATTTGATGTAGTATGATTTAGTTTCATTTTATGCAATTTAGATATCATATTACTCATTTGTTTATGATTACATTCCTATAGCTAAGCGACTCAAATAGTGAGGAGTTAGAATATTATTTGATTTAATATGATTTAGTTTACTTTTCTGCAAGTTAGTGATTAGATTACTCATGTCATTTTCGGTTACCTCCTATAGCCAGAGCGAGTCGAAAGGTGAGGGATTGAAGTATGAATGCGTAGTTTGATCTTAGTTCATTTTATGCAATTTAGATATCAGATTACTCAATTTGTTTATGATTGCCTCCTATAGTCAGAGCGAGTCGAAAGATGAGGGGTCAGAATATGGGTTGATGTAATATGATTTAGTTTACTTTGCTTACAGTTTTTGAATTGCTTTAAGTTCAGTTTTCTTTTTATACAGCAGCAAGGATACTGGGTTTCATAGTCACTAGCTCATTGTTTGGTTGTTGCATTCTATTTTGATTAAAGTAGCTTACACTTTTTTTTAAGTACTAATTCCATCAATAACATGTTTTGAGATCTTTTGAAGTGCCAAGTATTGGAAGTTACCGTTATGTGACATAGGCCTTGTCTTGAAATCTATATCCATACTTGTCCTTTAAAAGTATTCTTAAGACCTTAGAATATGATTTCCATTTGCATTAGACACTTTAGGAAACCAACAAAAACAAAACCCCAAAACAAAATAAAATCTATAAAACAACGAAGTAATAAAAAGGTTAACTAAGCACATATGGTGCACCACACTTCATCAGTTTACGATACCCGGATTGATAATTTATGTAGAGCAATTTAAGACATTAAATTGACTAGACAGAATGTCCAAGACTTTTTGGAGATCTGGAGAAATAGATGATTTCGATATTTGAACCCCTAGTGAGCATAATTGTGCAATTACACCTCGTTGTTTTTCTTCAGAAAGTTTGTCATGCCATTAGAGTTGATTATCTTTCCCGATTTCCTTGCGATACCCGTTAATTCAACTTCCTTTCCTTCCCAAAAAAATTTCAAGAAAAGTTATTGAAAATTGAAAGTTACTTACCCCAAAGATTGTAACCATTGGACTCCTAGTACAACATCAACACCATTCATTGGAATGGAAAGAATTGGACTATTCAATACAAATTCCCTCATGGTTAGCTTGATATTATGACACTTTCCAGAGAAATTTGTAGTTCCTCCATTTACAACCATCACTTGACACTCTGGCGTTGGATGTAGGAAGCAATTCAATTCCTTGATTATCTTACTATCAATAAAATTATGGGTACTACTTGAATCAATCAACACTATTGCCTTTTTCTTCTTGATATATCCTTCTATCTTGAGAGTTTGAGGAGTGGTAATTCCTGCCAATGCATTACAAGATATGGTCGGATTCATTTCTTCTTTCTCTAAGGTTGGTTCCTGGTGTATATCCTCATATTTTGATGTTTCTTGTTCCTTTTCTTCCTCCTCTTCACAATTTATGTAGAATAATTTCTTCTCAGCACACTTATGACCTTTAGTGTATTTTCTATCACAACTGTAAAAAATCCCTTTTTCTCTTTTTTCCTCCAATTTTTGTGGTGTCAACCTTGTAGGTTGTGGAAGACTAGGAGCAACAACACTTCCATCTTTATAGTTGTGAGTGGTAGGCTTCCTTATTGCCATAATTTCGCTTTCAACTTTTCTTGCCACCCTGAATGCCTCCTCTATTGAATCAGGTTCCCAAAGGCAAACCTTATGTTAGATGTTATCTTTTAAAGTCCCTATGAAAACATCAATCCTATGCTCCTTTGGAATATCGGTTACCCTAATATTCAATTTTTGGAAGTCTTCAATGTGCTTCACCATTGAACCCTTTTGTTTGAGATTTATCAATTGGCTAAAGAAGGTGTTGCTCTTTGTATCTTCATAATGTGCTATCATTTCCTCTGTAAAAATTGACCAGGTGACAAGTGGTTTACGAGAACAAAGCCATCTATACCATACAAACTGATTGGGTTCTAAATATAAAGATGCAATACATACCTTTTGTGAGGGTTGCACATCATGTAGATCAAAATATTGCTCCATCTGTAGTATCCAAGTTACCAGATCCTTGCCATCAAACTTCCTCATATCTATCTTTGGAATGTGGTGGTTCTTAAACCCCACATTGGAGTCTTTAAAATCATAATTGATATTCTTTTTGTCCTCATCATGATTTTCATGGATTTCCTTGTCACCGCTGGACGCCTTTCTTCTAACAACTTTTCCAAACCTTCCTTCAACCCCTCTATCTTGACATTCATCATAGTTTTCATGTTTGCTTTTAAACCATCATTCAAAACTCCCACATCCCTTTTTATACCATCTATCTTAACATTTATCATGGCTTCCAATTATTTTTTTGTTACTTTTTGTGAGAGCGAAATTTGTTGCACTTGGTCTCATAAATTTGATATATCATGTTGTATTTCTTCCTCTTCTTCATGTGTCATAGAAGAGCTTTTTGGGTGCTTACTAGGTGTGTCCATGTTTTTTTTTCGAGGCACTTTTGGAATAAAACAATGATATCTATGCTTCAATATGCTCCTTGAATTACTTCAAACTGATTTTTCAAACCAAAGTTATACAATTTTTAAAAAAAATACACACCTTTTTCTTTCTTTTAGGAACTCGATCTTGAAATGATTGTAACTCTGTAATTTCAGATCTCCAAGTTATGAAATATCTCCCTATGGTAGCTCTGAGTCCTCTTTCCTACCCCACAAATTTGATCGAGATTGGATTCCTCAAGAAAGAGTTATGCCAAATCTCCCATGATGACCTGATTATGGACTGGTTCAGTAGAGGAAGTTGTACGGGATGCCACATGTCACTATTTCAACCTTGGACCTTGAAATTTCTACATGAAAAAATACAGTTCATGCACTTTTAGCCACTTTTTACAGAACACAAGGTTGTCAGCTGCTTTCCACAGGAAGAAGAAAGCACCTTGGCCAACTCTTCCTATGCAAATTGGATTGTACAAGATAAAGAACCTAAAAGTCACAGATACCAAAGGAAAGACAATAGAGAAGTTTGCTTTCAGTACTCGAGAATTTAATATGTACGATCCCCGTGGCATTTGTAAGAATCACTGTGCGAGAATTCACTTTCATTGGCTCGGTGGGACATTTCATTAGCATGAGGAGAATCCATGGAAGAATTGCTATAATGCCTCCAAGACTGACAGGCCAGTTAGTTTTGCAGGAACTTCACAGGTGACTCTGCAGAAGGAAGCTACTCTAGAAGCAACGCTATCAGAAGGGAGCAACCCTATGCAGGATAAGGGAAAGAGAAAGGTTGCTTACAGTCTAGGGGGAGAACGAAGCCGCAAGATGAAAGCGGCTTTAGCAGTAGAGGCAAAGAGGAAACAAAGGATGCAAAGAGCGAAACAAAAGAAGAGGGAAGAGTAGAGGAGATTGGAGGAAGAAAAGCAGAAGCAAGAACAAGAAGAGAAGAAAAAGCAGGAAGAAGAAGAAAGGCAACACGCAATATTAGAAGAAACAACGCGGAAACAAGTTGAAGAGAAAGAACAGAACTGACAACCAGCAGAGGAGGGCGAATAGATGCAAGATCATGAGCTTGCTCAACAGATTGAAGAGTTGATAGAGATTGATGACACAAAGGCAGAACTAGACCTGTAGAATTAGATGTCGACCTGATGCCTATCACACAACAGATCACTATTCAGTCTCCACCACCTCTAGCAGCAGAGTTAGCTCTAGGCGAGGAAGGGGAAGTCGGTCCTCTTGATGATGATCCAGTTATGGACATGTACAATCTTTCATACGATGAACTCTAGAAGAATATTGTACAAGCGCGTAAGAATCTTTTTCTAGATGATCTCGTATCTACTACATTTTTTAAAGAAAGGGTAATTGTGGCTGACACTAGGAGAGATCCCGAAGCCATTTCCTCAGCCAACTTCACCTTCACATGTGCAACAAATTCAAACACTCAATTTTTGATGGTTGAGAATAAGCAATTGGGAAAGAACTTGCAAGATTCCAGGCAAGAGGTTGAACAGCTCCACGCAACAACTCAGAACACGACTTCCGCATAGGTCCACCTGGAGGAAATGAGGGCAGTGATACTTAGTGAAGTATCGACACTTGGAGAAGCCATGCATAATCTCTATGAGGAGCTTGTTACCGTGCATAAGGTAGTTGCTCGCCTGCATGGGTTGCAGCAAAAGTGTAAAGACTTTGTCAAAACTCTCATAAATGTGCAAGCTATAATCACCTTCATGCATGAATGGAAAATGCGATACAAATGGGCACCACTTGACTTGGGTAAGAAAATGAAGCCACATGCAAAGCTGGAAAAAGCAAGAGTGTGGATGTTGATCCAAAAAAACAAACAACTCGCCTCATTCAGGCCTCATATGCATGGATTTACGCTGTCTAGATTTCTTGGTGAAGACCCATAGGATCCCATTGGTTGGCTCACTCACTGAAGCCAAACCCAGGAACCAGGTCAGAAAGGAGATAGAGGAATACTTGGAGAAGCTAGGAAAAATTGCCACCAAGGAGGACTTGGAGGTGAATAGAACATCCACAATTACATTGGTGGCCCATCCAAGTGCGACTGATGTTGATCATGATCCAGAAGGAAGAAGAAACTAGTTCCAAATCATTGTACCTAGATGCCATGGAGGCTAGAGTCTACTTCCAGCCAGACACCATCACACAGTTTGTGGATGTCATCGCATAGTACCAAGCTTGGCACCACTACGTGATCAACAAACATCAATTGGAAGTTGTTGAGCTTGATTTCTCCCAAACTCAAGCATGATAATATTTTGTCGTGTTAGGTTGTTTAGTTGGCTCTACCCTATTTTGTCTTATATGGGTACAAATGTAAATTGTAATATTATTTGTAATTAATTTGTAAGTGGAATTCTAAGTGTCAATATTGGAATGTGAAGAGTCATGATGTAATGCAATGAGTTATTTTTTAAATAAGTTGAAGAGTCATGAAGGTATTCCAAAAGTCACAAAGGGGAGTTGAAGTGTCACTCCCTCTTGTTATAAGTAGAACCTCATAACTCATGTAAAGGGTTTTTGGGGGAGCCAAGATTTTGGCTAAGCTTAGTATTAGAATCAGAAGTTCGGGAGTTTTGTGAGAGCCTTGGCTTCTCCGTAGCATAGAGGAAGTATGTTTCTTTGGAGGAGCAAGTGATGTTGACTTCACGTTCCACTATTGCGGCTAGTGGTTCGTCAATGGTGTATGTATGATTGGAAATTTCACTTAATAAAAGCTCAGATCCGATACATTTCCATGCATATGTTGTAACTGTATTAGGATTATTCTTGTTATGTTTGCAATGTATGTTATTTATCTCTCGCTTATGCTTATGAACTATTTCGTTTGCATTGATACAAATCTTGTTGAATGCATGTTGGTGTATTAATTCATCACTATTAACTTGTGAACTATTTCACATATTATCTTGTGATGTCATTATGCTCATGTGTTCCTTTCAAGTTTCGTACTATTACAGGCTTTTAAGGGGCTCATTTATTTTCCCTTCTGCGTGGTAGAACCTTCATGCATCGCACTTGACTTTCAACAGGGTCACACACTTGTTCTCACCAAAGTCACTATACATTAATCTATGCGTTATTACAACCAAGGCATATCATTAGCACCAACTGCATCAACAACCAAGCCATAGTATCGGATGGGACTCCTATAGCAAATGGTGTGAGGCCTAATTGTGACTTCATATCAGGGAGATCTCCTGAATGTTGGCAGGTCCAACACCGTCAACAGGCCAAAATATAACATTAAAGTTGAAGATGATCATAAATTGAAATCTTCGGCATCAAGACTATCCATATAGGCTTGACCCTCGCTAGGCACTCCAATTCCATCATCACCATCATCAATACCAAGATCACCTACAATGCTATCCAAAGGTATGCCAATTAAACCTGCATCTGGTGAAGGGTTATCCTCATCATCATCAATCTGAGAAGCGTCCTAAACATCAACATCCCATCTTGTTGCAAGTCCCTCTAAATACTCAGGTAGCTTCCGTGAGCGAAGTCAAAGATTACTATGCATATAAACTAATTTCTCCATTCTCTTAGAGGTAAGCCTAATCCTCTTAACATAGTGAATGAAGCTACAAGTGGACCAATTCCTTTCAACTACCAATGAACTAGAAACCTGAGATAACAAGTGTGAGGCAATATTTCGAACATCTTACGGTTTCCCCCTATACATTCTCGACCATCAAATGGGATTCTTTTATGCATGAATGTTGATGTCCACCCTTGCATCTTGAGAGAATGTGGAAGGGTTTAAGGTACCAAAATCAATAAACTGTTCTTGCATTACATTTGCTTCATTAGGTGTATAGATTTTTCTTATGGCATCAAGAAATCCTTGTTTCACTTCTTCATCATCAAGGGGTAGAACTCTGTTTGGTCTCTCCATATACCACTTTGGATTAAGGGCATAAGAAACCATGTGAAGATATGTATTGAGTTTGATCCATCTCTTCCCTATTATGTTGTGAATTTCATTAAAGAATTCCAAAGAGGGGTTTTTGTCCCAAATGATGTGCCTTATCTTGCTTACCATGCTATCAATACATTCATAAACTTCTCCAAGGGTGGGGGAATCGAAATTTGCGTACTTTATCAATTCCAGAGTTGTGAAAGAAACAACATATTTACAATCAGACCGCCAACCATCATTGAGAAGCTTCACTCTTATCTTCTTTGCTTGCACTGATTTAGTTTCAGACCATACATTCCACTCTTGAGAAACAACAGTGGCTTATAAGGATTCATGCACCTCAACCATATGCTGAAGAAGAATGAAGTATGTAGCATATCTTGTTTATGCAGGTTTCAAAAACCTTTTCCTTGAATACATCCTATAGATTGCTAAAGAGGCATGGTGGTTGCAAATGTACATTTTTGCATCTCTTGCATCTAAAATGAGTTTTGCAATCCAAGATATTTTGGCAATGTCTTTGAGGACATTATTCAAAGCATGTACACAACAAGGAGTCCGAAAAATATGCCTATATCGACTTTGAACCATCAAACCTGCTGCTTTGAAAACAAGTGTTGCATCTACGATTACATGAACTACATTTGAAGGACCAAGCTCATCAATTGCTTCTTTCAATACTTCAAACATGAAGGTAACATCCTTTAGTTTCCCACTACAATCAATTGCTCTTAAAAAATAGGGCCCAACTGGAGATGTAACAATAATATTCAACAATGGCCTTTGTTGAATGTTTGTCCAACCATCCATGACTATTGAACATCCTGAATAAATCCAAGATTGTTTAAGGGGGCCCATAAGCCCCTGCATTCTTGTCACCCCCTTATCTAACAATGATGTCCTCATTTTGTTGTAATTTGGAGGTGCATATCCTGGCCCAACAACTATGATTTTTTGCACCATTTCTTTGTAACGTGGAGAACAATTAACATTAAATGAAATTCTATTTGTTATAAAAAAATATGCAATAACATCATCAACCTCATCCCTATGTAATACATTGTAGATTTTAGAAATTTGTTCATTAGAAAAACTAGTAGGCCTCTTACTCCTCCCAGAAGTAGCCCCCCCACAGACTCAAATTGGTTTGATGAATTTTGATTCATTGAATCTTCCATATCATGGGAAGAAGATCTAGGTACTTTAAAAGTACAATCATTGTCCAAGTTCATTACATTAAATATCGGGGCAATCATGTGAAGCTTTGTCAACTCCATCATTTTCTCAATAGTACATGTACAACCCTTTACCCCATCACCAGATAGGGATAGAAGATGATGCCACACCCTAGTGTAGCTTCCTTTAAACACATGGTTACACAATGTGCACATCCATTCTTCACAACCACCACTATTCTTTTTCTTGTTTTTAGTAATTTTCTTCACAAACTTTAACAAGGGTTTCTTGGGGTTTGTGCTTTGTTGGACTTGGCCACTTGGAATTGGAGGAAGAGAAGAATTTTCATATCCACTTGTTGGTATTGAACTACCACCCTCCATGATTTCCCTGATTAACACAAGGGACAAAAATCACATTATAAATAAAATGTACAATGAGAATTAAAAAAATAACATTTAAAAAAAAATTAAGAACTTAAAAATTAAAAGTATGAAAAATGCACATTGAATATTCAATATTGCTTCTTAAACATAATATGAAGTAAAACATTATACAATAGAAACAATAGGGTTTCTTAATGCATTGCTTGTTATTTCTCTAGGAGACAATCATTCAATGAACTTTTATATGATAATAATATGTTTCATACCTGAATGTGGCCTGATATCTCATAAATCTGATTTTCAATATCATTGAAAGTTCATTTGTTTGAATGTGTATTCAAATTGTGTGAGAAATAAAGCTTGACATCTAAATCTGATAAAATTTCGTTGTAATTCTATGGTTGGTGCAGTTTACTTTTCTTGTATATGCACTAACATTTCCATATAAAAAGAACTATTGCACAAAATTATTTGTATAAAAGGCTAAGTTTAATTGAAAATTTTACATATTAAAAGCGACTTTAAAATTATATGTGACACAACTGTGTAACAAAGGTTTCATTTTGTATATGAAAGGCTGAGTTTAATTGAAAATTTTGCATCTTAAAAGAGAATTTATAAATATATGTGATACAACTGTGTAATAAAGCTACACTACAATATAACATAAAAATAAAGCCCAAGATAGCACCAAAATTTAGTTTATTTTAGTTCACAAATTGGACACCTTTCCGACGCAAAAATGGGTGCAATAAGGAATGTTTATCATAGCACCAGATTTAGCGCTGAAAATTCCATCGAAAATAACGCCAAAAATATCACTTGGAATATTACCGGAAAAATAGCGCCAGTAATAGTGTCGGGAATAGCGTTAAAAATAGAGCTAGAAAGTTAGCCGTAAATTATGTTGGAAACAGTGCCAGGCATAACACTGGAGATAATGTTAGGAACACCACCGGAATGAGCAGCGGGAATAGAGCTAGGATAACACCAAAATTAGTGCTAGAATTAGTGCCAGGATTTGCTTCTAGTTTGGCTTCCAGTTTTGCGTCCAGTTTTACTTCTTGTTTTGTTTCTAGTTTTGCTTCTAGTGTGGCTTCCAATTTTGCTTCTCGTTTTGCATCCACTTTTGCTTCGAGTGTGGTTTCCAATTTTGTTTCCAATTTGGCTCCCATTGTTGCTTCTTTTCTTGCTTACAAGCGTCGGGAATAGCATCAGGAATAGCGCAAGGATTTGCGTCCAATTTGGCTTCTAATTTGGATTCCAATTTCGCTTCCCATTTTGCTTCCAATTTTTTCTTTCTGTTTTGCTTCCCTTTTTGCTTCTCGTTTTGCTTCTAGTGTGGCTTCCAATATGGCTTCCATTGTTCCTTTTTTTTGCTTCCAAAAATTATTATTACTTTGCTTACAGTTAAATTAATACGTTTTATTTCAATTTAATTAGTTAGATATATCATGTCTTTTAAATAAGTTATATGATGATACAGTAAGTCATATGAATGCATTTGAAATATTTTATAGGATAACATTTATAAAGTAATTTTAGGGAAACATACATCCATACAAATTAACAACATCGTTATACTTATTAAATCTCCATCAAAATAGAATCTACAACATCCAGTATATATAAAGTAACAAGATAATTGTGGTAATATGATAATATCTATAATTAAAATAAGTGAGTCAAATATCTATAATTTAAGTGAATTTGACAACATCTATCATGAGAAGTAAATCCAAACCATCACACGTAATAAATATGCATCCAAATCATCAACCACTTTCAATATATAAACATTGACGAGTCAACATTGATAGGATCATCATCATATATAACTAAAACAAGTGAAATTCACATATACTAGTAGATCAATAACATGTGAAAATGATACATGTCTAGCAGTTGACATAAGTCAAAATGATACATTATATACAAATGATATAAATAAAAATGATAAATTATGTAAGACAGAATTATACAAGTCAATATGATATGTCATGTCCAAATGATACATGTCAAAAAGATACAAGTCAATAATATGGTACTGGACGCCGTGAAAATGATACATATGATAGTAACCATGCAAAATTGACATCATAACAATATATCAAAAATGATCCATGATGCAGTCTATATGATCATGAATGTCATTGGCTACTACCAACAATTGCCTCATCATCATCGTGATGATGATCATCATGATCCTGATCATTGTCATATGTATCGACAATTGCCTCGTTGTCATCTGTATCTGTGTCATCATGAGCATCATCTGCCATTTCAAAATCAAACCCAACGTGATCTATATCTATGTGATGAAGGTCATTCAAATCTTTTGTAAGATCCTTGTTCTGCAAAAAAACATTTAGAATGAAAAGTTATTATTTATTTTCTATAATAATTAATTTCTCTGTTATATATCTAATATTACAAGAAGAAATGAAATGATAATCATATTACATCATATCAAAGCGCACATGTGATAATAAAATTTCAAATAAGTTACAACTATGATGTCATTTCAATGATGTAAAATTTTCGACAATTCTAATAAACATCATTACAGATCATAAAAAAATTGTTATATAATTTAAATATCAATTGTAATTTCTATTACATAAGCTTAGGTACAAACCCTCTCCATTTTGTGCTATATAAGATTATGTTTACCTTGAAGATATTTTGATAGTTAACTAGTCTATTTGTCTTCTTCTCTTATATTTTAGAAGTCAATATTTTTCTAGGACATTTTGGCACTCCCTAACATGTATTGGCACACACTAGAATGCCTTGGCACTTGGCATGACTTAGCACCTAACACATTTATGCATGCCTGGCACACATTGGCACTCCCTGACACTCCCTATCACACTGTGGCACTCACAGGTAATCCATGGCATCCCTCTTATTCATTAATTTCCATGCATTTTAACCAAGTGCTCCCTTGTGTTTCCCTGACACTCCCCAACACTCCCTAGCTAGCACAGATTGGCATGGCTTGACACCTGGCATCCATTGGCATTCTTGGGATGCACCATCATGTGTTGGCATTCCTTGGCACTCCATTGTGTGTTGGAATTCCCTAGAAATCCCTGGCATACGTTGGCACACCTTGGCATTCCCTAGCACTCATTGGCATGCATTGACACTTGAAACTAGACACACATTGGAAACTAGTGTTCACCAAGTAAAGTTTTATTTTCATCACTACAAGAGATATATGCATAATCAAAATCATTTTGCTGGAGGGAAATAATAGGTATGACCTTAACCTATTTTCCATCTTTAGGATTTAACCAACCATTCATGTAATTAAACAACATAAATAAGTGATGAAGAAAATTGTGGGTGTATGAAACTATTAAAAGATGAAACCAATTTGTATCTTGGTGAGGACATAACCATTGATAAACTTTAGGATTGACATGAAAATATTTGATAGGGAGGTTATATGGTTGATATATTTTAGGGGATAACTTAGTGAGTTGGATAGAACAACACTAGAATCCATTGCTAGGATATACACTACATTTCCACACTCAAGTGAAGGGATGGTCAATGTTTCCTTTCAATGTTGAGTAGTTAGATGTAGTAAAGGTGTTGAAGATGAAATGGTTATGGGGCTTGTTGCCACACAAAATGTGGTGAACAAGAAGGGACGATGATGAGAAAAGTTGGTTCATGTGCAAAGCAATTTAAATGATGAAGCAGACCCCAGATGACCAAGCTAAGATTGCACAACTTGAAAGAATGTTCCAAGATAGAGCATTAACTTGGTATATGAAATACAAAGAAACTACCCCAACAGGTTAGACTAGGAACTTGTTAGAGATAAAGCATGCCTTGTTAAAGGAATTTCAGAACCCTAAGTTTGAATCTCAGTGCATTACTAACATCAAAGAAATTAAACAAGTGCAAGGAGAACTAGTCTGGGACTATGACTAGAGGTTCAAGATATTGCTAGACAGGTTAACATTTCAAATTCTCAACGCACAACACAGGGAATGGTTTATTGCAGGACTCCTTCCTCATATAAGGATACCTCTCACTCAGCAGAGAGTGACATCACAGTCAAAGGCACTGGAAATAGCAATGAGACTAGAGTCAACTCCAAGTGGAGCAGAAGGATCAGCATGAATGGCACAAGTGAAATTGCAACTGGTAGCGCTGACTCTCTTGTTGTAAGAAGTGGTGAAAGGGAAGGATGTGCATCAGAATGTCTGGTGCACTATGTCTTGCAGAGAAGGACACTTGATAAATGAATTCCCAACTATGGCTAACTATGTTGCGATAGGGGAACCATACCCACTACTTAGAGAAGGAAAAGCATAATATTGTGAGCTATGTCAGAAGTGGGGACATAATCCAAGGTCTTGCTACTTAATGGAGAAATATCAAATAACGTACCACACTCCATTCTGTAAGTTATGCAAAAGTATAGGCCATGACACTCATGCATGTCGCGTGTTGGAACTAATGAAGGAGAGGAAATCCAACGCATACAGAGTCCAAGGAGTGGACCCATAGGGGGCAGAGGCCCAAAAAATTCAACAAGAAAATTTTCAATCGCAGAGAAACACAAAAGCAATGCAACAATAGTGTCAACCTACATGCAATAGAGGGTTTTGGACCCGTGACAAAGGATGATTCAGAAGAGGAAAAGAAAACCACCAACATGCTTTAATTGTGGAGGGATTGGGCATGTGCAAATATTTTCCACTAAGCCTCGAGTTCATATGAGTTCTGTGCGGGTACTGTTACAACGCAAAACAAAAAACAAAAGATTTCCCTGATCTTCTAGCAAAACCAAAGGCCAAAAGAGCAGGCAATTTGCACATGGTCACAACTAAGAGACATGACACAAAGGACCACCCTGCTAATGTCAGAGTAGTCACAAGAGGAGGAGCACACACCAGAGGCGACGCATGACGAGAGCAACCATAGAGCTCGCAATGCTTACTACAACCACTGTGAAGAAGAGAAGAGGTAATTAGGAAAGCAATACCACTTCCTAAGTTTGACGCAATGAAGCAAAAGGAAGTTATGTTTGAATCACAAAGGTACTATGGTGAAGGAGAAGATCCACATACTTCAAGACCTTGGAGAAAATTGAAAACACCAGGTGTTGTCGCTGCGACTAACACCCTCCAAAATATTGCTTGCACTTGAATTTTGGAGTCTATTAAGGACTTTAAGATCTATGACTCTATGGTTACTCCATGATCATTTGATGTTTTGGAAAGTGTTAAAATCTTCTTCATAGTTTCAAACTGTCAAGACACTTTCACTCATATGCACAATCTTTAACAAGTTCATGAGAACACTTCCTTTATGCATGCTTGAATAGGCACAACACCGTCCAATATCACAATGCCTATGTGATGTTCAACTCATGTTGACAATAAGTGCACACTTTTATTACCAGTCCCCCTCACTTTGTTGCATTTGTACTTCTATTTTGGTGAGTTTTCTCAACTGTCGCCTTTTGCACATTTTCACTTTCACAAGTGTCATTTTCATATTCGCAGTTGTTGTTTTACCTTGATTTTACTTTGATAAGTGGTGTTTGCATGTTATCTCCACTCTGACATGTGTCGCTTTCAAGGTCGTTCACATTTTGCAAGTGTTGTTTCATGTTTTCCTCGTGTTGAGGGTATCACTTTTGTGATTTTCACTCCTGCATGTATTACACCTTTTCACATCACCGAAGTTAGTTCTAGCACACTCTTCTGCATTAGATGGTCTTACGTATCATTAGAATATGCGCTAGACACATTCCTACAGCTTAGTGCATTGTTTGGTCATAGTTGTCATAGTTGTTGTAACTTGTGTTCTAAGTGTCTTAATGTGTCATTTCAATTGTCGCAGTTAGACATAAGTGTCACTTTGCTGTCGTTTCGAGGTGTGATTTTCATTCACGAGTCCTATGTATTCTTTTGGCTTGTATTGATGGTTTTATGTGTGTGTTCCCAGATTGAGTCATGTCTAGATGCATTTCCCTCTTTTACTTAGCCAATGCCACACTTAAGCCATTTCAGAGCCCTTCTTGGTCCTTTAGCCTGGTGCAAGTTGTGAAACCTTTATCCCTCTTATCGAATGCATAACTCAACCTATCCATAGGCCTCAATGATGTAATCCAGATTGGTGTAATAAGTCACTCCTAAGATTACTCCAAATCCGTTGCACATTATGATCCTCCAAAGGGTAGTCACTTGACATTTCTTGCTCATACTGACTCACTTCATTGAGTTTTGGTCACCTCTATCTTACATGACACATACAACACTCCTAGCTAGCAGCATGAACCTCTTTCACCATTTTAGAGAGGCAAAACATGCAATGTAAAGATCGTCCTATCCTCTTAGTGTGGTGAAAACCCTCCTAGGCAAAGTGGCTTCATCTCTATGGCCTCCCTCAATGAAAATCACACTCCAAATGGTAAATCACCCACTGTTGGGTCAAACTGCACTAGACTAGGATGAAAAGCACATTAAAAAGCAACAATGACCCCTTGTTGAAGAAAATTGTGCTTTCTCTCAAGCCTCCTCTTCCTTTGAGCACATGGTGCACTCCCAAAGGCTAAAGCCTCACCCTTCCCCCTTCCCCAATGTGCTTTGCACCCAAGCTTGGCTTAACCTCTTCCTCTAGAGCACATGGCATAGTAGGGAAGGTTGAAGGAATCCTCCTCTCCGCCTTTGACTAATCAAACTACGCTCTCCTTGAAGTCTCCTTTCCGTTTGACCACATAACACAGTCCTAAAGGCTTAACCTTTCAACTTCCCTCCTTCCCAATGTGCCTTAAGCCTTCAACCCTTCCTTTGAGTGCATGGCACAGTAGGGAAGGCTAAAGGATACCTCCTCTCACCCTTGACTGGTCAAACTGTGCTTTTATGCTTTCCTCTCTTTTCGTTGGAGAGCATCGTGTAACCTTGAAGCATGAAGCTTTCAACCTTGTCCCTTTGGCTTCCCCCATTGCGCTGGACCAAGGAGAGATATTCCTTATAGTGCATGGCACAGTAAAAATGAATAACAAATCCCTCCTAAGCCACTAATGAGTTTGATTGTGCCTTGTATTAAGCCTGCTTCTTTTAAGAATCTCACAGGCCTATCATGAGCAAATCATTCCATGAACTAGGTGGTGATAGGATAGATATTTTCAAGGATAATCTTTCCTCGTCATGAATGAAATTCATTGGCAAGAGTACCATCCAAGCATGACAAGGTGATACTCAAGAGCAGATAGCAAGGATAAAGCACGAACAAATACCTGCAGGGAAGAAGCACTAAGTGAGCTATCATGAGGACATGAAGTAGATCATGAACTGAGATAGAAAGAGGACATTGCATGATGACTTAGAGGATCTCGATATTGATCAAAGACCCTTTGGAGGGTGAAGATGATCAACGAAGTGGATCTATCATGAAGATGGAATCATAGATCAGAGCTATCACCAAGAATTCAAGATGAAGCAACAAGGAAGACAACGTGGCATTGCCACCTAACCATGAGGTCCATGCCATCATTGTGAAGTTGTAAGTTCTACAAGTATCATCATAATGGTCAATGTGTGTCCATGTGTCATGCCACATCATCATGTGGAATGTAATGATGTATTTTCAAGAAAAGGACAAAATGTAATGTGTGGAAGTCCAAGAGTCATATGTGGAACATGAAGAGTCACATAGTCATATATGGACAAAGATTGTATAGAAGTCCAAAAGTCATTTAGAAGTTCAAGAGTTGTTTAGAAGTCCAAAGGACACATTAGAAGTCCAAGAGTCATGAGGGTAATTCAAGAGTCATGGGGATATGAAAGGTCATTCCCCTTATTATAAAAGCAACCTCATAACTCAAGCAAAGGGCTTTTGGAGGCTTAAGCTTTGGAGAGCTAGTCTTGGCTTCTCTACTTGGCATAAGAGAGAAAACTATTATTTGGAGAAGAAAGAAGTGACTTAATGTTCCACTATTGGAACTAGCACCTCACTTGTAACTGTGTACTTGGATCTTTCACCTTATAATTGAAGCTCGATGAGGCAACACATTTTCATGCATATGTTGTAAATGTCTTAGGACTATTCTTTAGATGTTTGCTATATATGTTTCATTCATATGTACTAAGGAAATTGAACTATTTTAGTGGCCTTGGTACTTATGTTGTTGAAGGTGTGTTGTATGTGGTTTAATGATTGTTGTGTCTATGTGAACTATTTCACTAGATAACTAATGAATCTTTCTTTTCTCATGTGTCTCTCTTAGGTTAGTATTATTACTTCCTTATAGAGGCTCACTTTTTATCTCCCCCCTTGTGAAAGTCTCCTTTTATACATTGCAATCAGTGTTTCAAAGTGTCTAACTTACTTGCTTATTCAAAATTTATGTATATAATCTCTTATGTTATCCGCTGAAACCAAGATAGAACCTTTATGTTATGGTGGTCAGGCTCCTACTTAAAATGGTGTGAGGTCTAATTGGGACTTGACATCAGAGAGACCCCCTGTATGTTGGCGGTATCATACACCATCAACATTTTGGCGCTGGAAGGAGGGTCAGATGAAAAGTTGCGCCCATTGAGTCCGTCTTGAATCTCTTAACTTAAATGACTCTTTCCTAAATCATAATACCAGGATGTTTTTCTAAGGAGTTTTATTTTACCATCCCTGCGAAAATCAATCATGACTTGTATCAATTTAAGTTTGATGGCGAGAGTGAACTAACTATCCTTGAACACTTCTTTCAATCTATGCATTTTTGTCTCTCTAGTGGAATACATTGTAAATATGTCATGGCTAGGTTGTTTACCCTCACATTTGGAGGTCGTGTTAAGAAAAGGTGGCATATGTTACCTATTTCTTCTATCCATTCACTCAAGCAACTTGATAAGGAGCTTCATTATGCCTTTGACATGTATGATTATCAAGATGTATTTGATAGAATTGATTTTCTTAGAATGGAACCTAGTGAATTTGCAAAGGGTTTTCTTAATCAGTTTCTTCACCTTTTCTATGAATTTCCCGAAGGAATGGTTGATTCAGATTTCATTATGGAAAAATTTCAGAATTTGATTCTACTCTCTTTTATATCTTTTGAATCTGAACCCCTGGATGATTCTCTCTCCCCAACTTTGGCTAACCATGAGACACCTCAATCTTCCAAGGAGGAACCTATTATTCCTTTTGTTCCTTGTCCTCCTCCTTTTCTAGTACTAATTTGGGTGCCCCCTGGTGATGATGTTAAAGTTGGGAGATATGAAAATCAAACTGTTGATCTGTCCATTCAACCTCCATCCAATTCTTATGCTTTAGATCCTATGAAGAATAACGTGGAATGGTTCAGTAATTGCATGGAGCCCAAAGTGAAAGTTGATCCCTTGGGTTTTCAATATCATATTAATGTACATAAGTCCAATCTTGAATCTGATCCAAATGAAAACTTTATTGTCTCTGGGGATACTCTAAAACCTCTACCACATATGTTTCATGATCCGCTTGATCAACCTACTTCAACTTTTAATGATGTTCAACCTGTTGTTTCAAGCGGTAATCAAGAACAAGGTAGTTATATTTCACATGTAGAGGAGCAAAGTGTTGAAGATATGTCTTATCTTTCCTCCCTCTTTCAAGATGATAATCTTGCCTTTTTGGCTGATCTACGATCTTCTAATCTTGATAACATGTGAAATGACTTTGAACCTCACATCCAAGTTGAGACTTTTGATAACCATCACCATAACATTATTGTTTCCATTAACACTTATGGTGGTGAACATTCGAGTATATTGGATGATATATTCTCTTCTTTTGAGGGCTTGGACTTGCAAGGTATCGATTCAGAATTTGTTTTTCATAGCTTACACTCTCCATTTGTGAATTGGGATGTTATTTTAATCAGGAATGATCCTGAATATTATTTAATTCATACATATTTGGATGACAAATCTGAAGTGGTAAATTGTCAGGTTTTTGAACATTTCGAAGATCTCAGTCAATCTGATTACCATGTTGGTATGTCTATCTTTCACCATTATACTGATGAAAATGATGTTGATGCGTTGTTCTTTCAAGTTCAATCTTATTTAAGTAGAACTCTTGCTCCTCCTCCTGAGTCTTTCAATCCTTATTCACCTTTAGCACACTATTCATTGTACCCAAATATTTTTGATAAGTTTGTCACACTAACAACTTCGCTAAATCCTTTCAATATTTATCTGGATGATCATGGTTGCAATTAGGTATAGGATGGTGTGATACTACAATCAGAGGATGAAAAGTTTGAATCTATTATTCATGATCTATTCAACTATAAATATTTCGTAAGTCTGGAGGAATATGTTCCAACTCTGAATGATCAAGGGATTTTTCAAATTGATGTATCTCAATTTTCTATCCATCAAGAGTCTAATATGCTTAATCCTAAATCTGATCAAACCAGTGGCATTGACAGTGTTTTCATTAATACATGAGATGATAGTGGTGCATGTCTACCTATTGATGTTTCTAAGCCACCCAAATTTGATGATCCACCATCAGAAAGTTCTGAGACTTGTCAGGAAGTCGAGGCACTTCAGCTCCTGCTAATGGTTTTGTCGGGTTCTCGCGATCTTGTTGATATCTTCGAACTAAGTTGGATCCAAATTTTCACGCATAATTCTTTCCTTAACTTTCGTCGACTGGTTATGAGTTCATTCTTAAGGGAATCTTGGTATTTTCAAGTTAATCTTCATGATCTCCACGATATAATTTCTAATCAGATGAAAGGTTCTTGTTTGGTTAGTTCCTTTTCATGTCAACCCCTTAAGCTAGACCGAGGGTTGGAAAGCACTTCTTTCATAGATCCTTCCAGTTTCAAGGTCTGTCATTTTGATTATCAAGATAAAGGTAGTTTTGGGTTGAAGGAATTTTCTCTATTAAACTCTTTCGAATCTAATCTTTATTATCTCTTTGTGCATATCGAGAAGCAAATAATCTCCATAACACATTTCCTTTTCTGGAGTAATTGCAATTGCTTCAATCATTCAGTCAACCAAAACCCTTGTGTTAGCACTGAGTTTGATTTGTCATATGCTTTTGATCTTTTGTCAACTTAGTCTCCTGATTGGTTTCTTGGATTCAAAATGTCAACAATTGTTTTGAATGTTACAAGGTTCCTTATTGCTGACTTTTCATGTAATTGGATACAAAGGGAACCAATAGATAATTGAGAGCCTTCTATGTTAATCGACCAATCTGATCACGATACCAAATATTCTTATTTTGATTCAAATACATTAATTGAAAATTCATTTCCCCATAAGTCCCAGGGTTTTCAAATTGGTTGAATGGTTAGAGCAATCTTACGTAGCAATCTCCTATGCAAATCACAAGTTTCAATACTTTTTTATGTTTGCAAGAATTGAGAGCGCAGATGAATGTGTATTCACAAACAACCTACAAGGTTTGTATAATCAAAACTTCAAACAACAAGGTAAAGTTTGAAACATGATCAAATTAGTTGGTATGGAACATCCTTTTGGTAATAATCCAAACCTTTAGTTAGTTGTGAAAGTTCTCAAAGTTCTTATCTTTTCCATTGCACATTATTTTATATTGCTTTTAATTGTTCATATCTTTGTGGTTACAGGTCGGGAATGACAACGACTACATTGGAAATAAAATTACACTTAGCCTCTACCTTCTAGCTAATTAGGTTAGGAATAGGCTTATTTTCATTTAGGTTCCCTTGCATTGCATCTACCCTCTATCCTTCTTTCCATCCAGTCTCTGCAATTGTTTGTTTTCTTATTGTATATTTTGCATATTGTTTTATCTTCTGCCTCCATTTTCTTTGTTTTTGGTTCTGTTTTGTTGTCTTGTTATGTATGTTCCTTTGTTTTGTTTAGTAAAACTTTGAATGAAATATGCTCTTGTTGTCTCAAAAGACAATGTGGAAAAATTTGAAAAGTGAAATTGTGATTACGAACAATGCTTGGCTAATATGTGACTTCTTCTCTATCTTGAGTTTACATATATCTAAATTCAATGAAGTTTGAGTGGAAAATATGATCTACTCAAACATAAATCCTTTGGTCCAACTATAAAGCCCGTATCTATTTTAGGATCCTAATTCCTCAACTTGGTATCGTAGGTAAATGGTGTTTTTCTCATTGATCCAGTCAAGTGGAGAAAGGATAAGGGGAAAATCTAAAGCAAGCAAACACATATCAGAGGTTATATAAATAATTCTCTGAAGGGGCAACCTCCTCTGCTCTCAATAAGTCGGGATCCCTCTTTTTCCCATTTAAAATAATAAATGTGGGAAAATAATAAATGTTGAAGCACAATCCTATTAAATAAATAAATAAAGGGTGAAAGAAGAGAAAGGCTTCATGTGCAGGGAGGTGAAGCAAGTGACTTCGTCAGGGTACTGTCCAAGCTCGCTGGCAGCAAGTCAATGCTTGTGCTCCTATAGTGACTCCGTTGGGGTATTGTCCAGGCCTGCTGGCAGCGAAGCAACACCAAAGATGAAACTCATACTCTGAATATCTTAAACTCATCACACATATTACCCTTTCCTAGATCGAAAGAATTACAATTTAGCAAGCTTTGATATGTGTTTAACCGCGTAAGGGAATGGATGGGACTATATCTCTAACCAGGTTAAGTAGGGAAGCCAAGGTAATCTGCAAGATGAATTAATACTTCCTCAAAGACTGAGACGTTGCATGTAGAGAATTAAACCTAGAAAAAGAACTTGGAGTTTTACCAGTTTGTTGCCAAGTGTTGTCGCTGCGACTAACACCCTCCAAAATTTTTCCCACACTTGAATTTTGGAGCCTACTGAGGAAATTACAATCTATTTCTCTATGGTTATTCCATGATCATTTGATGTTTTTCAAAGCATTCATGTCTTCTTCCTAGTTTCAAATTATCAAGTCACTTGCACTCACATGCACAATATTTAATGATTTCATGGGAACACTTCCTTTATGCAATCTTGAACAGGAATAACACCATCCAATAGGTGTGCGATGTTCAACTCATGTTGAGATTCAGTGCGTACTTTTATTGACAACCCTCCACTTTGTTGCGTTTGTACTTCTATTTTGGTGAGTTTTCTCAACTGTTGTCTTTTGCACATTTTTTCTTTCACAAGTGTCGTTTTCATATTCTCGACCATTGTTTTGTCTTTCTTTTACTTTGATAAGTAGCATTTTCATGTTATCTTCGCTCTGGCATGTGTTGCTTTCAAGGTCGTTCACATTTTGCAAGTGTCGACTTATGTTTTCCTCATGTCATGGTTGTCACTTTTGTGATTTTCATTCTTGCATGTATCACACCTTTGCACATCACCAAAGTTAGTTCTGGTGCACTCTTCTGCATTAGATGGTCTTACATATCATTATAATATGCGCTAGACAAATTCCTATAACTTAGCACACCATTTGGTCACAATCATCATAAATTTTGTTCCAAGTGTCGTAATGTGTCGTTTCGACTGTCGCACTTAGACATAAGTGTCAATTTGCTATCGTTTCGAGGTGTGATTGTCATTCACAAGTCCTGTGTATTCTTATGGCTTGTATTGATGATTTTATGTGTGTGATCCAAGCTTGAGTCATGTCTGGATGCATTTCCATCTTTTACTCTGTCGATCCCACACTTTAGATTCACTAAGGAATCAAGGAGGGTATCCTTGGGTAAGAGAGTTGGCAAGGAGAGGGGTGGAGCTTCTAGAGGCCAAGCTGGATCAAGGAGGCTTCTCCTTTTCAAGTCTCTTGCAATGGTTAAGGAGGGAGACAGGTTCACAAGAGAAAGTGATAATCAATCATCAAGCCTATAACCTTATACAACTGCTTCTCTTATATGAACAAGTCTCACAGAGGAAGGAGGGAATAATGAGTCAAGGAGTCACTTCACTTGTGGAAGTGAAGGTGGAGTGTTCGCAAAGGAGCTCCCTTTGTCTATGTCACTTCCTGGAAAAATGGTTGTGTTTGAAGCTCAATTGTAGAATAATTAGGAGATAAAGGGATTGTTCTACCTTAGGCTTAGGCTTAGAGGTCAAAACAAGTCAACAACTAGTGGGAGGATGAAAGAAATTGAATTTAGTCTAAGAATGAAGGCAAGGAAGGTGATTTAGCACTGACCTAGCGTTGTCTAAAGGTTTGCTACAAGTATGCACTAAAACTGTAAGCTGATTGTTCATTGCAACTTCTACAGGGTAAACACTTTCCATATAGATGATTGTTGCAAATTATTTGTGCTTGCCTAACAATTTGAGAACATATTCAAGGTAGAGTTTTCTAGGGCTAGTAATTAGGGGTCAAAATCAAAATAATCCTTGGAATCTATGAATTGACATTGGTCACTTCACAGATTGGGCATGATGTACCTCTATTCACTAGTGAACCTATGGATTTTAGATGTTGCAACAATTTTCAACTAAATAAATCAAACTTCCTTATGAAATAACCTCTTATTGATGAATTATAATGGTGTTGGAATCCATTTGGAATTAGGCTTGAAACCTAATGCAAACATAGTCGATTATGCCCTTTGTT
This sequence comes from Pinus tabuliformis, assembly GCA_031772625.1. NCBI lineage: Eukaryota > Viridiplantae > Streptophyta > Pinopsida > Pinales > Pinaceae > Pinus > Pinus tabuliformis. Next base: position 1,200,277,056 of record CM062818.1, read on the forward strand.
GATCAAGAGCATTGATCCCAACAAATGTTTCTTTTGGTCAATTGTATACAAGTTGAAGGTTGAGCATTGGTTACGTGAATTACAACCATGCATCATGGGTAGGATCCTTTAACTTGCTTGGAATAATAGAGGATCCTTGAAATTGACTTGACAAAGTTCTGGTTTTGTAAATGAATTGCATTGACAATTGATTAATGAATTGCATTGGAAACAATCATTGAGTTTTAGAGACATCATTGTTTTCTTTTATATTTATTTTCACAATGATCCATGTTGATGAGATAAACATGCCATAGGCCTATTGTTTATGGATCATATGCAACTGAATTTGTGGACTTGAATGAGATGTAGCACCTTAAGGAGAAAATTGATGGGGTAGAAAGCCATTTCATCTTGCTTGTCAAAGCTTGAAAGTGGGCAACCAAAGAGGTGTTTCTGCCACCTAACATGACCTCAACAATTTTGGGATCATAAAAACAAATTGAGAAGCACAAACATAGGTTTTCTCTAAAGATGAGAGAAGAAGACTCAATGTTTGTCATCATTTAGAGCAACAACAAGTCCATAGAGTTTTGGCATCAAGAAGAATTAGAGATGGAGCAACAAAAACATTAGAGGATTGTCCAAAGATTGAAGAGGTGAAGAGTTGGCCACAAGTTGCCCATGGTTTTGAAGACAATTCTAGAAGTGCTACAAATGATCCAAAGAATTACAAAAGGAGAGTGAGGACACTTGGGAATGAGTGTATCCCATGCATGTCAACATTAGAGTACATCATACACAAGTCAACCCTACTATATCTTTGTATAACTCATGTTGCCCTAAACTTATGACAGACACTTCTTTTGTTAGAGGGATTTACCATGGATCTTTACCCAACCTTGGAGACCCCTTTTTAGGAAAAGTGCTCACTAAACTAGGCCAAGTTTATGCCCATACCAATACTGGAAGTGCATCATTCCACAAATGCAAGGATCAATCCTTTTATCATGTTGTTTCTAGGTGACATTGTATTGAAGAGTACATTAAAGTGTTTTCTTACATGTTTTTAGTTAGGGAAACTATGTCCCTTAGCACTGATATTCATACTTGTAGCCCACAAATATTAATCCAATAAAATCATATTTAACTCAAGCAACATTTAAATGGATAAGGCATACCACTATGTCCCAAAATCGATGAATCATTTTCTATAGAGTACATTGGAAACTATCTCAAGAAGATGATTGCCAAAATATTTTACAAGAAATGTCCCAAGTAGTGTTGTAAATCTAGCATAGAATTGTAATAACATGTTGCCATGTTGATTTTGATGATGAAATATCTTCATAGAACTAATGATGGTATCCTCCATCATTTTAAGCCAATGCATTGTCTAAAGAATCAATAGACTGACATTAGGAATCAACAAGGCAATATATCTTTCACATAATCATTATTAATCTTACCATGCATGCTCTAAAGAATCAATAGATTGACATTAGGAATCAACAAGGCAATATCTCTTTCACATAATCATTATTAATCTTACCATGCATGCTCCAACTTGCCTATATGGTTTCCAAATATAGATTGTCTCTAAATTTGGGTGTATATATTTCATGAAGCTTCCATGTCTAAGAAGAAGCAAAAATGGTGATGTTTGTTACCTTTTTCTACTTCTACTATTAAAGTATTCAGGTTGCTCAATTTCTATATATCGGATGAGCCTTCCCTCAAGTAGCCTGAGAACACATAACCTTTACTTCAATGCATAGGATTGCATTGCTGCCTTGTTCTCATTAATTGTTGGTCTTGATATGTCACCAAAATATATCTATTGTGATGATCTTTGTCTTTACATGTATGCTAGGTCACAACTTAGAACTAAAATAGCATGTTGGCCAAGGCACTTCCACTACTAAATACATGCTATAGGGTCTTAATGCTCCCATACAATCCTTGTGCAATACAAAACAAGTGTAATGTTTCCATATGATCATGAAATTTAAGGCCAATAAAACACCATATAGTATACCATTTCCATAATATATTATGATATGTTTCTAATGATTTCTTTTTGTAATTTTTAATTGTAGTGATGGACCAAGGCATCATTCTAAAGGTTGTAGACATGTTTTTCCAAGAGTGTAGAGAAGAAAAGACATGAAACATGCAAACAAAAAAATCACGACTTCAATGCAACAATTGTTAGGTTGGTATGGAAAGCAGTAGAGTTTAATGCAACATATAGTGGTAGTTCATTGTCTAATGACCCAACAAAATCATTTGTTGGTTCTTATTTGGTCATAAGTATTTGTAGGTTGCAGACATTCTGAATGGAGCCCAACCCAATTATCTTGTACTATAATGCTTTGACTTGGTTAAACATTATTCAAGTGGATTTCTTGTAAGGATGAGGATTTCCCACTACGAACTTGGTGTATGGTGCTATTGTCTCGTGACATTTATGGTTGATGTTATTATTGACAAACTAAAAATAACACCTTAAGTATTTTTATTGGTAAATTTCATAGAAGGTGATTAAGTGACTTCCACAATTTTGGTTATGGTCGAGCCATTCCTAGGTAGGTGTGGTCTAGTGGTGTACAAACATCTCAACCCAAAACTATCGACCCAAAACTATCCAACAACTTCTTTGAGGGTATAATGTGTTTCCTTAGCATTTATACTAATGTTTTTGGCACCACTTTGCATTAGGAAAACATAAGAAGTCTCATCATATGGCAAGGAGCCTTCTTTCTTTTCTTAACATAACATATTTTTCACTCAAGTGTCAAGACATATGGCTAGTATTTAAGAATCCCATTTAGATTTAATGTACTAATAATGGTGCACAAAATCAAAAGAAATCCTGGGCATTGGCAACTTGAGATCATACTCTTACAAGTACAATAACTTTCCCAAACAAAACCAACGTCCAATCATGTACTTAATATTTTTGTGTCTTCCCTTTCTAGTCCATGGTACAAAGAAATAGAAGCTTCCATCAAAATTTTCTTTATTGGAGTTTAAGCAATAAAATAGGCATATATAGCTTCTAAAGACCTCTCCACTTTTCCTAGAATGAATGATAGCATGGATTAACAAATATATGTGCTCAAGGGTTTGTGTTAGTGACAAAATGGTCATGCATACAAACAACAACATTGCACCTTCACAAATATTTGTTCAAAAGGTAGCATAGGTGTATAATTTAGGGATATCTAGTTTCTAAGGACCTCTCCACTTTTCCTAGAATGAATAGATAGCATGGATTAACAAATATATGTGCTCAATGGATTGTGTCAGTGACAACATGGTCACCCATACAAACAACAACTTCACCTTCACAAATATTTCTTCAAAAGGTAGCATAGGTGTATAATTCATCCAACAATATTTGATGTGGTAACAATATATCCCTCGAAGATTATGCGGTAGGATAGGTGTATAAGTCATCCAACAGTATCTCCCTGACCACTCATCACCTTGTAAGTGTTGAATAATGTAACTAGTTTCAGTCTTCATAATTGTCAATTGACTCATGTCATGATGTAATCTTTATGTATCCATCAAAAGAAGAAAAATAATTGATGCAAAGTTCAAAAGAAAATTATTTATAAAACATGGGTTTCATGCTTGGGTCATTGGTCAATAGGTCAAAGCATCGATTGAATGCTTATTCGGTTTATCATGAGTCAAAGGTCATTATTATATTGTTAAAGACCCTCTTTTATGTTTTACAAGTGTCTAGTTGCTCCATAAGTTCAAGTTGACCAGCTAGTGTATGTCGACCTTATGTAGGCTTGAGGAGCCACACAAAAGGCTATAAAAGGATGAATTTTCTCTCCATTTGAACAGAGACAAGTGAGCTCACATATCTTAACTCTTGGTATGCAGTTTGGAGGAGAAGAAAAGGTATGAAAGAGAGTCTCCAAGGCATGCCAAGGAGGTTTATTCTATCTTATGCGAGGTACCTAGGGTTACATTACGTACGAGGTTACAAGAGGTACCACAATTGTTCTTGAAAAGTCTTATTTGAAGAGAACATATCTCACTCTCCTTTGAGACCTATGAAGGAAGTCTAGATGGTTGATTGGTGGAAGCATGGGTCTAGGATTTGGTCTTGGATGTCTCCTTTGATTTAATTCTATAAGAAGAAGTTCTCACGGGTTTTCCCCTTTGGAGGGGTTTTCCCCTGGATTGGAGCCTATTTGTGGTGTCTCTCTCTTATGGTTGTGATCTGTATTGTTTTGGCATTTATTTGATGATGAACACAAGAATAATAAACAAAGAAGAAGAACTAAATATCACAGATAAATGTCATGTATGGAAAATGGAATAATAAGCTTCCCTAATCTTTAATTTTTCCAACATGGTATCAGAGCTAAGGTCAAAACATTGGAAACTAAAGAGATCACTTTGACTTGAAGACTTGCAATCTCCTTGAGGACTAAAATTCTCCAAGCCTAGAATAAGCTTGTTTTCTTCACTGTTCTTGCTCCAATCTTGGCACCAATAGCCATAAATCCAAAAACCTGAGTCAAGGCCATAGAAGGAACCACAAACATAACTCTAGGAATGATTTGGGAGGCCAAAAGGCCTAGATTCTACTTTAGGAGAATGCCGCAGATCTAGATGACCTTCTTGAGAGCTACTGAGAGTTTCAAATCTGGTGTAGAAGAAGTACGCATGCCTTGTTTTTCTCACTGATTGAAGTGAGAGGGCCTCAACCTTGTAAAAAATTCACTATGATAAGAAGGAGAGGTTGATACCTCTACAACAGTGGACAAAAATATTGATAAAAGACCATAAGTATTATAAAGTGGATAAAAGGCCAAATAGGTAGCCTTATCATAATTTTTCAGAGCTCCGTAAGGGAAAGAAGAGGCTTAGTCCAGATCGAAGGTTCCATTAGGGAGAACAAAAATCCTAAAAATCAAGTCTTGTAATTACATTTTATGAAAAATGAATTAAAATTTTGGTAGGCTAGAAACTAAGTTGCATGAAACGCCAAAACATTTTGGAGTTTCCGAAACAGGTACATTTAGAAACGTCACCTCCTAAAAATGGAAACGAAAGCCGAAACGTCAATATATATATATATATATATATATATATATATATATATATATATATATCTATATCTATATATATATATATATATATATATATATATATATATATATATATATATATATATATATATATATATATATATAAGTGAATAACACATTATCTTGCAAGAAAAAAGGGAATAAGATACGTAGATGACAATTTAGAAGGAAATCCAAGTCTATATTAACTCTCATAGATGATTACATGATGGTAGAGTTTCGGTCAAGTTTCGATCGAGTTTTGGAGTTTCGAGTATGGGTACGGCCCAAAACGATGGGTTCCTAGAAGTTTTGTGCAACATAGGCTAGAAATAGTCATTCTAGCCAGTAAGAGAAGACGTCTGGTAGAGGAAATAGGCTTACCTATATGGAAGACTCTATGGGCCTATTCTTAAAACATATACAATGAACATATGAAGCCCTAGTTTGATAACTGAAGTCACATAAATACCTACTCCAAGAAGGCTTCAAACATATCAAGAGATAGGTACTAGAATTATTCATTGATTTGAGAAGAAATAATATCTAAAGTTAATATAGAAGCCTAGCTTGAAAGGTTGTAGCAACATCTAAATTCATATTCCAGTTAACAGAAAGACTTTAATTAGAGTCTTGGAGTTGGAAGAAGTGTAGAAAGCATCTTAATTTGGCACTGCTATTTGGAAAATCATGACATCAATGGAAGGAGCAGTATTGTTGTATCCACATTTTTCTTTTTAGTGTTCATGTTGTAGAGGAAGCCTTGTTTTGTATATAGGGATCTATTGAAAACTTTAGAAAAAAATAAAAGAAAAGAGGAAGATTAAAAAGAAAAACAAAAAGAAGAAAAAGGAGAACAGATAAGGGAATGTGGGCCTCCCCCACATTCCACATCCAGCGGTTAAACAACGAGCACTTATTGGGAATATTGTTATCCATCCTGAAGCCGCCCTATCCCGGAAAGACTCTGGCAAGGTAACAAGCACGATAATTAAGCCTGTGCCTACCCCCGGAAGGTCAAAGTCAAAAGGTGAAGCACGGTCAATCAACAACCAAGATTAATTCTAGCAAGTCAGACCCTACTCATGGACCCATCCAGGCACCTTGCCAGAGGGTGGGGACAAGGCATGCCACATGTCATTCTAACGTGACTATAGGTAGGGACCTCCCATCAAATGAGCGTGGCAGGGAAGTGCCAGATTTCATAGGCTATCCACCCCCCTCCTACTCCTCGCACAATCCTATCATGCCACGTGTCACCCCCACGTCAACTCCTTTTTTTTCTACCTAGACCCCTCCATAAATTGATCATTAACATTCAAAATTGTCCATTTTTCTTCCATATTTCCCTTTGCAAACACCATTCGCTTAAGCCATCAACCAACATAGAGCCCCCTCACGCCCACAATGTTCGACCGTCTTTGTTTACAGGTAATTCGTGGTCCCTCATCTTCATAATGTTGTTATAATGATTAAAATGAAGAAGTTTGTGCCAAAAATCACCAAAGCCCAAGAGCTGAAACCCTCAAGCCACACCAAACCCCCTATGGACACATAAGCTAAAATTCACAACCCCTTTTACCCTCTGCACTTGTCAGGCCTCCATTTCGACCTATATGGAAACTACCTAAACAAAGAGGACCATTTTCGAGTCGTCGAATCTGGGTTATACTACCTTATCGTCCTGACTATTTATCCATTCCCCGAGTTTGTGTCTTGGCTTATGGCCACCTACATCAAGGAGAAAAACTATTGCATTTCGTCCACAAGGGAGAAGATTTTGGAAGTCACCCTAGAATTGATCCAAAATACCTTTGTTTACCCGAAATCCCCTAACCTGGAGAAATTCACAAAGACCACCCTTATTGCTAATTATAATGGACTCTTAGTTGCTGAAAGATAGGCCCTATTCCAACAGATTTAAGCTCCCAATGTTCAATTTCCTTGTTTTCTGAAACTGTGCAAGCCATCTTAGCCTCAATTATACTACTATTAGGTGAGGATGAAACAACCAATGTCACCAAAGATGCTCTAGGGTTCTTATATTTAATTATGAAGCCAAACATTGTTCTCGATATACCTTCATTTCCTGCCGAAGCCTTAAAGTTTTAGTTGAACCACTTTTACCATGCTTCCTATTTCGGGTATTACTCCATACTGGTCTATCTTTTCCTGTACACTCATGTGGAGAAATTTGACTACCTAGGCCTCAAAATTATATACTCCAACAAACAGAGAAGATTTGTAGTTGATTGGGACATTGCTTTGAAGAAGAAACCCAACAATAAGGGGTTTTGTTAGATCTAAGACTTTTGTGATCTATGATTTAGAGAATAGTCTTTCGGATTAATCACATTGTAAGGATTGGGTCGACGTTTCGAACCAACTAATGTGGTTCATCCTCAAGACAAGGTGAGAAACCAATCGATTTGAGAGAATAAATAGCAAGGATGCATCAATGTTCAGGGTAAGCCATTCAAAATTAGTCATTGGTGAAATAAAATTATTTAGGAATATGTGGTAAGAAGTTTATTAAATTAACTAAAATTTAGTTAGAAAATAGTTGTTATGTAATAATTAATTATTTAATATCGAATATGTAAATAATTTATCATTTTAGAAAATAAAATAATTTAATTTATATAATATTATTAGGGTTGACCTATGGGAGTCAGGTAGAAGATTAGCAATTGTCATGATATAATAATCTTAAAATGAAGTAATATATTAAATTTCTAATATTATCTAAGCATATATTATTAACACTATTAAAATTATCCACCTTCATGTCTACTGCATACCAAATTATCAACAATGTCTCTCCTCCTAGAGTCCTGCCTCAACAAAGAGAGCTCCTCCAGCTTAGCAAAGATACTAGGGTAGGTGACTCGTACCTATTTGAAGATTATTTTGAAATCAAAGTATATGGGTCTGAACTGCCTCCTTATCAATTGCCTGTGTTTATGCCCATGAGGATCTTTTCCCTGGAGTTTATTAGGCAGAGTTTAAATGTTGACCAAATCCACTTTGTCCCTACCAAGAAAGGTTACATGTTTAAGCTTGCAAGAACTGTAGGCCCTTTCATTGTCAACACCAGGAAAGCCTTCCAACAAGTAGAAGATATGTTAAAGGAATTTAATTTTGAGATAGGAGAAGTTTGACACTATGATCCCCATGGGGTTATATAAAAAAGGAGGAAATAAATAAATGCTTCTGCTTATGAACATGAGTCTAAACCTGAACTGGAATGGAAGGATAATTTAGATTCCTGGCCTATCAATACAAAGATGGAGGTCGAGACACCAAGCACAAAGGAGAAAGCCCAAAAAAGGAGTATTGATGAGGCAGGAGATACAATGATGGAGGATGCATCATCAACCAAGAAAGCCAAACTTCAGGAGCAAACCGAGGAAGAGATTGAGGTCAAATTGATCGAGAGGAACCTAGACCAGCCAGGTTTCCAAGTGCTCTTAGAAGATCCTCAACAAGCTGCCACCTCCAGTTCAACTGAGGTAGCAATTTTGGGCTCAATAGGGAGTACATCAGTAGCAGGCCCTAAATGGGAAGAAGGGAAGATGACAAAGGAGAAAAATAAGAAGATTAAGGATGAAATGCTATCACAACTAGCATCTCATTCAATTCCATACCAAACCAAGCTTCTAGCTGCCATGGATCTGGAGAGAAATCAAATGAAGTTTTCTTTGTATCATCCTTCAACGCAGTCCCTCCCATTTGGGCCATAGTTCAAGATCGTGGACTTGTCATTGGATATGGCTAGTGTCCCCATGCAAGATAAAATCAACTTTCACATGCAGGCAGGAGAGATGATTTACAATAAATTGAGAAAAGGAGCCTTGACTATCAACAAGGCCGAGAAGCTGTTGGAGAAATTTGCCACCAAAATAAAGCAAGAAAAAACCAAATCAAGAGGCCTTCATTTGCAAAATGAAGGCTTTAAGGAACCGATTGTCAAATTGGGGGTAGACCCAAATGAAAAAGTTGTTGTGGAGGCCATCATTCAAGGCTCATAATCTGAGATTCAATCATTGAGGCAACAACATAAAATGCCTACAACAAAGCATGTGCAAACAAAAGAGTTGGCACAGGTAGAAAATGAGAAGGAAATTATGGCCAAAGATTTGATAGAGAGGAATTATGAGCTGGTGGCACTCAAATTGAAAGTTGCAGAGTTTCGACAGAGAATTGATTCTCACATTTGTGTTGTGTTTGTTCCAGACAACCCACGAAATCCTACTAAGCAATTGACCAAGGCTCTCACTGATTTACAACTTTCAGAGAGCGAGCTCAAGAAAATACATATTGACTTGGACAACACCAAGTACTTGCTTGCAAACAAGGAGAAACAACTCGAGTCCACCCAGGGAAGTGTGGAACAAATCAACAATAAATTATAGGTGGCACAAGATGAAATTAAAGTGCTGAAGAATAGTTTGAAAGGAAATATGTCCTTCATTGAAGCTAGGAAAATAATATGGGATGATATTATTTCTGAAATGAAGAAGATATGGGAGCATATGAAATTAGTTTCTGAACAAAAAGATGCAGTCAAAACCATCGAATTCTCCATCATGTCATCCAAGGATGAGGATGCTAAAAATTCCAGGACTGTAGAGAAATTCATCAGGTACCTCAATGAAAAATTAGTTGATGACCTGAGAGAAATGGATATCATTGACAGGACATGTGTAGTTATTGAAGTTGCCAAAATGATTCAGAGAAAAGAAACAAGGGATAGAGCTGAGGAATGTGTGAATGATTTGGCGAAGTTGGTAGCAACATTTAATTCCAATTTTGATCAGAGAACTAGAGCAGGATTGCCTAGTTGTTGGGACTTTCAAGGGAACTTGCTACCATGGGAACAATATGAGAAATTGTTGGTTGAGGCCAAGAGCAAGGTGGATTCTTCACATGAAAAGACTGCCACTCTCAAGGGAAGAACCATAGTGAATTATCTACAAAGAGATTTTCAGCTACTATGGCTGGTGAAAACCTTGTTCGTTGCCAAGCCTAATTACATTGAACTTAAAAATTTGAGGATGGCCTATAACGCACTCATTCACACCCCTACAATAGACCCAACATTATGGCAAAAGTGTGACCAGTTCATCAACCCACCACGAGTTCGAACAATGGAGCTTGGGTCCACCTCAAGAGATCAAAGGAGTCAACAATGAAGATATTTTGTTTTGGCCATCATGACACATTCATCTCATTTCTACAATTTTGTAAATATTTCATTTTCAAGAAAGGAATCAAGTCTGTTATGTAATAATTAAGACAACTGGACTAGCTACATGCTTGCACAATTGAGTAGTTTAGACTGTTGTAACATTCCAAGATATTTTTGTAAACTGCCCTCGTTTTGATTCCCCCCATAAAAGGGAAGAAAGACTCATTAGTAAGGGTTCGATTCTTTTGTCACAAAGGTTGTAATTGTTTTGCAAGTTTTTTGGGCTTATGAGATGTATATCATTTTAAAGATTAATGAAGAAGTTTTCTGGTGATTCCAAGCATTGAGATGTGTAGTATGTGTTTCTATCTTTGTTTATCACTTCATATGTGTTTTTATTCTTCAAAAATTGTGTAATTATAGTTGTTGGACTCAATCTTTAGTTGCAGATTTACCTATGTTATGTTATGGAAAATGGTACCTGTGATATATTGAATTGAAAGCCTTAAAATGCGCTCCATAATTTCTTCATTTCATCTCCTCAGTCTAATTCATGATTCTACTGGAATTTAGTGCATATGATTTTGTGTTCAACCCTCTGCACTTAGTTTCTTTTCTTGTATTTCCTCTTTCACCTATACTACAATAGTCAAAAAAAAATGCACTCTTTGTGTGTAGGCCACCAAATCTAAGAATTAACTCCTTGGAATCATATATTATTTATGTTTGCATTGGATCTGCCTCTAAGTAAGGTAATTGAACCAGATTTCATAAATTTATATCTAATTCCTGAGCAGAACAAACCTATCCTTAAGACACATTAAGATGTCCTAGGCACTGACCTCTCCTCAACCCAGAGGTTGTCTCTAGGAACCACAAGTACCTTTATTATGATGAAGGCTTTGCAACAACTTCTGATCACGAAGGACTAAGATATGTAGTCCTTGACTGTAAGGTACATACAACTATTTTATGCATAAAGGATCTAACATGAATTGGTTTAGGGTTTTTGTGACATGTTTCTAGGGCTTATAATCTTCATCTTTGAAGGATATTGGTATCCATAGATTGTGAATCCTAGATAGTATTTGGAAACCCTAGTTGAATGAAAAACCCTAACTACTTGTTCCCTCATAGAAACCTTAATTCCTGATCTTTAGGGTTTGTAGGTAGTCTAGGGTATATAAAAAGGTTGGAATCAAATGAAGTCTAGGGTATGACATCATGATCCTAGAAATGGTTAGGGTTTGTACTTGAAAACCCTAGGAATTAATTCTTTAAGATTCCATGAAGAAAACCTAGATTGGCAAATTTACATTCATGCTCTTGTTGTATATTTTGCTTTGTGGCACTTGTCAATGAATAATGCAAGTAAAGGAAGCGAAGCAACCCTTGTGCTTTGGTGAGCATGTTGAAAGAGGGGAACTGTAAGGATCCTGGAATGCTTATTAAAGGAGTAAGCATGCATTATTTCTGATTTAGTAAGGCATCATGTGATAGTAGCATATTTAGAATCTATGTGGTTGGATTTTTTTAAGAGAATCATCTAGTCTTTTAAAGTTTGAAATAAACTTGCATAAGGTTCATCCTCTCATTGTCTAACATTATGTTAAAGGTGGTCATTCTGCTAAGGTGGATCCTTAAGATCCTATAAGAACCATCACTTTGGAGGTTCTTGGAAGAAGCATTATGACATATACTTCTAAAAGGATGATAAAATGCAATTGGTTTGGTTGCAATCTCATTAGGAAAGAGATTCATTTCTCTTTAAAGATGAGATGCAAACTCATTTAAGATTGAATAGCTAGATGATTGAATGAAAACATGAGGAATGCATATTTAAAGATAACTTTTGGGTAGGACTCATATAAATCCTGCAAGAAAAGTTAGTCATTATGATGCCTAGGAAGACATAATTGACTTACTCTAGAAATAATTGAATATTGAGACTTTCTCGTTAAAATTTATATGTTCAACATCTAACATGATCTCTGGAAGGAAATGGTAACTTGGTAATCAAGTTGGATCCTTGGGCGCTCTGACGTATAAAGTTATACTCATGTGGATATGTTATGAAACCAGCTCAAGAAAAGATAGAAAAGATAGATCAACGCCTTAGAATTCAGCCTCTTCGAGGGGGAAACCTCCTTTACGTTACATAAATGAACAATTCTTGGATGATACAAATGAAAATACCTCCTTTCTATATATAGGAGTCTAAGGGGTCATAACATAATCAGAGTCGACATAACAATAATAATGTAAGGGCGCAATAATAACAATAGTGGGCTTCTATGGGGCACAAGAGTAACAATATGGGCACTACATGGGTACATCAATATAATAAGTGGGTTGTACTAATAACAATAAGGGGTTACACTAGTATTATAGGGGCCTAACATGCCCCTCTCCTTCAAAAAGCATTGTCCTCAACGCTTGAGTAGTTCTTGATGCTTCTGTATAAAATTCTTGTCCTCCCATGTGGAATCTTCAGCAGGTAGATTCTTCCACTTGATGAGATACTCTAAAATTGATCGATTTCATAGTTGTCAGGTTCTTGTTTCTATGACTACTCCAGGATCCAATATGATTTTTCCATCCTCTTCAATTTCTGGAAATATTGTTTGAATTGGGATCTTTTGCAACTTTTGAATAAGTGGCCATACTTCTTTTTCCTTCTTCCATTCATCCCTTGCTTCATTTATCCAATCTAGTTGGATAATAGAAATAGCACAAAACAATGCTTCCACATCCTCATCCTTGAAGAGTCTTCCCATTCGGTAAGGTCGCCATTTTTTAAGTGCATGTAGTATTACCAACATTTCCTTCTCATAAATAGCTTGCTTTAGATGTAGCAGTAAAAATACCCAATCGCCTACATCAAAACAATTTTCACTATGATGTTGATCTACCTGTTGTTTCATTTGATTTTGCACCGAAGTGGCGTTATCCTTTAAAAGTTGGAGAACTTGTTGTTGATGATCGATGTGATCTTTCAATGCTTGAACCTCTTTCTTCTTGATATGTCCTTCTATCTTTAGAGTTTGAGGCGTGGTAATTTCTTCCAGTCCTTTACAAGATATGGTCGGGTTCATTTCTTGACGCTTGATGTGATCTTTCACTTCTTGAACATTTTTCTTCTTGATATGTCCTTCTATCTTGATAGTTTGAGGAGTGGTAATTCTGACCAGTGAATTACAAGATATGGTTGGATTCATTTCTTCTTTCTTGATGTGATCTTTCACTTCTTGCATATTTTTCTTCTTGATATGTCCTTCTATCTTGAGAGTTTGAGGAGTAGTCATTCTTGCCAATAGTTTACAAGATATGTTCTGATTAATTTCTTCTTTCTCTAGGGTCGGGTCCTGGAATATATCCTCTTCTTTTGATGTTTCTTGATCTTTTTCTTCCTCCTCTTCATAATCTATGTAAAATAATTTCTTCTCAGCACACTTATGACCTTTAGTGCATTTTCTATCACAATTGTAACAAAGCCCTTTTTTCTTTTTTCTTCCAATTGTTGTAGTGTAACCCTTGTAGGTTGTGGAAGGCTAGGAGAAACAACACGTCCATCTTTATAGTTGTGAAGGGTAGATTTCCATGTTGCCATAATTTTACTTTCAAATATGTCACAAAGCCTTTTTACTCTTTCCAATTGTTGTGGTGTTGCTCTAAAGAAGGTGTTGCTCTTTGTATCCTCATAATGTGCTATCATTTCCTCCGTGAAAATTGACCACGTAACAAGTTGTTTACGAGAACAAAGCCCTTTATATCATAACAATTGATCCGGTTCTAAACATGAAGATGCAATACATACCTTTTGTAACATTGGTACACCATGTAGATCAAAATATTGCTCCATCTGAAGTATCCAATTTACCAGATCCTTGCCATCAAACTTCCTCATCTTGCTTTTTCTTGATTTTAGGACCTCGATCTTGAAACGACTGTAACTCTGTACTTTCGGATATTTAAGTTCTGAAATTACTACCTATAGCATCCCTCCGTGTCCTCTTTCCAATGCAACCAGTCTGATCCAAATTGGATTCTCCAAGAAAGAGTTATGCACAATCTCCCAAGATGACCTGATTATAGACCTTTCCAGAAGAGCGAACTTGTATGAAGTGCCACGTGTCAATTTTTCGACCTTTGGCTCTGAAAAAGATATACAAGAAACTACAGTCTGTCCTCTTTGTGTACCTTCTTACGATATTTCAATCCAATGGTCAGAGAGAAAGTTATGACGATTTTCCCCAGGTCACCTGTTTGGAATGTAATTCAGGAGTCTGCAAAAAGACCAACTTCCTCAGATCATATCTCCGCAAATATAGCGCAAAAATCTCTGAAAATCGGAGCTAAGGTTCAGTGCGATTTCTTCTCAAATGGGTTTTTTTTTAAACTTTTGAAACGTCGCAGAAACAATGTTATAGTGAAAATTCCATGATGACCTGTTTGGAGCAACGAAACCCTAGAATCCAAAGCTCTGATACCAAATGTTATGAAACCAGCTCAAGAAAAGATAGAAAAGATAGATCAACGCCTTAGAATTCAACCTCTTCGAGGGGGCAACCTCCTTTACATTACATAAATGAACAATTCTTGGATGATACAAATGAAAATACCTCCTTTCTATATATAGGAGTCTAAGGGTCATAACATAATCAGAGCCGACATAACAATAATAATGTAAGGGCACAATAATAACAATAGTGGGCTTCTATGGGGCACAAGAGTAACAATATGGGCACTACATGGGTACATCAATATAATAAGTGGGTTGTACTAATAACAATAAGGGGTTACACTAGTAGTATAGGGGCTTAACAGGATATGATCTATGAAGATGTTTATGTCTTGTTAAGAAGGTCGTCTTGATGAGGTAAGTTTGTTGTTAATATTTATTATTGGTTATTTGGTTGACTTGTTGTTTTACTACTTGGAGGAATGTTGCAGGTACATTAGAGAATTTTTGAGGTCTAAAATGGGCCTCCTAAGAAAAATGTACAACCAAAATAAACTTTATAAGAACCAATAGGATTCAGGATTCAAGATGATGATGTCAACCATGGGGGATGACTCACCATTTTTTTTGGGTAAAAATGTAAAAATATTAAAAAATAATAAAATAATAAAATAATAAAACTACTTTTTCAACTTATCTGCAAATTTCGATTGAGATTACTCGATGGATGCAAAATTTAATTCCTCATCCAAGGAGTACCCATGTTGCATACCTTTGGTGGACCCTGCTACACGAAAAATGAGAAAAACATGAAAAAACATGATTGCAATCACGTTTTTCATGTATCTCTCATTTTTCCTGTAGTAGGGTCCATCAAAAGTATGCAACATGGGTACTCTTTGGATGAGGAATCAAATTTTTCATCCAACGAGTGTTCCCTCTCGAAATTTGAGTAAACCCATAAGGACATAAGTTGAAAATACAAGTTGAAAACATAGTTTCTTCATTTTTCCCTCTAAAATTTGATGATGTAATCTACTCTTATTTTATTATTTCCACTATTATTTTATAACTACCTTAGGAGGCCCATTTTAGACCTCAAAATTACCCTAATGTTTATGATGACAGTTGATGCAAGTTCAACTGTGTGGATGGAATACTTAAAGAATATGAAGAGGAACTCAATCTCTGATACCTGGCAACTGTGAAGATCAAGATGTGCTCATCTTGAGCCTGGAAGGTAGCAGTGCGAGAAGATAGCCCAAAGGTCAAAGTTCGTACTACAAGAAGGAAGATCACTTTCATGAGGAAGCTATGATCAACTTGAAGTCTGGGAAGGCTTGATAGAATGCTTTCATTGATGAAGACAAGATGAAAGTGATGTGAAAGATGGATGACCTAGAACCTATCGTAAGAACATGGCTCTGTGACCTATGATACCAAGAAAGGAAGCATGCTTGATATAAAGAGATGCGAAGGAAAGTGGGAGCCATGCAAGCTTTGAGGATCTGATAGCTGAATTTGTGGAAGTCTGGAATCTCCTCTAGATTTGAGAGGGAGTAAAGGAGTCTCCTTGTATAGGAGTAGGAAATCCTCCTTGGTTGAGAGGGAGTGATGATGGATAGTTATTATCCTTATGTATCATGCACTAGACCAGGACTAACAATCGTAAGTCTTAGTGAAGGCCATAAGGAAAGAATGATGCACAAAGGATTGGATAAACATATGATACTGGTACTCCTTGAGGATTAAGAATCCAAGATAGGAAGTAGTTTCGTGGACTGATACTCTTTGAGGATATGACATGTGTCCAGAATAAGAGTGGGCGAAGAGGACCAATATTCTTTGAGGATTTAGGGCTAGGAATCCAAGATAAGAATAGTCCTAAAAGGACATACCTTATGAACATCCAGATGGGGTATGTGCCTTAGAGGTAGTGTGGCAGCTCACGTAAAGCCTCCCAACATAATGCTCATAATTAGAGATAAGTTTGTCTAGTTAAGACCTTTAAGGATAGTGTTGGAATTGATAAATATGCTTGACAAAAGATGGCTTATCAATCCAACTCTTCTTATGAGAATTTTTCAAAGGGAGTATTATCCTTGTACCAGTTGGACAATTATGAATGCCTCCCTAGTTAAGAGGGAGTGTTGAAGAATGTAACTAGTTTCGGTCTTCATAATTGTCATTTGACTCATGTCATGATGTAATAGTTATGTATCCATCAAAAGAAGAAAAATAGTTGATGTAAAGATCAAAAGAAAAATATTTATAAAGCATGGGTTTCATGCTTGGGTCATTGGTCAATAGGTCAAATCATCCATTGAATGCTTATAGGGTTTATCATGAATCAAAGGTAATTATTATATTGTTAAATACCCTCACGGGAAGTTGTATCGAAAGAAGAAATATTATTTTATGATTTGACATAAAGTTTGAGCATTCATTATTCATATCTAAATTAGAATCATATTTGAGTCGAGTAGTTTTTGATAAAGAAAGGTTTAATTCCTTTATTCAGAAATATCCAAAATTAGGATCACAGTTGTTACAAGAGGAAAACGAGTTTTTTTGGGAATCTTTATCTACAAATCTTAAAGAACAGTTGCAGTATATTGAGACTTTAAAAGATACAGATCCTTTAACCTTCCGTAAAGATAGAAAACTTGAAACTCTTTTTCAAAGCGATCAAAGTTAGTTTTCTCCTATTTCAGCACCTTTATCCTCAATATTTCCGCCAGTTTTCACTCAAAGATTGTATATTCCTATATGTACTATTGTTCCTAGTACTTCAAACGTTTCCATTTCATGTTTTAAACCTCCTAAAGTGATGGATGTTGTTGGTGCACTAAGATGTCTTTTTACAGGCAATCTTAATTCCTACATTAATTGTCAACCCAAGGCAAGTATTTTTATTTCAAGAGTAGAAGCACTATATATGCAGTGAATTCAGAGGTTAACTAATAATAAATCGTTGCAATTTATAATGACTATCTCTTCAAAATCAATCCAAACAAATCTTGAAAGAGGTAACTCTGAAATAAATTCATAACACACTTTGAAATTCTACTTAACCTATTATGAAAGTAGATGAATCTGAATACAATTGTAAAAATCACACTTGGCAATCTTAAATGGAATTGAAACTAACTCACTCAATCATTAAAGAGAACTGCGACAATTGAACAACAAATGATAATTGAACAACAAATCCTAATTGAATAACAACTGATAATTGAACAACAAATGATAATAGAACAACAAATGATATCTGAACAACAAATAACTATATGAGCATATTACAGAAAGCGATCAATTCTATCTCTGAAATCTATGATAACATTACTTGGAATGAACATTGATCTAATGTTGGAACTAACATAACCAATTCAATCAGAAGCATTACTCATATATAACACGGCTAAATATGAATCTCAAATGAACAACAAATGTAAATTGGAATCGACAATCCTCACGGTAATCAAAATGATATTAACTTAACATTAACAAACAGTAAAGAATAAATAGAAAAGATTATAGCACACATGAAACAATAGATCTTCTCTTGACTGGGCCCAAAGTCGTCGGAAGTCACCACTATGAGATACTCGGAATATAATTATGAATTAAACGCAATCTTCTTCATTAGAATCAGTAACAAAGTTACAACATCAACAAGATAACAATATTATATGTCCAAAAGAATAATTACAAACTCTATATTTTTTGAACTAGCTATGCAGTTTGCCTTTCATCCTTATATATAACATTTAGAAAAGTAAATAGATAAAAGCGAATCCTCAGGATCAGGGGATCCTGAGGATTTCGCAATACTCGATTTAATTCCATCATAAAATAGCATCGGTCAAGATTTTTCAATACTCGATTTAATTCCATCATAAAATAGCATCGGTTAGGATTTCACAATACTCGATTTAATTCCGTCATTAAATAGCATCGGTGTGCCCGATATTTCGATGTACTACTTTGCCTCTGACGCTGCCTTTTTCCTTTATGAGATGTTGTTGTTCTGTTGATTGAAGAACTATCGTCCAATTCACGTCTTGTGTACATAAAGATAGTAAAAGTCAGTTTTTCCTACTTAGATTCATCTAATTTGTTATTTATTACTTTTACCCAACTTTAGTTGTTATTTCCTCTACTTTTATCCATAAACAAATATAATCATGTGAGGATGAATGCTAAATAAAGATATTTACAAGGAGAAAACATACCTTTTGATTGACCCAACATACTCCCCATCTTACCTTGTTGCATGTCTTCATGAAATTAAATGCTTTAGGTGCATTTGAGTTAGGGAATAGGAAGGATATACCTCCTCCTTATAAACTCTGAAACCGTTTTTCTTCTTAAGCACAACGAAAGCCTGGTTCACCTCTTGATTTGTCAGGTTGTAATCATAGCGGTACATGTCTGGGGGATACGATATGATTGGGCTTCGATACCAACATCATATCCCTTTGAGCCCCACGGTTAAGACCATGTTAATGTATTTATGGAAGCGAGAGGAGGCAGCTTTAAAATTTCGGTATCCGAATGGTTCTCTGTTCCTGACAGTATTGCTGGAGACTTCCCACCTTTGTTTGGCTGCAGACAAGGCTTCTTCCTTGATCTCCTAGAAGTACTCCTTCCCAGCTTGTAAAATGTCTGTGTGGAATAGCCCTAATTGGCCCACAACATAATTGCTTGTGCCTGACAGAGAGATGCAGGGGTTTTGTAGGCTCCCCCCTAACCCATAGGTCGATGCCATATTCTCATTTTCTAAAAGTATTATGGGCCTTGGCCCATTTAATTTGGTTAGTAGCAAAGGAAAGAAAGGCTTGGAATTGGACATCCCCTATAAAGGGGCCAGGGTTGCTATCTCTGTCATCTTCTAAAAAGAAATTATGCATGTAAAGTTCACACAAGAGGCGTTGTACCTGCTCATTCTGCTCTCTGAAGCATTTGACAAAGTCTAGGGTAGTCTTGATTTCCACAGACTTGCCAGCCTTAACAGCTTTGATTTTCAGCAGGAGGTACCTTTCCAGGAGGAGTAATACATAGTTTGTAGTAGGAGCTCAACATGACAGGGTGTCTGAATAAAGAGAGAAGACAATCTCCAACTTCTCTTCAGCCTTTTGTAATTTGTCGTGTGTTTTCTCAACCATTTTATGCTCAGCCTTTTACTGAGCGAAGGTCTCATCCTCAGTGGCTATGAGTGCCTCAAACTTTTTCCTTAATTCTTGATGTACACGTAGGGGCACTACTTCCTCTTTGTGATAAGTTAATTCCTGTTGGACCTTTGTTAGTTCATCTTGCAGTTTTCTAATGTCTGGTTCCCTTACTAGGGGAATGTAAGTAGGTGTCTCCTTTGTTTGGGCCTCATTATCTTGTGTCTCCATAGGCTCAGTCTGGACAACAGCCTCGGCTGCTTCTTGAATCATGCAATAATCAACTGGGATTCTTTCTTTAGCATCAAGTTTGAATGACAATGTTCATAGTAGGGAAGTTCGTTTGGGTCTCTTGTGGGACAGGGGTCTTCAGTTTGCATTTCACTGTCTTCTACAAGACATGGCTCTATCTGAGTTTCCTTTGAATAAACCAAAAGAATCTCAGTCTGGGTTTCAACATCTTTTCCAGAACAATGTTCTGTTTGTGTCCCTGTGGTCTCCATTTCCACTTTCAATTTTTTACTCTAACTGCTTCTTTTAACCATTATCTTAGCTGCCCAATTATTCTCTTCTATTTTCTATACTTTTTAAGCATTTTTTTGAGCCTATCCTTGTAGGTTTTCTTTGTTGTGAGACTTCCAACCGGCGGTGGTGCAACTGCATTTACCTCAGGTTCATGCTCAGGTGGAATTGTGTCAGCATCAGGGAGGGTTTCAATTGGAACTGTATCTCCCAATGGAGCTTCACCTTCCAGTTCTTTTTCATCATGAATTTTTCTCTTAGGAGACCCCAATGGAATGGTGTCTCCTGAGCAATTATCGTTCTCCGGACTTTCTTCTAGGTGGGCCTCGTCCTCTGGGGATGATCTGAATTGGATCCATGAAAATTAGCAAAGTGCTATGACTGTATCAAATCAGGACATACTTCAAAATTTATGAAAAAAGAGTTATCAGGAAGACCTCTAGACAGTGGAAGTTTGTAGACAGCAAGGAAGGACGAGGACCTCGGTAAAAGAGCGCTGACCGAGGCCCATGGAGACTGCGCAGGACAAAAAACTGGTAGTTAGGAAGTCCGGATCGGAAAACGAAGAAAATTTATGATGCGCGATTAGCGCTTAGAGCTTAGCGTTAATCGCACATTGCTGGGCAAAACCCCTTGAGAAGGAAAAGCCCCAAGCGCTTGGTCGCATGGGAAGTTGAGGAACCGTAAGGAAAAAGCGCTAAAATGAAAGGCAGGTCCCGCGCTCCAAAACCGGAGGAATATCAGAGGCATTTTCGGCGGTAAGCGGATTTGGTAGAGAACGAGCGATTCCATTCATTGCATGACGCATGTCCGGCGGATGAGAGAGAAAACCACCTCTCATCGCGGGCTAATATTTGAGCAAGTAAACTATGCGATAAGAGCGAACATTGTAGGATCTAGGGGCTCCAGATCTAACGGCGGAGGTTGCGCTTGATGGGAAACCGGATTTGACGGGGGAATTAAGCCGCAGCATATAAAAGTCTAAAGTTCGATTTGACCGATGAGTTGGCAGATGAATCATTTCACAACGTAACCGAAATACCGAACCGTTGAGGAAGAGCTGGCACAGTTCATGAGAGGACAAGTGGCCACTTCCCTGTGAGACGTTGGCGATGACGCAGAGGCAGGGAACTCCAAGCGAACAACAGCAAGTGATCCGAAGGGGCGAAAGAGGAAGCGAAGAGTCAAGGATAGATTATTTTTAAGCCATGAACAGATAGAGAACAGAACAAGGAAGAACCAGAGAAGGGAACAGTGAAAAAAAGGCGAAAGGGACTGTGAAGTAAGAGGTAGAAAAACAGAGAGCCGAGCTGACCTACAGCATAAGGCAACATTGAGCAGACAGAAGGATTGAGAGGTTCAAGCGATCCCTATGAGGATATCTGTCGAGAACTGAGTACTAGGTTGGACTCATCCCATTTAGACAAATTGAGGTCGAGACTTGGTAAGGAAGAGTTTGTTTGCTCTAATGGCTTGGGGAATCTGAGAACCACCCTACTAAGCATTATCTGCTTCAGGAGACTCAAGTTGAGCTCCTCATTGTAAATCTTTCTTTTAAAGACACAATAAAAGAAGGCCACCACTGAAATCTGGACTGGAGATGTATCCCTGGAGAATAGGGTGAACTCCTTATTAATTTGTTGTGTTCTTGTATTTGCTTACTGTGTTTCTCTTATTGTTTTCCATTTTCTAGTGTCTGTGTATTTTGCAATCTGATCGATCCGTTGCGTAAGGTAACATAGACACACACACACTAGCACATGAGTCTATAATACCTTCATTCATTAATTATTTAACAGAGATCACTCACGAGTGATGTTTAGATCAAGTGGTATCAAAGCTAAAGGTTGTTAAGGTTAGACAAGCTTGTGTTGGATTTAGCTGTTGAATGCTAACTAGATCAAAGCTCAAATTAGGAGAAGGAGAGTTGGTC
This sequence comes from Pinus tabuliformis, assembly GCA_031772625.1. Lineage (NCBI taxonomy): Eukaryota > Viridiplantae > Streptophyta > Pinopsida > Pinales > Pinaceae > Pinus > Pinus tabuliformis. Next base: position 1,200,299,413 of record CM062818.1, read on the forward strand.
GAAACTAATCCTGAAATTGGGAAAATCTATCTTTGGAAGACAATGTCAGAGGAAGTTTCTATGGGGCCAGACCCTCAGTTCATAGATAGTTTCCTAGCTATAAAGTCCATGGTAGAGGAAATGTATAGGGACTTTAGAAAACATAAGGATGAAGATTCATTAGGCTCTAAACAAGAAAAAGGAGAAGATGAGTCTCATTTCCATGACCACTCAAAAGGTAAAGGGAAAGAAGAAAGCTTTCTCACACCTCGTAATATCCTTGAACACAAAAAGAAAGCATCTTTGATCAAACTAGATGTCAAATTTGATTTACCTATATATGATGGAGAGTTGAATGCAGAAAAGCTGGAAAATTGGATTAGACAAATTGATGTTTATTGCAGAGTGTAGAATATCGATTCAGACAAGAGCAAGATTCAGCTGGCAAGCCTATGCCTTGGAGGCACTACCTTGGTTTGGTGGGAAGGCAAGACCCAAGCTGACATGAAAATACATGGTAAGACTATCTTTGTATGGAGTGAATTTGTTTCTGCAATCAAAAAACAATTCTATCCATTGGCCTACATGCAGCAAGCCATGATGAGCTGGAAAGCTCTTCGACAAGAAAGGGCAAAGTGTGCAAGGGTACACTCAAGAATTTAGAAAGAGCATTGATTCTAGGAATCTCATTAGACTCACCTGAGACTCTGTTGAAGTAAATTGGTGGTCTACACAGCTACATGAGGCACACTATCCTCATGTTTAATCCCACTAGTATAGATGAGGTATCTGTTCAAGCTACACATCTAGATGCTAGAGGAAAGAATGGAAGTCCAGAAGTTGGGGGATCATCCCAACCCACTGCAAGCAAGAATAAGGAGAAAAGAATGAAAAAATGGAAAGCAAGGAAGGCTAACATTTCACAGAAAAGCAAGGCTTCATGCACTCACTGTAAAAAGGATGGGCATGATGATGAGCACTGTTGGATTCTGCATCCAGAGCTGAGACCTAAGAAGTTCGAGGGCAAGAAGAAGAAGGCTGTTGTAGCTATTAAGAAATATTTGGGGTCAGATTTAGGAGATGAAACAACCATTGTAGCCACAGGTATAAGAGGTAAGAATTCTGAAGCACTACTAGTAATTCTGCACAATCTACTATTGATGAAGAAAATGAGAGAAAAAGACATGATCTTTTCCATATTCGAGTTATTTCCAAACATCAAAAGGCTGATACTTTGTTTGATAGTGGCTCACAAGTAAATTTAATTTCTGAAGCAATTGTAAAGAAGTTGGGATTAATAACTACACCTCACAAGAAACCATACCCATTAGGATGGTTGAATGATAAAGCACAACTACAAGTGACTAGACAATGCAAACTCAAGTTTTCTTTTGGGTCAGCATTTGTAGATGAGGTTGAGTTAGACATAATTCCTTTGGATATATGTGGAATTGTTTTAGGAAGTCCTTACTTGTATGACAGAAAAACTATTTTCTATAGAGCTGAGAACAAGTATCTACTTGTTAAAGATGGAATCGAATACTTTGTAAGAGCTCATAAGCTCAAGAATAATTATACTCTCATAAACTCAGGGCAGATGAAACGAATGATAAACTCATGCAAACAATTCTTACTGATGGTTGTAAAGGAAAAGAAACCTGATAAAACCAATGTATTTGAGGGTTGTAATGCTAAACAGCAAGCTGATTTAGAAAAGGTTGTTTCAGAGTATGATATCTTGTTTCAAGAACCTAAAGGTCTGCCACCCAAAAAGGAAATAGTGCATGATATTATTTTGCATCAAGATGCTCCATTGCCTAACATTGGAATGTACAGGTTGTCCTCTTTAGAGAATGCTGAAATCAAGAAGCAGGTGCAGGAGTTGCTCAAGAAGGGGTTCATCAGACCTAGCACATCACTATGTGGTCACCAATCGTTTTGGTGAGAAAGAAAGATGGCTCGTGGAGAATGTGCATTGATTACCGAGCATTGAATAAGATAACAATAAAAAATTGTTATCCCCTTCCTCGCATAGATGATCTTTTAGATCAATTGAAAGAAGCTGTTTATTTTTCCAAGCTAGACTTGCATAGTGGATACCATTAGGTCAGAGTTGTAGAACAAGATGCATGGAAGACTGCTTTCAAAACAAAGCAGGGATTGTATGAGTGGCTGGTTATGCCTTTTGGCTTAACTAATGATCCTGCTACTTTCATGAGATTAATGAATGATGTACTCGGACCTTTTCTTGATGATTTTGTTATTGTGTATCTGGATGACATTATGATATTTAGAAAAATGTGGGAAGAACACTTAAAGCATGTTAAGCAGACACTAGATGTTTTGAAAATAGAAAAACTTTATGTTAAACTTTCAAAATGTGAATTTGGCAAAACATCTTTGAATTATTTGGGACATATAGTAGGGGGTGGTGAATTGAAGATAGATCCCTCTAAGGTGGTAGTCAATGTAAACTACCCTAAACCCAAATCTGCTACAGAAGTTAGAAGCTTCTTAGGAGCAGCACAATATTGGAGGAAGTTCATTTCTAACTTTTCTTTAATTGCAACTCCCTTACATGTTTTAACATGATTTAACAAGGTATTTCTGTGGGGAGGTAAACAGCAAAAAGCCTTTGACACCTTGAAAGAAAAGATTAGTACAACACCTAAACTAGCACTGCCTGATCTTCAAAGACCATTTGAGATCCAAACGGATGCCAGTGACTATGTCGTGGGAGCAATGTTGACATAGCATGGTAAACCCATATGTTATCATTCTGAGACATTTAATTCTGCAGTAGTAAACTATCCTACATATGATAAAGAATTGTATGCATTAGTACAGAGTGTGAAAAAGTGGAAACATTACTTAACGGGCAAAGACACAGTAATACATACTGATCATCAACCACTTCAATATCTACACTCCCAAACTAATTTGCAACAATCAAGACACTATAGGTGGATGGTTTTTCTACAACAGTTTCATTTAGTCATCGATATAAAAATGGCATACATAATAAAGTTGCAGACATGTTATCTAGACCCATTATAAATGCATCTACTATACTTAAGCATAATTATGTGTTACATGAGAGTTACATTGAACAATATGCTCAAGATATAGACTTTAAATATGTATATGCAACTTTAAGTCAAGGAAAACGAATAGAAGAATTAGATTATCATGTAAAGGACTGACTCTTATATCATTGTGGGAAGTTATGCATTCCACAAACTGAAAGAGTAAAGATAATTTGAGAAGCACACACTTCTCTAATATCAGGTCACTTTGGGGTAAGTAAAACAATTGCACAGCTGCAAAGATTTTATTATTGGCCAAAAATGAATGAGACAGTTTCTAGATATGTAAGAGGGTGTACTATGTGTGTTAAAAGTAAGCCCAACAATAGAAAACTAGGCTTGTACACTCCATTACCAGTTCCTTCTCCCCCTTGGGAAAGTGTTTCCATGGATTTTGTTGGAGGACTGCCTAAATCTATGAAAGGTCATGATTATCTGTATGTTGTTGTGGATAGGTTCAGAAAAATGTGTATTTTGATACCTTGTAATAAATAGATTACAGCTGAACAAACTGCAAAACTATTCTTTCAACATGTATGGGTTCATTTTGGTTTACCCGCTTCCATTGTATCTGATTGAGACACCTGATTTGTGGGGAAGTTTTGGTCAAGTCTGTGGGAACTGATGGACACCAAACTGAAGAAAAGCACAACTTTTCATCCACAAATTGATGGCCATACAAAAGTAATTAACAGGACAGTGATCCAGTTACTCAGGGGATATTGCAGCAAACATCCTAAGCTTTGGGGTGAACATTTGTGTTATGTGCAGCATGCTTACAACAGAGCAAAACATTCTTCTACATAGAGATCTCCTTTTGAAACCTGATTTGGTTTCACACCAAGGTCTCCTTTGGATTTTGTCTTTGGTAAAGACACCACAGTTGAGGGACACAGTGATGTGGACAGGAAAACTAGGTTCATTGAACAAATCCAAGAGATCCACCAGGTAGTACAGGAATAATTGGAAAAGAGCCAAGCCAAATACAAGAGAAGGCATGACAAGCATCGGATGGAGCATAGTTTCCAAGTTGGTGACCAAGTTTGGCTATACATTAGCAAGGACAAGATGCAAGGTGAAGGTAAAAAGCTAAAGCCTATTAGGTATGGACCTTTCAAGATACTTGAGAAGATTGGTGAGAAATGATTTTCGCCTTGATCTACCAAGCTTACATGCACATCTACTCAGTCATAAATGAAAATTGCTTGAGATTTTTTGAACCATCACTAATTGAGGATCCCGAAGAGCAGAGTCAATTGCCTTCTATTGATGACTTGCTACCTGAATATCTTAATGAATTGCAGGAAGACACAGTTTTGGATAGGAAGGTGAGGACGACGTGCAAGGGAGATGTTGAGTACCTCAGAGTTGGGCTCAAGGGTTCAAATCCGAGTAGTGCAAAGTGGATAGAGATTGGACAAGTGAGACAATTGTACCCTCACTTAGTTGATGCTTGAAAACCAACTTTTGGTGGTCCAAAAGCTTTTTCAGTGGGAAGGCCGTGATCCGAATTGGATCCATGAAAATTAGCAAAGTGCTATGACTGTATCAAATCAAGACAGACTTCAAAATTTATGAACAAAGAGCTATCAGGAAGACCTCTGGATAGTGGTAGTTTGTAGCCAGCAAGGAACGATGAGGACCTCGGTCAAAGTGCGCTGACCGAGGCCCATGGAGACCGCGCAAGACGCAAAACTGGTAGTTAAGAAGTCCGGATCAGAAAACAAAGGTCGTTTCTGATGCGCAATTAGCATAATCACACATCGCTGGGAAAAACCCCTCGAGAAGGAAAAGCCCCGAGCGCTCGGTCGCATGGGAAGCCGGGGAACCGTAAGGAAAAAGCGCTAAAGCGAAAGGCGGGTCCCACGATCCAAAACAGGTGGAATATCAGAGGCATTTTGGGCGATAAGTGGATTTGGCAGAGAACGAGCGATTCCATTCATTGCATGACGCGTGTCCGGCAGATGAGAGAGAAAACCACCTCCCATCGTGGGCTAATAGTCGAGCAAGTCAATCGCGCGATAAGAGCGAACACCGTAGGATCTGGGGGCTCTAAATATGACGGCGAATACTGCGCCCGATGGGAAACCGGATTTGACGGGGGAATTAAGCCGCGACATATAAAAGTCTAAAGTCCGATTTGACTGCTGAGTTGGCGGATGAATCATTTCACAACATAACCAAAATACCAAACCGTTGAGGAAGAGCTGGCGTAGTTCGTGAGAGGACAAGTGGCCACTTCCCTGTGAGATGTTGGAAATGACGCAGAGGCAGGGAACTCCAAGTGAACAACAACAGGTGATCCGAAGGGGTGGAAGAGGAAGCGAACAGTCAAGGATAGATTGGCTTTAAGCCATGAACAGACAGAGAACAGAACAAGGAAGAACTAGAGAAGGGAACAGTGAAAAAAAGATGAAAGGGACAATGAAGCAAGAGGTAGAAAAACAGAGAGTCGAGCTGACTTGCAGTGTAAGGCAGCATCAAGCAGACAGAAGGCTTGAGAGGTTCAAGCGATCCCTGTGAGGATATCTGTCAGGAACTGAGTACCAGGTTGGGCTCATCCCATTCAGACCAACTGAGGTCGAGACTTAGTAAGGAAGAGTCTGTGTGCTCTAGTGGCTTGGGGAATCCGAGAACCACCCTACTAAGCATTATCTGCTTCAGGAGACTCAAGTTGAGCTCCTCATTGTAAATCTTTGTTTTAAAGACACAATAAAAGAAGGCCACCACTGAAAGCTGGACCGGAGGCGTAGGCCTGGAGAATAGGGTGAACTTCTTATTAATTTGTTGTGTTCTTGTATTTGCTTACTGTGTTTCTCTTACTGTTTTCCATTTTTTAATGTCTATGTATTTTGCAATCTGATCGATCCGTTGCCTAATATAACATAGACACACACACGAGTACATGAGTCTATAATACCTTCATTCATTAATTATTTAACTGAGATCACTCACGAGTGATGTTCAGATCAAGAGACTTCAAAAAACTAGCATTTCCTGGTTGATTTTCATCTCCCAGGGTTTCATCTGTAGGATTTTCTTCAGCTGGGGGGTCCAATGGACTGGTGGTTGCTGATTGATCTTCCTCTAATGGTTTCTTCTTCATGCACTTCTGCTTCCAGGGGTTTTTCCACAGAAGGGACTGGTTCCCTTTGTTCTTCCAAAAAATCAGTAAACGACAGGGTTTGATCATAACCAGGGCTATTAGTAGAGGTAGACTGGTTGGGGGTACAATTATGTCCTTCAACATTCTCAGATTGTTCTCTTCCCTCACCAAATATCCCCATGTTTTCCAATACCCTGGCCACCTCTTCCTCATAGTCTTGCAAAGGGGCATTTTGTGGACTTGGAGGTGGTGTGTGAGATGGCCCAACCTCATTTGTTTGAATTGGGGTTTGTCGCTGCGACTTCACCTGCACAGAGCTCCTTCGCTTTGTTGGGTTCAAGGGCAGAGAGAAATTCTTCCTTTTCAGTGTCCTCGGACGTGGGGTTCTTGGCCCTTAATGTTCTGTTGTTGGATTTTCTATAGGTGGGGCCAGAGTAAGATTTATAATATTGTCCCAGGTTAGCTGCTGCAGAGGCAGTCCATCCATGATAATCAATTTGATCAGCCCATGATGACTGATGACTGTGTGTGGGTCCTTTGCTTTCATAACTCGACGAGCGACATCATGCAATAGGGAATTCAAATAAAACGGCAAATTAACTGAAATTTTATGTTTTAAGATGGCTAACAGTTTGAGTTGGCAAGGCTTTACCACATCTTGTCGACCGTCGCATGTGATGTACCTTTGCACAATGACTACCAATTCCTGCCATGGCTTTCTTAACGCTGAAGGGTGAATCCCTTTCCATGTTCGCACCAATTGCTCGCTTGGGTCCTAGAATACTGTGACCACATTGTACAGAAGGATGTGTTTGTCTGTCCATTTTGTTCCCTTAGCCGAAAATCCAGTGACTTTGTCTATGACTGCTTCGAAGACCGTTATGTCCTTGCCTCTTACTGTGGTGTTGTCATTCTGCAAATTCTGCAGGAATTCGAGTGTCATCTCTTCGTGAAATCCCTGCAATTTATTCAAATATTGCATCTAGCCAGCACACTCGAGAATTGCACGAGCCTGGTCCGATACCATGAGAATTGTGGGTTCATTTCGGATGGATCTACCTCCCATGGCTGTTGTTTTCCTGTAACTAGTTCACTTGCATGCACTTCTCTTGCACTTTCGCAGTTTAGAACAACAGTAAAGAACGTTAAAGCAATTAACAAGAAAATGACATTGTTTTGGGAATTAACATCATATACAGTCAAGTCATTTGTCTCGTTAGCAATATTTGACGCAGGCTCATAATCAATCTGCATGTCATCCATAATGGTTGCGATCCTTTTTCCAATCAGAAATACTTTGATAATTATTACGCATACACAATCATCATGCAGTCCTTTACCTGGAAATCAATTTAATAATTATCACACAATTATCCATAACTGTCACACATGCTATTCATATGCAGACCATCCCCCCTCCAATGAGAAAAGGGTGTCCACGTCTGCCAAGCATGTGAAAAGCAAGAGAAAGCATTGGTAATTCATAAATGCAAGCAACCAATCCATAAAAGCGATGCGATATATGACAAAGAAATTAAAGCAATACACGTCATGAGAGGTGAAATGGCCAAAAAAATAAAAACAAGAGATTTAAATCATTATGTCAAAAGATTTTCACCTTGAGTGGTATTAGTAACAAACGCATAATTAGCGGTAAATATTAATGCCTGTCATAAAGTGATCGGAAAAATATAATATAATGAATATATAACATAAGTTACCATGCATGTTGGCCTTTAAGAGTGCTATTGAAATGAGAAATTTCCTTTAGAAACGAATCCATAGGTGGTAATAGAATAGAGAGTATTTGCTAGTGTAAGACAGTACTCCAATACCACAAGTAGAGCCACTGCTGCCAATAGACGTTCATAGCCTGGAAAGGGTTGCTTTTTAACCCCACAAATGAGACATAGTCCTCCTTTTAATATGTAGATGATTCTTTCTTTTCTTGTCATAAAGAGACCACTATGCTGGCATGGTGACCAGATAATCATAGCGCCATTGACCATGATATAACAAAGTGATTAGGTTGGCTTGTGATAAGACCCCCTATCCTTTTGACAGTTTTAATTATAAAAAATGTCATTTACTTAGTTTCGTGGCCAAAATGGAATGTCACTTGTTACATCCTTATGATCATGGTAGGCTGGCTCGTGATGAGACCCCCTATCCTCTTTTGTTGCATTTTCACATTTCTTTATTTTCATATTTTCATATTTTCATATTTTGATGCTTTTATTGTAAAAATAGGGAGGCTCATTTACTCTTTAAGAGTTAGGGATGGTATAAGAAGTAAGAAAAATGACAATGAAAGTTTATACTTTTACCCCCATATCATCATATCAAAGGGATTTATCCATTTGAAAGTGTGAAAAATAAGCCAACATGGTTTTAAAATAATGAATCATTTTATAATGTGTCCAAAGAAAATATGTTCAACCAATCATTATAGAGATGCACTACGTTAGCTTTTGAATAAAGATAACCATCAATAAGCTTCATAGGTCATAACGATATTGACATTACGGTTTTTCTTTTTTGTAGGCGCAAATCCAACCAGATGGTTTTTATTCCAAACATAAAAGAAAAAGAAAAATGCAAAATGACTAGCAATGAAACACAAATCATAGTTATTCCTAAAAAAACGCAAAAAAGTGTTGTTCAATTGATTGAACAACAAAATCGTATAAGCGCTAAAATGTTATTCAATTGATTGAAAAACAATCGTTCAATCGTTTGAACAACAAAATTGAAAAGAAAAATAAAAAACATTGTTCAATTGATTGAACAACAATCGTTCAATCGTTTGAATAGCAAAATCAAAAAGAAAAATAAAAAAAATGTTATTCAATTGATTGAACAACAATCATTTAATCATTTGAACAGCATAATCGAGAAGAAAATTACAAAAGTGTTGTTCAATCGATTGAACGACAAAATTGAAAAGAAAAAGACGCCAAAAATGATGTTCAATTGATTGAACAACAGTCGTTCAATCGATTGAACAGCGAAATCGAAAAGAAAAACACACAAAAATGTTGTTCAATTGATTGAACAAGAATTGTTCAATTGTTTGAAAAACAAAATAAAAATAAAAAATAAAAAAAACGCAAAAGTGTTGTTCAATTGATTGAACAACAATCGTTTAATCGTTTGAACAACAAAAATCGAAAATCACAAAAATTGATGTTCAATTAATTGAACAACAAAAATCGAGAATGTGCAAAACATGTTGTTCAATTGATTGAATAGCAAAATCAAAAATGCAAAAAGTGTTGTTCGATTGATTGAACAACAATCATTCAATCGTTTGAACACTGAAAATCATAAAATGCAAAAAGGTGTTGTTGAATTGATTGAACGACAATCACTCAATCGATTGAACAACAAAAAATTGAAAAATCATAAAATGTGATGTTCAATTGATTGAACAACAATCATTCAGTTGATTGAATAGCAACTCGCACAAAAATAAGCGATGTTTAATTGATTAAACAACAACACGCATGCAAAAATAAGTGTTGTTCAATTGATTGAACAACAATATAAACATAAAAGTAAGTGTTGTTCAATCGATTGAACAACAACACACACACAAACATAAGTGATGTTCAATTGATTGAACAAAAATTGTTCAATCGATTGAATAACACTTATCAAACACCTAAAACAAGAAAAATCCTCATATTTACATGGTGATGCCTAACTGAATTGCAATCAATCAAAAAGAATATATACATTATTTACAATTTAAAGAAAATCACAATTTTATGAAAGAAAAGTTGTCGGGTCATCACTCCCTACAACTAAGATTTGCATGGAGGGGTCCTCGCATACCTGCTAGCAGAAAAACTCCTTAGTGAGTGGTTTGTGATAGAGACACACCCGATGCCCATTCACCTTGAAAGAATGGCTAGACCCGTCAATGGTAGTCAAAGTGAAAGTACCATTGTTATGTACTTTTTGAATTTCATAACGGTCGAGCCATCTTGTTTCCAACTTGCCCATAAAATCTTTGAATTTGGAGTCGTAGAGGAGTGCCCAATCCCCTTTTTGAAACGTCTTCTTTTTTATAAGGTTGTTGTGCCACTTTCCCTTTGCTACTGAATAATTGCAGTCCGTTGCAAAGCAAGCAGTCGAGCCTCGTCTAGTTCGTTGATTTGTTGAAGTCGCTTGGTTTGGGCTTCTGTTAAATCTAGTCCCACTTCCTGAGCCATTCTTAGAGTCTTTATTTCGAATTCAATCAGAAAAATAGGTTCTTTGCCAAACACGAGTTGGTATGGAGAGTATCCAGTAGTATTCCTCCAAGTCGTGCGATAGGCCCACAAGGCCTCTGGCAGTCTAGCAGCCCAGTCTCGCTGATGTGTTGAGACTGTCTTGGTCAGAATTGCTTCAATGACCTTATTGGTGCTTTCAACCTGCCCGTTTGCCTATAGGTGATACGGGGAAGTGATCCTGTGTGTAATGTGATGGTTTCTGAGAGTGGCTGTAATCTTGTGTCCTACAAATTGCCTTCCCCCATTCATAATCACTTCCCGCGATAAGCCATACCGCACAAATAGCCCAAAGAGGAAGTTAATCATGACTTCCTCTGTAGCTCTTGGTAAATCTACTGTTTCCACCCATTTCGTCACATAATTTGTGGCGACCAGTATGTAGGACTTCGATTTGATGGCGGATGGAATGGACCAACAAATTCCAATGCCCATCATTTGAGGGGTTCTATGACTAGTTGGGGTTGCAACGGCATTTCATCAGATTGGTCAATCCAGCCCATCCTTTGGTAGCTATCACAAGCCTGGGAATACTTCTTAGCATCTTTAAAAATAATGGGCCAATAACAGCCCATCTTTAGTACCTTTTGCCCGGTCCTTCGATCCACGAAGTGTCCCCCCCAGGGCTTGTCATGGCAAGCCTTCTGGATGTCATAAATCTCATCCTCGTGAATGCATCTGCATATACACATATTGGACCCTGTGTGAAAAAGATATCCACCAATCCAAGAGAATCAGGTGCTGCGCTAGACGATCTGTTTCCTTTCCCTTGCTATCAAATGCCTGGGCAACTTCCCCACTACCAGATAATTTGCCACATCTGCGTACTATGGTGCCTTTACTGCTACGGCAAACAAATTTTCATCTGGAAATTGGTTGTCCACTACCATTGGATCATTTACCTTCAGGACTCGAGACAAAAAATCAGCGACTGGGTTTTCCTTCCCCAAACAATCTTTGATAGTGATGTCAAACTCCTACAAGAGCAATAGCCAACGAGTCACTCGACCATTTGTGATAGGTTTGTTAGCTAAATACCGAATGGCAGAGTGATCAATATACAGAAAAACTTGGTAGCCAGTTATATAATGTCTAAATTTTTTTATGGCATAAATGACAGCTAAGAATTATTTTTTTGTTACTGTATAATTAAGCTTTGCAATAGTAAGATTTTTGCTAATATAATATATAGCATAAGGTTTTATGTCCTCCTCTTGGCCGAGGACAACGCCTATTGTTGCATCTGATGCGTCCGTGGATATGTGAAAAGGTAGCTCCTAGTTTGGTCCACGTAATACTAGTGCCGTCGAGACTAGTTTCTTTAAACCTGTAAAAGCTGTGTCGCATTTGTCAGACCACTTGAAATCAACAATTCCAACTAAAGCATCTAAAAGCGCAGCAATTTTTGAAAAGTTTTTAATAAACCTGCGATAATAGCCTGCATATCCCAGGAAGCTACGTACCTTCATTTAAGTACAGGGTGTAGGCAATAAAAAAATTACTTGCATTTTTGTTGGATCTACTTGTATCCCTGCTGCAGAAATATAATGTCCCAAGATTACACCTTCGGTCATCATCATGTGACACTTGACATTGCTTAAACATAACCTAGTAGCAATGCATCGTTCTAAAAACTTTTATAATGTTTGCAGTGCTTAATCAAAGTCATCCCCATATGGAGTAAAGTCATCCATATAAACTTCAAGTCCTTCATTTATCAGATCAGTAAAAATGTTGAGTATAGCTCTCTAAAATGTAGATGGGACATTGCACAAGCCAAATGGTAACACTTTGTAAGCAAATTTACCCCAGGGACAGGTGAAGGTTGTTTTTTCTTGGTCTTCAGGGGCGATTTGAATCTGATTATAGCCGCTAAAGCCATCTAGAAAAGAAAAGAACTGCTTCCATGCCAAAGTATCTAGGACTTGATCAATAAATGGAAGAGGGAAGTGATCTTTTTGTGTTGCCTTGTTCAATTCCCGGTAATCCACACAGATATGCCACTTCCCATTTTTCTTGGGGACGACCACCAATGGAGAGACCCATTTGCTATCCAAAATAGGATAAATGAAATTCACATCCAGCAGCTTCTGTAACTCTTCTTTCACAATGTCCTCAAGATGCGGATTCAATCTCCGCTGAGGCTGCCAAATAGGACGAGCATCCTTTTCGGAAATGTAGATGGGGCATTGCACAAGCCAAATAGTAACACTTTGTAAGCGAATGTACCCCAGGGACAGGTGAAGGTTGTTTTGTCTTGGTCTTCAAGGGTGATTTGAATCTGATTGTAGTTGTTGAAGCCGTCTAGAAAAGAAAAAACCGCTTCCTTGCCAAAGTATCCAGGACTTGATCAATAAATGGAAGAGGGAAGTGATCTTTCTATGTTGCCTTGTTCAATTCCCAGTAATCCACACAGATACACCACTTCCAGTTTTTCTTGGGGACAACCACCAATGTAGAGACCCATTTGCTATCCGAAATAGGATAAATGAAATTCACATCCAACAGCGTTTGTAACTCTTCTTTCACAATGTCCTTGAGATGCGGATTCAATCTCCATTGAGGCTGTCGAATAGGATGAGAATCCTTTTCGATATAGATGTGATGTGTACACAACTGTGGGTCTATACCCTTCATGTCAGGATAATCCCAAGCAAAAGCCCCTTTATATTTTTGCAGGACCTGAATGAGCTTTTGCTGCTGATCATTGTCCAGGCTATCATTAATGTTTAAAACTTTGCCTGGTTCAATTTCCACAGGCTTGTTGTTATGAACAATAGTCGTCTGGATGTGCTAATCATCGATATCCTTCAAGGGATCTTCCAAGGCTTCATTATCAAGAATTTCTCTTAACATTTGACACTTTACATTTCTCACATTAGCTCACTGATTGATAAAGTTGTTGATAACGTCATCTTCAGTTTGATCTTTGAATTCAAGTGCTTCTGCTACTGTGAGTGGTGAACGGATGCTTTCTTCCAGGTATGATTGTGGTTGTTTCATATTTTTACAATGGAAAAACTTGGTTTGGTAGGGGGATATAAAACAATTTTTTTTACAGCATCCCACTTTGCAATAGTCATGCTGCCCTCTCGGTAGCCTATATAAGCATTAGCTGTCGCCAGCTAAGGTCGGCCCAGAATCAGAGGGTGCCCATCGAATCGACTCTTTAGGTTTATGACAAGAAAATCTACTGCATACTCCCATGAATCAATAGAACCCGTAATATCCTGTAAAGTTCCTTCTAGCCTTACCACCGAACAATCAACAAGTTCTAGTAAGGTGGTGGTTGGTTCCAAGGCTGTAATACCAAGTGCTTGACAAGTTTTTGTTGTTAAAATGTTAATGGCTGCACCTAGATCAACTAGCGTATTGGGAAAAGAGCAGCCATATATTTGAACTATCACTATGGGATTCCTAGGATCTTCATACTTTACCGGAGTTTCCCCTCCCAAGAGTAAATCAGATAAGGTTCCTACAACATGAATGGTGGGTGAAGTTTTTGCTTTCCTCACAGGCTTCTTTACACATAGCTCTTTAATTGTTTTAGCATAGATGGGAATGTCTTGGATGGCCTGGAGGAGAGGAATTTTTATACAAAGATTTTTTAGTTCCCCTACAAGATCAAAATCTGGGTAAAAAATCAGCTTAGGTATCATTAACCTTTCGGGGAATGGGGGAGAAGTGACTATAAGTTCCTCAGGATCTTTATGCTGATTTGTCTCTTCTCCTTGTTTTATTCCAGTATCAATTACAGGTGGTGTTTCGATCTCAATTGATGGTTGGTCCCTGTTTTCCTCAGGGGTGATGATACGTCCTGACCTCAATCTCAGTTCATTACATTCTTTTTGTTCAATCTCATAGTCTGAGCTTTCGACAATCTGCACCAGCTGAACCGGTCTATTATTGGGATTCAGATTTGGTTGAGCTAGCAATTGAGGGCGCAGAAGAGGCTGAGGATTTTGCTGTAATGGATAAGGAGCTGATAATGTAGGTTGAGGTTGAGGACCTGTCCCCATAGGAGTATTGGATATTCCCAAAGGTCGCTGCCAATTTGTAGACCAGTTCAGATTATGAGAAGTGGAGGTAGGCCATTGGGATGGATAGGGATTACCTTGCCAAACAGGAGCAAAAGGAGAATTTGGCTAGCCATTACCCGGAAAGGATTGAGTTGGCCATGGTGTCATAGGGAATGGCTGGGATTTCCAATTTGAGTAAGGTGATTGGCCTTGCCATGCTGCCCCAGGGTTTTGTTGCTGATTAAACTGTGAAGAAGGAAAGAACTGGGATGTGTCTTGTGACATACCTGTAGGTTTGGCCTACCACTGTTGACGCTGGTTCATTAGATATATTGGCTCTGTCTCTTCTTCTGCTTCCTTGAACACTACTTTCAGCCCCGACAGTGATGGACATTGTTCAGTGGCGTGATCCTTGGTGCAGATAGCGCATGTCTGAACCATGTCTAATGGACACTCCTGTTCGTTGTGCTTCCTCTGACAGCGTGAGCAGAAAATGACCAAGTTTTGTTCTGCTAAGGCTTGTTTATGTTTAGCCTGTAGGATGTCCAACTGCGTTGTGAGGGTGCCCAGGATGTCCGTCCTAAAATCTTCCAGGAGGTTACTGATTTCCATTCCTGTTACGCCTCCACTGTGTGGTTTTCTTCCCCTGCTCATGGGATCTCAGCTTCCTACTCCTGTGCATGTACTTCATCACGAACACCTGATAAACAAGTGAACAATTTCATCATAATCTTCTTAAGAAATATCCCCTTTCCCCATTAAGTTTAGAGTTTCTATCTACTCTTCTTTCATTCCTTTAATTAATATAGCTCTTAGGAATTCTTTTGGCTAGGTGGTGTGTGGAGATCTCTACAAATTATAATGAAACCGTTAGACATATTTTTATAGAGTTTCATTATCCTTTGCAGCCATCTTAAAGATTTCATCTTTTAGCTCCTTAGTCTTGCAAAAGTCCTGGTAGCTTGTGAGGAAGGAATTTTTCATATCATCCCAAGAATTAATAGTACGTCCACCCAAACCCATGAACCATCTTAAAGCTGCTCCTTTCAGAGTAGAAGGGAACAATTTTAGCTTTTGAGGGTCAGTGGTGTAGTCATACCCTCTGCAGAGGACATCAAATTCAAACATGAAGGCATCAGGATCCTCTATGATCATCCCATGAAAATTTGGGATGCTCTGCAGAGGAATAACCTTCATGGGGGCATTGGCCACTTGGTCAACTATGGGGTATTCCAATGTCGAGGTTTGACCTTGAGGTGGTTGATTTGCCATTTGGTCAAAGATGTGCCAATATCCTTCAGGGATTTCAGGGGGTTCTTTTTGAGTAAGCGGAGGATTAGCAATCCGGGTTGGTTTTGCAGCACTGCCTAGATTTGGGATCACAGGAGATCCTTGTTTCGACAGTTGAGGTCCTACCTTAGCAGTTCCACTAGTTTCTCCCTCTCCTTCTCTTAAGTTACACAATTTTCCCTCTTGTAGAGGATCAGAATGTAAATTTGTTGTAACCTGAAGACTCTGTTCAGATCCTCCAATTTGGCTTTGAATCTCAGCATAAGCTGTAGATGGTGAGCCTGCTACTTAAGGGATTACAGTAGGAATTTTTCCAGATACAGCCCGGAATCCTATTGATGCTTGAGACTCTGATTTTCTTACAATTTCGTCTATAAAGGTCGTTCTCCCAAGGTTCACCGATCCCTTGGGTTTTGTGGATTTAGGTGGGGGGTTCTGATATTTTTCTATCTTTCTATTCCTAGTCATTCATAAAAACCTATTCCTATTTAACCTCTAAGCTTTTGCTGAAAAGCGGGCTGGTAAGCAAGCACTTTACTTGCTAGGTACGCAGGTTCTTACCTCCTGTTTTTAAAACCAAATTCTTTTGCAGTAAGATAACAAGGAAATCACTTTGGAACACTCTCCCCAGTGATGACGCCAAAATGTTGGTGCACTAAGATGTCTTTTTACAGAAAATCTTAATTCCTACATTAATTTTCAACCCAAGGCAAGTATTTTTATTTCAAGAGTGTCAGCACTATATATGCAATGAATTCAGAGGTTAACTAATAATAAATCGTTGCAATTGCTAATGACTATCTCTTCAAACTCAATCCAAACAATTCTAAAAGAAGTAACTATGAAAGAAATTCATAACACACTTTACAATTCTACTTAACCTATTATGAAAGCAGATCAATCTGAATACAAATGTAAACATCACACTTGGCAATCTTAAATGGAATTGAAACTAACTCACTCAATCATTAAAGAGAATTGCGAAAATTGAACAACAAATCCTAATTGAACATCAACTAATAATTGAACAACAAATGATATCTGAACAACAAATAACTATATGAGCATATCACGGAAAGCGATCAATTCTATATTTGAAATCTATGATAAAGTTACTTGGAATGAACAACGATGTAATGCTGGAACTGACATAACCAATTAAATCAGAAGAATTACTCATATATAAAACACGACTAAATATGAATATCAAATGAAGAGAAAATGTAAATCGAAATCGAAAATCCTCACGGTAATCAAAATGATATTAACTTAACATTAACAAACAATAAAGAATAAATAGAAAAGATTATAGCACAAGTGAAGCAGTAGATCTTCTCTTGACTGGGCCCAGAGTCGCCAGAAGTCTCCACTATGAGATACTCAGAATATAATTATGAATTAAACACAGTCTTCTTCATTAAAATAAGTAACAGAGTTACAACATCACCAAGATAACAATATTATATGTCCAAAAGAATAATTACAAACTGTGAATTTTTGAACTAGCCGTGCAGTTTGCCTTTCGGCCTTATATATAACATTTAGAAAAGTAAATAGATAAAAGCGAATCCTCAGGATCCCCTAACTGTGTATTTTTTGAACTAGTCGTGCAGTTTGTCTTTCGACCTTAAATATAACATTTAGAAAAGTAAATAGATAAAAGTGAATCCTCTGGATTAGGGGATCTTGAGGATTTCACAATACTCGATTTGATTCCATCATAAAATAACATCGGTCTGCCCGGTCTTCCACTGTCCTGCTTTGCCTCTGACGTTGTCTTTTTCCTTTATGAGATGTTGTTGTTCTATTGATTGAACAACCATCATCCAATTCACATCTTCTGTACATAAAGATAGTAAAAGTCAGTTTTTCTTGCTTAGATTCGTCTAATTTGTTACTGATTACTTTTACCCAACTTTAGCTGTTATTTCCTCTACTTTTATCCATAAACAAAGATAATCACGTGAGGAAGAATGCTAAATAAAGCTATTTTCAAGGAGAAAACATACCTTTTTCTTGACCCAACAGTTTCCAGATATGCTCCCTTTGCTCTTCCTGCTCAATTACATGACCTTCCCCAAAAGCATTCTCAATGCATAGTCACATTTAATGGAGAAGGAGATGTTACAACACAACAACATTTAGATAGATTTAATGATTTTATAGATTTGGAGGAAGTAGATCATGAAGATGGAATGTTAAGGTGGTTTGCTCAAAGTTTGGTTGGTGACGTTAAAAAATGGTTCAGATCCCTTCAACATGGTAGTATCATCACTTTTCAACAATTTGAAGAAGTCTTTCTTAAAATATGGGAAGATAAGAAAAACCCTTTACAAATTTTGACCCAATACAATAATTTAAAGAGTAGTATCAAATTAATGCAAGAGTTTTTTGCTAGGTTTAATAAAATATATAACTCAATTCCAACTCATTGTAAACCTCCTCCCGGGGATTCTCAAATGCTTTATGATGAAGCCTTTGATTATGATTTCAGTCATACGAAGAGACTAGAAGAAAATTGCCTATTCTTTGGCTACTTTAGCCCATAATTTTAGGATTCCTATTTACCCAAATAAGAAGTATGAAATTAAGGTTAAACATAGACCATCAATCCCTGATAATTCTAAACATTGGCAAGTTTTTGATGATGATCAACAAATTAAAAGATTTCTAGAGACGATTGAGGAGTTTGAAAATACATATATTGATGAAGAAAATCAAAACAACAAAAATGATGAAACAATGCGAGAGGGTTTTCCTAGGGTAAAAGTTGGTGTCTATTGTGCATTTTCTTGATGTGATGCTTTTACTTTCCACTGCATTTACTTTCACTGTTAAGTTTACTGTTTACTGCTACACTGTTCGTGTGTGTTTATTATGGTTGATGTTTTCATATGTAATTATGTTTAATGAAAAAATTTGAAAAATGTACACATAATTGCCTGCTTATGAAAGTAACTAAAATTCAACAATTTCATCTCATTAACAAGTGTAAGAAGGGAAGTTCTAACAACTAACAATCACACTATTAAAATCACAAAAACAAAGATCACAACTTTGGTATTGTTATGCACACAAATTCTTTCATGATCAATACAAAGAGGACTATTAATGATCCAAAAATGGATCCTAGATAAACCTCTAAGTCTAAAAGACTTCATGCAAGAGGTAAAAGGTACCAAATGGAACAAATCCTTTGTAAATAAGAGGAAAATGAAAATTGTAGGATGCTCTTAGAAATAGTCTCATTACAGAGATCTTCTCAATCTGAATCCAACGCAATTTGAACAGACCAAAACAGACTCCGAATGAAGGAGTTATTGTAAAATGAAAATTGCCCAATGTCCTTAGAAAAGGAGGCAATTTCATTAAATTTTGAATTATATTGAAAATTTTGATTTTTAGTATAGGCTCACAGGCCAATCCATAGCTAACACATGGTAGGCCGGGATTGGGCCACATGGCCCTGTTTGATTGGTCAAAGAGGAAATATTGCATTGGCGAATAACACTATCGGAGGCTGAAAACATGAAGAAAAACAATGAAACGGAGCTATCAGAGGCTTAAACAATGGTTGAACAAGGGCTGTTGGATCTGGCCTATCAATGGTCCAGATCCGATCGGCATATCGCATTGGTAGTGACAGGCGGATCGGCAATCACAATCGGCGTTGGCATGAACCATGTATATGGGGAGGCCTTAGACTTGTGCAATCTGCGATTGCGACTTGTCACATTGCAGTATTGCGTCAGCACAACACATTGGAGCGGGGCCACATATGATATATACGGGCGATCCGATGGACCAGACCAGATAACATTATAAACCATATTGTATGGATCGTGAGATCCGTCAAATGCCATTTTTCAATGTATTTACGCATATATATGATATATATGGGCGATCCGATGGACCAGACTTGATAACATTATAAACCATATTGTATGGATCGTGAGATCCGTCAAATGCCATTTTTCAATGTATTTACGCATATTTCGTTATTTAACGAAATACAAAGGGATAGATCCTGTTATCACAAATTCAAGCACTGAAAGGCTGCTGATCAGTTAGACTCTGTGTAACTATTTCAAACCAGACTTTTGACTAAGGCTTAGCCTCCTTAGCCTGAGAGGGCTCTCTCAAAGGGTTATTGATTTTAAATATTGATGAGATGGCTAACTCTTGCAAAGTAAATTTAACATATAAATTGGCTGGACAAACCTTACAAAGATTTCCATTGGGCTCATGGAGTTAATCATCATTTCAGCAAACTATAAAACCACTCATTCATAGAAGTCAGGGCATGTAATGTTTAAACACTCAAGACACCTCTCAAATAAATCTCAACTTACAAATACACACAGGAAATCAGAGCAGCAGAGTGAATTCTGAGTGATTGTGTATCTATAAAGCTGTAAAACATAAAGGATAAAACAAAACCACATATATCTTGAGCATCTGAAACAATGTATGAATCCTGAGAAGAAAAAGCAGTCATTTGTATTACTGAAAACAAGTTCTTACATAAGCCAAAATAAACTCTGTTTCTCAAAAACATCCCACCTCCATTACATCAAAGTTTGATCTATATATAGAGATACACCCTTAACTAATTTGAGCTTCCTCCTCCAGCATGAGGGGAGCTCGATGACTGCTACTAATTACCCCTATCTACCATTTAACTAACTCATTAAATACATTAAGTGCTGAGCTGTAATTACAAAGAGTCCCAACTAAACTAAAACTCTATTCTATCATCCTCGTAACATGATTCTTTCTTGATCCTTGACACCTGTCTCCTTTCAGTTTGGCCGAGATAGCTGAGAGAAGGATGCAATGAACAAGCTAGCTTTGGATACTGAATGCGCTGATGGTTCATTAATCATAAGGATAAAACCCCTGTTTTTCCGGTCCTTGTCTCCCACCATTCTTCAAAAATTAAGCAGCATGTTCCCAGCTCTTTAATACCCCAAAAATAACGAGCATCACCATATTCCCAAATGTGCTGGAAGCTTTGTTGATTGAACAGGTGTATAAGCCAAAATTCTTCGTATGCATCTCCTTCCAAAACCCTAACAACCGGTAATAAAGTACCTTTATCAAAGCTTTAACTTAAGACAAAATATTTCACCTTTACAAAAAGGAACACTTGTCATTATCTGAATGGCTATGCTAGCCTCATGTGGTCTCCTTAATGTTCCTTAGGTATTTCCTTTGATAATTTTCTGATCCTACCATCAAACTGTTTGTCTTCATCATAAAATAACACCTACAGCAGTTTCGTAGCGCGCTACGAAACTGCTGTTTTTGCCAAAACAGTGTATATTTACCTTGAGGAATTTTCTGCTTGGACTTTTGATTCTTTTAACCCCCTTTACATGTGGCAGAGACCTATATGTCCTCAAAATAATGAAACTAAGCCAAAATTTAACAAAACTTAGAACAGCACCTTTCAGTGAACAACAACATCAATTAGCAGCTATTTGACTTAGCTGTATCTTTAAGCTTTCAATTTGTTTCTTCTTGCTTCTAATCCCAGCTCTTAGTTGCCTGTTAACCATTCTGATGTATCTCACCTTCTTTTTCTTGCATTGCTGATATAATGGTAAGTGGAGATGACATGAAATATAAGCTTCTGTTCTGGCTGAAAAATAGGTCTTGGGACAGAGCTTATAACTTCTCGCAGAAAACGTATTTGGAAAAACTGAAGGAGGCTTTTGTGAAAAAATCCATGCTGAACAAAAACCTCCTTTTTTTTTTTGAAAAACTACTCCAGCTGCCCAGAATCAATCCTTGAAGAAGATGTGTAAAACAGGAAATTAAAAACTGCACCTACAGCAGTTTCGTAGCGCAACATTTAGTCACTTGTTTCTCCCAGCTCATAATCAATTTGAAGAAACTGAAAGTGGTTTTTCTAGTTCAGTATGTTAGGAATAAAAACCTCTTTCAATTTTCGAAAATATTCTTTCAGCTGCTCTAAATACCTCCTGGAAGTTGACTACTTAAATTAGAGAAATATGCCTGTAAAAAAACATCACCTACAGCATCTCATTAAAACTAATCTCGAGATATTCAAGTAATATCCCAATTTTAGCATCCTCTGATAATATTGACTGAACTTGCACCAAACACTAAACACCATCAACAAGGCCAGAAAACAGATCTAAATGCTCTATGTCAACAGCAAGAACAAGCTCCTTAGGATATCTTTCTGTTCTTCAAGACTTTTTTGCAAATTATAAACAAGAAAAGGTGGCAAAAGCCCGTTCTTCCCAGAAGTCATACTACCATCTTTATATCTTCATCTGAGGGTTTTAAGTGTGCAACATGATCAACAGAAATCCGCTCTGCCTCCACAGTCCCTATGATGTTCTGATGGTGAAATTATTTTGAAACAAAACCGCGAATCTGTCTATTCTGCATCCACCTTCAGATATTGCAATTGCATATTGAATTAATAACTGTTTGGAAGAGCTCCCTGTATGAACATTATCTTGCCAATGTAGCAGGATTAAAGGAAAAACCTTGAGAACGAAACACAGCAGTATTATTTGTATATTGATGATAAGATCCAGCACTGTGACATGTCGAGTCAGATATTCCCACAGAACCCATAGGAGACAGAGGTGATATGGGTGGGCTATGGTTGTGTTGTTTTGCTTCCCTGAATATAGCTTGCCTCTCAACATCAGGCAATGAACTCATTTCCCCAATTTCGTAGCGCAGCCAGTGCAAAATATGAATTATGCGCTACGAAACCACCTAAACATGTTGCGCTGCGAAACTACAAAAAGGCTTTATGCGCATCAAACTAATGTGAGCGGTTTTGAAATTTTGGCATTGGAATTTTCAGTGATAACAGTGGCTCCACTTGGGATAGTGTGCCCTTGTGGTACACTAAGAACCTGCAGTTCCAGTGCCTTATCCATTTTTGATGAACAAAAATTTATTTGACAAACCTCTTCTTCAAGCTTCTTGGGCCTTCACCTCGGGCTTAAACTTGATGATCCCTGTGGGAAAAAGAAATCTACCACTACTAAAAAAAATGCCCTGTCAACCTTCAGCTTATTTGTACATTTCTACCTACCTACCCTATCAGCTGCAAGCTCCACTTGCAGTTCAGGCAACATGATATTTCCAAAACAGCCAATCAATTGTCTTATCTGATATTGGAGGCTCTTGACTGCATCCGACCTCAGAATAACCATGGTAGTGAGATGACCACATCAACTCATAATATACTTGATTTTCATAATGCAAATGAAAATGAAAGACCGGAGTGAAAAGCTTGTCCATATATTCACTTATAGGGTCAAAGAATACATGGTTATATTCACTTATAGGGTCTACATCTTTAGACAGCTGATTCTCAACCACACAAGGTTCTTTTGATATGCTATCGAACTGTTTTTCTGAATGATGCTCACAAACAATGTAATTTTCCTCCGTATTATGATTATTATTTGAAGTAAGCTGCTGCAAGGAATTACAAAGTTGAACAAGCTTTTCCTCTGCCTGAGGGTCATAGAAGCTGTCTTCCAGCACTTCTTCTTGCTGTGTGCAATCGATTTCATACTCATGATGATCTGAAGCCTGACAAATCTGTTGCATCTCTACATCAATATCAAGGGATGAAACATGGTTTTCACAAATAAACCCCTGCTGATCTTCATGTTGCGTTTCATGGGATGTTATACTTTCTCCTTGGTGCTGGAATGCATTGTTATGAAGAGCCTCTAAAATTTCTTCATCCACAAATTCATCATCATCATAACAATCTTCCAAGTACTGAATAAGAGCTAAAGAATGTCTACAACAGTCTTTGAGCAGCAATAAGGAAGGATAACATTCTTTATACATTTCACAGAATTCATCATGAAAACTAGCAAGTGAATATATTGAACCATTTTCCAGACTTTTATACCAAGACCATGCTTTTCCTTCTAAAGTGGTCATAAACATTTTCATGAGACAATCTTCAGGGAAATGAACCTTAAGACTGCATACATGCATATGGAATTTAACCAAATGAAGAGCAGCATTATCCTTCTTTTCATCTTTGAATATTGGAAGATCCTCTAACCAATCAACCTTTGGCATAGGATTTGGAAAACCAGGGATATGAGACCGATTCATAGGAGCATACCTGGCATTCATTCTTGCAGTGGAATTCATTTTGAAACTTCATCAAGCTACTGATCTTCTAGCAGTGGAGTCACCTTCCAATTTCTTATTCGATGTGTGGAGTCGCCAAGGTAGTTTTGCAGCCTCAAAAAGATGTCTGAGCTCCTGCTACCTTCAGAAGTTCAATCTTAAAATTTCGGGAATGAGTAATCTTCAGGCTCTCGGCAGACGCACCAAAATGTTATCACAAAATCAAGCACTGAAAGGCTGCTGATCAGTTAGACTCTGTGTAACTATTTCGAACCAGACTTTTGAATAAGGCTTAGCCTCCTTAGCCTGAGAGGGCTCTCTCAAAGGGTTATTGATTTTAAATATTGATGAGATGGCTAACTCTTGCAAAGTAAATTTAACATATAAATTGGTTGGACAGACCTTACAAAGATTTCCATTGGGCTCATGGAGTTAATCATCATTTCAGCAAACTATAAAACCACTCATTCATAGAAGTCAGGGCATGTAATGTTTAAACACTCAAGACACCTCTCAAATAAATCTCAACTTACAAATACACACAGGAAATCAGAGCAGCAGAGTGAATTCTGAGTGATTGTGTATCTATAAAGCTATAAAACATAAAGGATAAAACAAAACCACATATATCTTGAGCATCTGAAACAATGTATGAATCCTGAGAAGAAAAAGCAGTCATTTGTATTACTGAAAACAAGTTCTTACATAAGCCAAAATAAACTCTGTTTCTCAAAAACATCCCACCTCCATTACATCAAAGTTTGATCTATATATAGAGATACACCCTTAACTAATTTGAGCTTCCTCCTCCAGCATGAGGGGAGCTCGATGACTGCTACTAATTACCCCTATCTACCATTTAACTAACTCATTAAATACATTAAGTGCTGAGCTGTAATTACAAAGAGTCCCAACTAAACTAAAACTCTAATTCTATCCTCCTCGTAACATGATTCTTTCTTGATCCTTGACACCTGTCTCCCTTCAGTTTGGCCGATATAGCTAAGAGAAGGATGCAATAAACAAGCTAGCTTTGGATACTGAATGCGCTGATGGTTCATTAATCATAAGGATAAAACCCCTGTTTTTCCGGTCCTTGTCTCCCACCATTCTTCAAAAATTAAGCAGCATGTTCCCAGCTCTTTAATACCCCAAAAATAACGAGCATCACCATATTCCCAAATGTGCTGGAAGCTTTGTTGATTGAACAGGTGTATAAGCCAAAATTCTTCGTATGCATCTCCTTCCAAAACCCTAACAACCGGTAATAAAGTACCTTTATTAAAGCTTTAACTTAAGACAAAATATTTCACCTTTACAAAAAGGCACACTTGTCATTATCTGAATGGCTATGCTAGCCTCATGTGGTCTCCTTAATGTTCCTTAGGTATTTTCTTTGATAATTTTCTGATCCTACCATCAAACTGTTTGTCTTCATCATAAAACAACACCTACAGCAGTTTCGTAGCGCGCTACGAAACTGCTGTTTTTGCCAAAACAGTGTATATTTACCTTGAGGAATTTTCCGCTTGGACCTTTGATTCTTTTAACCCCCTTTACATGTGGCAGAGACCTATATGTCCTCAAAATAATGAAACTAAGCCAAAATTTAACAAAACTTAGAACAACACCTTTCAGTGAACAACAACATCAATTAGCAGCTATTTGACTTAGCTGTATCTTTAAGCTTTCAATTTGTTTCTTCTTGCTTCTAATCCCAGCTCTCAGTTGCCTGTTAACCATTCTGATGTATCTCACCTTCTTTTTCTTGCATTGCTGATATAATGGTAAGTGGAGATGACATGAAATATAAGCTTTTGTTCTGGCTGAAAAATAGGTCTTGGGACAGAGCTTATAACTTCTCGCAGAAAACGTATTTGGAAAAACTGAAGGAGGCTTTTGTGAAAAACTCCATTCTGAACAAAAACCTCCTTTTGTTTTTTGAAAAACTACACCAGCTGCCCAGAATCAATCCTTGAAGAAGATGTGTAAAACAGGAAATTAAAAACTGCACCTACAGCAGTTTCGTAGCGCAACTTTTAGTCACTCGTTTCTCCCATCTCATAATCAATTTGAAGAAACTGAAAGAGGTTTTTCTACTTCAGTATGTTAGGAATAAAACCTCTTTCAATTTTCGAAAATATTCTTTCAGTTGCTCTAAATACCTCCTTGAAGTTGACTACTTAAATCAGAGAAATATGCTTGTAAAAAAACATCACCTACAACATCTCATTAAAACTAATCTCGAGATATTCAAGTAATATCCCAATTTTAGCATCCTCTGATAATATTGAATGAACTTGCACCAAAAACTAAACACCATCAGCAAGGCCAGCAAACAGATCTAAATGCTCTATGTCAACAGCAAGAACAAGCTCCTTAGGATATCTTTCTGTTCTTCAAGACTTTTTTGCAAATTATAAACAAGAAAAGGTGGCAAAAGCCCGTTCTTCCCAGAAGTCATACTGCCATCTTTATATCTTCATCTGAGGGTTTTAAGTGTGCAACATGATCAACAGAAATCCGCTCTGCCTCCACAGTCCCTATGATGTTCTGATGGTGAAATTATTTTGAAACAAAACCGCGAATCTGTCTATTCTGCATCCACCTTCAGATATTGCAGTTGCATATTGAATTAATAACTGTTTGGAAGATCTGCCTGTATGAACATTATCTTGCCAATGTAGCAGGATTAAAGGAAAAACCTTGAGAACGAAACACAGCAGTATTATTTGTATATTGATGATAAGATCCAGCACTGTGACATGTCGAGTCAGATATTCCCACAGAACCCATAGGAGACAGAGGTGATATGGGTGGGCTATGGTTGTGTTGTTTTGCTTCCCTGAATATAGCTTGCCTCTCAACATCGGGCAATGAACTCATTTCCCCAATTTCGTAGCGCAGCCAGTGCAAAATATGAATTATGCGCTACGAAACCACCTAAACATGTTGCGCTGTGAAACTACAAAAATGCTTTATGCGCATCAAACTAACGTGAGCGGTTTTGAAATTTTGGCATTGGAATTTTCAGTGATAATAGTGGCTCCACTTGGGATAGTGTGCCCTTTTGGTACACTAATAACCTGCAGTTCCAGTGCCTTATCCTCTTTTGATGAACAAAAATTTATTTGACAAACCTCTTCTTCAAGCTTCTTGGGCCTTCACCTCGGGCTTAAACTTGATGATCCCTGTGGGAAAAAGAAATCTACCACTACTAAAAAAAATGCCCAGTCAACCTTCAGCTTATTTGTACATTTCTACCTACCTACCCTATCAGCTGCAAGCTCCACTTGTAGTTCAGGCAACATGATATTTCCAAAACAGCCAATCAATTGTCTTATCTGATATTGGAGGCTCTTGACTGCATCCGACCTCAGAATAACCATGGTAGTGAGATGACCACATCAACTCATAATATACTTGATTTTCATAATGCAAATGAAAATGAAAGACCGGAGTGAAAAGCTTGTCCATATATTCACTTATAGGGTCAAAGAATACATGGTTATATTCACTTATAGGGTCTACATCTTTAGACAGCTGATTCTCAACCACACAAGGTTCTTTTGATATGCTATCGAACTGTTTTTCTGAATGATGCTCGCAAACAATGTAATTTTCCTCTGTATTATGATTATTATTTGAAGTAAGCTGTTGTAAGGAATTACAAAGTTGAACAAGCTTTTCCTCTGCCTGAGGGTCATAGAAGCTGTCTTCCAGCACTTCTTCTTGCTGTGTGCAATCGATTTCATACTCATGATGATCTGAAGCCTGACAAATCTGTTGCATCTCTACATCAATATCAAGGGATGAAACATGGTTTTCACAAATAAACCCCTGCTGATCTTCATGCTGCGTTTCATGGGATGTTATACTTTCTCCTTGGTGCTGGAATGCATTGTTATGAAGAGCCTCTAAAATTTCTTCATCCATAAATTCATCATCATCATAACAATCTTCCAAGTACTGAATAAGAGCTAAAGAATGTCTACAGCAGTCTTTGAGCAGCAATAAGGAAGGATAACATTCTTTATACATTTCACAGAATTCATCATGAAAACTAGCAAGTGAATATATTGAACCATTTTCCAGACTTTTATACCAAGACCATGCTTTTCCTTCTAAAGTGGTCATAAACATTTTCATGAGACAATCTTCAGGGAAATGAACCTTAAGACTGCGTACATGCATATGGAATTTAACCAAATGAAGAGCAGCATTATCCTTCTTTTCATCTTTGAATATTGGAAGATCCTCTAACCAATCAACCTTTGGCATAGGATTTGGAAAACCAGGGATATGAGACCGATTCATAGGAGCATACCTGACATTCATTCTTGCAGTGGAATTCATTTTGAAACTTCATCAAGCTACTGATCTTCTAGCAGTGGAGTCACCTTCCAATTTCTTATTCGATGTGTGGAGTCGCCAAGGTAGTTTTGCAGCCTCAAAAAGATGTCTGAGCTCCTGCTACCTTCAGAAGTTCAATCTTAAAATTTCGGGAATGAGTAATCTTCAGGCTCCCGGCAGACGCACCAAAATGTTATCACAAAATCAAGCACTGAAAGGCTGCTGATCAGTTAGACTCTGTGTAACTATTTCGAACCAGACTTTTGACTAAGGCTTAGCCTCCTTAGCCTGAGAGGGCTCTCTCAAAGGGTTATTGATTTTAAATATTGATGAGATGGCTAACTCTTGCAAAGTAAATTTAACATATAAAATGACTGGACAAACCTTACAAAAATTTCCATTGGGCTCATGGGGTTAATCATCATTTCAGCAAACTATAAAACCACTCATTCATAGAAGTCAGGGCATGTAATGTTTAAACACTCAAGACACCTCTCAAATAAATCTCAACTTAGAAATACACACAGGAAATCAGAGGAGCAGAGTGAATTCTGAGTGATTGTGTATCTATAAAGCTGTAAAACATAAAGGATAAAACAAAACCACATATATCTTGAGCATCTGAAACAATGTATGAATCCTGAGAAGAAAAAGCAGTCATTTGTATTACTGAAAACAAGTTCTTACATAAGCCAAAATAAACTCTGTTTCTCAAAAACATCCCACCTCCATTACATCAAAGTTTGATCTATATATAGAGATACACCCTTAACTAATTTGAGCTTCCTCCTCCAGCATGAGGGGAGCTCGATGACTGCTACTAATTACCCCTATCTACCATTTAACTAACTCATTAAATACATTAAGTGCTGAGCTGTAATTACAAAGAGTCCCAACTAAACTAAAACTCTAATTCTATCCTCCTCGTAACATGATTCTTTCTTGATCCTTGACACCTGTCTCCTTTCAGTTTGGCCGAGATAGCTGAGAGAAGGATGCAATGAACAAGCTAGCTTTGGATACTGAATGCGCTGATGGTTCATTAATCATAAGGATAAAACCCCTGTTTTTCCGGTCCTTGTCTCCCACCATTCCTCAAAAATTAAGCAGCATGTTCCCAGCTCTTTAATACCCCAAAAATAACGAGCATCACCATATTCCCAAATTTGTTGGAAGCTTTGTTGATTGAACAGGTGTATAAGCCAAAATTCTTCGTATGCATCTCCTTCCAAAACCCTAACAACCGGTAATAAAGTACCTTTATCAAAGCTTTAACTTAAGACAAAATATTTCACCTTTACAAAAGGCACACTTGTCATT
Source organism: Pinus tabuliformis (assembly GCA_031772625.1). Taxonomy (NCBI): domain Eukaryota; kingdom Viridiplantae; phylum Streptophyta; class Pinopsida; order Pinales; family Pinaceae; genus Pinus; species Pinus tabuliformis. Next base: position 1,200,328,994 of record CM062818.1, read on the forward strand.
ATCTAAATGGCTATGCTAGCCTCATGTGGTCTCCTTAATGTTCCTTAGGTATTTCCTTTGATAATTTTCTGATCCTACCATCAAACTGTTTGTTTTCATCATAAAACAACACCTACAGCAGTTTCGTAGCGCGCTACGAAATTGCTGTTTTTGCCAAAACAGTGTATATTTACCTTGAGGAATTTTCCGCTTGGACTTTTGATTCTTTTAACCCCCTTTACATGTGGCAGAGACCTATATGTCGTCAAAATAATGAAACTAAGCCAAAATTTAACAAAACTTAGAACAACACCTTTCAGTGAACAACAACATCAATTAGCAGCTATTTGACTTAGCTCTATCTTTAAGCTTTCAATTTGTTTCTTCTTGCTTCTAATCCCAGCTCTCAGTTGCCTGTTAACCATTCTGATGTATCTCACCTTCTTTTTCTTGCATTGCTGATATAATGTTAAGTGGAGATGACATGAAATATAAGCTTCTGTTCTGGCTGAAAAATAGGTCTTGGGACAGAGCCTATAACTTGTCGCAGAAAACGTATTTGGAAAAACTGAAGGAGGCTTTTGTGAAAAACTCCATGCTGAACAAAAACATCCTTTGGTTTTTTGAAAAACTACTCCAGCTGCCCAGAATCAATCCTTGAAGAAGATGTGTAAAACAGGAAATTAAAAACTGCACCTACAGCAGTTTCGTAGCGCAACTTTTAGTCACTCGTTTCTCCCAGCTCATAATCAATTTGAAGAAACTGAAAGAGGTTTTTCTAGTTCAGTATGTTAGGAATAAAAACCTCTTTCAATTTTCGAAAATATTCTTTCAGCTGCTCTAAATACCTCCTGGAAGTTGACTACTTAAATCAGAGAAATATGCCTGTAAAAAAACATCACCTACAGCATCTCATTAAAACTAATCTCGAGATATTCAAGTAATATCCCAATTTTAGCATCCTCTGATAATATTGACTGAACTTGCACCAAACACTAAACACCATCAGCAAGGCCAGCAAACAGATCTAAATGCTCTATGTCAACAGCAAGAACAAGCTCCTTAGGATATCTTTCTGTTCTTCAAGACTTTTTTGCAAATTATAAACAAGAAAAGGTGGCAAAAGCCCGTTCTTCCCAGAAGTCATACTGCCATCTTTATATCTTCATCTGAGGGTTTTAAGTGTACAACATGATCAACAGAAATCCGCTCTGCCTCCACAGTCCCTATGATGTTCTGATGGTGAAATTATTTTGAAACAAAACCGCGAATCTGTCTATTCTGCATCCACCTTCAGATATTGCAGTTGCATATTGAATTAATAACTGTTTGGAAGAGCTCCCTGTATGAACATTATCTTGCCAATGTAGCAGGATTAAAGGAAAAACCTTGGAATGAAACACAACAGTATTATTTGTATATTGATGATAAGATCCAGCACTGTGACATGTCGAGTCAGATATTCCCACAGAACCCATAGGAGACAGAGGTGATATGGGTGGGCTATGGTTGTGTTGTTTTGCTTCCCTGAATATAGCTTGCCTCTCAATATCAGGCAATGAACTCATTTCCCCAATTTCGTAGCGCAGCCAGTGCAAAATATGAATTATGCGCTATGAAACCACCTAAACATGTTGCGCTGTGAAACTACAAAAAGGCTTTATGCGCATCAAACTAACGTGAGCGGTTTTGAAATTTTGGCATTGGAATTTTCAGTGATAACAGTGGCTCCACTTGGGATAGTGTGCCCTTGTGGTACACTAAGAACCTGCAGTTCCAGTGCCTTATCCTCTTTTGATGAACAAAAATTTATTTGACAAACATCTTCTTCAAGCTTCTTGGGCCTTCACCTCGGGCTTAAACTTGATGATCCCTGTGGGAAAAAGAAATCTACCACTACTAAAAAAAATGCCCAGTCAACCTTGAGCTTATTTGTACATTTCTACCTACCTACCCTATCAGCTGCAAGCTCCACTTGTAGTTCAGGCAACATGATATTTCCAAAACAGCCAATCAATTGTCTTATCTGATATTGGAGGCTCTTGACTGCATCCGACCTCAGAATAACCATGGTAGTGAGATGACCACATCAACTCATAATATACTTGATTTTCATAATGCAAATGAAAATGAAAGACCGGAGTGAAAAGCTTGTCCATATATTCACTTATAGGGTCAAAGAATACATGGTTATATTCACTTATAGGGTCTACATCTTTAGACAGCTGATTCTCAACCACACAAGGTTCTTTTGATATGCTATCGAACTGCTTTTCTGAATGATGCTCACAAACAATGTAATTTTCCTCCGTATTATGATTATTATTTGAAGTAAGCTGCTGTAAGGAATTACAAAGTTGAACAAGCTTTTCCTCTGCCTGAGGGTCATAGAAGCTGTCTTCCAGCACTTCTTCTTGCTGTGTGCAATCGATTTCATACTCATGATGATCTGAAGCCTGACAAATCTGCTGCATCTCTACATCAATATCAAGGGATGAAACATGGTTTTCACAAATAAACCCCTGCTGATCTTCATGCTGCGTTTCATGGGATGTTATACTTTCTCCTTGGTGCTGGAATGCATTGTTATGAAGAGCCTCTAAAATTTCTTCATCCATAAATTCATCATCATCATAACAATCTTCCAAGTACTGAATAAGAGCTAAAGAATGTCTACAACAGTCTTTGAGCAGCAATAAGAAAGGATAACATTCTTTATACATTTCACAGAATTCATCATGAAAACTAGCAAGTGAATATATTGAACCATTTTCCAGACTTTTATACCAAGACCATGCTTTTCCTTCTAAAGTGGTCATAAACATTTTCATGAGACAATCTTCAGGGAAATGAACCTTAATACTGCGTACATGCATATGGAATTTAACCAAATGAAGAGCAACATTATCCTTCTTTTCATCTTTGAATATTGGAAGATCCTCTAACCAATCAACCTTTGGCATAGGATTTGGAAAACCAGGGATATGAGACCGATTCATAGGAGCATACCTGGCATTCATTCTTACAGTGGAATTCATTTTGAAACTTCATCAAGCTACTGATCTTCTAGCAGTGGAGTCACCTTCCAATTTCTTATTCGATGTGTGGAGTCGCCAAGGTAGTTTTGCAGCCTCAAAAAGATGTCTGAGCTCCTGCTACCTTCAGAAGTTCAATCTTAAAATTTCGGGAATGAGTAATCTTCAGGCTCCCGGCAGACGCACCAAAATGTTATCACAAAATCAAGCACTGAAAGGCTGCTGATCAGTTAGACTCTGTGTAACTATTTCAAACCGGACTTTTGACTAAGGCTTAGCCTCCTTAGCCTGAGAGGGCTCTCTCAAAGGGTTATTGATTTTAAATATTGATGAGATGGCTAACTCTTGCAAAGTAAATTTAACATATAAATTGGCTGGACAGACCTTACAAAGATTTCCATTGGGCTCATGGAGTTAATCATCATTTCAGCAAACTATAAAACCACTCATTCATAGAAGTCAGGGCATGTAATGTTTAAACACTCAAGACACCTCTCAAATAAATCTCAACTTACAAATACACACAGGAAATCAGAGCAGCAGAGTGAATTCTGAGTGATTGTGTATCTATAAAGCTGTAAAACATAAAGGATAAAACAAAACCACATATATCTTGAGCATCTGAAACAATGTATGAATCCTGAGAAGAAAAAGCAGTCATTTGTATTACTGAAAACAAGTTCTTACATAAGCCAAAATAAACTCTGTTTCTCAAAAACATCCCACCTCCATTACATCAAAGTTTGATCTATATATAGAGATACACCCTTAACTAATTTGAGCTTCCTCCTCCAGCATGAGGGGAGCTCGATGACTGCTACTAATTACCCCTATCTACCATTTAACTAACTCATTAAATACATTAAGTGCTGAGCTGTAATTACAAAGAGTCCCAACTAAACTAAAACTCTAATTCTATCATCCTCGTAACATGATTCTTTCTTGATCCTTGACACCTGTCTCCTTTCAGTTTGGCCGAGATAGCTGAGAGAAGGATGCAATGAACAAGCTATCTTTGGATACTGAATGCGCTGATGGTTCATTAATCATAAGGATAAAACCCCTGTTTTTCCGGTCCTTGTCTCCCACCATTCTTCAAAAATTAAGCAGCATGTTCCCAGCTCTTTAATACCCCAAAAATAACGAGCATCACCATATTCCCAAATTTGCTGGAAGCTTTGTTGATTGAACAGGTGTATAAGCCAAAATTCTTCGTATGCATCTCCTTCCAAAACCCTAACAACCGGTAATAAAGTACCTTTATCAAAGCTTTAACTTAAGACAAAATATTTCACCTTTACAAAAAGGCACACTTGTCATTATCTGAATGGCTATGCTAGCCTCATGTGGTCTCCTTAATGTTCCTTAGGTATTTCCTTTGATAATTTTCTGATCCTACCATCAAACTGTTTGTCTTCATCATAAAACAACACCTACAGCAGTTTCGTAGCGCGCTACGAAACTGCTGTTTTTGCCAAAACAGTGTATATTTACCTTGAGGAATTTTCCGCTTGGACCTTTGATTCTTTTAACCCCCTTTACATGTGGCAGAGACCTATATGTCCTCAAAATAATGAAACTAAGCCAAAATTTAACAAAACTTAGAACAGCACCTTTCAGTGAACAACAACATCAATTAGCAGCTATTTGACTTAGCTGTATCTTTAAGCTTTCAATTTGTTTCTTCTTGCTTCTAATCCCAGCTCTCAGTTGCCTGTTAACCATTCTGATGTATCTCACCTTCTTTTTCTTGCATTGCTGATATAATGGTAAGTGGAGATGACATGAAATATAAGCTTTTGTTCTGGCTGAAAAATAGGTCTTGGGACAGAGCTTATAACTTCTCGCAGAAAACGTATTTGGAAAAACTGAAGGAGGCTTTTGTGAAAAACTCCATGCTGAACAAAAACCTCCTTTGGTTTTTTTAAAAACTACTCCAGCTGCCCAGAATCAATCCTTGAAGAAGATGTGTAAAACAGGAAATTAAAAACTGCACCTACAGCAGTTTCGTAGTGCAAGTTTTAGTCACTCGTTTCTCCCAGCGCATAATCAATTTGAAGAAACTGAAAGAGGTTTTTCTAGTTCAGTATGTTAGGAATAAAAACCTCTTTCAATTTTCGAAAATATTCTTTCAGCTGCTCTAAATACCTCCTGGAAGTTGACTACTTAAATCAGAGAAATATGCCTGTAAAAAAACATCACCTACAGCATCTCATTAAAACTAATCTCGAGATATTCAAGTAATATCCCAATTTTAGCATCCTCTGATAATATTGACTGAACTTGCACCAAACACTAAACACCATCAGCAAGGCCAACAAACAGATCTAAATGCTCTATGTCAACAGCAAGAACAAGCTCCTTAGGATATCTTTCTGTTCTTCAAGACTTTTTTGCAAATTATAAACAAGAAAAGGTGGCAAAAGCCTGTTCTTCCCAGAAGTCATACTGCCATCTTTATATCTTCATCTGAGGGTTTTAAGTGTGCAACATGATCAACAGAAATCCGCTCTTCCTCCACAGTCCCTATGATGTTCTGATGGTGAAATTATTTTGAAACAAAACCGCGAATCTGTCTATTCTGCATCCACCTTCAGATATTGCAATTGCATATTGAATTAATAACTGTTTGGAAGAGCTCCCTGTATGAACATTATCTTGCCAATGTAGCAGGATTAAAGGAAAAACCTTGAGAACGAAACACAACAGTATTATTTGTATATTGATGATAAGATCCAGCACTGTGACATGTCGAGTCAGATATTCCCACAGAACCCATATGAGACAGAGGTGATATGGGTGGGCTATGGTTGTGTTGTTTTGCTTCCCTGAATATAGCTTGCCTCTCAACATCAGGCAATGAACTCATTTCCCCAATTTTGTAGCGCAGCCAGTGCAAAATATGAATTATGCGCTACGAAACCACCTAAACATGTTGCGCTGCGAAACTACAAAAAGGTTTTATGCGCATCAAACTAACGTGAGCGGTTTTGAAATTTTGGCATTGGAATTTTCAGTGATAACAGATCCATTGCGATAAGCGACAATGATTATGGGTAGACCCGATGGGAGTTTGGGACGTGATTATAAATATTTGAAGTCTGGGAACTATGTTTTCTGTGGACTTTCCCGTGTTTTCACAACATTCTTTATGTAAACAGAGAACGACTGTTACTAAGGATTTCAAGCGCCGATTGCCCCTTACGTTACAGAAATGGTGGCCACCTCCCATTTTGGTGTTAAGCAATAATTGTATAATGCCTGGAAGAGGGATTCGAAGCGGACAAAGGCCGGGGAGACCGAGAGACAAGAATTTGAAACGAACAGGCAGCGCTATTTGGCTTTTAAGCCATGAATGTAAAAGATTGTGCGCTGCTGAGTTGTTGAACGGTGGCCAAGTCATTGTGTGTTGCTGCTGAATTTTTGGTGGCCGAGTTGATGTGGAAGGTTGTTGTTGGGGTTTTGCTATGAAGCAGAAGCCAAAGAGGCAGCGTAGAAGCCAAAAAGGCAGCACAAAAGAAAAAGAGTAGCTGAGGGAGCCTTTTGGGTCACTTGAAGTTCAAGTGAAAAGCCAGAGAGCGTGAAGGTTGCAGAAGGCAGAAAGAAGCCAGAGCAAAGAGCCAAAGAGCCAGAGTTAGAGCCAAGAGCCAGAACCAGAGCCAAAGAGCCAGAGTCAGAGCCAAGAGCCAAAGAGCCAGAGCCAAGAGCCAGAGCTTCAAGAGCCAGAGGGGATTAAATGGTGTCTGAACCCACTGTTTTTTGTACAAAACAGTAAGAGTTGGGCCAAGAGCTTGTAAAAAAGACTTACACCATAATCCCAGAGAGCCTAGTTGAGTTGACTAGAGCTCATGGAGACGTAGCCCAAGAGTTGTGGGTGAACTCCTAATTAATTTGTTGTCTTATGTGTTTGTTTTTACTGCTGCATTATTCACTGTTATATGCATTTATATATTAGTTTAAGCACATTCACATATCAGCACAAACAACAGGCTCTAAAACATATAATCAGTTTAAAACAATTATCAGCATACAGTATATTATCAGGCATCTCTTAATTTCGTATTGTTTAATCATTAAAGACTTGGGAATATTCAAGCTTTGGAAGTGGGAGAGGTTCTTGTAAGCTAGACAAGAAGCCTAAGTGCCCCATTTTCAAATCAGGTGGTATCGAAGCTTATGATTGATTAACCCCACCTTCAAAGAAGGTTATATCAGAATGCTTGATTGAAAAAGCAAAGACTTCTTGTCTAAAAGGTGTTTGAAAAGCAAGAGGCTGATTGTATGCTTGTTTTGCAGACTAACTATTTTCTAAGTTTGCAGAGGTAAAGGGAAAGTTGTTGATAGCTCAGTCCAGGAAGGACAAATAGGAATAAGGGTTGAAGGCATTCTTCTATCCCAAGGACCTCAAGGCAATCCAAAGCACAAGGGGTTGCTTAAATAAGTTCTTTATTTATCTTGTTGAAGTTTTTTTGTTCATTGGCATAATGAGAACTTCTACAAGTGGGTCCTCAAATTCTACGTTCTTCACAAGATTCCTTGACGAAGACATGAAGCAAGAATTGTCCACCATGACGGATATGGTGAGAGAAATGTATGAGGATGGAAGGAAGAGCAACATGCTTAGAAAGAAACTGAATTCCATGAAGGAAAAGAAGCAGTTGCTTGCTGACAAATTGCAGGAAATGGAGAGGCAACTTCATATTGCAAATATGAACCTAAAAAGGATGCATGAGTTGGAGTCAAAACTCTTTGTTGCCCAAGAAGCCTTAGTCAAGTATCAGCTTGAAGAAGAGGTAAGCCATTCGATTTTGTCTTCAAATCCTTCTAAGAATGCTTGTATTGGTTCTTTTGAAAAGCATACTAAAGGCGTAGGTTCCAAGCTAATGTCCAAGATGGGCTATGAAGGAAAGGGCTTGGGAAAGCATGCACAAGGTATTGTTGAACCAATAATGGTTGAGGAAAGGCCTAAGTATTTAGGTCTTGGCTATGGACAGTCTTATGGAGAGAGTTCCAAAGCTGCCATGAAGGCCATTGAAACCGTTCCAAGAAGGAGTTTCATTGTAGGTCCTCTATCTCAAGAGTGTGAAGATTGTGTTCAGGAGGAATGCAATGGCTTGAAACATCATTTGCAGGATGCAGGTGTTCAGAAGCACACCCTTGAACCAAAGAGTTGTGGAAACTCTAACAACCTTGAAGAGATTGATGGGATTCCAAAGGGAGCCACTTCTTCATTTGCTTCACCTCCTTATGAAGACAATAAAGGTGAAAGAGGCAGGTATAAATCTAGTTCTAAACATTTTCCTTTTGATTTTTTCAAAGCATGAAACATTTCCACATAGATATGGGAAAGAGTTGCCTGTTCCTTTTGTTTTTTGGATAACCATCATGTTTCTAGATGTTGGAAGATAATGGCCACATACAGGAATCTTTTGAAGGAAAAGAAGCAAAAAGCCAAAGGTCCATTGGAAAAGGCAAATCATTCTATCAAGAGGATGCACATGTGTTGCACTTACTGCCATAAGCAAGGGCATCTTGCTAAAAGATGTTGGAATTTGAATCCAGCAATGCTTCCACCAAAGCTAAAGAAAGTGGAAAGAGAAGATGGCAGAAATGGAAGTGAAGATTCCATGAATGATGTGTCTCAAAATGATTCACATGTTGATGCTGATGTGCAGGCAAGGGTAGTACCTTTGAAAGAGATTGGTAAGGAATAGTTAGAGTTCTTATCCGATTAAGATTGTATGTCTATTGATACATCTACATTGTATTTCATTACAACTTCGAAAGTACAGTGTTCTTAAGTGAAAGTTGAAGGATGAAATGCATGCATGAGCATGAGATGCATGAGCACAGGGATGTTGATGATTTCCTTGTTTTTGAACATGTATGTGTAATTAACTTGCAGGGTTGATTGCTTTGACATGCATGTGATGCCATGTTGACTTGAAAGAAGTTAACTTGGTCTCCAAATGGAGATAATGATGAAGTGTTTCATCTTTTGAAAAAGAGTCCTAATGGTCTTTTTCTAAATGATTGACTTAAGGGTCATCTGTTTAAAGGCATGTTTTGTGGGCTTGTTGTCTAGTCCATCATTTGTATGTAGATGTAAGACATGGAGGTGTTCACAAGATGTGAAAATCTGTTTCTTTTGTTGAAGTAGGAGTTTAGTCCATCCAGTTGTTGTATGTATGCCTGTTGTTGTTAACAGTTGTTGTTGGCAGCTTGTCAAACAGGTACAAATAAAAGTTTTGTGGAGTAGATGTACTTCACATTTTTTGAGGCACCTTAGATCAATGATCAAAGCAAAGAAGATCAAACTACCTTCTATGACCAGTTCAGCAGAAGTTCTGCAGGAAGGCAAGGAGGAAGATAGTTCTTCTCAAGAAGACCAGCCCATCCAGAGAAGGGAAGTGGTCAAAAACTTTGGTTCAGAGGCACTATGCAAAGGCAAGTTTAGGGAGGCTGAAAGAAGAGGGTGAGTCACTCTCATTTACTGTTCAGATCAGTATATCAGTCCTATTCTTGGGAAGGCGTGATCCAAAATGGATCCTCGATAAACCTCTAAATCTAAAAGACTTCATGCAAGAGGTAAAAGGTGCCAAATGGCACAAATTTTTTGTAAATCATAGGAAAATGAAAATTTTAGGCTGCTCTCAGAAATAGTCTCATTGCATAGATATTCTCATTCTGAATCCAACGCAATTTGAACGGACCAAAACAGACTGCGAATGAAGGATTTATCATAAAATGAAAATTGCTCAATGTCCTTAGAAAAGGAGGCAATTTCATTAAATTTTGAACTATATTGAAAATTTTGTTTTTTAGTATAGGCTCACGGACCAATCCATAGCTAACACATAGCAAGCTAGGATTAGGCCACGTGGCCCTGTTTGATTGGTCAAAGAGGAAATATCGCATTGGCGGATAACACTATCGGAGGCTGAAAACATGAAGAAAAACCATGAAATAGAGCTATCAGAGGCTTAAACAATGGTTGAACAGGGGCCATCAGATCTGGCCGATAAACGGTCCATATCTAATCGACATATCGCATCGGCAGTGAAAGGCGGATCCGCAATCGCAATCGGCGTTGGCATGAACCATGTATATGGGGAGGCCTCAGACTTGTGCGATTTGCAATTGCGACTTGTCGCATTGTAGTATCGCGTCAGCACAACACATTGGAGTGGGGCCATATATGATATATATGGGCGATCCATTGGACCGGGCCCGATAACATTATAAGCCATATTGTATGGATCGTGAGATCCGTCAAATGCCATTTTTCAATGTATTTACGCATATTTCATTATTTAACAAAATACAAAGGGACAGAGCCATTGCGATAAGCGACAACAATTATGGGCAGACCCGATGGGAGTTTGGGACGCGATTATGAATATTTGAAGTTCAGGAACTGTGTTTTCTGCGGACTTTCCCGTGTTTTCACAACGTTCTCTGTGTAAACAGAGAATGACTGTTACTAAGGATTCCAAGTGCCGATTTCCCCTTACGTTACAGAAATGGTGGCCACCTCCCCTTTTGGCGTTAAGAAATGATTGTATAATGCCTAGAAGAGGGATTCAAAGCGGATAGAGGCCGGGGAGACTGAGAGACAAGAATCTGAAATGAACAGGTAGCGTGATTTGGCTTTTAAGCCATGAATGTAAAATACTGTGGGCTGTTGAGTTGTTGAACGGTGGCCAAGTTGTTGTGTGTTGCTGCTGAATTGTTGGTGGCCGAGTTGCTGTGGAAGGTTGTTGTTGGGGTTTTGTTGTGAAGCAAAAGCCAAAGAGGCAGCGTAGAAGCCAAAGAGGTAGCGCAGAAGAAAAAGAGCAGCTGAGGGAGCCTTTGGGGTCACTTGAAGTTCAAGTGAAAAGCCAGAGAGCGTGAAGGTTGCAGAAGGCAGAAAGAAGCCAAAGCAAAGAGCCAAAAAGCCAAAGAGCCAGAGTCAGAGCCAAGAGCCAGAACCAAGAGCCAAAGAGCCAGAGCAAAGAGAAAAGAGCCAAGAGTCAGAGCTTCAAAAGCTAGAGGGGATTAAACGGTGTCTGAACCCACTGTTTTTATACAAAACAACAAGAGTTGGGCCAAGAGCTTGTAAAAAAGACTTACACCATAATCCCAAAGAGCCTAGTTGAGTTGACTAGAGCTCACAAAGATGTAACCCAAGAGTTGTGGGTGAACTCCTAATTAATTTGTTGTCTTATGTGTTTCTTTTTACTACTGCATTATTCACTGTTATATGCATTTATATATCAGTTTAAGCACATTCACATATCAACACAAACAACAGACTCTAAAACATATAATCAGTTTAAAACAATTATCAACATACACTATATTATCAAGCATCTCTTAATTCCGCATTAGTTAATCATTAAAGACTTGGGAATATTCAAGCTTTGGAAGTGGGAGAGGTTCTTATAAGCTAGACAAGAAGCCTAAGTTCCCCATTTTCATATCAATTAAAAGATGAGGACTTCAATGATACATTTCAAGAGCTACAAGGACAAGTTCATTAAGATAAATGACACAACAAGTTTAACTACACTCGCTAAGGTAGATTGCACTAAAATCTAGATAAGCTTTGTGTGACTGACATTGGGGAGGAATGTTGTGACTATCCTCAAGATTGGGTGATTCGACAGATTGATAGAGAGATCCTTGTTGTGGACATCTCAACGTACTGAGATGAGTTCACTTAAGACACTCTCACATTGTTAAAGGTTAGACCATGACCTGAGGTACGACTCAGATTGCTTGCCTAAGGGATTAGCTACCCCTCGCTATGCAAGACATGACCAATATGGTATGGGTGCACACATACCACAACTCCAGTAGGCTGGCTAACGTGCATGTGATGAGGCCAATTGAGTATCCATAGGATGGTCATCCTGGATTGGAGTGATGTTATAACACCCATATGATGATATGGTGGTCCTCTGGATGGAGTGATGTTATAACACCATCGAGTAGGCTAGCTAACGTGCATGTGATGAGGCTAGTTGAGTAGCCATAGGATGGTCATATTGGATTGGAGTGATGTTATAACACCCAGATGATGATATGGTGGTCCTTCGGATGGTGTGATGTTATAACACCATGGTCCTCCTGACTAGAGTTGACAATAGGTGGTCCTCCTGGATTGGAGTGACGTTATAACACCCAGATGTTGGTATGGTTGTCATATGGATGGAGCGATGTTATAACACCATGGTCCTCCTAACTAGAGTTGACGATATGTGGCCCTCCTAGATTGGAGTGGTGTTATAACACCTAGATAATGATATGGTGGTCCTCTAGATGGAGTGATGTTATAACACAATGGTCCTCCAAAGTGGAGTTGATGATAGGAGGTCCACCGGATTGACATGATGTTATAACACCTCAATAACTATATGGTGGTCCTCCTGGAATGGAGTGATTTTATAACACAATAGATGATGATAAGGTGGTCCTCCTAGATTAGAATGATGCTATAACACTGTTGACGGTGTTGGACCTGCCAACATTCAGGGGATCTCCCCGGTATGAAGTCCCAACTAGACCTCACACCGTCTAGTGTAGGAGTCCCATCCAGTATGATGGCCCAGTTGCCATTGTCTTAAAGGTTTTCCTTATCTCTTGCTTGTCAGCACATGAGAGTGGTCTGCTTTATCTTCGAACAGTGAGTTTCGCGTGACTGGTGAGTGTTTAGTGTTACTCATGTCATGGTTCTTTCACTGCAGAGGGAGAGGGTGGAGGTGAGTCTCAAGTCAAAAGGGAGTAGTCCCAACTCTGTCAAAGGCACACAACACAATAGGACATGCGCAACTTCCGGTGGAGTAGTCCACATGGATGCGACAATCAAAAACACATAGTGAATGGATAGTGCGCACAATACCCAACAAAGTAGTACACATGAGTGCGACAGTCGTTATAAAATTTTTATGACAATGGTTTTTTCACGTGTCCGGTGGGATAGCCCACACGGGCGGGACAATGTTAACAAATTATACAACACATTTTCGTAAGCATATGTATTAGAACAATCGAAATAGTTCAACTGTTTAACACGGGTTAAAGAAACATGCATTACAGGTGTCCAAAGAATAGTCTTACAAACAAATAAAATACATGTGTGAAAACGTGTTCAAAGGATTCTCTTCCTTCCCTATCAAACTGACCTAACGTGCTTTATTGATTTGAGTTTGGAGGATCGAAACAATAAGTAGAACTTTAACATAGAGTCTTCAATCCAGCTATCACTTAAAGAAAGCGATGTTCATGAAGCCACTACTGGACTAGGCTTGGAATTGGCTTTGCCTCTTATGTTTACTATAACGGCCTGTTATCAGGCTTCTGAATTAAGCGAAAGTTCCAAGGCACATTGGTACACCATACATCACTAACCCCCGATAGCAAGGCGTTAGAGCCACTGCTCGCTCCTCAAAGAAAATATTACAGACTCTCAAGGCTATGTGGGAGGAGCCAAGGTGAAAATCATTTTGCATGTACAAATGAGGGGTATTTATAGCCAAGGGTAAAACTAGCCCTTGTGACTGTTCGACTTCCCTCATGACTGTTTGACTTACATGACTCTTCAACTTTACATGACTCTTAAGATTTACATGTGGGTCTCGTGGACTTCCATGTGACATTACATTGATTACAACATTATGGCCCATAGTAGTGATGTGGTTGAGATGACTTATGACATGACTCGACACAACAGAGCTGGTATGTTTAGGCTGGTAGTGGTGTGCATGTCGAGCTGTAGTGCTATTGAGTGATGGATGTGCTCTTAGTGTATCATCTCTTCACCTTCGCATGGCAAGGTGTGCGGAGTCTTCGATGGTCTTGGTGTTCGCTTGATGTTGCATGTGCATGTCGCTCCTTTGCTTGTACTTTGGCATGCTTCATGTTTTCATCTGTTCGTGAACAAGTCTCCTTGCATGCCCTCCCTATTCATCCTGTTTGTCATCGCGCCATGTCTCTTCCATGTACATGTATCTGCAATCAATCATGACGAGACGACATCAAATCCAAAAATCTCCTAGTCTACCATGATGCATTGTCGTTCACTTTTGGATGCAAGTAACTGGGAGAGAGGACAAGACTTTGCCATTGTGCAAGGCAGATTTCAAGTCGAGATACAAGTTCCAAGCACTGTCCATGCAAATTGTGCAGAGCTCACTGGGAGGCTGAGATGGACTATCCAGATCAGAAGTGACTTTCTGCGGGATCTAGCTCATTTGGAGGGCATATCTGTGCGATCTTTTAAGGGAGACAGTGCAGGCAGCAAGGGGAGACTAGCAAAAAAAAATGCACAATTTCTCTGGGGAGCTAGCAGCGGGCTACAAGAGGATGCTGACAAAAATTGCTTAATTTTTCTAGGGAGATGGCAGCGGGCTGCAAAAGGTTGCTGGCAAAAGCTAGGCAGAGATAGGAAGCTAGCCTACTGGACATCCCTACGCATTTTCGGAGCTGAGAAGGATGTTGGGCAGCTAGGATACTACTCATGAAAACTACACAGGCTTTAGGGTGAGCAGCAGGTCGACTAACAGAGTGACTAGCTTGAAAAACTGCGCAATTTTTTAGCGCAGTGTAGTGACGGACACAGTGTCTGTCCAATATGTCTGCGTAGTTTCTTTAGTCAGCGGAAGCGGACATGCTTGGTAGCATCTGTGCAATATTTTGGAGGAGTGAGGCTCGGGGTCACTGCCTGGTCAAACTCTCTGGTTGACCAGCTAGAGATTTGGTTGATGTGCTTGCGGGTAGCGAAGATTGAGATGGCTTGTTGGGAAACTTCTGCGATTTTCTGGGTGAGAGTTGGTCGAGTCGATTCTAGGATTGCGAAGTGCAGACTGCTTGGAAGGCAGCCCCAAGCTCTCTGCAATTCTGGGAAGCGGTACATGATCAGTGAGAGATGAAATTGTGCAATGCAGCTCAACAGAGGTCCGGCTATTGGAGGATGGTATGGTTGACAGAGTTTCAAAAAAATTCCAAGTGTGTGAATGAGTGACTTCGTACATGCATGACCTCACGAACACACACTCAACATGACTTGACAACAAGACACCTCAAACCATCAAGACAACATACACTCAATGTGACTAACCGACGGTGCGAGCGACAAGCGTGACACTTGTGATAGATCGTTGAATGACTGCGGTGATGCTTGTGTGACACTGCATACAACTTCCTGTGTGAGTGCGATAGATTCTTACATAGTGAATCCAACATGTACACATGAAGAGGGACCTTGTGCATAGCCAGGACATGACTGCAAGCATGAAATTGTGACCAACATGCAAAAATTTGTTCGATGAACAGTCAAGCGAGGAGTGTGTAAACACTCAACACAAGCTCATGGGATGAGCCCAAGTGCTTGCAAACATCAAGGAAAAACCCAAGGAAGGCTCTGAAATTGGATGCAGGCCAAAATTTTGGAAGGTGTTACAGCTGCTACAACACTTGGCGACACACTAGTTGAATTCCAGTTTCTCTGTTTTAGTCCACTGACAGCACAGGGCCTTGGTCTTTTAGAGAGTATTGAATCATTGTGCAGGTTACTTTGGCTTCCCCACTTAACCCATGGACAGACATGGTTCACCTTTTGCCAACTTAGTCAAACACAACAACAAGTTTCAACTTGATCACAGTGTTTCAAAATCAGGAAGGGTAGTTTGGCTTGCAAGTTAAAAAAATTTAGAGTATAAGTTTTCATCTTTGGTGTTGCTCCGCTACCAGCAGGCCTGGAGAGTACCCCGACGGAGTCACGCAAGAACACACGCATTGCCCCACTGCCAGCGAGCCTGGTCAGTACCCCAGTGGAGTTGCATGATTCACCTCTCTGCGTAGGAAGCATTTCTCTTCTTTCGCCTTTGCATTATTTTTATAAAGAGGACTGTGCATAGGCACTTATTTATTTTTGGGGTAGAAGAGGGATCTCGACTTATTGAGAGCAGAAGAGGTTGTTCCTTCAAAGAAGCATGTAAGAACTATGACATAGGTTTTATTGTTTAGATTTTCTCCTTCTTTGCTTGTACTAGTTGGATGAGCTTGAACACATAGAGCAGAAGGCTAAGTGCAGGCATGGGGTTTCCCAGTGTGGACATAGGTTCATGGTTGGACCCAAGCTTCCCTTGCAGACGAGTTGTATTTTCTGTCAAGACTTCATTAGCCGAAGGTTACAACCAAGCATAGAGAAGTCAGACGCAACAGTGGCCAAGTGCTGTAGTGTCACTCGACTCTTTAGATCTCAACCACATACTCATTCAAAAGCCAGAACTCAGTAGAGGGCAACACTTATTTACAAAACCAAAAATAGCATGACATTAAACAAACAAAACAAAAATAGTAAGCAAAGAAAAAAAGCAAAACAATAAGCAGTAAACAGACTATGTACATGGCACGGGGCGCATCTCCGGCTTACTGAAAATAATTTTTGAGATCTTGGTCGTTGACAGGAAGGTTGTCAATCCTCCCGTCAAGTGATTGCAGAAGATGTGTGTGGCGGCCAAGCTTCTCACGTACAGTGCACGGACCAATCCACAGGGACTGGAATTTTGTATGCTTGCCTTTGTCTTCATGGGGTTTGTCCCATTTCAAGACTAAGTCACCAACATTGAAGTTAGCGTTCCTTGCAAACTTCTTGTTGAACCATCTCTTGATATGGTTCTAGTGGAGTGTAAACTTTTCTTTTGATTTCATCCTTTCTTCTTGTAGTTTGTGAAGTGTATCCATCCTACACTGTACTAGTAGACAAGGCTTTCATTGGGATTCTTGGGACAACTGAAGCGCAGACAATTAGATGTTTGGCAGTAGGATGGCTTCTTTGCCATAAACCAGGAAGTATGGTGAAGTATTCAGAGAGGGTTTGGGTGTTACACAGTCAACCCATAAGGCATTCATCAAGGCAGAGTTCCAGTTACGCTGCTCAGAGTAAATGGTATTTTTGATAATGCGTATAAGGTTTTTATGCATGGATTCTGTGAGACCATTTCCTTGCGGATAGTAGTTATATGAGTGTTTCAGCACAATACCATATTGCAATGCAAAATCATAAATGTTCAAAGATGAGAAATAAGTTGCATTGTCAAACATAAGTTATACCGAAATGCAAAAACGTGAGATGATGTTCTTCTTGTAGTTTGTGAAGTGTATCCATCCTACATTGAACTAGCAGACAAGGCTTTCCTTGGGATTCTTGGGACAACTGAAGCGTAGACAAGTAGATGTTTGGCAGTAGGATGGCTTCTTTGCCATAAACCAGGAAGTATGGCGAAGTATTCAGAGAGGGTTTGGGTGTTACGTGGTCAACCCATAAGGCATTCGTCAAGGCAGAGTGCCAGTTACGCTGCTCAGAGTAAATGATCTTTTTGATAATGCGTATAAGGTTTCTATTTGTGGATTCTGCGAGACCATTTCCTTGCAGGTAGTAGTTATATGAGTGTTTCAGAACAATACCATATTGCAATGCAAAATCATAAAGCTTCAAAGATGAGAAATAAGTTGCATTGTCAAACACAAGTTCTATCGGAACGCAAAAATAGAGATGATGTTCTGTTGGAGGAAGCTGATGACTTCTTGTTCATTCACATGCTTGAGAAAAACTGCTTCTGTCCACCGCGTGAAGTAATTAGTTGCTATCAATATGTAGCAATGTTTTTTTACGAATGTGGGAAAATTTCCCCGTTGATGTCCAAGCCCCATTGTTGGAACGATTCAGTCACTGCAATAGGGTGCAGCGGGGCTGTTGACCTTCGTGTTATGTCGACACATCGTTGACAGACCGGGCACTTGCGGGTGTAGGCGTGTGCATCCTTGAACAATGTGGACCAGTATAAACCAGCTCGCATAACTTTGTGTGCATTGGTATTTCCCGCAAAGTGGCCCCCGACTGGTCCGTCATGTAGATCATAAAAAACCTTCTCTGATTTATGTGCCTCCAGGCACCTAAGGAAGATTCTGTTACTGTGCTTTATGTAAAGCACTCTGTGCACCAACTAATAGGCTAAAGCTTTAAGGCGTAGTGCCCTTTTCTGTCTCATGGAGAAGTGAGAGGGTATGGCTCCATGCTCAAGGTACTGGTGCAAATCTTCGTACCAAGAGTTTCCACATGCCGTGGGTGGTGCTCGCTCTACATCATACATTTCGATTTCCTGCTCTGAACCAACGAACTCTTCTTCTTCCTCCTATCCTTGGACTGCCTCAGCTGCGAGACTACAGAGACCATGACCCTTGACAGTGTGAACTAGTTTGATGTCAAGATCATACTCTTGCAAGCCTGTCATCCAGTTCGCATGTCGTTCACCCACCTCTTTCTATACGAGAAGTGATGAGACTGTTGGGTGAGGCACATAAAATATGCAATGGTTCTTCAACAAGTAGGGTTTGAAGTGTTTCACCACCTTGTATACTACATATGCTTGTTTGTCAATGACGGGGTAGTTGAGTTCGGGTCCCTGCATGCTTGCACTCATGAAGGAGATGGGACGTTCGTCGTTCAGCTCATCCTTCTGAGTGAGTACTGCAGCAAGCAAGTTGTCAGAGGCAAAGGTGTATAGCAAGAAATCTTTGTTGAAATCTGGGTTGTAAAGTGCAAGCGCTTCTACTATAGCCTACTTGATATGGGTGAATGCATTATTTTCCCTCTTGCCCCAGCTGTAGACTGCATCCTTCTTGATCATGTCTTGCATTGGTTTCACTATCTATGCATAGTCCGAGATGAACTTCTGGAGGAAGTTTATCTTTCCCAAGAAGGATTACATTACTTTCTTATTAGCTGGGTGAGGGATCTGTGTAATGGTCTGGAACTGGTCTGGATCAACCTTGATCCCGCTTCTGGCAATGATGTGCCCAAGGAGGCTCTCCTCAAACACTACAAATACACTTTTTTGGGATTCAAGGAAATCCCATATTTCCGGCATTGCTCAAAGATTTTCTTCAGGTGGTGTATGTGGTCTGATCATTTTCTGGAAAACACAGTCACATCATCGAGGTATACCACTACGCTCTGTCTAATGAGTCCGCGGAAGGCGATGTCCATGGCGCGTTGAAAGGTTGCGCCTGCATTCACAAGCCAAAATTGCATTCGTATGTATGTGAACGTACCCCACTTGGTACGGAATGTAGTTTTGAGTCGATCAGGTTCCACTACCAGGACCTGATTATATCCTAAAAACCCGTCAAGTAAGGAAAACATTTCTACCCCAGATACTGTCTGTAAAATATGCTCCATAGATGACACGGGGTAATTGTCTTTGTCCGAGGCGTGGTTCAAGTTTCGGAAATCAACGCACAAGTGGATCTCCTCGGACTTATTTCATATAGGAACAAGGTTAGAAACCCATGTGGAATGACGAACTTGGTATATGATCCGTGCATACAATTCTCTTTCTGTATGAGGGGTTCAAGTGACGGATGCACTTTTCTCAGCTTCTGCTGAAATGGCTTGACCCCTTCTTTGATTGGAATGACATGTTGGATTATTCGCGTGTTGTAAGATTTTAGATCATCATATGTCCAAGGGAACACATCCCAATATTGTTTGAACAGGCGAACAAAGGCTTGTCACTCCTGCTGCGTGCAACACGTACTAAGATTGATGAACTTCAGATCTTATTCTGTTCCTAGGTTTATCTGTTCATGCATCATGGTGGAGCTGTGGGTTTTGTTGTTCCTTAGCCCCTGAAATTGGTTCTGCAAGTCATAGATCTTTTCCAAAGATACCACACCCTTGGGGATGAGGTTTCCTTTCTTGTCATTAGCCCCAGCTTGCAGACACTGCTCGTGCTCATCTTCGTCAATAGTTGCGCCTTTGAAGACATCAACGTTGGCCATGAAATGCAGTATATGTTGATCATTGTCAAAAACACGTAGATTATTTATGTTATTGGGGATAGAAGGCTTGTATAAAATTTCAACAGTAAATCTATCCCTAAGCGGTGACATCCTAGAAGCTGCGTTTGTTAAAGCATTGGAAGCTGCATTACGTGTTCTTGGCACAACAATGATATTAAATGCTTGGAAGTTAGAGATCAGTCGCCATACCTCTTGTTGGTAACTTTTTAGATGAGGTGATAAACAATGTATGGTGTTACGTACCTGTTGTACCACTATTTCCGAATCACCTACCACTTTGAGTGCAACAATGTTGAGGCTAATGGCATTTTCCAAGCTCAACATGAGTGCTTCATTTCAACAATGTTGTTCATGCACTTGAACTCCAAGCGGCTCGAAATCAAATGTTTCCTGTGTTTTGGGTCGATCAAGACACACCCGGCTCTAGAGCCATCTTGTGTCTTTGATCCATCAAAGTACATGGTCCACAACTCATCTGTACAAAAACCATTCGACGCACTTGTACTACTTCTACTGTTGTTAATGCTACTACTACTAGTGTTACAGTGCGCTTTACAAGTTTCTTTTCCCTCAGTTGGGCAAGGAAGGAGACCCAACTGCATGTCTGGTGGATTTAGAATTGGCTGTGTGAGATAACACCCCAGCTTTTTTCCAAGAGGTAGTTGCCGAACATGAGCTCTACGAAGGCCAACGATTTGTTCTCGCCATTGATGGGAGTGATGTTATGCCTCATGTATCTCTCGGATAACACTCGGATTTGGTTTCTTTTTCCTTGATACAGAAGCCACAAGTGTGACCAGTCTGTAGCAAAATATCCATTCAACTTGCTAGACCAATCTCTACTGAGTAGTAAGCCATATGCTTCCGGTATGTCCACAACAACAATGTTTATGCACTAGTGAACTCGATCGTCATGATATAGTCGGATGATCACATCCCGAAGTTCACCAATGGCACGCATGTCTGATCAAGTTGGATGATCTGCGCGGATGTCTTGCTCCATTGTACATTGATCTTCTTAGCAATGGAGAGTGGCATGACGTTGGCTGACGCGCCAGAATCAACCAAACAGTTGTGAACATTGCAGTTAAAAATTTCAAATGAAAGTAAGAATAGAGGGAAAACAGAGTTTTCTTCTGCCATCCGCATTGTGTTTAGCATAGTTGTGAGTGAATCAGGAGATTTGCTTGCTCCCTTTCTGGTAGAGGTTGAGTTGTCTGTAGATGTTTGTCCCAATGCACACAGCAGAATATCCCGTTGACTTTGAATCTTGGCCAACTCTAACAAACTGATGTTTGCACGAGTTTTCTTCATGTCTTCCACAATATTGTAATCCAAAATGGGTAGACTCTCTGAGATGTCCGGGGTCAGACTTGTGTTTGTATTGTCCGACGGAGTGTTTTACAGTTTGCTACTCATGGACGCACTCTTGTCCGTCGCTGTCTTCCTAGGCTTGCTTTTTGTTTCTTGCTTTTGGACGACTGGTGGATCAACCTTGCTCAACAGTTCAAGCCTTTGTTGCATTTACCCAATTGTAGGGGGAGCCCCTTGACTTTTGAGATTGTATCGACCATTTTTCTTTTGGGGCTACTTCTCGGTGTTTGTCTTTTGCGCTACTCGCGAGCACTGATACATGTTCATCACCTGCCTAGTGCTTGATGTCTAATCAAGTGCAACATCTTTGTCATCGTCCGTGTATCCCGACTGGTCATGCGAACTGCTCACTACCTTTGGCATATGGTCACATATTCAGCTTGCAACTCGTTTCCAATCCAAACAAGACCCTTCTAGGTGCTTATCTTCATGAAATGAGAAAAATCCGTTGTGTGCGCATTGTTCGAATTGGAACACTGAGCTGGAGCTCTGTGTAGTTTTAGCTTGGAAGTGATTGCTACTTGATGACATGCTTCCTTGTCTTTTTCTAGGCGGTTGGTTACTTGCAGATGTGTCAGTTGTTCGTTGTTTGAGCTCAGAGACTTTTGTTGTCAAGTTCTTGACAAGATGAGTAAAGGTTTCAATATCACTTGCTTCCTTGTCTTTACCCTTGCTCGCCGCACCCTGGGGCTTCCTGCTCGCATATTTGGAGTCCTTCGTTGGTTCATCAACCTTGTTGACTCCAATTGCGCATAGGTCCTTTTCTACAGTGATTACCTCTTCGTAGTTTTCAGGTAATGTTGGTTTTGCAACTTGCTTGACGAACTGCGCAATGCTGGTTGGTAGTTTAGACGTGTAGTAATCGAAAATGATAGAGTCATGAGGTTTCGTGTCCATTGCAAACTTGTTCAATATGCGCAGAAACCTCTAATTGAAGTCTTTTACCTTTTCTTTTGCCTCCATCTTCAGGTTTCCCAACTCTTTGAGCAACATGGTCAGGGTCTTGTCATCAACAAATTTTTCCAGGAACATGCTTTTAAACGTACCCTAGTTATGGATGGAGTTGATAGGAATGTTGTGATACCATACTACTGCACGTCCGTCCAAGGTACATAGGAACAGTCTGCATGCAATGTCGTCGTACCATACCTCAAGTGTTTGCAGCTGTAGGTAGAAGTTGTCCAAGTGATCTTTTGCCTTCACTATTCTGTCAGGGTCATACTTGGTGAGCATTCTCTCTGAACGCTTTGGCATCCTATGCAAAGCACCCGGGAGGGCTAATGGTCCTTGAGTCATCCATTCCAAGTTTTGGTCATCCATGTCTTCTTCTTCTTCGTCCTTCTCCTCTTCTTCAGAATCTGACAGTTCTGACTCTGAGTCTGTTGGTTTGTCTTTGACTCTGCCTCCGCCTCCTCCGTTGCCTTCCCCTCCGCCTCCTGTAACAGAATCTGAACCCAAGATCACGAGGGTGTCTCATTCTCCCTGTTGGAAGACCGGAGGTTCCTCTCCGTTATCAACAGCTTCTACCAGACCTTCAAGTGTCGCAAGAACTACTTCTTCCACTGATGATACAACAACCCCTGTGGGAGTGGTTTTTGGCTTCCTTGATGCATATGGAAGATGATGTATTCTCGGGATCAGTATGACTGCTTTTGCGAACTGGTGGTTGATGCAATGGATAGAGAGGAGGTGCTGATACGAATTTTTGTCTTCACGTCTGGGAGGTGAGCAGTAACCAACTTTAGAGTTGCGCATAGGTGAGATGGAGTTAGAGTTATTGCCTTGACCAAATGCTTGATTCGTGGGGGTGAGAGAACATTCAGCCATAAACCACTGGCGACCCTCTTTCTAGTGCCATAAATGTTAACGGTGCTAGACCCACCAACATTTAGGGGATCGCTTGGTATGAAATCCCAACTAGACCTCACACTGTTTGGTGTAGGAGTCCCATCCGGTATGATGGCCCGGTTTCCATTGTCTTAAAGGTTTGCCTTAGCTCTTGCTTGTCAGCACATGAGAGTGGTATGCTTTATCTTCGAACAACGAGGTTCGTGCGCCTGGTGAGTGTTTAGTGTTACTTGTGTCAAGGTTCCTTCACCGAATAGGGAGAGGGTGGAGGTGAGTCTCAAGTCAAAAGGGAGTAGTCCCAACTCTGTTAGAGACACACAACACAATGGGACATGTGCAACTTCTGACAGAATAGTCCATATGGATGCGGTAGTCACAAACACACAGTGAATGGATGGCGCGTACAACACTCAGCAGAGTAGTCCACATGAGTGCGACGGTCGTTATAACAAGTTTATAAGAATGGTTCTTTCAAGTGTCCAGTGGGATAACCTGCACGGGCAGGACAATGTTAATAACTTATACAACACATTTTCGTAAGCACATTTTCGTAAGCATATGTATTAGAACAACCGAAATAGTTCAACTATTTTAACACAGGTTAAAGCAACATGCATTACAAGTGTCCAAAGAATAGTCTTACAAACAAATACAATACATGTGTGAAAATGTGTTGGCTTGTTATCAGGCTTCTAAATTAAGCGAAAGTTCCAAGACACATCGGTACACCATACATCACTAACCCGGGGCATTGGAGCCACTGCTCGCTCCTCAAAGAAAAGACTACAGACTCTCAAGGCTATGTGGGAGGAGCCAAGGTGAAAATCCTTTTGCATGTACAAATGAGGGGTATTTATAGCCAAGGGTAAAACTAGCCCTTGTGACTGTTCGAGCTTCATGTGGAGCTGCAATGTTGCCAAGTGATGGATGTGCTCTTGGTGTATCATAGCTTCACCTCTGCATGGAAATGTGTGCGGAGTCTTCGATGGTATTGGTGTTTGCTTGATGTTGCATGTGCACGCCACTCCTTCGCTTGTATTTTGGCATGCTTCGTGTTTTCATTCGTTTGAGAACAAGTCTTCTTGCATGCACTCCTTTTTCATCTCGTTCGTCGTCGTGCCATGTCTCATCCTAGTCTACCATGATGCATTGTCATTCGCTTTCGAATGCATGTGACTGGGAGAGAGGACAAGGCTTTGTAATTGTGCAAGGTAGATTTCAAGTCGGGATGTGGGCTCCAGGCACTGTCCATGAAATCTGTGCAGAGGTCATTGGGAGGCTGAGATGGGAAATCTGGATCAGAAATCAGTATTTGCAGGATCTGGTTCGGCTGGAGGGAAGATATGCACAATTTTTTCAAGGAGACAGTGCAGGCAACAAGGGGAGTGTGACAACAAAAACTGCGTAATTTCTCTAGGGAGCTAGCAGCAGGTTGCAGAACAGTGCTATCAAAATTTACACGATTTTTCTAGGGAGCTGGCAGCGGGCTACAAGAGGCTACTGACAAAAACTACGCAAAGATGGGAGGCTGGCCTGCTATACATCCCTGCATAGTTTTTGAGTTTAGAAGGATGTTGGGCAGCTAGGAAACTACTCATGAAAATTGTGCAATTTTCAAGGTGAGCACCAGGCCGACTGACAGGGTGACTGGCTGGAAAATCTATGCAATTTTTTAGGGCGGTGTAGTGACAAACACAGGGTGTTTGTCCAGCGTGTCTGTGAAATTTCTTCAGTTAGCAAAAGTGGGCATGCTTGGCAGCTTCTGTGCAATTTTTTGGAGGAGTATGGCCTAGGGTCACTGCCTGGTCAAACTCTCTGGTTGACTAGTTGGAGGCTTGGTTGATGTTCTTGCGAGCAGCGCAGATTGAGATGGCCTATTAGGAAACTTCTGCGTTGATCTGGGTGACAGTCGGTCGAGTCGATTCCAATATTGTGCAGTGCAGACTGCCTGGAAGGCAGCTCCAAGCTCTGTGCAATTCTGGGTAGTAGTACATGATCATTGAGAGCTGAAACTGCACAATGAAGCTCAGCAGAGGTCTGGATGTTGGAGGGTGGTCCGGTCAACAGAGTTTCAACAAAATGACCAAGTGTGTGAACAAGTGACTTTGTACATGCATGACCTCGTGAACACACACTCAACATGACTTAACGACAAGACAACTCGAACCATCAAGACAACATACACTCAGTGTGACTGACCAACGAAGCAAGTGACAAGCACGACACTTGTGATATATCATTGAATGACCGCGATGATGCTTTTGCGACATTGCATACAACTTCATGTGTGAGTGAAACAAATGCTTACATAGTGAATCCAACTTGTACACACGAAGAGGGACCTTGTGCATAGCGAGGACATGGCTGCAAGCATGACACTATGACCAACATGCAAATTTTTTTCCAATGAACGATCAAGCGAGGAGGGTGCAAAGACTCAACACGAGCTCATGGGATGAGCCCAAGTGCTTTCAAACATCAAGGGAAAACCCAAGGAAGGTTCCGAAATTAGATGCTGGCCAAAATTTTGGAGGGTGTTGTAGCTGCTACACCTAGAAAATGATAAGGTGGTCCTCCTAGATTGGAGTGATGGTATAACACCTAAGTAATTATGGGATAGTCCTCCTTGTGAAGTGGACGTGATGCCTTGAAGTGTTGGTTAAGGAAAACCTTTCCTAGGTCAAGTAAAAGTTATAAAGTTATGAGGAAAAGCCCAAGATAGACATTGGTTATGTGAAGTGCAAGTCGACCATAATGTAAAGTCATGTAAGAGTGATGTTGGACATCTATATATATATATATATGAGCTCCGTTAGTGATTGTGACATATTTCTCTTGCTCTGTAGTTGTCTGGGAAATTTTGCCACAATTGTTCTTGCTCCTTCTAGGGTTTGTTATGTCTTTGTCATGCTCATTGGAGACTCACTATGACATGTGTCTTGTCCTTGGAGGCTCACTATGACTTGTGTCTTGTCCTTGGAGGTTTACTATGGCTTGTGTCTTGTCCTTGGAGGCTCTCTATGACTTGTTTCTTGTTCTTGGAGGCTCACTATACTTGTGTCTTGTCATTGGTGGCTTGTTATACTCTAGCCTTGCACTTTAGAGGTACTCACTTCAAGCTACAACAAAGATCTTGTTTGTTGTCTATGGGTGATGTATTACATGGTCTTGCATCTGTCCTTTGGCCTAGGGTTTTTGGCAAAGGCCTTGATAAAGCCATGATTGAATATTGATTTATAAGGACTTGATCATAGTGAAAGGTTGGTGATTTATATGGGTGTTATGACCAATGGGAGCACAAAAGAACTAAAGCTACACATAAATAAACAACTCAACACAAGAAATGCAAATTGACATATTAACATAAAAATATCCAACTAAGTTATTGAAATTCAACTAATGATACCTTATTCTCCATCCACATAACAAAATCAGACCGCTTTTTGTCTTGTATCGTATCAAAATCCAATTGTGATGGATAATGGGCATATTGTTGCTCCTATCAAAACATGGAAGATGGACTAGTTAAAGTAATTAATATCCAATCATTTACTTTTTTGTACAAAATTTAAAAATATATAATTTCAAATATTAAATATACTTACAAAATTTGCATATTAAGGCTTCTAAACTTGTTTGGCCACTGTGATGTGTAGCAAGAAATTTGGAAAACCTGGCCTTCGAGGTACGCTAATTCAATTTAATTATGCACCAATAAAATATAAAAATCGTTTAATGAATTTGAAATAATCTTATGACCAAATTTAAATACCTGTGTGCTCTCCTCGCTAGACTTCCTCTGTGCATCTGCTCTATCATATGCTTTCACGAGCTCTTTCCATACTTTCACGCTTACATCAATTGGCCTTCATTTGGTCCTTAGCCCAGGAGGAATTTGTTTTATATTTTTCGTTTGGTTGCAACGAAATATCTTGTAGTTTTAAGTCATTTATTTGTTTACTTGCTTTACTGACCAGCCTATCCCAAATTCAGTCTCCATGTCATGGATGACTGCCTTTTGAAGGTGCATGGTTATCTTCAAGAATGGAAGATGTAGATGGTCTTTGAAGCATTGAAGGCATGATTCCTTCAACCTACAATTGAACACTTTCCTGACATCTGTCATTCTGATATCTCGTAGACAACATCATATTCTACCTCAGTTTCATATGTACCAATGCAAGATGCATAACATGTACTGGTGGTGGAAGAAATCTGTGTCCTGGGAGTGGCTAGGACATTAGACATCTTTGTTCCTTGTTCCACATTCTTAGAGGTTATTGTGATTGATTTTTTCCTAGATCTTTTGCTCGATCTAGGAGTTGATGGGGAATCAATTGATTCCCTTTGACAGGGTTGCTTTGGTTGGACTGTTTCAGTGCCTTTAGTAGATCATTCTTCCACGTATTTGGCAAGCATGGACAAGTCCATACCTTCTAGTTTTTTCACTGCTTCTACCCCCAATATAGAATCCATTGTCTCTTTTAGTTTCTCACTGTCATGTCCCTATATATGTACAATAATTTTTATTTATTTATTTTAAATTTAGAAATAAAAAAATAAACTATCTATCTATATATATATATATATATATATATATATATATATATATATATATATATATATATATATATATATATAGAAATTAAAAACTAAAAAATACAATTCAAACAAGCAATGGAAACATGTAAAAATCTATAAATTGAGTATGAAATACCTCATTCTAGCAAGAATCATATCTCTTTTCTCGTTTCCCTCTCCTGCTTGACATTTTTTGGCGTCCTAGGGCAAACTTTTTTCCCAGACTGTGGAAAATCCCTTCTCATTTCTCCCTACATTTTTCCCCTTCCCTCTAACTGCTATAAATAACAATAGGGCAAAATGGATGGATGGGGGTTTGATTTTCGTCTCTGATAAGGGGTGAATGAGATGCACAAATTGATTTCATGACTATTAGAGGTCGAATCACACCCACAAATCATTTTTTTTATTGAAATCCACAACAAGGGAGGAGAGGTCCATCAATATCTCTGCCCACCATCAACACAGATCCAATTGATTAGTTATTTGCTTTAATAGCCTCAACACATTTCTCCAACCATGGTTTACTCCAACTCCATGAAGAACTTCAAAGTTGCACAAATTGATTTTGTGACTACTAGAGGTCGAATCACACCCACAAATCAATTTTTTTTATTGAGATCCATAATAGGGGAGGAGAGGTCCGTCAATATCTCTTCCCACCATCAACTTAGATCCAATCGATTAGTTATTTTCTTTCATAGCGTCAACACATTGCTCCAACCATGGTTTTCTCCAATCGATTAGTTATTTGTTTTCATAGCCTCAACACATTGCTTCAAACCATGGTTTGCTCCAACTCCATGCATAACTTCAAGTTCCCATGATTTGTAATTGGTGAGTATGAGAACGAAAATATGGTGAATGTATTACATTGTTTTGCTTGAACAGTCGGGATACACAATAGGTTTATCCATTGTGCGAATTAAATATTGACATGCTTTTATTACTATTTTTTTTTTTTTTTTTGATTTGGTTGAATATTTAGTGCTAAATTGGGCGCTATTAGCACCGACTATTGGCTAAAAAATGTAGTCAGTTTGGGGAGCCAAATGGGGCTCTAATTGCGCCTAATTTAGTGCCTATAATATTGCATTTTTTTCTCTCCGTCTAATTTGTATTCATTGTCATCTTTGCACTTTGCAATGTCGATGTGGGAGGCTTCCATGTTATTGTAATTTTTTATGAGGTTTGAATACCAATATTGGATGTGCAATGTGCATAGGAACATGGGCCCAAGTTGAAATGTTGGTTCATGTAAAGCTCTATAAGTGGTGTTTTAACCCAATGCAGGGTGTTTTATGTCATATTTTCCTAGCCCACTAATGAATTTGGTGTGATTCAAACTTTCTAATTTTATTTCAATAGCCAATAACTCATAATGTAACCTTTAAAGGTTTTGTTTCTTAGTGATTATGTATACATGTGACACAAACATTTTCGATCTCGCCACTCACTCTTTACTCCTTTATGGGGTGGATGGTGGCACTGAAAATATATCTCGTCCACAAGTTAACTTATACTAATTATTATATTATATATTGAGTTCATTTAGAAAGCTTAAAAATCAAAATTTGAAAATAATATATTCTCTAACATATAGGGTCAAAGGGTTTTTTTAAATATACAAAAATACATATATTTGGTAGTTTAAAATTTTGTATGAAGGGTTTGAATTAAGTTAAATGAAAATATGAAAAAAAATCATGTACGAAGGGTTTGAATTAAGTTAAATGAAAAAATGAAAAATATTTCATAGTCCTCATCTAAGATTTATAAGACTTGTTTTCATAGTCCTCATCTAAGATTTATAAGAGTTGTGTCATGTCACCATATTGAAAGTAAAAATTAACAAAAAAAAGGGTTAAATGAAAATATGAAGAAGAAAAGAAGTAGTTCATTAGTTTTCATAGTCCTCATCTAAGATTTATAAGAGTTGTGTCATGTCACCATACTGAAAGTAAAAATTAACAAAAAGGGCATATATTGAAAATATGGGCATTTTAGTTAGAAAGGTGTAGTGAAAACTAGCTGAGCTTAAATCGATTGCGTGTTTAGCCAATTACACATAACAACAACAGAGGGCATAGATGTTATGTGACTAATGTCATTCTTGTGTATTACAAGATTTACAGGAGGCCATGGACAAAGGACATGGACGATGTAGACCTACTAAATCAAAGAGAGGAAAGCAGGTGACCATAGAATCAGATACAAAATATGTAGATACAATAAAGTTAAGAAGACAAAGCAACCTCAACCAAAGGTGGATGGTGTTTATGAATTCACAAATGCTACAACATATACGAGGTAAAGTTTTATGAACTATATTGTTTTTTTCAAATCCAAAACGTGATATCAATATGTCAAATATATGAGTAAAGTGAGGTTTTGTGTTGGATAACATATTGGTTGAAATGATGTAATTCGTGTATTAAACATCATTAATTATGTTATGTATTATAGGGGCAAGACGAGGCCATGGGAACAGATCATGTTATATAAAACAGGGACACAATGGATGTCACAGGACATCAGGTAATCAAATTTTGACTTAGGAAGCATTTTGTGATATGTCCATCCTTTTTCATAGTATTATTAGAATTTATAGTGTATTATCCAATCTTGAAATAAATTAATGCATGTTGTTGATATTTCAGATGGAGATTGGAGCAAGTGCACAACCTAAGCATTCAACTAGCAAAAGAAAAAAAACATATGTACATGGGTGTGGACCTAAAACTATTAAATCACGAAGAACACAATGGGTGGAAGAGGATATGACAATGGATCCTCTAGACACAACAAATAATTGCACTGAAGAAGAGGTTGGTCAAGACTATAGTACATGGGATGGGATTTGTTAAGTGATATTTGATTATATTTCTTTGAAATTGATACATTTATGATTTATCCAATTCTTTCCAAACATTAAATAATGGTTGTGTTTGTCAATAGGTAGAAGATGATGATGAAAGAACGACCCAAGATCCAACTGGGCTATTAAGATTTGGACAGGATGATCCAAACCATCCTTTAAACCATACCAGGGTGAAAAGAACATATTTAAAGAGAATTGTACCACGTGAGAAATTTGAACAATTGATGAGATTAACATACACTGATAACATGCCATAGCCTTAATGATGGCGATCATGTTAGTGAAAATGCAGTGCATGAAGAAGGATTGAATGAAATGTTTACATGTTTTTTTGGGGATGGAAACAATGATGACAATAATGATCACATGGTTGATAGTAATGATGACAATGGTGACGATGAAACTTTGAAGAAAGGAAAATGAATATCTTAACACTAAGTTTCATTTTCTAATAAACCATGCTTCAGGTTTTAGTAATATCATACCAAATAAAACTTCCAACAAATATTATAAATGTACATCACGCAAGGATTAGTCCACATTTATTTATAATTTGTACAAGTGTGCCTTGGATATTATAACCATACATAAGGCTATATAAGAGTTAGTGGGAATATATTTATAATTTTTTAAGTGTGGCCCTCAACCATTTATATTCCAATAGGCTTGTATACAGACATAGAATTGAAAAGAGAGCATAAAAATATGTATTTATGCAAAAGAAAACATGAAGTGCTACATAAACAAAACCACATTATTTGGATGTTAATAATACCAATTAAAGATTCTAACAATATTTATAAATATATACGAAGGTAGGAAGAGATTCAACACAAGTTGGCATCAAGGAAGTTCATTCATTTTGCTTATAAGCAATGTCTAGACCATCAAAATATTGTTTCAATTTGCTTGATAGAGGATCAATTTAAAGATCCCTAAATAAGTACATGATAAAATTGATTAGCGCAAACTGGCACCAAAATTCATGTTATAAACTGCTAACAACTCAAATTCAATTACATGCTACTTGCCTTAAATCATAAGCATCACTATTTACAATTAAGAAGAGTTAATTTGTGGAAGTGCAAAAGTTTATAGTTTGAATAGAACTGGAAGACAATTTTGAAAGAAAAATGTGAAGCAACTCTAGTGTAAACAAATTAATGAATATTCAAATAAGATTTTTCAAGAGTTTCATATACACTCAGCACAATGAAACTCATGAAACATAGTGAAATAGATACTTACCAGTTTTCTTATGGCCTCAAATACGAGAACAACTTGACTAAATACGAACCAATTCTTTGTGGATGTGTTGACCACTAGAGTGGCACTTGATGATATATGAAAGACTCCATGCCCAAGGATGATCCACAGGACACTTATACCATCAGACGACATCTATCAACAGAGTTTTTTAACTCTACTTCTATTTTCTCATCATCTTTCTTATACCCAGATTCCACATCCTGTGGCAAATTGTAATAAGTGATACTAGTAATGATGATTTTTGAGTCTGTAACAGGCCTAGGATGTTGGGAATTTATCTGGAAACAAATACACCTTGGAGTGTTTTTTTTAATTCGGTTAATTATCCCTTTTTTTTCAGAGGCGGATAATTTTCTAACGTTTTTCACTCACTTTTTACCCCAAAGCCGGGGTGACGGTTTGAAGGTTGAGCCCATAACACATTGTAGTGTCTAGAGTCGATGTATATTACTATCTTAGATCACACAAAAAATTTCGTGCAATTTGGTTAGGTATAGGAAGTCATTTTTAATCTCAGAATCAACCCCCTAGCCTGCTAGGGGTGATTCTCAAGCTAGGGGGTCGATTCCCAAAATCGCCGTTGGTAGACCATGGAGGCGATTCTCAGAATCGTCCCCCTGACCTACTGGGGCTGATTCTCCGAATCGCCTCCCTGCCCTACTAGGGACGATTCTCAGAATCACCCCCGTGACCTACTAGGGGCGATTCTCAAAATTGCCCCCCTACGCTGATTCCCAAAATCACCCCTAGTAAGCCAGGTGGTGATTCTGGGAACAGAAAAGAGATTATTTGGCTTTTTAAGTTGGCTTAGTTGCAAATCAGCTTCTAAAGTTGAAAAGTTAATTTTAATTTAGATGAATTCAAAATTGAATATAGAACTATACTCCGGGGAGAGGAGGTAACTCCATTAATGAGGCAAGCAGAGGGGTACGGATCAATAAGTTTCAAGCGATTTGATCAATACATTTAAAGCGAGAATCTTCCTTCCTTCTTTCCTTGGAGCTCAGCGGGGGTCAAAGAGGGAGCTTGGTTTTGTCTTGTATGTTCATTTTTTCTCTCGGTGTAATATAACGCATCGACGCACCTAATCCTAATGGCACCGTTAAATCATTCTGATGTGTTTAACCTTACAAATCACAATGTCAACCCTTTGCTTTTAAAAGAAAATGGCTATATGTTTCACAGTGCTCCCTCTGTAATCTAATGCATCAGGTCTAAAAGAGTAATACAATGCACCAGTATATTATAACACTTTTGATTATGTCTGGTTTGTCCATCATTTCTCCCAGTGTAATATATTGCACCGACACCTGCCCAAGTGCCCATGGGGCCTGGTCCGTTGGCGGGTGGAGGAGTTGAGCAACTCCTTCGCTCACTCAATGGCCAGGCCCCTAGGCGGTCGGAGGAGCTGCTCAACTCCTCTGCTTGCTCAAGGGCCAGGCCCCGTGGCCTCCTCGGTGAGGAGGCTGATTCCTAGAATTGGCCTCCCTGCCTAGGAGGTTGCAGTGTCTGACCCCTAGGCAGGAGGAGGAGCTGAGCGCAACTTGCCTACCCAAGGACCAAGCCTTGCGGCCACCTGGGTGGGGAGGTCGGAGCCTAGTAGGATCAAGTCATCAATGAAGGAAACAATCGTCCCTGTTCAGGATACTTGAATTTATGGCCTTCCAAATTATTCAAAGTGATATTAGGCCAGTTCCTAGAAACACATTTTGTCCTTCTTTATATATAGAATAGAGATCTTTTTCAGATCAATAATTTTCTAAACAAGTTTTGAGTTTAAGACCTTAAAGATGACAAAATCTTTGTCACAATGTGACATTAAACTATGGTCGATCGTGATTGATTTTCATATTGAGACAAACTTTCTTACAATGCAATGGTGGACCATGGTTGACCATGGTTGATTTTCATATTGAGACAATCTTTGTCACAATGTGACGTTGGACCATGGTTGACCATGGATGACCATGTTGTCACAATGTGACATTGGACCAAGAGACAATCTTTGTCACAATGTGACCATGGTTGAACATGATTGACCATGGTTGACCATGGTTGATTTTCATAGTCGACAATTTCCGGTCGGATTACTCGTCGGATACACGATGACCAAATCCACAAAACGAAGCGTTGGTACCTTAACACTCCCATCGGGAAAAACTCTTTTGTCGCCTATCCAACACTTAACCGTTGACTTGAAAGCGTAGGAGTGACAACACTTATGAACATAAGGGAATATTATTAATTAAATGCAAGGGACTAATATTATAAACCCAAGGTATATAAATCCTAAGATAAATATTGTTAACACTAAAATAAACATGGTTTACCATGGCTTATCTCCTTATAGTTTTATTCAAAATTGAAATGTAGACACTCGTTGGATGCAGAATTAAATTTCACATCCAACGAGTACCCATCATGCACACTTTTGAGAAGACCCACATTGACAAAAAATGAAGATACATAATTTTTTTTTAAAGTTTTAGGTTTCCCGCAAGTAAAAAAATGCAAATAATATTGTAACAGACTCCTCCCACATCTACCCAAGCTACCGGCCAGTCAGGGTAAACATGCAACGAGAGGCCACTATGATATGATTCAACCTCCTAAGTCACATTAAGGAAGTGGAACCAATGTAAACACACCATAGAGACATCTAACATCATCAACAGAACTCTCAGAAGACAAGTCAACCATTCAGACAGCCTGACCCTAGGTCCCAATATTGTTTTAGGTCTCTTGGGCCATAGTCGCTCTCATTCTATAGAAAAGGGAGCGACCAACAACCTAAAGTCACTCTCACAGGCCTTCCTTGTTGCAACTGTGGCCCAAAATTTTCAGTGTTGTGCCAACGACCCTAGGATTTAAGCCACTTTTTTAGATTTAGAGCCTAGGACACTACCCAAAACTTATCCATCGTTTCAAAGTAATAAAGTAACAGGGAAATGAAAGTACTAAAGAAAATACTTTTTCAAGACCTTGAATGGATCCCTACTAGCCATGACGGACATTTCGTCAAACATATCATCGACATGTAACCTACATGTGTAAATAACAAAATTAAGTGTAGGGATCTCATACTTATCTGAGATTCGTTATGAAGCATTGTCTCCTTATCACATTAGCTGCCATTTCATCCATTAGGTCATAGATACATTGATCATTCAATAACAAGTAAGAACATTATGAGAGCCACTCATGGCTGTTGTCATTAAACATGTAAATAACCAGCATAATAGGGACAAAAATACTAATGAAATCACAACCATATAAACCACATATAATCCATCATAATGCTCATAGAGATGCAAGGATAAATAAGCTTTCATTAATGATGAAAAATCCAAACCCAGGATGGGACTTCCATGTTTCACCCGATCGTAGAATAGCTGAGCCAAATCTCTCTTCAGCCATTCACCCCCATGCCATATTCCAAGCATGAATGTGAGATAACATATATCACATCAATCAAAACTCATCCAGGGCTTCCAAAGGCCATCCACCTCAACCCATCAAATAGTGATTCCACCTCACAGTCAGACATCACAAAACCAACATCAGATCAGTCTCTATCCCAACCTTCCAGGGCTCTAGAGTGTTTGTTCCAACCCAGCTCCCAAGACTAGTAACTCAACCCACAACTTTTATTGGGCTCTAGAGTGCTGATTTTAGGTAACATCGGATGTGATTTAGCTCCGAAATTTTGTGGATGGGCTAATATTCATGAGATCTCCAAGACCTGGAAATCGTTTGGAGAAATTCCACCTGGATGATGAGTGACTAAAATAATTAATATTTTTAATGGGTTCCTAAGTCTAAACTTAGGAAAATAAAATACTAATGGGTATTAATAAAGATATGGGTGAGAAGATTCTAAGAGACAAAGAAGTCTATTTTAATCTTAGTCGTTGATTAAAGACTTAATCTTAGTCGTTGATTCATCAACTGGAAAAGTATAAGAGAAGACTTGAGAGTCATTTGGAGATACATCGGGAAAATACTTAGTAACTTGAGAGAAATTGATTCTCAAGGAGAATGAGTTCGATTTTAGAGGGAGAGTAGTAGGGTGAAGGAAGAGGACAGTATCATCATTAGCCAGAGACTGAGGAAGAGGTGACGCAGAGGGTCTGAGAGATAGCGCAGAGGGAAGATCAGTGAGACAACGTAGTTGGAGACACAATCCTTATGCAAACTGATGCATAAGTGACGCAGAGGAGGGTAGAGGGTCTCCAGGGTGTCAGAAATTCTCCAGGTGGAGGAGAAAAAATGTCTCAGGGGTTTTCTCTCAGAAGTGTCTTAGTATTTTGTAGAATCTTTCTGTGTAAAGAGATTGTTGTTGAAGATTAATAAATAAAACCTCATCTGCTACATCGGTTTTCCCGCATTGGTTTTTTCGGGGGACAATTGTCTAAAAATAACTGTGTTAATGTGATTGATTCTTTTGCTTGTATATCACTGTTATTTTTCTCTATGCTATTATGTGATAACTGCAGTAGAATTTATTTTAATGTTTGCTGAAGGGTTTTGTAAATAACTTATTGTGGAAAGTAAGTAGGAGAAATAAATTAGTTACTACACTAGAATTTCGTGTTCGAAATTTTCACATCGTATCAGAGCAGAGATCGAGCGCCATGATTAAAGAATTTTCTATGAGTCAGGAGGATGATGTCAAGGCATCAACTCAGAGAGACTCACGCAGATCTCCAGAGAAACAAGAGAGCACGAAGAACATGCATCATGATTATTCTATGTTAGCCTCTAGACTAGAAGAAGAAGTCGGTTGCTTAGTGAGTTCTACCTCCTCTGAGGTTTGGTATATAGATAGTGGAGCTTCTTGGCATATGACGGGAATAAAAGAATGTTTTTCTAATTATTGGGAAGAAAGCGTGAACTTCCAGATCACCATGGCAAATAATTCAAAATGTACCCTCGTAGGAAGAGGTACTGTAGTCTTTCAAACACAAGCCGGGGATCGACTTCGAGCAACCAATGTGTTGCATGTGCCAAGATTGGGGATGAACTTACTCTCTATATCTCAGCTTCAAAGCAAGGGCTATGATGTTTTCTTCATTAAGGAGAAAGTATATGTCAAACACCCGAGTTGGAAAAATAAGGTCCAGATAGGAGTTATAAGTATCGAGATGTATAAATTACAGCAAAAATCTCCAATGGCACTGATAGGCAACAGTGGGGAAAAAAATTGAATGAACTATGGCACAGGAGGACAGGACACTTACACCATGGGGCTCTAAGAATTCTCGGAAGAACAGTGATAGGAGTTCCAGAGTTGAGTACCAAACGAGATGATGTGTGCAGAGGGTGCGCACTAAGCAAGTACGCTAAAGCGACATTTTCTAGAAGTAACAATAGGGCTAAGAGTGTTCTAGGATTGATACACTCAGATATCTATGGAACCATGTCCACAAAAGCTCTTAGTTGTGCCGAATACTTCATCACCTTCATTGATGACCATTCCAAAAAGACTTGGATCTACTTTCTATAAACCAAAGATGAGCTTTTTAGTCGATTCATAGAGTTCAAGGCTCTAGTTGAGAATCTGACAGGAAAGAAGATAAATATATTGCACTCAGACAATAATGGCAAAAGTGTCCTCAGACACGTAATTTTATTAATCAGAAAAAATAATTACATAATTTTATTTTGCAAGAGTTTACACCCGAACATCCAAACACTCTTGCAATGAGCTATTTATAAGCTCCATGTCCTAACTACCTCTAATTATGGATCACTTATTAAACAACAAGTGTCCATTTACAATAAATGCTATTCAAACCAACTAGCTAACAAATCTCCTAAAATAGAGCCTAGGATATGACACAATTGGAGTGTCATATCTAGTTACAACAATATACTAATTCTAAATAATTAAACATTCTAGAATAATAATTATTAATTTAATATCTTAAATTAATAATTATTTTATTCTAATTTTATGACCTAAGATAAGATAGTATTTTTGGATCATCTAACATTCCCCCCTATGATCCAAATATGCATTACAACAAATACCAAGTTCATCCCTGAACTTAGTAAATTTTATTCTGCCAAGCGGTTTCGTGAAAATGTCGGAGATCTGATCTTTGGAAGGACAATAAACTGGCTTGAGAACATCTTTGGCAATGAGAGATCTGATATGATGATACTTGGTGTCCACATGTTTTGTCTTTGAATGAAAAACTGGGTTCTTGGCAAGTTTGAGGGCTGATTGGCTGTCAATGAATAATGATGTAGCTTCCGTCTGAGAGATGCCCAAGTCTTGCAAAATTCGGCGCAACCAAACAATTTTACATGTTGCTTCCCATGCTGAAATGTACTCTGCTTCTGTTGAAGAAGTGGCCACTGTAGCTTGTTTCTTACAACTTCAAGATATTGTTGCTGACCCCATGTTCATTAAATAACCTGATGTTGATTCTCGATCATCAATACTTCCAGCAAAGTCGGCATCGGAATATCCACCAAGTACAAAATTTTTAGTCTTTGTGTAGAGAAGACCAAAATCTTTTGTTCCTTGGATATATCGAAGGACTCTTTTGGCTGCATTCCAGCGGCTGTCTCGTGGTTCCTGCATAAAATGTGAGAGAATACTAACTACATAAGATAGATCAGGACGAGTATTTGTCAAATAAATCAAGCTACCAATAAACTATCTGTAAGTTGTACTATCCACCTTTCCCCCCTTCAAATTTTGAAAGTTTCAAGTTTTGCTCCATGGGGGTGAGAACGGGCTTGCAATCCCGCATGCCAAATCGCTGAAGAACCTCTGCTACATACTTGCTCTGAGAAATGAAAATATGATGTGGACGTTGGAAGACTTCAACTCCAAGATAGTAGTGAAGTAATCCCAAATCTGTCATCTTAAAACCTGCATGTAACTCCTTTTTCACTTGTGCAATATGATCATCATGGTTTCCAATAATGATCAAATCATCTACATACATAATAAGAATTACCATATATTTTCCCTATTGTTGCACATACAAAGTATCATCAGATTCACTTCGTTGAAAACCAACTTTCTTAAGGTATTCATCCATCTTTGCATACCAAGCTTGGGGAGCTTGTTTTAATCCATATAAAGCCTTGATCAATTTGCAGACTTTATGTTCTTGTCCTTCAATTTCAAAACCTGGCGGTTGGGTCATATACCCTTCCTCTTGTAAATCCCCGTTGAGAAAAGCACTTTTCACATCCATTTGATGAGCTTTCCATCCTTTCTGAGCGGCCAATGCAAGTGTTAATCAGATGGTGTTCCATTTAGCTGTAGGAGCAAAAGTTTCCTCATAATCAATGCCTTCCTGCTGTGCAAAGCCTTTTGCGACAAGTCGTGCTTTATACTTTTCAAGTTCTCCCTTTTGATTATACTTAATTATGTAAACCCAGTTGCATCCTATGGGTTTAACATTTTGTGGACAATCAACAAGTTTCCAAGTGTTGTTATCAATTATTGCTTGATATTCTTCAACCATAGCCTGTTGCCATTCTTTATGTTTTACTACTTCTTTGTCTCTGGAAGGTTCAGTAAAATCATTTGCTAACAAGGCAAAATTGCCTTCACTTCTATGTGCCCTTCTGGTGCCTGTTTTATTCTGCTCATCAGGCTTTACATCTTTCAAAAGTTGAACTGCCCATATCGGTAGTTAGTGCTCACTTGTTTGCACTTCTGTAAAATCTCCATCATTGTAAAGAGGATTAATATAAACTGATATTCTTTGTTCAGGTGAAGAGTCTGGAGAATCACTATCAGAAGAACTGCTGCTGCTTGGAGAGGCGGATGAACTGCTAGAAGACCCAAATGATGTTGTTGATGTAGATGGACTGGATGACTCATCTTTAGATGAAGGAAAATCAAGTTCATACCAATTTGGTGAAGTTGGTTGACTTTTCATTTTTCTGTTTCGTTTACTTCCCGTAGTTTCTAGCTTTTGAAGAATATTTTCAATTTCTTCAGCACTCTTACTCTCAGTTTCATCAAAAATGACATCCCTGATCACAATGAATTTTCCATTGGTCAAAAGACGATACCCTTTCTTCTCATCAGAATAGCCAATCATTGTGCATTTTAAACTTCTCGAGTCAAGCTTAGTTCGTTTTTCTTTCGGAACTAAGGCATAACATACTGATCCAAAAACTCTAAGATGTTTAACTCGAGGTTTGAAACCAAACCAAGCTTCATAAGGTGTGATTCAGTCTAAAGAAGCAATTGGAGATCTGTTCCTTAAGTAGACATCTGTATGTATTGCTTCTGCCCAATATGTTGGACTTAACCTCTTGAAAGTTAAGATGGATCTCGCCATTCCTAGCAAGGTGTGATTCATTCTTTCAACTACTCCATTTTGCTGTGGAGTGTAAACATTAGTAAGTTGTCATCTTATACCATTTTCATTGCAATAAGTTTTGAATTCATTTGAAGTGAATTCTCCCCCATTATCTGTCCTAAGAGTACCTATCTTTTCTTTGACTTCATTTTCAACAAGTTGGCGAAAAATTTTAAACTTCTCAAATGCTTCTGACTTGTTCTTCAAAAAGTAAACCCAAGTCATTCTACTGAAATCATCAATGAATAGTAAGAAATATTTGCAACCACCAAATGGATGTTGTAATGGTCCACAAACATCATTGTGAACTAGTTGTAGCCGCCTGTTTGCACGCCATGAACTTGTTGGAAAACTTTCTCGACTTTGTTTGCCATAAATGCAAGCTTCACATTTTGCATTTTCCCTTTTGAAAGTGGGAAGTCCTTTAACCATTTCGTGTTTCTGCAATTGAGAAAGACTCTCAAAATTTAAATGTCCGTATCTTACATGCCATAGTCTTACAGGTGAAATACTTATAGTCACTGCCCCTGCAAAATCAGAATGCCTTGAATAACTATCCCTTTCATCCGTAACAGTTTTCCATCTTCATATCCTGTCATGATTGTTTTCAAGTTCTGTTTGACTGAATTAATCTTGACAAAACCATCTTCCATAATCACCTGATGTCCTGCTTGTCGAATTGTGACTAAAGAGAGCAAATTTTTCTTAAAACTTGGTACATACCATACATTGGAAATCATTTTTTCTCCAATTCCAGGGAGAAAAACTTTAACTACTCCTTTTCCATAAGGAGTATGTTTTGTATCATCAGCAAGAAAAATGGAATTAAGTTGGCAATCTTGAAAATTCCAAAAAAAATCACGTCGACAAGTCATGTGTTGAGTTTCCCCTGAATCCAAGATCCAGGCATCTTCATAGTCACTTCTAAGATGGGATGAAAGTTGTGATGCTGGCGAGGAAGTAAAAACATATTCTGAGTTATCATCATCTTGATCATTTGCAAATTGCACTGAGTGCTGCTGAAACTTGGGAATTTTATTAAGAGATGTTCGACAATCTTCAGCATAATGGCCAACTTTATTACATCTTCGACACACAATTTGACTTAAGTCTCTTCCTCTTCCTGAAGATTGTCCTTTGCCTCTGCTTTGACTTCTATGTTGAGATTGTCCTCTACCTTGATTATTATTTCCTTGTCCTTGAAAATTGCCTCTTCCTTGGTTGTTTCCTCTACCTTGAAAATTATTCCTTCCTGAATTGTTGCCTCTGTTAAAGTTGTTTCCTCTGCTTTGGCTTCGACCTCGACTTTGTGCTGCTTGATTTTGATTGCCTCTGCCTCTGCCTCGAGAACTGTCTACTGATGATTTACTAGTGCTGGCCTCTGTGAGAAAAACATCTTCACCAACTTTCTTCTTCTTCCCAAAGGTTTTATCATGTTGAGTCAACATTTCACAAAGCTCATCAAACTTTAGTTTCTCTAATTTCCCAGTTAATTGTAGAGTCTCCAAAAATTGCGTGTAGGAAGAAGGAAGTCCAACAATTACAATTGTGACCATAAAGCTATCATCAATTGCTGGAAAACCAGCATTAATGATTTCCTGCCTAATATTCTTAAGTCTTGAGATATATTCAAGAACATCACCTCCTTCAGTTAATTTTTGTTGCAACAATTTTAATTGTAGATCAACTTTCTTTGATTCAGGCTGAGTATCAAAGATGTCTTTAAAAGTTTTCAAAGCAGACCATGCATCTGTAGCATTTTCTATATGGACATACATTTCATCATTCACAGAAGATTTAATAAGAGCTAAGGCTTTTGCATTCTTAACTTCCCATTTTTCTAGAGTAGCTGCATATGTGGGTTTATTTGGCTTAACATCTCCATCACATATACCCTGCCATAATTCATTGTAAATGAGAGTGCTTTCAATGAGATGGTGCCATGTTTTATAATATTTTGTGCCTTCAAGTTTGTCGGAATCAGAAAACAAATTAATCAACTTAGACATTGTAGCGTTGAAGCTTCGCATCAAGAATCAAAACAGAAATGACAAGATAGTCAACAAAACACACCACACAAAAACACGATCTATCAGGGCTTGGCCTTGACCCTCGTATAGTCAATGAAGCATGAGAAAAATGATTGAGCTTTGCACTTGGCTCTAGTCAATTTCTCAAAAATTACAGGGCAACTTTCAAAATTTCACTTTTACAATGATGCTCTTGCAAAACTTCGTAAAAAAAGTTACCCCCCCCAAAGTAAAATTACTTTGAGTTACAATGCTACAATTATCTCTCCAAAAACAAATTACAAATAAAATCTCCTTATTACTCCAAAAATTACTGCCCTAAACATTTACAAATAACCCCTCACACCTTATTTCTCCAAAAATATTATTTTACAAATAATAGAAAAATCCTTACCTCTCCAATTTACAAAACAAAAACCTTATCTCTCCAAATTACAAACTATTAAAAAAACTTTATGATTCACCTTATTTCCCCATTACAAAAAAATTTATTATTCACCTTATCCCTCCATTAACATTACTCTCTTTTCTTTTTAAAACTCCCCAAAAAAATGAATTTTACGTGAACTTCAAAACTGTGAATAAATCTACTTTTAAAGCATATATCATGCTTTTTTTTAAAAAGCACATCCTTTGACCATTTAAACTAACTCACGCTGGCTTTTAAAAATCCACGCTGGTTTGCTCACGCTGGCTCTTTGCAGTGAAATATGAATGCTCACACTCCACTCTGGCTTCAATGATATATTGCAAAAAACTAGTTTCAGCGCTTTCAATTGCAGATTGCAACATTGGTTTCAGTGCTAGCATTGTCGAAACTATATTTTAGAAAACGATGTTCTTAAACTCAACTGAACGTTGGTCTGCCACATGAAAAAACACTAAAAAAAACATTGGTTCTGGTCCACAATCTTTTGAGGGCAATTAAATATTGTAAAACGTTGTTTTAAAATGTAGACAATGAAATTTGATGCAATTAAAACGCTTCAACAAAATCAGAAGTCAATGCCAATGAAAACGCTAGATTGAAGCTTATTAAACGCTGTTCCAACACGCTGGAATGAACGCCGCTGTTAAACACTTCAAAAAATCGATGCCAGAATCCACTTCAGAAAATTTCTGTCAAACACATTTAATGCTGGTTTTGCAAAATCCACTTCTATCAAACACATTTAACGTTGGTTCTTATTGCTGGAGGACGCTAGTTCAAATGCCAGACCACAAAACGCTAAATCGATGCCAGACCACTTATAAACCATGTATAAATCGATGCCAGACCACTTATAAACCATGTATAAATCGATGCCAGAATGCTCAACATAGGGGATTTGAGCATAAATTGATGCCAGAATGCTCAACGCAGGGGGTTTGAGCATAAATCAATGCCAGAATGCTAGAATGAACTCGGAGATTTGGAAACAACGGCCAAATATTATGATATAGAAAGATTAGAAACTGATTGGAATGGCAGAATTGATGTAAAGCATTCTCATGAAAATGCAGAATCAATTTGCAGAATCGATTTGAATGTTTTGAAAGGACTTTAAAAACAATTAAAATATATAGCGTTGTCCCTTTTTTTGTTTTTATTCACTCAAACAATTTGAAAAATTCACACAGATTTGCATTTGCTACTTTAAAAAATAATTTTAGAATTTGCAGATTTAAAATCAATAAAATTTTTTTTTTGCAAATTTCATACCAATCTTTTGCTGATCACTTCAACGGAGTTGAGTTTTCCACGATCTGATAGAGCTGGAATCTACTTCTCAAATCAACTACAGCATTACTGGAGCTCCGATACCACAATAATGATAGAAGTGTCCTCAGACACGTAATTTTATTAATCAGAAAAAAATAATTACATAATTTTATTTTGCAAGAGTTTACACCCGAACATCCAAACACTATTGCAATGAGCTATTTATAAGCTCCATGTCCTAACTACCTCTAATTATGGATCACTTATTAAACAACAAGTGTCCATTTACAATAAATGCTATTCAAACCAACTAGCTAACAAATCTCCTAAAATAGAGCCTAAGATACGACACATTTGGAGTGTCATATCTAGTTACAACAATATACTAATT
Source organism: Pinus tabuliformis (assembly GCA_031772625.1). NCBI lineage: Eukaryota > Viridiplantae > Streptophyta > Pinopsida > Pinales > Pinaceae > Pinus > Pinus tabuliformis. Next base: position 1,200,373,271 of record CM062818.1, read on the forward strand.
CTAAATAATTAAACATTCTAGAATAATAATTATTAATTTAATATCTTAAATTAATAATTATTTTATTCTAATTTTATGACCTAAGATAAGATAGTATTTTTGGATCATCTAATAGACAATGGTGGAGAATACATCGACAAGGACTTCACTAATTTTTGTGCAAGGGAAGGCATCAGAAGGGAGTGGACAACTCCCTATAATCCGAAGCAGAATGGAGTAGCAGAAAGGAAGAACATGACTATTGTTGAAGTAGCCAGGGCAATGTTGTATGATCAGGATATGCCCAAGTTTCTATGGGCAGAAGCATGCAACATGGTTGTTTATGTCCAGAACAAGACTCCTCACAGGGCATTAGGTAAGATTACTCCAGAGAGTGTCTTCACCGGTAAGAAGCCCGAAGTGAGTCATTTCAGGATATTTGGGAGTTTGGCATATTGTCATATACCCGAAGAAAAGAGGAAGAAATTGGATCAGACTGTAGAGAAAGGATATCTTGTGGGATATAGCGAGAATGCTAAGGCATATAGAGTTTATCTTCTGGGGAATAGGAAGATCGTAATTCGATAGGATGTAAAGCTCATGTAGGACAGAGCTTTCAGGAAATCCCGAGAAATGCCTTCCGAAGAGCAGTCCAAGGATGATCCATTGGTCCAACCACTTCAACCAGTAGAAACTAGCACCAATTTTTCTCCTAAAGGAAAAACTCTAGAGGTATCACAACAGGTGGAGTCTCAGGAAGAGGAGGAGAAGATAGACATACCCACTACCAGTGGAAGAACGCGCTAGGAACTTCGACAGATACTATGAGATGTATAGGATTTCATCAGTGCGCCCAGGAATGAGAAAAGAGAGCGTAGATAGCCAGACAGATACCAAGCCTTGGAGGCTCAGGTTGGAGAACCCTCTAGTTTTCAGGAAGCCGTTCAGCTTGAAGTATGGGTAGATGCTATGGTGGAGGAATACAGTTCCATAATGGTCAATGATGTTTGGGAAGTGGTACCTAGGCCTTAGGACAGGTCAGGTGTAGGTTCGAGATGGCTCTACAAAGTCAAATACGATGTAGACGATAGTGTGGAAAAATACAAAGCCAAGTTTGTGGCTAAGGGGTATGATCAGAAGGAAGGGATAGACTACGAAGAAACCTTCACACCAGTAGCCATGTATACGTTTATTAGATCTATGATATCCTTTGTAATGCAGATGGGTGGGAGATTCACTAGATGGATGTCAAGATGAAATTCTTGAACGGGGTGATAGAAGAAGAATTATACATTGAACAACTAGCAGGTTTTGAGACACATGAGAAGAAATCTCATGTATGTAGGTTGAAGAAAGCCTTGTATGGGCTTAAACAGACACCTAGAGCATGGTACAGTCGAATTGATGGTTACTTGCAAAAGATGGGATTCGTTAAGAGTGACGCAGATCCTAACCTCTACTATTTCATTGTAGAGAATGTGCCTCTAAGCCTGGTGTTATATGTGGATGATCTATTTTAACAAGCTCATTAAAGATTGCAAGGAAAGCCTAGCTATACAATTTGGCATGAAGGATTTGGGACAAATGTATTATTTCCTAGGGTTGGAATTTTGGTAGCAGAAGGGTGGGATTTTTCTTAGACAAGGGAGATACACTACAGAATCTTTGAAAAGGTTCAGAATGCAGGACTGTAGACCTATGGCTACTCCAATGATTACTATCTGGAAGAAGATTGATGCATCCGAAGATAAAGAAGTTGATCCCACCTTGTACAGGCAGCTCATAAGGTCCCTGGTGTATCTGGTCAATACCAAGTTGGACATTTTTTACGATGTCAACAACCTCAGTCAATTCATGGTGGAACCAAAGAGGGTGCATTGGGCAAGAACAATCAAGCATGGACTAATGTACACCCAAGGCAATGACATCAGGTTGAGTGGGTTCACTGACGCAGATTGGGCTGGAAGTTCAGTAGATCGGAAAAGTACCACTGGGTACTGTTTCAACATTGGATTGGGAATGACCTCCAAGTGTAGTAGGAAACAAAAATCCATAGATCTGAGCTCAGCTAAAGCTGAATATATGGTAGCTAGCACAACTTTGTGTGAAGCCATATGACTTAGGAAATTGCTTGTGAATCTATTCAGGATAAGGATGGAAGTGACCAATATTTTGTGTGATAATCAGAGTTGCATCAAGCTCTATGAGAATCCAGTTTTTCATGATCATTCGAAGCACATTGACATCAGGTGTCACTTTACCAGAGACTATGTCCAACGAGGGGTCGTACAGTTAAGGTACACCTCGACGGGAGAATAGGTGGCAGACATTCTCACCAAGGCTTTAGGAAGAGAAAAGTTTTTTTATTTCAAGGAGAAGATGGGGATGGTTAAGAATCCATTTCAATAGCAGAAGCGGATAGTATAGGGAGTTGCAGTGCATCAGTTAACAGTGGCAGTGCTATGGGCAACATGATGCAGTGTATTCAGAGGGAGCTGCAGTACAGATGTAGCAGTGATAGTTGCAGTGTCATGGGCAACAGTACAGGGTGCAACGAGGCAATAGATGAGGGGCAATAGGCCAAGCATCAACAATGCAAAGGACTGATGACATGGATCAGTGTGATGCTTCTATTGGGAGGCATTGCTAGAACACATTCCTCGCTAAGAGGGAGTGTTGATTTTGGGTAGCATTAGATGTGATCTAGCTCCGAAATTTTGTGGAGGGGCTAATATTCATGAGATCTCCAAGACCCAAAAATCGTTTGGAGAAATTCCACCCGGATGATGAGTTATTAAAATAATTAATATTTTTAATGGGTTCCTAAGTCTAAACTTAGGAAAATAAAAATATTAATGGGTATTATAAAAATATGGGTGAGAAGATTCTAAGAGACGAGGATCAAGTCTGTTTTAATCTTAGATGTTGATTAAAGACTTAATCTCAGTCATTGATTCATCAGAAGGAAAAGTATAAGAGAAGACTTCAGAGTCATTTGGAGACACATCAGGCAAATACTCAGTAACCCGAGGGAAATCGATTCTCAAGGAGAAGAAGTTCGATTTCAGAGGGAGAGTAGTAGGGTGAAGGAAGAGGAGGGTATCAACATTAGTCAGAGACTGAGGAAGAGGTGATTCAAAGGGAAGATCAGTGAGACAACGCATAGGGAAGATCAATGAGACAACACAGCTGGAGACATAGTCCTCACGCAGGCTGACGCAGAAGTGACGTAGAGGGGGGTAGAGGGTCTCCAGGGTGTCAGAACTTCTCCAGGAGGAGGAGGAAAATTGTCTCAGGTGTTTTCTCTCAGAACTATCTCAGTATTCTATAGAATCTTTCTATGTAAAGAGATTTTCGTTGAAGATTAATAAATAAACCCTCATCTGCTGCATCATTTTCTGCATTGGGTTTTTCCAGGGACAATTGTCCAAAAATAACTATGTTGATGTGTTTGATTCTTGTGATTGTAGATCACTGTTATTTTTCTCTATTCTATTATGTGATAACTACAATAGAATTTATTTTAATGTTCACTGAAGGGATTTGTAAATAACTTATTGTGGAAAATAAGTAGGAGAAATAAATCAGTTATTGCAGTAGAATTTCGTGTTCAAAATTTTCAAACAGGGTATTTGTCCAACGCAGGCTATACGGGACTAGTAACTCAACCCACATATTTTACAAGGCTCCAGAGTGCTTGTCCAACCAAGGCTACAAGACTAGTAACTCAACCCACCAAGGGCTCCAAAGCGTTTGTCCAACCCAAGCTATGAGACTAGTAACTCAACTAAGTTGTTCCAGGGCTCCAAATCATTTGTCCAACCAAGGTTATGGGACTAGTAACTCAACCCAAGTCATTATAAGGCTCTAGAGTGTTTGTACAACCAAGGCTTCCAGGAACTAATAGCTCAACCCAAGCTAAGGAAACATGAGAACCAACCAGAAAAAAATCAAATCAACCCACAATACCATGGCTATCCAAAAACTGTCAAGGCTAGACAAATCCATTGTCAATCAAGGCAATCCTCCATGCCAATGACAGATCATGACCGAGAAACCACATGCATGTGCCATGCATGCCAAAACTAGTGAAGAAATCATACATTCAACTCGGTACCTGCAAGAAAATATGATGTAGTTGTTGATCCTAATGCCCTCTTGCGCCTTCCTGCTCCTCCTTTGCCTTCTTGTTCCAAAATCCAAGTATGCTACACCCTCCAAGAGTGCTCCAAGAAGAATCCAAGTATTCAAAAGTATGAGAGAGAGAGAGAGAGAGAATAGAAGAGAGCTCCAACACTGTACTGACTAAGTCTTGCCCACTGATCCTCGGAAGCATTTTTATGAATGAGGCCTCTATTTTCTTCATTTTCCATTATTTTCATTTATTTTCCTCCTCGCGTGCAACCTGTGACCTTTCACCTTCCTTTTCTCCTAATTTCCATTATTTTCATAAATAAATATGCCAAAATATCTTTTTGCCTCTTTAATGCCTTAGCCATTGCCTTTGCCAATTTCCTTAGCCATAAACAACCAAATGAACACCCACTAAGATGTCCTTCCCACCATTCAACTTGGAATACATGTCCCATCACCGTGGCCTTATATATTTTTACATGGAGTTTTAACTAGGGTTGTTACAGAACCCTCCCCCTTGGGGGAACACCGTCCTCGGTGTTCAATGACACCTATACCAACAAGACTATTGTAAACAAAACATACTGCCCATGGAGCTTTATAACACAGCTCGTTGTAGTATTTACAATGAAAGACCTGCTCAAAAGAAAAACATCATGACAACATACCGCATAGTGGAGCTTTATAACACAGCTCATTACGGTATTTACAATGACCACATATACACATACACATTTTCTTCAACCAACAAATAACCATATTGTCTATGGAGCTTTATAAATCCATCTTGATATAGTATTTACAATAATGTACACACACACACATATATGCATCTACTCAACCAACAAATAAAAGGATATGATGTATGCATCCACAACAAGGGAATCCAGAGGCTCACACCTCCACTCTCAAGGTAATACCAGGATTCACCTCCTTCCCAGGAAGTCCAAAATCCACTGCAAGGTCAAATCTGCATCCAATGTCCAGCGCCACAATATTGCACCACTTGTCTTCTCAATGAACAGTTACCAACTCATTGCTCCAAGGCGCAATCCCAATGTGCATCTGATTCTATCTGGCAATGCTAATGACCAAAACAAGTCCATCCCCGACCTTCCCTTCTCTGCTACACATTTCCTGCAACACGAATAATGCCTTACCAATGCACAACTTTAACTTGAGAAAAAAAATTGAGTTACACATCTTTTTGTAAAATAGACCATTTTGCTAAATAAAATTTGTTTATATATAAATGAATGTTATAAATAATAATGAGGAACTTACCATGGAGGAACTTATTAGAATTAGATTAATCTCAAATACCTAGGAAATTGGTGGGCTCGGAGCCACGAATATAATTTTTTTAATTTATTAAAAGTAATGAACCATTTTGCTAAATAAAACTTGCTTATATATAAATGAATGTTACAAGTCATAATGAGGAACTTATCATGGAGGAATTTATTAAAATTGGAATAATCTCAAATCCCTAGGAAATTGGTGGGCGGGACGAATCTAATTTTTTTAATTTATTAAAATTCCATGCAACCTAACAAACACTGTAACACGCTACAACCCTAGAAAAGCATTTAGACTAAGCATATGCTGAGCCCTGAGAATCAATCTAGGTCCTCAATTAAAAAAAGAAAATAAAGTCAACAGATCCTCATCCACCTTAGGTTGAAATAAGAAGCCTTTGGCAATTATGTTTTTGTTTGAGATGTATCCTATATTATTGTGTATTGATATTTTAAGTGTGGTTATGGGGAATTTACAAAAAAAAATCTTTTTTAACAATTTTATTTAGTATGTGTTATTGTAAATTATTTTTCATCTTGGTAAATGAATGATGTATTTGGTCATTTTTATGAAATAATGTAGATTAGGTATGTGTTGACTTTATTTCTTGGGAATTTTAAATTCCTCTTAATTTTATTTTTCACATATGTTAGAATAAATCTAAATATTAAATATTATCTCAACATTAACTTCATACATTCTTATACATTGAAAATGAAGGGGTATAGCAATGGAAACCCTAATACCTCCAATCCCCTCCTTGTTCTTGAAAGATCTTCCACTTAAGGACTATGCCGTTGGCAAAAATCCCCTTAATCTTGCTTTTGTTGCAAATCTGGTAAATAAGGGGAAATTCCTTTTGCCGCATGACTCTTCTTGCATCCATGTTGAGGCCATTGCACTAATTCTCTTGCATTTTTTAGTCGTTGTGAGGCTAGTGTTTGGTGGTACTTTATGTATTCAACTGAAATCAATTGATCAGACAAGAATCCATCTATTCATCTACGCTTGCTGACAAAATTCAAGATTAGACAAGAATTCCTTTTGTTTCTTTGCAGCTCCTCCATGGTGGTAGGAAACTTCAAGAAGGAAATTTACAATGAGATTACGACATAACCAATGATGTCACCATCTTCCTAGTTTCAAGATTAAATAGTGGAGCCAAAGGCTGAGTTGCACCCCTTGCTTCTCAGGTTATAAATCGTTTAAGGATGCCCTTGACCCAGGATTTTTCATCTGAATCCTAGGCTAGCTTTCATTGTGGATCAAGCTAAAGAGATTCCAACTATCAAAGTGGATCATCCTCAATCTAAAATTTCCCATGGGAATTATTTGTAGAATTATCTTATTTGTTATTCTAATGGTTTTGGCCTTCAACATCTACGCTTCTGGGATGAGTGCATCTGAGACTTGGACCTTGCATGTAAATTTGTATTTTTGCTTGAAGGGTTTCTTTATGGAGTAATTTAAATATCATCAGGATTATTGTAGGATTTTTAAACAACGACTCTAGTTTTGGGGTAGATCTGGGGTCATGAAGCTATGGTTTACTAGTTTTAACCCTCTTACTATGCCATCTCTGCACATTCTAGTTTTGGTTAGACTCCTGAATATGCTTTTTCATCTTCTACATCTGTATATCTTAGCTGTCGTGGGAAACTCACTTGACTGTTTCATTAAGGTAGACGTAGAAAGGCTTGAGAAGGGCATTATTTTTTCGCAATCGATGGACTATGCAAATACAACTTTCTGTTGAAGGATCTGTTAATAGCTTGATCATCTTCAGAATGTCTGCCTCTCTTGTCAAGAATACTCTCCTCCTTGGCATATCTTAGTTGTTGTGGGAAACTCACTTGACTGTTTCATTAAGGTAGACATAGAAAGGCTTGAGAAGGGCATTATTTTTTTGCAATCGATGGACTATGCAAATACAACTTTATGTTGAAGGATCTGTTAATAGCCCGATCATCTTCAGAATGTCTGCCTCTCTTTTCAAGAATACTCTCCTCCTTTGATTGCCAAAAATAAGTCCCAAGCATGGTAAGATTCAAAAGTTCTAACAAGATTTAAGAAATCTTTAGCGAATTAGATAGATATGATTCAACACCAAAAAATCTCTTCAACTAAATAGAGTCCTTCAGCCTTAGCTTAGCCACATGCAATTCCATCTCATTCTTTAGATGTTGTTATCCATCCCTCGAATGAAGACACAAAAGACACAACTATGGTCTTAGCTTCGCCAATGAGTGAGCACAAATGTTTCCATGAATCAGATCACTCAGATAGTGATAAGTAGTCATTCGAACAACGATAAGGTAGTAACTACAATTGCTCACCCCTCATAACTGGAATTGACTTAATAAAATGCAATCAATGTATCCTCTTCGTCTATTTGCGATAACTTTTCATAATGAATTTGATGTCCAAATGAAAAGAAAAAATTCTCAGGAAGATCCATGATCATTCCTGGGTCATTACCATGACAATAATATATGTATGGGTGTGTCAATTTAAGGTTTCTTGTCTTCCGAGTTGGGCTTTGGTTGGATATTAGATCTGGTTAGATTTTCTTGTAACAGCCATGGTGAAAATTCCAATTCCATGTAATAAAATTTAATAAAGGAAAAAATAATAACCACGGTTGATGGGACACTTGTTCCAAATTAAATGTTGGGCAAAACATCCTAGTGGGTGTTCATTTGGTTTATTATGGCTAAGGAAATCGACAAAGGCAATGACTAAGGTTTTGGAAAGACAAAATGACATTTTTGGCACATTTATTTATGAAAATAATGGAAATTAGGAGAAAAGGAAGGTGAAAGGTCACAGGTTGCATGTGAAGAGGAAACTGAAGGAAAATAATGGAAAATGAAGAAAATATAGGCCTAATTGATAAAAAGGTTTCTGAGGATTAGTTTGTAACCTTTTGGAGCTCTCTCATTATTCTCTCTCTCCCTCTCTCGCTCTTGGACACTTAGAATTTTCTTGGAGCACTTTGGCATTGGATCAATAAAGGAAAAGAAGGTAAGAGGAAGGAAGCAACAATCAAGGAAGAGCATGATCAAGCAGCTACAACAATATTCTTTGCAGGTATCAATTTTCATGTGTATTTTCCTTGCTAGATTTGGCATGCATGGTATTGCATGTGGTTCTTTTGTTGTTATGACATGAGTTTTGTCAGGTGTGACAATGTTTTTCAGCTTAGCCTTGCCATTTCTAGATAGCCATGGTGTGATGGGGTTCTCATGTTTTGGTTGAGCTAGATTGTCGAATGGATTCGAAGCTGAGTGAGGTGGATCTCCAAATGATAGAACATATGGCCTAGTGGTTCCTGAACCGGAATGTGGATCACGGTAAAACCACTGGCCTAGTAACCTCTAAGCTAGACTGTGGGTTGCGATAAATTCAGGATTGTGTGCTTCGGTGGGCCTAGGAATACTTTTCGGTGAATGGTGGGATATACGGTAAAGACAAGAGGTGTTTGCCCTTGATTAGGCCTAGGAATCCTTGTCTATGAATCACGGGATATACGGTAAAGCCTAGAGGGTGGTTTCTCAGTTTAGGGCCTAGTGATCCCTAGATCGGGTTGTGGATTACAATAAATCCTAAGAGACTAAGAGACAGGAAAATTCCTCATGGTGTAAGTGGAGAAATCCGGTGGCCTCCATGCTTGCTTTGGCCTAGTGATATGGTGGAGATCATGGCAAATCCTATCATTACATGTTTATCTTGTTGGCCTAGTGATCTAGGATGGATTACGGTTAAGCCTAGTTTCTATTGATGAGCGTGAGGTGGTTTAGCCTTGGGAGGCCCTGGTTGGTTCTTTTGGTTTGAGTCCCACATTCATGCTTGGAATATGGCACGGGGGTGAATGATTGAAGAGAGATTTGGCTCAACCATTCTATGGTCAGGTGGAATGTGGTAGTCCCATCTCGAGTTTGAATTTTGTGTCATCAATATGAGGTTATTTCTCGTATTTCTATGAGTATTATACTGGTTTATATGTAGATCATATGGCTGTGATTCCCTTGGTATTTTTGTTTCTATTATGTTGGTTATGTATATGTTTTATGACAGTGGCTATGTATGGCTCTCATCATGTTTTTCCTTGTAAATGAATAGAAAATGTATCTATAACCCAATAGATGATAATGCAGCAAATGATATAAGGGAACAATGCTTCATAGTGATTCCCAGATAAGTACGAGACCCCTATTCTTAAATCTATTGTTTACACTTGTAGATTACATATTTGCGATATGTTTGATGAAATGTTTGTCATGGCTAGTAGGGGTCCATTGAAGGGCTTGTTCAAGTATTTGCATTTACATCATTGTTTCCTTGTTATCTTTCTGTTTTGAAGATGTCATGCAATTTTGGGTAGCGACCTGGGCTCTAAGCCTGAAAGAGTGGTTCAAATCCCAACGACACTCGCACAACATTGAGAAAAGTAGTCCTTGGACATTGCCATGCCTTCTCATGAGAGCGTCCAGAGCTTCCTCGACATTGTCAGGCCCATAGCAGGGGAGCGTCCAGAGGTCAAGTGGTCTAAAACCTCAATGGGACCTAGGGGCTAGCTACCTGAGTGGTTGGGATGGTTCTTGGGAGTCCTGTAGCTAATATGGAAGGTTTGTATGTTGTGTTTCCATTGGTTCCACTTACTTAAGGTCACATAGGAGGTTGAAGTCAATCATATTAGCCTCTCGTCACATGTTTACCCTGGTTAGCCAGTTACTTGGGTAAATGTGGAATGAAGGTGTTACATTCCTATGGACGGATGAAGCCAATTTCTCAATATACATGTACTTCATTGATTAGAACTAAATATTAAACATAATATTTATAAATTAATATGAATTATTGTACATATTCTGCGATTTCACACATTTTAAAATAAATCCAAATCTTAAACATAATATTCACAAATTAATGTAGGGACAATAATTTGTAGATTATGTATTCGTTGATTTTTTAGAATTTTAAATTGCCTTAATTTTAAACATAATATTCACAAATTAATGTAGGGACAATAATTTGTAGATTATGTATTCGTTGATTTTTGAGAATTTTAAATTTGTCTTAATTTTATTTTTGACACATTTTAAAATAAATGTGAATCTTAAACTCTCTCTCTCTCTCTCTCTCTCTATATATATATATATATCTATATATATATATATATATATATATATATATGATTTAAAGTATTATAAGGATTATGCGCTTATGTGTGTCTTACCTCCTTTCTTATTTTATAAATATAGTTCTTATTCTATTGACGTGATGAAACTCATTATTTAATAATTCATAATATGCATTTAATATATTAAATATGACATGATTTAATTATATTTAATATATCAAAATGATTTAATTATATTAAATATGATATGATTTAATGATGATAATGATGATTAACGTCTATTAAGACCAATGTGATCTATCAAACCTTAAGAAGAAAAGAATATAATTGTTATTTGTGTGCTTAAAAGGAAGAGAAAGAAGCACACCAAGATCACTATAGTTGGGCTGACTTAACAAGTCAAGAAGATTGGAAGTGTGACAGATGTTAGGGAAATGAGAGTGGATGTGAGTAAGGGCTGGACAATCTAAAAGAAAGTTTTTTCATCCTCCACCCTCTTAGTATTGCAACGCTGACAAATCCTATCATCCCAGGGAACCTTGGGAGTAGACCATTGCTTGGTTTCACTTCGAAGCTCATGAGAATTAGTTCTAATCTTAGCGATGTTCATCTTTTTCTTCGAGTTGGTCAAAACAGAAAGATAATTTTGGTTCTCAAGGGTGGGGTTGATCACCTCCTTATAATATCTTAGTGTCCTTTTATCTTATATCTCCTTCTCATCAAATAGCTTATCCTTAAATTTGGAGGTGATAGTATCTTTGACACTATCCTTGTTTCCCAGGATGATCTCCTCATTTATCCCCCAAAGGTTGAGCCAAGACTGGGCATCCTTGTGCCACCCACACTTGAGGCGAAGGTGGGGGTTTTGACTAAAGTTAGAAGCAATTTTAGGAAGCCTCTCGGATTCCATGTTGTAAAGCTTCTTCTTATACATTAGATACTTAAACATAGCCCTGCTTTCAATAGGGGAGAGGCCAACTTCGATAAGGATGACAGGATATGGGTTATTTCCCTTGATATTGAGATTGTAGGTTATGAATTGCTTTTGAATCATCTCAATCTTTCTCCACGACTCTCTGGATATACTGCAACCCTAGACTTCACAATCGTATAGGACAACAAGGGTGATGAGGGTCTCAAAGAGGAACCTTTTTTTACTCCAAATACAAAGATCGACAGCCTTACAATTGTTTTCAAGTTCATAATAAGCTTTCCAGCCTCCAATAATCCTTTTCTCAATGTTGTAATTCCAGTTGAGCTGATAAGGAATGTTAATACCCAAATATTTATAAGAAGAGACTTGATCCAAGCAATTGTTATCATAGACGAAATTTCCATGGGTGATCTTTTGGATTTAATTATCATGATTTTAGTCTTGTCGGTATTAACTGTCATACCCATCTTGGAGCAATAGTCATGAAGAGTCTTAAGCTGCTTGTCCAGGTCCTCATGGCTTCTAGCAAGAAGAATGATATCATATATAATATATATTATATTAAATATGTATGATTTAAAAAAAATAAAAATAAAAATAAATAAATTTAATGTATGTGTTAGAGATGAATTTCAAACATTTTCAATTCCTTTTGGGGATTAGTAAGTACTTGGTTAGAGTATTTAATGTTTTGTTTGTTGATTTTTATTTAAAGTTATTTAGATTTTACCATGATTTATTTAAATTTAACATTTTGAAATCTAATACATAAAGCATTAAATATTTTGGAATCAAGTGTTTATTGCTTACACACACATATAAAAGTTCTAGTGAATATTGTTGGGCAACCAATAAGCATTTGGCTATAAAGTATTTAACGCTATATATGTTGGGTTTTATATAGTCAAATCTAAGTTATTTTTATTTCACAAAATAAACCCTACCTTACATAGAATTCAATACCATTTGGGTATAAAGCATTTAATGCTATATATGTTGGGTTTTATATAGTCAAATCTAAGTTATTTTGATTTCACAAAATAAACCCTACCATACATAGCATTAAATACCATGTAGTTAAGTACTATTGGTCACCAAAAAAAGGTATAACTTTTTTAAATGTATATATTTTAGTATGAATCTACACTAATCAACACTATTAATCAGTCTTATTGGCCGATCAATAAGCATTTAAATATAAAGCATTTAATGTTTTGTATATTGGGTTTCACTTTCTAATCTTAAGTTGTTTTAAAGTTATTTAAATTCTATATTTCCAAACCATATGGAACATTAAATATTATATAGTTAGAGGCTTATTATTCACCATCACATTGAAAGAACTATATTAAAGAGGTGTAGTCTAACCTATAGATAAATTGGCTTGAACTATATTAAAGAGGCATAGTCTAACCTATAGAAAAAATGGTCTTTTAGATTAAACGGATTTTTCCACGACATATTTTCTAATTAATTTTAATCAAAATAGTTTCTAGTTAATTTTAATCAAAATAGGACAAATATTTTTAAAAATTTGAGTTTAAATTGTTTAATCTCCATAATTCGAGTGCCCCATTTATGCATTCAAAAATGTATTTTAGAACAACAAATCTTGAAATTGTATTGCTAGGTTTTAGTGAATTCCAGTGAAAAAAACCATTTCATTTCTAAGCTAAACTACACTTATTAAAAATATTATATTCTTTAAATAATAGAAATTTTTTAATATTTAAATAATAAAAGATTAATACATAAATTATTTTTGTTCATATTATATTATATTATATTGATCAAAGAAATAAATCAAAAGTTTTTTACTTTAAATAACAAAGATTTAACAACAAAATATTAGAATATCAATATCAATTGAGAAATGTGGGTATTTTATGTTTTTTAGATCAGGGGAGTGTAATTTGCTTCTAGGTTTTAGAATATTCAAATTTGATGGACGGAAACAAAGTCAACACATTGATATATTTAAATTTGATGGACGCAAACAAAGTCAACACATCGATATAGACAACTAAATCAAAAACTTTTTGTTTTTTAAGTGTCTAAAACGTTATTTTCTTTGAGAAATATCATTTTTTTTATTCTTTAAACAACTAAACATTTTTTTAACCAATAAGTACATTTTTTTTTATTCTTTAAACAACTAAAACAAATATTTTTAAACACTAAGTACATAAACCATTTTTTTAAGCAATAAGTATCACCCGTGAGATAACTAGGGTCTCTCTACTCTACATTATCATTTATGTATCTTTACAGTAGTAGATCTACTGTTGATTGATTATATATAGTAGATCTATTTTAGATTGTAGGATCGGGTGAAGCCTTGTCTTGCAGGAAATTGGAACTGGTGTAGGATCCTCTCGGACATGGATCACTCTTGGAAGGCCAGTCTCTGTATAACCAGGAAGGCTTAAACCATTTTGGAGAGAGGTTTGTGTTTTATGCCCCTTTCAAAATTATAAGAAATTTTGGAGCATTCTTGAATATTTTAGAGAGTGGTGGGTGCTTTATACTCTCCACTCTTTTCCAAGAAATTTTGGAGCATTCTTGAATATTTTAGAGAGTGGTGGGTGCTTTATACTCCTTTCCACTCTTTTCCACTGACTCAATTGCACATTTTAGAATATTCTAGAAATCTAATGGACATTAACAAAATCAAATAATTGATTTTGCTCATTTATTAGATTTCTAGAAAATATTTCAAAATCTTCAATTTAGTTATATTTATGAAATTTGGAAAGAGGTATAAAATACCCTCTTCTTCTATAAATTGTAATCTTTTATTGTTAGAAGAATAGAAAACACAAATAATAGAAAGTTTTATTGCTTAAATAAATAAAAAATGATTTAAAACAAAATGGATTGAAAGTTGAAGTTTTTGTTACTTAAAGAATAAAAAAATTGATTTAGGTTTTTAAATCATTGTGGAAGTAAAAATTTTCTTTTAGTTAAAAAATAAAAATCTTTTGTTAATTAATAGGAATTTTTTTATATAATTAACTAAAAAAATAAAAAGCTTGGTTAATTAATAAGAAATTTTTGATACAATTTTTTAGATGAATGTGTTGGTGAGCAATAAGCATTTATAGAGTATTTAATGCTCTATATATTAGGCTTAACATCATTAATTCTTAATAATTTTAAATAAGCTTAACATCATTAATTCTTAATAATTTTAAATAAGCTTAGATTTAATGGTGAGGATATACATAATAGCCAAGTGCTTAGTGATTGCCTAATAAGAATTGATTAATAGGATTGTTATATATATATATATATATATATATAGTGTAGCTTATAGATGAAATAACTTTTTTCACTGTAATTCACTAAAATCTAGCAATACATTTCAAGATTTTTTGTTGTTTAAAATACATTTTTGAATGCATAAATAGATTCAACATCCTTGAAAACCCCCAGAGCACTCGAATTATGCAGATTAAACAATTTAAACTCCTAAAAATGCCATTTCTTCTATATATATATATATATATATGATGACGATGATGATGAGAAATAAACACCTAATAATTACTTAGTATTTAATGCTTTGTATGTTAGGTTTCAAACTATGAAATCAAAATAACTTTAAATTCGTTTATTTTCATGTTGAACAATGAATTTCTAACTACAAAGTATTTAATGCTATAAAGTTATTTGACAATATAAAACTCAACATACAAAAAGTTAAATGCTATGGAAATACCCTAAGTACATCTTAACTTGAGATCTACCAAGCCCCTAGAGAGATCAAACCTCTGCTCCCTCATGGGGCTTGGTAGATCCGGAGTTAAGATGGATCTAGGCTAATTTAATTTCCCCCTTTAAATATGCTAAAGTGGATCTAGGTTGGTTTAGTTCCCTTTTAAATAGGCGATATTTCACATAAATACCATAGGTCATTTTTATTTTTATTATTGTTTTTTTAATGAGTTAAAATATTTACATTAAACTAATATTTTTATTTAATTTTATTTTTATTCTTTGTAATTTGACTTAGTCAAAATGTAAAACATTAATGTTACGACATTTCTACTATACTAGTTTGGAGAGCACCTCACCTGACAAAATACTGATGAATCATTCAATAGAATTTATTACAATATTGGACAACCCATATTCATCTAAGATATATATATATATATATATATATAAAAGGAGGAAGGTTAAGAAGAGAAGTTAGATGCAAACACAAAGTATAATCTTTACGGTGTATGAGACTTCCTTGTTTGTGAAACAAGAAACCCACCTCAGCACATGATAATTTTTATTTATTTTTAATAAAAATAAAAATAAAATAAAATCAATATCACTATAATTCCAATTTATATTCAAAAATTTTAGAAAAAAAAAACAAAATTAAATGAAATTATTTAGAATGTTACCCATTTAGAAAAAACAAATAACAAAATTAAATGAAATTTTAAATATATCATTTAAAATGTTACCCATTTCACACATGGCAATTGCTAATATGTATTTTTGTTTTGTTTGTGTAGAGATTCTACACAATTGTCCAAAGTAATCCTTCTGCCCCTATTAAACTACTCCGATGTAAATTAGATTTTAGATCTCTCCAAGCTCAACTATATGCAGCCACTCTATATAAATTTTATGTCAGCCATTAATCTTCCTAGCCATATCTGGATTGACATCACCTACACTAGAGTTGAAAGGACTTGTTATTTATAATGAAGCATCCTTAATTTCTGTTTTCATGTTTAATCTTTGAGCTGCATTCATAATGGCAGATTCTACACCATCGTTGAAAGGACTTGTTATTTGTAATGAAGCATCCTTAATTTCCGTTTCGATGTTTAATCTTTGAGCTGCAGATGGCTACCGGGCTTCAATGAGGATGGGATCCTTTTAATAAAGCCACGACACCAAAATATGTGCGCATGATGTAGATATGTTTGAAAATATATTGAAAGACACGTAAGTGTTTATTGCTCTCACCAAACATACACCAACCATATATAAATAGAAGGAAAATGGTGAAGAATTTTTTTTTATTGCAAATACTGTTTGTTAAATATTTTTTTTAGTTTCCATTCTTAAAAATATGAGAGTGAAAATGAAGGGAAATATTTAGCAAATATTATTTATAGTAAATTGAAATATATATAATTGTTTAGAGTTTTTAACAACCATAACTCTTTTAAAAATATGAGAGTGTAAATTGAAAGACATATAATTGTTTATGGTTCTCACCAACCATAACGTTTTTTAAAATATGAGAGTGAGGGGAAATATATATATGAGACTGACCATAAAGAAAAATATATAGTAAATATTATTTCTCCATTTTATTTATTATATGTAAAATAAAATATAGATAATATATAGTAAAATTTAAATTAATAAATTTCAAATATTGGACGGTTTTTTTTTTATAGGAGATTCAAATGATTGTTAACGTGATTTTAATTTAATATGCATTCTTTTAGAATATAAGGATAATGATATCACTCAGTTTTGTAATTGATTATTTAAAATAAATTGTTGTTATAAATTACAATGCAATCACTTATATATTGCCAACGCAGGTTGGGGAGCAACAAGTAGCTGCCCAAGGGCATGATGCCAATAGCAAAGATTATCACAATTGCCGCAACAAATTCAATAGAAAATTCATTTAGGCAAGTTGATGTTAGAACTGAATTCTAGCAGGTTCCACTGAGCATTTGTCGTAATATGTGGGACCACCAGCTAGGCATGTATCAAACAAACAATAGATCCATGAGCTAGAGTAACCTTGTTACTCGTGGGAATTCTTTGAATTGGTACATCTGTTTGAAGAGAGACCAAATTGACTATAGCCCCTTGAGTGGTAAGTGATAACTGAGAGACCAAATTGGAAGAGTGGCTAAATCTGCAAGGTGGAGATGGTGTTCGGTTGGGGGAGTTTTTGATAAAGCTTCTTTTATATGTTGATGATATTGTATTGATTTCTAAATCAACCCATGGATTGCAAATGCACTTATATGCCCTTGAGCATTTTTGTAGAGCAATGGGGATGCAAGTCAATTTTAGCAAGACCAAAATAATGACTTTTTCTAATAAAAAGAAGCAGAGCCAACACACTTTCTTCTTTGAAGACAACATTCTTGAAGAAGTAAGGGAGTACAAGTACCTTGGGATTGATTTCAACAACAAACTCAATTAGGAGGACTGCAGAAAGAAGAGGATTTTAGGAGGGTGGAAATCATTATATGCTCTTCAAAACAGATGTAGAGAGGCAGAGTTATGGGATTGGAAAACGAATAAAGTGCTTTTTGGACCCTTAGTTTGTCCAATGATGTCATATGGGTGTGAATTGTGGGCTAGCAATACTCCCGTCTCAAAATGGAAACAAATTGAGAAAATCCAAAAACGCTTGATCATGAGCAAGTTCAAAATAAAAGCTTTGGTACCTTATGAGATAATCTTGAATGAAACAGGAGCAACTTCCATTGAAGCAATTGCTATGGTGCGGCTCATAAGATACCTAAAAGGAATTGAACAAATGAGAGTAGGTAGATGGCCTAATGTTATCTTTAATGAAGGTATAAGTGAAAGAAAGAAAACATGGATGAAACAAAACTACACATGGATGCAAAAATGGGATATCTACTTCAATCCCGGTCCCACAAATAGCAAGGAGCTAAAGGATTTTGTTATGGAGAAGTTTGGTAAAAAGGTATGGGAAAAATAGTTGGGTAGAAAGAAGAAATATTACATTGGGGAATTCAACCCTACGTGCGATTTACAACAAAAAGAGTTCTTTGGAGCTAGCATTTCGTGGAGGGCAAAGGTTCTTATTGCTCAATTAAGGACCAAATCACATCAACTTCGGTGTGAAACAGGACGGTGGAAAAGGCCTAAAGAAGCTTGGGAAGAAAGGGTGTGCACATTTTGCATGGTTGGGGCTGTGGAATCGGAAAAACATTTTATTTTGGAATGTGATGCATTCAAAGACATCAGAGAAAGTTAGGAGAACATGTTAGCATCAGTTTCTTGGCATTGTGGAATTGGAAAACATTTTATTTTGGAATGTGATGCATTCAAAGACATCAGAGAAAGTTAGCATAAGTTTCTTGGCATTGTCTTTTTAACAAGGAGATTGTTGGAAGGTTGGGTCAGCTCATCATTAATTTGAATAGGAAAAGGACTGAATTGCAAAGAGCGAAAAATAGGGAACGAATGGTCTAATAGACTATTTTTAGTCTCGTGGACTTTAAAATATCATTTCATTTCTTGAGCCGTAGGTGATAACTGAGTTTTTTTTGGGCGGCTTGATTAGATAATAGATTCCATTAGAGTAGGTTGGAGAGAGAACAACAACAGTTTCCACTTAGCATTTAGAATAAGCTAGTTATCAGATTTTCTATTTTAATAGAGACCATGTTGAATAGATACATGTGGGAATACCATAGCTTTTTGGTAACCAGATATTTGTGATGGTAACAGATTGAATAGCTCCCTGTGGGTAGAACACAACATATTTGAAAACTGGGTTACTAGAGAAATGTAGCAGATCCCACTGAACTCAAGCTATTGGTACCAACCGGTTATGTCTGAAAAAGAAAAGAGACCTGTGGGAATAACATATAAAACTTGTTAACTATTTGATGAAAGAACTGAGATCTTTTGTTACTGGGCGTGATGATACGAGTAGTTTCCCTATTGGTTGTCAGTAAGTACAAACCCAAGGCTAAACTGCACTGGGTTATTCGAGAGGAGGCCTCCCAGATTGAGTTCATACTCATATCTCTTTTCCCTCACTTCTAATGTTCACAGCCTCTGTGAAAATGGTTGAAGCAACAAATTATTTTTCCAACTCCAAAGGAATAGGGTGGCATGTTTCCCATTTTACTATGTAAATTTTGTGATTAAATGAAGGATCAAAGAGAGCAGGGGAATTGAGTCCCCCACAATTAGAACAAGTACATTCAATGGTTTGAGAAAATAATCTTCTTGCATGGCTCCACGGTAATAAGAATGTTGTCCGTTCAAGATTGTATATAACAACGAAATAGGAGTTGGACCATTCTTTCGAATAAATGGGGTTAGAAAAGGATATTTGTAGGACCCACAGATCATGTCCAACTTCACTGCCTTCGAAGTTTGTTAAGCTCGGTGGAATGAAGTATACACATAATAATTGAGAGAGTAAGTCTAGAAAGCTGATGAAGGGGGAGGAATCACCGAGAATCATTAGCTGATAATCACCCGTATCGAGTTGTGGTATCTCTCGGAATACAGTAGGAGTTGGAGAACTACAGGGACACCTCGTTGGAGTTCAAGTTGCAGTATCCCCCGGAGTACAGTAGGAGTGTACCGAGACCCATTTTGAGCAAGAGCCGTAGCCACGGTAAAGGAAAGCCACATATCGAATACAGTAGAGTCGACTTGAGTTAAGTCCCGAGAGATTTTTGTATGAAAATTAAGAGCGGGAAAACCGCAGCAAAGCGCCACCCTGAAGCCGGCAGCCAGCCAAAGAGGGTTAAATATTAGGGCAGTTCATCTTGCCATAATGTTGTCCGAGCAGTGTGGTCAGCGGTGAGAGCAACGAGCAGTGAACAATGAACAGTGTGAGAGCTGGGAGATTTTATGTAGCAGATGTATGTAGCGATAACCTGAACAACAGAGAGAAGTGCGAAATAATCTTGGCATTTTATAGACCTACATATTTCTCGAAACAAATTGGATGACAAATGCATTCAAGCATGACAAAGGAACAAGAAATTTCAGAACATGTGTTTACGACAAATGATTTAGGACAAGTAAAAATTGCGTCATCCGCCAAAGCTAGGAAGTGGGTTTGGGTCAATGCCAAACAATATTGGGGCATTTTAAAATGAAGAATAGTCCGTCTAAAATGGGAACAAACAAGAACGAAATGGTCTAAAAAGAAAAGTACTCAAGCCGGAACAAACAAGAAAGAAATGGTCTAAAAAGAAAAGTACTCAAGCCCTTCGCAAAAAGCACACAAACAAGTCCCCTCTACAAGCACATGGCAACAAGAAGTCCAGAGGAAAAGTCATTGATGATTCTGCCTTATATAGTTCCACATCCATATCTTTCACCTGGTCATCTGATCTTTATGTGAAAGAATTATTAAATGCAGAACAAAGGTTGGAGGTTTTAGAAGCTAAAGGATAGGAAATAGATCATAAAATTCATATAATAATAGCTGAGAACAAGGCTTTAACAGAAACCAATAAAGTTTTAAAAAAACAAGTGGCATTGCTACATGAAGCTCTCCTGATAGGGAAGACAGAATGGCAACGCATGAAAGTGGATGTACAAAACATAAAGAAATCTGTAGTGGAAAGTACAAAGGTGGTGAATGTGAAATCATCCCAGGATAAAGGGGAAATGATTTCCCAAATAAACAACCATGAAGAGAACGCAAGAGAAGAAACGAAAGTAGATTCCACCAAAGTTTCCAAAACTTGGGCTCAAGTTATTAGCAATTCTGCTAATAAGGAAGGAGAAACAAATATTCAGGTTGACAACATGCAAGATAGTGAATGCAAGGAAAGATAAAATAGGGCAGAAAACATAATTATTAAAGGGGTGGAAGACTATGGGAAAAATGAATGTACTCTTGACCTTGCAAGAGACTTCTTGAAAGACAAGTTGCTATGCCAAGGAAAAATATGCCAAACATGGAGGGTGGATAAGTTTAATGAGGAGAGATCCAAGCCCATAAAAGTATTTATGCCTAGCTTGCGTGATAAATATATGATTCTAAGAAAGAAACATCTCTTGAGGGGTTCTCGTTTTTTCCTAGAAGAAGATTTAACTGTAAAACAATAGGAGGAAAGAAGGGAGGAAATTTTAAAGGTTAGGGCAGCAAGAGATGAAGGCAAGAGAGCATGGATTTATAAAGGCAAAGTTATGATAGCATGATTTGGACCTCCTTCCAAAACAGAGCAGTAAGATGGTAATAAAGAAGAGGCAACAAACTCTTCCACGGGAGATCAGAAAGCAAGGTCAGTGTGGGAAAGCAGGGACAAAGACTCAAATGTGAGTCTTGCATGTAAAAATAAATAGCAATCAAGTCATACCCAGGTTTCCTTAAGATTAGTTCGTTGGAACTACAACGGTTACCCATGGAGACAAGGACTTGGGTTAGGGCCTATTGCAGAAGATAGAGACACAATTTGCCTCATAGAAACACATGAGCATGAAGGGTGCAAGACACCTCTGTTTGAAGTATATTGGAAGATGGTTATGTGGAACAAGGTAGCAAGGAATGGCAAAGGGCACGGGGGTATCATGGTTTTAGTAAGGGAGAAATAAGGTCGTCTCATTCAATTAGAAAAAGAAGACTCAAATAAGCAATTCATTTGGTTTAAAATATCAGAAAATGGAAACCACATTAGAATTGAAACATGCTATTTTGTGCCACAAGTTTAAAAAATATACAAAGGTAGAGGGCTTGGCCACAAATATCCATTTGCAGCCTTAAAATCGGATATTGCAACATATTCGTAGCTAGGTGAAGTCCTTATAGTGGGTGATTTCAATGCTACGACTGCAAGTAATCAAGCTAACATTCTTTGTTGTAAAGATGATTGTGACCCTATTTGGCTTACGGAAGAAAGTAATCATCAGTGGGAAAGAATTTCAGAGGACAAGTGTTGCAATCTCTTTGGTGAACAATTGCTTACTCTATGTGGGGCCTTTGGTTTAGTCATTTGTAATAGCTTGACTAGATGGGCAAAGTCTAGTAATTTCACTTGCAATACTTACAATGGAGCAAGTGTGGTAGATTATGTAATTTGCTTGCATGGTTTGTGTGAGAAAATAGAGGAAGTTTTGATTGGAGATCAGATGTGGGACTTGAATTAGATCACAAGCCAATTTATTTATGTTTCTCTTGGATTGGAAAGAAACAATTAGAGTAAAAAATTCAGCATGTCCAACAAAATCTCCCATAGGGCAGAATTCTTTTGACCGCAGAAAATTGTAATACTTTCCAAAATGATGCTGGAGAGGCTCTTCCAGAAGGAGAAAATTACAATTCACAACCTTCATAGTCATGAATTAACACATTTAATTCAATGCGCACTTGCAAAGTGCAAAAGAACAAAAATTAAGAAGTCTGAAACAAATAGCTTTCCAGTTAATTCTTGGTTTGATGAGGAATGCAAAAAGGCAAGGAGAATGTGGAAAGAGTCAAACAAGGA
The DNA here is from genome assembly GCA_031772625.1 of Pinus tabuliformis. Lineage (NCBI taxonomy): Eukaryota > Viridiplantae > Streptophyta > Pinopsida > Pinales > Pinaceae > Pinus > Pinus tabuliformis. Next base: position 1,200,395,958 of record CM062818.1, read on the forward strand.
TAACATAAATCTCAAAGCTTACAAGAAGCTATTAAGCAAGAAAAAGGCTGATTTCATGTTTTCAAGGAGGGAAGAACTAATTTCCTTGGGAAAAATAATCCCAAATTATTTTGGAAGGACCTCTAACCGAAAAAATACAAATTGGAAATAATATTACAACTTCTAAATGGTTTGACTATGCAATGCAACTCTATGAGCAGGTTCCCAAGGTTGACCCTCCCCCCTTGGTCAACACTGATACTAAAATCTTCACAGTAGAAGAGGCAGATATGGGTATCAAGAACTGGGTGTTGGAAAAGCAAAAGACTTAGCTCAACTCCAAGCAGAATATCTAAAGTGGGGCTCAAAGATTATTGCACCTCACATTACAAAAATCTTCAACAACATAATACCACAAGGACTCCCCACAAATTGGACAACTAGTATAGAAATACCTCTTTTCAAGAGTGGTGACATCAATAATCCCTCCAATTATAGGGCCATCATGAGAAACACTTTGTTTGCAAAGCTATATGGAAACATGCTAGAAAACAAAATTAGCAAGTGGGCAAAAGAAAGAGATAAGTGTGCTAAAGGGAAAGCATGTTTTAGACCTAAACATTCCACAATTGATCATTGTATAACTTTAAGGCACGTCATTGAAAAAGTTTGGGAGAAAAAGGAAAAGGTCTTTTGTTGCTTTGTTGATTTCAGAAAAGCATTTGACTCGGTTCCTATGGGTAAGCTTTGGCACAGAATGGAGGAACTTAGGGTTCATAAGCATTTGAGAGTAGCTGTGCATAGGCTGTATGAAGAGGTGAACATCAAAATTAGTACTTCAACAACCATTTCTGAAAGTTTTAGAAGTGATCTCGGGGTCAATCAAGGTTTCCCACTGTCTCCTACCCTTTTGGTTTATATATCGACAAGCTTGAGGAGTGGTTAAATTCGCAAGGGGGTGATGGTATCTATTTGGGCAAGTTTGTTATAAGGCTTCTTTTGTATGCAGATGATCTTATTCTGATCGCTAAATCGACTCTTGGTTTGCAAGAGCACTTACTATCCCTTGAGCATTTTCATAGAAGTGTGGGGATACAAGTCAATATCAACAAAACAAAAGTAGTGGTATTCTCTAAGAAAATAAAACATAACCAAAATAAGTTCTACTTTGAAGGAAACATTCTGGAAGAAGTTGCGGATTACAAATACCTCGGAATTTACTTCAACAAAAATCTATGCTGGAATGGTTGTAGAAAGAAAAGAACTTTGGGGGGTTGGAAAGCATTTTATGCTTTTCAAAATGGGTGTAGAGAGGCAGAGTTATGGGACTGGAAACCACTCAAACTCCTTTTGGGCTTCTAGTAATTCCGGTGATTCTCTATGGTTGTGAACTATGGGCCAGCAGTACATCTGACATGCAGTGGAGACAAATTGATAAAATTTAGAAGTGTTTGATTACAAACAAATTTAAGATTAAAAGTGTAGTTCCTTATGATATCTTGTTAAGTGAAATAGGGACTGCTCCTTTTGAAGCAATTGCTATGGTGTGAGTCATAAGGTATGTAAAGAAATTGAGCAAATGGAAGAGGGTAGATGGCTTAAGGTTGTATTTAATGATAGATTGTGCAAGAGAAAAACAACTTGAATGCAGCGAAATAACAAATGGTTTAGTAAATGGGGTATTTGTTTGAATGTGTGTCCCATAAACAACAAAGAGATAAAAAAATTTGTTATGGAAAGTTCCACAAGTGTACTTGGGATAAGGAGCTAGGAAGAAAGAAAAATTACTATATTGAAGTGTTTAATCCCACTCATAGTCATCAACCAAAAGCATACATAGAGGCCAATATCTCTTGGAGAGCCAAATCCTTATTGCTCAGTTAAGGACTAATTCTCATCAACTTTGTTGTGAAACAAGGTGCTGGAAAAGGCCAAAGGAAGTGTGGGAAGAAAGAGTATGCATTTTTTGTTCTTATGGAAAAGTGGAAACATAAAAAAAATTCATTTTAGAATGTGAGGGCTTCAAAGACAACAAGGAAAGTTATGCAAAGATGCTGGCAACTAGCTCTTGGGATAATCTATTTAGCGAGGGATTTGTCGAGAAGTTGGGAGCATTTATTATGAAGCTTCACAGAAAAGGGTCGAATACATCAAGCAGATGAAGAAGCAATCTGTCCCATAGGGTATCTTTAGCCTCATAAACGTTAAAATAATCTCTTTCTTTCTTTCAAAGCAAAAAGTAACCAATGAATTATATCAAATAGTATATGACAAATTTCTTCTATAAAGTATGGTTTTATTTCATAAAGAGAAGCATCGTTATCATTACGGAATAGAACACCCTCAATACATGACATAGTTTAAAGGCTTAATCTAATTTATAGACGAAATAGCTCTTTTCACCTGAATTCACCAAAATTTGGCAATACAATTTCGAGATTTTTTGTTGTTTAAAATAAAATTTTGAATGCATAAATAGATTCAACACCCTAAAAAACTCCTAGGGCATTCGAATTATGCAAATTAAACAATTTACGCTCAAGTTTTTAAAAGTTTATGTAAGCTTTTGATTAAAATTAACGAGAAAAATAATCATGAAAAAACCCATTTCGTCTATAAATTAGACAAAGCCTTAACCATATAAATTATATAAATTTTCATTTTATTTATATATTTATTTTTATAAATAAATATTATTTTACTAATCTACTCATTTATGAATTTTATTTTATTTATATATTTATTTATAAATAAATATTATTTACCTAATCTACAAATGTGTTATTTATTTCTTTTAAAATCAGGTCAACTAATTTGAAAAATAAATAATCACATAAATTTTCATATTATTTAATATTTTTTATATCATTATCTTAAACAATTTTATAAATGTTTAGCTTATTTTAGATCATTACTTTAGTGAATAACTATCACTTAGAAACTAGTTGGAGTATGTCTTAAAAATTCTTCTGCTTAAATAACAATGATGAGTCAATCTATAGGAGTCAGTGATGATTGTCCCCATTGTGGGTTTGACAACTAAATTACGATAAGTTTTATCACTATATATATATATATATATATATATATATATATATATAGTCCTTGCAAAGGTAGGTCTCTAGTTTTCTCACTAGTTAAAATATATATATATATATATATTATTAGTCCTTGCCAAGGTAGGACTCTAGCAATAGATTTTCCTCTTGACCACTATTTCTTTAGCATTAACCAATGCAAGTTATAATGTTTAACTTTGAACAACAAATATTTATTTCTTAATATTATTAAAAATATTATTTTTCAAACATGTGATTCGACCATAACTTTGAAGGTCTTATTGCAGCCTTTGTGCCATGTGGATCACTGCGTCAAATTTTTTGTCCATAATTTCTAGATGTAGTTGCAATATTTATGTCATGATTTTTAAATATTTGTGTGATAATTTTACATTGTTAACCTTCACAATTAAAATCCTTGAAAATAGATTTTACATTGTTAACCTTCATAATTAAAATCCTTGAAAATAACTCACGCCCACGTAAATAAACTATTTACCATAAGTTATGGCGCACCATAATTTAAAAGTATTTGCACCACTTTTTATGTTTTCTTCAACACTTTAATATGTAGGAGTACAAATGTAAATGTGCAAACTTAGTAGTGGTTTCTACCCACCAAAAATTTATGCAGGTCCTTATCTCTTACTAAGAAATTAAAGGATGGAGGCTTTTAATGTTTAAACATAAACTTTTTTTGTTTATTATATATAATGTTGTTAAGAATATAAAAAATAATAGTATTTTGTTGATATATTTAAAACAACATGACAGATAAAATAAGCTTCCCTCAGACAAATAAATTCAACAGTGACACTACATGACTCATTGAGGCACTTACGGTCAACAACCCTTGTCTTACAATTTTAATATCTAACAATTGCCCTAACTGGATGTAGATTTTTCTTTTGGTTTTGTCCTTTTGTTTTTGACTGTTAAATTGCAGTTAATGTCATTATCAATGCAAAACATCGGATTCTTCATTAATAATAAGTATTGATATGAGTATGCCATTATGGGTTTTTGAGTTTTCTTCTGAAAAAGTCTTATAAACATCTTGGGTTCTTTCATTCATTGTGAAATATATGTAATATTTGTACATAGTGTTTTATAGCATTTCTTGTGTTGTTTTAAATTGTCAATCTTTCTTTGTATCACAATAAGTTTTCAAATTTTTTATTCTTTCATGTATGGTTTAGGGTTGTTTTGGTTATGTAATATGTTTGATATTTTCAACCACAACAAACAACATTTTATCGCAATGTTGTTTTCTATAAGCATTTGGCCCACTTTGTGAATTGTAACCTTATCATGTTTGTGACTTCAAGCGATCTAGAGTATCGCAACAACTATAGATCTTGTAATTCTATCATTCTCTACACAAGAATTTTGATAGTCACTTAGGTTATTAAACAAATGTTTTAGGTAGCCTAGTAGAAGATAAGAGAATTTATGGTTTTATATGTGACATTGTATACATATATCATAACGTGCTCCTATGGACAATATGAAAATAAGTTTTATCAAAAAGGAAATACTCTTCATTTTCTTGGGATGTAATGTCTATGCAAAGAGCAGTGTTGCCCCACATGAATGAGTACCCATGTGACATCTATGGTAGATTTAAAAATAAATTTCTTAACTTTTTTAACAAACATTGAACACAATTATTAAATTTCAGGTTCCAAACACTTCTTCATATGTTACATTTGTGACATCTATGGTGGATTTAAAAATAATTTTCTTAACTTTTTTAACAAACATTGAACACAACTATTAAAATTTAGGTTCCAAATGATTTAATGTGATGGTTATTTACAAGAAAATTTCTCCATGTCTATATATTCCATTTCAAATTAATTGATGTAATAAATACTTGAGCTTTTATAAAGGTAAATATTTTTTCTGAATTCAAGCTTCTATGATCCATAATATACTAAGAAAAGTCTTTAGATAAAAATCACATAAGATGCGATGGTTATTTACAAAAAGTTTTCTCCATGTCTATATATTCCATTTCAAATTAATTGATGTAATAAATACTTGAGTTTTTACAAAGATAAATATTTTTTTCTGAATTCAAGCTTCTGCGATCTATAATATACTAAAAAAAGTCTTTAGATAAAAATCACATAAAAGAACTTTTTGGCCAACCTCTTTCAAACTAACAAGTGTAGTTTATCAAAACCACTAAATATTGTTACACTATAATTACAATGAATTTAAATCTTTTATGTTTAAATGATGTGGATTATCAGGACCACTAAATATTATTACAATATAATTACAATGAGTTTGAATCTTTTATTTTTAAGCGATGTGGATTAAAATTTGAATCTTTATATTTATGCGATGTAGAGTTGGATACATGGACTCTGAAATTTTTTCATATACACCATTATTACACCTCACTTGTCGTCTGACGTCTTTCTTGAAATCTATGCAACGACATGCGACTTTTTTTGACATTCTTGTCTCAACGTCTGATATCCGATATCTTTCTTGGAATCTGTGCAATGACAGGCACTGGGACTGACCTGCACCTGGGGCTTAGACTGATTGACTGAGAATGGGACTGACTGATGATTGGGACTGATAGGGATGATTAGGCCAACGCTTTTGATATTAGTGAGTGTGTTTTGTCAGTGGGCATCCACAAGTCAATTTTGTTTGTTGACAGTTAACTCTGAAACCCTAGCGAGCTATGCTAGTCTTTTGAATATGGCCACATTCGGCAATTCTAGTTGTCGAAATGATGATCAGTCTCAAGGCGCGGCTCTGACTGACAAGGGAAGCCTAAAATGATTGAAGGGAAGCAATGTAAAACATGAATGCTCGCATGCCAACAGGAGGACCGATCACAACTAAAAGCTTAGCTAATTTGCAACTCACACCACTGAGATGGAATAGATCACAACTAGAAGACGCCTAGACAACTTAACAATCCATCAATACAATCCCACTCTAGCTAGAGTGATGGAAACATGAAAGAGTGCACAAACATTTCCTTTTGACTGGACATTCTTTGTTTAGAATTATATCTACTCTCTTACATGAGTGGGCTAGATGCATTTGATAATCAATATTGCTTGTACATCAAGGGTCAACCATTCCTTTTTCTTCATTCCTTTTGCTAAACTTGGTAGTTGCAACTCAACGTGTATTTAAATTTGTTGGAGGGAAAATCTCTGGTGGTAGACATCGCTTTGCCGATTGATATTCTTCCAGGCGTGAACACGCAGGTAGCGTGAACACAGGTAACAGGCAGCGTGAATAGGCGGGCAAGCAGAGGACAAGGTTTTGTGAGCACAATAGAGAAGCAGCGTGAACAGGCAGCTCACAAACAGGGTTTTGTGAGCATAGAAGTAGAGGTAGCGTGAGCACAGAACAGTGAGGTAGTTAACTTCTAAATAAGTAAACGTTCAAAACATGGAAAACGCGTAGAAGAGCCAAGGCGTAAAGAGCAAGGAAATTTCAGATTTTGTGGAAACAAATCATTTAGGTCAAGTCAAAATTGCTTCAACAGACAAAACAGGAAGGTGGATTTGGGTAAACGCAAAGCAATATGAGGTAATTTTAAGGCATAGGATTGCTCGCCTTAAATGGGGACAAATGAGAACAAAACCGATCAAGATTAAGAAAAAGAAAAAGAAAATAAATAAGAGCAACAAAAATAAGGAAGAATCAATCATTTACAGTCCCACATCTACACCTCTTACTTGGTCATTAGATCTATACGTCCAAGAACTAATGAAGGTCAAAGTAAGGCTGGATATTTTAGAAGCCAGAGAACAGGAAAGAGACCACAACATTTCTGAGATCACAGTTGCAAACCAATGTCTAATGGAAGGCAATAGAATTTTAAAAGAATAGGTAACAATGTTACAAGAGGCTCTAGAGACGGGAAAACAAGAATGGAAAAAATGAAAGAAGTAATAACAACAATCAGAGATGTGATAATTTCTAAACAAACTCAGGTAGATACACAGGTATCTCTGCAAACAAACATTTCCAAAGAGAAGGCAAAAATGAACAGTGGGAAAGATATTCCAAAAGAAATCAAAGTTAGAGCTGAAGATGCTAATGGTTACATAAGGATAGAGGAAGAAGAAGATGCAAGTGATCACAGAGCACAAGAAATAGAACAAAAAGAAAGATAGGACAGAAAAACAAACTTTATTATCAAAGGAATAAGAGGGAAGAATGAAAGTATTTTCAATTTGACAAGAGACTTTCTGAAAGAGAAACTACATTGGAAAGGGAAAAATTGCCAAGCAAGAAGGGTTGGGAGGATATATGAAGAGAGGCCTCGACCCATAAAATTCACCATGGCAAGCGTACAAGAAAAATGACAACTTTTGAGCAAAAAGAAACTCTTAAAAGGCTCATACTTCTTCCTTGATGAAGATTTAACCAAAAAACAAGAAGAGGAGAGAAGGGATGAAGTGGAGAAAATTAGAACAACAAGAAATGAAGGGAAAAGGGCATGGTTGTACAATGGGAAATCTGTTATTGCAGTGTTTGGGCCTCCAGGAAAATCAGGGCAACAAGCTGACAGTAAAGAAAAAACAGAGAATTCAATAATAGACACGAAAACAACAAGAGCAGCATGGACAAAAAGGCACGAAGACTCAAATTTGAGTCTTATGTGCCAAACTGCATAACAGTGATATCCTACCCAAGTCTACCTAAGTTTAGTTTGTTGGAATTGTAGAGGTTACCCTTGGAGGAGGGGACCTCGGTTAGGGCCTATTGCGGAAGGTAGAGACATAATTTTTCTCACGGAAACTCATGAGCATGATGGTTGCAAAACTCCTATGTTTGACAATTATTTGAAGTTCGCAGTTTGGAACAAGGTAGCAAAAAATGGCAAAGGGTATGGGGGAATACTAGTTTTAGTGAGAGAAAGAAGGCTGTCACATTCAGTTAATTAAAAAAGATGCAAATAAACAATATTTATGGTTGGAAATATCAGAGAATGAGAATCACATAAGAATTGCAACATACTATTTTGCCCCTCAAGTCTCAAAAACTTACAAAAATAAGGGGTTTTATAGCAAGGATCCATATGTAGCTTTAAAACAAGATATTGTTGTGTACTCTCAGTAGGGAGAAGTTATTTTAGTGGGAGATTTCAATGATAGAACAACAAATAATCAAGCTAGCATCCTTTGTTGCAAAGAGGATAACAATCCTATTTAGCTCACTGAAGAGGAGAATCCCCAATGGGTGAGGTGTTCAGAAGATGACAAAGTTAGCAATTATTTTGGAGATGAGTTGCTTACACTGTGTGGGGCTTTCAACTTAATTATTTTCAATGGTCTAGATCGATGGAAAAGGTATGGGAACTTCACTTGCAATACATACAATGGGGAAAGCGTCGTTGACTATGTGATGTGTTCACAAAGCTTAATAGAAAATATAGATGAAGTTAGTATTGGAGAGCATAGTTGGGACTTAAAATCAGAACATAACCCAATTTTTATAAGGTTATCATGGTTAGAAGAAAGGAAGCATAGGAGGAAAACCCAATGCTCTCGACAATCACTATCAAGGGGAAAAATTCTTCTAACGCAAGAAAATGGTACTATCTTCAACAAAATGTTAGAGAGATTAATTCAGAAGGAGAAAACTAGTTTCAAATGCTTCAGCAGCCATGAGTTAACAAATATAATCCAAAGTGCACTTGAGAAGTGCAAAAGAGAAAAAAATAGGAAATCAGAATCAAATTGTTTTCCTGTAAATGCTTGGTTTGATTAGGAATGCAAAATGGCAAGGAGAACCTTGAAAAAGACAGGAAAAGAGAAGATGAATGTAAAGTTATATAAGAAAATACTAAAAAGGAAAAAAGATGAGTTCATGCAAACAAGGAGAGAAGAGTTAATATATTTAAGAAAGAATAATCCAAAGCTTTTCAGGCAGGAACTGCAACCAAGGAAGAAGCAAATTGAAAATGATATTACAACCAATCAATGGTTTGAATATGCAAGGCAACTCTATGAGAAAGAATTTGTGGCGGAGTCCCCCCCTAGGATCAACACAAATGCAAAGCTCTTCACATTACAGGAGGTGGAGAATGGAATTAAGAAGTTGAAAATAGGAAAGGCAAAGGACTTGGTTGAACTTCAAGCAGAGTACCTAAAATGGGGAATGAACGCTCTTGCACCACGCATCATGAAAATATTCAACAAAATCATTCAGCAAGGATTACCAAGAGACTAGACAACTAGCCTAGCAATACCCCTTTTTAAAAGTGGAGACATTAATAATCCATCCAACTATAGAACAATTATGATAAGTTCTTTGTTTGCAAAACTTTTCGGCAGCATGGTAGAAGTCAGAATTAGCAAGTGGGCAGAAGTAAAAGAAAAGAGGGCAAGAGGACAAGCGGGTTTTAGGCTGAAACATTCTACAGTGGATCATGGCATCACATTGAGACACATTGTTGAAAAGGTTTGGGAGGACAAAGAAGTATTTTGCTGCTTTGTTGACTTCAAAAAAGAATTTGACATAGTCCCTAGGGATAAGTTGTGGTGTAGAATGGAAGAACTTGAAATTCATGTGCATTATAGAACCACTGTCCATAGACTTTACGAAGAAGTGAAATTCAAAATTAGAACCTCAGCAGGTATTTCAGAAAGTTTTAGAAGTGACATTGGAGTCAAGCAAGGTTGCCCTCTATCCCCTACTCTTTTTGGTCTATATATTGATAAATTGGAAGAGTGGCTAAATATGCAAGGTGGAGATGGTGTTCGGTTGGGGGAGTTTGTGATAAAGCTTCTTTTATATGCTGATGATATTGTATTGATTTCTAAATCGTCCCATGGATTGCAAATGCACTTATATGCCCTTGAGCATTTTTGTAGAGCAGTGGGGATGCAAGTCAATACTAGCAAGACCAAAATAATGATTTTTTCTAATAAAAGGAAGCAAAGCCAACATACTTTCTTCTTTGAAGACAACATTCTTGAAGAAGTAAATGAGTACAAGTACCTTGGGATTGATTTCAACAAAAAACTCAATTAGGAGAACTGCAGAAAGAAGAGAATTTTAGGAGGGTGGAAAGCATTATATGTTCTTCAAAACAGATGTATAGAGGTAGAGTTATGGGATTGGAAAATGATTAAAGTGCTTTTTGGACTCCTAGCTTGTCCAGTTGTGAATTGTGGGCCAGCAGCGCTCCCGTCTCAAAATGGAAACAAATTGAGAAAATCCAAAAATGCTTGATCATGAGCAAGTTAAAAATAAAAAGTTCGGTACCTTAGGAGATAATGTTGATTGAAATAGGATCAACTTCCACTAAAGCAATTGCTATGGTGCGGCTCATAAGATACCTAAAAAGATTGAACAAATGAGAGTAGGTAGATGGCCTAATGTTATCTTCAATGAAGGCATCAATGAAAGAAAGAAAACATGGATGAAACAAAACTACACATGGATGCAAAAATGGAATATATACCTCAATGCTTGTCCCACAAATATCAAGGAGCTAAAGGATTTTGTTATGGAGAAGTTTCGTAAAAAGGTATGGGGAAAAGAGTTGGGTAGAAAGAAGAAATATTACATTGAGGAATTCAACCCTACGTGTGATTTACAACAAAAAGAGTTCATTGGAGCTAGCATTTCGTGGAGGGCAAAGGGTCTTATTGCTCAATTAAGGACCAACTCACATCAACTTCAGTGTGAAATAGGACGGTGGAAAAGGCCTAAAGAAGTTTGGGAAGAACGGGTGTGTACATTTTGCACGTCTGGGGCTGTGGAATCGGAAAAACATTTCATTTTAGAATGTGATGCATTCAAAGACATCAGAGAAAGTTATGAGAACATGTTAGCATCAGTTTCTTGGCATTGTCTTTTTAGCGAGGGGATTGTTGGAAGGTTGGGTCAGCTCATCATCAATTTGAATCGGAGGAGGACTGAATTGCAAAAAGCGAAAAATGGGGAACTAATGGTTTCATAGACTATTTTTAGTCTTGTGGACCTTAAAATATCATTTAATTTCATTTCATATCGTTACCCCCAAATGAAAATTTTTAGATATGTTTTACTTATCAATCACAAGGATTTTATGCATTAGAGACATTGATAATACTCATTAGGGTTTTATTTTAATGGAATTTTGATCTTGTGTTGTGTAAGGAAAATGTGCAATGCCAGACCAGGTGCAAGAAGCTATGAATTGCATTCGCCTTAATCTACAGTGAAATGTTGAAGATCTTTCAATATGAAGGGATAAACTGAAGGCTAAATTTGATAATAATGCAAAATTTTCATTCCAGGGCGTGTGATTGTGCTGTAACGATAAACCTAGAATTAAAGCTCAGCCAATTGGAGGATCAGATTGAGAATTCCCTATAGTGAAAATCAAATCTATGGGTTTAGCTTTTCGGGTATGGATGAACATGTTCAAACATTAGATTGAGTATTCTAATCTGTGTGTGGAGAATTCCCTACAGTGAAAATCAAATCTATGGGTTCAACTTTTCGGGTATGGATGAACATGTTTGAACATTAGATCAAGATTATTCTAATCTCTATGTGGCATTCGAATATGGTGTCCCTTCTCTCATTCACACCTGCCGGGGGCATGATGGCGACCCATTGGTCGAGCGTGCTCTGCATCCTCTCCTTATCAGTCGAGCTTGCTTATGCATCCTTAACGAACGCGAGGAAGGTAATATTCGATTTATGATCCCCGGCCCTTTAACAAAGTTAGGTGAGGGATTTAAAGTAAAGATAAGAGGTGGATCGGGAAATCGGTGCAATCTCTAAGTTCAGGTCTGTGAGCCTATGGTAAATAGTACAGATTTATCGCTCTATTTTCCCAAAATAGAGGGACGGAGTCACTCACTATTCATATGGTGAGGGTTTTAACGCTCACTCATCATATGGGTGAGGGACGATTGAGTTCTTGGACTGAAAGAGGAAGGCAAAGCTGAGCTTGACTAGTTGTGTTCTACGAAGCTCGCCCCTTTAAGGGGGCTCTCCGAACCAAGGCGGCTCACTCCGGTAAGTGAGAACTTGATCTTTGACAATGCATATATTATATATGTAATTACGCTTTCTTATAGGCGTACTTCCTTGATGCTTATTGGGTGGCCCCTCTCAAATAAGTAACTAAAGGTTAGTCGAGCCCTCTCCTTTCAGTCAAGCGGGCTGGAATTTGTTTGTGTTGCTTATTTTGCCATTAACAATAAAGTCTATTACACCATACCAAGATAATATCGTATACTAAGTGGCAACGCTCTTCTTGCTCGTTTTCTAGAATATAAGATTTTTTTAAGATATTGCAGGTGTCTCATATTATTGCTTTTAATATCGACACCCCTTGCCAGAAACTCTGGCACTTCACGCAACATCAATATTCATAGACGGTTGAAGTTCGAACCTAATGTTGTTGGTTTCATAGGAGAATTTATCTTTATATCATACATGTAGCACAAATGGATTCACAAATTTGTCAGAAATGCTTGGATATGATATTGAAAAGAAAATTTCTTAGAAGTGTATATTTGTGATAGTAAAAACATTTTTCTTAGAAATGCATATTGGGAAATGTTGGAGTTAAGCCTTCAAAATGTAACTAACTTGTGAACTCAACTAATGCCTACATAGAGTTTTGTCTAGAGATTCCTTTTCTTTATAAATTTACGTGAAATATAATTTTTTTCCTCACAAATATTACAGTAATTATTTATATTTATTTACATGTTGGATCTTTGCACTATTTGGTGAGTATACATTTATTTTTATACCTGCTCTGCTCTATGGAGGGTGTTGTTGTGTTGTGTTGTCCTATATTGACTGATTCCTTGGAAAAGTAAAAGCAGGTGATATGATTATATATAATCATATTAGAAAATTGTGCTACTAGTGAAATTGATAATTATAACATATACTTTATCTGAAAAGTTTGTTTTTATGGGAATCTATATGTAATGGGGATTGGAATTTAATTTTTTTTAATTATCTAAATTTGTAGACTGTTATTTTTGCCATTTTGTAGTTATCTAACAGTGTATCATATTTTATTATTTCATTTGATTGTATTAATTAAAGTTATTGTATATTTTTTAATGTTCCTACTAGTATTAGATTTGATAGTTTTTGTTTCACTTTTACTTATATATATATATATATATGGGGCAGGGTTTCCTACATCTGGTGGCACTTGTTTACAACTTGTTTACAAACATAACCTATCTTTCAAAAATAACATATAAAAATCAACCTTCCACATTTCTTAAAGAAGAGATAATTTTAATTCTTAAATAAAAAGGGAGATCAGTTGATTAGTAGTTAATGGGGAAGAGAATTTAATTTTCATTATTAGAAGAATCTTAGAATAAATTGCAAAACTTAAAACTAGGGGGACTATCTTTACTTGGCTTCCATTCCGTTAACCTATTAAATTTTTCTAATTTATCATTATTTCATCCAAATGTATAAAATTGATTTTCGATTTTGTTGATTGATCCTTAAAAGTGGAAAATAAGTAATTGTTTTCACTTAGTTCACTGGTTTTTTTCTCTTTCCTTTTTTTTTCCTTCTTAATGTTGGAAAATGTAACTAGTTTTGGCCTTCATAATGTCATTATACTCATGTCATTATGTATATCTTATGTAACAAGAAAAATAAGAAAGACAAATATTATTTTCAAGCATGGGTTTCATGCTCCATTTGATTAATCAATTAGGTCAAGCATATATTTTATGCTTCCAGGATTTGTCAAGTAAAAAGAATATTTATCATGAGTCAAGAAAGTCATTATCATTTGTATAAGACCCTTTTGGGAAAGTTGTAACATGTAAAAGATATTATTTTTGTGTCATATGTAACCTCTAAGACCAAGGACTCGCCCTGCCATAGGAAGTCGGCCTAGAAGAGGCCTAATTCGATCTCATGAGAAGCATATATATAGAAGTAACTTCGATCTCATTAGCACACAATCATCTCACCTTCGATTTGCAATAAGAAGCAAGAAGAAGAAACTAAAACTTTAACTTTTGTCAACATCTGTGCTCACACATGCGAGAAATATATGGTTTCTACAGTATGTTGGGGGCCAAAGTTGCAGATATGAATTTCAAACCTAAGGTAGAGGGCCAAAATTGTGATTTGGAGTAGATTGGAAGAGGTTTGACCTTTGTTGACTTTTTGATATTTGACTTGTTTGGAAGACATTTTTGGAATGGCGCTTGGAGGAGTTCTAGGTATAAAGGTTTGGGTCTTGGATTTCTCATTTGAATTGATTTTATAAGAAGAGAAGAAAGTTATTTATGGTTTTTCCCCTTGGAGGTGTTTTTCCCTAGCTTGGAGCCTATATTTTGTGTCCATTGTCTTTTATGATCTTCATGGTTTATGGTCTTGATAGTTATTTAATGAAAAAAATATAACTAAGAATAATAAGAAGCTAACATAAGTTCATAAGTTTTTATCAAGGATAAGGAGAATTTTTTAAGTAGATACCCTACTTGATTCTCCAACATGGTATTAGAGCTAAGGTGAAAAGAAAGTAGCTTGAAGATCGTCTTGTTTGCATAAGAGAAGGTTGCATGTCAAAGGGAATCATTTGCTAAAGGACACAAGGAAAGGTTTAAGGAAGAAAAATCAAGCTCTCATTGAAGGCCTCATCATCTTAAGAAACAACATCTATATTTTCTATTGAAGGACATGTTTTAAGTCTCTTAAAGGTCTTAAAATCATCAACATAGTTGAAGTCATCATCAAGAAGGACACTTGTTTAACAAGTACCATATTGTTCTCCATGTCTCAATTTGAAAATCAAATAAATTTGTTTTCCAAGGAATGCAGCAAGCTCATCAGATTAACAAACTTCCTAGCATGGAAGAAGAGGATTGATTTGGTGCTTACAGAAAATGAAGCCATGAAACATGTTCTTAGAGAAATTACTCAACCAGACAAAGCAAAGACTCAAGAATTAGCAAGATATAAGAAGGGAGAGGTGAGAGCACAAAGTATTCTTATTGAATCCATAAAGGATCATCTCATTCCCTTGTTTTTTACTTGAGTACATCTAAGGAAATCTATGATAAGTTGGTGAAATTGTACTCCATAAACATAAAGTCAGAAAATATATCCTTGAGAAATCAACTATATAATATAAGGATGTCAAAGAATGAATATATATCCACATGTATTATGAAGATCTCGCAATTGAGGGATTAGTTGTAAGGGCCTAGGGAAGGAATCTCTAATTTAGAAATGACCACTTGTGTACTAAATGATTTTCCACCTTAATAAAGAAGTTTTGCAACTAGTGTCTACTCAAGAAAGGATACTACTCCCTTGATGAACTATGGGCTCAATGTATCTCAGAAGACACAAGGATAAAGGGAAAGGATGACACCGAATCAAAAGAAAAATCTCAACATTTTGTTGTAAAATCTAAGAAGAAGAAAGGAAAGTTTAGAAAGTCTAAACGAAAACCAGACATGTACAAGACACAATGCTTTGGATGCAATGAGTATGAAAATTTTAAGAGGGATTTTCCAAACAAGAAAAACAACAAAAGGAAGAAGAGAAGTGGAGCTCACATTGATGAAGAAAAGGAAGGACCTAAGAAGAAGCTGAAAGGTGAATATCCCAAGGATCTATACTATTGAAGGAAGCTCCAACTCTATTAGGTTCATTTGCAGTTTGTCTTTCTTTTATTAGAAGTAGCAATTAGAGTAAGCGTGCATTGTTGCATTCTCTAGAAGAGTCTTTGTTTTTATAAAGCATGACATTATAAGAGGAGGAATATGATAGTAGAAGATTTAGAGTCTACATGGTCAATTTTCTTTGAAAGAAGTCATCTATCTTGAAGGAATGAGAAGATTTGGACCATCTTAGATCATCTAAACATTTTTTGACATAATGTTATAGGTAATCATATTGCAAGAAGGATCACCAGGATCCTCCAATAAGAACCATCATTTACGGAAGGTTCTTTAATATTTGGAAGAAGCATTATGACATGACTAATATATTCCATTTAGTGTGGAAACATTAGTCTTGAAGGATGAGAACATGTAGATGGTCAAGTTGCAGTTTGAAAGGAAGAATTGAAGTCTTACTCCTATCAATGGAAACTTATATTAGATAAGGATAGAAACAAGCTCATTCAAAGAAAGGATGGCTAGCTGGTTATATGAAAGAAAAATGTATGCATGTCTTTACTAACTCTTCTTTGGAAGGTAGAATTTATGTTTACAAGAATATTGCAGAAAGAATTGGTCAAAAGAATGTGCTCAAAAGCATTTAATGTGATCACTTGATGCTTGGAAAAATAATTTTGATATGCTTTGGAATGAATAAAGATCAAGATTCTTCCATAAGATAACATGAATTAGACATGATAATACTGATCAACATCAAGTATGGTCTCTTAAAGAAAGAAAGAGATTTGATAATAACAACTCCAAGAAGAAGATATTGTAGCTTGTTTATTAGTTCGTTTCATGGACACTTTGATTAAAAGTGAAAGCATGGAGAAGGATTTATGTACAATATGAAGATAGACCATATGGAAGGATGTTGATACCAAGGGAAACAACTAAGAAAAATCTAATATCTTGACATAAGGCCATCATGTTAAGGTAATTATGATATTGATGTTTTGGTATTGGTTATCCGATTGATATAAAGTTTTGTTACTTGGAAGCATGTTGTAGAATTACATAATGACAGTTGAGGCAAGTGTACCTTCAATTTTTTTTATTTATTTTTTGGTATTGGTTATCCGGTCGATATATAGTTTTATTACCTGGAAGAATGTTTCATAAATGCATAATGACAGTTGAGGCAAGTGTATCTACAACTTTTTGCTTTGAACTTAATTGAAAGAATACATGGATTGAGTGAATGGTTTTGGTAATCATTGGAGGATTATGTGATCAATATGTCTACATCATCTTGGAATTGAAAGGTAGCAACACAAAATGATAACCTGATGTTTATGTTTCGATGACAATGAAGATCACTTTTATGATTAGAAGGAGCTATTTATAACTCTACTTTGATTGGCTCAATATAAAGCCTTTGTTGATAATGACTAGATGAAAGTGATATGAAATATTGATGGCATGAACCCCAACACATACATAAGAAATTTTGGCTCCATTACAAAAGCTCAATATGATGAGATATAAAGGAAAGGAGGAGCCATGCATTTACTTGAAGATCTCCATGAAGAACTAGTATTTGATGTATTGATGAAGACACATGGCTATGACTTCTAAATTGAAAGGAAGTAAGGAATCTCCTCTATGTTTGAGAGGGAGTAAGAAGTCTCCTTAAATATTTGAGAAGGAGCAAGGATCTATTCCCTAATCAAGAGTGAATGGGGATCTTTTCTCTGGTTGAGAGGGAGTGATGTTAAACATCATATTATACATGTGTCATATGCATGCACTAGACATGGACTAACAACTATAAGTCTTATTAAAGGTACTAGGAAGGAAAATGGAAGATTGGATAAGCATATGAGATTGTACTCCTTGAGGACAAAGAATTGAAGATAGGAAGTTGTGGAATGACACTTTTTTAGAATTAGATTGGTATCCAAGACAAGATTGGTCGAAGAGGACCGATATTCTTTGAGGATTGGGAATCCAAGATAAGAATAGTCCTAAAAGGACATACCTAGTGAAATTTCGGATGGGGTATGTGCCTTAAGAGGTAGTGTGGCATCTCACGAAAAGTCTCCCAGCATTATGTTATGATATAAATAGAGCTTTTTAGTTAAGGCCTTACTATGTTGACAACGTTGGTTATGATGTTGATGCTTAAAATATGGCTTACCAATCCAACTCTTCTTATGAGAACTTTTCAGTTTGAGAATATCCTTATACCGGTTGTACAATTATGAAGACCTCCCTAGTTAAGAGGGGGTGTTGGAAAATGTATCTAGTTTTGGTCTTCATTCATTGTACTCATGTCATTATGTATATCTTATGTAATAAGTAAAAGAAGAAAGAAAAATATTATTTTCAAGCATGGGTTTCATATTTCATTTGATTAGTCAATTATGTCAAGCATACATTTTAAGCTTCTAGGGTTTTTCAAATAAAAAGAATATTTGTCATCAGTCAAGAAAGTCATTATCATTTGTATAAGACCCTTTTGGGCAAGCTGTAACATGTAAAAGATATTATTTTTGTGTCTAGAAAGTCATACGTAACCTCCAAGACCAAGGATTCACCCTGCCATAGGAATTCGGCCTAGAAGAGGCCTAATTCGACCTCATGAGAAGCATATACATAGAAGTAACTTTGATTTCATTAGAATACAATCATATCACCTTCAATTTGCAATAAGAAGCAAGAAGAAAAACAAGTGGAGGTCTAAGAGAAGGGAGAATCTCAAGAAGAAACCAAAAATTTAACTTTTGTTAGCATCTGTGCTCAGATATGCAAGAAATATATGGTTTCTACAGTATGTTGGGGGGCAAAGTTGCAGGCTTGAATTTTAGACCTAAGGTAGAGGGCCAAAATTGTTATTTGGAGTAGATTGGAAGAGGTTTGACCATTGTTGACTTGTTTGGAAGACATTTTTGGTAGGGTTGAGTTGGTGCTTGGAGGATTTCTTAGTATAGAGGTTTGGGTCTTGGATTTCTCATTTGAAATGATTATATAGAAGAGAAGAAAGGTATTTCTGGTTTTCTCCCTTGAGGGGTTTTTCCCTAGCTTGGAGGCTATATTTTGTGTCCATTGTGTTTTATGATCTTCATGGTTTATGGACTTGATAATTTCTTAATGAAAAGAATCTAACTAAGAATAATAAGAAGCTAACATACGTTCATAATTTTTTATCAAGGATAAGGATAATTGTTTAAATAGATACCCTACTTGATTCTCCAACATGGTATTAGAGCTAAGATGAAGAGAAAGTAGCTTGAAGATCATCTTGTTTGCATAATAGAAGGTTGCATGTCAAAGGGAATCATTTACTGAAGGACACAAGGAAACATTTAAGGAAGAAGAATCAAGCTCTCATTGAAGGCCTCATCATCTTAAGAAACAACATCTATATTTGCTATTGAAGGACATGTTTTAAGTCTCTTAAAGGTCTTAAAAGCATCAAAATAGTTGAATGCATCATCAAGAAGGACACTTGTTTAATAGGTACCATATTGTTCTCCATGTCACAATTTGAAAATCAAATAAATTTGTTTTCTAAGGAATCATGCAACAAGCTCATTAGATCAACAAACTTCCTAGCATGGATGAAGAGGGTTGATTTGGTGCTTATAGAAAATGAAGTCATGAAACATGTTCTTGGAGAAATTACTCAACCAGACAAAGAGAAGACTCAAGAATTAGCAAGATATAAGAAGGGAGAGGTGAGAGCACAAAGTATTCTTATTGAATTCATAAAGGATCATCTCATTCCCTTTGTTTTTTATTTGAGTACATCTAAGGAAATCTATGATAAATTGGTGAAATTGTACTCCATAAACATCAGGTCGGAAAATATCCTTGAGAAATCAACTATATAATATACGGATGTCAAAGAATGAAGATATGTCCACATATATTATGAATATCTCACAATTGAGGGATTAGTTGTAAGGGCTTGGGGAAGGCATCTTTGGTTTAGAAATGACCACTTGTGTACTAAATGATTTTCCACCTGAATAAAGAAGTTTTGCAACTAGTGTCTACTCAAGAAAGGATACTACTCCCTTTGATGAACTATGGGCACAATCTATTTGGGAAGACACAAGTATAAAGGGAAAGGATGACACCGAATCAAATGAAAAATCTCAACCTTTTGTTGTAAAATCTAAGAAGAAGAAAGGAAAGTTTGGAAAGTCTAAAGGAAAACCAGACATGTACAAGATACAATGCTTTGGATGCAATGAGTATTGGAAGCTTAAGAGGGATTGTCAAAACAAGAAAAACAACAAAAGGAAGGAGAGAAGTGAAGCTCACATTGATGAAGAAAAGGAAGGACCTGAGAAGAAGCCAAAAGGTGAAGATCTCAAGGATCTATACTATTGAAGGAAGCTCCATCTCTATCAGGTTCATTTGCAGTATGTCTTTATTTTATTAGAAAGTAGCAATTAGAGTAAGCATGCATTGTTGCATTATCTAGAAGATTCTTTGTTTTTATAAAGCATGACATTATAAGAGGAAGCATATGATAGTAGAAGATTTAGAGTCTACATGGTCAACTTTCTTTGAAATAAGTCACATATCTCAAAGGAATGAGAAGATTTGGACCATCTTAGTTCATCTAAACATTTTCTGGCATAATGTTAGAGGTATTCATATTGAAAGAATGATCACTAGGATCCTCCAATGAGAACCATCATTTAGGGAAGTTTATTTAATATTTGGAAGAAGCATTATGACATGACAAGTATATTCCATTTAGTGTGGAAATAGTAGTCTTCAAGGATGAGAGCATGTAGATGGTCAATTTGTAGTTTGAAAGGAAGAATTGAAGTCTTACTATTATCAAGGGAAACTTATATTCGATAAGGATAGAAGCAAACTCATTCAAAGAAAGGATGGCTAGCTGGTTATATGAAAGAAAAATGGATGCATGTCTTTACTAACTCTTCTTTGGAAGGTAGAATTTATTTCTACAAGAATCTTGTAGAAAGAGTTGGTTATAACAATGTGCTCAGAAGCCTTTAATGTGATCACTTGATGCTTGGAAAAAGAATTTTGATATGATTTGGAATGAATAAAGATCAAGACTCTTCCATAAGATAACATGACTTAGACATGATAATATTGATCAACATCAAATATGGTCTCTTAAAGAAAGAAAGAGAGTTGATAATAACAACTCCAAGGAAGAAGATATTGTAGCTTGTTGATTAGTTCGTTCCATGGACACTTTGATTAAAGTGAAAGCATGGAGAAGGATTTTTGTACAATATGAAGATAGACCATACGGAAAGATGTTGATCTCAAGGGAAACAAGTAAGCACAAAATCTAATATCTTGACATAAGGCCATCATGTCAAGGTAATTATGATATTGATGTTTTGGTATTGGTTATCTGATTGGTATATAGTTTTGTTACTTGGAAGAATGTTGCAGAATTGCATAATGACATTTGAGGCAAGTGTATCTACAATTGTTTGTTTATTTTTTTTGGTATTGGTTATCAGTTGATATATAGTTTTGTTACCTGGAAGAATGTTGCAGAAATGCATAGTGACAGTTGAGGAAAGTGTATCTACAACTGTTTGTTTTGAACTTAATTGAAAGAATACATTGGTTGAGTGAATGGTTTTGGTAATCCTTGGAGGATTATGTGATCAATATGTCTACATCATCTTGGAATTGAAACGTAGCAACACAAAATGATAACCTGATTTTTATGTTTCAATGACAATGAAGATCACTTTCATGATTAGAAGGAGATATTTATAGCTCTACTTTGATTGGCTCAATATAAATCCTTTGTTGATAATGACTAGAGGAAAGTGATATGATAGATTGATGTCATGAACGCCATCACATAAGAAATTTTGGCTCCATTACAAAGCCTCAATATGATGAGATACAAAGGAAAGGAGGAGCCATGCATTTACTTGAAGATCTCCATGAAGAACTTGTATTTGATGTATTGATGAAGACACATGATTATGACTTCTAAATTGAAAGGTAGTAAGGAATATACTCTATGTTTGAGAGGGAGTAAGAATTCTCCTTAAATATTTGATAAGGAGCAAGGATCTATTCCCTAATCAAGAGGGAATGGGGATCTTTTCTCTGGTTGAGAGGGAGTGTTGTTAGACATCATATTCTCCATGTGTCGTATGCATGCACTAGACCTGGACTAACAACCATAAGTCTTAGTAAAGGCATTAGGAAGGAAAATGGAGGATTGGATAAGCATATGAGACTGTACTCCTTGAGGACAAAGAATCGAAGATAGGAAGTTGTGGACTAATACTCTTTTAGGATTAGACTCGTATCCAAGACAAGAGTGGTCGAAGAGTTCTGATATTCTTCGAGGATTGGGAATCCAAGATAAGAATAACCCTAAAAGGACATACCTAGTGAACATTCGGATGGGCTATGTGCCTTAAGACGTAGTGTGGTGTCTCACGTAAAGCCTCCCAACATTATGTTATGATATAAATAGAGCTTGTCAGTTAAGGCCTTACTATGTTGACAATGTTAGTTATGATGTTGATGCTTAAAAGATGGCTTATCAATCCAACTCTTCTTATGACAACTTTCTAGATCGAGAATATCCTTATACCGGTTGTACAATTATGAATACCTCCCTAGTTAAGAGGGAGTGTTGGAAAATTTAATTATTTTTGGTATTCATAATTGTCATTGTACTCGTGTCATTATGTAATAAGCAAAAGAAGAAAGAGAAATATTATTTTCAAGCATGGGTTTCACACTTCATTTGATTGGTCAATTATGTCAAACATACATTTTATGCTTCTAGGGTTTGTCAAGTGAAAATAATATTTGTCATGAGTTAAGAAAGTCATTATCATTTGTATACTACCCTTTTGGGCAAGTTGTAACATGTACAAGATATTATTTTTATGTATAGAAAGTCATTTGTAACCTCTAAGACCAAGTTGTCCCTGCGAGCGGAAGTCGACATAGAAGAGGCCTAATTCGACCTCATGAGAATCGTATATATAGAAGGAACTTCGATATCATTAGCACACAATCATATCATATTCAATATGCAATAAGAAACCAGAAGAAAAAGGACTGAAGGTCTATGATAAGGATTAATCTCAAGAAGAAATCGAAAATTTAACTTTTGTTAGCGTTTCTGTTGTCGCGTGTGAGAAAGCTAGGGTTTATGCAGTCTACTGGGGGTTGAAGTTGAAGTTCTGAATTTCAGACCTAAAATAGAGGGTCGAAACTATGATTTGGAGTAGATTGGAAGAGGTTTGACCTTTGTTGACTTGGTTGATCTTTGACTTGTTTGGAAGACATTTTTGGAAGGGTTGACTTGGTGCTTGGAGGAGGTCTTGGTCTAGAGGTTTGGGGCTTGGATTTCTCATTCGAATTAATTCTATAAGAAGAGAAGAAAGTTCTTTCTGGGTTTTCCCCTTGGAGGGGTTTTGTCCTTGCTTCGAGTCTATATTTTGTGTTCATTATCTTTTATGATCTTAATGGTTTATGGTCTTGATAATTGCTTGATGAAAATAATCTAACTAAGAATAATAAGAAGCTAGCATAAGTTCACAAGCTTTTATCAAGGATAAGGAGAATTGTTTAAATAGTTGTCCTACTTGATTCTCCAACACTTGATCCATGCAAGTATAACATAGTGATGTTTCATTGTGTCGATTGATGGCTATGAGTGGAAAATAATGTGCAAAAGGATTCATAATGAGGGTGGTCATTTAGTTTTATTACTGTAATTGGAATTATCAAATTTAATGTTAAGATCAATTTGATTGGTTGAAAAAGTCAAAATTGTTAACAATTTAGAATCCATAATTTTTATTTTTAAGCCTATGGTTTTTATCTCCAACAAAAATGAGGTTATTGAATCTTGCATTTTTCAGGTTTCTTAATTATGCATCTTTAAATTTATGTATATTGCTCATTCCAAGAAGATTTTGGAATTTGACTAATATGAAGGAAATTAATTATTTGACTCCATTTATATTTTCCTATTCTAAAATATTCCCAAAATCTATAATCGATATAAAGATAAAAAATTAATATTAAATGAACCAAACAACCCCACCAAAAGGCATAGCTTTTGGAAAAGGCATAGCTCTTGGAAATGGCATGAAGGGCTATCCATGACATTGTAATTAATTTTTAATTTAACAATGGAAAGTTGATATTAAAGGAAACAAACGACCCCCGCCAAAGGGCATAGCCCTTGGAAATGGCAAGAAGGGTTGTCCAAAAACTTTATTCATCTTGCTCTGGAATTTGGTTGATGGTGAAACTCTGCCATTCAACTCAATTTGGTTGCAAAATATTTAACCTGTCAACAGTCCACGCAACGGTAACCATGATAATTAACAGGGTGAGGGCAAATAAAAAGAGAAAAAATGGGGATTCTCATGATGCCTTTGCGGAGAAGAAAAACCAGCGAAAACGAGTGATGAGTTCCGGAGAGTTGCGACTGCGGATAGACTTGAGTGAGCTCGACCTCCCGAAACGGACAGCCGCCATATCTTTTCCGAATGGCAAAGACAACATCACCGACTTCGTGATCACCATTTGGCCCGACGAAGGGTATTACGTGGGCGGGTCCTTCGTTTTCAGCGTGAGCGTCCCACGGGATTACCCTTATGAGCCCCCTAGGGTGAAGTGCCTCACCTGGCCGATCTATCACCCCAACATCGATCACAAAGGCAACGTGTGCCTCAACATTCTCCGAGAAGACTGGCAGCCATTTCTGAAAATAAGCATCGTCGTTTACGGACTGATCCATCTGTTTGTGCAACCCAATCCCGAGGATCCCTTCAACGCAGAGGCTGCAGCCGCCATGAAAGATAATCCTGAGGCCTTTGATGCAAGCGTCAGAAAGGCTCTGGCGGAGCAGAGACATTTGGGTTCTTTTTCTGTTATAAGAAGCTAGTAGCTTTTAAGTGCGATGTTTTGGAAAAATTTCTAGTTTATTTTCCGATTTAATTTGTCTAAAATAGTGGGAAATCACAAGTTTGACAGATGAACTCTTCACAAGCGAAGTTTCCAAAGAGTTTTTGAGGTTACTTAATCTCATAAACAGTTAAAAAATCAGTTTAAACAATAGTCAAAATTTGACCACAATTTTTTTCACCAAATTCTGACCAAAAATTTATCAAAAACTCCAAAAATTCACATTATAAAAATACTGTCATGAAATAGCTCTGAGTTAACTTATAGATTTCTGAATCTACTCCATGAGAGGAACATTCTCCCCTTGAAGTCAAGTCAGCGAATTGTTGATCATGGATTTCTGAATCTCCTCCATGAGAGGAACATTCTCCCCTTGAAGTCAAGTCAGCGAATTGCTGATTTAGCATTATTTCTGTTAATAGTCGAATCAAATCACATTTTTCAACTGCAAACTCTCTCACTGTATATTACAGCCTCTTTCTATATATTATCATTTATATAAATAATAAGAAGGGATACCATGTTTTCCGCAGCAACTCTGATAATGCAAATTTATTCATGGTCAATCAAATTGTTTAAAAATTACAAGAATGCAAATATTTGTCTAAATTATTTTAATGGATTGGTTTTAATAATTAAGAAGGTGTGTTTTATTTTTCACAGCGATTTACTATTTAATAGTTAAAAATGTATGTTTAGTTTTTTATGATTATAAAGTGGATTTAAAAATTAAGAATTTTATTGATTATAAAGTGGATTTAAAAGTTAAAAATTCCAATAGTTATAGAGTGGTTTTATTAGTTAAGAATTCCAGGGTAGGTCGTTTTCACAAGCCACTGACTCTGTTAACAAGGTACTGTCTCTGGTAAGGGGCTAAAGAGGGTTTCATCTTGTTGCTTTGATACTTGCACTTGTATTCCGACCTCGACGGGAGGCATTTCGTGGTCGTCTCGCCCTTGGTGCAGTAGACTTGCTGCCCTAAGAGCTCTAGTCCCCTCTCATTATAGAGTGGAATTATTAGTTGAGAATTTCTATAATCATAGAGTAGATTTAATATTAAGAATGTGCTTTTAATTTTTAATAATTATATATTTGATTGAAAAATAAAGAAATTTTTTTTATAACTAATCTAATTATCTGAAAATAAGGAAGATTAAGAGATTTCTCTAAATCATTTGAAATGATATAATTATTTTAAATGTAAGTGATCAATATTTATTTATTTTTTCAGAAGAAAAAGACACTAGTTTATATAATGTACTAGTACATTTTCCACACCATGTTACAATTTGACTTACATTTTTCATTATAGATTTCCCATTAAAAATTATTGTTTATAAAATATGCTCAAAACCAAAAAAATCTTCATGGACATCATACACAATTTTTATTTAAAAAGAGTTTCGTCATTAATGCAGCCATTGTGATCAAATTTGGTAAACAATTAAACAACTTTTAAAAATCATTTCAAATAAATATACTTTTAATGAACTTAATTAAAACTTATTATTTCCTCCTTAATAATTCGATGTTATATTAAATTTGAAACTGTAAAAAAATAAATACCCAATCATGACTTATTCAATAATTAATAAACATATTTTAAAGTTTTAAAATATATTAAAGCACTTGTTCATGTAAAAGTGGTTAAAATGTACATCATATCACATAGATCAAGGAAAGTCTACCCAGCTTGAAGGGTCCATATCACATAGATCAAGGAAAGTCTACCCAGCTTGAAGGGCCCATGTAAATGCGTATCAGTCTACCCAGCATCAAGGGCTCATATAAATGTTTGCCTTCTCATTTGAAGCAAATGTTACAAGCATGATGACTTCACACAATTCATGACGAATGATGATAAATTTTAGCTAACATAATTCATGATGATAAATTTTACATAACACAATTCATGATGAGTGGTGATAAATTTTACATAGACATATGATTGGGTTAAAATATTCTGAGGTGGTGTACAAGTTTCAATGGGAGTTTTCTATAACGCTGTTGGAGGCTGTGGGGCAGTCGTTGAAGTACCTAGTAAAATATCATATAATGGGGGTTGAAGTACCTAGTAAAATATCATATAATGGGTGTTGGTCTTTTTTTTCAAAAGGGGTGTTGGTTTTTTTTCCGAAGGGGTGCGAAATTTTTCTTCGGTACATTAATTAAATATATACATCATGGCATACAATATATCGTGTCTTATGTTACTGGAACCTTGGTGGGGAGGTTATCATTAAACCGTGGGGAGGTTATCATTAAACCCTCCTAACCTGGGATATCATCCATTGACATATAATGGGTGTTGTCTATGACGTTGTTGGAGGTTGCAGGGCAATCGTGAAGTACATAGTAAAATACCATATAAAATATAAAAATGGTGGTTAAATTATATGGTAAAATACTTATAAATAGTTAATATCTACCATTTAGTTGAAATAGTATTTACTATTTAGTTGAAATCGTTGCAATTTGATATATAGACCATGTATTTTTAAACAATAATTAAGTAAATATAAAATGATTTTTTATATATAAAAAATATATTATAGGATTAATATACATTTAAATTTTATTTTATTTTATTTTATTTAAATTTAATTTAAAATTATTAGATTTAGAAATAATAATTTAAATTATTAAATTTGAAAAAATAATTTTATAAATGTTAAAAAATTAAGATAAAAAGTACTTAATTATTATATATAATAGGTGTTCATTATTTTTTTAATGAATTAGGTAAAAATAAAAAATAAAAAAATAGGAGCTTGATTTTTGGGAGTTTGGTAGATCCCAATTTAAAATAGATCTAGGCTAATCTTTATTTCTTCAAATATCATATGCAAATTATATGAGCAATTTAAACATTTGATTTATTAACCTTTTATTATTTTCTAATTAGTTTTGTCAGCTAATTTCTAAAAATATGTTGGATTTTGGTGACCAACTTAACTTAAGGACATTTTTTCATGTGTTCATTTTTCTTTAGACAATAAGACCAAAGATCTTTAAAAGTATAACACTAGTACAAAGAAAAAATAAAATAAAATTGAATTATAATTAATGCTTGTATGTTTCATTAGTGTCAATATATGAATTCAAAAAATATAGCAAGTTAATATTTAAAATATTATAGCCTTAGACGGACACCTCAATTAATGATTTTGAAAAACGAAGGCTCAAATGCACAACTCACTATGTCAGGATTTTAATGGGATGCAGTAGTTGAGGCACTTTTGACTTGGGCTTTTAAAGCGAATACAATAATTGAGCTAGATGTAAGTTAGTTTAACTTGTTTAAAAGGTCTATATGTGTTTCCCTAAATTTAGATGTAAACATTTAATTTGATACTGACTTAAGAGACCAGTGAAGATGATTACCCTATCCATAAAGTGGTTTTTTTATGCAAAGCACTAACACATCTAGGCGCTGATCATCATTATTTGGAAAAATATGTGAATGATACCAACTAATCAGATTGAGAAAAACAGATTTAAATAATAATAAAAAATATTAAAGTTAAACTATTGAAGAAGTATCTGTGATGGATCTTGAGGCTCTTCATGCAAGCTATTTGACATGTGGGATATGAGAGGAGGTATATCGACAAAGGAGGGGAGGATAGATGAACTACCCTCCTGCGTAGTGGATCTCATCATGCTAACAGTGTTTGTGTGTGTGTTCAATGCAACTACATAGGGATGGCAGTGCAATGCAGGTAACTTAATGTTGAGGGTGGTGAACCGTTGAGCTTATTTTGTGAGTGTGGTAGTTGTCTTAGAATGTTTTTTGTTGAGAGTTGCTACTCTGTGGGTCTGCCTTGGGCATCCTGAGGTGGGCGGGTGGTGGCGTAGGTTGAGGGAGTGGAAATTCTAACGTGCTTGGTGTGCTTGGGTCACCACCTCGTTGTTTGATGGAGGTAAGTTGGTTTGGTTCGTGCTTTATGTCTCTTTCCTCTAGGTTTAGGGTAATCTTCGAGTTGGTGGGAATTTTTGTCCCCAATTATCTTGTATTGGTGGTTGGAGGTTTTTGAAGAGGTGGCGGGTGCATGCATAGTGCATGCAAGGCCTCTCGCTGCTTTGGTTGTCTGTGTATGGTTCTTTATGGGAATTCTTTAGTTTTCTGGGTTTTCATTTTAGCATTGAGATTTGGTTTCATCCTCCGTGTTTGGTCTGTGAGGTTTGCTGTCGAAAGAGGGTCCTAGTGGAGGTTGTGGTTGAAGTGCTCCTCTTTTGTGGGTTTGGTGTTCCCTGGGTAACTAGGGTTCCATTTTCTCTGGTTGGGTCTTAGCAGTGGTTCGCACAACAGTGGTGGTGCCTACAAGAGTGTGCTTGGCACCCTCGTGCTTCTGCTCTGAGGGGGTGGTTGGTGCCTGGGTCTTTGTTGGAACTAGGCCACAGTTTCTGCCCTGGTTTGTCTTTGTTACCTTGGAATTATAGTTGGGATGTGGTCTAGGGGAATTCCATATTGATCGGTGTCATTCTAGCTGGTGAGGGGGTGGATTTAAGTCTATATGTGTCTGGTGAAAGTGGTGAGGTCGTGGTTCTGCTAGTTCTGGTTGAGGGCTGGGGGTGGCATCGCAAGGAGAGCGAGAATTGTACCTAGGCTTGGAAGCTCCTGGTTCGGATTTGTGGGTGAGGTACGAGACCCTTGCTAGCCCTGCGCTGTTGAGTTGAATTTCGCAATAAATTTGGGTGGAATCAAGAAAATTTGACACTCTGGAGTTGGTGGAGCCTGATATACCTCTGCCATGTGGTGTTAGATATGAGGTCAGCACTGAGGCGCAAGTGAGCTAAGCAGACCTCCCCGACTTTGTCATCCCAGCGGGGGCAGGGACGAAGTTTGTAGTCTACTGGTGGTGGTGGTGGTAATTCATTGTGTGGTGGTCGTGGGAGCGGAGGAAGCCGACAAATGCATGTTGCCAGGAGTCATGGTGGTAGTGCTTATGGGCGTGGTGGTTGTCGTAGAGGCAGAGGCGTTATTGGACGTGGACAAGGCAACCCTTCTTGTCGACCTGTAGCTCAGCGGAAATTGGGGAAATCTTTGCAGGATCTTCTTAAGGCTCAGGATAGGACTCACTGAGAAGAGCATGGAACAATGTTGGAAATTATTAATCAACTGCAATTTTTCAGTGTCATCTCCAAGAGAGAGTGGTTGTGGTGTGGCTTGGACGTAAACTTCTTGCTGAGAAGTTGGATAAGCTAGAAACATGGTTGGCTCATCTTGAGCAGCATGTTAACTACTCATATTTCCCTCCTCCCCCTCGAGGGACTAGGCCAAATAATCCGATGTCCATTACTTCTAATGACTAGGCATGGTGACAGGATTATTGTTCATTTTGCATGTGTTTTGGTGCTTTTGGCCCTCTAGGATCTAAGCAATTGCCCTTTGTTTATTTTGGTTTGTTTGTAATTTCCAGTTAGCAACGGTCAACAAACATGGTTGGGGTGAGACCATCATAATTTTGTTATGTATGTACTCCTTTTTTATTAATGAATAGAAATCCAGACTTACAAAAAAAAAACTATTACAAAAGTATACAATTTTTTGTTCAAAGTTAAATTAATATGTAGTCAATGAAAAAAATCATGCATATAATAACATCAAAATAAAGAAAAAAAATTGAGATAAAATTATTAACCATCTAAATTTTTATTCATGGTAATTAGAATGAGTCACTTCGAAGAACTGTTATGGACAAGACTCAAGATCTGTTTTGGGAAAGACCAGGATTGAATCACAATGACTGCCACTATTCATCTCCATATCAATATATTCAAATTTCCCCTCTTTGTATTTATAGGAATTACTCATGAGGATTTCAACTTGTTCAAACTTTTGCCACATAGGACTAAGATTTCTCACAAACTTGAGTGGAGGGGGAATTAAACTTGAGCTATTGTCTTTTGACTAACAATCTAACTTTAAATCTAAATAAGATTGAAAGAAAATATTAAGTTTAAATTAAATTATTAAAAAAAATATTATACACCATGATAATATTAAAATATTATTGCATTTTAAATTTAAAGAATATTTATTATGTTATAATTAATTAAACCTAAAGAAAATTAAAATATTTTAATGAAATAAATATTTTAAGAGCCCACGGGGCTTTGGATTGACAGTGAATGGGTGCAATGTTAAGGCACTCCTTGTGATAGGTCACTGGTTCAAATCCCCCGTGGATGCTTACCTACCAAACTATATATATATATGTGTGTGTGTGTGTGTGTGTGTGTGTGTGTGTGTGTATATGTATATATATATATAGTTATATAACAATTTTTTTGAAACTACATTATAAAAGGTAATATTAAGTGGAAAGGATGTGTCTTTTTTATCACATTAAAAATGTTAGAAAAAAATATATTATAGAGGCTCTTATATATATATATATATATATATATATATATATATATAATATTAGTATTTTTAATCTTTTTATTATTAAAAACTGAATTGTCATTTGTTTTAATACAAGATCTTCCGAAGAAATCACATAGAAAACTTAGAAAACTTAGGTTCGTCACGTTTGGAACCTCATCATCAGGACAAGGATGAGGAGCAAGATCAACATACCAATAATTTATATGTAACCGTAAAGAAATATAAATACCTCATCATGAGGACAAGGATGAGGAGCAAGATCAACAGACCACTAATTTATATGTAACCATAAATTTCCAATAGTCAAAAAAAGAAATATAAATAAGATACGTAAAAAGATAAAAATCAATTTATTTATTAGTTATTTTGATTTAATATTAATTTAGTTAATTTCATTTTTTATTATTCACAAATTATTATATGAGTCTAACAATTTCTAATATTTTATTATATAATTTATTAAGATTCAAATATCTAATCAATTAAAACTATATTAAATATAAATAATGATTGATTAAAAATTATATCTATCCAATAAGAAGGAGAAATTTATATAGTAATAATATTATAATAAAAACCTATAAATTCTACACGAGAACAAAATTCAAAATAAAATCAAAACAAATAAAAGAAAAGAGATCCTAGAATACAACAAACACGAACTAGGAAAGGGGGAAGGAAACAAAGGAGGGGAGAAAAGCCCAGGGGTTAAGAATAAAGAGAATGGACCCACGAGCATATGGGCCTTCTCTTTGTTCTTAACCCCCTAAGTTTTTCTCCCCTTCTTTCTTTCCTTCCCCCATGGGATTAAGAACAAAGAGAATGGACCCACAAGCATATGGGCCTTCTCTTTGTTCTTAACCCCCTGGGGTTTTCTCCCCTTCTTTGTTTCCTTCCCCCTTTCTTGGTTGGTGTTTATTCTGCTCTAGGATCTCTTTTCTTTTATTTGTTTTGATTTTATTTTGAATTTTCATATTGGGGGATATATATTGAGGAAAAAATGACATAATATATTTAACATATAATAGAAGGTAAAGGGTTTTTATATTGGTCGATATAAAAAATGGAGCTCAAAGTGAATGAAAAAATATAAAGGGGTACAAAAAATTAATGAAAAAATGGATACCTATAGTATCAAGAGAAAGTATCGGCTTTCTAAATTGGGAAGGTGTATTGGGTTTGTATTTGGTAGGGGGGTTAAATAATGTGATTTTTAGGGGTATTTTCCAATATGTATTCAAATTAAGGGTATTGTTTAGTATGGCATGAATGCACGTGATATGTCAGAGCTTCATTGAGTGAAGCCCCCATGAATGAATTGGGCATCTCTACTTGGAATTGTAGCATGATATGATTTCACTTGTAACCAAGCTATGTTGTATGTGTGAATGAATTGGATTTTGAAGATAAATGAGTGGCTCTGTATGTTGAAATGTGATGGGTTCTAAATAATTATCCTAATCACGGGGAACTTAATGAACCCCACAATGTCGAGATGATATTCAATGGTTATGTAATTAGATGTTCAATTGATTGTCATCCTGAGTAAATTTTATGAATGTTGTGAATGTCTATTAGGCATAGACTAGTAGAAGCTTATGGTTCCTATGTTTGACATGAATGAATAATGTCTGCTATAGTATGGGCATGTTAAGTACCAAATAGTAAGTCAGGGGTTGTCCCCATTTAGTCCTTGTGACCTCATTTTAAACACTATGTCCATGTTGCATCTGAAGGGTCGTGTTCGGTCATTACAAGGCGAGAGGCTTGTATTCATGCTGAAACAACCTCTCAAAAGAAATGGGCATCTCCTCGTATTTGTAATGAAATGGATGTGAAATTTCTATCTCACTCATGAGGGATTTCATATGCCACAAGTGCTAAGTGTCCTTGAACATTTAACCACCTATATGTTCATGTTAAATTGTTGTGTGGTCTTGCACAACACTTCAGTGTTATGGCTCTAGAGGGAGGGCCGGAAACTTAAAATGGCTGAGGGGTTCCTTTGAAGACTTATCCACATAATTGTTGCAATGGGAAAGGCCCTACGCATTGTGAGTACAAAGAAGGGACTCATGGTTCTTTCCTTAGCCGTGGAAATGCCCATAGGTTCATTACTTAGCCATTTATCGCAACACAAGAAGAACAAAACATAAATAAAAGAACCTTAAGTGTTCACTGGCACTTGATGTGGATATTTCTTGTCACTTGAAGGAGTGATTTCCTATTTTATGGCTCATAATTAGGAAGGGATTTCCATTCCTATGGGGCCTTAGGAGACAACAGCCACGAGACAGACATTATGTCTGGCTGGTTATGTGAAAGGTTCTCGTTCCTGATTGTGGGTCCTAAGAAGGGTGGCCCTTTTTTGTTACAGTGGAAAAGCGTCGGGGCATGATTATGTGGAGGATCTTAGTTTGGGATCCACAGTTGGCCTAAAAAATATTACGATGAGAAAACACTAACTTGCATACGAAGTCGAGACCTTGGTGAGACCTAGGATAGAGGCATGCGTGGCATGATGACATGGACAAGGATGAGGATGTGGCATGTGGAAGGCATGACACTTCGTAGGCACAGGAGGCCTTTCTGGGGCACCAAATGGCCTGATTTTGAGTGATTCATGGCATTCTTAGAGAAGGTCATATGGGTGGATGATATCAGAGTGACACTAGTAGGGTTGACCTGGCAAGGGATGCCACGCAGCCAGATGTTGGGGTGCCACCTAACGTGGTGGTGTTGGTTGTGCACAAGAAAATGACAGAGGCCATGTCATTGTGGTAATGAGGTCTCAATTTTGGGTTTACTACATTGTTTAGACATGATTGACCGAAGCTAGAGAATAAGAAAATTACTGAAAAATTATGCAAACAGTTCTCGTTCGTGACGCAAAACTCTTTGACATTACTTCCTTTGCACTCTGAATTCTAAGGGTAGGGGACAATGATTTAGTATAGCCTATGACTACATGGTAGACCTCATAGTGGTCAAGGTTGACGTGGCAGGGCCACATGGGATGCAAGGTAGCACCTCATGGTATCCTTGCTGACAATGCAGGGTTGTTGAGATCAAAACTGAAAAGGCCATAACTTTTGATCCATAAGTCAAATTTTAATCAAATCTATGTCATTGGAAAGTTCTTGACGAGTTTATCGCAATGGTAGTAATAGTTTTTGGGTTTAAAGAAGTAGAAGGATGAGGATTTTTATAACCCCATCTTCATAACGAACGATGGAGGTCAAGTTAATCCTAATGTAACACCTTTCATTATTGAAAATGACTCAAGGGAGTGGGAGGTAGTGTTAGATATAGTATATAATAGAATGGTATGGTAAGGTCATGTGTGTTATGAATATAGAGTATCTTTCTTAGGTTGTCAAAAAGATTAAGAAAAGGGAATCCTTGTTTGCTTGTTGGGTCAATGTGAATTAAATTCTAAACCCCTAACTAGTGGAAGCATAGCCATCAGAAAAGCTAATTATTAGAGGTTATAAGCAATACTAAATATGTATGTTTATAATGGCTTGGTATAACAAATATTGGTACAAGTTCTAAAGAAGTTATTCCCAAATGTTCAGGTATCTATTTTAAGTGGGCATCACCACTTACAAGAGGTGAGATGAAGATTGTTTCATCAAAAGAACAAAAAAATGTTATTATTTATATATAAGAAAGAGAGGCGAGGCCATCAGGGCGAAAATGAGGAGAAAACCTCATGCATATGTAATTCTCTTTTGAAAGATAGTGTTTTTTTATTTCTTGAAAAAAGAAATAGAGGCGAGAAAATAAGTTAATTTTAATCAGTTATAATCATAATCACATAAAATAATAATCAATTCTCCTTCAAATATTCAAAATTTACTATAATATATATAAATGAAAGTTATTTTAAATAATAAAATTATATTCTCAATCTTAAATAAAAAGTTTTTATTTTTTACTATCTTCTTTATTGGGTTAGTAAGAAAGTATTTCTATTAATTAGAAATATAAATAATTACACAACATAGATAGATCTATAGGCTTATGTTCCAACCCAAAAATATTATTGATCTCAGAGAGTGTGACTTCTTGGGATTGAATGAGACGAAATCTAGATACATAAAGATCTAAAATGCTATCATATAGGAAATCGCATTGTCCAAAATCTAAACAAGTTTCTACCAGACATTATACATATTGTTCAAATTAAAGGTTAAGTCTTTCTATATATAGAAACCAAGACCATTTAATTCTATATATTTTGAAGAATCCATAAAACAAAAAGAAATTAATACAAACTAGAAAGGGAACATTAAACTTGAAGAGGAGCTGAGCATGTACATGCATCCACTAGAATATCTATGGGATTGTCCTTGGAGCCTACACTAGCTTCCGACACCAAGACCCCACCTTGTTTGTTTTCCAGACATTTGTAGATTATCATTAGAAGTCGCCCCTATTTCTCCATTTGGTCTAGGCAATTTCACATCTCAATATGCTCATATTCTTGGCCTGCGAAGGGATGTGCTATCAACATTTTATTATGTCAATACAACTCAAAGGTACATAAATATTTTGTGTTGTGAGTGCAGTTGGTGCCATATCATGAATAAATTTTGTTGCTTCATCCATATTTTCCTAATCATTAACTCGAAGACAATCACACTTGACATTTTCCTCCATAATTCACAAATATTGCATGTTGTAGGATAGGCTACACAATCGAAAGCCTGTTCCACTTCTCTAGTCGCATACTTTTCTTGAGTGTGTCAAATAGGAGGATGCCCTCTACGGGTAGGATGAGGCATCAGGGGGGCCAACATAACCACGTAGCTATTGAACAATTCGACATCAAGGAAGGGAAGGGTGTTAGAACTATAGAAGGGAAGGAATGTTATGGTGAAAAATAGAGGGGCCAAAGGTATAACCAATTTCCTTCCTCACAACTTGGATTGTCAGATAGGCCACATGCCCCACTCATGTCTCTCCATAATTTTTGAAGGAGTTATATTAATCACCAAATGATTAAAGTGTGGTTGCAATGAACAAATTGACATATGCATGTTTCTTCTCACCATAAATAGGAATTGTGTTTGCATGCATTGAGCTCAATGGTATGTGGAATGTGGCCTTGTTGTGTGTGATGTCTTCATCACCCACTACCTCATATCCTTTCAAATCACCATTCAATGAATCTAGGAAACTTTTTATTATTATTATATTAATAGATATTAAAATAATATTATTATATTAAAATTTTAAATTTACTATTATCACACTAATAAGGGTGTTTATTTTGGAATAGGGCTTCCATAATTTAAATTTAGTTTTCAATAATTTAAGAGATGGATGATAGGAATTTAACCTTTATAGAATATCTACATAATATTTTTAGTAGTAGTTAGGATAGAGGGTTGGGATTTATCTCAAAGGTAGTTATGCCATTTTTTTCTTTTCAATTTAATTAAACAAAATTATAAAATTAAATTAAAATTATATAGAATGAGTTATAGTTTTTTGGGCATGTGGTATTTATAAGCCATGATATTGACTCATTGTATTGTAATAAAACCTAATTACAGATTAAAAATTATCCATGGTAAGGTTGTTAATTTGGTAGCTCAGTGACAAATTCCAATCATGGAACTAGATTCCTCTTTTCGAGAGGACCAATTTTGACTTTTGAAGCACTTGATTTGGGCAAGGGAAAGTGTATTTTTAAATTGAAGCCCACATATGCACAAAAGAATAGGCCGGCCCAAAAGAGAAAATGGACACCCTCAGATGGCTATAAATACAAGTCAAGTGATCCTCATTTGGACATCATCTTGATCACTCTTCTTTCTTTGGTTTGGATCGCACAGGTCTGAGGTGGTTTGCGGAGATTGGTTCGTACAAGTCTGAAATTACAGGGTCCAAATCTCACATGTGAGTTCTAAAGTTTTGGTTTCTGGCCACAGGGATGACACTGGTATTTTTTGGTTGCAACCGCAGGCTCACAGGCTCATGAGCGTGGTTGGAGGGTTTCAGCTGCATGCACACACACTCTCTTTGGTTTTTTAGTTGACTGTAGACAATGACAGTTTACCGCAGGCTTCTGAATCAAGGTTTTGATTATTATCATTGTTGGGTTCATCTCTTAGGTATTGATTAGTTGATTTTACTAGATTTTTTATGGTTGAAGATATGGATCATTGTACTCTCTCTTTGTTGAACATTTTATGAAAATCTAATAAGAAGAAGAATTTGAAAGATTTTTCCCCGTAATGGTTTTTCCCTAGTCTCCGACCAATCCTGGTGTCTCTATGTGTGAATGTTTTTCTTCTATTGTTCCTTTAAGTTTCACTGCATTGATGATGATATTATTCTTTCTATATAATTTCATATGTTGTTGAATAATGTTGTAAAACTAAATAATGCTATGATGTTGTGGGGTGAATTTAATATGTAAATGAAGAAATGCAATTATCTAAAGCAAAGAACAATATATCCCTAAGAAAAATTAACATGGTATTAGATTTGGGTTGAAGAAAAGTCATTAATATCACCCCCATGAAGACACCTTTGATGAAAGTAAGAGAAGATGGAGGAGACCTAAAAGAATACTAGGGTTTGAAGGAAACCCTAGGAAATCTAGCTACTAGTGTTTGATATATATAATGAGGTTAGGGTTTGGAAGAAATCCTAGATTATGACAAATATTTGAGATATGTAATCTAGAAACCCTAGCATGATCAGTGTGAAGATGTTCTAGCACTTGTGACAGGTTTGATGTAGCACTAGATGGGATAGTCTCAATTAGGTATGGTTGTTGATGAAGTTGGTTGAAATATAATGAAGGAAACAATGTTATATGGACAATGGACAGTCATGACTCTTGAAGGCTGGTTCAAGAGGGAGATGATCACCTCTCATTGAAGATAAGTACTTTTTTCGATTTATGTTACTTCTTTATGTCTTTACTTTTGTTTATATTTATTGATTTGATAATTACTTATACTTCCTGCATGTATATTTGAGTATTTGGATACTTCTAACCTCCTTATAAGATGTTATAAGTGGATCCTTCTTAAGGATCATCTGAGGTACATGAAAAGATAGCTAGTGCAAGAAGAGAAGAGCTACAGTTTCCCATGACAAGTAAGTGATACAAAGTGCAAAGGTATCTGAATGTTATAAGGTATGTATAGTATATTATTTCAGCTACAATATTGGATGGAAAGATAATCCCTAAGGCATGATGGGAATATCACCTTCATGAATGACTCATATATGCATATGAAAGTAAGTTTGATTTATGGTACATGTGATATATTGGTGCACTTGATATTTGACAAGTATCTTACATTTTAGACATGATGGATTTCTTGATTTTATGAAGCAAGCTAGATACATTGTTTTTTATATATGGTGACTTGATACTATTGTTAATGCTTGTGATAAGCATGATAACCTTGATGATAAAAGTGTAACAATAAGATTGATACTCAGGACCTTCTTGTTAGGTTTTGATAAGCTTAGTAAATTTGACAATGTGGTAAATTTGGATGCCCTGTCTTGATGGTTGGATAATGTGATAAAGAAGTGATGTTGTGATTATGATCCTTGAAGTATACTCCTATTAGTTGTTCTAATTATTTGACACTAACCCTTGATGAATGTTTGATGTCATGTTCATATGTGATGATGAAGTAGTTGATGCTAATATGTTATGAATATGATGCATAAATGTTTGAAAAACCTAATATAGTTTGACTTCATGACCTGACAATTTTGTTGATGCATGACAACATTATGATAGACAGGTTGATGACTTGAATGATGATGACTATAGTGGATTCCCATTCAAAGGGAGAAACTCTCCATGAGATCTCTACACCTATTATTAATTGCAAAAAATGAATAGACAACACTTGACCACCGGAAGAAAGGATTAAGGGTGTGGTTATAGGCTTCTCAACTGCATGGAAGAAGGCCATTGGGTGTGGTCGTGCCTGTAGGACACAAAAAAATGAAGCATTAAGCATGAGATTAGGACTGCACCAAGAGTATGAAAGTTCTAAAGATATGGAGCAGACAATAGAAAGTCCTATGAGCAGGGAAGTTTGAATGCTTGACTTACTATAGAGAATGTGAATGTGTTGACTAAACATGTGTTTGTAGGGAACTAGAATTTTCATTATAGTACGCTATTTTGATTCAATAATTGAAGTTAGTATATGTCAATGTTCGATAGCAGTTGTAAAGGTTTGACAAGATTTGGCTTATTGGTTTAATATATATGAGTAGTATTGGAATTTTTACATGATGCTTAGCAATTCATAAGTATATTTTTCCTTATGGATTGATTGAAGTCACAGTGATAATGAATTAGGGTTTTGATTAGATTTGGTTCTTGATGATTGGTAATTTTCCTTGATGTGTAATAACAGTGTTATGTAGACATAGTTGATTCTGTATTGGCATCATTGTCATGTGGCACATTGGTTGAAGACTAAACAATTACGATTCAGTATGCAGTGACCTCACTATGAATGGATAGGATTTATATGACTTATTCTTGGTGTATGCATTCACACCTATGAACATAAATGATGATCATAAGGATGACTTGATGAAATCTAGCTTGATATTATAAATAACAAATTTTGACAGGTCAAATAGATAAGGTTGTAACTTGGTACTTGGATGTGAGCTCTACTTGAGGACTTAATTAAAAAGTTTAGCAATAATATTGAGATAAACTTTTATTACTTTGATATTATTTTTGATTTGGAATTTAAGGCTCGATAAGCTGACTTAGTTTATTTGATTGCACAATATTGATTATGTGAGGTTGAGTATATTGGTTTGATCAGTATAATGTTTGCAGATAGCATTATATGGTTTGAAGAAAGCTTCTAGATCTTGGTATGTATGCATTGACAGTTACCTAGTGAAGCTAAGAATATTTGTCGATCTGAACATCTACTTCAAAGTGGTCCAAGGTATGCCTTTGATTGTTTTGTATGTTGACGATCTATTCTTGACAAATCATGAGCCTCTGATGATCGAAGGAAGATGGATTTGGCCTCTGAAGATTGAATTGAAGAACTTGGAATCATGAAGTTTACAAAAGGGAAATATATCTTGAAGTTATTAAAGAAATTTTGGAAAGTGGGAATGCAAATCATTGAACACCCTAATGGAATTAGGTTATGTAGAGTTATTTCTGAACTTGACTTGGCAAATAATAGTTGATTTGAGCATTCATCTGTTGTCTATATTTTTTTTTTACAAAGAACAACATAATTCAATTCATGATTGAGCCACTTCATACACATTGGGTTTCTGCCAAACACCCTTCGAGATATTTGCATGGGACGATCAATTTTTGGTCTATGATATTCTTCTTATAATATATGACTTCATGGATGTATTGATTTTGTTTGGGATCATTATTGATTAGAAGAGAACATTTGGTTGTTGCTTTAGTATGAGATCTGTCGTGACATTTTGGATTAGAAGTCCATAGCTTTAAGCACGTCCGAGGTTGAGTATGATGTTGCTAGCATGGCTAGCTGTGATGCAAGTTGAAGAAACTCTTTGGAGATCTATTTTGAATTGGTTCTAGATGTGACAGTGATACATTGTTATAATAAAGAGTGGGATCTGATTGGAAAATAATCCCGTGTATATTGGAGACTGAGATATCTTCATATATTGAGACAATGTTGTTGTACGATACAATCTTAGGCGTGTAGTTGTTGCCTCTATGAGAGGGAGGATGAATAAGGTATAATTTTCTAATATATATTTGTTATAATATAAAATTTGAATTTGATGCCCTGCATGAACATGAGACTGCTACTATTGAAACATTATGATTGAACTCTTTAGTGAGTTGTTTAAGCTGGTACTAGATATGAGCATGTTGATATGTTTCTGATCTACAGAGAGCAACACTGATTGGGGACACTAAGCCAACTCTTCCCCCCTGTCTGAGCTCCAAGGGTGTCGAATTGAGATGGAGGGATCTTGGGGTTGAGGGATCTCTGGACAATAGGGTATTACCCCTATCTGTTACCCATAGGGTAGAAGATGTTACTCCTTTATATTGGTCTATGCAAAGTACACCCTAGTTGGCATCATACCCACAAGTCGGGCTTGTTGGGATTTTTGATCCCCATCTAGCCAATTGATTGAGAGAGAGCTTGGGGGTTTGTGATCCTTACCTTTGGTAAGTCGGGCATCTCATCGAACCTGATTATGATGCAGGTGTTCTACCACATGACTCCTCAGGGTCATTTCTGGGAAGATCAGTGAGCAATAGGATGGTTATGATCCTTACCTCATATAGCAAGAGGTATCTTTCTTGCTACAATGGGATGGTTGTAATCCTTGCTTGGTAATTTGTATCGCTCATATTGCTCGATGAGATGACTTAGGGTGAGAGTGTCCCATAAGACTTTCCCCACTGTCATAAACATGAGGTGAGAGTGTCCCATAGGACATTCCTCATTGTCATTTCATTTTGGGTTTAGATGTGCTCCCCAATGTAGTTCTAGGTTAAGCAAGGCTCCCTAATGATAATTCTTTGGTGTTTCCAAGGTAGTAACATTAGGCTCCACATTGGCAGTGATTCTGAAAGGTAGCAGTGACTCCCCAATAGATAGAGGATGGTAGCTTTTGCTCTCCTCCAATGTCAAATTATTATTCTTTTAGATTCAAGAGTGTCCAACATATGAGCAGAGATAAGCAAGAGATAAGCAGGGATAAGCTAAGATGAGCTGAGATGAGAAATGATGAAATTTGATGACAAGATACTTGAGATAAGACATGATTTGATGACAAGATACTTGTGATGATTACATGATGTATTTGGAAATTCTCCCTAGCTGAGAGGGAGTGTTTATTTGGTAATTTAGTAATAAATTCTAATCATGGGACTAGATTCCTCTTTTTGAGAGGACCAATTTTGACTTTTGAAGCACTTGATTTGGACAAGGGAAAGTGTATTTTTGAAATTCAAGCCCACATTTGCACAAAAGGATGGGTTGACCCAAAAGAGAAATTTGACACCCTTGGATGGCTATAAATACAAGTCACATGACCCTCATTTGTTTAATAGCCCTTGTTTATCACTTGTGGATTATTTATGGCTATGGAAATTGGCAAAGGCATTGGCAAAAGAAAAGAGGCAATAATTGACATTTATTTATGAAAATAAAGGAAAATGGGAGAAAAGGAAGGTGAAGAGACACAAATATGCATGCAAGGGAAATTACAGGAAAAATGAAGGAAAATGAAGAAAATAGAGACATCAATGATAAAAAGGCATCAAAGAATCAATTCATAGCTTTTGTTGGTCTAGCTTTTGATAGTTTTGTGGTGGATCTCTAGTTCATTCTCTCACACTCTCATTCTTTCATACTCTTGCACACTTAGAGTATTCTTGGAGAATTCTAGTATTCACTAGGATTGGGAAGGAAAGCAAGGGAGCGCAAGGGAATAGTTGCAACAACAACTACAACATGGATAATTTGCAGGTAACAGGTTACATGTGTGATTTCCTTGCTGATTTTTGGATGCATGGTATATGCATGTGGTTCCTTAGTTATGTGTTGTCATTAGCATGGATATTTGCTTGGATTGACAATGTTTTTAGCCTTGCCTTGCCATTTCTTAGATAGCCATGGTGTTGTGGTTTTCCCACTTGTTTTTCTGATTGGTGCTCAAGTTCCCTAAGGCTGTGGGTTGGAAAAAAAGCTCTGGAATCCTTGGAATAACTTGGGTTGAGTTACTAGTTCCTAGAGTTGTTGGTTGGGATAAATGCCCTTGAGCCCTTGGTGGGTTGAGTTGCGGTTGGAACAAACACTTTGGAGCCCTGGAAGTTTGTGGGTTGAGTTACTACTTCCTGGAGCCCTAGAAAACTTGGGTAGAGATCGATCTGGTTTATGTTAGTGATTTTCAGACCATAGAGGTGGAATCACTGTGGTTGAGGGCTGAGGTAGTTTGGCCTCTTGAAGCCCTGGTTGGTTTTATCTTGGTTTACTCCATGAGATTCCAAATTCATGCTTGAAATATGGTGCAGGAGTGATTGGTTGAAAGAGATATTTGGTTCAGACCTATCTATGGCCAGGTGGTATGCGGAAGTCCCTAACTTGGTTGGCACTTTCATATGTTAATATAAGATATATTTCTATTGTGATCTATGAGCATTTATAGTGATTATGTTGGTGATATTATGGCTAATTTGTCATGGTTTCTATTTTGGTTATTTGTTGGTTATGTGTTGGTTATATGATTTATTGTATCTATGTCCCTTGTCATGTTTGAGAAGTTATTGAATGGTTGATGAATGCATAGACTAACAAGTACTATTGTAGCTAGCTAGAGAGGGCTTAGAGCCTTCTTGGTGATTCTTAGAGGAAGCCTATCATTTTATGATTAGATATGCATTAATGACCTGTAGCTTACATGTTTTCCATATGTTTGACAAAATGTTTATCATGGATTGGGCATGTCTAGGTCGAGTTCTTTCTTGAGTTTGAATGGTTATCATTTTTGTTGTATTTTCTATGCTTCTGGAAAGTTTCAGTCAATTTTGGGAAGTGGTTTGGAGGCTAGCCTAGAAAGGTGGCACAGATTCTGAAACCGCATGCTTAGGGATTAATCACCTGTGGTGGTTGTTCATCTCCTAAGTGATCTGTAGTCCTTGTAGGATGCCAATAAGTGTTTGTTTGTAGGCCCCACTTCCTTAATTGGAACTTGGAGGTTGGGTTAGGTCATAGTGACACTCGTCTCATGTTTACCTTGTCAAGTTGAGTAGCAACAAAATGAGTACTCTCCTAATATAGAAAATACACTAAGAAGTCTGAACGTAGAAACCAGAAATTGCAAGGTAGATAACGATAGGATAATTGAGTCATAAGAAAGGCTTTCCTAGAGCTCAGGAAAAGCAAGTTGAGTTTAATTCAGTAATCCTTCAGATCTTATCAGATTTGCAAATACAGGGACAACCAAGAATCATACATGGATAGGAGGAAAGGACTAATTAGGCATATGGCAGCAGGTCTCAATCAAGATACATGTTGGATAGGGATGAAATAGTCAAAGGTGGTAGATGGTTGGATACACTTGATAGGAGAGGCAGTGCTTATGGGTTCTATTCTAATTCTAGTTTAGAGAGACGTCATGGTCATCATTGCCATCATCCTTATAGGGGGAGTGAGAAGCAGTACTTTTTTATGATTCCAATAAAGCCAAACCTCCTACATTTGATGGAGAGATGAAGAAACTAGAAGATGTAGAAGCATGGCTACTTCGGATGAAGAAGTTCTTCGAATCACATGATTATATAGAGAATATGAAAGCCAAGCTAGCTATTTTTAGCCTCAAGGGAAA
This sequence comes from Pinus tabuliformis, assembly GCA_031772625.1. NCBI lineage: Eukaryota > Viridiplantae > Streptophyta > Pinopsida > Pinales > Pinaceae > Pinus > Pinus tabuliformis. Next base: position 1,200,440,330 of record CM062818.1, read on the forward strand.
ATCAAATATCTGGTAGGAAGACGTGAAGTGTGTCAGAGCCATCAAGACATAGGAGTTGAGTTGGAATGAGTTTAAAAGACTTTTTAGAAAGAAGTACTTGTTAGAGAGATATTATGATGAAAAGGATAAGGATTTCTACGAATTGAAGATGGGATCTATGACATATGAAGAGTATACGACCAATTTTTTGGAGATGTTAAGGTATGTGCCATATCTTAAGGATGAGAAGATGAAGGTTCAAAGGTTCATAGCTGGGGTGCCTTTAGATTTTAAAGATCAGATTGAGTATAACAAGCCTCATTCATTGGAGGAAGTCATTGAGAAGTTAAACCATTATTATGAGTAGTCTAAGCGCAAGTCTAAGCCTAAGCAAGATTGGAAAGGTAATGAGAAGATTAAAGGAAAGTGGATTAAGAAGCAAGGAATACCTTCGAATGCAAGTGATAAGGAGAATGTGGCACCTTAAAAGAAGTTCAATACAGTTGACAGAGGACACGAATTTCAGCCTGAGGAGCATAACAAAGGCGATGATAGGAAGCCTTTTCAGTGTTGGACTTATGGTGGAGAGCATTGCAGGAGAGATTGTCCACAACATCAGGCTGGCAGTCCTTAGATTTACAGTGCTCAGGAGGCATAAATAGTTGGATATGTTGGGAAGAGTATTCCTCGAATTTATGCAGCAATGGATAATAGGAAATCTGGTCATCAGGTATTCATTATTGATATGGAAGGTAAGCTTTGTGATTGAGTTGTTTCCATTTTGATTGATCCTGGATCTAATTATAGTTATGTTAGTCCTGACCTGGTGAATAAGTGTGGCTTGAATAAAGAAGTGGATGCAGAATCTTGGTTGGGGCAGTGGACTACAGGGACCAAGAGAAGAGTTCAACATTTGGTGACATCTTGTGAATTTGAGCTAAATGGTATGCCTAGATCAGCATATCTAAACGTGCTTCCTTTGGGATCATATAGTATGATTTTGGGCAAGGATTGGATATGTATTCACGAGACTAAAATGGATTTCTATGATAAGGCTATTGAGTGCCTAGCTGATGACGGGGAAAGAAAAATTTTGTAGGGTAAGAAGAAGCCTACATCAGTGAGTATGGTTACAATTATGTAGGTAAAGTGTTGTTGCAGGAAAGGATGTGTACTGTTTGCAGTTCATATTTCCAGTGGCAAAGGAAAGGATGTTGAGGATGAGGAAGTCTTTAAGAAGTATCATGTTTTGCAACACTTTAAGGATGTGTTTCCTAGAGAGATTCTAGAGTTTCTCCCTCATAAGGAAGTGGATTTATCTATTGAGTTGGTACCAGGAGCAGTACCCGCATCCAAGGCATCTTACAGGATGAGCACTCTAGAGTTGGTGCAATTGAAGTTGCAGCTTAAGGAAATGCTTGATGAGGGATACATTAGGCCTAGTGTGTCGCCTTGGGGTGCACCAGTTTTGTTTGTGAAGAAGAAGGATGGTATTCTCAGGTTGTGTATTGATTACATGAAATTGAACAGGGTGACTATCAAGAATAGATATCCATTGCCACATATTGATGATTTTTTTGACCAGTTGAAGAGAGCAACAATGTTCTCAAATATTGATCTAAGATCAGGATATCGTCAATTGCGCATCAAAGAGGAAGATATTTATAAGACCACATTTCATACCAGGTATGGGAATTATGAGTTTGTGGTGGTTCATTTTGGTCTTACTAATGTCCCAACTACTTTCATGTGTTTGATGAATAATGTGTTGTGCCCTTATCTAGACAAGTTTGTGATAGTGTTTATTGATGGCATATTGATATATTCTAAGAATGAGGAAGAGAATGTAGAGCACCTAGTAGCATTGTTGAGGTTGTTGAGAGAGCAACAATTGTATGCCAATCTCATCAAGTGCAATTTTTTTCGGACTGAATTTAACTACTTGGGGCATGTTGTTTCCAAGGAAGGTATAATAGTGGACCTAGAAAATATTAAAGTTATCATGGAGTGGTAGGCTCCTAGAAATGTGGATGAGGTGATAACATTCGTAGGACTAGCAGGTTACTATAGGAAATTCATTAGGAACTTCTCACCAATTTCCTATCCTATTACATCTGTGCAGAGAAAAAAAGAAGTTTCAATAGCCTGAAGAGTGTGCAACTAGTTTTGAGCAATTGAAGCATTTGCTTACAAATGCTTTAGTATTGAAGATTGCAGATCCTGATAAGGAGTTCATGGTATGTGCAGATGCTTGAAAAAGAGGACTTGGTGGAGTCTTGATGCAAGAAGGATAGGTGGTATGATATGATTCAAGGAATTTGAATGAGCATGAACAAAACTATGTGAATCATGATCTTGAGTTGCCAGTTATCATTCATGCCTTGAAGATGTGGAGGCATTATCTTCTTAGCAAGAGGTTTGTTTTAATGAGTGATCATAGTGGGCCGAGGTACTTATTTGAAAACCCCAATCTAAATGTTAGGTAAGATAGATGGTTGGCTACTCTGAATGAATTTGACTTCGAGGCCAGGCACATTAAGGACAAGAAGAATAGGGTTATATATGCTCCTAATAGGAGAGTGCAAGTGAATCATATTGCAACAATAAGTTCTTATGGGACATATTTGCAAGAGATAATCTTGTAGGTAGGGTAGCATGATGACAGGTACTAGTAGTTGAAGCACATATTGTAGCAGTAGGGTGAAGGTGATAGGGATGAGGAGTATCACCTCACAGTAGATGGCTTGGTCAGATTCAAGAACATGATTTATGTGTTGGATAACAGTGAGCTCAAGAAGCTTATCTTGAGGGAGTTTCATGTAAAGTTGTATTTAGGTCACCAGGGATATCATAAGACATTGAAAAAAGTTAGGAAATTTTATCATTGGCCAAATTTGAAGAAAGAGATGGTTGAGTTTATTGAAATGTGTTTGGACTGTCATCAGGTAAAATCAGAATGTAAACATCCAGTTGGTTTGTTACAACCGATTCTGATTCCGGAATGGAAATGGGAGGTAATTTCCATGGACTTCATTATAGGTTTGCTGAGGACATCAAAGCAACATGATTCCATCATGGTTGATAGGTTGAGTAAGGTAGCTCACTTCATTGCAGTGATTTCTACAAAGTCAGCTATTGAGGTAGCTCAAATCTTCATTAGGGAGATAGTGAGGTTGCATGTTGTTCCTAAGAAGATTATATCCCATAGAGATGCCAAGTTTACTTCCAGGTTTTGGAAGGAGTTTTTTGCAGGTTTTGGGACAAAGTTAGATTTTAGTACATCTTATCATCCACCAACACATGGACAGACAAAGAGGGTTGACATGATTCTTGAGGATGCGTTGAGGATGTATGTTATGCATTAGCAGAGGAAGTGGGAGGAGTATCTTCCACTGGTGGAGTTTACATATAATAATGGGTATCAAGAATCCTTGAGGATGGGTCCATTTGAGGCTTTCTATGCATGAAGTTATAATACTCCCAGTTATAGGTAATTTTGTCACATCTATGGAAAAGGCCTAAAAACTGGATCAATCAACATCCTTGAAAACTTTGTCATTATCCCTTTGCAAAGCCCTAAGCATTATTTCTCCAAAAAGTCTGTTTCTGGGTCTATCTGCGCAAAAACCATGTTTTTAGCCCCAATGCACCTTTTACGCCTATCCACTTGCTATGGTTGTAAGCTACATAAATGATCATTTGTGCTAATTAGTGTAGGTTGCTCTACTATGCAGGTGCACTAATTCTAAAAATTTAGGAAAATTAAAAAATATTTTCAAATATTCTTCTTCCAAAAGCTTCTAAAGTGGTTTTAACCATTTACCATGGATAGAGATATCGAGTTCCTATCTGATCCTACTCTAGTGGTCTCATCTCTTATCCCTTGAGTTTATCCTCCCTCATATGTGGATCTCAAGCCTAGATTGGTAAATCCTAAACTACCACTTTCACCCTATAAATTTATTGCCTCCCATAGAGTCTATGTTGGCTTTTGGAGATTATTAGTGCCCTCATGTTGCTACATTGAGCTTAAGGAAACCATCCATTTACACATTAGGGTTGAGTGTGAAGGTTTTCTTTATGGAAAGGAAGGACAAGACAATTGGGGAGACATCTACAAAGTCAACTTCTATATATGGTTGTAACTCTCTCCTTTATTTATTAATACAAAAATCACTATGTTTTCCTATACTTGTGTCATGTTGATGCTTATGTATTTCAATGCCATGTTGACTCATTGATTAGAGATATTGGATTATGCTATGTGGATATTGTAGTTCCCTTGCTTGTTTTAGTCTTTGTTGCAGGTTCCATTTATAGTGTGAGGAGCTAGAGTTGGAGCTTACAAGCAAGGAGAAGAGGACGACTTACTGAAAATTCCATGTAGGTCTCTTTTCCATATTTCAATCTCTCTAAGGAAAACATAGATATTTTTTCTCTTTTTTGTTCTAGATCAGACCACTAGATCTAGGGAGTTCATTTTTATCCGCAGAAGTGAATTTTCCATATAACACTCCCATCGGCTAGAATGATCTAGTGAACATGGTGCTCATTGGACTGGATATGTTGGCTGAGATGGAACATGAGATGTAGGTTATCAAAAGGCAGCACATGACATGCAGAATAGTTATGCAGATCAACATAGGGCATTCAAGGAGTTTCAGGTTGGGGAGTATATGTACTTGTGCATCAAGCCCAAGAAGATCTCCTTAAGGATTGGGTCATGTGCCAAGCTGGCACCTCGATATTGTAGGCCTTTTTATATCCTTGAGAGGATTGGACCAGTGGTCTATAGACTTGCACTGCCGCCAACAGTGAAAGTCCATGGTGTTTTCCATGTTTCATTGCTTAAGAAGTATTTCAAGGATGCTAATCATGTGATTGATTTGTTTATATTACAGGTGGAGCCAAAGGGAGAATTCTAGCCAGAACCTCAGTGCATTTTGCAACAGAAACAACTCATTCTCTAGAACAGAGCAATCAACCAAGTTAAAGTGTAGTGGAATAACTTTGGGCCCGATGAAGCTACATGGGAGATGGCTAATCAGATGTAGGCTTTGTATCCTTCTTTATTGTTGCTTGCAAATGTGTTTGGTTTATATGTTTTGGTTTATGTTTATGCATATGTGTATGGTATATACTACAATGAGTTGTGTTATAAAACTCTAATAAGAAGTATGTTGTAAATACTGCATCGAGTTGTATTATAAAGCTCCAATAAGCAGTATGGCATTCATGGTCTTAGGAGTCTGGTATGTTGTAAATGTTGCATCGATCTGGGTTATAAAGCTCCATAAGAAACATGTGTTTGATGATTATAAGCATCATTGAACACCAAGGATGGTGTTCCCCTAGGGGGGAGGGGTTTGTAACAACCCCTTGTTGATTTTCCATGTAAATAAATAAGACCAAGGTTATGGGACATGTATTCCAAGATTAATGTTGGGAAAAACACCTTAGTGGGCATCACTTGTGGATTATTTATGGCTATGGAAATTGAAAAATGAATTGGCAAAGGAAAAGAGGCAATAACTAACATTTAATTATGAAAATAAAGGAAAACATGAGAAAAGGAAGGTGAAGAGACACAAATATGCATGAAAGGGAAATTAGAGGGAAAATGAAGGAAAATGAAGGAAATAGGGACACCAATGATAAAAAGGCATCAGAGAATCAGTTCACAACTTTTGTTAGTTTAACTTTTGACAATTTTGTGTTTGAGCTCTAGTTCATTCTCTCACACTCTCAGTCTCTCATACTCTTACACACTTAGAGTATTCTTGGAGCATGCTTGGAGCGTTCTAGTATTCACTGGGATTAAGAAGGAAAGCAAGGGAGTGCAAGGTAACAATTGGATCAACAGTTGCAATAGGGATACTTTGTAGGTAACATGTTGCATCTATGATTTCCTTGCTAATTTTTGGATGCATGGTATATGCATGTAGTTCCTTGGTTATGTGTTATCATTGGCATGGAGAATTTCCTGGATTGGCAGTGGTTTTAGCCTTGCCTTGCAATTTCCTAGATAGTCATGGTGTTGTGGGTTTCCCGCTTATTTTTCTAATTGGTGCTCAGGTTCCCTATGGCTTTGGGTTGGGATAAATGCTCTAGAAGCCCTTTAATAGCTTAGGTTTAGTTACTAGTTCCTAGAGTCGTTTGTTGGGACAAACTCTCTAGAGCCCTTGGTGGGTTGAGTTACTAGTCCCTAGAACCGTTGTTGGAACAAACACTCTGGAGCCCTGGAAGGTTGTGGGTTGATTTACTAGTTCCTGAAGCCTTAGACAACTTGGATAGAGACTGATCTGGTTGATGTTAGTAATTTCTGTACCGTAGAGGCAGAATCACTATGGTTGAGGGTTGAGGTGGTTTGGCCTATGCAAACCCTGCTTGGTTTTATCTTAGTTTACTCTATGAGATCCCACATTCATGCTTGGAATATGGAACCAAGATGATTGATGAAAGAGATATTTGGTTCAGCCCAATCTATGATTAGGTGGTACGTGGAAGTCCTTGACTTGGTGGGCATTTTCATATGTTAATATGAGATATTTTCCTATTGTGATCTATGAGCATTTATAGTGATTATGCTTGTGATATTATGGCTAATTTTCCATGGTTTCTATTATGGTTATTTGTTGATTATGTTTTGGTTATATGATGTATGTTATCTATGGCTCTTGTCATGTTTTGATAAGCTATTGAATGGTTGATGAATGCATGGACTAACAAGTTCTATTGTAGCTTGCTAGAGAGGGATTAGAGCCCTCTTGGTGATTCTCAGAGGAAGACTATTAGTTTATGATCAAATATGCATTCATGACCAGTAGCTTACATGTTTTTTGTACGTTTGACACAATGTACATCATGGATTAAGTATGTCTAGGTCAAGTTCTTGCTTGATTTTGAATGGTTAGCATTGTTATTACTTTTCTATGCTTCTGGGAATTTACAGGCAATTCTGGGTAGTGGCCTAGAGGCTAGCCTATAAAGGTGGCACAGATTCTGAAGCCACATGCTCAGAACTTGAGGAATTAGGTCATAACCACATGGAAGCAAGCTTGTGCGTGCGATTACGGCCTCATCACTGCACTCTTTCCTTATTTTGTGTGTGGTTGGGTTGTTAGTTCAGAGAAAAAGGGCTCCAACTCAGGGATTGATCACCTGGGGTGGTTGTTCAACTCTTGAGTGACTTGTAGTTCCTATAGGATGTTAGTAAGTGTTCAATTTGTAGGCCCCACTTCCTTAACTAGAACTTGGAGGTTGGGTCAAGTGATAGTGGCATTTGTCTTATGTTGACCCTGGAAAGCTTGTGAATTTTGGGTAAATGTGGGAGGAGGTGTTACAATTTGGACATCATTTTGATCATTATTCTTTCTTTGGTTTGGCTCGCATAGGTCTGAGGTGGTTCCCGGAGATTGGTTCGTATAGGTCCGAAATTGCAGGGTTTGAAGTTCACACGTGAGATCTAGCTCATGAGTGCAGTTGGATGATTTCAACCGCACACATGTACACTCTTTACATGAGGTTGGAAATGAGGGTTTGGTTTTTCAGTTGACCACAGATAATGACATTTGACCGCGGGTTTCTGAATCAAGGTTTTGATTATTAGCATTGTTGGGTTCATCTCTTAGATATTGATTAGTTGATTTTGTTGGATAGTTTTATGGTTGAAGATATGGATCATTGTGCCCTCTCTTTGTTTAAAATTTTATGACAATCTAATAAGAAGAATAATTTGAAATGGTTTTCTCCATAGTGGGTTTTTCCCTGGTCTCCGACCAATACTGGTGTCTCTATTTGTGAATTATTTTCTTCTATTGTTCCTTTAAGTTTTGTTGCATTGGCGATGATATTGTTTTTTCTATATAATTGCATATGTTACTAAATAATATTGTAAAACTGAATAATTTTATGATATTGTGGGACAAGTTTAATATGTAAATGAATAAATGCAACTATCTAAGGCAAAGAACAATATAGCCCTAAGAAAAATTAACAAAGGTGAGGGTGAATCTCTATGTTTAAGAATGTTGTTACATATTATTTTAAATGCATATATTTTTAACTTATATTTTATTTCTTTTTATAATTAGTAGTAACAATTTAAAATAAATTTAAATTATTTTTTATGATATTTTTAATTGTGCCAATGTGATAAATATCACAAGGTAAGTGTCTTTTATGCCTATTGGTGTTTACCAGTCATTGCGCTCATAGGTGTTGTATAACCTAGTATGGAAGATATGTTGTAGTGTTCATAAATGAGTGTAAGAATTAAATGTCAATTCAATATGGAAGAGATGTAGTGTCTGTAAAATGAAACATTAGATTGAAAAATAATAAAAATAAAACATAATGTCTACTCAATTAAAAAAGTATTAAAAATTAATACAAATAATAAATCGATTCAATTTAATTTATTATATTATATTTTTTCTTTTATTAATAAAAATTACAAACAATTTTTTTCCAAGAAAATCATAATATGCATATCACATTAAAATTAAATTAAATAATCCTTGGATTGGGTGACATGTGTGAGAAAAAGTGGGGGGCGGGTTGCACCACCCCACTTGGTGATTACACCAGGGATAGTGGAAACACACCCCCAACAAGAGTTAGTGTTGACATGTGTGGCCATTAAGTAATTCCTCAAGTTTCAAATGAAGTGATGATGACAAGGAATGAGCAGTTTGCTCAAGAATTTGAAGCGTGAGATTCCCATGGAAATTCAACATAACTATATGAGACTTGACAGGGAGGCTACAAATGTAGGTCTCCAAATGGGGCGAAGCTTAGCAGATGGAGGTAATTGTGTTTGGCACTACAATTTTCAAATTCTCAATCTAACTGAGTTGAATTGCAAAGTTCTTAGTAGGAAACCTATGCATAGGTGGTTGCAGTGGTTGTTTCTATATTATTCCCATCCCATTGTTGCTTATTTTGGGCCTTGAATTGTGTTAGTAGAGGTGTTGCTTCCTTTTTTATAGTGGCTCTCGCAGTGCTCCTTTTCCCTGGTAGGAAGCAACTGTTGTATGGACTCTATGTTCGGTTATGCATCAAATTGAGGGCGGGTTTTGGGAGGTTCGACGGAGGTAGGGGACTTCTTGCTCCCCCTCTTTCTATGTGAAAATCCTTCTGACTATGATTCAGGGTTGTCCTTTGTTCGAGATACCTTCCTTGGTACCTGAGCAACTTTCCTATTTGGAAGGTAGTCTATAGGGACCTCAAAGGTGGGTGCCTTTATATTTCTCTTATGGAGGTGCGTGTGTGATTCAACTAGGTCGATGAGGAATTCCTCATTTGCATGTTTAGTGGGGGTGTGAGGTAAACTCATGCACTCCTTTGTTTTACGTTGGTTTTTTGGCACCTAAGCAATTTCTTTATTGGAAAGGTGGTCATTTGCGGCCTCAGTGGTGGAAGGAACCTTGGTAGGTTAAAAAGTTTGGAAGTGGTTATAGTGTCTCCCTCATGTATTGGTTTGCAGGGATGGATTCACTTTTATTTTATCATAGTGCCTCTGTGATTACTCAGTGTTCAAGGGAGCTCCTCAGTGGATGGGTCGAAAGGTGGTGTGAGGTAATTTGGTGGTTAGAGGTGTGATTGTAGGATCTGTGTATTTGTGTTGTTGCACTAGATTTTATTCCTTTTGGTTCTTGTATTATCTGCATTGGAGTCCTGAGCATTATAAAGTTTGAGTATCATTTATCTTGGGTCCTTAGGTTTTCATCTGATCGCTAGGAAAAAATCATTATCTTTGGTTTCTTGGTTGTCTAGTTCCTCATGCCATGTCAGCGAGATCGAGTCTGAAGAGGGGTTGCTTCTTATTGAAAGTGTATCTACAGGGGGGAATTCACATGCATCATCAGATTGAAGGCTTCATTTCTCGTTATTGGGAGCTTACCCGTACCCATGTTCAATATGAACTCACTAGTATGGAGGGGGAAGCATCTTCTCATCAATCGTCCCTCTCAAACATATAAGTATTAACTTAATGGGACATCTGGGTCCCAGATACTAGTCATAAAAGAGGGAGGTATAATCGTTATATTGAGGCAATTGACGTTTATTGGCAAATGAAATTTCTGATGGGGCAAACTATCTTGGTTCAACATGAATCCTGTATAGATATCCTCCAATCCCTTGAGAACTTGCACAAGCATCTCAATGATCTCGACAGGAGGATGGAGAGATTGGGCACCACCTTGGCATCCTCCCAACAATAGGACAAACTTCAACAGATTCGACAACTCCCATTCTGGTTACAAGATCAAATCCAAACCCCTTAACATGATTCCAAAATAGTTTTGGTGTGTAATGAGATACTCATAGTTTCTTTTGTAAAAGGCCTATTAGGCCCGAATATTAGATGTAGCTTGATTTCTTTTGTCTCTTTAAAGTTTTATTTGGCTCTCGCATCCTTAAGGAGAGTCTATGTTTGGCTCTAATCTGGTCTCCCTTATGAGAGACCGACCTGAATTTTAAAAACTACTATGTAATTCACAGGTTTTTTAGATATTAGAATTTACCCCACTAATAATGATTCATATCTATAATAATATTGATTCATATATGTAATCATGGCATTTCAAAATATATAACTAATAGACAATTAAAAACTTAATAAATTTAATTAATAAATATATAATAAAAAATAAAAATATTTATAAATATAGACATTTGAAATACACACACACACACACACACACACACACATTAATTATAAATTAAGATTGATTTGACCATATAAATTAAAATAATGATTCATATTAATATATTTTAATGATTCATTTCATATTTAAATTTAATTAATAAGCATATTAAAGTTATCTATATATATATATATATATCATTTCAAAATATATAACTAATAGACAATTAAAAACTTAATAAATTTAATTAATAAATATATAATAAAAAATAAAAATATTTATAAATATAGACATTTGAAATACACACACACACACACACACACACACATTAATTATAAATTAAGATTGATTTGACCATATAAATTAAAATAATGATTCATATTAATATATTTTAATGATTCATTTCATATTTAAATTTAATTAATAAGCATATTAAAGTTATCTATATATATATATATATATATATATATATATATATATATATATATATATATTATTTTTCTATCTAGATATATCATCAATGTCATTCATATCACATTAAAAAATTAAATTACAAACATTACAAAACATATCAAAAAAATATCACATATATATTTAACTATATATACTATAAGAGTTTTAATATTTCCTTTTTGTTAATATGTTGGTTTTAATTACTTCATAATTCAAATATACAAAATAACAATCTCACTGTCATGGCTACTACAAGGGAAACCAAACCAGTAAAAATAGAGATGTTGTAAGGTTCATCTTTCTATCAAAATTACCCAATATAATGTTACCACATAACTAACTCTAGAACATAACACATGGTTGTCCATGGCATCATATAGATTACAAAAAAATAGTTGGATGTAGAAGACTATCCACAATTGTGTAACATAGAAAACTGTAAATTGCAATTCAGAAAACATACGCATCAAAATATGGTAGACTTAGCGCTTCATCCTTCATTAGAAGAAGTTGTAGGGGTAGGGTCCTCAATGCACGATCCTGGTGACGTTTATATCCTACATCAAAGATGTGTCTCTATCTACAACCAATAATATAAACTAATGAGACATGATCAAAAATGCTTTCAAACCATTTGAATATCATTAGGGTGGATAATCATCTCATTGTTGTCCTCTTGCTTCTCTTAGATGACTCTTCCCAATATCATCTCCATTTTCTAGTACAGAGTGATAGGGTGGAGAAATTGATTCCTGCTACCCTTTGTATGTTTGGGATTTGGAACCCAATTAACAACATCGACTTGAATCTGAGAGTCAGAGTGGGTGTTCCTATCACGAACTATTTGGGCTTCAAGAAATTAGATTTCATCTTGAACTTCTAGGAGGGTGGTTACATGGTAGAGGTAAGGAACAGTTTGGGATTGTGTCTAGGCTTGAGGCTTTCTAGAGGGACTGTGACCACCTAAGATATGTATTAGCCACACCATTTTCTAATGCATAGTACTAATGAGGCAAGTAAACTGAGATAGTGAAGCCCTAAGAGAAAGAAGGAGTTTGGGAGTTTTGAAACCAAATCGAGGCCGATGCACAACATGAAGAGTGGAGAAATTCAAGGATAAAGGTGATATGTATTCCAAAGTCTAGAGGAGATAGAATGAAGTGGTATAAACAAAACAAGGTGCTAGGAGCTCCTTCTTGGATAGAAGTAGGGCTAGGAAACCTCACCCCCAAATACCACGCTGAGCCTTCCCAAAAATTCTTGTACCAAACAAGACAAAGAAATATAATTGTAACTAAAATACCGGCTAAAAGAAGTTCATAGTAGAGGCAATACCAGTGGACATGTGGGAGTCGAGCTCTCAAAAACCTTAGATGAATTATGGTACAAATCCTCCCATCAGTGGATGCATGAGTTGAATGCATGTAACCCCACAATACTTGCGAATTGTAGAGATTCCAACTAGTGAAATGCAATGAATGATGAAAGGCTAGACCGGGAGAGATTGGAATTTCCACATTAGTTAAGCCACTAATGCAGGTGTTGTGAAGGAGAAATCCCACAAGTAGCCTGGCAACACAACATTGGAAACATATATCATCTATTCTCCCCCGACAATTCCAGGATGTCTAGGAGGTCTAAGAGGTTTTTGGATTAATACTCTACATTGTCATTAAGTGTCAGCATGCGTGATTTAATGGAAGTAGCTAGCCACACCATCCCCTTATCTAATGGTTGGAGTGACTGCAGGGTGGTAAGATGCTCCTCTCCCTCCTTGGTACACATTTCAATACACCAGTTGGGGTGGGGTTTTAACAAAATATAAACTAAGAATATTTCCATATGTAAATATGTAAATTTATATAAATATAAATAATATTATTAAGAACCAACATAGATCCATCTTAACTCTAGATCTACAAGTTCCTCCAGGAATGAAATCTCTCGAGTGCATACCTTTCCTCAATTTTTGCACTCAAAAGAGGTTTGTAACTTCAGAGATTTGATCCATCTCGGTAGTTGATAGATCCAGAGTTAAGATGAATCTACGATGGCTCAATTTATATGGTTGAATTAGTATAATGATAATAATGATGGTAATTATCATCAACCAGTATCAACTTTGTTTTGTTGGACCTTAACATAGGGGCTTCACTGGGGGGAAATACCATACCACGTGCATTCATATTAGGGGATATATATTGAGAAAAAAATGAAGACTGAAGCTCAAAGTTAATGAAAAAGTATACAGGGGTATAAAAATATATAGATGAAAAAATGGATAACGACAATATCGAGTGAAAGTAGGGGTTTTTTAAATTAGGAAGGTGAATTGAGTTTGTATTGGTAGGGGGTTAAATAATGTTATTTTTAGAGGTATTTTCCAATATGTAGTCAAATTAGGGGTATTGTTTAGTATGCCACAAACACACGTGATATGTCAGAGGTTCAATGAGTGAAGTCCCCTGTGGACCTTGACCTTAATAAAAATATAAGGAATTATTTTTTCTTTAACCTTTTAATTTTATGCTTTAAAAAGTTTGGGGAAATGTTTTGCTAAATATTGATAAATTTGATGATTTAGCATGTTGTTTTTTGGTTAGCTAGATTCATAAGATTTTGAATTGGAAACCTTCACACTAAGAATATTTTTCTCATAGAATATCTTTCCCTCTAATGTTTTCTAATTTCCTATCAACTAGGTAAGTTTTGAACCTTACTACCTTACAAAGCAAAATCCTTCAAATCCAATCTAGGTTGAGCCTAGGCTAGGGTTAGCCCCAATATTAGATGAAAAATGTTATACCCACACGTGATATGTTGTCACCAAGAATGTGTTGGGTTTAGTCAAGTTCATGTGGGAAATTATTATCCTCCACACATATCTCCCATCCTCAATCCCTCCCCATGAAATTTGAACTAATAATTTCGTCCATATGCATGTTTATTTTGTAAGAGGGATTCTAGAATGTTAATTTAATCATAAATGATTATTAAATTGGTAGGGATATAACCTCAATGGAATATTGAATATTCTAAAATATTCTTAGTAGTATTCATAAATCTCATAAATAGTAATGCTCATTTTTCCTTTCTAATTAAATTAATTAATTAAAAAACGTCATATGCACCTGTTATATAATTAAAAAATGTCGTGTGCACCTATTAATGACCGAGTAGTATTTAAGTGTGACTTTTTGGAAATTTTTCTGGCTTATTTTCTGATCTAATTTGTTTAGAATTTGATAGGGATTCATTGAAATCACAAGTTTGATGGGCAAACTCTTCACAACCGAAGTTCCCCATGGGTTTTTGAGGGTGTTGAATCCATATATACAGTCAAAAACCAGTTTAAGATTTGACCACAATTGTTTTCATTGGATTCCAACCAAAATTATGTCAGAAACTTCAAAAAGTTGTGCCTTAAGACTACTCCTTATATGACTAGCATAGATCCATATTTAACTCCGGGTCTACCAAGGGTCAAAAGGGATCAAATCTCTTTTTACTCTAAAAGAGGTTTAAATCTCAAGAGATTTGATCCCTCTTGGTGTTGGGTAGTTCCAGAGTTAAGATGGATTTATGTTATATCTATATATATATATAGTTTTATGTAATTTGACCAAGTCAAAGTGTTTTATTGATAATTATCATTATTATTTTTATTTTTATTTTATTTTGATGTTTACAAGACATTACAAATCTCTACATATTGGGTTGGAGAGTGACTGTCTGTCTTGAGCACACATGCAAATGTTTACAAACATTTACACCACTACAACATATCCCCATAACTTATTTACAAGCTAACAATTTCCATGGTAAAATGGGGGTTAATATGCATTGTTAAGAATCTATTATAGCTGCTACAACCACCCTCCAAAATTTTCCTCATGCTTAGATTTTGGAGCCACCCTTTTGTCCACAAGAGCTCATCATTCACTATCGTTAAGTATTCATGCTATCTTAAAGACTTATATTTCATGCAATGTTTGTGATGTCTTGTTTTGATCCAAACCGGAACATTTTCAAACACAAGCCATCTCTTGCCTTAACTTTATAGCCTTGTCGATCTTCCCTTCAGAAATTGTGCAATCTTGGAAGATAGGCCAACCTTGAGGATCTGAATTGCGCAATCCAAAGAGGCAAGCCAACCTTAAGTTAAGAAATTGCGCAATCCCATAGGGCTACCCAGCCTTGAGCTCAGAAATTACATAGAGCTATCCTTCCCTTTAAAAACTATGCAATTCACTAAGGCAAGGAATTGCCCAACCCCTTGAGCATGAGAATTGCGCAATCTGTTTTTCTAGTGTGAAAAAGTAGTTTCCCAAAAAAGCATAGTTGGCATCCCTAAAAAATAGCAGTTTCCCAATTGATGTCTGGTTCAGCCTACTAGGCTACTAATTATGACTTTCAGACAAGTGGCACTTTTTCCTTGATTTTAGGCATGTGCGTCAGAAACCCTAACCAGCCTAGATCTATATAATAGACACCCCTAGAGCTCATTTGTACACTCGATATTGGAGCTCTAGACTTCCCAAGAAGATCAAGGAACCTTCTATTGAGTTTATGGCGCTTTTCTGGGTGAGTTTTGCTTTTGTTGCTTTTTTCTATCACTTTTTGTTGTTTCGCTTATGTGAATGTTGTTTTTATTGTTCCTCTTCATAGTTTCTAGTGTTTTATCTTATATTAGCTTGTACAAGTGTTGGTTTGGTCTGTTTCTTGCATTTTACAAGTGTCGCATCCCTTCTTGTTTTTACCCATTAATTATCGTTGATTTGGCGACTCCCTATGAATGCTTGTTTTACCTTTTGCATGTTGATCTTATGCACTTGATCTTCACTGATCTATCTTTCCTTAGTCATATTTGCACTCTTGCTTGCACCATCACCCAGTTCTGCCACTTTCCCATCCTCTTTGCAGGTAGATCTCCCCTTTACTTGGCTAGCAGTTGTCATGATCAACTAGGAATTGCACAACTCCAAGCCTCAAACTTCATGCTTGGCCTCTGAGACTGTGAAATACATAGTCCTTGGCTTTTCCAACTATGCATTTCGTAGTTTCAGGGCTCAAGCCTCATCCTTGGCCACTGAGACTACACAATGCATAGTCTCTCCCTCAGTTTTCCCAGGCTGAGACTATACAGACTCAAGCCTCAATCCTATCCCTTGACTGTTGAGACTGCACAATGCGTAGATCATGAGGGTAGTCTTTTCCCTCAATCCAAGAATTGCACAATTTTTCGTCTCAATCTTGTGGTTGTTGCCTTGATATTGATTTGTGAGTCAGATTTCCTGAGCTAACTTATATTTTCCATGAGTGCATTTTTCTCTCCTATAGGGCCTGTAGTTTTTTAGAACTTCTCTTGATCAGTTACTGTCACTATGGCTCCCAAGAGATCTGTCTCAAAGGACACTATAGAGAGCAACATCGAGGAGGCAGTTGAGAGTACTCTAGTGAATTTTCCAGTTTTCTCAGATACTCAGTTGTTCATAAAGAAGGAGTTATAAATTTCATGGCAGAAGGTGAATGAGGGTTTCTTTGAAATAAGCTTCAAATCAGATCTAGAAGACCAAAATGTGTACATTAATGTCCAATGGTCAAGATTACATAAGATTGCATGAAGGTACCTAGTTTTTTTATGTGCACACGTTGTCAGCTGGATACTATCCCATAAAGATAACAAGAACATGACTCTCAACAATGCTACTGGACAAAGACTTGCATCTTTTATGGCACATGACTTTCAAATTATGTACCACTTGTCACTGCCAACATCTTACATGGATTCCCACTTCTATGTGGTCACCAGCTAGTTGAGCACAAAATATATCGTTAAAAGTTGGGTGAAATACCCTTCCAAATTCCACTAAACACCTAGAAACACTTGCAAGGCCAAATCTCTCAGGAAGGCTTATCAATACTTGATAATCTTATGTTTTCGGATCTATGTCCAAAGCAGTATTGAGACCTTTCCAGAAGGTTGGGCATTCTTTCTTAACCAGGTTTTGAATGAAGGAAAACCATTCAACTGGTTGAATTTGTTGGCTCAACAATTGAAGACCCATGTAAACAATGTTAAGAACCCTTCAAAGGGTAAGCAAGACAGATTCTACATGTCTGCCTACCTGCTGGATGCAATTCATGCTCATAATTCTTTTCCTGGCATGAATTGGACCTAGTGACCAAAAAAACCTATTGTGCACATTTACTACAAGCTGATTTCGGAGTGCAGTTACAAAGGAGTAATGGAAAAGCTTACTGATCACTTCCTCATTCCATTGTACAAGTTAATATTTTAGGAAGAGCCACCTTGCATGTCCCATGGGGAAATGGAAGCAATGTCAGAATTAGCATATTGGTTTGCCTCACCGGATGGCACCTTCCTCAGAGTGTTTGGGAGGTAAGAAGTCTCCACATCTTTTGTCGAGGTATGCCACCAACAAGTTGGTCATGCAAGAAGTTTCTTATCATCTCTCCATAGGGTTATCAGGAGTTTTGCATAGGAAGAAGAAGGCGCCTTGGCATGTTCTTCCTTTGTAAATTAGATTGTATGAGATCAAGAATTTAAAGGCTGCGGACATCGAAGACAAGGAGATAGAGAAATTTGCATTCGATCATTTGGACTTCAATATGTACGATTCCAGGATTGTTTGCAAAGAACATCGTGCGGGGCTTTATTTCTGATGGCCAAGCGAGACATTTTATAGGCCCGAGGAGGAAGAGATCAAGAATGGTTACAATGCCTCCAAGTCCCACGAACGAGTCAGTTTCGTAGGAACATCACAGGTTACTCCTAAGAAATAAGTCACTCTAGAGGCATAACCAGCAAAAAGGCACAATCCAGTGCACGAAACAGGCAAGAGGAAAGTTGCGCACAGTCTAGGGGAATAACAGAGCCACAAGATGAAAGAATATCCAATCATTTTGAAAGCGGCCATAGCAACAGAAAATAGGAGGAGATAGAGGAAGCAAGAAGAAGAGATGAAGCAAAGGGAAGAATAAGAGTAGAGGATCTTAGAAGAAGAGAGGCAAAAACAACAAGAAGAAGAATGGCAGAGAATAGAAGAAGAAGAAGCAGCGCAGAAACGGGTTAAATAATAAGAGCAGAACCAACTACTAGAAGAGGAGAGAAAACAGTTGTAGGAGAAGGAACTTGCTCAGGAAATCGAAGAACTAATTATGATTCAAGACATGGAGGTGGACCCAGAGTTTCTAAACCAAGATGTTGATCTCATGTTGAGCACTCAACAGATCACCATTTAGTCTCCCCCTCCTCCGACAGTAGAGCAAGCTCCAAGTGAAGAAGAGGAAATTGTTCCTCTTGATGATGGCTCGGTCATGGATACGTACAATCTGACTTACGACGAGCTTCATACGAATATTGTACAAGTGAGAAAGAAACATTTTTAAGATGATCTTATATCTCTTGCATTCATTAGAGAAAGGGTGATTGTAATGGACCCTAGGAGAAATCCAGAAGCCATTGGTGCAACCAGCTTGGCCTTTGCAAGAGCTACCAAGTCAAACATGGAGTACCTCATGGCCAAGAATAGGCAAATGGAAAAGAACTTGCAGGCTACAAGGAAACAAATTGAGCAACTCCAAGCATAGGTCTAGAAAGAAGCTCCCACACAGGTATATCTGGAAGAACTTAAGGCATACATACTTGGCGAAGTATTGGCATTAGTAGAAACCATGCGGAGCCTTTATGAGGAACTTTTCACCATGCATAAAACAATTGTCCACTTGCACGACATGTAGCAAAAGTGCAAGGATAATTCTAAGGCTATCAAGGTTGTCCATACAACCATCGTTGTCGTGCATGAGTGGTCAATGCAACACAAAGGGGCACCATCCGAATTGGCAAAGAAAACAAGGCAACATGTAGAGTTGGAGAAAGCACAAGTGCGGATGATCATCCAAAGTAATAAACAACTCACCTCATTCATTGCCAACATCAGGCCTCATATGCATGAGTATACAGTAGCGAAAATTTCATGGTGAAATCACATAATATCCCTTTATTTGGCTCACCCACCAAAGCCAAGTGCAAGAATCAAGTCAGGTAGGAGGTTGAAGAATACTTAGACCAGCTCAAGAAGATCTCCACCAAGGAAGATTTGGAGGTGAACAAGAACAATATGCATAAGTAGATTGGTGGCTTTGTCTAGATCAACACTATGTTTCTCCTACTGAAGAAGGAAATTCAAACCGGTTCCAAATCAGTCTACTCAGATGCAATGGAGGCTAGAGTCTGCTTCTAGCCTGATCCCATCACATAGTTTGGGGAAGTCATCGCACAGTACAAGGCTTGGCACTGCTATGTGACCGAGGAGATACAAGTTGAGGTGGCTGAGCTAGAGTTTCCCCAAACTCAAGCTTAAATTGTTTTGTCTTATTAGGTTGTCTAGTTGACTCTACCCAATTTTGTCTTACATGAGTATGAGCGATATTGTAATATTTTTGTAATTAATTGTAAGTGAAATTCCAAGTGTTAAATGTGGAATGTGAAGAGTCATTGTGTAACAAAGTCCAAAGTTCATGGTTGAAGGAAGTCAAACAGTCACGAGGGAAGTCAAACAATCACAAAGGGAGATGAATAATCACTCATTTTGTTATAAATATACCCTCATTAGTCATGTAAAGGGTTTTTGGGCCAGACTTTTGGCTTAGGAGCAGAAGCTTGGGAGTTTTGAGCATTAGATTCTCTGTAGCATAGAGGGAGTATCTATTAGGACTAGTGGTGTTGGCTTCATGTTCCACTATTGGGACTAGTGGTTCGTCAATTGTATATGTATGCTTGGGACTTTCACTTTAATAAAAGCTCAGAGCTGACATGTTTTCATGCATATGTTGTGAATATAGTAGGATTATTCTTGTTATGTTTGCAATATATGTTATTTCATTTATGCTAATGCTTATGAACTATTTCGTTTTCATTAGTATGAATCTTGTTGAATGCGTGCTGTTATATATTTCCATCATGGTTAACTTGTGAACTATTTTGCAGGCTAACTTGTGATGCCTTTTATGCTCGTGTGTTCCTTTCAAGTTGCATACTATTACAAAATTCTAAGGGGCTCACTCTTTTCCCCTCGTTGTGTTAGAACCTTTCATGCAATGCACTTGACCCTCCGCAAAGTTACACACTTGTTCCACTAGAGTCACGAATACATCATTCTATGCATTATTGCAGCCAAGGCATAACACTAAAACTCACCATTTCGATAACTAGGTCGTATTCTGGATGGGGCTCCTACTCCAAATGATTTGAGGTCTAATTAAGATTTTATATCGGGGAGACCCCCTGAATGTTGGTGGGTCCAGTACTGTCAAAAAAATCTTGTTATATTGTAGGTTTATTGTAAGTATTAAGTTTTAATTTATTTATTTATTTATAAATTTAAATTGAAATAATATTTATAGACATATATATCTATATATATATATATATATATATATATATATATATATATATATATATATATATATAGATATATGAGTTATGGTTTTTGGGTATGTGGCATTGATAAACCATGGTAATGTAAGAAAGCCTATTTAGAAGTTGACAATATCCATGGTAAAATGGGGTTTTGATAATATCCATTGTCAAATGGGGTGAATATTCATGGTTAAGACTCTTGTTATATTGTAATATATATATTATGATTTTCTTCATTTTATTACCGAAAACAAATTATAATATAGAAAAAATTGAATTGCCTACACATCAACACTATACTAATTCTAGGCCAGGGTTACCCCTAATATTAGATGAAAAATGATATGTGATATGTTGTCACCAAAATTGTGCCAGATTTAGTCCATGGGGGACAATTGTTATCCTCCACACATATCTCTCATCCTCAATACCTCCCCATGAAATTTGAATCAATAATTACATCCATAGACATGTTTATTTTGTAATAGGGCTTCTAGAATTTTAATTTAATTATCAATGATTATTAAATTGGTAGGGATACAACCTCAATGGAATACGAAATATTCTAAAATATTCTTAGTAGTAGTCATAAATATCATAAATAGTAATGCCCATTATGCCTTTATAATTAAATTAATTAATCAAAAATATCATATGCACCTGCTATATAATTAAAAAATGTCATATGCACCTGTTATATGACCGAGTAGTCTTTAAATGTGACTTTTTGGAAAGTTTTTCAATTTATTTTCTGATCTAATTTGTCTAGAATCCTACAGGGATTCATTGAAATCACAAGTTTGATGGGTGAAATCTTCACAATCGAAGTTCCCCAGGGGTTTATGAGAGTGTTGAATCCATATATGCAGTCAAGAAACCAATTTAAACAACATAAATCGAACTTTAACCATAATTTTTTTTGCTAGATTCCAACCAAAATTCTACGAGAAACTCCAAAAAGTTGCACTTAAAGACTACTCTTATATGACTAGCATAGATCCATCTTTATCTCTGAATCTACCAAGCGCCAAGAGGGATCAAATCAATTTTTACTATATTTTATTTTTGGTTTTAGTTTTATGTAATTTGACCAAGTCAATGTGTTTTATTGATAATTATTATTATAATTATAATTTTTATTTTATTTTGATGCTTACATGACACTATAGATCTCTACATACTGGGTTGGAGAGCGAGTGTCTTTTTAAGCAATTACTTTTAACTTTTTATTATTTTTAATTGAGCACACATGTAAATGTTTACAAACATTTACACCACTACAACATCTCTCCATAGCTTTTTCCTTTTAGATTTAATTTTAAAAATGTTATAAAATAAAATTAAAATTAAATATTTATAAAATATTTTGATTTTGAAATGAGTTATGGTTTTTGGGCAAGTGGTATTGATAAGCCATGGTATTGGCCCATGGTATAGTAACAAAGCCTATTTACAAGTTAATATTATGCATCGTAAAATGATGGGTTAGTAAACATGGTTAAGAATCTTGTTATATTGTATGTTTATTGTAAGTATTAAGTTTTAATTTAAAATTTGTTATAAAATTAAATTGAAATAATGTATATATATATATATATATATATATATATATATATATATATATATATATATATATATATATATATATATATATTGAAATGAGTTATGGTTTTTGAGTATGTGGCATTGATAAACCATGGTATTGTAGGAAAGCCTATTTAGAAGATAATCTCCATGGTAAAATGGTGTAACAACCTTGGTTAAAAATCCATGTAAAAGTATATAAGGTCACGGTGATGGGACACTTATTCCAAGCCAAATGGTCGGGGAAACATCCTAGTAAGTGTTGATTCAGTTTATTATGGCTAAGGAAATTGGCAAAGACAATGGCTAAGGCTTTGGAATGACAAAATAGAATTTTTGGCACATTTATTTATGAAAATAAAGGAAATTAGGAGAAAAGGAAGGTGAAAGGTCATAGATGGCATGTGAGGAGGAAAATGAAGGAAAATAATTGAAAATGAAGAAAATAGAGGCCTCATTCATAAAAAGGCTTATGAGGATCAGTTGGTAAGCTTTTGACAGGTTTTGGTGGAGCTCTCTTTTATTCTCTCTCTCTCATAGTCTTGGAGACTTAGAGTTTTCTTGGAGCATTCTTGGAGGGTGTGGCATACTTGGATTTTTGGAGCAAGAAGGAAAAGGAAGAGAAGGAAAGTGCAAGAGGGCATTGGGACCAACAACTACATCAGATTTGCTTGTAGGTACTGAGTTGCATGTATGACTTCCTCACTAGTTTTGGCATGCATGGCACATGCATGTGGTTTCTTGGTTATGATTTGTCACTGGCATGGAGGATTGCCTATATTGATAGTGGATTCGCCTAACCTTTCCATTTCCTGGATAGCCATGGATATTGTGGGTTTATTTCCTTGTTTATTTTTGGTTGGTTCTCACGTTTCCTTAGCTTGGGTTGAGTTATTAGTTCTTGGAAGCCTTGGTTGGACAAACGCTCTAGAAGACCTGTAACGGCTTGGGTTGAGTTACTATTGTTGTATCCTTGGTTGGACAAATGCTCTGGAAGCCCTGTAACAACTTGGGTTGAGATATTATTCCTAGAAGGTCTTGGTGGGCTGAGCTACTAGTCTTGGAAGCCTTGGTTGGACAAATGCTCTGGAATCCCGACAACAGTTGTCGGTTGAGTTACTAGTCTTGGAGCCTTGGCTAGACAAATGCTCTAGAGCCTATCAGCAATCATGGGTTGAGTTACTAGTCCTAGGAGCAGAGTTGGAACAAACGCTCTAGAGCCCTGGAAGGTTGGGATAGAGACTAATCGAATGATGGTTTTGGTGATGTCCGACCATGAGGTGGAATCATTTTTTGATGGTTTTAGGTGAATGACCTATAGAAGCCCTCTATGCTTTTTGATTGATGTGTTCTATGAGATCCCACATTCATGCTTGGAATATGGCATGGGGGTGAATAACTGTAGAGAGATTTAGCTCAACCATTCTACGGTCGGGTGGAACGTTGAAATCCCATCCAGGGTTTGGATTTTGCATCATTAATGAAAGGTGATTTATCTTGGTATTTCTATGAGTATTATGATGGATTATATGTGATGTATATGGTTGTGATTTCATTGATATTTCTGTCCCTATTATGCTGGTTATGTATATGTTTTATGGCAGCAGTTTTTGTATGGCTCTCATCATGTTTTTACTTGTAAATGAATGAACAATGTATCTATGACCTAATGGATGGAATGGAAGTTAAAGTGATAAGGAAAGAATGCTTCATGGTGAATATCAGATAAGTATGAGACCCCTATGCTAAGATCTGTTATTTACATATGTAGGTTTCATATTTACTAAGTGTTTGCCAAAATGTCTATCATGGTTAGGCTTGGTTAGGTCAAGCCTTGATCAATTTTTTTGTAAGAGGCTTTGCCTTGGTGTCATTTAATGTCTTGGAAAGTCTCATCAAGTTCTAGGCATTGGTTTGGAGACTAGCCCTGAAAAAGTGGCTTAAATATCACAGTCTCTCGCACAGAAGTGGCCAAAAAAGATTGCAGTCTCTCCCTTGCAGGAATTTTGGAAGTGACTATAGGGTTCTAGTCAAATGCATGCCTTGTCATGGGAATGACTTTAGGTTTAGTTCATTAAAATGATAGGTTAACATAGGGGTTTGGCACTTGGAGTGGTAGATTAGCTCCTGGGGGTCCTGAAGAACCTGAGGGAGGTATGTAAGGTCTTGTTTTGTCGACTCCATTTCCTTAAGGTTTCCTACGAGGTTGAGTCTTACCATATTGGCCTCTCATCACATGTTAACCCTGGTTGACCAGTTTCTTGGGTAGATGTTTGAGGAGGGGGTTACAAAGTGGTATCAGAGTGTGGTTATGCTCTCCTTGGGTTGTGTGTTGATCATTCTTTCATTTTGGTTGCATGTCTCCCTTATGCATGTAGCCCATGTGTTTGTTGCATTTGCATGGTGTTGATCATGGTTGTAATGATGTCGCCATGTGAAGGTTGAAGATGTTGTCGTTGAGTATGTCTTTATGTGTGCATGGTTGATTATGCATTGTTATGCACGTCAGTGTTCACATGTTATCAAGTGCACGTGATGTGGTTGTGGTTGTCATGCATGAGGTCATGGTTTCTGTAGTTGATATGGTCATGCATTGGTGACTAGACTCTAGCTAGAATGGTGTGTGTTGGTGTCCCAAATTGCCTTATTTTTACCCCATTTCTATATAAATTAACCTTTGTTTTATCTCAACATAAACCTCTCTTTCCTGCACTAGTCCAAGATAACTACCTATTCCTGCACATGCTTCATATTTTATATTAAGATTTATTAAAGTGCTTTATTAATCACTTTTATATATATTTCACGCCAATTAAGTACCTCTTGTAACTTATCTTAATTTCCTAGAAGTAATTGATGAACTTAGTATTAATTATGATTGAGTATGATCAGTGCAGGCAGATTCCTACACTGCCACGAGGATTGTCCAAGATTTCCGTGAGCTAAATATTTCCATGCAGACGGATTTGATACTTGAATCTAAGTTTAGTTGTTGATGAAGTGAAGAAGGATATCGGTGGCGCACAATCAGGGATGTTTTCCAAATATGGTCTACGACCAAGCGAGATACACGTTCCTTTATAATTGTTGGCCGATTTTGTAATTTCGGTTGTTAGTTTGTTCGGTCGAAAGGCCTGAATAAGAAAATGTCTGTAATTAGTGGAATATGGCTAAGGCTGAAAGGATGTGTAAAATATAGATCTAGGTAGAACTAGCTGGCGATTCATCGACTGTAATTTCATTTTTTATGTAATTTGGATATTGCCCTTGGCTCTAGGCTGGACTTGCACTGCTATGTACATTTGTTGATCAAGTAATACAAGGAATCTGCCATGATTTTCATACACTGTGTTTAATTTATCTTTGATGCATATTTGAGTGCTGAACCTTTTCGTTTCTTAAACGGGAAACGAGCTGGTTGGCTAGGGCCCAGCCAACCCAGCTCATTTACCCCTTGTTCTTTCGGTATTCAGAAAGACAGTGTGAATATTTCTTTTTGCAGTTGCGTGGTGTGAGCAGTTCTGATATTTATTTCTGAAATTCTGATTTGAATCTATTTGGTAGTTAAAGTGTGAAACGGATCCGTGGCTTGGGAGTTAGTTGAATTTATTTCTTTTATGGAATTCTTTTCTCGCATTCCTTTACTTGCAATCCTTGTCTCAACTCGCTCTAGCTTGGATAGTGCAGGAAGCCCTTTTCCTGTACCAGTGCATGCGACTTCCTGCACTTTGGTTCAATTATTTATTTTACAGCAAACATTGAATTTATTTCCTGCATATCATTTCCAGTTATTTTGCAAGAAAATGAATTGTTAACTTCAGTAATTGTCTTCAACATTAAAGGCATATTTCTAAAGGACCTGAGAACAATTGCATGAATTTATCACAGACACGTTATACTTGCATTTTATGTTTTTATGAATAAGGAACATAAATGCTTTGAGTAGATTTCCAAAGTTAATTGACACATGCAGATCACTTAGACTACTGCTTTGATTACTTTGAGTTGCTTTCATTTCATGAAGTTTACTTCCTCTGCAAGATTTAATTAATTAAAGCATTTCCCTTCCATAGACAATTTATTTCATGATTTCATTTGCAGTTGCAATTGTTTTTCAGCATGTCTTTCAGTCTTTTCAAAAGTAATTGGAAACTTGGTGAAGGAAACTCTGCCTCGGTGCAAGAGCTGGTCTCTTGTCACAGAAACAGAGTGCTCTAAGCCTCACCTTCACAAAGACATAAATCTTCAAAAAGGGAGGTAAAATATACTTTTACATAGAAACATTATACTTGCACTAGTGCAAGCAAATTGCGATAGTGCAAGAATAGGTTGTTTGTGTAGAAGGAAGATCAAGAGGAAAACAGATCTCTGCAAGGGCCCACTTGTTAGACTGTTAGCCATCTATCTAAAGATGAACATAGCATTTCATTCCAGCATTTAAGATTGTTTCAATTGTGTGAAAACTCCTTTACTTGATTTACTTGCAAAGTGTTCTTTTACATTCCAGCACTAGAGTTGCTTTGGTGTCAATTGCCTTTACGATTGTTTTCTGTCTAATTCTACAAAGCATTTCCTTTAAGAAGTAGGATTAGGAATAGGAAAACTTCATACCACTTCTGGCATTGCCTATTCTTTGTCTCTAAGTTTACGAAACCCCCAGGTTGACAATTAAGTGTTGAGGAGTTTTCTTAAGTGCAATTCCTGCACCCAAAATTTTGGTGCCATTTCCGGGGAGGTGATTTGTATTGGTAAGAATTTTCCATTTTTTGCAATAGGGGTAAGTCTACTATTATTTTTTCTGCATTGTGCTTCTATTGTTTGAAGGAATTTATAGGTGCTTATCTACTTTTTTGAAAATTGCAATTTTTATTTGAATTTCGTTTTGTCATTTTTTGAAATGAATGCCTAAAAGAGGTAGGGGTCCGAAGCCCACTAGGGGCCAAAGAAATACTGATAAATCTGAAACCAAAACTCATATTGGGCCTTCTTTTGCAGGCAGAAAGTCCAAACAAACTCAGACTCATCACGCAGGAACAATCCACTTAGGCTCTGGTAGCAGTGGTCCAAGTGTGACACAGCCCATAAAGGGGAAGAAGGGAATTGTTGCAATCCATAGTCAGCCTTCTTAGCCTGTTGAGAGTGGTTCGTGTGGAATAACAACAATGGAAAATATGGAAGACCATGTAGAAGGAAGTGGTGAAAATCAGGTAAATGAGGAACAATCCACTTTCGGATTCCCGATTGTGAATCCTAATATACAAGTACAAATGAAAAATATTTCACCATCAACTCTTCCTCATTTCTATGGTAAGGTACATGAAGATCCATAATATCTCTTATTTGAATTTGATATTTTTTGTAGAAGTTATGATTACTCATTTTATGCCCAAAAGTTAAAGTTGTTTCCTGCAACTCTCAAGGACACAGAACTCCACTGGTTCATGGGACTAGGAGGGAACACTATAAGTTCTTGGGAGCAAATGAAGAGAGTGCTCTTATTGAAATATTAGGAATATTGTAAAACTAGATATATTCAAGATGAAATCTTTACTATTGTGTAAAATGATGATGAAATTCTAGAGGAATACTTGGAGAGATTCATGTACATCCTCCAAAGGTCAAAGCACAAATTTGATCTAAGTACCATTATAACCTTGTTCTTACGTGGACTTACTGATGATGCTAGGAATAATTTAAATTTGTTAGGACAAGGGGATATTGCTCAAAAACCTTTTGGTCAGATATGTGATTTATGCAGGAAATTCTGGAGGAACCAATATAGATCTGGTAAAGGGATTTAGAATAGAAACAAGAAAACCGAATCTACTGATGCTATGATTATTGGATTAGAACACAAAATGGACAATATGAAAATTGAAATAATGAATACTGTTAGTAAACAAATATACTCTTTGAATTTTCAGAAAAAACTTGTAGAAGAGCAAGAGACATTTTCTATTTTCTGTCCTAGATGTAGAAGAAAACATCCTTTAAGAGAACTTCCTTCTGAGCAAGCCAGCCCCTTATTTCATTCTTTTTCCTCAGGTCCTTTCTCCTTCTCAGGACCTGAAAGAAACAAGCACACTTTATCAATAAAAAAAAAGCAAGTAGCCGTCGTCCTCTCGATAGTAAAGAAACTAATAAATGTGAAATTTGTGCAGATAACCATGCTACAGAAAAATGTCCCTCCATAACTGGGTTGAAAGTTGTACTTGAGGGAGGACAACCTCAAGATGAATCACTGCATGCTATGGGAGCACGAAGAAATTTGCCTCAGGTAAGTGCAGATATGGTTCTTGAACCTCCACCACATTTCTTTGGTTATAATGCACACCCATATTCCTATCCTAACACTGGTCACTCTCAACATTGGTAGCATGGGAACAATATAAGTATGGACAACCCTCCCAATCTTGGCAACAAGGATGGAGAGAGCCAAACCATTCACATCATTCCTATCCTGCACCTATTCAATCATACCCTCCTACATATGCACCTTACCCAATGCCTCAACCACCATTACCTCAGCTAAGTCAACCTATGCCACCATTACCTTTACCTCCACCATTTCGACCTTCTCAGTTTCCTGCTCAACCTTTACCCAACCCCAATAATAAAGTGGTACAAATGATCCATTCTATGAACCTGCTTTCTTCATCCAGATATCAGACTATGCTAGTTGGAGTCAATGATCTCCAATTGAGATCAGGGAAGATAGTAACCTCAGAAAATCAAAAGTAGCCTATGGTGATTATCAATGAGAAAGGAGAGGAGGAAACTCCTGACCATTTTGAAAAGGATGACACCATTTAGCCTATCCCTGTACATTCTGAGCCCTTGTCATCTTCTTCCAACCGACCTCCCTATCCAAAGAGGTTAGTTGTGGAGAAGAAAGACCCCATTCCTGAGTCTAGCCTGGCTTCTGAGCTTAGGAACCTTTTCATAAGGGTACCTTTGCTCCAAGCTATCAAAGAGATCCCCATCTGTAAAAAAATCATTAGGGAACTTTGTCTCAAGAAGCTAGGAAGGAGAAGATTGGAACCTCAAACTATTCAATTTGTTGGTAGAGCAGCAGAGTTAATGACGAGGTGTATGCACATGGAAAAATATACCGACCCCGGAAACCCTGTTGTCTCTGTTCAGATAGGTGATGTCCTTGTCTCCAATGTACTTATCGACCTAGGGGCAGCCATTAATGTTATGACCAAGAAAACCATGGATCAACTTGGATTGGTCCATATTCGTCCTACTCCCACTATGCTTGAACTGGCAGATAGATCTAAAATCAAGCTGGGAGGGGTGTTGGATGATGTTGTCGTTTCCCTAGATTATTGGAAATATCCCGCAGATTTCATTGTGCTTCAGCCAAAGAACCCTGTGGGAGGGCATCCCTTGATCTTGGGACGACCATGGCTTGCTACAGATGATGCCTATATTGGATTTCGTTCTAGTGATATGCATATTTCCCATAGAGATTCCAGAAAGAAGGTCACCTTATATCCACCTGCTAGATCCATTCAGGAGCTCCGAGACACTTTATGGTTAGACTATAGTAGTGATGAGGAGACTCAACATGTTTCCTTGATACATCAGAATGTTGAGTCCTCACAAGAGGGTGAGATTCAAGACTTCCTGAACAATCTAGACACCATGCCTAATTTTGAGTCATTGAGTCAGATTTTTAGTCTAGATTTTCAGGAAAGATATGACTCTCTACCTCCATCACCACCATCTCTAGCGACACCTTTGTGTACTCTTGAGCCTGATACTACTCTTGTTGAGATTAGTCCAGGTAAATCCTTGTATATCAGTTCAGACTTGGATCCTTCTCAGCAAGAGCAGCTTGTGAATTTGTTGCGAAACCATCTTGATGCCTTTGCATGGGGTTATGAAGATATGAAAGGCATCCCTCCTGAAACTTGTACACACCATATCTATATTCAGGATGGAGCCCGACCTGTCTGACAACCCCAAAGGCGAATGAACCCAGCTCTAAGAGACGTTGTAAAGGAATAATTACAAAAACTCTTAGATGTTGATTTTATCTATCCCATTTCTGACAGCCAGTGGGTCTCTCCATTAGTATTAGTCCCAAAGAAATATGGGAGATGGTGCATTTTTATTGACTACAGAGAATTGAATAAAGCCACTCTCAAAGATTACTTCCCCCTTCCTTTCATCGATCAGGTACTCGATACCCTTGCTGGTAAGAAGTACTTTTCTTTCTAGACAGATTTAGTGGATATAACCAGATATAGATAGCACCCGAGGATCAAGACAAAACCACTTTTACATGTCCATGGGGTACATTTTCTTACCGAGTGCTTCCCTTTGGGCTATGTAATGCCCCAACTACCTTTCAAAGGGAAGTCTTGGCTATTTTTGCTGACCTTGAGTGCATAGAAATCTATATGGATGACTTCTCTATGTTTGGTGATTCATTTCAGGAAGCCCTCAGGAATCTAGAAAAAGTGCTTCTTCGTTGCCAAGAGGCTCATCTCGCCTTGAGTGATAAGAAATGTAGGTTAATGTGCAAGGTGGGAGTGGTTCTTGGCCATCTTATTTCCGACAAAGGTATCCAGGTTGACCCTACAAAAATAGAAGTCATTTTGAGTCTTCCTATACCCAAAACTCAAAGGGAAGTGAGAGGTTTTCTAGGACATGCGGGCTACTATAGGAGATTCATTGAGAATTTCTCAAGGATATATACCCCCCTTTTTTGACTTTTGGCTAAAGATAGTGATTTTTCTTGGTCCACAGCTTGCCAACAGTCCTTTGAGACATTGAAGGAAAAATTAGTCTAGGCACCAGTCTTGAGAGGACCAAACTGGTCCCTGCCATTTCATATTTCCTCTGATGCCTCAGATACTGTTATTGGCACAGCTTTAGGACAAGAAGAAGACAAACAATCTTATGTTATTTATTTCATTAGTAAAAACTTGTCACCCACTGAACTCAATTATACGGTTACTGAGAAAGAGTTTTTAGCTGTAATTTTTTCTATTAATAAATTCAGACATTATATTACAGGATATGAAGTTTTTGTGCATACTGACCATTCCGCAATAAAATATTTGATGAATAAACCATTAACTAGCGGTAGAGTGACTAGGTGGTTGCTATTGTTACAGGAATTTAATATTACTATTGTTGATAGACCAGGAAAATCAAATTTAGTAGAAGATTATCTTTCAAGGTTAAATAATCCTGGTGAAGCAATTCCTGTTGATGATGATTTTCTTGACGAAAATATTTTTCTTGTGTCGACAAAATCCCCATGGTTTGCCGACATAGCTAACTATTTAGTCACTAGAAAATTACCACCTCACTTATCCTCTCGTGAAAAGCAGAATGTCATTCAGAGAAGTGCTTCATATTCCTAGATTCAAGGAGACCTATTTTACACTGGAGTAGATCTCATTATCCATAGATGTGTAAGAGTGGAATAAGTGTTTGATATTTTAAAATATGCCCATGATGAACCTTGCAGGGGTCACTTCGCTGATAAGCTATTATGAAACCAGCTCACAAAAAGATAGAAAAGATAGATCAACGCCTTAGAAATAAGTCTCTTTGAGGGGGCAACCTCCTTTACATTACACAAATGAACAATTCTTCGATGATATAATTGACAAGACCTCCTTTCTATATATAGGAGTCTAAGGGGTCATAATATAAGCAGAGCCGACATAACAATAATAATGTAAGGGCACAATAATAACAATAGTGGGCTTCTATGGGGTACAATAGTAACAATATGGGGACTACATGGGCACACCAATAGAATAAGGGGGTTGTACTAATAACAATAAGGGGTTACACTAGTAGTATAGGGGCCTAACATGCCCCTCTCCTTCAAAAAGTGTTGTCCTCAACACTTGAGTAGTTCTTGATGCTTCTGTATAAAATTCTTGTCCTCCCATGTGGAATCTTCACCGGGTAAGTTCTTCCACTTGATGAGATACTTTGAAATTGATCAATTTCATAGTTGTCGGGTTCTTGTTTCTGTGTCTGCTCCAAGTTCCAATATGATTTTTCCTTCCTCTTCAAGTTCTGGTAATATTGTTTGAATTGGGATCTTCTGCAACTTTTGAATGAGTTCCCACTCCTTTGGGCATATGGATATATGTAAGGCCTGATGTTTGAAGGAACACTTCGTAGAATCAAATGAATAGCATGATCATGATCACGAATAGGTTGGAGGCCTTTGGGAGTTTCAAATACCTTGGAATGATTGTCCAAAATGTTTTGGATATCTGGAGAAATACATGATTTCAATGTGGGATCCTCTAGTGAACATAATTGTGCAATTACACCCTGTTGTTCTTTATTTAGAAGCTTTGTCATGCTGTTAGAGTTGATTATCTTTCCAGGTTTTCCTTCGATACCCCTCAATTCAACTTCCTCCCAAAAAAATTTCAAGAAAAGTTCTTGAAAATTAAAAGCTATTGTACCCAAAGATTGTAGCCATTGGACTCCTAGTAAAACATTAGCACCACCCATTGGAATGGAAAGAATTGGGCTATTCAATACATATTCTCCCATGGATAGCTTGATATTATGGCACTTTCCAGAGCAATTTATGGTTCCTCCACTTGCAACCATCACTTGACACTCTGGTGCTGGATATAGGAAGCAATTCAATTCCTTGGCTATCTTACAATCAATAAAATTATGGGTACTGCCCGAATCAATCAACACTCTTACCTTTTTCTTCTTGATATGTCCTTCTATCTTAATAGTTTGAGGAGTGGTAATTTCTTCCAATGCATTACAAGATATGGTCGGATTGATTTCTAGAGACTCGATGTGATATTTCAATTCTTGAACATTTTTCTTCTTGATATGTCCTTCTATATTGATAGTTTGAGGACTGGTAATTCCGTCTAATGAATTACAAGATATGGTTGGATTCATTTCTTCTTTCTCGATGTGATCTTTCACTTCTTGAACCTTTTTCTTCTTGATATGTCCTTCTATCTTGAGAGTTTTAGGAGTGGTAATTCTTTCCAATGCTTTACAAGACATGATCAGATTCATTTCTTCTTTCTCTTAGGTTGGTTCCTGTTGGGTCCCTATAATACTAGTGATTACCCCATTACTATTGTAGTTATACCCCTTATTTATATTGTTGTGCCCCCATTACCCCCATATTGTTATTAATGTGCCCATAGAATCCCTCTATTGTTATTTTTGTGGCTTTATATTATTATTGTTAGGTCGGCTGGATTATATTGTGACTCCATAGACTCCTATATATAGAAAGGAGGTTTTGTCATTTGTATCATCCAAGAATTGTTCATTTATGTAATGTAAAGGAGGTTGCCCCCTCGAAGAGGCTGAATTCTAAGGCGTTGATCTATCTTTTCTATCTTTTCTTGAGCTGGTTTCATAACATTTGGTATCAGAGCTTTGGATTCTAAGGTTTCGCTGCTCCAAACAGGTCATCGTGGAATTTTCGCTATAACTTTTTTCTGTGACGTTTCAGAAGTCGCAAAAAAAACCCATTTGAGAAGAAATCATGCTGAACCTTGGGTCTGAATTTCAGAGATTTTCGAGCGATATTTTCGGAGATATGATCTCAGGAAGTTGGTCTTTTTACAAACTCCTGAATTACACTCAAAACAGGTGACCTGGGGAAAATCGTCATAACTTTCTTTCTGAGCGTCGGATTGAAATTTCGTAAGAAGGTACAGAAAGAGGATGGACTATAGTTTTCGTTTATTTATTTTTCAGAGTCAAAGGTTGAAACAGTGACACGTGGCACTTCATACAAGTTCGCTCTACTGAACTAGTCTATAATCAGGTCACTGCGGGAGATTGTGCATAACTCTTTCTTGGAGAATCCAATTTGGTTCAGACTAGTGGCATTGGAAAGAGGACATAGAAGGCTACTACAGGTCACAATTTCAGAACTGGATGATTCGAAATTACAGAGATACATCAGATTCAATATCAGGCTTCTACAAAGTAAAAAAAAGGTGTGTAGTTTTTATTTTTTATTTTTGCATAAGCTTGGTTTGAAGGAATTCAAAGGGCATAGTAAAGCATTATTATCGGTAACTGATGCCCCGAGGAAAGAAAATGCAAACACCTAGTAAGGAACCTGAAAGCTCTAGCATGACTCATGAAGAAGAGGAAGAAATGCTACATGATATATCAAAATTACAAGAACAAGTGCAACAAATGTCACGCTCACAAAAGCTAACAGATGCTAAGATAAATGGTGTGGAATCTAAGATAAAGGGCATGGAAGCTAAGATGGATGATCTAAAGACAGATTTGAGGACAGATTTGAAGATAGACATGGCAGATTTGAAGACAGATTTGACAAATTTTCTACAAGAAATACTTACTAATGGTGAAAAGGTTGTAAAGGAAACTCATGATGTGAACAAAAGAAATGTTAATCATGATTCCATAGACTCTAATGTTGGATCGAAGACCCACCATGTTCCAAAAATCGATATGAGGAAGTTTGATGGCAAGGATCCCGCCACATGGATATTACAGATGGAGCAATTCTTCGATCTCAATAATGTGCAAAACACACAAAAGGTACGTATGGCAACTTTATATTTGGAACCAAATCAGTTTGTATGGTATCAATGGCTTTGCTCTCGTAAACAATTTATCACTTGGGCAATTTTTACGGAAGAATTGATAGCACATTATGAGGATACAAAAAGCAACACTTTTTTTAGCCAATTGATAAGTCTCAAACAAAAGGGTTCAATAATGGAGCACATTGAGGAGTTCCAAAAATTGAACATAAGGGTAAAAGATATTCCAGAGGAGCATAGGATTGATGTGTTCATAGGGTCTTTAAAGGATAATATCCAACATGATGTTCGACTTTGGGAACCTGATTCATTAGAGAAGGCATTCAGGTTAGCAAGAAAAATGGAAAGCAAAATTATGGCAACCAGGAAGCATACCACTCACAACTATAAAGACGGAAGTGTTGTTGCCCCTAGTCTTCCACAACCTATAAGGTTGACACCACAACAATTGGAAGAAAAAAGAGCAAAAGGGCTTTGTTACAGTTGTGATAGCAAATACACTAAAGGTCATAAGTGTGCTGAGAAGAAATTATTCTACATAGATTGTGAAGAGGAAGAAGAAAAGGAGCAAGAAAGGTCAAAAGAAGAGGATATACTCCAGGAACAAAGCCTAGATGAAGAACAAATAAATCCGACCATATCTTGTAATGCATTGGCGGGAATTACCACTCCTCAAACCATCAAGATAGAAGGACAAATCAAGAAGAAAAAGGTAATAGTGTTGATTGATTCAGGAAGCACCCACAATTTTATTCATTGTAGGGTAGCAAAAGAATTGAATTGCTTCCTATATCCAGCACCAGAGTGTCAAGTGATGATTGCAAATGGAGGAACAATAAATTGCTCTGGAAAGTGCCATAATATCAAGCTATCCATGGGAGAATATGTATTGACTAGCCCAATGCTTTCCATTCCAATGGGAGGTGCTGATGTTGTACTAGGAGTCCAATGGCTACAATCCTTGGGTACAATAGCTTTTAATTTTCAAGAACTTTTCATCAAATTTTCTGTCGAAGGAAAGGAAGTTGAATTAAGGGGTATTGCAGGGAAACCAGGAAAGATAATCAGCTCTAATGGTATGACAAAGCTTCTAAAAAAGGAGCAAAGAGGTGTAATTGCACAATTATGTTCGCTAGATGTTTCCACATTGGAATCATCTATTTCTCCAGATCTCCAAAAAGTCCTGGACAATCATTCCAAGGTATTTGAGACTCCCAAAGGTCTCCCACCTATGCGTGATCATGATCATGCTATTCATCTGATTCCAGGAAGTGTTCCTCCAAACATCAGGCCGTACAGATATCCCTATGTCCAAAAAAGTGAAATTGAACGTATGGTTGCAGAAATGCTAGAGGCTGGTATAATTCAACCGAGTCAAAGTTCTTTCTCTGCTCCAGTAGTATTGGTGCACAAGAAGGATGGATCATGGCGCATGTGTCCGGATTATAGGGAGCTCAACAAGCTCACTATTAAAGATAAGTTCCCCATTCCTGTCATTGATGAATTACTGGATGAATTGCATGGATCAATTTACTTCACCAAGTTGGATCTTCGTTCAGGATATCATCAAATCAGAATGAAGATTGAAGACATTTCGAAAACGGCATTTAGAACTCATGAGGGTCATTATGAATTTTTGGTCATGCCTTTTGGCCTTACCAATGCACCTTCAACATTTCAAGGTTTGATGAATTCAATTTTCAAACCATTCCTTAGAAAATTTGTGTTAGTATTTTTTGATGATATACTAATCTACAACAAGTCTTGGAAGGATCATGTTGAACATGTTGACAGGGTGCTACAACTATTGGAGGAGAAACAATTATATGCAAAAAGATCCAAATGTTTCTTTGGAGTCCAGGAGGTGGAATATTTGGGTCATATTGTATCTCATGAAGGAGTTAAGGTAGACCCTAGCAAAATTAAAGCCATTAAGGAATGGAAAATCCCCACATCCATAAAGCATCTGCAGGATTTCTTGGGTTGACAGGGTATTATCGCAAGTTTGTTAAGAATTATGGGAGAATAGCAGCACCTCTAACAACATTATTGAAGAAAGATGCATTTTCATGGACTCCGGAAGCAACAAAGGCCTTTGAACATCTTAAAGAGGCAATGTGCCAAGCACCGGTCTTAGCTACACCGGACTTCACAAAAACCTTTATTGTGGAATGTGATGCTTCAGGAAATGGAATTGGTGCTGTTCTAATGCAAGATGAAAGACCCATTGCTTTTGAAAGTCGTCCAATCAAGGGAAAGTTTTTAAGCAAAGCTATTTATGAGAAGGAAATGTTGGCAATACTCCATGCACTTAAGAAATGGCGACCCTACCTAATGGGAAGACACTTCAAGGTAAAAACGGATCATGATAGCCTTAAATACTTTTTAGAACAAAGATTATCCTCTGAAGAGCAACAAAAGTGGGTCACAAAGATGTTGGGTTATGACTTTGAAATCATCTACAAAAAAGGGAAGCAAAATGTGGTGGCAGATGCACTCTCAAGAAAGGATGAGGATGTGGAAGCATTGTTGTGCACTATTTCTATTATCCAACCAGATTGGATAAATGAAGCAAGGGAGGAATGGAAGAATGACGAAGAAGTGTGGGCACTTATTCGAAAGCTACAACAAGATTCCAGTACGTCTGATACATTTAGCTGGAAAAATGATTCGTTATGGTACAAAGATCGCTTATACCTCTGTAAGAATTCCCAGCTAAAACAAAAGATTCTTATGGAATTGCACACTTCTCCCTTAGGAGGGCACTCAGGATTTTTAAAAACTTACCACAGGGTTAAGAAGGAATTTTTTTGGGATGGCCTTAAATCAGATATTCAAAAGTTTGTGGCAGAATGTTTGGTTTGCCAACAAAATAAAGTTGAAACAATTAAGACACCGGGTCTATTACAACCTTTATCCATTCCAAGCCAACGTTGGGAGGAGGTTTCAATGGATTTTATCACAGGTTTACCCAAGTCTGAGGGAAAGAGTGTCATCATGGTGGTAGTTGACAGACTTACCAAGTATGCACACTTTTGTGCATTATCACATCCATTTAAAGCCAGTACAGTTTCTACTGCATTTATGGAAACAATTCAAAAGCTACATGGAAACCCAAAGATTATTGTAAGTGACAGAGATCCCATTTTCACTGGAAATTTTTGGACAGAATTATTTTCTTGTCTTGGTACTCAGTTAGCTCATAGCTCATCTTATCATCCTCAATCTGATGGGCAAACTGAGATAGTAAACAAATGTTTGGAAGGATATCTCGTTGCTTTGTATCTGATAAACAGACACAATGGGTCAAATGGTTGCCTCTGGCTGAATGGTGGTATAACACTTCCTTTCATACAGCAACAAAAATGACCCCATTTATGGCACTTTATGGGTATCAACCACCATCCATCACATCATATTTAAGAGAAAATTCTAAGGTTCAGGCAGTGGAACATCACATCGAACATCAACAACAAGTCCTCCAACTCTTAAAGGATAACCTCGTGTTGGCACAGAATAGAATGAAACAACAGGCAGATCAACATCGCAGTGAAAGAAGTTTTGATGTAGGTGATTGGGTATTCCTACGGCTACAACCATATAAGCAAATGTCCCTCAAGCAAGCTAAGAAGGATAATAA
Organism: Pinus tabuliformis; assembly: GCA_031772625.1. Taxonomy (NCBI): domain Eukaryota; kingdom Viridiplantae; phylum Streptophyta; class Pinopsida; order Pinales; family Pinaceae; genus Pinus; species Pinus tabuliformis. The sequence continues at coordinate 1,200,478,646 of CM062818.1, forward strand.
ATTATCACCAAAGTATTATGGTCCATACAAGGTGTTGCAAAAGATTGGTACTATGGCATACAAATTGGAGCTTCCTGCAGCTTCTCGATTGCACCCAGTTTTCCATGTTTCATGCTTAAAGAAGGTTATAGGCGACAAGCTCCCAGTTCAAACAATATTTCTAGAACTTGACGAGGAAGGAAAAATTATATTGGAACCGGAAGCAGTTATAGAAACAAGAACTCGACAGCTACGAAATCGATCAATTTCAGAGTACCTTATCAAGTGGAAGAACTTATCCGCTGAAAATTCCACATGGGAGGATGAGAATTTTATGCAGAAGTATCCTGAACTACTCAAGCGTTGAGGACAACACTTTTTTGAAGGAGAGGGGCATGTTGGGTCCCTATAATACTAGTGATTACCCCATTACTATTGTAGTTATACCCCTTATTTATATTGTTGTGCCCCCATTACCCCCATATTGTTATTAATGTGCCCATAGAATCCCTCTATTGTTATTTTTGTGGCTTTATATTATTATTGTTAGGTCGGCTGGATTATATTGTGACTCCATAGACTCCTATATATAGAAAGGAGGTTTTGTCATTTGTATCATCCAAGAATTGTTCATTTATGTAATGTAAAGGAAGTTGCCCCCTCGAAGAGGCTGAATTCTAAGGCATTGATCTATCTTTTCTATCTTTTCTTGAGCTGGTTTCATAACAGTTCCTGGTGTATATACTCTTCTTTTGATGTTTCTTGATCCTTTTCTTCCTCCTCTCCACAATCAATGTAAAATAATTTCTTCTCAGCACACTTACGACCTTTAATGTATTTGTTATCACAATTGTAACAAAGCCCTTTTTCTCTTTTTTCTTCCAATTGTTGTGGTGTTGCTCTAAAGAAGGTGTTGGTCTTTGTATCCTCATAATGTGCTATCATTTCCTCCGTGAAAATTGACCACGTAACAAGTTGTTTACGAGAACAAATCCCTTTATACCATAAAAATTGATCTGGTTCTAAATATGAAGATGCAATACATACCTTTTGTAATAGTGGTACACCATGTAGATCAAAATATTGCTCCATCTGTAGCATCCAATTTACTGGATTTTTCCATAAAACTTCCTCATATCGCATTTTCTTGATTTCATGAGCTCAATCTTGAAATGACTGTAACTCTATACTTTCATATCTCAAAGTTCTGAAATTGTCTCCTGCAGTAGCCCTCTAAGTCCTCTTTCTAACCCCGCAAGTCTGATCAGAATTTGATTCTCCAAGAAAGAGTTATGCCCAATCTCCTAAGATGACCTGATTATATAATGTTTCAATAGAGCGAACTTGTACAACGTGCCACGTGTCACTGTTTCAACCTTAAGATTGGAAAACTATGTATAGAAAACTACAATCTATCCTCTTTCTATAACTTCTTACGAAATTTCAATTTGTTGCTCAGAGAGAAAGTTATGACGATTTTCCCAAGGTCACCTGTTTAGGATGTAATTCGGGAGTCTGCAAAAACCCTAATTTCCTCATATCATATATATGAAAATATAGCGAGACAATATCTGAAATTCAGATCTGAGATTCAGAACGATTTCTTCTCAAATGGGTTTTTCTTTAGCTTCTGAAACTTTGTAGCGAAAAGGTTGTATCAAAAATACCATGATGAGCTGTTTTAGATGAAATTATGGAGCTTGCAAAAACCCTAACTTCCTCATATCATATCTCCAAAAATATAGTGAGGCAAGATTTGAAATTCAGATGCATGGTTCAGAAATATTTATTCTCAAACGGGTTTTTGTTTTAGCTTCTGAAACATAGCAGAAAAAAAGTTTAGCGAAAATACCACGATGACCTATTTGGAGCGGCGAAACCCTAGAATCCAAAGCTCTTATACCAAATGTTATGAAACCAGCTCACAAAAATATAGAAAAGATAGATTAACACCTTAGAAATAAGCCTCTTCGAGGGGGAAACCTCCTTTACATTACACAAATGAACAATTCTTGGATGATACAAATGACAAGATCTCCTTTCTATATATAGGAGTCTAAGGGGTCATAATATAATTAGAGCCAACATAACAATAATAATGTAAGGGCACAATAATAACAATAGTGGGCTTCTATGGGGCACAATAATAAAAATATGGGGACTACTTGGGCACAACAATATAATAAGGGGGTTGTACTAATAACAATAATGTGTTACACTAGTAGTATACGGGCCTAACATAAGCAGACTACATACAAAGTGTTATGAGCTGGCTATTTTTGGCCTTCCTTGTTCAAGGATGCCAAACAATATGTCAAGCGGTGTGATAGTTGTCAGTGAGTTGGACAACCTAATCAAACCAATGAAATGCCTTTATGTCCTCAACTTATGATTGAGTCTTTTGAAAAATGGGGCAGTGATTTCCTAGGACCAATAAATCCAGCATCATCAAATAAAAAGGATATTTTGGTTTGTACATATTTTGTTACGAAATGGGTAGAAGCTAAAGTTGTTTCTTTTGCTACTGAAAGAGTTGTTGTTGATTTTCTTTTTACTGAAATCTTTACTAGATTTGGTGTGCCTAGAGAAATTGTTTCTGACAATGGACTGCAGTTTATTTCTAATCTGGTACAGGGTGTGATGGAGCAGTACAAAATACAACATAAGAAATCCACATCGTATCACCCGCAAGCAAATGGTTAGGTGGAGTTCACGAATAAGGTGATTGAGTCCATCCTCACAAAGATGGTAAATATGCACACAAAGGATTGGGCTGAAAAATTACTAGAAGCATTGTGGGCCTATCAAACCACTTGGAGAAACAACACAGGACACACACCATATGAGCTGGTGTACGAAAAACAAGTCCTCTTGCTGATATAATTCCAGATCAAGACTTTCAAGACTGCAATCCAATCGGGGCTAGATCTCTCTGAAGCACAGCAGCAACATCTTCTACAATTGAACGAGTTATATGAATTTCGAAGGGATTCTGTTCAATAGAACATCTTGGTTCAATAGTAGTGCAAGAAGTGGCATGACAAGTCCATTCAAAAGAAGCAATTCCAACCAGGTGATTGGGCACTCCTTTACAATTCTAGATTCAAATATTTTAAAGGAAAATTCCATACACACTGGATGGGACCCTATGAGGTGGTCAAAGTGTTCAAAAATGGAGCGGTAGAAATCAAAACTATTGATGGACAGAATTCTGTGTTCCTGGTAAACGGGCATAGACTGAAGGTATATTTTCAGCTCCTTACTAAAGGAGATTTTATGCAGCAAGTCCAACAACCATTTGAAAAGGAGTTGGTAGGTGGTAACACCAACCTGTTGAATATTTGATTCCTTTTTTTCCTTATTGAAAAAATAATAAAAGAAAAATAAAAAGAAAAAAATGACAAAAACAAAAACTATAAAAAGAAAAAATTTCCTGTAATTATGAAAATCAGTTGACTAACATGATTGCAGAAAGATCGACCTGAAAACTAGCATGCTGGCAGGAAGATCAAAATTTTAATAAAAAGGGAATGTTACTTGATTTTTAGATATGTTGGCCGCCACCAAGAAGAAGCAGGTTCACGAAACTAAGAACTTACGCAAGTTTGGGGTAAGTAGCATGGAAATTTTTATCCAAGGAAACGCTTACTTCCCATTGTAGTTATTTTTTCCTACACCAGTGCAGGCATATTTCAAGGTAAAAACTTTTTCCTTTCTTCTATTTCCCATTTCAAAAATTCCCACTAGTTTCTTTTCTAAAGTCCCCAATGAATTATCTTCCTCTTTCTTCTAAGAAACTACCCTTGCCCAATTTCGTAAAATCCCTCTTTTCCCTTGAATTTTTTCCCACATCCCATTTCATTTATCCCTCTTAGTGATATTGTTTCTGGAATCCCTGTTGTAATATTCCTTCCCATTCTAATTTTTTTTTTACCCCCTTCCCACTTCTTTATTCCCTCATAAATTGATTGCAAAATTTGATGCAGTCAATCTAGAAGGCATGCTCGTGAAATACCAAAGGATGGCGAATAAGTTTTTCTTGGATATTGAGGCAAATTTTTTTAAGTCCGACTATAGAATTATGTTATATCAGATTCTCTATTTTGGTAAAAGTCCCTGGTGCAAGATGTGCAGTGCAAGCACAGTACAGTGCAAGCAGGTTTACTTCAGGAACATAGCTGACTATGAAAGCAAGTAAAATTCACACAGTCCAGGAGCATTTTATCAAGGATATTTATGGATCTTTACTTTCCTGCACATGTGTACTGATATATCATAGCATTGCATGTTTTAATTGATACTTTGTTTCATTATTTACTAACCTAGGAAAAATATTTAAAGTGCAAGATGTATAGGGTTTTGAAATCTAATATTTTTAATAAGTGTTGAAGTATGTCTTGGTTAAATTATGATGTTGATTGTGGGATAGTACTGTTGTCCGATAGCCTGTATTCACCCTCCTTGAAATAATTTCGCATTACTTGTCCATTATTACCTTGCCCGTAAACCGATCATTGTAACCGTTGTGCCACTGCCGCCTACACCTCCATTGCACCCAATCATTATGATTCACTCGTAGCGGGCTAACATGAATCTGCACCTGATATGAAGGGTTGTTCCATCATGACCGGGTGAGTGGGTTTGAAAAGATGGAGGGTGATGAACCTCCGGCATAAAGCTCTCGGCAAACGTTGGAGTCACTCGCAGAAATTCTTTCGAGGGTGTGATCAGAAAGGGTGAAGTGCAGTTCGAAATGGCACCTATAAGGAGTGAGCCGTTGTCTTTGCAGGAGATTGAGCAAACCGTAGAGTATAGGAACAATCTTGCACTATTGCAAGAATCTGGGTTCCTGCCATTCCTACAGAAGTTTGACAGGTTCAACATGGTTGTGGTACTGGAGTTCGCAAGGACATTCAAAGAAGGTCGAGTCAGGGTTGGCTTGTTGAAGTTCAAAGTTACAGAGGAGTCTATTGCGCAGGCCATAGGCTTTCCACTTACATGAGAGCACTGGATTAAAAAAGAGCGGCTCGCGAAGAAACGATGGCATTGGTTCATGGTTGACAAGAATATTAAGGTTGACTGGAGGAAGGGAATTCCACAGAGTTCCATGGTCAGGAAATGGCGAGACCTATTGTTTATATTGTAGAAATTCATAACTGGGGAGGAACGCTATACATTAGCGTTCGTATATCACATTCGGTTGTTGTTGCACTTCGAGTTGAGAAAATTGATTAATTTTTCTTATTCCCTGCTCAGAAGTCTTGAGAAGATGGCGAAAGGTGTGCAGAGTGAAAACGCAAGCCAAGTTGCAACCAAGCTCTACCATCATGGGCTTATTACAATTCTGGTCAAGAAGAAGTTGGAAGAAAAAGGAGTAACTTGGGGAGAATTCCTGAAAGAGTTTCAAGCGAGGGGTGCAAAGAAGTCTGCTAGCACGAGTACAAGTAAGAAGAGGAAAGCAGAGACATCGTCTCCTGCCAAGCAGTGAGATGAAAGTACACCAGTGTAAGCAGAGAAGAAGACTGTTGAAAATAATCCACCCGTGGCTAAGAAGAGAAAGACCAGAACCTCAGTGAGGAGGAAGATTGTCTCCCAAGGGACGAACCAGTTGAGTTCTCCGATAATAATTGACGAATCACCCCAAGTTTCCCCTACAGTTCATAATCTCTTAGTGCTTGCAGATGTAGCAACACACACCATGGAAGATGAAGAGAACGTGGAAGATGACGTCTTGTTGTCTACTTTTGTCAGCAAATTAAGGAAGAGGAAGATGACACTGAGTACTGGTGAAGTCCAAACAGAGAATCATGAGGATGAAGAGGAACAACATGTAGAGACCCTCGATAATTTCAGTGAACCAGACATGGAAACCCTCAATGATTTCGAGGAATGGGGTACTGAAGCCCCTACTATTTTAGAAGGATAGGGTATTGAAGCCCCTGCTGTTGTAGAAGAACGGGGAACTGAAGCCCCTACTGCTTTGGAAAGACAAGGTACTGAGACCCCTATTGGTTTAAATGGACGGGGTACTGAATCCCCCAAGGAATTGAATGCATAGGGCATTGAAAACCCTGAGGAATTGAGTGCACAAGGCACGAAGGTTGTGGAGGGTATCAAAACCCTCGATGACAAGAAAACCCCGAGTGCAGAAACCCTCGGCGACATCATAATGCAAACATTTGACGGCCTTGACCTTGATGACGACGGGACCTGTTTCAATTCCATTGAAAAGAAGACATTCACACCTTAAGATCTTAGTACAACACCCTCCACTCTCTACCTCAACAGCCGAATAGTAGATTTGGAGCAGCAAGTTCATGACCTAGAGGCTTTCAACTAGGTCATGAAGGAGCAGATTTGGCAGAAGCACAGCGAGGTGAAGCTACTTGCAGAGGTAAAAAGGCAGAAGAAACAAGTAAAGGTATGGAAGTATTGGGCCTCCAAATTCTACAAACACCTCAAGAAGGTGACTAAGCAGCTGCGAAGAGCCTGAAACAAAAAGCCAAAGATAGTGAAAGCAGGAATAAACATTGAAGTTCAGGATTGAGGAGTTGGCCATTCATTTTTGAGGATTTTTTTGTAGAGGTAAAATGTTGTGTGAGGACACACAACAACTTAGGGATGGGAGGATGTTGGTGTCCCAAATTGCCCTATTTTTACCCCATTTCTATAAACATTAACCTTTGTTTTATCTCAACATGAACCTCTCTTTCCTGCACTAGTCCAAGATAACTACCTATTGCTACACATGCTTCGTATTTACATTAAGATTTATTAAAGCGCTTTATTAATCATTTTTATATAGATTTCATGACTATTAAGTACCTCTTGTAACTTATGTTAATTTCCTAGAAGTAATTGATGAACTTAGTATTAATTATGATTGAGTATGATCAGTGCAGGCAGATTCCTGCACTGCCACGAGGATTGTCCGAGATTTTCGTGAGCTAAATCTTTCCACATGGACGAATTTGATCCTTGACTCCGAGTTTAGTTGTTGATGAACTAAAGAAGGATATCGGTGGCGCACAGTCAGGGATATTTTCCAAAGATGGTCTATGGCCAAGCGAAATACACGTTCCTCTATAATTGTTGGCCGATTTTGTAATTTCGGTTGTTAGTTTGTTCGGCTGAAAGGCTTGAATAAGAAAATGTCTGTAATTAGTGGAATACAGCTAAGGACGAAAGGATGTATAAAATATAGATCATAGGTAGAACTAGCTGGCGATCCATCAATTGTAATTTCATTTTTTATGTAATTTGGGTATCACCTTTGGCTCTGGGCTGGACTTGCACTGCTATGTACATTTGTTGATCAAGTAATACAAGGAATCCGCCATGATTTTCATACACTGTGTTTAATTTATCTTTGATGCGTATTTGAGTGTTGAACCTTTTCGTTTCTTAAACAGGAAACGAGTTGGTTGGCTAGGGCCCAGCCAACCCAGCTCGTTTACCCCTTGTGCTTTCGGTATTCAGAAAGATAGTGCGAATATTTATTTTTGCAATTGCGTGGTGTGAGCAGTTCTGATATTTATGTCTGAAATTCTGATTTGAATCCATTTGGTAGTTAAAGTGTGAAATGGATCCATGGCTTGGGAGTTAGTTGAATTTATTTCTTTTCTGGAATTCCTTTCTCGCATTCCTTTACTTGCAATCCTTGTCTCAACTCGCTCTCGCTTTCCTGTACCAGTGCATGCGACTTCCTGCACTTCGGTTCAATTATTTATTTAATAGCAAACATTGAATTTCTTTCCTGCATATCATTTCCAGTTATTTTGCAAGCAAATGAATTGTTAACTTCAGTAATTTTCTTCAGCATTAAAGGCATATTTCTAAAGGACCTGAGAACAATTACATGAATTTATCACAGACACGTTATACTTGCATTTTATGTTTTTATGACTAAGGAACATAAATGCTTTGAGTAGATTTCCAAAGTTAGTTGACATGTGCAGATCACTTAGACTACTGCTTTTATTACTTTGAGTTGCTTTCATTTCATGAAGTTTACTTCCTCTGCAAGATTTAATTAATTAAAGCATTTCCTTTCCATAGAAAATTTATTTCATGATTTCATTTGCAGTTGCAATTCTTTTTCAGCACGTCTTTCAGTCTTTTTGAAAGTAATTGGAAACTTGGTGAAGGAAACTCTGCCTTGGTGTAAGAGCTGGTCTCTTGTCACAAAAATAGAGTGCTCTAAGCCTTGAGGCTTAGAGCACCTTCACAAAGACATAAATCTTTAGTAAGGGAGGTAAAATATACTTTTACACAGAAACACTATACCTGCACTAGTGCAAGTAGATTGCAATAGTGCAAGAACAAGTTGTTTGTGTAGAAGAAATATCAAGAGGAAAATAGATTTCTACAAGGACCCACTTGTCAGAATGTTAGCCATCTATCTGAATATGAACTTAGCATTTCATTCCAGCATTTAAGATTGTTTTAGTTGTGTGAAAACTCCTTTACTTGATTTACTTGCAAAGTGTTCTTTTACATTCCAGCACTAGAGTTGCTTTGGTGTCAATTGCCTTTACGATCATTTTCTGTCTAATTCTGCAAAGCATTTCCTTTAAGAAGTAGGATTAGGAATAGGAAGATTTCATACCACTTCTGGCATTGCCTGTGCTTCGTCTCTAAGTTTATAAAACCCCCGAGTTGACAATTAAGTGTTGAGGAGTTTGCTTAAGTGCAATTCCTGCACCCAACAGTGTGTATATGGTTTTTCAATCATGTGTTACATGTCTATGTGTAGTTGTTATGCATGTATAGTCTTGGTTATAGTTATGCATGAATAGTAGGTCAAAAATGCCTTGTGAAGTCATTGTATGCAAATTTAGGTCATCATGGTGCTATTGGTTGTTATGATGCTAATGTGTTGGCTGAGATAGAACATGAGATGCAGATCATTAAAGTGAAGTTGCAACATTGGACCTCGAGGCAAGAGTAGATTGTCATACATGTATTGTATGTTTGGCATGCAGGTATGTAAGTTAAGGATTGTCATATGCATTAGGTTTATATACATATTTTGATGTTATGGTTACATACATGATAGATGATAGTTGATTAGTATAGTCACATGCACATGTGTCATGAATGATAATAACATGTGGTTGTATGCATTGCTATTTTTGTTTTATGTTAGATAACTTGATGATCATGTTATATGTTGTTGATGAGTATGTTATAGGTTAACTTGTTGTTGTTATATGATAGTTAGCTTGATGATTAGGTCATATGTTGTTGATGAGCATGTTATATGTTAACTAATTGTTGTTATATGTTAGTTAACTTGATGATTAGGGTTATAACATTAATATCTTGATGTTATATGTATCATGATAAATTGGATTGGACTATGCAGATGGTTATGGTTACGATATTCAGGTATGAGCTGACATATTTGTGATGACTTTGCACATGTGGTTGTTATGCATGAACGATAAATGCTTATGAGTTTATGATGTGAACATGTTAGTTAGTTAGTGTTATGGATATCATGATCTTATTTATGTTTGAGTTGACATGTTGTAAAGTTATATCTTGCTAACTAGATTGATTGTGCAGACAAGATAGCCTCCCCTGAGGTACACTAAGGTATGAGTTTGCTTATGTAGTATACTTGGTGCTTCATTTTTTATTATGTTGTCTATTTGTTGTTGCGTGTTTGGTGTCTATCATGTCATCTAGTTGATTTATTTATATTTGCAAGTTGGTTGAATGTTTGATGAGTTGCATAATACGAGTATGTGTTCCAATGATCTTGTTTTGAGATGATTATACTAACATATATGTGTTGAGGCAGTTGATATGTACTTGATTATAGTAGGTGACAGTTCTAGAATTATGTCTAATGACTATGAGTTGACTATGGATTATGACATGATTGTTTGTAAAGGTTGATTTCAAATGGATAGATATATTTGTTTTGATATTTGGAACGTGTGATTGACATGGGTAAAGAGTTGTAGGAAACATGCTTGGTATTAGTATGAAAAGTTAATAGTTGATATGTTTATATAACTAACAGTTGGGTGATGTGACAGTACATAGTAAGCCTCGATTGCAACAAGGTAAAAAGGGTAAAAGAAAGGAATTGGACAAGAATTCCTTTGGCTATGTTTGGAAACCCTAATTCCAAACGAATGAGTGCCTCACATACATTGATTTTGTCTGACATTATGTGGATATGTGCTATAGTCATGAACATGTACTTGACAGGTATATTAGCCAGTCTCTAGTTGCAGGTGGATCTGTCAAGGGAATTGGAGTCCCTTGAGAGATGGCGTGGATGTGTTCAGTTGCAAGCAACGTGTTTGGCACAACAAGGTAAGGTAACTAGTATGTCATTATGTTTATTTATGCATTGACAGTTATGTGTTTATGGCAATATGATGCAGGGGATTGCATGGAAAGGAAACTGCCATGAAATTCTGAAGAAGGCTCGGGTTGAGCTTTCCTTGGGAACCATGGGGATTGCGTCATGGTGTTTGTTGTTAGTCTTGTGCTTTTGGTCTTTTGTGATTGTTGCACTTGAATGGCAATTTTGATTGTGTTTAGTGCATAGTTATGCCACTTTGTTTGTGGTGTCGTATTGTTGTTTGTTTTCCATGGTTTTCTTCTTATTTTCTTCTCGGTCTTTCCTTTATTGTTTTGAGTGTCTTGGGAATTAGTTGGGGAAGGAGGAAATTTAATGGAGCTCGGGGAGAGATGTGTGGTACCCAATAGGTAATGTAAGACTCAGATGAAGCTCTATGCATGAGTAAGCACAGCGGAAGGTAAGACTATGACAGTCGGTTGGATTGATTGGGTCCATTATGGTAAATGGACGATGACAAGATAATCATGAGAAAGGTAAACATGAAGGATAAAGTAAATGGATCTGAGGTGTCAAGTGCCTTGGCTATGTTGGGAATGATTTTTCTAAATCTTGTGCATGCTATGCACAAATAAGGAAGTTCTCTTAACCTTGACCTTATGTAATTACGTTGGGATCACGATTGTTTATGCTAAAGCTTATATATGTGTATGTATCTATGTATCTGTGTCATTGTCCGACAGGGTCATCAGGAATTGTTCTTGTGGAGGAATGATTTCTTCTGCAACCAAATGACATGAATAGGTTCCTGGTCTTGCAAGGAATCAATTGGGAAGAGTAGTCATGACAAATATATGAGGTCAGTATCATGTGGATATGAATTGATATTGTATTCTTGTATTATACCTATGTTTATGTTATGACATGTAACGCTGAGGGATGCATCAACAAAACGAAAGCAGTGTGGTCTATGACATGTTGGGACAAACATGGATAAGACACTGGAAGCAATGTATCTTGGTAGAGACACTGTGCTTTTGGATGTGAGGTATTATTGTTGTGCATATGTTGTATATGTTGTACATGTTACATCTATGATATTATGTGCATGCAGTGTTTTATGTATATAGTGTGTGTACATGTTTTTATGCAATGATTATGTATACGGTGGTATAGATAGTGTTGTGTGCATATGGTGCTCTACTCACGTTGGATATGCGATGTTGTGTATAGGTGATGTTATGTACATGTTGGATATGTAGTGCTATGTACATGTGGTGTTGCGTACATGTGGTACATGTCATGTTATGTACATATGGTGTTGTGTGCATGATTATACAAGTGGTGTTGTGTGCATGTGGTGCTGTGTACATGTTGTACAAGTGGCATTGTGTGTAGGTGGTGTTATGTACATGTCGTGCATGTGGCACTATGTACATGTGGTTTCATGTACATGTCATGTATGTGGTACTATGTACATGTGGTATTGTGTACACATTGTACATGTGGTGCAGTGTACATGTGGCATTGTATACACGTTGTGCAGGTGGTGTTGTCTACATGTGATGTTGTGCACACATTGTGTAGGTGGTTGCGGTGTACAGGTGGTACTGTGTACATGTGGTACATATGGTACTAGTGTACATGTGGTATTATGTGCATGTTGTACATGTTGTGTTGTGTACATGCGGTACTATGTATGTGCATTGTGTAGTCGTCATATCGTGACATGTGTATTCATTGTGTTGTACTCTGTGTGGGTACATGTATTGTGTGGCGTTGTACATTGGGTATAGATGTATGAGTTGTGTTGTATATCGGGTGTATGTGTATGCATTTTGTGGTGTCACACGTTGTGTGTGAAATGTATGTCTTGTGATGTACATTGTGTACGTATACGTGTTGTGTTGTGTCGTACACCGGACGTAGGAGTATGTATCATGTTGTGTTGTACACTAGGTGTAGGTGTATGTGTTGTATGTCAAGTGTAGATGCATGTATTGCATGGTGTGGTATGCCGTGTGTGGTTGTATGTGTGGGATGTACACTATGTGTGTGTGCACATGGTTGAGGAGAAGGCACTTGGTATTTGTCGGGTTTGGAAACCGATCTAGAGTGTGTATAGAATAAAGACAAAGGTGGACGCTGTTAGGTCCCTATAATACTAGTGATTCCCCTATTACTATTGGCATTGTAGCCCTTAATTTTATTATTTTTCCCCTATTATCTCCATATTATTATTAGTGTGCCCCATAGAAACCCACTATTGTTATTTTTGTGCCCTTATGTTATTACTGTTACGTCGACTTGATTATATTGTGACCCCTTAGACTCCTATATATAGAAGGGAGGTTTAGTCATTTGTACCTTCCAAGAATGGGTGGTGCTAATGTTGTACTAGGAGTCCAATGGCTACAATCCTTTGGTATAATAGCTTTTAATTTTCAAGAACTTTTCATGAAATTTTGTGCGGTAGGAAAGGAAGTTGAATTAAGGGGTATTGCAGGGAAACCGAGAAAGATAATCATCTCTAATGGTATGACAAAGCTTCTAAAGAAGGAACAATGAGGCATAATTGCACAATTATGTTCGCTAGAGGTTACCACATCGAAATCATCTATTTCTCTAGATCTCCAAAAAGTCTTGGACAATCATTCCAAGGTATTTGAGACTCCCAAAGGCCTCCCACCTATTCGTGATCATGATCATGCTATTCATTTTATTCCAGGAAGTGTTCCTCCAAACATTAGGTTGTACATATATCCCTATGCCCAAAAGAGTGAAATTGAACATATGGTTGCAGACATGCTAGAGGCTGGTATAATTTAACCTAGTCAAAATTCTTTCTCTGCTCCAGTAGTATTGGTGCACAATAAGGATGGATCATGGCGCATGTGTCCGGATTATAGGGAGATCAACAAGCTCACTATTAAAGATAAATTTCACATTCTTGCCATTGATGAATTATTGGATGAATTGCATGGATCAATTTACTTCACCGAGTTGGATCTTCGTTCAGGATATCATCAAATCATAATGAAGACTGAAGACATTCTGAAAACAACATTTAGAACTCATGAGGGTCATTATGAATTTTTGGTCATGCCTTTTGGCCTTACCAATGCACCTTCTACGTTTCAAGGTTTGATGAATTCCATTTTCAAAGCCTGCCTTAGAAAATTTGTGTTAGTATGGTTTGATGATATACTAGTCTACAGCAAGTCTTGGAAGGATCATGTTCAACATGTTGACAGGGTGCTCAAACTATTGGAGGAGAAACAATTATATGCAAAAACCTCCAAATGTTTCTTTGTAGTATAAGAGGTGGAATATATGGGTCATATTGTATCTCATGGTGTTAAGGTAGACCCTAGCAAAATTAAAGCCATTAAGGAATGGAAAATTCCCACATCCATAAAGCATCTGCGAGGATTTCTCGGGTTGACAGTGTATTATCGCAAGTTTGTTAAGAATTATAGGAGAATAGCAGCACCTCTAACAACATTATTGAAGAAAGATGCATTTTCATGGACTCCAGAAGAAACAAAGGCCTTTGAACATCTTAGAGAGGCAATGTGCCAAGCACCGGTCTTAGCTATGCCTGAATTCACAAAAACCTTTATTGTGGAATGTGATGCTTTAGGAAATGGAATTGGTGTTGTTTTAATGCAAGATGAAAGACCCATTGCTTTCGAAAGTCATCTAATCAAAGGAAAGTATTTATACAAAGCTATTTATTAGAAGGAAATGTTGGCAATACTACATGCAGTTAAGAAATGGTGACCCTACCTAATGGGAGGACACTTCAAGGTAAAAATAGATCATGATAGTCTTAAATACTTTTAGAACAAATACTATCCTCTGAAGAGCAACAAAAATGGGTCACAAAGATGTTGGGTTATGACTTTGAAATCATCTACAAAAAAGGGAAGCAAAATGTCGTGGCAGATGCACTCTCAAGAAAGGATGAGGATGTGGAAGCATTGCTATGCAACATTTCTATTATCCAACCAGATTGGATAAACGAAGCAAGGGATGAATGACAAAGAAGTGTGGGCACTCATTCAAAAGTTACAGCAAGATCCTAGTACATCTGATACATTTAGCTGGAAAAATGATTCATTATGGTACAAAGATCACTTATACCTATGTAAGAATTCCCAACTCAAACAAAAGATTCTTATGGAATTTCACACTTCTCCCTTAGGAGGGCACTCAAGATTTTTAAAAACTTACCACAAAGTTAAGAAGGAATCTTTTGGGATGGCCTTAAATTGGATATTCAAAAGTTTGTGGCGGAATGTTTGGTTTTCCAACAAATAAAGTTGAAACAATTAAGACCCCAGGTCTATTACAACCTTTATCCATTCCAAGCCAACGTTGGAAGGAGGTTTCAATAGGTTTTATCACAGGTTTACCCAAGTCCGAAGTAAAGAGTGTCAGCATGGTGGTAGTTGACAGACTTACCAATTATGCACACTTTTGTGCATTAGCGCATCTATTTAAAGCCAGTACAGTTTCTATTGCATTTATGGAAACAATTCAAAAGCTACATGGAAACCCAAAGATTATTGTAAGTGACAGAGATCCCATTTTCACTGGAAATTTTTGGACAGAATTATTTTCTTGTCTTGGTAATCAGTGAGCTCATAGCTCATCTTATCATCCTCAATCTGATGGGAAAATTGAGATAGTAAACAAATGTTTGGAAGGATATCTTTGTTGCTTTGTATCTGATAAACAAACACAATGGGTCAAATGGTTGCCTCTCGCTGAATGGTGGTATAACACTTCCTTCCATACTGTAGCAAAAATGACCCTATTTATAGCACTTTATGGATATCATCCACCATCCATCACATCATATTTAAGAGAAAGTTCTAAGGTTCAAGCAGTGGAACATCACATCGAGCATCAAAAACAAGTTCTCCAACTCTTAAAGGATAACCTCACATTGGCGCAAAATAGAAGGAAACAACAGGCAGATCAACATCACAATGAAAGAAGTTTTGATGTAGGTGATTGGGTATTCCTACGGCTACAACCATATAAACAAATGTCCCTCAAGCAAGCTAAGAAGGATAATAAATTATCACCAAAGTATTATGGTCTGTACAAGGTGTTACAAAAGATTGGTACTATGGCATACAAATTGGAGCTTCTTGTAGCTTCCTGAGTGCACCCAGTTTTCCATGTTTCATGTTTAAAGAAGGTTATAGGTGAAAAGCTCCCAGTTCAAACAATATTGCCAAAACTTGACGAGGAAGGAAAAATCATATTGGAACTAGAAGCAGTCCCAGAAACAAGAACTTGGCAGCTACGAAATTGATCAATTTCAGAGTATCTCATCAAGTGGAAGAACTTATCCGCTGAATATTCCACATGGGAGGATGAAAAATTTATACAGAAGCATCCATAACTACTCAAGCATTGAGGTCAACACTTTTCGGAAGGAGAGGGGCATGTTAGGTCCCTATAATATTAGTGATTCCCCCAATACTATTGTCATTGTAGCCCTTATTGTTATTATTGTGCCCCTATTGTCTCCATATTATTATTAGTGTGCCCCATAGAAACTCACTATTGTTATTGTCGTGCCCTTATGTTATTACTGTTATGTCGGCTTGATTATATTGTGACCCCTTAGACTCCTATATATAGAAGGGAGGTTTAGTCATTTGTATCATCCAAGAATTGTCATTTGTGTAATGTAAAGGAGCTTTCCCCCTCGAAGAGGCTAAATTATAAGGCGTTGATTTATCTTTTCTATTTTTTTGTGAGCTGGTTTCATAACAGAAGCCAAGGATTGATTAAAGGATAAGTATCAATATTTTATTCAGTTTTATCATGCATGTGATTTATGATTATAGTTTATGATGGTTATATGTGATTTATGATGTTGATCTATGATGGTTTTGTTTTGAGCTAACTAGATGTGATATGTTTATGCATGATGTTTTGATGAAATAGTTAGTTTGACTTGTTGTGGCAGGAAGCAAACAAAAATGAAAGTTTACCTTATTGATGAGCCACCAGTAACGTATGATGTGAATTTATTTCAATTTATTTTAAATCTAATGGAAGGTATGTTCTTGGTACAGAAAGCACGGAAATCCCTGGTTTGGTGGTTGAAATCAACAACAAGAATTAGTAGTAGCAATGAAAGAAATTGGAACATGCAACAGTATGCTGGTAAAGAACTTCATGAGCAGGGCCATTGTGGGATGCTTGTACCCAATAGTTTCCATTGATTTCCATGAGCATTCTATGGCCGGTATGATGGTTTTAAGGAAGGTATATGCCTTGGTTTTGTATCTTTCGATGTAAGAAAGCCTTGCCAAGGGATGAACTGCCCAGAATGGGGGTGCCAACAGAACTTGGAAGGTGAGTGACTGCATGGAAGGGGTGACCAGATTTCCTGAGGGACTGTGTAGCAGAGAAGGGAAGGTCAGGGATGGATTTGTTTTGGTCATTAACATTGCCAAATGGAATCAGATGCACATTGGGAGTGCGCCCTGGAACAATGAACCAGTAACTGTTCACTGATAGGACAAGTGGCACTGGATTGTAACGTTGGACATTGGATGTAGATTTGACTTTGCAGTGGATTCTAGACTTCCTGGGAAGGAGGTGAATCCTGATACTATTTTGAGGGTGGAGGTGTGAACCTCTGGATTCCCCTCTTGATTGATACAAGCATCGTATCCTTTTATTTGTTGGTTGAACAAATGTATATATGTGTGTATTATTGTAAATATTGTATCGAGCTGGATTTATAAAGCTGCATAGATAGTATGGTTATTTTTTAGTTGAAGCAAATGCATATGTGAATATGTGGTTATTGTAAATACCGTAATGAGCTATGTTATAAAGCTCCAACAAACAGTATGATTTTCATGTTTCAGTATTGGTCATTGTAAATACTGCCATGAGTTATGTTATAAAGCTCCATGGGCAATATGTTTTGTTTTCGACAATTTTGTTGGTTATAGGTGTCATTGAACACTAAGGACAGTGTTCCCCAAAGGGGGAGGGTTTTGTAACAACCCTAGTTAAAAATCCATGTAAAATTATATAAGGCCATGGTGATGGGACATGTATTCCAAGCTGAATGGTGGGGGAAACATCCTAGTGGGTGTTGATTTAGTTTATTATGGCTAAGGAAATTGGAGAAAGAAATGGCTAAGGCTTTGGAAAGGCAAAATGACATTTTTGGCACATTTATTTATGAAAATACAGGAAATTAGGAGAAAAGGAAGGTGAAAGGTCATAAGTTGCATGTGAGGAGGAAATGAAGGAAAATAATGGAAAATGAAGAAAATAGAGACCTCATTCATAAAAAGGCTTCTGAGGATCAATTGGTAAGATTTTGATAGGTTTTGGTGGAGCTCTCTTCTATTTTCTCTCTCATACTCTTGGAGACTTAGAGTTTTCTTGGAGAACTCTTGGAGGGTGTGGCATACTTGGATTTTTAGAGCAAGAAGGCAAAGGAAGAGCATCAGGATCAACAACTACATCATATTTTCTTACAGATACCAAGTTGCATGTATGATTTCCTCAATAGTTTTGGCATGCATGGCACATGCATGTGGTTTCTTGGTTATGATTTGTCACTAGTATGGAGGATTGCCTGGATTGACAATGGATTCGCCTAGCCTTTCGATTTCCTGGATAACCATGGAGATTGTGGTTTTATTTACTTGTTTAGTTTTGGTTGGTTCTCATGTTTCCTTAGTTTGGGTTGAGTTATTAGTTCTTTGAAGCCTTGGTTGGACACACGCTCTGGAAGCCCTGTAATGACTTGGGCTGAGTTACTAGTCCCATAGCCTTGGTTGGACAAATGCTCTAGAAGCCTTGTAACAACTTGGGTTGAGATATTAGTCCTGGAAACCTTGGTTAGACAAACACTCTAGAAGCCCTTGGTGGGTTGAGTTACTAGTCCTAGAAGCCTTGGTTGGACAAACGTTCTAGAAGCCCGACAACAGTGGTGGGTTTAGTTACTAGTCCTGCAGCCTTGGTTGGACAAATGTTCTGGAGCCCGACAACAGCCATGGGTTGAGTTACTAGTCCTGGGAGTCGAGTTGGAACAAATTCTCTAGAGCCCTGGAAGGTTGGGATATAGACCGATCATATGATGGTTTTGGTGATGTCCAACTGTGAGATGGAATCACTGTTTGATGGGTTGAGGTGGATGGCTTCTGGAAGCCCTAAATGGTTTTTTATTGATGTGTTCTATTAGATCCCACATTCCTTCTTGGAATATGGCACGAGGGTGAATGACTGAAGAGAGATTTGGCTCAGCCATTCTACGTTTGGGTGGAACGTGGAAGTCTCATCCCGGGTTCGGATTTTGCATCATTAATGAAAGGTGATTTCTCTTGGTATTCCTACTAGTATTATGATGGATTATATGTGACGTATATGGTTGTGTTTTCATTGATATTTTTGTCCCTATTATGCTAGTTATGTATATGTTTTATGACAACAACTATGTATGTCTCTCATCATGTTTTTACTTGTAAATGAATGAAAAATGTATCTATGACCTAATGGATGGAATGACAGTTAAAGTGATAAGGAAACAATGCTTCATGGTGAATCTCAGATAAGTATGAGACCCCTATGCTCATATATGTTATTTACACATGTAGGTTGCATATTTACTAAGTGTTTGAAAAAATGTTTGTCATGGTTAGGCTTGGTTAGGTCAAGCCCTTGATCAAGTTTTGTGTTAGAGGCTTTGCCTTGGTGTCATTTATTGTCTTGGAAAGTCTCATCAAGTTCTAGGCATTGGTTTGGAGACTAGCCCTGAAAAAGTGGCTTAAATCTCATAGTCTCTAGCACAGAATTGGCTGAAAAAGATTGTAGTCTCTCCCTTGCAGGCATTGTGGGAGTGACTATAGGGTTCCAGTCGCATGCATGCCTTGTCATGGGAGCGACTTTGGGTTTAGTTCATTGAAATTCTAGGTTAACTCAGGGGTTGGGCACCTGGAGTGGTGGATTAGCTCTTGGGGGTCCTGAAGCACCTGAGGGAGGTCTGTAAAGTCTTATTCTGTCGACTCTATTTCCTTAAGGTTACCTAGGAGGTTGAGTCTTATCATAGTGGCCTCTCGTAGCATGTTTACCCCGATTGGCCAGTTGCTTGGGTAGATGTGGGAGGAGGGGGTTACAAATGGGGTGAATATTCATGGTTAAGACTTGTTATATTGCAAATGTTAAAATTTTATGTGCTTATTAATTAAATTTAAATATAGTTGCGAGTTCATTATTTTAATTTATATGGTAAAATTGATGTTAATTTATAATTACTATTTGTATGTGATATATTTTAACGTGATATGTATATTATGATTTTCTTTTATTTAATTTTTTTTTGTCATTTTATTAACAAAAACAAAATTACAATAAAAAAATGAATTTAAAAAATATTTACATTTAACATTTAATGCACATCAACACTATACTAGGTATGGAGCCTATACTAGGTGTGGAGCCTCCATGCCCAAACATAGGTTATGATTTTTTAGGCATGTAATATTAATACGACATAGAATTGGTCCATGATATTGTAACAAAATATGTTTACATGTTAAGGACCTCCATAGAAAAATAAAAATGAATCTTTATAATTAAAAATCTTACTATATGATTTTTATTTATTTTTATATAATTAACTTATATTATTTTTATAATTAATAATAATAATTAATAATATAATTATTTTTTTAAATCTACATATATGTTTTGATATGGTAGTGTAGGAGGATACAAGCAATAAGAAAGCAAGTTTTTAATTGATTTGCAAGTAGTCTTACCCTTGAGGCATCACCCATAAGCCTGTAGTGTGGGAGGATACAAGCAATAAGAAAACAAGTCCCATCACTAACTCTAGCTTTTTCAAGTAATATTTTGATAAAAATTTAAGAGTATATTTTTGGAAATCAAAATTATAGCTATCAAATTTCAAAATTTTGATTGATGCAAAGTTTTTTTTGGATGGTGCGAATCATTTTCACCATTAAAAACCATTTAATTATAATTTATTTTTTTTGGGCACTGGATATGATTGCATCTTGCCCCGGTGGGTGTTTTATGTCTGCTTTATGTCGAGCTTGTCGGAATTCCTCGCGAAAGAGGATAGAATCTGGGAATGTAGAAACGACGATGAGGTACGTACTGTGTAAGCTATTCATTGCTCATATACATGAGCCTCACTGCTACTGATTGCTTAATCGACACGCCGCGATTAATCCTCGGCTGTTTCATACGCTGTCTCGATTCCTGCCCTGCCCACAGACTGACACTCAACTGTCCCGCCTCAACTAATTTTAATTCACCCTGTGCTTAGCATAATAGCATGCAATTCCTTCACTTCCGAATCCCGACCAGTGGAATAAAATTGATTGGATGGCCTTCTGTGAGAACGCCCTGCCTCGATTCCTGCCCTGCCCACAGACTGACACCCAACTGTCCCGCCTCAACTAATTTTTCCTAAAATTCACACTGTGCTTAGCATAATAGCATGCAATTCCTTCACTTCCGAATCCCGACCAGTGGAATAAAATTGATTGGATGGCCTTCTGTTAGAACGCCCAGATGGTTGCGTCGATATGGAGAGAGGCAGTGTGTAAATGCAGGCTACAGAAACTTTGTCGAGAGATGCAGTGTGTAAATGCAGGCTATGGAAAGATGGTTTGGTATTCCAGGAGGGCTGGATTGGCCATTATAGAAGAAGATGTCACAGATATATTGGATAGGCCTGGTCATGGCATACTGGGGGATAAAATATCCTGCTTCTCAGTTTCTCTGGCCGTTTTGCGTTAGCATAGCGTTTTGGCAGACATTTCGGATGAAGGTACGTTGTCTTCTCTTTCCCAAATCTCGCTCAGAAGTTGGGACCATATATATTTGTAGCCTTTCAAGTATTAAAATGCAAATCAAATGTACAGTAGATAAAACTAGTATAGATTTATTTTAAATACGGATTTTATTTTAAATACGGATTTAACATGAATCTCCATGTATAATTTTTTTTAGAGTGCAAATAGTGTCACATTCTGTTATAGTTTATACCATGTTTGAAACCCTTCGAGATTTAAGGTCAAAGGAATTTAGGTGTTGTTTCCTAAGCCATTTCAGGTTAAATTGGTAAGAATGGGTGATTTACTAAAGAAATAAATTTCCTTTCAAACTATCAACCTGCTCTGCCGTTCTTCACTGCTGCTTGAGGGCATTCGGATGTATGGGTTTTTTATGTAGACTAGATCAATATCATGTTCAAATAAATGAGCATAGTTATATCGAGCACAAGCATTTTAGTGAAATTTATCTGTTTATTACCTGCTTCACTGAAATACTGCACTAAAAATGGAGAAAGAAGCTAATTTGGTTATTGCAGAGATGATTAGACTCCTTAAGGTGCTGCATGCCATCAATTTGGATACATTGTAGTCTTGAAATAAATAACATATATTGGAGAGGGAACAATTTAGATTTTGCATTTATTGTTCATTGGTTAACAGTACAAATATTAAGGGGGCATTTCCATGACAAATTCTCTGTACCTATCCCAGCGTCTATTGGTAATTTGGAACGTCTACTTAGACTCTGAGTTTCTTTGATGGTACATGTGTTGTTTCTGTGTTTTGGTTGAATTCTTTAGAAATATGAGTGCAATGTAGCTCAACGGTATCCTTCTGCAAGATTTCAAAACCTAGGTTTTCTTGATGTGTAGGTATTTTGAAATTATTGAGTCGTGTCTTTTTAGTTTCTCTTCTTGAAATTATTGACTGTACTTTTTGGTTTTACACGTTTGTTTTTGTTTCACTCTATATGCAGAACATTATCCACTATTGTGCGGATTCCAAAGCCGTTGACCTCAACTACCTTGGCCTTGAAAACTGCATTTTTGCCTGTAATTCTGCGAAGCAATAAATCTACAGAGTACATAGTTCCAAGCTGTTTTTGGGCGCTTTAGGATTTTTCAAGAATTGGGTTGCAGAACATTATCCACTATTGTGCGGATTCCAAAGCCGTTGACCTCATCTACCTTGGCCTTGAAAACTGCATTTTTGCATGTAATTCTGCGAAGCAATAAATCTACAGAGTACATAGTTCCAAGCTGTTTTTGGGCGCTTTAGGATTTTTCAAGAATTGGGTTGCTTCGTAGACCCTCTAAACAGTTGGAGGCATGAAGGAAATATGCCATCGAAACTTTGACGCTGTGTAACTATGCCAGGCACATAAATCTATCCCTGGAATTTTGTTGGAAAATGGGCCATTTTGGATCAATTTTATCCTATGCCTTGGATGCCCTTGGGATGTTGCCCAATCTGTGCATGGCACATAATGCTCCCCATGTGAACATTGAGATTACCATTCTAAATATAGTTTATGTGGATCCGAAGGCCTTGAATGGTATAACCTCATCAGCTTTGACTCTCCCCAAATTGTGCAAGGCACATAATGCTCACCATGTTATCCACCATGTAGAGGCGGCCTAATGATTAATAAGTGGAACTCTACATGGTTGTCAACCAATGCATAACACATGCATGACATGCCTCATGGAGATGCGGCATGATGATGCATGAGCCCCTTGACTTTAGTGATCCACATCTCCAGCAGGATCCAAAGCGAGTTATGGCGGAAGGCCCACTGTGCAGGATCAGCACCATGTTTTATTACTTAAATGGAATGGGAGATCGATTCCTGTGATGTTCACAGGGGAAGGTGTCCAACCATTCTTGTGATGCAATATGGGTGTTTAAGGCTTATACCTGCTTCAAAACACCATCAAAGTGGGCATTGTCTGGCAGTACTTCAACCTGACATTATGCAAAGGTCCACTTACTAGTCATTGGGTCTATACAAAGGTCCACTGGCTATGCATGGTGGTGTTTTACATCTTTTAAAGCATAATTTGTCCAAATTCTGAGGCTTTGAATAGAACAACTAAATTGGCCTTGCATCTGCCCACACATAGGGATTATTTTTGGAGTACTTTTTTCCCGACACTATTTTATGGAAAATTATACTAACTCATCAAAGATTATTTGCCATGCCGAGTTTGCACCCATCCCATGGGAAGGGAGAAGGACTATAGTAATATGAAGTTTGAACCCAATGAATGTGTAAAAAGTATACGAGAAAGTTCTATTTTCTTCATTGTTTTTTCTCTAGAATGTTTTTAGGAGATAATAGTATTATAAATACAACTATAAAGGATGGGGCACGGTGAAGATTATTGTAATTGTATCAACATTATTTGAGATATATTTTTATTGATTTCTAGGTTATCCATAACATTTTGATATTAATAAATAGTGAAGAATTTTTATATTACTTTTAGATATTTTATATGAGAATGTATATTCATATTTTTGGTAAGTGGTGGTAACTACCTTCCAAGGAGGAATCCCTATATCTATTTCTTCTTCTTTGTCCCTAGAAGAAAGAGTGGACTCCCCATTTGAAATTAGCTGATCTTAATTTACCTCATTTTGACCAAAGTTAGTATTTGAATTTGATTCTTCTAGAAATTCCCTCTCTTTAGTTTAGTTTTGTTTCCTCTTCTTTGTACATGGGAGGATGGGCTCAAGCATATGGACAAGTAGCTTATAAATATCTCTAAAGGTGACATAACATGTACCTAAATGTTGGGTACTCATAGTCCTAGGCCCATGTGTATTTAAAATCCTTCTATGCCAAGAATCATATTGTCTTTACTATGGTCTATCCCAACACTCAACACCTATAAGTGCATATGTGCATAAACCTTTACAACTCTTTTAAGATCTGTTTTATGTTAGTGTCCAAATTATTCCCAATATCATCAAGAGTGATTTCAATAATAGAAATGTAATGACAAATTGGGAAGACCCAACCAAATTCTCTTACTAAAGTTTATCAACATATACATGCACATATATAGGAAAATTTTCATGATTTCAATAATAGAAATGTAATGACAAATTGGGAAAACCAACCAAATTCTCTTACCAAAGTCTTGTTGGGTGTGGAGCCTGATTATCTTCTGTATCCAAAGGTATCACCGCATTGGACCGGGGGTTCGGGGGGGCGCGGGGCGAGTGTGACCTTTTGGGAGCCCCCTTTGGCAGGGGATCGGGGGTAGTGCCCCCGAAGCTAAAAATAGATGTAAAATTGCCTTGTAAAATGTTGTAATTTCATAATCAATCTAGGTCGTTCATTAGGCGGAGATCTCACGGTAAAAGTTATGTTTAATTTAGGGTTTTTTTGCCCTATAAGGCAACCTCTCGCTATATATGAGGGAATTGTATTGCGTCTATGTAGATCTGTAAAGGGGGGGAGCAAGTGTGACCTTTTGGGAGCCCCCTCTGGAGGGGATTGGGGGCAGTGCCCCCGAAGCTAAGAATAGATGTAAAATTGCCTTGTAAAATGTTGTAATTTCATAATCAATCTAGGCTGTTCATTACGTGGAGATCTCACGGTAAAAGTTATGTTTAATTTAGGGTTTTTTGACCCTGTAAGGCAACCCCTCGATATATATGAGGGAATTGTATTGCGTCTATGTAGATCTGTACTCTGAGTGAGGAAGAGAAAGGAAATTGAGAGTGAAGTGGGGAGGAAGAGAAAGGAAATTGAGAGTGAAGTGGGAGTTACAGCAGATCTGCTGTAGGTTGTATCTCTTCAGTTTGCTGGATAATATAAAAGGAAGGATATCTCTTCAGTTTGCTGGATAATATAAAAGGAAGGACTGGCTCTTTCTCCGTGGACATAGACCAAACTGGGTGAACCAGGTATATCTGTGTCTCTCTTATTTTATGCATTTTCTGTATTTATATTTCTGCAATATTTTATATGTTCCATTATTCTGTAATATATAACTTTCTAACAAGTCTATCAACATATATATGCATATATGTAAAAAGTGCTATAGCTCTTTCAAGATCTGTTTTATACGAAGTGTCCAAACTTTTCCGTGAACTCAATATTAAAAATGTAATGGCAAATTTAGAAGACGAACCCAAACTGCAATTTAATTTTAATCACTAGCATGTTGTTATGTTGTTATCAAGTTCAGGGAACAAAGGAATTATCAAATGTCATAACATGTTGTAATGGTCAAGTTCATGGAACAAAGGAATTATGAAATGTCTTGCACTTCTCCAAACCTAGGGATTCCTCAAACATTTCGATGATCAGGCCTGATCGTAGAACTGAACAATAAATACATTATCTGGTGTCATTATCCTAATTGTATGATCCATTGAAATTATCGTTCCTCTTCTTCCAATAACAGTTGTTCTTCTACTTGGTCGTAAATGTAATACATTTGACTATTTGAATTGAATAATGTCAATTTAATACTCTGTGGTTGACCAATTGTCAAATACTGACTTCATTTAGTTTATTTTCTAAGCAAGTATTTCTACAGAGATGCAAATGTGGAATGTGAGCAGTCCTGTTTTTATTGGGATTTTAGTATGTAATTTTCCCTAGTGAGGACGTCTGCTTTACTTGTTTAGATTGTCTGATTTAACCTTCAAATCTGTCTTTGTTTCCAGATATCCGGGTTTATGTATCTTTGGGCTCTTTGCCTTGTATGTTGGAATCGATTTAAAGGTAATATTTTTGTTTGGCCAGAGCTCTGTACACGTTTTATAAATGCAGAAAATTTGCATTTCCTATTCTGTTTTGTGTTTTGCTTCGCGCAACCCCAATGAAAAACACGACAGCTTTGCGCTTCCTTCAGTTATATTGGTCTCAATGCTTTCAGTGCTTCATCGGTCAAAGCAGTCCATACAAAAGCATCCAGCAAGTGTTGGGAGGGAATTTCTTTTAGCTGTGTGCAGCATGTGATACTTTTTGTACTGGTACGCATGAAAGCTAGCCATTATTTCTGAAAGAGAATTGCATTTGATAAATACACGTCATGACAAGGCCCTCCAAATTTTTATTTCATTTTTTTCTTCCCTGAACTTGGCATATCTATTCACATCAATTTTATGGAGAATGGGGGAGATTCTAACCAAAGACTAGGCTATTTTTCTTAATACAATTAAAATTTTCAGAAAATTTTCTTTTATGCAATTTCTAGAATTTTTCTTCATAATACAAATAGAATTTTCAGTTGATAGTGTCCACTTTGACTTATTTCTCCCACAATGGTTAAAGTCTTTTTAGTCTTTGCAATGAGTTGCTCATGCTACTATATTTAACAAATCTATAGAAGCAACTCTATAGAAGCAACTCTCTATAGAAGCAACGCATTAAAGAAGGAGAAATTATTTTAAGGTATTTAACATTTATGGAAGCAACACTCTATAAAAGCAACGTATTAAAAAAAAATATTTTAAAGCAGCTTAAAATAGGCTATAAGACAAATTGCTTTTTCATCTGATGTATTCAGTTTTTTTTTCTGTAAAGTTTCAATAAATGCTCTCAGCTGAATAGATTATTCCAAAAATTAACTACTCAAATAATAATTTTATGATAATAATTTAATTGCTCAAATCTCAAAAATACTGTAAAGTTTCAATAAATACTCCCAACTAAATAGATTATCCCAAAAATTACCTACTCAAATAATAATCTTGTGATAATGATTTAATTGCTCAAATCTCAAAAATATAGTTTTCACACTTAAAAAATTCATTTTCGTAAAGATTAAATTGAGTATTTTTTACACTTAAAGAATTCATTTCCCAGAGATTAAATTGAATAGTTTTTAAGTTTTTACGCTTAATGAATTCATCTTCCGGAGATTAGATTGAATGGTAAGATGAATTACCCCATCTCAGAATTCAGAATACAGAATACGGATACAGAATCCAAGATGTACGATAAGTGATTGTGGAAAGAATATGATCTTGTGATAATGTTCCCTTTAAAGTATTTTCGTAAGCTAATTAGTACTTTTTAATATTAATTTTTTCCTAATATCTTTCCTTACTTTGGTTGGAAATGTAAAGTAGCAAAGCCCTAATTTTCTTAGGGTCCAATTAAGCTAATAATAATATTCTAAAAATGGTAGTTATTACAATTAGAAAAATTATTTTTTTATATTATGTTTTTCTTAATATTTTTTTTCCTTTCCAGTTATTTTGTTTGAATTTGTTAATAATGATTATATTCATGGAATTCATTTTTCTAAGATTCTGTTTTTCAGATATCTCCATCTATTCCATCAATAGCTCTATTTGGAAATTTAGAAGACAAGATCTTTAGAATAAAAGATTAATATATAAATTTAAATAATATGGTATATTACATTTTTGGAAATTTAGAATACAAGATCTTTAGAATAAAAGATTAATATATAAATTTGAATAATATGGTATATCACATTTTTCCTTATTTTATTTTGAATAATATCCATAATAATGATACCACTCATAAAGTTCATTTTTTCCAAGATTCTGTTTCTCAAATATCTCCATTCAACCCACCAATCACCTCATTTGAAAATTTAGAATACAAGATGTACGATATAAACTTGAAATATGGTAGATCACATTTTTCCTCATCCCCATTTTGAATAATATCCTTAATAATTATACTACATTTGCAATTTTGGTAGATGACATTTTTTCTCATATCTACATTTCAACAATACACAATAAAATTGTGCTAGAACAATTTGTATTTAAGACAACTAATTGGGTGAGGATATTCCACAAATTATTAAATATGATGAAGATGAATGAGGGTGAAAAGTGACTCACATACAAGATTATTTGCATTTAATATTTTAATTATAAGGGAATTTTTATTTAATGTTAGGGGAGATTCATCTTAACTTTATATAGATACTTAGAGACCAATGTTTTTTTTTTTTCACTTTTGGTTCACGGATACCCGGGTCAATGGGTAGCCGTTACATCCAGGGTTGTTCAACACTGAGTGGACGCACCCGAAGGCATCAACACCCCTCGGGTCAATGGGTAGCCGTTACATCCAGGGTTGTTCAACACTGAGTGGACGCACCCGAAGGCATCAACACCTGGGTAGCCGCTACATCCAGGGTTGTTCAACACTGAGTGGACGCACCCGAAGGCATCAACACATCAACACCCCTCGGGTCAATGGGTAGCCGTTACATCCAGGGTTGTTCAACACTGAGTGGACGCACCCGAAGGCATCAACACCCCTCGGGTCAATGGGTAGCCGTTACATCCAGGGTTGTTCAACACTGAGTGGACGCACCCGAAGGCATCAACACCCCTCGGCCTATTTACTGACCTAACCCCAAGAGCCCTGTGACCTCCCATTGGCGAGGCACTTGATTTGACCGATTGAGCTAACTCTTGGGGCTTTCTTAGAGACCAATTTTACATTAATAATTTACTAAATATTTAATATTTTAATATTTTTATTTTATCTTTCTTGAGCTTCGTATAGAATAAGTAATATGTAAAATTAAATTATTATTTAATATTTTTATAGATTCTTTTTATTCTTCTTCGTTTATTAAACTTTACAGAGGTAAAAAGAAGAAAATCTTTCGTGGTAAAGCACTTTTTCTTTATATCAATTTACTAAACTTTACAGGGATAAAATGGGGAAAACCTTTCCTTGTAAGGCATACTTTTTGCTCTTTAAAGAAATGTTAGGATTATTTATGTTAACATATTTATTTCTTTCTTTCTTTTTAAAGAAATATATAAATTTCTTTGTCTTTAAAGAAAGGTTAGGATGATCTGTGCTAAATATTTATTTTTTATTTTCTATATTTAACAATGCAAAGAAAAAGGAAAAGAACACGTTAGCAATGCTGAAAAAAATTATATTAATAATAAAATAAATTAGCATAGATTTATTTTAATTTTTATGTTTATATTAATTTATTATCATTAATGAAAATTAATTAATATATTAATAATAAAATGAATTATCAATTTATTTCAACTTTTAAATATTTCTCTTGATTCTTAATATACTAATAGTAAAATAAATTAATATATATTCATTTCAATTTTTATGTTTTTAATTCTCTAGCTATTCTTAATAGCCTTATTTTCATTATGTTTTCAATTCCTTTCTATTTTTAATAAATATAGGATAATGTTTTAATTCTCTCTCCATTCTTAATAGACCATTCATTCTTATGTTTTTAATTCCCTAGCCATTCTTAATAGTCTTATTTTCATAATGTTTTCAATCCCTCTCTATTCTTAATAAATGTTTTCAATCCTTCTCTATTCTTAATAAATCTATTCGTAATAAATATAGGATAATGTTTTAATTCCCTCTCCATTATTGATAGACCATTTCTTAATATATATATATCTATATATATATATATATATAGAGAGAGAGAGAGAGAGAGGATAAGGTTGAGATGAATCTATCCTAATTTATTGTACATTAGGCTTCTTAAATTAATAAGAAGTCTAGCTTATCCATTCTTAATAATCTTATTTTCATTATGTTTTCAATCCCTTGTTATTCTTAATAAAAATAGGATAATGTTTTACTTCCCTCTCCATTTTTAATAGACCATTTCTTAATATATATAGAATAAGATCTAGATGAATCTATCCTAATTTATTGTACATTAGACTTCTTAAGCTAATAAAAAGTCTAATTTATTCATTAACAATAAAATAAAATTATCAAATCTATTTCAATTCGTAAATATTTCTCTTTTCATACATCCATTTCAACTCTTATATTTTTAATTCCCTAGCTATTCTTCATATTCTTGATTTATTAATACATGATACTGTTTTAATTCCCTCTCCATTCTTAATAATTTCATTTTCATTATGTTGTCAATCCCTCTCCATCCTTAATAAATATGGGATAATGTTTTAATTCTTAATAGATGATTTCTTAATAGAGGATAATGTTTTAATTCTCTCTCCATTCTTAATAATATTATTTTCATTATGTTTTCAATCCCTCTTTATTCCCTCTTTATTCGTAATAGACCATTTTTTAATATAAGATAATGTTTTAATTCCCTCTCCATTTTTAATAGACTATTTATTATTATATATAAGGTAATGTTTTAATTCCCTCTCCATTCTTAATAATCTCATTTTTATTATGTTTTCAATCCCCCTCCATTCTTAATAAATATAGGATAATGTTGAGATAAACCTATCCTAATTTATTGTACATTAGATTTCTTATTAGCTTAAGAAGTCTAGTCTTACAATCTTATTTTCATTATGTTTTCAATCCCTTTCCGTTCTTAATAGAATATTTCTTAAGATAAAGTTGAGATGAATCTATCCTAATTCATGTAAATTAGACTTCTTATTAGATTAAGAAGTTTGGCCTTACATCCTACCTACAATAATTTGTACTATCTTTCGAAGTTGATACCCTACTTCAATATAAGGTAAGGTAGGGTTGAAATGAATTCACACTAGTTGAAGTATGTCTTTCAAAATTGATACCCCTACTTCAATATAAGGTAAGGTTGAAATGAATTCACATTGGTTGAAGTATGTCTTTTGAAATTGGTCTGTTACTTTAATATGAGGGAATTTATACAATTTAGATGAATGCATGGTAATGTATTTTATATTCTTAGGATATCATTTTTGTGTGTAATAATTTGTAATATGTTTATTGAATTCAATAGGATACTTTTTTGTTTATTGAATTCAATATGTTATGTCTTAATATTGAAGTCCATGAATTGAGAGTAACCTATCGTAAGTCCATGAATTGAGTATAACCTTTGAAGTCCATGAAGTAAGTATAACCTTTCATAAGGATAGTTTGTAATGTGTAGCCTTTCCATGAATGGAGTATAACCTTTGAAGTCCATGAATTAAGTATAAACTTTCATAAGGATAGTTTGTAATGTGCATCCTTGCCTATCCGTATTTTTGCTATGCCTTTACTTTTTCTATTTACATAGGCTTTTGGGCGATTATTTCTTATCACGTGACTTATATTTTTTGCAATTAATATATTAATATTAATAATAAAATCATATGCTTGGCATATATATAGGGATTTGTGCGATTCTTTCTTACCCTATGACCTATATTTTATGCTTTTTATTTTATATATTAGTAGTAAAATAAACTATCGTATATCCATTTTAACTCTTTAATTTTCATTCCCTCTATATTCTTAATAAATTTTCAACTCTTTTATTTTCATTCCCTTTCTATTTTTAATAGACTTAGGTAGGGTTGAGATGATTTTTTTCATTCCCTCTCTATT
This sequence comes from Pinus tabuliformis, assembly GCA_031772625.1. NCBI lineage: Eukaryota > Viridiplantae > Streptophyta > Pinopsida > Pinales > Pinaceae > Pinus > Pinus tabuliformis. Next base: position 1,200,510,117 of record CM062818.1, read on the forward strand.
CTTAATAGATTTTAGAACTCTTTTATTTTCATTCCCTTTCTATTCTTAATATACTTAGGGTAGGGTTGAGATGAATTTAGTAATTTCAACTCTTTTATTTTTATTTCCTTTATATTCTTAATAGACTTAGGGTATATTGAGATGAATCTAGTAATTTATTGTACATTAGCCTAGTAAGTTTAGGCTTATATCTTAGGCTACAATAATTTGTAGTATGTTTTTCGAAGTTGATACCTTACTTCAGTCTAGTAATTTATTGTACACTAGTCTAGGAAGTATAGGCTTACATCTTAGGTTACAATAATTTGTAGGATGATTTTGGAAGTTGATACCTTATGTTGAAGTATGTCTTTTGAAGGTGATCTGTTAATTCATTATGAGGTTGGGTTGAGATGAATTTATATGATTTTGATGAATGCATGATATTTTGTGTGGAATAATTTGGAGTATGTATGTTTAATTTTATATGTTACCTCTTAATATTGAAGTCCATGAATTGAGTGTATCCTTCCATAAGGCTAGTTTTTAAGGTGTAACCTTGCCTATGGGTGTTTTTGGTATCTACATAGGGCTTTGTGTTATTTTTCCTTACCATGTGAGCCATGTGACATATGTTTCTTCTGTGTAGTGTAGTTGTGAAACATCTAGATTAGGAACATTGTGAAAATTAAGTGTTCCTAAGGCTCACACTTGAGAATTAGTGAAAGCATTGAATAATTTTATGGCTTCAAGGGTTTTTGATGTTGTGAGTAAAATTTTATGATGAGGTCATGATCCACCACAAAAAACTTAATTGCAAGGTGTAAGATTTGATGAGACCTCTCAAAGTGATTTTGTTCATACCACTTTGGTGATTTCCATCTCATTAGAAGAAAAGTAGCCAAACTATGGACTTTCATGTAACAATTATTTTTCATGGCCATTGTAAGATGAACACTTAATCTTACGAAGTCCAATCCATGCATTATGTTTCAACTATATGATATCCCTCTCCTTGGGGTGCATTACCTCAACATGCTTCCACTTTGTGGTTTTGTTCCACATTAATATACACTTAAGTGTGTGTAAGTTGTAAATGATATCAAATGAATATAACAACAATGTAATACAAATGTTGTTTATAACGCATTATGCACATCAAAATTAGCATTACAATACAATCAAGGAGTTGGCTTTGGTTTGCAAATCATGGAGTAGTGGGTGGTTTTGGTGTTATGCTCTGTAGTCTCCTCCTACACATAACATCACTAATGATTGGCCTTATTTGGTTCATGCCTTTGGAAAAGTGAATCACTTTTAGTATTCGTGGCCCGAATTATTTATGGGAGTAGAAGTAAAAATATCCTCTATGGTTTTTTAATTATTTGGTTCATGCCTTTTGAAAAGTGAATCACTTTTGGTATAGATGGCCCAATGTATTTATGGGAGTAGAGGAAAAATTGTCCTCTATTTCTTTTTAATTAAATTGTTTGGTATAATATTTTTTTTTTTAATTAAATTTCTTTCTATATTCTTGTGTTCCAAACCCCTTTTGTATTGATTACTTAATGAACTATAAAGGGACATAAAAATGGTTTTGTGATACATTGTAAACCCCATCTCTACCCTGCAAGATACATATTCATATTTTCAATGTGCAAGACTTCTTATATTGGTATTCAGTTTACCGTTTTGGAGTGAGGAAGTTCTTTCCTAGACATTTGTATTGAGTACTTAATGAACTATAAAGGGACATAAAAATGGTTTTGTGATACATTGTAAACCCCATCCATGCCTAGTGAGACGAATATTAATATTTGCAATGTGTAAGGCTTCTTAGATTGGTATTTATTTTAACCTTTTGGAGTGAGGAAGTATTCTTCTAGAAATTAACTACCTCGGAAGATGGAAACTAGACATGTTTGGTATACAACCAAAGTTGAAAAATGGTTAGAATGGAAAAAGTTGAAATAATTATTTTTGTTGGCTTGACTTACAGGGATTTGAATCTTGAATCTCATAGTTTACGTAGTACTTCATAACATGATGATCGCTAATTGAACTACCCCGTGGATAGAGTTAAATCATTTTAAAACCTTGAATCTCATAATTTACATAGTAATTTACCTATGAGCAAAATTAAAATAAATTAAAATAAATTTTATCTCATTTTAATATGGAGCTACTAGTGAGATGGGAAGTTCTAAACAATGATCAAGTGAAGTAAAGTAAACAAAAGTTCTTCTCCTTCTTTTTCTTTTTAAATTTGTTTTTTAGGAGATATTTAGGATCAATTTTTGTCCAATGCCAATCAATCAATCAATTTGTTTTCATTTTATCACTGGTTTCAATTTATTTTAATTTATTTATGTTTTAAGAAGTTAGAGCAAACTGTCACTTGCAGGAGATTAGACATTTATTATAAAATAAAACAATAGTACAAAGAAAGGGAAAAGTCCATGACCGATTGTTTTGACACCTCTCTCATAACTTTATTTTATTTTCATAGTAGTGGCTTTAGAAGTTGAAAAAAGCTACAGTACACCACCACTAAATTAAATACACCTACTTCTATACTGGGTCTTTCTTACTTCTGTAATCAATTTAAAACTTTATTTACCTTTCATAATTAATTTAAAACTTTATTTACATTTCATAGATATGGAAACATTGAAGATTCTCTCAAAAAATTAAAGCTTTATCTTTCTCGCAATTTTATCTTCCATTCGAGAGTTCGATGAATAGAGTATTTACCTAGAAGTATTTTGATCGCGAAATATTTTTGGGTATCTGTAAGCGGGCATTAGTGAAAAAAAATGAGCATTGCCTGTGTAGCTAAAAGGCATGCATTGAGAAGGAAAACAAAATATCTTTATGGATTACTAGGACCCACTTCCAATTTTAAATGGATTTTCACTACAACCATTGATAATACCCACAAGTTGGTGTTCAGTTTCGGAGATGGATTCTGTGGAATTTTGTAGAATTTTTTTACAAATCAGCTAGATCTAATACCATGTAGAACTTTTTCTACAAATCAGCTAGTTTTGATACCATGTAGAAATTTCCCACCTGTAGATCACCTGGTAATGCAATGTACTAAAGCAAAACACTTGATCTACTTCTACAAACAATTTAGTAGAAGCGAACATGAGAAACATCAATAAGAACACATATAACTGATAAGAAGGAATCAATCACACATGACACAAAAGAATTTACCTGGGGAAATCACCTGCCTAAAACCCCATCTCTATATTATCATACAAGTGGAAATATAGTCTGGATTACACAAAGCCTTAGCTCGGAAGTTATCTAGCTCTCAGTGCAATCCCTTTGCTACTCATAGACAGTCAAAGGCTTCTCACAAACCTTCTCCTCTGCCCTCCAAGCCTCCTATTTCTATGCACAGTTTTTCCTGGGTCCTCCAGCTGCAACCTATGTGATTCTCACCTCACACACAACACTGACCTCTGAAATAACTACACAAACCTGAAGGAGATAAATCCTCATCATGGATGAGCTTCCTTTATAGGAAAAATATTTATCCAACTAATAGTACACTGTCCCTTCTCTGATCTCAATAGGGTCTCTGACAGAACTAACATGCATCAGTTATCCATGAGTGAATACACAGTTATCTGAAAATAATAGTTGTTACATGCATGCAAGCATCAACAAACTATATCTCATTAATTTAACAACTTGTTAAATTAATCTAACTGAACTTGACTAAGTTAAACTAAGTCAACTGATCCTCTCAATATAGAACTCATCCTTAATTCCTCAATCAGTGGAGCAAATCAAGGACATATTCCCCAATCAGTGGAGAAATAATTGCATGTTCTCACAAAGACTTCAAGTTTGCTTTTCCTTAATTAATTAACTCATGGATAATTAATTAATTAATATTCCAAACTGTTGGTAAGACCAAATTCGAATTTACTTCCTATAGATAGACCAAGGATTGCTAAAAATAGGAAGGGACCCAGAAATGCTATTTTTAGAAGTTTTTAATTTTAGCAGTTTCACCTCTCACCCAAGGTGGCCAAAATGTTCATTGGCCAAATTGCTATTTTTAGACATGCTATTTTTAGCAAATCTATTTTTAGCACTTTCTAAATTTAGCATTTCTTGTTGCACATTTTTCAACACTCCCTCTCAAAAAGAAAGGCTTCCTCTCCAACCCGATCCTGTAACTCTAAAATGTTCTGCATGCAACACATCTACCCAATCCGATTGTTCCTGAAACTCTCGGAACAAAAACACTCCCAACTGACCTCTCTGTTGGGCTAGAAACATACTTTGATGCTGAAGCTCTACCTACTACTGAGAAGTGCTCCCTCTCTGACCTTTGTGCTACTACAACATCTCCATGCATCTCGCACCATTGCACACCTCTCTGTGCCACCTAGCACTATGCAACACACTTGTGCCTCTCGCATTGCTACAACCTGCATACTATGCGCTGTCCTGGGATTCCCTGCAGTGTAGCTCTCTCTACCACTCCATCTGTATCTGTATCTACCCAATCATTCAGTTCATGCTACTCCACATCGGGGCTCCCATAGCAAGGTCTCATCCAAGAGGTTGGGTACCTCAAGGATCCTGCCCCTCCTCCTTGGGACGATCACTCCACATTGCCCCACTTCCTACCTAGAGGTATGGCTGCATGTGATCCCTCTAGCCACATGGCTCAAAGTTCCTCCCTACTGGAGGTCTCTGCATGAGTGGATGCCTCCATTATGTCTCCTCTCGATTTCTCCAGTTGTGGCTGCTCCACAACTTCCTGAAGTTGCTTCACCAATCGTGGCTCCTCCACAATTGTTTGAGACTTCTTCTGGCGCTACATGTTGAGAGGTAATTTACCCTCCCTCTCAACCACCAAGTATCTAACCTTTGCCTTGCTCCTCAAGGGTTTGCATGCATCTTGTAGCTCAAGTGCATACAGGTTCTTGGCTAGCACACCAATCTATTTCCACTTTCCCGCCATCACGAAATTTTCTAGAAAAAGAGCTGATTTTAAATCAGCGATATCTCCCTCATCCGAACTCCGATTCAGCCGATTTTTTTATTTTTTTTGGGTATTTTTCTACAAGGAATCCAAATCTACTATTTATTTCTGAAAATTTTGTACAAAATTTTCAGATCTTCTCTACAAACTCTCAGCCCAAAACTCAAAACTTTGAAATCTCCTCTTAGTATATTGTTCTCTCCTTAATCACTTGTGTTATGATACCATGTAGAATTTTGTAGAATTTTTCTACAAATCAACTAGCTCTGATACCATGTAGAACTTTTTCTACTAATCAGCTAGCTCCAATACCATGTAGAAATTTCCCACCTGTAGATCACCTGGTAATGCAATGTACTAAAGCAAAACACTTGATCTACTTCTACAAAAAAATTAGCGGAAGCTTAAGCAAACATGAGAAACATCAATAAGAACACATATAACTGATAAGAAGGAATCAATCACACATAACACAGAAGAATTTACCCGAGGAAAGCACTTGCCTAAAACCCCATCTCTGTATTATCATGCAAGTGGAAATATTGTCTGGATTACACAAAGCCTTAGCTCGGAAGCTATCCAGCTCTCAGTACAATCCCTCTGTTGCTCATAGATAGTCAAAGGCTTCTCACAAGCCTTCTCCTCTACCCTCCAAGCCTCCTATTTCTATGCACAGTTTTTCCCGGGTCCTCCAGCTGCAACATGTGTGATTCTCACCTCACACACATCACTGGCCTCTGAAATAATTGCACAAACCTGAAGGAGATAAATCCTCATCATGGATGAGCTTCCTTTATAGGAAAAATATTCATCCAACTGATAGTACACTGTCCCTTCTCTGATCTCAACTGGGTCTCTAACAAAACTGACATGCATCAATTATCCATGAGTGAATACACAGTTATCTGAAAATAATAGTTTTCACATGCATGCAAGCATCAACAAACTATATCTCATTAATTTAACAACTTGTTAAATTAATCTAACTGAACTTCACTAAGTTAAACTAAGTCAACTGATCCTTTCAATATAGAACTCATCCTTAATTCCTCAATCAGTGGAGCAAATCAAGGACACATTCGCCAATCAATGGAGAAATAATTGCATGTTCTCACAAAGACTTCAAGTTTGCTTTTCCTTAACTAATTAACTCATGGAGAATTAATTAATTAATATTCCAAACTACTGGTAAGACCAAATTCGAATTTACTTCCTATAGATAGACTAGGGACTGCTAAAAATAAGAAGGGACCCAGAAATTCTATTTTTAGAAGTTTTTATTTTTAGCAGTTTCACCTCTCACCCAAGGTGGCCAAACTGCTATTTTTAGACATGCTATTTTTAGCAGATCTATTTTTAACACTTTCTAAATTTAGCATTTCTTGTTGCACATTTTTCAACACTCCCTCTCAACAAGAAAGGCTTCCTCTCGAACCCGACCTTGTAACTCTGAAATGTTTTGCATGCAATACATCTATCCGGTTTGATTGTTCATGAAACTCTCAGAACAAAAACACTCCCAACTGACCTCTCTGTTGGGCTAGAAACATACTTTGATGCTGAAAATCTACCTGCTACTGACAAGTTCTCCCTCTCTGACCTCTGCGCTACTACAAAATCTCCATGCATCTTGTACCATTACACACCTCTCTGTGTCACCTAGCATTATGCAACACACTTGTGCCTCTCGCATTGCTGCAACCTGCATGTTATGCATTGTCTTGGGATTCCCTACACTGTAGCTCTCTCTGCCGCTTCATTTGTATCTGTCTCTACCCAATCAGTCAGTTCCTGCTACTCCACATTGGGGCTCCCGTAGCAAGGTCTCATCCAAGATGTTGGGTACCTCAAGGATCCTGCCCCTCCTCCTTGGGACGATCACTCCACATCACCCCACCTCCTACCTAGAGGTATGGCTGCATGTGATCCCTCTGGCCACCTGGCTCGAAGTTTCCCCCTACTGGAGGTCTCTGCATGAGTGGATGCCTCCACTATGTCTCCTCTCGGCTTCCCCAGTTGTGGCTACTCCACAACCTCCTGAAGCTGCTTCACCAATCGTGGCTCCTCCACAATTGTTTGAGACTTCTTCTGGTGCTGCATGTTGAGAGGTAATTTACCCTCCCTCTCAACCACCAAGTATCTAACCTTTGCCTTGCTCCTCAAGGCTTTGCATGCATCTTGTAGCTCAAGTGCATACAAGTTCTTGGCTAGCACACCAATCTATTTCCACTTTCCCGCCGTTACAAAATTTTCTAGAAAAAGAGATGATTTTAAATTAGCGATATCTCCCTCATCCGAAATCCGATTCAGCCAATTTTTTTTGTTTCTTTTTAATTTATTTATTTATTTATTTTTTATTTTTATTTTTTTTAATTTTTAATTTTTAATTTTTTAATTTTGGGTATTTTTCCGCAAGGAATCCAAATCTGCTATTTATTTCTGAAAATTTTGTACAGAAATTTTCAGATCTTCTCTACAAACTCTCGACCCAAAACTCAAAACTTTGAAATCTCCTCTCAGTATACTGTTCTCTCCTCGATCACCTGTGCTCTAATACCATGTAGAAATTTCTCACCTGTAGATCACCTGGTAATGCAATGTACTAAAGAAAAACACTTGATCTACTTCTACAAATAATTTAGCGGAAGCCTAATCGAACATGAGAAACATCAATAAGAACACATATAACTGATAAGAAGGAATCAATCACACATAACACAGAAGAATTTACCCAGGGAAAGCACCTGCGTAAAACCCCATCTCTGTATTATTATACAAATGGAAATATAGTCCGGATTACACAAAGCCTTAGCTTGAAAGCTATCCAGCTCTCAGTACAATCCCTCTGTTGCTCATAGACAGTCAAAGGCTTCTCACAAACCTTCTCCTCTGCCCTCCAAGCCTCCTATTTCTATGCACAGTTTTTCCTGTGTCCTCTAGCTGCAACTTGTGTGATTCTCACCTCACACACAACACTGACCTCTGAAATAACTGCACAAACCTAAAGAAGATAAATCCTCATCATGGATGAGCTTCCTTTATAGGAAAAATATTCATCCAATTGATAGTACATTGTCCCTTCTCTGATCTGAACTGGGTCTCTGACAGAACTGACATGCGTCAGTTATCCATGAGTGAATACACAGTTATCTGAAAATAATAGTTGTCACATGCATGCAAGCATCAACAAACTATATCTCATTAATTTAACAACTTATTAAATTAATCTAACTGAACTTGACTAAGTTAAACTAAGTCAACTGATCCTCTCAATATAGAACTCATCTTTAATTCCTCAATCAGTGGAGCAAATCAAGGACACATTCGCCAATCAGTGGAGAAATAATTGCATGTTCTCACAAAGACTTCAAGTTTTCTTTTCCTTAACTAATTAACTCATGGAGAATTAATTAATTAAATTCAAAACTACTAGTAAGACAAAATTCGAATTTACTTCCTATAGATAGACCAGGGACTGCTAAAAATAGGAAGGGACCGATAAATGCTATTTTTAGAAGTTTTTATTTTTAGTAGTTTCACCTCTCACCCAAGGTGGTCAAAATGCTCATTGGCCAAACTGCTATTTTTAGACATGCTATTTTTAGCAGATCTATTTATAGCACTTTCTGAATTTAGCATTTCTTGTTGCGCATTTTTCAACAGATTCCAAGGTGTGCTGGCTTGCCCTCCCTTGGGCTCCTGGCAACGTTCAAAATTGAACCCTTCCCAACCCTTCCTTGGGCTCCTGGCAACGTTCAAAATTGAACCCTTCCCAACCCTTCCTTGGGCTCCTGGCAACGTTCAAAATTGAACCCTTCCTTGGGCTCCTGACCCTTCCTAGAAGGGCTAAAAAGAAAAATTACATTTCGAACAAAAATTAAAATATCAAAATCATTCGCCAATTACAAAGGTTAGATTAAATTTCTATATGTAAAAAGAAGGGAAATATTTTTAATAACCTATAAATATTTTTTTAAGTTTGCGAACATTTCGAGTCTAGACCAATGCATAAATCACTCTGACTAGTGGCAGTTTCGTAGAAAAGACTAGTCAAAGTCCATATGACCTAATACTATTTAATAGTTATGTCATGATTTGGGGACATTTCCCTAAGGCCCCCAACTTGCGCCAACATGATCTAACTTGCAACGATAAGACATGCAACAGTCATGGTAATATTACACCTAGCACAGGGCGACAAAGCACATTGAATACCCATTCAACAACTTTGTGTGTGCTCTTGCTCCTCCCCGATTATCCTTGAGTGCTCTTTCCCTGCATCAATTTTTTTCCATTTTCATTTGAATAGAAACCCATCATCCACAGAAGGAAAGTTGTCATTTGATGCTATACTATAAGGTATTTGATCCAGGTGGATATTGGTGGCCACCTGCCAGGTCCACCTGGACCCCCACCATTGTCTTTCTCAGCATTTTCAGTTTCCTTAATTGTAGCACAGTTTACTATTTTTAGCAGTTTTTCGGGTCCTAAACTTCCGGAGCCGTTTTGAGGCCCTAAACGACGTTTTTTTGGAATTCTGGGGCGACCGAGCCCTATGTTGCCTCCCAAAGTGGGAGTACTCGGATAGATCTTTCTAACGAGCTATCGTACGCGTCAAACGGAGATCGTATGCCAAAGTTACGACCCCGGGAAATTGATGTACCAATTTACCCAAACGGGGCCCACAATTTGGCGTTTCATCTTCTAGGGTTAGGTTTCGGTATGTGAAGGGTTTTCCATTGTTTCTCAACAATAAATAGGCCTTCGAGCCTCATTGTAATACAGTTCAGAACAGTTCAGAGGCATGTAGCCATCACATCTCTTCTCAGAGATAAGCTACCATCGCCCTAGCTAGTTTATTGCCATTTCTGTTTGTAAGCATATGTCAGTATTTTCCATTAATGAAATGAAGTATTATTTCCGCTGCATCTTTGTGTATATGGTTATCTCTGTAATTTGTTGCGTTCCTGCTTAAATCTGGATCAGTGGTATCAGAGCGGTCTGCTTTTTCTCTGTTTTTCTTTGCATGTCCCCAACAAGGTCGGGATATAAGGAGTTAGGGCTTGAACTGGTTGAACCTTTGCAAGACCAGCCTCGCAAATCCCGACGGCCTCCCATGGCGGACGAGAAGAAAGACGAGGGGGCAGGAGATCCCATCAAAATCTTGCTCGAAGAAGCGCTCGAGCGACAACGGAACGCGATGATGGACAACTTTGCGCAGATCCTTCAGCGGCTACCCAGAAGCGGCGCATCGGCTTCCAGCAGCTCCTCTGGAAACGCCACACCCTTTAAGGTACAAGTTAATTTTGAAATCCCCATATTCGAGGGTCAGATAGACGCCGATGCCGTAGATAAATGGTTAAATCTGCTAGAGGGTTATTTTTCTGTTCATGAATTTTCGAGTCGGGAAAAGATTGTTTTTGCTCTTCTCAAAGCAGCCCCCCACGTCAAGGACTGGTGGGAAACCTACTGCGAGCAGAAGGATGAAAGTACTGGCTCACTATTTTCAGCCGCACCCACCTGGGATTCGTTCCGGGATGCCATCAAGGAGCAGTACTACCCTGTCGGAAGCTATGAGGATGAATACATAAAGTGGACCACGCTGCGGCAGGGAAGGGACCAAGATGTGCCGGAGTTCACCAATCTTTTCCATACCCTTCGCACAAAGTTGGGTATCAAGGATTCGGAGCAACATTTGATACTCAAATACCGTGGCTGCCTGCACAAGTACATCCAGGAAGAAATACAGTTCCTAAACATCCCCTCGCTCGGCGCAGCATACCGGTATGCCGTCAAAGTCGAGCAGAAGTTTAAACAAAAGAAGCGAGACTTTGGATCTGCGAATCCAAAGCAGGGGAAAGGTGCCCCTAAACCACAGAACAAAGGACAAAGCCAAGGCGGGACAGCCCAAGACAACCAGCTGAAGCTGCAAGCAAAGAGCAACGCCGCGAAGCCGAGAAAGGACACTGGAAAATGGTGCGAGTTCCATAAGAGCTCCACTCACAACACAAGTGAGTGTCGGGCCAAACAGTCACTGGTGGCTGAGCTAAAGGTTTCAGAATCAGATGCATGTTCCGACTCTGAGTCAGAACCCGATAAGGGGTATGAAAAAGGGAAGCAGATCATTGATGCGGATCCCAGCGCCACTGTTGCTACCGCAAAGATCCAGAAAAATGAACCCGAAGATCCAGAGGAGGAGGAGCGTCTCTTCCACTCCCAGATGTGGGTCAAGGGCTCCCCGATACAGTTCATTGTTGATAGCGGGAGTCAAAAGAACCTCATTTCGGCAGAGGTCGTGAAGCGGTTGGGCTTACCGACCACAGCACATCCACAACCATACACCATTGGGTGGCTTTACCAAGGGCGAGATCTTCGCGTGAGCCAGCAGTGTCGCCTTCCATACAACATCAAGCCCTTCACGGATGAGGTATTGTGTGACATTGCTCCCCTTGAAGTTTGTGATGTATTACTAGGACAACCATACTTGTGGAAGCGACATGCTGTGTATGAATCAAGGCCCCGTGCTGTTATTATTACATTGGGAAATAAGTTGTTCAGGATACCAGAGGTACCACCACCTGCCGCCATCTCTTTGATTACTGCAAAACAATGCAGTAAGATCATTTCCAAAACCAGGAAATTTGTTTTCCTGATGATACGCCCTCAAGGGAAGAAGAAGACAGTGGCCGCGGCCTCCAAACGAGGTCCCTCTGCACGGCAGCTACAAATGGACAAGATTGTGGAGGAGTACAAAGACATCTTCACCTCCCCGGCAGGGGTTCCTCTGCACTGTCAAGTCAAGCACTCCATTGATCTGACCCCAGGTGCGCCGCTACCCAATGGACCAATTTATCGGCGCTCCGTTCTGGAGAACAATGAAATCAAGAGGCAGATTCAGGAGCTCCTACAGAAAGGTCACATCCGTCCGAGTTCTTCGCCCTGTGGGAGCCCGATAGTGTTGGTACAGAAGAAGGATGGGACGTGGAGACTCTGTATTGACTATCGGGCGCTGAACAAGATCACTGTCCGTAATAGGTACCCGATCCCGCGGATTGATGACCTCCTAGACCAACTAAAGGGGGCGAAATATTTCAGCAAGATCGATCTGAAGTCAGGATATCACCAGGTACCAATTGAACCCTCAGATGTGTGGAAGACTGCCTTCAAATCCAAGGAGGGCCTCTTCGAATGGTTGGTCATGCCTTTCGGATTGACGAATGCTCCTGCAACCTTTATGAGGCTAATGGATGACATCTTGCGGCCATTCACCAACTCCTTTGTAGTAGTATACTTGGATGACATTCTGATCTTCAGCCAGAGTTGGGAAGAGCACCTCCACCACATCCGACAGGTTCTCCAAACACTGCGGCAACACAAGCTATGTGCCAATTTGGAGAAATGCACTTTTGGCATGACCGAGGTCCAGTATCTGGGATACATCATTGATGAACAGGGGGTGCATGTCGATCCAGCCAAGGTCCAAGTCATTCGGGATTGGCCCTCTCCAACCACTCTAACAGAGCTCCGCAGCTTTCTAGGTCTTGCCAACTTCTACCGCAGGTTTGTGTTGGGATTTTCTCATATTTCTTGGCCCTTGAGTCAAGTCACCAAGGGCGGGGCGAAAGCAAAATTCTTTTGGTCTGAATCTCAACAGAAGGCATTCAGGGAGTTGAAGGATCGCCTCTGCACGGCACCAGTGCTCGCGTTACCAGATTTACAACAACCATTTGAGGTCGAGACAGATGCCTCTGACTATGCTATTGGGGCAGTCCTTACTCAACATGGACATCCAGTGGCATATCACAGTGAAACACTTTCAGACACAGTCCGGAAGTACCCCACTTATGATAAAGAGATGTATTCCATTGTACAGGCCTGCCGACAATGGAAGCATTACATTTTGGGGAAGGAAACGGTCATCCACACAGACCACCGACCTCTGCAATTCATACAGACCCAAGGGAAATTGCAGAATGATCGCCATCAGAAGTGGTCTACATACCTGCAACAGTTTCACTTGAATATCAAGTATAAAAAGGGCAGCACCAATAATGTTGCAGATTGCCTCAGTCGACCACCGATCATGGCGCTAACCACCGTGCTCAACTCTTGCGGGCACGAGACTTCTGATTGGCCACTTCTCTACAAAAGCGACCCAGAATTCGGCCACACATACCAGACACTCTTGGAGGGTCGGCAGGTTGCAGATTTTCACCTCCAGGATGCCCTATTATGCCACCTCGGTCACCTTTGTGTTCCTTCAAGCGAGCGTGCCAAGATGATTTGGGAAGCACACTACAGTCGGGCTGCTGGGCATTTCGGGGTCGAGAAAACAGTGGCAGTACTGCAAAACTATTTCTATTGGCCGAATCTTCGACAGGATGTTGGGAAGTACATCCGATCATGTACTGCCTGTGCCATTGCCAAACCGACCATTAAGAAGCAAGGCCTCTATACCCCGTTGCCTACCCCTAGTCGACCTTGGGAATCCATCTCCATGGATTACATGTCAGGCCTTCCTTCCACTAAGCATGGAAATGACTGTGTTTTTGTGGTCGTCGACAGGTTCTCAAAGATGGCCATTATGATGGCCTGCAAGAAGAATATCACAGCAGAAGCCACTGCTAAACTCTTCTTTGAACGAGTGTGGGTGCACTTTGGGATCCCACAGTCTATCATCTCAGATCGGGACAGTCGGTTTCTCAGCACATTTTGGTCCAGTCTCTGGTCAATGCTGGACACCAAACTCACGAAGTCCACAGCCTTCCATCCTCAAACTGATGGCCAGACAGAGGTTGTCAACAGGATGATTGTGCACATTCTGCGCATGTATAACTCAAAGCATCCACGCACATGGGACGAGAGCCTCCCCTATGTTCAGCACAGCTACAACCGAGCTCTTCACAGCTCCACTGGCCATAGCCCTTTTCAGGTGGGTTTAGGATTCCAGCCACTATGCCCCATTGATGTGGCCATGCCACTTGCAGCTACTCACATGAATTCAGCTCATGTCCAGTCCGAAACAGATAAGGCCACCAGCTTCATTGAGCGCATCCAACATATTCGCCAGCAGGTCCATGACATTCTTGAGAAATCAAATGCCAAGTACAAGCAGCGACATGATCAACACCGGGTGCCACACAAGTTTCAGGTGGGCGACAAAGTCTGGTTGCATTTGCAAAAGGAACGCCTTACTGGAGCCTATCGGAAATTGAGACCACTTCGATATGGTCCTTACACCATTACTAAGGCTATGGGAGACAATGCATTTGAGCTCAGCATTCCCCCATTCCTTGGCCTGCACCCAGTGTTCAATGTGGACCGCCTTCGGCCATACTTTCCACCATTGCTAGACACATCCGACATTGCAGAACAGCTCAAACCCACAGAATTAAATCCAGATTGCATGGAACAAGCTGCAACTGATCGGATCATGGACACACAGATCAAGAACACTCGCCAACAGCATATCCAACTGTATCGAGTTGTCAAAGCAGGCCAACTCCTTCAGCAGGGCAAGTGGCTCACCAGGGAACAAGTTCAGCAGAGGTTTCCTCATCTCATGGAGGAGCTCAACGCAATGGGGACCATTGCTTCCTAAGGGGGGAGGAATGATCCAGGTGGATATTGGTGGCCACCTGCCAGGTCCACCTGGACCCCCACCATTGTCTTTCTCAGCATTTTCAGTTTCCTTAATTGTAGCACAGTTTACTATTTTTAGCAGTTTTTCGGGTCCTGAACTTCCGGAGCCGTTTTGAGGCCCTAAACGACGTTTTTTTGGAATTCTGGGGCGACCGAGCCCTATGTTGCCTCCCAAAGTGGTAGTACTCGGATAGATCTTTCTAACGAGCTATCGTACGCGTCAAACGGAGATCGTATGCCAAAGTTACGACCCCGGGAAATTGATGTACCAATTTACCCAAACGGGGCCCACAATTTGGCGTTTCATCTTCTAGGGTTAGGTTTCGGTATGTGAAGGGTTTTCCATTGTTTCTCAACAATAAATAGGCCTTCGAGCCTCATTGTAATACAGTTCAGAACAGTTCAGAGGCATGTAGCCATCACATCTCTTCTCAGAGATAAGCTACCATCGCCCTAGCTAGTTTATTGCCATTTCTGTTTGTAAGCATATGTCAGTATTTTCCATTAATGAAATGAAGTATTATTTCCGCTGCATCTTTGTGTATATGGTTATCTCTGTAATTTGTTGCGTTCCTGTTTAAATCTGGATCAGTGGTATCAGAGCGGTCTGCTTTTTCTCTGTTTTTCTTTGCATGTCCCCAACAAGGTCGGGATATAAGGAGTTAGGGCTTGAACTGGTTGAACCTTTGCAAGACCAGCCTCGCAAATCCCGACGGCCTCCCATGGCGGACGAGAAGAAAGACGAGGGGGCAGGAGATCCCATCAAAATCTTGCTCGAAGAAGCGCTCGAGCGACAACGGAACGCGATGATGGACAGCTTTGCGCAGATCCTTCAGCGGCTACCCAGAAGCGGCGCATCGGCTTCCAGCAGCTCCTCTGGAAACGCCACACCCTTTAAGGTACAAGTTAATTTTGAAATCCCCATATTCGAGGGTCAGATAGACGCCGATGCCGTAGATAAATGGTTAAATCTGCTAGAGGGTTATTTTTCTGTTCATGAATTTTCGAGTCGGGAAAAGATTGTTTTTGCTCTTCTCAAAGCAGCCCCCCACGTCAAGGACTGGTGGGAAACCTACTGCGAGCAGAAGGATGAAAGTACTGGCTCACTATTTTCAGCCGCACCCACCTGGGATTCGTTCCGGGATGCCATCAAGGAGCAGTACTACCCTGTCGGAAGCTATGAGGATGAATACATAAAGTGGACCACGCTGCGGCAGGGAAGGGACCAAGATGTGCCGGAGTTCACCAATCTTTTCCATACCCTTCGCACAAAGTTGGGTATCAAGGATTCGGAGCAACATTTGATACTCAAATACCGTGGCTGCCTGCACAAGTACATCCAGGAAGAAATACAGTTCCTAAACATCCCCTCGCTCGGCGCAGCATACCGGTATGCCGTCAAAGTCGAGCAGAAGTTTAAACAAAAGAAGCGAGACTTTGGATCTGCGAATCCAAAGCAGGGGAAAGGTGCCCCTAAACCACAGAACAAAGGACAAAGCCAAGGCGGGACAGCCCAAGACAACCAGCTGAAGCTGCAAGCAAAGAGCAACGCCGCGAAGCCGAGAAAGGACACTGGAAAATGGTGCGAGTTCCATAAGAGCTCCACTCACAACACAAGTGAGTGTCGGGCCAAACAGTCACTGGTGGCTGAGCTAAAGGTTTCAGAATCAGATGCATGTTCCGACTCTGAGTCAGAACCCGATAAGGGGTATGAAAAAGGGAAGCAGATCATTGATGCGGATCCCAGCGCCACTGTTGCTACCGCAAAGATCCAGAAAAATGAACCCGAAGATCCAGAGGAGGAGGAGCGTCTCTTCCACTCCCAGATGTGGGTCAAGGGCTCCCCGATACAGTTCATTGTTGATAGCGGGAGTCAAAAGAACCTCATTTCGGCAGAGGTCGTGAAGCGGTTGGGCTTACCGACCACAGCACATCCACAACCATACACCATTGGGTGGCTTTACCAAGGGCGAGATCTTCGCGTGAGCCAGCAGTGTCGCCTTCCATACAACATCAAGCCCTTCACGGATGAGGTATTGTGTGACATTGCTCCCCTTGAAGTTTGTGATGTATTACTAGGACAACCATACTTGTGGAAGCGACATGCTGTGTATGAATCAAGGCCCCGTGCTGTTATTATTACATTGGGAAATAAGTTGTTCAGGATACCAGAGGTACCACCACCTGCCGCCATCTCTTTGATTACTGCAAAACAATGCAGTAAGATCATTTCCAAAACCAGGAAATTTGTTTTCCTGATGATACGCCCTCAAGGGAAGAAGAAGACAGTGGCCGCGGCCTCCAAACGAGGTCCCTCTGCACGGCAGCTACAAATGGACAAGATTGTGGAGGAGTACAAAGACATCTTCACCTCCCCGGCAGGGGTTCCTCTGCACTGTCAAGTCAAGCACTCCATTGATCTGACCCCAGGTGCGCCGCTACCCAATGGACCAATTTATCGGCGCTCCGTTCTGGAGAACAATGAAATCAAGAGGCAGATTCAGGAGCTCCTACAGAAAGGTCACATCCGTCCGAGTTCTTCGCCCTGTGGGAGCCCGATAGTGTTGGTACAGAAGAAGGATGGGACGTGGAGACTCTGTATTGACTATCGGGCGCTGAACAAGATCACTGTCCGTAATAGGTACCCGATCCCGCGGATTGATGACCTCCTAGACCAACTAAAGGGGGCGAAATATTTCAGCAAGATCGATCTGAAGTCAGGATATCACCAGGTACCAATTGAACCCTCAGATGTGTGGAAGACTGCCTTCAAATCCAAGGAGGGCCTCTTCGAATGGTTGGTCATGCCTTTCGGATTGACGAATGCTCCTGCAACCTTTATGAGGCTAATGGATGACATCTTGCGGCCATTCACCAACTCCTTTGTAGTAGTATACTTGGATGACATTCTGATCTTCAGCCAGAGTTGGGAAGAGCACCTCCACCACATCCGACAGGTTCTCCAAACACTGCGGCAACACAAGCTATGTGCCAATTTGGAGAAATGCACTTTTGGCATGACCGAGGTCCAGTATCTGGGATACATCATTGATGAACAGGGGGTGCATGTCGATCCAGCCAAGGTCCAAGTCATTCGGGATTGGCCCTCTCCAACCACTCTAACAGAGCTCCGCAGCTTTCTAGGTCTTGCCAACTTCTACCGCAGGTTTGTGTTGGGATTTTCTCATATTTCTTGGCCCTTGAGTCAAGTCACCAAGGGCGGGGCGAAAGCAAAATTCTTTTGGTCTGAATCTCAACAGAAGGCATTCAGGGAGTTGAAGGATCGCCTCTGCACGGCACCAGTGCTCGCGTTACCAGATTTACAACAACCATTTGAGGTCGAGACAGATGCCTCTGACTATGCTATTGGGGCAGTCCTTACTCAACATGGACATCCAGTGGCATATCACAGTGAAACACTTTCAGACACAGTCCGGAAGTACCCCACTTATGATAAAGAGATGTATTCCATTGTACAGGCCTGCCGACAATGGAAGCATTACATTTTGGGGAAGGAAACGGTCATCCACACAGACCACCGACCTCTGCAATTCATACAGACCCAAGGGAAATTGCAGAATGATCGCCATCAGAAGTGGTCTACATACCTGCAACAGTTTCACTTGAATATCAAGTATAAAAAGGGCAGCACCAATAATGTTGCAGATTGCCTCAGTCGACCACCGATCATGGCGCTAACCACCGTGCTCAACTCTTGCGGGCACGAGACTTCTGATTGGCCACTTCTCTACAAAAGCGACCCAGAATTCGGCCACACATACCAGACACTCTTGGAGGGTCGGCAGGTTGCAGATTTTCACCTCCAGGATGCCCTATTATGCCACCTCGGTCACCTTTGTGTTCCTTCAAGCGAGCGTGCCAAGATGATTTGGGAAGCACACTACAGTCGGGCTGCTGGGCATTTCGGGGTCGAGAAAACAGTGGCAGTACTGCAAAACTATTTCTATTGGCCGAATCTTCGACAGGATGTTGGGAAGTACATCCGATCATGTACTGCCTGTGCCATTGCCAAACCGACCATTAAGAAGCAAGGCCTCTATACCCCGTTGCCTACCCCTAGTCGACCTTGGGAATCCATCTCCATGGATTACATGTCAGGCCTTCCTTCCACTAAGCATGGAAATGACTGTGTTTTTGTGGTCGTCGACAGGTTCTCAAAGATGGCCATTATGATGGCCTGCAAGAAGAATATCACAGCAGAAGCCACTGCTAAACTCTTCTTTGAACGAGTGTGGGTGCACTTTGGGATCCCACAGTCTATCATCTCAGATCGGGACAGTCGGTTTCTCAGCACATTTTGGTCCAGTCTCTGGTCAATGCTGGACACCAAACTCACGAAGTCCACAGCCTTCCATCCTCAAACTGATGGCCAGACAGAGGTTGTCAACAGGATGATTGTGCACATTCTGCGCATGTATAACTCAAAGCATCCACGCACATGGGACGAGAGCCTCCCCTATGTTCAGCACAGCTACAACCGAGCTCTTCACAGCTCCACTGGCCATAGCCCTTTTCAGGTGGGTTTAGGATTCCAGCCACTATGCCCCATTGATGTGGCCATGCCACTTGCAGCTACTCACATGAATTCAGCTCATGTCCAGTCCGAAACAGATAAGGCCACCAGCTTCATTGAGCGCATCCAACATATTCGCCAGCAGGTCCATGACATTCTTGAGAAATCAAATGCCAAGTACAAGCAGCGACATGATCAACACCGGGTGCCACACAAGTTTCAGGTGGGCGACAAAGTCTGGTTGCATTTGCAAAAGGAACGCCTTACTGGAGCCTATCGGAAATTGAGACCACTTCGATATGGTCCTTACACCATTACTAAGGCTATGGGAGACAATGCATTTGAGCTCAGCATTCCCCCATTCCTTGGCCTGCACCCAGTGTTCAATGTGGACCGCCTTCGGCCATACTTTCCACCATTGCTAGACACATCCGACATTGCAGAACAGCTCAAACCCACAGAATTAAATCCAGATTGCATGGAACAAGCTGCAACTGATCGGATCATGGACACACAGATCAAGAACACTCGCCAACAGCATATCCAACTGTATCGAGTTGTCAAAGCAGGCCAACTCCTTCAGCAGGGCAAGTGGCTCACCAGGGAACAAGTTCAGCAGAGGTTTCCTCATCTCATGGAGGAGCTCAACGCAATGGGGACCATTGCTTCCTAAGGGGGGAGGAATGATCCAGGTGGATATTGGTGGCCACCTGCCAGGTCCACCTGGACCCCCACCATTGTCTTTCTCAGCATTTTCAGTTTCCTTAATTGTAGCACAGTTTACTATTTTTAGCAGTTTTTCGGGTCCTGAACTTCCGGAGCCGTTTTGAGGCCCTAAACGACGTTTTTTGGAATTCTGGGGCGACCGAGCCCTATGTTGCCTCCCAAAGTGGGAGTACTCGGATAGATCTTTCTAACGAGCTATCGTACGCGTCAAACGGAGATCGTATGCCAAAGTTACGACCCCGGGAAATTGATGTACCAATTTACCCAAACGGGGCCCACAATTTGGCGTTTCATCTTCTAGGGTTAGGTTTCGGTATGTGAAGGGTTTTCCATTGTTTCTCAACAATAAATAGGCCTTCGAGCCTCATTGTAATACAGTTCAGAACAGTTCAGAGGCATGTAGCCATCACATCTCTTCTCAGAGATAAGCTACCATCGCCCTAGCTAGTTTATTGCCATTTCTGTTTGTAAGCATATGTCAGTATTTTCCATTAATGAAATGAAGTATTATTTCCGCTGCATCTTTGTGTATATGGTTATCTCTGTAATTTGTTGCGTTCCTGCTTAAATCTGGATCAGTATTCTTCATTATACCCTCATATCTTCACTAGAATTTGGTTTTTCATTTTATGGATGCAACACTCCTTGAAGTAATGGCAGCCTTTGTGGTCACACAATGTATCCCGGGCACCATAGAATCTACACCCCAGGAAATCAACATTGTGGATAGATACCTTGAATGCAAATGCTTGCCATATCCTTCCATCCTAGGTATGGGTGTTGGAGTTGTTTTCTACATTGTTAATGGTGGAAATTTTTATTGTCATAATTATATGAATCTACCAACTATGAAAGTAATATTTATCTTATATTGAGGGTATTGGACTTCACAACTATACCGCTCTCATTCAAACTCTTGCTTATTTTTCTTCGTTTCTTAAATCCATATGGATTTCTTGTCCAAGTACCATTTTTCATGAAGGGTGTTTTCTCTGTCATAAAGCTACAGGTTTCCTTGAATGTTACAAAACATAATTCAACAAAGAAATTAATAACCTATCAAGAAATCTATAGTCAAATCCTATGGCATCTTGCTAAGGTTGAATTTTGTCTATCTCAATCTTGCTAAGGGATTTTTAATTTATGTATTTACTTATTCTATTGTTTTTATTTATTTAATATGTATAAATCTTAAAAAATTTCTCCTATTGGTCATCCTAAGAAGGATAAAAGACAATTTTCAATTGTTGAATCATTTGGCCTTGCACAACATTCTAATCAACCATGTAATATTCAAAATGAAGTTGATGCTCATCTACATGAATATGATGAATCAAATAGTGTAGAGCTTGTTGAAAGAGAAAACCCATCAAAGAAACACAAAATAATATTCAAATCTAAATGAAATACAAGATTTCCATGGGCTTATGTTGTAAAATATTGTAATGGTAATGAAAGGATAAAATGTTCTTGATGTGTTAAATTTAAAAGTGAGACTCCATTTGCAAAAGAGGGAACTACCACTCTTCAAGTTAGTGGTCTAAGTGGCCATGCAAAATCAAAATCTCATAATTGTTTTTTACAACTTTTGGAGGGAAAAAGCAAATGAAGCAATATTCCAATCACTAAACATGTAGAACTAACAGTAGATGTTGAGAAGGAGAGAATTATATCAGTGATTGAAAACATGTATTTTGTTGTTATACATGATTTATCTTTAGAAATGTATAAGTCAATATGTGACTTGAATAGGTATAAATGCACTCCACACGTGCTTCTAATAGATGAATCTTTTGCATACAAAAATACCACACCAAGAAAAGAGTTTCTTCAAGTTGCTAAAGAAGTGTATTGGAACAAACTAAAAGAGGATATTTTACATAGCCCATTTTACTCAATTTTAGTTGATGAAAGAACTGATCAAATTATGGAACACCAATTGATTGTTTATATTACATATTTGATGAATGGAGGAAGAGGTCATTGTTTAACAAAGTTTATATGTTTGCTTCAAATAAAGGATGGAATAGCTCAATGTATGTATGAACTAGTGAGAAATCTTTTAGCATAAATGGATTTATTTTTGATGAAGTATGTTGGTTTTGGTTTAGATGGTGCATATTTCATGAAGGTTTATCTTCTAAGCTTCGTATGCTCCTCATTTATTAGTTATCCATTGCATAGCTCATAGGGAAGCATTAACAACCAATGAGGCTTCATCTCATTTTCTAGAGTTGCAATATATTAACAAATTTGGAAACAAAGTTCATGGCTTGGGAAATCAACTAAAAGACATGGAAAATTGAGAGAGCTAATGTATACATTTCAAATCACTAAGTTAGTGGTCTTACAAATTCATCAAATTAGGTGGCTCTCTAGAGGAAAGGTCATGGAAAGACTTGTTAAACTCATGCATTCTTTGTTAAAGGATTGGGAGTTAGGGGAGAAAAAAATGTATGAGTTGGCAACAATATTTCAAGTGCAATTTTGCATCCATCTACTTGCAAACATGCTCGTTGAATTAAATAAGTTGAATCAAAATTTCGAAGAGGATCATGTTGATATTACATCTATTGGCACTACTTTAGATGTTTCTATTAGCATGCTTCATAAACGATTTTTGGGAAGCATTTTTGGTGTAGATGTAGTGCACATGTCTTCTTTTTTAGTTAAAGCATAAAGAGGAACCCTTGAATTTATAGATAGCATAGGTATGGTACATTTACATCCATTGAGGTTCAAAATTTTTCCAAAGATGAAAAGATCGGGGCTACTAGATGATTGTATTCTTTTGGGAAAATGTTTTGTTGTAAAGGTGATTAAATCTTTAGATAGGAGATTCATAGATTTACATGTATTTAATGTTGCTAAGTTTTTCACTTCTCAACATTATTATGAAGAAGTGAATGATATAAAATGTCCAACAAAAAGATAGTTGAAATGTTTATGTGAAAAATTTAGCGTTGGGGAATCATCTATTGTGGATACTGCTAGATGTTTGGGTGAAATTGATGAATTTATTTGTACTATTTGTAAATCATACCCTAAAAAAAATATGTATGGCATGAGACCTATGTGGAGATGAACTTGAATGGTTTGAAGGATTTCCATATTTGATGCAATTATGGCAAGCTATTCTTGTTATCCCAGCAACT
The DNA here is from genome assembly GCA_031772625.1 of Pinus tabuliformis. NCBI lineage: Eukaryota > Viridiplantae > Streptophyta > Pinopsida > Pinales > Pinaceae > Pinus > Pinus tabuliformis. The sequence continues at coordinate 1,200,533,167 of CM062818.1, forward strand.
GCATCAGTGTGTGAAAGAGGCTTCTCAAAATTAAATAGGATAAAAAATGATGATAGATAAATACATTCATTGGAGACACTAGATATGTTAATTTTTCTATCTCTAAGTGCACCTCATGCTCTAAATGAGGTAAATTGGAATTCCACTTATGATGTATGGAAATAAATGAAAACTAGAAAGCCATTTTGACTGGGAAAATAGATGTAGAATTTCCCATTGTAGATCACCTGATAATGCAATAAACTAAAGAAAAATACCAGATCTACTTCCACAACAAACTTGCAGAAGCTTAATCATTTTTGAGCAAGATCAAATAGAACACATATAACAGAGAATGAGAAATCAATCACACATGAACACAGAAGAATACTCTGGGGAAAGCCTAAGCTAAAAACCCTGATCTCTGTATTATCATACAAGTGGAAATATATCCGGATTACACAAAGCTTTAGCTCACAAGCTATCCAACTCTCATTGCAATCCCTCTGCTACTCATAGAAAGTCAAAGGCTTCTCACAAACATTCTCCTCTACCCTTCAAGTCTCCTATGTCCTTGCGCAGTTTCTCCTAGGGTCCAATGCTTCCACCTGTGTGTAATTACCTCACACACTACTCACTAACCTTTAAAATAACTGCGCAATCCTGAAGGAGATAATTCCTTCTACATGGATGAGTTTCCTATATATGAAAAATCCTCCAACTGATAGTTCATTGTCCCTTCCTCTGATCTCAACTAGGTCGTTGACTGAACTGACATGCATGAGTTATTTATGAGAGAATATTCAATTATCTGAAGTGCAACAGTTACATGCATACATGCATTAACTAACTGGACTCACAATCAGTTCCACAAACTGTTGGAACTAATCTAACTGGACTTAACTCAGTTAACTGAGTTAAGTAATTACAACTCAAAGTACAACTCATCCTGATCTCCTTTAATCAAGGGATAACTTCTTCAATCAAAGGAGAAACTGTTGCATGTCTTCACATAGACTTCATGTTTGATTTTCTACAACTAATTAACTCAAGATGAATGAATTAATTATTTTACAAACAGTTGCTAAGATCAAATTCGAATTTTAATTCTCAATTTTAGTTCAGGGACTAACTAAAATTGGAATCTATCCCGAAATGCTATTTATAGCAATGCTATATCAAGCATTTCTATTTTATCATTCCTTGTTGCTATATCCAACACTAGTACCTGAAATGCTATTTATAGCATTTGTATTTTTAGCATTTCTTGTTGCTATTTTCAACACTCCCTCTCAACAAGAAAGGCATTCAACTCGAACTCGATCCTGAACCTTTGGAATGTTCTGCATGCAACACTTCTCCCTAGTGTTGTTGCTCCAGCAACTCTAGAAACAAAAGAAAATATCTAACCTGAATCAGAATGATGCCTCTGTCATCAAAGTCTCTAACTACTATTGTCTCTGTCTACTGAAAACTCTGCACCTCTGTGCTATTCAGTATCTGACTACTTTAGCCTCTGTCACTTTGATCTCTGACTGCATCAATCACAGTGATTCCTGCTATTGCATCCATGCAGTTGCTGGTCCTATATCCCAGCATGCATCTGCACTGCACCTCCTCTCATCATGTTGCATCGTGCTGCCCAATGATGCATTGCAACTCAGTTACTGAGAAGTAAGTAATTGATCTCCCAAGTGACCTCCCTCTTGGGCTAGAAACACCCTCTAATGCTGAAGCTTCCTCTGCCACTCCATCAGCATCTGCCTCTACCAACTTAGCTAGTCCTACTACTCCTCATTGGGGCTCTTGTAGCAAGGTCTAATCAAAGAGGTTGGGTACCTCAATGATCCTATCCATATTCCAGCCTTCTTGGGACTGTCACTCCACATCACCCCACCTCCGACCTGGAGGTATAGATGCATGTCATCCCTCTTCCCACTTGGCTCGAAATTTCCCCCTACTGGAGGTCTCTGCATGATTGGATGCTTCCACTTGGTCTCCTCTCGGCTTCTCCAGTTGTGGCTGCTCCACAACTTCTTGAAGTTGCTTCACCAATTGTGGCTCCTCCACAATTGTCTGTGACTTCTTCTGGAACTTCATGTTGAGAGGTAATGTACTCTCCCTCTTAACCACCAAGTCTCCAACAGTTTTCTTCCTCCTCAAGGCTTTGCATGCATCTTGAACCTCAAGAGCATACAAGTTCTTGACTTGTGAACCGATCTGCTTCACTTGTTTCGTGGGGACATGTCTGAGGAAAACCTTTCCCTTACTGAAGACTACATCATAGCCTTTGTCTTTTAGCATTGCGATCGATACCAAGTTTTTCCTCAATCCTGGCACATACTTCACATCTGTCAAGGTAATGCGAGCTCCATGCTCCCTCTGAAAAACAACTGTGCCTACTCTTGAGACACTATACTTTTCATCATTACCCATCTCTATGAGTATCTGGAGATCTTTCTCCTCTAAGGTACTGAAAAAACTCTTATCATCGATCATGTGGAATGAAGCTCCACTGTTAAGAAACCAACCACATCCCACCATGGATGAAACCATTCATGCGATGAGGGTGAAATCCAACTCGAACTATGAGGGCAGTGCCTCACCTTTTGATCCTTCCATGGATCCCTTCTTGGATTTCTTCAGTGGACAATTTGTAGCAAAATGGCCCACCTCATGACAATGAAAGCATCGCACTTTTGATTTGTCAAACTTCTTCCCACCATATGAAGAACTTGATTTGGGATGAGAATCCTTCTCCTTCCCTTTCTTTGACTTACTCGCTAAGTCACAATTTTCTTCATCCTCCTTGGATGAAGAACCATCTCTGGTGCTTCTTCTTATCTCCTCCTGCATCAGATTCGACCAAAGTCGTTCCCAATCTGGTAGTTTCTCTCTTCCATTTACCGAGTCTTGGTAGCTATACTAGCTCTTAAGAAGACCGAGGAGAGCAAGACTCACCATGTCATCATTGGTTGTCCTGATCCCTACACTTCCAATCTCATCCCTGCAAGTGGTGAGCTTGTTCAGATATGTAGAGATCATGTTGCCCTTTTCACACTGGATTTTCTGAAGCTTGTCTTTCAGCATCAGCTTCCTCTGATCGTTGTTGTTCTGATATAGATCCTTCAATGTTTTCCACATTGAAAACAATGTCTCTTTCCCATGGAGGCTCGAGACAATGTGGTCTCGAACTCCCTCCAGGAAGATTCTCCTCGCTCTAGCCACACATTTTTTCCATTCCACCAATTCTATAGCATTAGCTGCTGCTGGCTTGGGGACTTCTTGATCAATGAAGTCCTTCAAACTGTCATCCTCTAATACTGCTTCCATCCGATCCTTCCAGGCTATATAATTCGAGCTGCCATCAAGGGCATACTCGACTCTTAAACCGTTGAATGCCATTAGTGAAATTTGAGATGTGATAAGAATTTGAATTCTATAATCAGGAACTTCAAACTTCGAACTTCTCCCTTCTTTGTATATTGTTCTTTTCTTTGATCAACTTTGCTCCGATACCATGTAGAATCTCCCACTGTAGATCACCTGATAATGCAATATACTAAAGCAAAATACTAGATCTACTTCTACAACAATCTTGTGGAAGCTTAATCGATTTTGAGCAAGATCAAATAGAACACATATAATAGAGAATGAGAAATCAATCACACATGAACAAAAAAGAATACTGTGGGGAAAGTCTCAGCTAAAAACCCCGATCTCTGTATTATCATACAAGTGGAAATATGTCCAGATTACACAAAGCTTTAGCTCACAAGCTATCCAGCTCTCAGTAAAATCCCTCTGCTGCTCATATACAGTCAAAGGCTTCTCACAAACCTTCTCCTCTGCCCTCCAAGCCTCCTATTTCCTTGCGCAATTTCTCCTGGGGTCCAATGTTGCCACCTGTGTGTAATTACCTCACACACTGCTCACTAACCTCTGAAATAACTACGCAATCCTGAAGGAGATAATTCCTTCTGCATGGATGAGTTTCCTATATAGGAAAAATCCTCCAACTGATAGTACATTGTCCCTTCCTCTAATCTCAACTGGGTCTCTGACTGAACTGACATGCATGAGTTATTTATGAGAGAATATTCAGTTATCTGAAGTGCAGCAGTTACATGCATGCATGCATTAACTAACTGAACTCACAATCAGTTCCACAAATTATTGGAACTAATCTAATTAGACTTAACTCAGTTAACTGGGCTAACTAATTACAACTCAAAGTACAACTCATCCTGATCTCCTTTAATCAAGGGATAAATTCCTCAATCAAAGGAGAAACTGTTGCAAAATACTTGATCTACTTCTATAAACAAACTTGCGGAAGCTTAATCGATTATGAACAAGATCAAATAGAACACATATAACAGAGAATGAGAAATCAATCACACATGAACACAGAAGAATACTATGGGGAAAACCTCAGCTAAAAACCCCGATCTCTGTAATATCATGCAAGTGGAAATAGTCTGGATTACACAAAGCTTTAGCTCACAAGTTATCCAGCTCTCAGTACAATCCCTCAATACAGCTCATAGACTGATTAGACACAAGATATGCCTTCCTCCAATCCTCCAAGTCTCCTATTTCCTTGCGCAGTTTCTCCCGGGGTCCAATTCTACCACCTGTGTGAATTGGCCTCACCACACACTCATCAAACTCAGAAGTAATTGCGCAATCTCCAAGGAATGAATTCTTTCTGCATGCAAGAGATATCCTCAATGGAATATTCCTGCAACTGATAGTACACTGTCCCATCATCTGATCTCAACTGGATCTTTGACTGAACTGACATGCATGAGTTATTTATGAGAGAATATTCAGTTATCTGAAGTGCAGTAGTTACATGCATGCATGCATTAACTAATTGAACTCATAATCAGTTCCACAAACTATTGGAACTAATCTAGCTGGACTCAATTTAGTTAACTGAGCTAACTAATTACAACTCAAAGTACAACTCATCCTGATCTCCTTTAATCAAGGGATAACTTCCTCAATCAATGGAGAAACTGTTGCATGTCTTTACATAGACTTCATATTTGATTTTCTACAACTAATTAACTTAAGATGAATTAATTAATTATTTTACAAACAGCTGCTAAGATCAAATTCGAATTTTAATTCTTAATTTTAGTTTAGGGACTAACTAAAATTGGAATGTATCCTGAAATGCTATTTTTGGCATTTCTATTTTATCATTCCTTGTTGCTATATCCAACACTGGTACCTGAAATGCTATTTATAGCATTTCTTGTTGCTATTTTCAACAATAGATTTATATTTTTAATTATGTAAGTCCAAATACTTTTGAGGATCATCAAATGAATAGGAGAAACATATGTTTACCTTTTTTGAATGGAACTTGAGAATTTGTTTTCATTTACTAGTTATATTGAGATTTTATAGTGTTTTAATGTGGCTACTCTTTAAATTTTTAAGATTTAAAAGGACACTATTTCATTATGGAATTTCTTTTATGAGGGGTTTATTTAATATATACTTTTCAATAAAAGTGAAACTTTTTTTTATAATCTTTCATCCAAGAATGTTTAGATGAATATATTCCCTTCCAAATGAAATTAAAAACAAACCTTCAAATTTGCTCATTGCTCCCGAGGTGAGGCATATGAGCTCACCCAGGTGGAGTGTCTCCACCACCATGTCAACAGCGTGGCAGCTAGACACTATCACTCATTGGTCGTGACCCACTGGGAGGAGTACAAGGCCTGTTTTAAAGTTATATAGGTTGATAATTTCAATAGTTAGGCATATACTAACTGCAATTGTAGTTATCACTTAACTTAAAATTCAGCCAACTAACTTGTTAAGGAAAACAATTAATGTAACCACTCAATCTCAAGTATGCAAATTTCTAATTCAACCTTGCAAGTTTTCTGCAAAATTTCCAAATTGAAAACTATGAAGTTTATCATTGAAAATAATTATCACATCCACCTTGAATAAGACCCATTGGTCACTGAAAGTTTATATTAGGCCATATGGAACATATAAGGAATAGGATATCACAAATTTTTTTGATTCAAACTAACTTATCTTCTCATCCATAAGGAGTTTGACTAAGTGCAATATATCATCTTGAAGAAGACTATTCAGATCCATGTTAACTTAAGATCTACCAAGTGTCGAGAGAGATCAAATATCTTTTTTAAGAGGTCCATGAAATATGAAGCATTTCCACTATGCATCACTGATGACAGATGCATTGAGACTTGGTCACAAGGTGAAGGCCCACCGGTTGCCTCATCAGGATTGGGGGGATGCAAGCCCTATCCAACAAATCTGCCCTCTATTCATACCAACCCTTCGATGTATCCTTTCTTAATGGGGATCAAGCTATGTATCAAGCTTTACGTTTGTAAATTTTAAGTCTAACATACACATGCTTACATTATTTGCATAAACAACCATCAGGGGATTTACGTATCATGTATTGCCTACAAATGTAAACTATTGTCCCAAAGCTTGATTCAACGAAATGGCTTGGGGAAATTTCATTCAAATCCAAGTAGTAAATAAACCATCATCTTCACAACAACAAAGGTATGTTACATGCATATGTTGCAAATGATTTACAATAGTGTGTCACAATCATTAGATTGTTTATGCTTATCACATATTACCTAGTCGAGACCAAATATATTCAATTACTTCTTCAAATTGAATCAAATGGCTTGTAGACCCAAACAATATTGAAGCAATGTATAATTGTCCTGGCCAAACTATTTACGTTGCTTCTTTTAACTTGTTATAAATTTGGTATTGCGTGAATTCAATTAGGCGACCGCACCAATTTGGTTTAAAAGGTGGGTAAACAAAACACGAAGGTGTGACTTTGAAAGTTGAAATGCTCATAGAATGCCTACCACATGGAAATACTTTCATCGAGAGATATATTCAAAGGGTCGAGAAGACACTTTGCACATAGCATAAGGTATTCAAGTAAATTTCCCACTAAACAGACCAAACGAGTCCAAAGTTATTGTGGTGAAAACAAAAGAATTTAAAGTCACCAATCAACAATATTTGTAGGTTCAATTCATTAAGCCAGAACATCCAAGATGAATAATAATCATAGTGATATAGCTATAAAGCAAAGACTCGTAGCACACACAACAACCTAGATATATCTATCAATTATCCATAAACATAACGTGTTCATAAAATCAGAAAGTCTTGGTATGCATTACTTATCCAAATTATTTATTGGGAAACTGAAGGAGGGACTTTCACTCTCCTCCCAACCGTATATAGTTGCATTATGAACTCTTTATAGGTGATCACCTCTGAGTTTGATCCAAGGTTTGAGGATGTTGCAGGTGATTGAAGAAAGTATGGCCAAAAATGGAATAAATTTATCATTTTTTGTTGTAAGGTAGATATTTATGTTCTTCTCTATGCCCAATGCATAGAACCTATTACCCCACAATCTCGTAGGATCGTAAGGAAGAGAAAGCCTAAAGGAAAACTACTAGATTAAGTGACAACAATGGGACAATGACCCACTCTTTATGGACTTTCACTGATGGGAGGAGTCATGATTGGAAGAAAATAACTTAGGATAAATAGATCAATGACTAGATATGATGTGATTCCACAAATCCCATTCAAGGAGAGAGACAACAATAGCCCAATGCTTCCAAGAAGCTAGAACAATCTCCAAGAAATGCCTTAATATGAGGAGATCAAGACTTAGGGTTTGAGATATGTGATAATAACGGGTATTCCTAAGATTAAGGCTTTAAGTGATGGGGTAGGACATTTCAAAGAAGCTCTATGAGATGTTTTAACACTTCTAAGAGGCTCTTTGCTCCCTTTGAGAGACCTAGGGAATAGTTATGCTAGACATATGGTTTTATGAATAAACATGGGAAGAAATACTTCCAAGATACTCATTCGGTCAAGGAAAGGGAGGAGAAAGGGTTTCTTATGATTTATTTCAATCAACGCTATACTCAAACAACCCTCAAAGAAGTCCCCAGGGTGAAAGATAAAGACTTAGGTTATCCCTCTTAGAGTAGCACCTAGGGAAAGAGATTTTATGGATGAAACTTGGGCATATGCCCAAAAAACTTGGAGCATAGGTAGCCTTAAACCCTAAGCTTGATGTTGAGATCCTCGAATGCTCAAAAAATCACCTCCCTAAAATTTCTCTACAAGTCCTAGATTTCTTCCCTACCTTTAGGGGACCGAAATTTAGGAGGAGAAAATATGGAGAAAGAGGAGTTTGATCACGAAAATTCTTGGATTAGTGCCTACTCCTTTGAGATATGGAATCCTAGACGCTCTTAAATTGGCCAAAATTGCCTTTAATGAGGCTAAAGGATGATGCCCTAGCTACCAAACTTTAACATTTACCCACTCAAGAATTATGGACTTTGATGGAAGAAATAAAAGAAATTCATCCACTAGGAACATTCATCATTTTCCATATAATGAATAACATTGCAATTGCCAACCAAATAGCTTTTCAAAAATGATTTTCAATAATTAGGGCACAATATCATTAACCTAGAAACAAGTCCATACATAAGACATTATTTCAAAAAAATATTCAACAAAAAGCACTTACAAGATGAAAATATGATATATACATCCACAAATCATGAGATAGCTCCAAAAAAAATCGAAAATTTTAGCTCCAAATGTCAAAATGCATCAAACAATATCCAATAGCTTCCAAAGAAAAAGTGTGATTTATTTTCTAATAGAAGAATCCAAGTGATGATGATGAACTCTCACAAATGGGAGTGAGTTCTATTTATATGAGTCTCACTAAGTTGAAATAGCCTAATTAGCCCCCAAAACATTAAAATAATGGGAAAGAAACAAGCCGTGGTCACAAGCTGGCTAAGTAACATTCACAAATTATAAATTAGCCATCCAAATGTTAGCTGAATGGATGAAGTCATGCTAATGTAAGGTTGTTGGAGGGTCACATTGAGTCCTCTTTGTGCCAAAATTTGAGAGAGGGCTCTATAAATCTCGAACAAGGGGATGACCCCTTAGTGTCCCTATAAGTCATCATGTGGGGCCCCAAATTGGTTTTGGGCACAATAATTGGTCTTATGGGTCTCCTGATGATAGAAAAGCCTGTACTGCTCCAATGATGAGGGCTCTAAAGATGGTGCTTGCGCTCCTATGTCTCAAGGGTGAGATGAACCTCCTTTGTCCTTGGATCAACTACCATCATATATGTTAAACCCACAGGCACATTGGTCTAAGTATATCATCTCATGAATAATATGGGGCAATAAGTAGACTGTTGAGGATGCTGAAGGTGCCCATGGCATGAAATATTTCTCTAACAGATGACAAAGTCCCATGGCTCTCAATAGATACCCTATGTGTGTCAATATGATCCATTGGTGGTCTTGGGCCCCAATTAAGTTTCCAAACCGATGATGAAACCACTTGCAAATTATATATAAGATCCAAAGCGCTTTCTCACCTTCTGGTACAATAATTCATTAATGTGTCTAAGTGACCTAGGATTCCTAATCAGGGGCACACTGAGACTTCATAGTGGGCTTCCCTTCCAAATTTGGGGTTCTAAGCTTGTAATAGTGTTACCTCCCTAATTAATAGTGGATAATAAACAATATTATTAGGTTTTCCCAACCCCTAAGGGGAAAGACAAGTCCAAGCTACATCCTTTAATTGATAGGGGTCATGTGAATAATGATGAGACAAATGGGGACATGAGGGTCTTGAAGTCAAATGCCATGGGTTCAAGGATAGTAATGATGAGGGATGTCCACATATTTGGGTGTAGAGATATAGGAAGGAGCAATTGTGGATACATGAGTTACCTTGACATTTGTTTTTCCACCCTTCATTATTTTACATTTTCCTTTTATGAATTTTCTTTGTATTATTGTTCGAGGCTCTATGAAATAAGAGCATGTTGTGAGATATATGCAACAACCATTACCCCCTTGAGGTGGGGCAATTCATCACCCACTAGGGGTTGGGACATTCATGGGTTCCTTAATGGTGTGTGGGGTACTCAAGGGCCTTAGGAACTAGGGTGATGGCCATAGTGAATGGGTAGAGCTCATGTTTGAATTTTTCTCACGTGTTATATTAAATGCCCCGGCCATACTTTACATTTTATAATATTATTTTATTTGTTTCTTGCTTGTGGCCATTATAAGCTTTTAACATTGTTTTAGTTGCATCAACCTCTGGGGCAACAATGTCAAGCCTGAACTAGACATGTGGACAAGGGGAGAGGGCGTACTAGTGCCTTATGGATCTAGTGGTCATGTGGACCTAGAGGGGGGAGATGATGAAATAGATCTTGTAATGTGCGGAGGGGAGTGAAAATTGTGAAATGGGAAAATGAGACCACACTACTAAAATCGAGGTTTCCTAAGTTGTTCCCTTCCTGAAGCCATAGGCCAATAGGGGAGATACCACAAGACTAAGATTTAGGATTAACCCCTCATTTAAGGTGAGAGAATAAAACTATAGTCAAAACCATTCCTTCTTCCAAGTCACCTAATAATCCATGCCCAATATGCCCAAGGAAAAACAAGCATAAGCACTTGATTGCACAATGAAAAGCATAACTTTAAGATTTGATTGCCAACCTTCAAACATATTCTCTTGACCGATGGGTGAGGGAACATATGACTAGTTTAGGGAACAAAGATCAAATGGAATAATATATTGGCCACACGGGTGGCTATCAAGGGTTTCCATTTGTTGGATGAAGAGATGTCTAGGAGAAAAAATATCCTATGGAGTCACCCACTATGGTGGGTAACATCTAGCTCCAACTGGGACATGAGAACAATATAGAGTGCACGAACCATGTACTCGAATGGGGGGTCACAAGAACACCAACAATCCTCTAAGACTGCATACGTATATCCTGCACATCACAAACAATGTTGGAAGTATGTGTCATGGGCACACTTTGATCGCCCATGTTTTCATCAAATAATAAAACCACATAGAAAGGAAAATTTATTCTATGATGCAAATCTAATCTAAATGCATCTATTATAGCATGAGAACATAATATAATGATAGTAGCTATGCAAAATCAATATGCAATGCATCCTACTCTACCATGCATGCTACATTATGCACGTGCTAAGTATAGTCATATAGTTAATGTAACCAACATATCATTAGGTCAAGATTATATTTTCTACCCCCATTATCAATAATGATATACATTTGAAAGCATAAATGATAATCATGACGGTCATAGATTTGGTAACAAGGGTGGGAGGTGGGAAAATAATGCAACAATGAATCATGCAAAGGGGCCATGGAACAATGGGAAGAGCATGAATCAGGTTGGACCCATTAGATCATTCCCTCAACCCTAAATATGGAGAAATTAATGACCAAGCTCAAGTTCTCCTTCTCAAAAGTATCTTTAGTGGTGTAATGCTTCATGGGGTCCTCGGGAACATGATGAGAAGGATAAAGGGATGGCTGGCAAGAAGTATCACAACAAATAAGTTGCTTTTCCTCACGACCATATTCAAAAGGGGGAGATGACATAGGCTCATCATCATTAATGATTGTGCATCGAGGAAGATGAGAGGGTCCATGGATGACTCTAGTACACCACCGAGATCATAAAGTAGGGAAAGACAAGGTTATTATTGATATCATCATCAGTATCATATATAGGGTCCTTGTCAAAACGATGGCTCGTGGTCTCCCACTTCCCTACTTCAATGTGCAAGTAATTACTAATTTCAACTTCCTAGGGGTTAATGGGGTCATCTTTCTCAAGGTCCTTGATATGTACAATGTCAAAGAAAACGTCCTTGAAAAATATGGGGCGATCTTCAATTCTACTTTATAATAAACCCTCTTCATAAAACTCCTTATCTTGCTCCCACTCAAGATCTCCCTTAATATCTTCATCAATGATTTCATCTTGATGATCTAAAAAGTGATTCTCTTATTCCTAATGATCCTCATGTTAAATGAAGGCTTCCTTTTGAAAATCAATATCTAATGTTGGACAAGCTTGGTCCTTGGTTCGATAATGCTCCAGAATGTTATCAAAGAGTGCTTCAATTGATCAAATACTCCTAGGCTTGCAATTATATAACCATGAGTCATGACCTCGAAGGGACCTTATGAAAAACATTATGAAAACATCATGATGAACCACATCAGATTTTGAGGTATGTGTAGCAAATCTTTCCACACAATAAACTGTAGAAGATGGATCACCATCAAACTTGGGCATCCTAAATATCATGTTGAAAGTCACATGATTCGTATACTAAGGAATGTTAGCGATGTCCAAAGCGGGGATCTCGTCATGGTAAGACATTCTATCATGTTACATATGTCAATCATGCAGGGGTCGCCAAGGTGAATTAAAAATGGCTTGAGAGATGCTTGCTTCACCCGAAAAGCATTAACTTTGAGGTTCAATGAAGAACAAGGGCTTTGTTCTTCCAATGGAGTCTCTAGAAGAGGACCTATATTGTCATTATAGGAACCACCTCTTCAAATGTTTGACCAAGTAGGTAGAAAACCTTCCTCCTTGACAACGATGCAAAACATGTTACCACACAATCTAGTAGGGCTCTAAGTAAGGGAAAACCCAAAGGACAACTACTAGATTAAGTGACAACAATGGGATAATGACCCTCTGTCACCTCAGTCAAAGTCTTGTCCTTTTTACAGGTTTTCACCGATGGAAAAAGTCTTGGTTGGAAGGAAATCACTTAGGATAAATAGATCAATGACTAGGCATGGCATGATTTCACAAAGCCCATTCAAGGAGAGACACAATAATGGCCTAATGCTTCCATGGAGTTAAAATTATCTTCAATAAATTCCTTAAGATGAGGAGATCAAGACTTAGGGTTTGATATATGTGATAATAATAGGTATTCCTAAGATCAAGAATCTAAGTGATGGGGTAGGACCTCTCAAAGAAGCTCTATGTGATGTTTTAATACTTCTAAGAGGCTCTTTGCTCCCTTTGAGAGACCTAGGAAATACTCGTGCTAGACCAATGGTTTTATGAATAACCATGGGAAGAAATACTTCCAAGGTACTCACTAGGTCAAGGAAAGAGAGGAAAAAGGTTTTCTTATGATTTATTCCAACGAATAATATGTTCATACGACCCTCAAAGAAGTCCCCAAGACCTAGTTTTTCCCTCTTAGAGGAGCACCTAGGGAAATATATTTTATGAATGAAACTCAGGTAGATTCCCACCAAACTTAGAGGATAGGTAAACCATGAGCTTGATATTTGGACCCTAGGATTCCTGAAAAATCACTTCCCTAAAATTTCACTGTAAGCCCTAGATTTCTTCCCTGCCTTTAGGGGAATAAAATTTAGGAGGAGAAAATATGGAGAAATAGGAGTTTTATCACCAAAATCCTTGGACTAGTGCCTAGTCCTTTGGGCTATAAAGTCCCAGATACTCTTAAATTGGCCAAAATTGTCTTTAGGGAGGCTAAAGGATGATGCACTAACTATCAACCTTTAACATTTACCCACTCAAAATTTATGGAGTTTGATGGAAGAAAGACACAATTTCATCCACTCGGAACATTCATCATTTGCCATACAATTAGTAGCATATGAAATTTCCAACCAAGTAGCTTTCCAAAAATGATTTTCAATAATTAGGGAACAATAAAATTAACATAGTAACAATTCCATACATTAGGCATTATTTCAAGAAAATATTCAACAAGAAGCACTTACAAGATAACAATATGATATATCCATCCACAAACCATGAGATAGCTCCAAAGAAGATCAAAATTTTCAGCTCCACATGTCAAAATGCATCAAAAAATCTCAAATAACTTCCAAAGAAAAAGTGTGAGTTATTTTCCAAGAGAACAATCCAAGTGATGATGATGATCTCTCACAAATGAGAGTGAATTCTATTTATATGAGTCTCATTAAGTCGAATTAGTCTGATTAGCACCCAAAAAATTAAAATAATGGGCAAGAAACAAGCCCTGGTCACAAGCTCACCAATTATCTTTCACAAACTATAAATTAGCCATCCAAATGCTAGCCAAATTAGTGAAGTAATGTTGATGTAGGGTCTTTGGAGGGCCACTTTGTGCCAAAATGTAAGAGAGGGGTCTATAAATCTTGAACAAGGGGATGACCCCTTAGTCTCTATGCAAGTCAGCATGTGGGGCAGAACTGGTCTCATGGGTCTCCTAATGATGGAAAAGGCTATACTACTCTATTGATGAGGGATTTGATGATGGTGTTTTCGCTCTGATGTCTCAAGGGTGAGAGAAACCTCCTCTGGGCTTTTGATCAGTTGCCATAATATGCTAAGTCAGACGGGGCACAATAGTCCATGTGCATCATCTCATAAATAATATGGGGAAATGAGAAGACTATTGAGGGTGTTGAAGGTGCCGATGGCATGAAATGATGCTCTAACACATGATGGAGTCCCATGGCTCTCAACACATCCCCTAAGAGTGTCAATATGATCTTTTGGTGGGCTTGGGCCCTAATTAAATTGCTCAACCCATGGTGAAATCACTTATCAATTACATATAGGATATATTGTTCTTCCTCATCGTTAGATACAATAATTCATTAGTGCATCTAAATGAACCAAGCTTGCTAATCAAGGGCACATTGAGATTTCATAGTGGGATTCCCTTCCAAATTTGGGGTTTTAAGCTTGTAATGGTGTTACCTCCCTACGTAGGAGTGGTTAATAAACAATCCTATTAGGTGTTTCCAACCCCTAAGGGGAAGACATGTCCAAGGTATATCCTTTAATTAACAGGGGTCATGTGAATAATGATGAACGAATGGGGACACAAGGGTCTCAAAGCCAAGAGCCATGGGTTCAAGGATGGCAATGATGAGGGATTTCCACATATTTGGGTGTACATATTTAAGATGGAGCAATCATGGACACATGAGTTACCTGGATCTTTGTTTTTCCACCCTTCATTATTTTCCTTTTTCCTTTTATGATATTTCTTTGTATTACTACTCGGGGCTCTTAGAGATAAGAGTAGCTATGAGAGATATGCAATAACTATTACCCCCTGAAGGTGGGGTAGTTCATCAACCACTAGGGGTTGGGATGTTCAAGGGTTCCTTAATGATGTGCGGGGCACTCAAGGGCCCTAGGTACCTGTTGATGGTGTTGGACCCGCCAACATGTAAGGGGATCTCCCTAGTAAGAAGTCCCAATTAGACCTCAGATCGTTTGGTGTAGGAGTCCCAGTAGTGGGTTGTACAGTAATGCCTTGACAATGATTTTGCATAGAGGCAAGTAAGATGTCTAAGTTGGTAGCAAGGGTGTGACAGCTGTAGTAAGCCAAGGATGGTGCATGAGAGGTTCAAACACATGGGGGTTAAGGTGAGTTCACCGCACGGATTTAAGAAGAGAACACACGAGAAAAGATGCATCACAACATGGAAGGCAAGTTAGCTAGTAATCCAAAGTGATGGTTAAACCAACAACACGTTTCAAAAAGATTCATACATACATACACAGAAAAGCCCATACATGCATGCGTAAGAAAAAAATACATATATCATTTAGAGTAAACCAAATAACATAGAATAAAATACAACATATGCATGAAACATGCTAGCTTTGTTATATTAAGAAGTGTAAGTTCCAGTCATACAATACATCCATGTCCAACCACTAGTTCCGACAGCGGAATGTTACAGCCACAACCACCTGCTCCTCCAAAGAAAGGTACTAGCTCTGCGCAGTGGAGAAGCCAAGGCTCGTTATAATACAGTCCAATATTTCTCTAAGATAGTCATATCGGAAGCTTGGCTGACCAATAGCCTATACAATGAGTTATGAGGTTCTATTTATAGCAAAGGGTGGGGTGACCCTTGACATTCCCCTTTGTAATAGTTCAACTACCCTCATGACTCTTCATTTACTCTATGACTGTTACATCCAACTATCGACACTTGAACTTCCACCTGAAAAGATGTTACATTACAATGCACATGTGCCCATGTGAGATAAAATGACTTGAGAAAGCCATGCAAGACATCACTAACACTCGGTCCATTGTGGTGAGACCAAATTTTTGACATGCTTGTGATGGTGAAGGTAGTGAGTTGATGCCAAGCTTGGTCATTCGTGATGGTGTGCATGTGCTCAATGGTGAAATCTTGCTGAAGCGAACACCTACTTTCATTGCATCCGGGTGCACTGATATGGCTTCTCTATCCAACTCATCTGATAGCATGTGCATGGTGATCCTGGTGTGACCGGACTGGAAACATGTTGATGCATTGTGCCTACGCTACTCTTCAAGCATGTGCTGGTGGTTGTGCGCATCAACTTGTTAGAGTACATGTTCAGCTCCAGTTGGACTTGCTTCTTGTCTTCGCCTCGGTGAGTGTGCCAAATGGGTGGGATCGCATTCATGCACACAATGACATACATGGTGTTGTATTCCCTTGCGTGCGATCAACAACACTACTCACCTTGTCTGCTCCATGCCAGCTGCTGGGATGGATCTATAACTTGTACGGGGCACAGTTTCATCCGTGAGTGCATGTTGTGCCCCCTGTTGTACCTGTTCCTGTTGCAAATCATTCTCTTGTCTATGAAGCGCCTATTCTTCCTTGGGTTGTTGCTTCAACACATGCAACTCCTTTGTTCCGTTCTCTGCCTTCACGCAATCTTCATGTTAAGTCGTCACCTCATAGCCTAAGTCTCCAAAGTTGCTTTCATCACTAGTGGATCTGCTTGAGATTGCAACTTTTTTCTACCTCTGTGTTGTCAACAACCTTCCTCTTGCGTTCGTTGCATCCGGTATGCTGCCTTCAACTGCTATTGATGATGCTGCTTGTTGTGATGCTACTACCATCATATCTTGATGCCCTTTTCTACAAACAATTTGATGTCTTCTTCGTGGGTAGGAAAGTTCATAGACACTTGATCGACTTCATCCCCAAGTGTGCTCTGAATGGTGTCTTCAACTCTACTCTCCTGGAAACCATTGTACCTATGTTTCTAAGAGGCAGATGAACACTTGCGATACCTGGAGACATGGCAACACTCATGGTAAGAAATTTGTCAGTTGAAAACCAAAATAAACTTGAGAACTGACTTGCAACATACTTGTGTGACTGATCATGAAGGTTGTGCAATTGCTGCCGGGAGGTCGGGAGTCTAACTGCCAAAATTGCGCAAGGCACAATCCGGGCCATCAGTAGGCTGACTGACTGCTAGAACTGCACAATGCACAGTCCAACCTAGCCTACTGAGGACTGAAACTATGCAATGCACAATTTCAGTCAGCAGTGACATGTAACTAGCAAATTGCATTGCGTAGTTTCTGGGGCCAATAGGACACTGCCTCCAAGAATTGTGCAATGCATGCCTGGAGGTCAATGCCTGGCTAGACTTGCACAATTTATGGAGGGAAGGTAGAGCCTTCGCTTTCAGAAATGCGCAGTGCTAGCCGAGCAAGGCATGGTTCGGGCCAAGGCAGCCTAGTCTGGCTGACGGGCAACTGAAAACATGAGAAGTGTGAATGCATGATGAGATGAGTGCAAACAAGTGTGAATTATCATTCATGCAAACAACAAGTGCATGATTCGGAAAATAAGAAAGCATGCATGTGTGTGAAGCGAGTCGCCGCAACGACAACCATCTGTGCAAAACAATGTCATGCATGCGACAATAGTGAGATGCAAACAAAAACTGAAATGGTGCTAGTACAAGCTAGTATGCATGCAAACGACAACAAGCGCTCATTGAAATCAAGTAGACAACACTCAGACAAATATAATCACAAAAAGTGACAGAAATGCAGTGTAAGTTATGAGTAGCAGGCTTACCCTAAGATAGCTGAGATGAATGAATCGATGACTCCTAGATGCAATGTGGGATGCTAGAGTTCCAAGGTCAATGTGAGGAATGAGGTCTATAATGTCTGGTTCATGAGTTCTGATAAAATTGAGGTTGCGAAGTGTATGCCACAAATCTATGGAAAGCGACACTTGGTGGGAGGTTTTTGAAATGATCTTTGCATGTAACCTCTAGCTGCTAAAAATAGATCCATGAAACAAGGGATGCCTTTGCATGTTACCTTGGGAGGAGCAGCTCATGCATGCAAAACAGTTTTGCTCAGTCCCGAAGGGAACCGGTCAACTCAACTGCACATGCAACAGTCTGCTCAGCTAGGAGGAAAAAATGTGCATTTCTGGGAGGGAGCTGGGCTATCCGCCCAGAGGGATTGTGTAACTTCTAGGCAGAGCAGCTGACTATTGCCCAGGATTGTGCAATTTCTGGGCTGAGCAGTCCTGCTGGGAGGAATTGCGCAATTTTTCTAGTGAACAGTGACAGGCAGATTTGTGCAATTCTGGAGCCTAGCAGGTTGCCAGGAAAGATTGCGTAATTTCTGGAGGGAAGGCTAGTTCCCCTCCAAAATTGCACAATTTCTTGAGGGAGCTTCTTAGCCTGCAGCTGGACCAAGTCCAGTGAAACAACATGTGAGGGGGATGAAACAAGCTTTGATGGATGGGTTGTCATTCTGCAAGAAAATCACTGAAGCTTGTGTACTTGACAAGACAAGACATGTTTCTATGAAAGATTGGTAGGGAGGCTCCATAACAATGCTAAGGAAAAATTTTGGAGGGTGGTTGTAGCTGCTACAACACTTGGTGACACACTGGTAGAACTACAACGCTCTAAATGGACCTTGTTCGTGAAAAACAAGTCTAACACCTCCAGAAGTATTATTTAGTTCTCAGTTCGTCTTGGTTTCCACACTTGCTTGATTGTAAGATGTAGCATCTTCCAAGCTCTTGGTCAATTGACACACATTCCAAGCCAAGTAAACACAATTGTTTCGATTGGGGTTGAGGGGTATATTGGTGCACAAGCAGTATAGTCGTCAGAGTCTTAGTTTCATCTCTGATGTTGCTCTACTGCCAGCAGGCCTGGACAGTACCTCGACGGAGTCACGTAGGAACACAAGCATCACTCCGCTGCCAGCAAGCCTAGTCAGTACCCTGGCGGAGTTACTTGCATCACCTCTCTACACAGGAAGCCTTTCTCTTCTTTCACCTTATTCATTTTCATTTTTTTTCAAATTTTTTTCACTTTTCATTTTTTCTGATTTTTCATCTTCATAACTGTGCATAGCACTTATTCATTTTAGAGGTGGAAGAGGGATCTCGACTTATTAAGAGCAGAAGAGGTTGTTCCTTCAGAGAAGTAGTCTATGTATGCCTCTGACATGCTTGTTAAGGTCTTCCCCCTCACCTTACTCTACTTGACTGAGCTGACAAGGATTAACCCAAAAGCAACTGACTAGAGTAGGTGATACTAGTTAGCACACAAGCGTTTTGTTTTCACCAAGGTTCACTTCAAAAAATACGTATTTTCCATTGATGTATCATAGACTGAAGACAACAAGTTCTTACATAAGAGAGCGGATGACAGATAACCAAATGTTGATAGTTGTACAAGTCCTCTTGTACTTTACCCAACTTGTTTCAAGTGTTGCACACGGTCCATGCGAAACTAACCTATGGACAATAACAAGCAAGCAAACCAAAAGGCAAAGCAAGAAGCAGAAGCAAATGCGAAAGCAAAGCAAGTAAGAAAACAAACAAGCAAGAAACTAAACACATGAAGAAAGAAGCAAACATGCATGCAACCAAATATCTCAAAAGCAAACACTACTCCTACTCCTAAGCTAACAATCCTCTTGTACTCCTACTTCCAATGTAGCCACTGGCGCATTGGTTGACCCATGTTGGTGAAGGCACGGTTTGCGAACATCGCAGTTGCGCAAACTAGCAAGCATGAAATATATAACAATGAAGACGGACACACTTCGAGCTTAAAAGAGTCCACATAACAAAAATGAGTGAAGGCACATGACATGCACTCTGTAGACTTGCTATGGTGTTGTGCTACACTGCGTGCATATGTTGAGTGTATGCATTCTCTTGACTATGACATGCAAGCAAACGTGAGAAAGGTAGACCACCTACATTGTGCATGTGTGATTACTGTGTAAGATTCCTCCAACACATGAGCGATGGGATCATGTAGTTTGAGTGGAGGAAGGGAAATCTAGGTGTTTGGTTGATCTTCAATGCAATGCAAAGAGTTATGATGAGCCTTGAGTGTTTCAACAATTTCCTGATCAGATGTGAAACCAACCTCAGGACAGCAAGGCCCTGACATAACCATCATCTCGAGCTGAAGTGCCTCAACAGTTTGAGGGGTTTGAACTTCGTTGACAGATATATCATCATAGACCAGTGTCTTAGACAGATTAAAAATGATTGAATCAACATCATGATCAGATGAAGAAGTAGAGAGATCACGACAACCAAGATCAGAAAATTCAGGATGTTTGTTGGCATCCTCATGATTTGATGAATCATGCAAAGGGGTAGATGAGAAGCAAGGATGTTCACCCTCTGTGTTTTCAGAAATGATAGATGACAGATTGGACAGATTTCTGGAGGAAGATGTGTCCTCTCCACACTGTAATGATACACTAACATCCGACATGTCCTATGAGCGATCGGAAGTAGAAACATCCGAAAATGAGTTTTCACAGGGGAAATCAACAGTGGAAGAATCACAAGGGATGTCAGGATAAAGCAGATGAGGCGCGGCTGGAAGGGAGTCATCCTTCACCATGGGTTCTTCTTTAGATTCCCACACACACTCATCATGAATGATGGTGTAGGTTGGCTGCATAACACCAACTCCGTCAACAACTTGATCCTTGTTCACAGCAGGTGAGGAGTCCAGAATGGAAGAACACAAGATAGTACAATCCGAAAGATCAACATAATGCGGGGACAAAGGTTGAGGGAATGAATCCACGTGATAAACAACATGCTTGCAAGCCAAATCTGCATAGATATCAAGAGTAGGTGGGGTGGGAGGATGTGACAGTTCAATAGATGTGTGTGCATGATCTCCCACATCACTCCGTGGTGGTGAGCTATTTGATAAGGTGAAGGCGGAAAGTCACTTGTGACAACAACTATTCCTGCCTGTGATTGCGCAACTCCATCACCGAACTGTGCTGAGCAAGGTTCAGATATGCGAAGAAGATACTCAAATCTTCCATAAAGAAATTCCCAGTCAATTTCATCTTCGGGAAATCGGTATGCAAGATTACAAAAGTGTGTGTAAAACTGATCAACGGATTCATCGGATGCTTTCCATAATTTTAGAATTTCTTGATCGAGTGTTTTATGGTTAGCTTAATTGAAAGCATGGTCTATCTCTGCGACCAAATGAGCAAGAGAATGAATAAATTTTTTGAGCAGCATGGCACACCAGTGCATTGGGTGCCCTCAAAGCGTGTAGATGAACAACGCACAGGTCATGTATTCTTCAAAGATTCCATGTCTTTCGCATGAGCCTACAATGCCGACTGCATGCCTAACCAAGGCTACGTGGCCTCTGCCATCAAATATTTCATGGGACAAGTTATCTGAATGATTTTCTGAGATAATGAAGTCGTTTCCATAATACATAGACTTCGGAATAGAAACTCTATAGTTAGTCATGATAGATATGTAGAGATTCAAAACAGATGCGAGGACTCAACTTGTCATCTGGCCTTCCTTCTAGCACCAAAATTTTGGTAGTGCTGGACCCGTCAACATGTAAGGGGATCTCCCCTGTAAGAAGTCCCCATTAGACCTCAGACTGTTTGGTGTAGGAGTCCCAGTAGTCGGTCGTAGGGTAATCCCTTGACCACGATTCCGCATAGAGGAAAGTAAGATGTCTCTATTGGTAGCAAGGGTGTGACAACTACAACAAGCCAAGGAAGGTGCATGAGAGGTTCAAACACACGGGAGTTGAGATTAGTGCGCCCCTTGGAAACCTGTGATAGCATGGAGTTAAGAAGGGAACCCACGAGCAAAGATGCATCACAACATGGAAGGCAAGTTAGCTAGCAATCCAAAGTGATGGTTAAACCAACAACACTTTTTAGAAAGATTCATACATACATACACATAAAATTCCATACATGCATGTGTAAGAAAACAAATACATATATCATTTAGAGTAAACCAGATAGCATAAAATAAAATACAACATATGGATGAAACGTGCTAGCTCTGTTATATTAAGAAGTGTAAGTTCCAGTCATACAATACATCCATGTCCAACCACTAGTTCCGACAGTGGAACGTTACAGACACAACCGCCTGCTCCTTGAAAGAGATGTACTAGCTCTACGTAGTGGAGAAGCCAAGGCTCGTTACAATACTGTCCAAGATTTCTCTAAGATAGTCCTATCGGAAGCTCGGCTGACCAAAACCTATACAATGAGTTATGAGGTTCTATTTATAGCAAAAGGTGGGGTGACCGTCGACATTCCCCTTTGTAACAGTTCATCTACCCTCATGACTCTTCATCTACTCTATGACTGTTACATCCAACTATCGACACTTGAACTTCCACTTGACAAGACGTTACATTAAAATGCACATGTGCCCATGTGAGGAAAAATGGCTTGAGAAAGCCATGCAAGACATCGTTGACACTCGGTCTGTTGTGGTGAGACCAAATCTTTGACATGCTTGTGATGGTGAAGGTGGTGAGCTAATGCCAAGCTTGGTCGTCCATGATGGTGTGCATGCACTCAATGGTGACATCTCGCTGAAGCGAACTCTCGCCTTCGTTGCATCCGGGTGCACTGATATGGCTCCTCTATAAAACTTGTCTGATAGCATGTGCATGGTGATCTTGGTGTGACCAGACTGACAACATGTTGATGCATAGTGTCTATGCTGCTCTCCAAGCATGTGATGGTGGCTGTGCGCATCAACTTGTCGGAGTACATGTTTAGCTCCAGTCGGACTTGCTTCTTGTCTTCACCTCGGTGAGTGTGTTGAATAGGTGGGATCGCATGCATGCACACAATGACATGCGTGTTGTTGTATTCCCTTGCATGCGATCAACAACACTGCTCACCTTGTCTAATCCATGCCAACTACTGGGATGGATCTATAACTTATATGGGCACAGTTTCATCCGTGAGTGCATGTTGTGCTTCCTGTTGTACCTATTCCTGCTGCAACTCATTCTCTTGTCTATGTAGCTCTTGTTCTTCCTTAGGTTGTTGCTTCAACACATGCAACTCCTTCTTTGTTCCATTCTCTGCCTTCGCGTGATCTTCATGTCGCGCCGTCACCTCATAGCCTAAGTCTCCAAAGCTGCTTTCATCACAAGTGGATCTGCTTGAGCTTGCAACTTTGTTCCACCTCTGTGTTGTCAACAACCTTCATTTGGCATTCGTTGCATCTAGTATGTTGCCTTCAGTTGATGTTGATGGTGCTTATTGATGTGATGTTACTACCATCATATCTTGATGTCCTTGTCTACGAACAACTCGATGTCTTTGTGGGTAGGAAAGTTCATAGACACTTGATCGATTGCATCCCCAAGTGTGCTCTGAACAGTGTCTTCAACTCTGCTCTCCTGGAAAACATTGTACCTGTGCCACTGAGAGGCAAATGAACACATGTGATACCTGGAGACATGGCAACACTCATGGCAAGCAATCTGTCAGTTGAAAATCAAAACGAACTTGAGAACTAACTTGCAACATATCTGTGTCACTGATCATGAAGGTTGCACGATTTCCTCCCAGAGGTTGGGAGAGTGACTGCCAAAACTACGCAAGGCACAATCTAGGCTGTTAGTAGGCTGACTGACTGCTGGAACTACACAATGCATAGTCCAGCCTGGCCTACTAAGGACTGAAACTGCGTAATGTGAAATTTCAGTCAGCAGTGACATGTAACCAGCAAACTGCATTACACAATTTCTGGGGCCAACATGACACTGCCTCCAAGAATTGCACAGTGCATGCCTGGAGGTTAGTGCCTGGCTAGACTTGTACAATTTATGGAGGGAAGGCAGAGCCTTTGCTTTCGAAAATGCACAGTGCTAGTCGGGCAAGGCATGGTCTGGGCCAAGGCAGCCTAGTTTGGCCAACGGGTGACTGAAAACATGAGAAGTGTGAATGCATGATGAGATGAGTGCAAACAAGAGTGAATGATCATTCATGAAAATAACAAGTGCATGATTCGAAAAACGAGAAAGCATGCATGTGTGTGGAGCAAGTCATTGCAATAGTGACCATTCGTGAAAAACAGTGTCATGCATGCGACAACAGTGAGATGCAAACAAAAACTGAAACGGTGCTAGTACAAGCTAGTTTACATGCAAACGACAGTAAACACTCACTGAAATTAAGCAAACAACGCTCAGATAAAGCGACAAAAATGTGACACAAGTCATGAGCAGCGGGCTTACCCCAAGACATCTGAGCTTAATGTACCAACGACTCCTAGATGCAATGTGGGATGCCAGAGCTGCAAGGTCGATGTGAGGAATGAGCTCTGCAATGTCCAGTTCATGAGTTTTGATAAAATTGAGGTTGCGACGTGCATGCCAAAAATCTAGGGAAAGCAACACTTGGTGGGAGGTTTCTGAAATGATCTTTGCATGTAACCTCCAACTGCTAAAAATAGATCCCTTAAACAAGGGATGACTTTGCATGCTGCCTTGGTAGGAGCATCCCATGCACGCAAAATACTTTTGCTCAGTCCTGGAGGGAACCGGTCAACTCAATTGCACATGCAACAGTCTGCTCAACTGGGAGGAAAAAATGCACATTTTTGGGAGGGAGCTGGGCTGGCTGCCCAGAGGGATTGCGCAATTTCTGGGTAGAATCGCTGACTGCTACCCATGATTGTGCAATTTCTGGGCTAAGTAGTCTTGCTGGGAGGAATTGCACAATTTTTCCAGTGAACAGTGACAGGCAGATTTGCGCAATTTTGGAGCCCAATGGGCTACCAGATAGGATTGGGAAATTTCTGGAGGGAAGGCTGCTTCCCCTCCATAATTGCACAATTTCTTGAGGGAGCTGCTCAACCAGCAACTGGACCAAGTCCGGTGAAACAACTTGTAAGGGGGATCCAACAAGCATTCATGGACAGGCTGTCATTCTGCAAGAAAACCATTAAAGCTTGTGTACTTGACAAGACAAGACATGCTGTTGTGAAAGGTTGGTAGGGAGGCTCCACAACGATGCCAAGGAAAATTTTTAGAGGGTGGTTGTAGCCGCTACAACAGTACGAGGGTGATGGCCATGGGGTAGAGCTCTTGTTTTGATTTTTCCCACATGCTATATTAAATATCCTAGTCATCTTTTGAATTTTATGATATTCATTTCTTTTGTTTTTTGCTTGTTGCCATGATAGAATTTTAATGTTCTTTTAGCTACATCAACCTTTAGGGAAACATTTCCAAGCATGACCAAGACATGTGGAAAAGGGGAGGGGGAATAGTAGTGCATTGTGGACCCAATGGTAATGTGGACCCAAAGGGGGAATATTATGAAGTAGGGCTTGTAATGTGGGGGGGGGAGTGAAAAATGTGAAATGGGAAAACAAAACCGCACTACCAAAATCAGGGTTTCCCAAGTAGTGCCCTTCCTAAAACCATAGGCCAATAGGAGACATCCCACAAGACTAGGATTGAGGATTAAGCCTCCATTTAAGGCGAGGGAACAAAACTACAGTCAAAACCATTCCTTTTTCCAAGTCACCTAATAATCCATGCCTAATATGCCCAAGGAAAAACAAGCATGAGCACCTGATTGCACAATGAAATACATACCTTTAGGATTGGATTTCCCACCTTCAAACATACGCTCTTGATAGTTGGGTGAGGGAACATATGATTGGTTTAGGGAGCAGAGATCAATTGGCACAATACATCGGCTACATTGGTGGTTGTCAAGCGATGTTTGTTGCTGATTAAAGAGATGTCTAGGAGAAAAATTCTCCTATGGGGTCACCCACTTTGGTGGGTAATAGAGCAAAAGGGCACTGCCTTGCCTCTTCAAAACATAAAGGGGGATTTCAGAGTCAGTATTGCCCATCCGTCCTATCCCTCGGCGGTTCTATCGGTTCACACAAGTCAGCTCAATCCATTAATCCATTATTTTTATTTTATTATTAGGGCGATGACATGGCGATTCGTGGCATGATTTGGCCCTGTTAAATCTTTGTCCCTTCTATATGGGTGTTATTGGATCATAATCACCATCAAGAAAATCAATTTAAGTATAATTAATAATCACTCTCAATTAACTGAATTAATAATTACCATATCATTATAATTAATAAAAATTGCAATAAGTTATGATCCTTCATAATTTAAATTAATTAAATATGATGTGATTAATAATTAATTGCAATGTTAAGGTTCAATTAATTATATATTTGAGTGTTGACAACTTGATTAATGGTTACACAGGGTATTAGCCCGGAGGGCATAAAATAGATGATGATGGGGTGTACTGTTAACACTTTGTGATGTGAATGTTACTAGTTCAAAATTCTAGGGAAAAAATCCAACCATGTTAAGGGATGGTGTGGTCTAGACCATATGTGATCCCTTGTGATTTTGATGGCTTAGATGCCCCTGGGTTATGGTTTCTCAATCCAAGGGTTAAATGTATAGTCATCTCAGGACTCACACAACTTAACAAAAAAAAATGGTTACACATGGTATTCTTAAGAAAATAAAGGTTCATATTTTCAGGGAAATAAATAAAACCTGACAATTTCTTCCTTAGACCAAGGATTTGACAATTGCATTAATTAATTAATAATATTAATAATTAATGAGGCTTTTGACTAGTCATGGTTGTCTCCATGCTAGCGTGGCTTTTGCTATTATATTTACAATAAGGACGTATATATGGGGGTATTACAAACCCAACCCCCTTAAAGGGACATCATTATCAGTGTTCTATAATAGTGAACAAAGACCTTTGAGCCATATAACCATTAGTCCCTCGAGAAATCCATCCTTTGGCAAGGATTCCTCACATAGGAAGAGTCTTCACAACCAAGGCATCCCTAGGATTCTTTTAATAACATAACACATGGTCATGACATCTCGTGACGATCAATGCCAATCATGGATTTTTAGTGTCGTGCAATGTCCTACTTTTTAGGAGCTTCTGCTTTATCATGCTTTCGTTGCGCACTCTAATGTTATCATGTTGATGTTATTTTTCTTTCCAATCAACCTCGTACATTTGCATTAGATGGTTCAAAAATTCATCTACATCATAAGCACACGATTCTTATAAGATTAGTCATAAAAAATTTAAAACATATTATATCATAACTTAATCAGAAATTTCTCTAAATTGATAGTTGATACTTATCTCTATAGTTATTCTTGCTTCCTTGGTTTTGCAAACATTGAGTGCTTTATCAGACCAAGCAAGCACTCAATGATGTATATGCTCCACATAGCCCTCAACCAATGCTTTAAATTCAACTCACTGAGTGGTTTATCTACCCCAAGGCAATTACTTGATGAGTTGGATTTAAAGATAGAGTTGGTTGAAGATTGTGTGGAACATATACATCATTGAGTGCTTGGTTGGTTTAATAAACCAATCAATGCTTACAAAACTAAGGAAACAAGAGTAATTAAATATATAAGTATCAACTATCAGTTTAGAGAAATTTTTGATTAAGTTATGATTTAATATATCTTAAAGTTTTTATGATTAATCTTATAAGAACTGTGTGCTTATGATGTAGGTAAACTACTGAACCATCCAATACAATTGTATAAGGTTGATTACAAAGAAAAGATTATCAACATGATAGCATCAGAGTACATAATGGAAATATGATAGACCTAACATTAGAGAAATTTTGAGGTCTAAAATGGACCTCAAGACAAAAATGTACAACCAAAATCAACTTTATAAGAACCAATAGGATTCAAGATGATGATGTCAACTATGGAAATGATTCACTATTTTTGGAGTAAAAAAGTAAAAAGATAAAAAAATAAAAAAACTACATTTCTCAACTCATATTTTTAACCTATCTCCCTATGGTTTTACTCAAATTTCGAGTGGGAAAACTTGTTGGTTGCATAATTTAATTCCTCATCCAATTAGTAACCATGTTGCATACTTTTGTTGGACCCTGCTACACGAAAAACGAGAAATACATGAAAATCATGATTGCAATCCAACTTGAATGCCATTTACCAGCTGCAATTGTAGTTATCACTTGACTTAAAAATTCAACCAACCAATTTGTTATGGAAAACAATTAACATAAACACTCAATCTCAAGTTTTCAAATTGAAAACCATGAAGCTTATCATTGAAAATAATTAACACAACCACCTTGAATCAGACCCATCAGTGGCCCCTATCGAGGGTCGCAGGTCTGTGTCCTCAACACGAAGCATTTCCACTACACAACACTGACAACAAATGCACTGAGCTTCGGGTGGATCCAAGCCCAATGCAGCAAATTTTCCTTCTATTCATACTGACCCCCAAATGCATCCCTTGTTAGTGGGGATCAGACTTTGTATCAGGATTTACACATGAAAAAATTAAATATAACATACACATGTTTACATTATTTGTGCTGACAACCATAAGGTGATTCATGTATCACATATTTGCTTCAAATGCAAACTACCATCCCAAATCTTGATTCAACGAAATGGCATGTGGTCGTTTCATTCAAATCCAAGTAGTAAGTTGGACATTGTCTTCACAACAGCAAAGGTGTCTTACACACATATGTTGCAAATGATTTACAACAGTGTGCCACAATCATGAGGTTAATTATGCTCATCACATATTTTGTGGTCCAGACTAATTATATTCAATTACTCCTTCAAATTGAATTAAATGGATTGTAGACCCAAACAATATAGAGTCGATGGATAATCGTCTTGGCCAAAAATTTTACATCGTTTATTTTCACATGTTATAAATTTAGTATTGTGTTAATTCAACTAGGCAACCATGGCAGTTTGGTTTAAAAAGTGGATAGAAAAGCACAAAGATGTGGCTTTGCAAGTTGAAATGCCCATAGATGGCCTACCACATAGAAATAATCTCATCAAGAGATATATTCCAAGGGTCTATAAGACACTTTGCACATAGTGTGAGGTATTCAAGTAAATTTCCCACTAAACAGACCAAATGAGTCCAAAGTTCTCCTCGCGAAAACAAAATAATTGACAATTACTAATCAACAATATTTACAAGTTGAATACATTAAGGCAGAAGTTCCCAGGTGTGGGAGTAAAAAATATTCATGTTGACATAAGAATACCATGGTGGTAGATGCCCATGCTTTCTAGGAGGTGAGCGAGAGGGGGAGTGCTTTTTTGGAGTTGTACAAAAAAACTACAGTACTTGCCTTGGGGCTGATAAACCACTCAGTGAGTTGGATTTACAGATAAAGGTGGTTGAAGACTACATGGAGCATATACACCATTGAGTGCTTGCTTGGTTTGAAATGACTCAATGCTTGCAAAGCCTAGGAAGAAAGACTAACTACAGAGATAAGTATCTGCTATAAGTTTAGAGAAATTAATGATTAAGTTATGATTTAATATGTTTTTATGATTAATATTATAAGAATTATGTGTTTATGATGTAGGTGAATTATTGAACCATCCAATACAATTGAATGAGGTTGATAACAAAGCAAAACAATATCAGCATGATAACATCAAAGTATGCAACAGAAGCATGATAGAGCTTAAGACCCTAAGAACTAGGCCATTTTAGTAACAGTGGAAACCCATAACGTGTTTTGATCGCCATGACTATGTGTTGTGTTATTAAAACAAGCCAGATGGATTCTTTGGCCATGAATCTCGTGCGAGGAATCCTTGCCAAGGGATGGATCGACCGAGGCACTGATGAAGTAGAGAAGGAGATGCTTGAACTTGGAAGGCGTGTGATTGCAAGGAAGGGGAAACTGAAATAAATTGTTTTTATCGAAAGTCTTGTGCATACACAATGGGAACAAGCATACATTGGGCATGTTCCGGCAAGCAATGAGCCAAATCTCTTCCTGTGAAGACATTGAATGACGTGGTTGGATTGACAAATTCAAAACATAACAACTATCAATGATACATGGAACCATAGGTATATGACTCAATTGTCTCTATTCCCTATTATATAACACTAAGGGTGATGTTTCTTTAAGGGGTGAAGTTTGTAACACCCGCTTATCTACTTTGTTATTGTAAATATAGTAGTGATGATCACACCAACATGGAGACAACCATCTCTAGTCAAAACCCCAAATGAATAATTTATTAATTAGCGCAACTTAAGGTTGGACCGTCTTACAAATCCCTTGGTTCAACTTAGAAATTTCCAGGTTTTGCTTGTTTCCTTGAAAAGTCACACCCTTACCCATTAAGTCAAGTACTAAACTCTCTACAACTAGGAAAAGTCAACCCCTTTTCTAACTAAGTTATTAGTTAATGCGACTATATCACCGTCTACATTGATATGATCCTTATAAACATTTTGTGTAACCAAACATGTATGAATGAAGCCATGATAGCTTAGTAATTAAATTAAAAACAATTTATTAATTTTTAAATGCTCCTATTAAGAATGGACTATAATTATAAATATATTATAATTAATTAATTTTAAATTATATTTTAACTATAATTAATTATTAATTATAATCATAATCCTAAATATCTCTTTTGACTTTTAATGCCAACCATCATTAATTAATGGGAAATAGAATAAACATCTAAAAATAATAATTATGAACATAAAAAAGCACCAATCATCATTTTCTGTCCTCAAAGTCTGAAAGGACAAGGTGTCCCTTTGAAGGAACTAGGGGGTGCCAATGGGCCGTGGTTAGAGGCGGTGGGACAGAATGATATAAATAGATATCAAGCAGAGTGCCTTTCTACACTAGAGTTAACCATATGATGTCTCAGGGAGTGAAGTTGTTTAATTTTCATGACAAAAGGTCCCTCCCATTTAGATCCCGCCTTAGTGCCCACTTGCCCTGCTACTTTTGCTCAAGAAAATATCTGTAGCTTTAAGGTAGTCATGCTTGTGGCGGCTTTTCTCTTGGAAACGCATGGTAACCATATAGTGAGAGCCTTTTCAGACCTCTGGGACAACTAGTATGGAAACATAGATCAAATTCAGCTTGCTTGAAAGTGTTGAAGCAAGCTTGTTGAAAATTAGCTGCAACTTTCTCAATCTTTGGATCAGCGTGAGAGTGATCTACAACTTCTTCCAGCCTTGGATTTGGCTATGGGGTGATCAATGCAAGAGAATCCACAATGCAACTGATCTACGACTAGGAGAGAGTGAAAATCTTTTCTTCAGTTGCCCAAAAAATTATTCAAATAAATAACATGATCATACTCCAAATAAATAACATGATCATACTCTTTGATTTATGCATAGGTCTTCGGTAGGGAGAAAACCCGAAGCGGTACATAGAACTTTTTTAAGATATTACAACATAGTCATATTGTGAGACTAAAACAGAAATAGAGATATTATCATTAAACCCTCCCAACCACTCAATATAGTGAATAATGTTTATCATACTGAATAGTGGATCTAAGAAAATTTATTAACCATATAATTCATGGCGGTTATCAGATTTAGTTATTGATGAGTTATTTGATCTGCATGGTCTTGTTGAATCCTATTGAAGAAACTAGAATTACAACTTATATTACTTGTTGGGCGAACGTCAAAACTATGTAATATACCCTATATGGCTGATATTGTAATAATAACTTTCAAGATATTGGAATTGCTCATTTCCACTGCGTTGAAACCTCCTCTATTCAAATTCCGTTGTTTAGAAACCCTTGTTATCATGGGCGAAATTCAATTTGGGATGCGCCCTCTTCTAACCTCTACAAGCGCCCAGGGCCATAGCATTGGCACTGTGTTCCGTGAATCGTTTAAACAATATGGTAAGAAATTGATTTGGGTCGCACCTCTCTAGGCTCAATAATGCCTCCTGGGCAATATTCATTCCCATGCAATTATGTACTATCAGTATTCATAAAATATTTGGTGAAAATGTAGGTGGGCAGCCCACTTCTTCTGGCTCAAGATTCAAACGTTAACCATATATATTTGGTTTTGGCTAAGTTTTGTAAATGTGTATATTATTTATACATTTTGTGTTTATGTATTTCTGTTTATTTGTTTGTAGTTGTTTTATACATTTGGGTTCATATATTTGATTTTATACATACAAATACATAGGTAGATATATTTTATTGTATATATTTTTAAGTTATCGAAAATATCTGAAAAAATTATTGGTAACACAGATTCTGGTTTCTGAAATGGAAGTGGGTGCGATCTTTTGTCTGAAACGCTATGAAAATGTTTTTGTGCCGTTTAAAAAAAAATTCAGAAACTTCAGATTTATTTGGGGGAAATCAGGAAACAGAACCATGAAAATCATGATCGAAATCCATTTTTAAAAGATTAAAAAACGTGAAAATTTGTATAGTTATAAATAAATAGTAAAAATGAAGAAATCAGATTTGCAACTTCTAAATTTTTAGAAACAACAACAACAATCCTTATATTTATGGATGATTCTTACTAAGAAAAAGATAGAGGTTCAAAAATATAAAAAGATGGGTTTGATGAGTGTCTTTGTAAAGAGATTTATTTTAGCGATTAGGTGGGTAAAGTTGAGCAATTAGGTGGGTAAAGTTTTGTTAAGTGTGATTGATTTTACTCTTGATTTCATAAATCCATTCAATATAAAAAATCTTCTCTTGTCAATCTTTTGTCTCATATAGTCAAGAGACCACACTCATGTTGAGAAGAATGAAATGTTCAAATAGATAATATCCCAATGATCCCATGGGCCTTTTAATTGCCATGCAAGGAAGATAAATACCTTTTGCCATGCATGCCATCTTCTTTGAAGGATCTGGACCCAAAAGCACAAAGGTTGTAGCATTTCTAATTACATTACTAATGATGATGATGTGTTGAATGTTATAATAATCACTAATGATGATGACAATATTTATGCTAAATTGATGATGATGGTTTGTTTACGTTGAATTCATAGTGATAATTATGTATTTTTAGATATAAAATCTAAATTCTAAAAAATGAAAAATAATATATATATATATATATATATATATATATATATATTTATTTATTTATATTTTCAGATCCTATATCCATATTCGTTCACGTATTCCTTTCAAATGCAACTTTTATATATATTTATATATATATATATATTCACATTTGTTTAAAACACGTAGTGTATATATACATACATATGAATGAGTTTCATCAGACTCGCTAACAAGGTTAGAATTTGAAAAGAGACTCACTCATCAAATTTAAGTTTTTTCACCAATCCTTAACAGGTTTTTATACTTTCAAACTAAAGCATTAACGGTTTTGTAATTTTAACTAAAGCATTTTTTAAGCTATATTTGACGATCAAATCACCCCATAACCAGCCATTTACCCAAATTCCAACCCTGCTCGCTAGACGAACAAATTCGTTTAATTTAAAGAAAGAAAGGAGAAACTATCTTAGAGTCACGTGGAATACGAGTGTTAGTGTGGTTAACAACAATGATACAAATTTTTTTTCAAGCAATACTTCTAATTTGATTCTTGGACTGATGAAATACTTGCATTGTCGGGAGAACTCTCTCATCGAGCTATACCTCATGGTTAGGTTAATGGATTTTGCGAAAATACCATTTTTCTAACCAAGTGTTTTGGTAAACATTGAGAAATTGATATTAAAAAACGTAAGTAGCACTTTCCACATCCCATAATAACTCAAAGACATCCCATAATAACTCAAAGGTGATGTTACAAAGTAGTATGTTGACGAAGCTACCTAATCTCTGGTTGATAGGGATTTTAGAGATGGCAAACCAAATTTTGATTTTGATAAATCTCATATTGGTTGATAGGGATTTTAGAGATAGCAAACCAAATTTTGATTTTGATAAATCTCATATTGGTTGATAGGGATTTTAGAGATAGCAAACCAAATTTTGATTTTGATAAAGCTACGGGAAAACGCAATATTTTCAAAGATGAGTTAAATGCTTAAATGTCTTAAAAGTAACTTAGATATTCAAAAGTAATGTAGGTTTAGTTTTTTAAAAATCTATGAGGCTGGAATTCATTGTTAGTGGTGTTTGGGTTAATTAATTATGGTAATAATTAGAGTTCACGTATTAATATTAATTTAGGGTTCATAAGGTTGTAAGATGTTGTGTATTGTATGTGCATGTTTGTAATTTTCTAGCTTGTATTAAATTATTTAATATTTTTTTAGGAACTGGAAACTACATTATTAGAATATAAAATGAAATGACGTTGCAAAAATAATACACACCACACTTCGTAGATCCAAAGATAGCTTAAAGCTCATTTACTTTGAACATCAACTATGTTATGAGGACCTTCCTATCAATAAGTTATCTCTTTACATGATTTATGCACTTCCTTTTTGCATGAATCATTGCTCCAGTGGTTGGAAAACCTTGATAAAAATACAACTAAATACAACTAAATTTGGACTAAATTGAAATCAATTGCATGTAAGTCAATCTAATTCATCCTTTAATTGTAATTTACTAAATTCAAAAATGTAGATCGTAAAATCACAATTAAGTGTTGGAATGTAGATCTTCAGGTCATAAATAAGTTTTGAAAAATATAGCTTAGACTTCCCTTTAACAAAAAAGTGTTATGATTGTTTTTAATATGCAATTCAAGAATTAAACTCAAGTTGAAAATTAACAACCATTTCTAAATTAAGTAACTTGAATTGAAATAGTTGTAGAAAATAAATAAATAGAAATATAGATAATTTACACTAATAGTTCCCTATCTTTTGGAAATAGGCCCGTACTCTATAAAATAGAGCACTGATGTTAATCTAATTGCTATAAGTTAATCTAAATTACAAAAATTATAAACTAGAAATGAATTTCTATAAGAGTCCTCTTTTAAAATGAAGAAGGGGCTCTTATTTATAGATAAACTTGCTTTGAAACTGAAATAACAAATATTAAATACAAATTTACAAGTTTCTCATGTGGTTACAACCATCTACTAAGCTCATAAATATCTCCAAGATGTTTGCTAACAATTTACAAGTAATCTCATCAAAAGTTCCAGGATTTGAATAGTAATTTCAAATCCATAACAATTCTTCAATGGTTGAATAAGAAATTTGAATTTGACCATACTAGTGGACTAGATTCAATACAAGGTTATGGAAAAGTGGAAAAGGATAAAAAATCAAGGAAAAAGGAAAAAAGGTTGTGAAATGATGATAAAAAGATGTGAAAGTGTAGTTTTGCATGTCCTTATGCAACCTTGCATTGCAATGAACTTGTGTAATTAGGTATTCTTCCTCTGAAACAATGGACAATAAGATGTATCTATTTGACTCATAAAATATATCACAAGGTTATGGAAAAGTGAAAAAGGATTAAAAATCAAGGAAAAAAGAAAAAGGTTGTGAAAAGATGATAAAAAGATGTTAAAATATAGTTATTTTTGCAACCAATTGAATATGTTGCATGTCCTTATTACAATGAACTTGTGTGATTAAGTGTTCTTCCTCCGAAACCGTGGACACTAAGATGTATCTATTTGACTGATAAAAACATATATTTGAAACCTTGATGAGAAAATGTTGTTAGAAAGCCTTAAGCCACGTTTCTTTTGGTTGGATTTTGTGTGGTAGCACTTATCTCTTGAAATTTTTCTCCTTTGCTCCACTTATCCCCTAGAATTGAAGTTTGTTTCAATGTGAATTCAAAAAAATAAATTGAAGAGTATTTGGTGTTTCTATGGTCATAACAACCAAAAAATTGTCATTCATAGTACTAGCAATGGTGCTGATATAATAGTTCTATTTTCACTGTTCTAGATTCCAATCTGTGTAGGAAAATAAGGAATATTGCTTTAGACCATTCTTAACCTATTGTTGGACACCTTTATCAACACGCAAGATTCAATTGAAATCTTGTTGCACTATTCATGGAGATTAATTATTTGAAGGTTGTAAATACAAGTGTTATACTATAAACTACTCTTGAATTTTGCAAACTCATTTTAAAGTGTAGGACTTTCATCTAACAAAAGGGTTGAGAACATATTGAGTGATATGCAAATTTATCTTGGCAAATGTCCACTTTTGTGGTTTTCATTGCTAACTAAGAGTCGTGTTGGTGACAAAATTTATAGAAAGTTGTTATAAGTATGATAAGTCATTATCTCTTAAATTACACATTGGATTTAGAAATTTTTTGGTCGGTATGCTTATTTCACCATGATGCTATGTCCACATTTTTTTTTAGAGAAACCTAGTTCATGAATATGAAGAAATCGTTTTTTGCACTTCATGTAAAAATATTGTGCCTTGAAAGCTAAGCCAAAAAACCCATTTCACTTTCTCCCTGTTCACTTCACTTTCCTCTTACTTTGAATAATTTTCTTATGCTCTACTAATGGAATCACTAAACATTGTTGCAAATTTTCATTGTAAATTTGTGCTTTCAAATTGAATATATATGAAGGAAGTCATTTATTCTTGTATGAATTTTTTATGTGTATACATCCATCTAGTAATTTCTCTTTTTAGCATCATCATTTTTTAATTTTTGTATCAACCCACACTTCAGTATACAAATTATGTGCATATGGATTTGTGGAAAACCTATAGGTGACAGGATCCTCAACAGACTTGTAGGTGACAAAATCCATGACATACTTCAGAAATATATTATTCTATATTGTTATGTGGTTCTTTATTATATTATGTGTTGATTCAAATGTTGGAACCATAGATTGGAGAATCAATCCATAAGTTGTAACATAACTTCATTTATAACCACCATTCTACTGCAAAATGTGTTGATTCAAATGTTAGAACCACAAATTGAAGAATCAATCTATGTGTTGTAACATAACTTCATTTATAACAACCATTATACTACAAAATGAGTTTCCCAATGGTCTTCTATTTGTTGGGTTGTGGTGTGCCCAAAGTGTCACATTAAGGCTGATTTTGAACTATTTCAAAACTGTTATATTCAGTCTAGATTTCAACATTAAAATGTTGTAGGAATAATGAGAACGCTGTTATGATCTCTTATGTTCTATATACTAAAGTTTGGTTGTTTTAACTTATAGGTTGACCATCGACTCACATTCACCTCTTGGAGTAAGTTGGTGTCTAGAAGGTGTTTGTGTTGCATATTTACATTTACTTAATGTGACCTTGCCATAGTCAATCATGGGTTTGTTAGATCTCTCTATCCTTTAGCTTCTTGCACAAAAAATGGGTCTTTATCTATCATTTTAGTTGTTTCCCATCAAAGGTATGTTGTTATGGTTGCATTGACTTTTGTTTGGCTTTCTCCTCATGATCTATAAGTTTATTTCCTAGTTATTTAGAACATCCTCCTAGTGCCAACATATCTTAATTTGGAGTTGCACTAAGTTATAGAACCTAGAGTTTCTTGTCATAACAATAGTCACCATTTTTTACATGGGAATCCTCTCAAAGGTTCAAAGAAACAATATAAGAACATGAGATATTGAAAAGGCTTAAAATGTATGAATTCCCCCACATAAGAACATGAGGTATTATAAAGGGTTAAAATGTATGAATGCCCCCCCTCCCTAAACATTTTTCATCCTCAGAAAAGTGACAATAGGAAGGATGTAGGAGAGTAGAAAAAAGGAACATAATGAGGAAATAACGAATTTTCCTTATACACTATATAGAATTCAATTTATTTTTAATTAAATATTAGAAAAGAAATATACTTGCATCTAGAGAAGTCCATAAGACCCCCAACCATTATATGACATCCTAAAAGGAAAGAGATGGAAAGATAGTTGAGATGATCCACAATGGTGTAAAGCTCTACGAAAAAGAAAAATGTGGAACTTGTAGCTTGTAGATGAAAATTTGGAAACTTAGAACTTGTAACATAATAAGTTGTAGACTAAGATATGTAGCATCAACCTTTTGATGGGACAAAAAATCTAAAAAATATTGTGATATAAAGAGAAATTGAACATGGATGGAAATTTGATTTAATTTTTGTTATTTGAAAATTTTGTTTAGTTAGTTTCCAAACAAGATTTGTTGGATTGTGCCCAAACAGTTTTTACGGCTATAAATTATTATGCCCACAGAATGTTCATCAAAAGTTGGTTTGTAAGCAATCCAACGTCTAGTGGCACTTGTGATAGGTTTTATCAAATTTTATTTGGGAAAATATTCAGGATCACTAAGTAATTAAACATTGTAAGTGAGTTGACTGACATTATTGCATAGTCTAGGAATGGGTATAATAAGAAGGCTTGGAAAGTTTGTATAAGAATGTAGGATGAAGGTATAATGAGATATTAGTGGTGTCATGAAAAATATTTGGATTATTTATTTCATGCATGTACTTTTAAGTTAGGAAGGAAGAAAATAAATGGCATATTACCAAATATTCCCTCCCACCCCCACCTCCATATATAATAAATGAGAGGAGGAGGTCTTTGGAAATACTTCAAATATGGAAATATTATTGTGAATGTGAAAAGGGAAATATGATTGTGAATTCATGTTCCAACTTTTTTGAAAGGTCGTGGTGAGTAGTTGGAACACTTTGTAGCAAACTCCTTTGAACTTAACATGGCTCCTTCATGAATTCAACATCATATAATGTTGCACTTTCTTGGACTTGATGTCTTTGATATCTCACCTTCATTTATAGTTCTTCAAAATTTGATCTTCACTCATTCATAGTTTTGATATTCTAAATCCTTGTGAGACCTACAAAAACTTAGCATTTTCTTGCGATAAAATGTGAGATGCTGGAAGGAGAAAGATGACTGGTCTTTCATATTCCAATAAACAATACATATAAAACAAATTCAAAGAAATATAGAAAAGGAATAATTATTTTTTACCTACTGAGGAGTGGAAACTACTTTAAACTAGACTACTCAACAATATTTTATTAATAAAATATTCATTTTATGTCTTATTGGAGTGATTCCAAAGCTACATTAAAGTGTATTCATACATGTATCTCTAACAGAAACAACTAGACTACTCGACAATATTTTGTTAATAAAATATTCATTTGATGTCTTATTGGAGTGATTCCAAAAGTAGATTAAACTGTATTCATACATGTGCCTATAATTGAAACATGTTTTCAAAATGGTTCAGAATGATGTGTCAAGCATGTCAAGGAACAACTTGGTTGACATAGTTGTTTGCAAATTTTTGTCTAGACCAATTGTTACTATTTTTAACCTAGAATTTTCATTTAATGATGGATTGATATGGTTCCACTTGGATATTAAGGTATATTCATCTATATATCTCTAATATAACCATGCTTTAAAAATACCAATAATTGATATGTCAAATTTGGTGAGGAATAGTTTGCATGGAAAATCTACTTTTGATTTCCAAGTTAGATCTATCATGACTCTTTTTAGGACAAATTTTTATTTAAAAGAACGATAACATGATTTTAGGGGGAATTTAAAGTAAAATCATGTATCTAATCCACTATAAAAAATGTTTTAGAGATGTTTTGATTTGATATCTCAAAATTGCTGATAAGCATTTTGGGGAGGCAAAATGTTCATTGTGTTGATTTTAGAATATACAATCACTAATTTGTGAATAAATTTTTTTCCAACACCCAATTTAAGTGATTCAAATTGTGTTTTAAAGTAGATTTCAATACCTACCTCCCTTAGAAGCATATTATGAAGATGTGATGGTTTCATGTAGGAAATATGTCGTTGAAAAGTGAGGATGCAGAATTGGTAGAGTGTGAATTTCATGACAACAATTACTAGTTGGGAATAACCTTTTTGTATAATTTCCAAATGAAGTGATTAACTTTGGGTTGGAAACTAGACTCTAAGAGATATCTCCCCTAGATATAGGTTCCAAAAATATGTAATTTTGGTCTTTCAAAT
Source organism: Pinus tabuliformis (assembly GCA_031772625.1). NCBI lineage: Eukaryota > Viridiplantae > Streptophyta > Pinopsida > Pinales > Pinaceae > Pinus > Pinus tabuliformis. The sequence continues at coordinate 1,200,573,060 of CM062818.1, forward strand.
AGTGACTAGCTCAACTTTGTTTTTAGTAGGTTTATGAATTCAAGTTGCTATAAAAATATATATAATGACCTTTTTTTTTTCCAAAAATGTGATATAAATATGTGAGATTGTTGGTGGGTTTATATACATGATGATGTAATGAGTTCATCCCCTGAAAACATTCCATAATGAGCTCTTACCCTAAAACCATTCCATATCCATTTCATAAATCTTATAATATTATGTTTTAGAACTTTTGTAGCAATTTAAAGAATTTATAACAATAATTTTTACTATCACTTTGCTAAATTTCATTGATATGTAAGTTTTATAATAAATGATCATTTATAAATATGTCAAGAAACTAGAATTCATTCTTATTTGAAGTGTCTAATCATCCTTTGAGAAATACTCTACATTTTCCTCCTTGAAATCATTAACATTTTCATTTGTTGTTTCCTTTGTAAGCTCTCTCATCTCTCTTGAGAAGTGTTTTATCAAAGGCATTGCTCATTGAAACTTACTTGTTGAGAATAAAACCACAATATTACAAGAAGTTTCTTCTTCAAATTGAGATTGAAAAGGAGGCAACAACATTACAAACCGTAAATGATATGGCACATTGATGTAAGTTAAACTAACTTTGAGCTCTGAACATTAATGTAAATTTGTGTTTTTATTTTTAAACTGCAAGTTTGATGAAGAGCACATTCATTTGTTACTACATGTATGGAATGCCGACAAGATAATATTGCCTTACCTTGAGAAGAAAAAACATTTTCTCTCTTTTAGCTCAATGGTTGTTGAATTGTTCAATCTTAGTTTTGCAAGATCATAAAATCACTCATTCATTTTTGTTGACAAGAGAAAGGTCTATCATTAGTACTCATTATCAAAATATTGGTCATTACTTGCTCAAACTTCAATAGGGTCAACATATTCCTTTATGTTTCTATCAATTCATAGGTCCAAATGTCTATTTACTTCATCAAAAACCAATTAGCGAAGGTGGCTATGAATGAAATAGGATGTATCACTTGGATTGAGTGACATCCTATTTATATAATTCAGTTACTTCCAAAATATCTCACTAGATCACGTCGCCTATAAATATTGATTCGTGTTAATTATTTAATGACATGATAGTGCATGAAATATTTTAACATCATGTTAGATATGTTATTTATTACTAGATCTTTGTTATTGATTACCATCCTTTACCTTGTGCTATAACTAATAAAACCTATGTTCTTGAATAGGGGATATGCGTTAGGTTCTCTGTTTCTCCTCTACATTGTTTCTTGATTGTTTGCACAAGGAAATTAACAAAATATTCATCTTATTATCTCTAATGGCATTGATTTCATGGCACTTGTGCATGAAATAGTTATCCCTCAAAATCTGATTTGCCATATTATCTCTATGGTTGTTGGAGTTGACTTTGAAGGTTGCCACTATCCACGAACCATCCAATTTAATTTTATGGTTGTGCAATTTGTATCCAATCACATCTTAAAGTCAAGTACATCCTCTAAGTGGTAGATTCATCTTTGGAAAAACATTGATATACAAAGCAATCATTGGTTTCAGGGTCCTGCGGTTTTTGTAACCACTAGTATGACAAGTAGTATCGACTACAGGTGATGTACATTTAAAGAAATGGTAAACAATAATAGGTGGTCTTTTCATGAAGTCCTATTGATAGTTTCAAACCAATAATCTTGGCAACATAATTACCAGTAATTGTTCAAGGATGCTATCATAGGTTTGAAAGAAATGGCTAAAATGATGCATCTACAATAGTCAAAATAGAATGTTTTAGTGCTTGAAGTGGCTTGTTACAAGATGATGGTGTCATGAATTTGTAATCCTTTGACTAAATTCATTGAGTGCTTTACGATTTTTTTTTCAATGATCATAATATTTAGGACAATCATGAAAGCAATTATTAGGTTTGTATTCTTGGGAAAATTTAAGGTAAACAAGGGAAAACTATGTAATTGTTGTGGGAGATGTCGGAGTGGCAACATTAAGACATCCTTTCATGTGTAGGTTTTAATCCTATACAATTAATTGTTACAAATAAATTCTTAGTTAAAAAAAAAGATACAATGAAGAACACACACATTAACACAAATATTTTACTTTGGAAACCCAAATCGAGAAAACCAAAAATATTTTTTAATATATAATTTCTTTATAGTATTAGAATACAACCAAAGTTCCTTAACCAAAACTACAAAATTGTAGGTTGAACCACCATGCACCACAAAATTGTTGTAAGTGAAAACTGTGTGCCGAAAACCACCAAAGATAGAGGCAAAAAAACACCCTTTTAATTTATTTTTTTGTGGGGGGGGGGAGAAGTGTGGGTGGCGGGGTTGGGGTACTACCATTTAATCCCCATGGAAGGGGGCTTTCACCCTCTACAACTGCCCCCCGTGACCCCCTTAATACACCCAATGAAATGTGCAACATGCGTAGGTAGTTGTGCAAAGGACGTAAAACAAACCCAACATTATTGTACTTTTTTTTTTCTTTGTATATGGGGAGTTTCAAGGGTACATGATCAACGATATAGGGAAATGATTCCATTATTTCCCTACACCAAGAGAATATCTTATTGATCAATGATTTTGTTAATGAATTTGCAACATTATTCAAATATCAATTTTGTTAATGTATCTACAACATTCTTCAAAGTGTCCACCTTCACTAGTAGCGTCTTTCCTTCAATAATACCTCTCACAAAGTGGTATTGAACATCAATATGATTGTCTTAGAATGATACATTGGGTTTTTTTTTATGGAGATTGCACTTTGATTATCATAGTTTGTCCGCACAACTTCTTATACCAACCCAATACTTGAACACATTCTCTGTAACCATATTGCTTCCTTGTTTGCATGAGTGGTTAAAATATATTCAAATTTTATAGTCAAGAGTTTCATTACAAACTATCTCTTGCACATCCAATTAATTGCTAGTCCAAATATGTTAAACACATATCCACGTGTAGATCTTCCACAATGTAGAGCTCCAAACCATTCTACATCAACAAATCCATGTATTTTCAACACTTTGTCTAATCCTCGATCTCATTGGTAACACAATCCATAGCTAGTAGTGCCACAAAAATACCTTAAAAACCTCTTTACTGCTATCCAGTGTTCCTTCCTTGATCTTGACATATACTACTCAATACTCTTATTGCATGTGGAATGCTCGATCTAGTACAAACCATTTCATACATCAAACTTCCAATTGCACTAGCATAAGGAACAAAAGATATGTCCTCTTCCTCTCTCTGTGTCTTGGGGCATTAATTTGAAGATAATGTTACACCTATAGGAATCCAGATCCTTAGATGTTTACATATTAAACATCTACAATATTGTTTAGATATACTTTTTTTTTATTTAATTAGAGATTATTGTTTTTTCAATCTCTTTTAATTTCCATTCCCATAATGAAATTTATAACACCAAGATCCTTTGTGTCAAATTTAGAGGATAACTGTTTTTTCACTTGGATGATTTCCCCATCATTTCCAATCAACGACATATCATTTACACACAAGAAAAAACAAATAACATGATCACCAACCAATTTGAAATACACATAGTGACGGGCATTACTCCTTGTGAAACCAACGTTCAATATACAAGTATCAAATTTTTGAGACCACATCAAGTTGGTGGTTGCTTTAAACCATATAGGGATTTTTCTAGCCTTCATGCCAACTCTTTTTTTCCCTTCACCGTAAAGACTTATGGCTGCTTCATGTAGATGTATTCTTCTAGATCTCCTTGTAGGAATGTTTTCTTTATGTCAATTTGTTCTACTTCAAAATCAAAAGAAAGAGTGATAGGTAAGAGAATTCTAATAGAAGTTAACTTGGAAACAAGGGAAAATATCTCACTAAAGTCAATTCCCTCTACTTGAAAATAACCTTTATCTACTAATCAAACTTTGTATTTCTCCACTCCACCTTCTGCATTCAAATTCTTCTTAAACACCTATTTTCTCCCAATGGACTTTTTCCAACCAAAAAATCCACTAGACCCCAAGCCTCATTTTTGTCCAAGGCTACCATTTCTTCTGCGATGGCCTTTTTCCAGAATTTTCCATCCTCTGAATTCACTACCTTCTTGATAGTTCTAGGATCATCATTAATAATAAACAAAGTAAAATTCAAACATAAATAAGGTGGAGTATACATTTCTTACTACCTTCTTTGGCTTGAACATATATCCTCAATACCAGAGTATGTGGTTCTTCTTTTTTATTTTTCTATAAAGTTTGATTCATCATCCTTCAATTCAAATTCTATATTCTCTACTTCTTTCTCCCTTGGTAGGACTTCCCATTTAACAACATCTTTGATTTATCTAAATACAACATCTAAATTGAACACAACCTTCTTAGTTTTTAGGTTCCAAAGTTGATAACATTTCACACTAACTTTATATCCAATAAAGGTACACTTTTTAACTTTCTTATCTAGATTATTCCTATTCTCCTTTGGAATGTGAACATAAACATCGCAGCCAAATACCTCAAGATGTTTATGATAGGGTTTATTACCACTTTGTACACCATGTAGATTTTTGTCATCCAACAGTGATGAGGGTGATATATTTACAACATAACATGTAATGTCCCCTACCTCTTACCAAAATTCTCGTCTTAATGCGACAACACTAAGTATGCTCCTTTCTTTCTCTATCAATGTTCCACTCATCCATTCTACAACTCCATTCTACAAAGGTGTGAATGGATTAGTCCTTTTCCTGTCTATACCACACTTCTTACACAATTCCTTGAATTTATTTCCTGCAGAATTATCCACTATTATTTGCCCTCAACACCCTAATTTTCTTCTCCATCTAATTTTCTCAAGAGCCTTAAATTTTTTTGAGTTTGTTAAAGACTTCATATTTATTATAGAGGAAATAAATCCATGCATTGCTAAAGAAGTAATTGATAAATGAGACACAGTACACAAATTTACCTAGTGATGGAGCAAACAAAGGTCCAAACACACCATTGTGCATCAATTGTAATATTCCTTCTTCCCTTGTAGAATTGAAGGAGAATTTTACCTAATTATGCTTTCCATATAAACAATGTTCATAGAAATTAAAATCCAAAGAGAAATTAGACATACCTTCAACCATACCATTGCCATGTAGTACTCGAAGGCCTTTCTCTCTGATATGCCACAATATTTAATGCCACAACATAGTCTTTTTCCAGCAATTGTAGGAACTATTGAACCCATCACTAATAGTGCTTCCAAATAGCTTATATAGAGTTCCAATCCAAATTCCTCTTGACAATTCCATTTCTCCTCAAACCATCTTGCAAATAATTTTCCCACACATTATCTTTACACTTTCATTGCTCATCTTGCTTATAGAAATCATATTTTTGGCCAATCTTGGGATGTGTATTCTGATTCTTCCACTCAAGCTTCAACTTAAATTTTCTTCATCCCATGATTTCGGCTTTTGAGCCAATGTTTAGGAAAACATCACCATCATCATATCTTTCATACTCACAAAAACACTCTCTATGAGGAGTCATATGAAAATATGCCTCTAAGTCGACAAACCATGCCCCATGTTCTACATTTGTATTTGAAGAAGCCAAGTACACATCCCCCCCTTCATTTAAGGAGGATTTTGTTTTTGAAGGAGCATCATCACATCCCTTCCCTTTCTCAGTGATTTTGGATCTACAATATGTCTAGTAATTCCCTTGTTTTCCACATCTCCATCATACCGTCATGAATTTTCCTAGAGATTTAGATCTTTCTCTATATTTAGATCTCCCACTTTCGGAATTATTTTATTTCTATTCTAGGAGTGTCCTCTTACAAACAAGGCATATGTTTTATGAATTTTCATGTTTTTCCATCTCATCTCCTTTGATAACAAGGATGAAAATATTTCATTGAAACTTAAAGTAGATTCATTACTAATTATGGAAACAACCAAATTGCCCCACGAGTTTGGTAAAAAACACAAATCTTCCATTTTGAGCTTCTATGGCTCAAAACTCTACCCATTGAATTTCTTAATCTTTATATTTGAACTGCTCACCATTTCCTTTCAACACAAGAATCAATTCCATAAATTTCAAACTATAACTGGGTTTACCATAGGATTCATCCAAATTATTTAGTGGAAAAAGCATCATCTTCATGCCAAAACTACTTTGATACTAAATGTGGGTTTTAACGTTGTACAGTAAATTGTTGCAAACATATTTTTAGTAAAACAAAAAAGATGCAATGGTGCACATAGACATTAACACAAATAGTTTACCTTGTAAACCCAAATTGGGAAATCCAAAAGTATTTTTTAGTATCTCTCTTCTTTCTAATATTACGATACAATATGTATATCCAATGACATCTATAAACCACCAATCCATATACCCTTTTTAGAATACAATTGTAGGTCCTTAACCAGAATTATTAAACCATGGGCTAAACCACCATGTACTACAAAATAATTAAAAACGCAAATCATGTGCTGAAAAATTCCAAAAATGGATGCAAAAAATGCCCAAAAAACTACTCTTCATGTTATTATTTTATTGTAGTATAATGATACCAATTTTTGAACTTTTTTCCCAAAACCTGAAGATATGATTCTCGGTGAGATTGTATTCCATCATTTAAATTGCATGACATGGTAATGAACAAGTTAATCTTCTCCAATAAGGATGAGTTAGTCTCATATAATCATGGAAACAAATATGGAAATATTGAATGGTCATGGTAATGTATAAGGTAGTATCATCCATCCATGGCAGTGGATGAAGATCTAACACATTTATTGATTTCAATGGATAAATTTGACTTGTCAATTTCTTTGGCTGGCCAAATCTAACTCAATGGTTAACTTGGTTCTTCAAGCATGTATCATGCATGCTTGCCTTGGGAAACCCCAAATTTTGGTGACAAATGAGGCCCTATGAACTTCTATACTTTCCTTTTGATCATGTCCACTACATAATTACAACAAGCACTAAGTTTTGGAAACAAACAAGGTAAGGGAACACACTTTTATGTGCATTTTTATGTTGGTTGATTAGGTCTAGCTCATATACTACCTTTGGTCCATTAAGCACATATTTATGTGCATATTTTCCTTGTAATTAAAATCCTCAAAGCAAGTGTGCAAAATACACGTGACATACTAGGGTGCTTAATGATTCAAGCATGACCTAAAAATGTAATAAAAGAGACTAATGACCTTATCCATCACCAAAACTTAGGGCTTTTGAAGGTAAGCATGGAGGAACTATGATCAATTGGAAAATGTAGTAAAGGAGTTCCCTCACCTCATTTGTCACTTAAGTTTAGGGTTCTCTAGGGAAAGCATGCAATGAGGTTCAGGCTAAGTAAGGTAATGGATGGCCAAGGTAAGGTAAATCAATCTGTGAGGAATATGGGATAAAGTGAAGGAGGTTTCTCTTTTGATGTAATGATAAGGATTTTGATTGGTATATAATGGGAGAAGGACAATCACTTAAATTTATTTATGAATGAAAGGGATTATTGATACCCAAAAGCACCTCCTACATTGATCTAATGAGGCATACAAATCTGTTAATTTTGGTTGACATAATCTATGCTTAGGACAGTTACCTTGATATTCCATATTAGCTCATTTATCAATCCATTTCATTTTACTAGCAATCACATGAATCATAATCATAAGCATGATAACTCAAGAAAGAAAATAGATGATAAATGCAGAGAACAAGACAATACAAGAGAACACAAAAATATGGCTCAAGCCAGGGAAAACCCCAAGATGGGGAACCCTTGAACAAATCTTCTTATTATTAATATCAAATTTTCAGCAGAGAGAGTGCAATAGTTCAAGGTCAAAATCGACTTGCTAATTTGAAGATTCAATATCACTGCCCTTAGATAAATGGCTAGCCCAAAAACGAAATTATGGAGTAGACAAGTTGTGCCCTCTTAGGCTCATGTCATACTGCTATAAAGGCTTTTTATTTCTGAAGTTCGGGTTAGGGTTTGATGACAAGCTACTACAACCTTCTTCCACTTCTCATAGAACCCTTCCTTGACTGCATCTTCCATCCAAGTTAATCTGATCATATTCTTCTGTTGTCCTGGGCTATTTCCATCCTTCTAATATACCTCACAACCTTCTAGTTTTAAGGGAATTTGGTCTATGACCCTTCCTATAGTCACAAACAGTCACATGACCTCCTGATCTAAGGGAGATAAGGCTTGTGGTCCACCTAGAAGTGCTCCTATTGAATGTGACCTGCTTCTAGGAGAAATACTCCACATCAAACAATCCCAAAACATCACCAAAATTGGCTTCAATAGATGTGGCCTATTCTCTGCACAAACTCAGACCTTCAGAGACATCAACAAGGCAAAAACATATACCCAAACATACTTGACCTCCTCCTCTTGAGCTCGGCTACTTTAGATGCATTTCCATGAGAAGAATTATGTCTATGGATGATTCAAATGAGGTTGGAGGACACCTATATTTATACAAATTGTTGAGTGTCAATAGACATGACGTTTGGGCTTCATGAGCCTACATGGAGGAGAGACCAACCTTGATAATTTACATGAGAGAGGACATAAATTCAAAATTCCATTTCTCCTTATCCAAATTTGATGATCTTTAAGTCAATTTTGGTCCTCTCGAAAAGAGGAATTCAATGCCATAATTATCTTATTCAAAAGACCCACCCAAAGTGGAATTTGGCCCTAGTTTCCAATTTTAACAAAATACTATGAAGAAATAAGAAGGGTATAATGATTTCTTATACAAATATTAAAAATTAAGTGGATACATTCACTTAAAAAAAAAAAAAAATCACTAATTAGATCACCAAACTATGATGTTGGAGTATTGAAATAAAATTATAATCATATAGTTTAAAATAGGGAATCACTTTTATAGATAAATTAATGAATAAGATGCAAAATAAACCCTTAGTTTTTACATTTCATTTGTTTAGAAAATTCATTGGTTTCTACAACATTTTAGTCGAGGAGTTTAAACTAAAGATAGATCATCAAAGTTTATCTTTATCTAGAGTGACTTGAATGCTAGGTTGCAATGGTTATCATACTTGTTAATGAGCATGCTTTCATGTCTCATACATCAGAAGGATGGCTAGCCAAGTGGAAGATGCACCAAGTAACTAATCCTGTATCCTTTTGGTGTTCTCTTAAAAGTAGATATAAAGATCAAATTTTGAGCTTGAAATTAAGGGGAAAGCAGTATTGGGAGGTTCCATAAGAGAATTTTCCATGCCTAACAATGGGAATGTTTGTGAGTTGATCTTGAATGAAGCCTATCATTGATTATATTTCCACTCATCTAAGGGTTAAGAATATATATTCACAATTTAGGTCCAACCTTTTTTTGGTTAGGAATGAAGAGGGGTGTGGTTCATTATGTGGCTAGATATTTGGAATTCTTATAAACATTGTCACCTTGAAGGGTTGTTGCTACAACCCCATGATATTATACTCTAATGGGAGGTTGTATCAATGGAATCAATGGTATAAATTTCAATGACCTCAAGGAAAAATAATGCAATTTTAGTAGTCCTTGATAAATTGACCACAAATGCATAGTTCACATATTGTAAAACCACTTACAAGGCACTTGTGGTGAAGGTGTCCATAAAGGAAGTAATGAGACTTCATGGAAAGGCACTAAATGTGGTGTAAGTGTCATAAAAGAAGTAGTGAGACTTCATGGAAATCCAAAGAAAATCATTTCATATCATTATTAGTTTTGATATGTAGGTTTTGGAGGAGGTTAAGCATACATGGGCACTCAAAAATATTGAAAAAAAACATATAAGTAAACTATTCTATGAAAGAAAATGATGAAAAGTTGTAAAGCATAAGGAAAACACTAATCTATGAAAACAAAATGAATTTCCACTAAGCTACATCCTACACTAACTATATAAACACACCAAAAATCAAGTGAAATCATATTTCCAATATAGCCATTGAATGAGATTAATACCTTTGAAAATATTCTAGAAACATGTAGGTAAGTGAGACTAGTATATTGTGAAACATAGGAGGATTGGGAGATTGAATCTTAGTATTTTTCATTCAAGACTAAAAGTAAGATATTATTTTGTGAAGGAATTTGAGAAAATTAATATTTCATCCAACATTTAATGATATCTTAGTTTCCATTACCATAACATTTGAAAGCATGGAGCTGGAAGATAATTCAAATTACTTGATAATCACGTTTCCTCAATTATTTTGATCATTGATAATTAAGGAATTACTTATTTTGACTACATATACTTTAAGTTATCCTTTCTTTTTTTGTTATTAATTATGGATCAAAATTTTCAAAATTTTCGATTATTCTTCTTTATAATTTAATCGCCATTGAAAGTCATATATTGAATTCATTTAATATTCATATCTTGAAATGGAGATTTGACTATATCATGTCCATGCATTTCTTGAGAAAAGATATTCTTAATGAGTAAAAGGAAAGTATTTTTCTCTTCTCCTCCTTTGGACATAATCTTTCCCATTGTATGTGGGTGGTTTACCCCATGACACCATTAGCTACAAAAGGGTCAACATCCCGTGAATAATAATAAATCATAAGGCAAAAAAAATTGGAGTCGTATAAGACATCAATATTCAAGAGAACTTTGAAGTCTGGTAATGCATCAATATTAGAGAGAGGGGCCTCTAACAAATCCATAAAACATTCTTCCTCTATACAAAAAATCTCATGGGATTGTACATTGTATTATTCATCTTCAAATTGAAGGAAATGTTCATCTTTTACAATATATTCCATTAATATGTTATCTTCCTTATGATTAAGCTTGATAAGGCCTATTTAATAAACTATTGCATATTATGTTATCAATTATTTCTTGTGAGAACATAACATTGACTAAATATTCCATCGTAGTTATCATAGAGTATAATGAGTTTTCCTTGTATTGAATATTATCAACAAGATTCTATGATGATGTAAGGCTAAAGAATTATTTGCGAGTGATCTGAATGGGAAAATTAGTTTTGCTGTGCTAAATTCCTCTTCAGAATATGTAAAAGTGTTTAAGGATTCATGAGGTTAATTTGCATATTTAAAATTGAGTTTTAGAGTGTTTTTATGTAAATTTCATGTACAAATTAACATAAAAAAATGTCTGAAAAACAACATATAAAAAACATGAACATCACCAAAACAGTATCACAAAAACACATGATGAAGGAGTTCACCCCACCTGGGCTACGTCTCCTTGGTCCAGCTTCCAATGGCTTATCCCTCTCTATTATGCTCAAAAGTGTGAATACATTAGTTTACAATGCTCAGATAGCTCTGAAACTTGTTCCAATGGCTCCAGAATGCCCAAAAATGCCTGTCTAGCCTCTTCTGCTCATGATTTGGTAAAAAACTCACCAAGTTATGATTTCCTTGAGTTTGGCTGCTATTCGCTCTACAAACTCCCCAAATTCTGGCACCTAACCCACAATTTCACCCGGATTTCTGCTAACTGGGTGCCATTTCTGCCGATTTCAGGGTGAATTTGTTGGATGCCTTAAATGGCCTATAAGGACTTAAATCCGAAATTTTTGGGCCACATGGGGGCCGCGTGCCCGGGGCTAAGGCCAACGACATGCCCCTACCAGACGGGCCCCCACTCCACTCCGCTAGTGGTCCTCTAGGTGGCACGTCTAAGGGCTATCCCTTTCCCCGAAATGCGCAACATATCAAATTAAATAAACGTCAACACCATAGTATGTTAAGAACTATTCGGATGACATGTTGGTAGGAGGCTTGGATTGTTTCTTGGAGGTCGTAGATTCGATCCCCACTGCTACTACCTGAACCTTAAGTGAATTTTTGGTGGCCACCACCCATCCAATATAATTTCGCCAAGTGCACCCAATGAAAAACTACCACTTGGCACCACATGATTCGTTGAAGGATCCCGTTGACCAGTCAACCCTGCCATGTCAGCATCCATATTCAGTGCCACTTCAATAGCATAGACTGTTGACTGGGCTGTCACATTTTGCAAAAAAAATTATGTTTGGGAAAGCGAACATAACATGATTCTGGGAGAATACGGTGTTCATTTCGTGCGAAACAAGTTGTGTCAGATTCAAGATGACAAGCACTACGGTCGTTCAAGTTCCACATCGATATGGAAACTTTGAAGTTTGAGCTTTTTCTGTTTGGAACCTATTCATTCCTCCCGACTGGAAGCCTTTTGGACTCCAAAAGATCACTTTAAGTTGTCCAGCAGGTGAGGGTACAGTTCCCTCACCTTTCCAATCTTGATCCATTTGGCTTTTGAAGGATTTGTTCTTTGAGCCCCACATGAAGGTAATCAACATTCCATCATTTTGAATACCTTGTTCTTCTGTAAAGAATGGTGCCTTAATGTTGTTCATCAAGGTATTCATCTTCAATGGAAGGTATTTGAACATTCTCTCCTTGATCTTCAATCAAGGGAGACTCATATAACCTTAATTTCTCAACATTAACAACAATATAAATTTGCATATATGAAGGCAAATCTAACCTAAAGGCATTGCCACCAAACTTTTCCAAAATTCTGAATGGACAATATCTAATTGGTTTCAGATTTTTACCTTCTCCTTGGAGCCTCTCTTTGCTAATGTGAAGCCAAACTTCATCACCAACTTGGAACTTGTGATCTACACGATGCTTTTTGTGCCTTGTTTTATACTTGCCTTTTCTCTTTTCACGCTGATCTTGCACTGTCTAATGTACCATTTAGAGTCGTTCAATGAACTCCTTGGCTTTGTCCATGTTACCATCAATAGAAACATCCTTCTTACCAAGATGATACAACACATTATGGTGCAAATGGTAAACAAATTCCTCTACTTGATTCCTTTGACTCAATCTTGAATGTACATCTTGAAAGTATGTATTTTGTTGATCATGACTTTCATGAAAAGCAAAATGATGCTTGAGCAAAGTAGTTACACAAATAATAGGCCTAGAAATCATATCAACAAAATTGTCTCTTATACCTTTCTTATTCCTTTTGACCAAGTGGAATAGTAGAATAAAACCCATCCAATGAAAGTGTCTTTGTCGCTGCAACTTAATCATTGCACTATTGAAATTTTTTTAATGAAATGAAATGGACTTACCATGTTGCATAAGGACTGTGCCCATGGAATCATCGCATACATCAACCTTAAAGTCAAATGAATTTTTCAAGTCTAGAAGAGCAAGTATAAGGGTGAATTGATCTTTTATCTCAAAGCATCAAATGCTTCTTATTGTTTGCCTCCCCACTAGAAGACCTTTTGCACAACTGCCAATGAATGCAAATGAGCTACAATAGAAGAAAAATTAACAACAACAAAAAAAATTACAACATTGGGAAGGTCCCGAAAAAACCTCTTATCCAGATGACTATCTTGAGCATTGACCAATTCATAATGGCATCAATCTTGGAGAGGTCTAAGTTCAGCTCACCTTCTCCAATATTATGGCCCAAGTACATCAAATGAGATTTACCCAACTCATACTTTGACATCTTAAATAACAAATGTCCTTGACTTACGACATCAAGTACTTTTCTATCATACATAACATGTTCATAATGAAATTTCCTAAAAATGAAAATGTCATCTAAGTAGACTATGATGTCTAGAAATGGCTTCAATACATATTTATTCATATGCATGAAAATAGTATGAGTATGGAAAAGACCAAAAATCATAACAAGCCATTCAAACAAACCATGCTTGGTTTTGAATGTCATCTTTCATATGTCTTCTTCAACAACTTTACTTTGATGATAGCCACTCCTTGAGTCCCATTTAATGAAATGCTTTCCATTCTTCTTGGGCACCAAAACAATAGGTGCACCACATGGTGAAGAAGATGGTTGGATGATCCTTTTGTTCAACAACCCTTGGATTTTCTTTGTTATTTCTGCACTATCCCTTCTTGACATATAGTGCATGTCAATGCTAGGAAGAAGACACTTTTTCTGCAATGGTATTTCATGTTGGATTCTCCTCTTGGGAGGAAATCCCTTTTCTTTCTGAAACACCTCATCATCATGGTTAACTACATCAACCAAATCAGTTTTCAATTTTGAATTACAACCATCAAACACTTCATAATCAACTTCAATCTTGGGTTTGATAATTAGAAGCACAAAATTCTTTCTATAATTCACTAGTCTTTTCATTTTCCCTGCATTAGTTAATGAAATATTTAGTTTCTTGCAATGAGCTCTCACAATATACTCCACACCATATTTGAACAAGTGGTATTTGTTTTCATGACGATAGAAGATTGCTTTTCTATCATAGAGGTAAGGACTACCCAAAAAAATTCCTGAAATATCAAGTGGTACAACATCTAATTCAACTTCATCAATGAAGTTTGTTGTGATTTCAAACCGAAGAATACATTTTCTTGTAACCTGTAAATTTGTGTCCTTGCATATCCAACCCAATGGATATGGCTTGGGATGTAGAATGATTTCAAGATTAAGTTTCTTGACTAAGTCTTCAGATATCAAGTTGGTTTGAGACCCACAATCAAAGAGTGTGTTAATTTTTGTATGTTTTGAGATTAGACTCACATGAAACAATTCAATCCTTGTTTCTTCATATGGAGTGCTAGTGTGACAATTTGATATACTAGTGCTAGGAATGGTTTCTTTTCCTTTTATACCCATGGCTTTAATTTTAGTTTCATTAACCAAATCAGATCCCAAATCCTCTTGAATGATTGCAATTGTCTTTTGCTTTCCTTTGTTTTTGAGTTTCTTAGGCTTCATCTCAGGATGAAGCTTCCAACAATGAATTTCATCATGACTCTCTTTGGAACAATGTTTGCATGTTAATTTCTCTCCTTCCTTGTTAATGGATGCATTTTATTTCCTTTGAAACCCTTTTCTTTTCATTTACCCTTAAATGGCTTTTTAATACCCTCTTTTGGAGTATTTTTCCCTCTTGCCTCAAGATGAGTGGCTTGCACACACACCTCATCTAGATTATTGGGATTGAACTTAAGGATAGTATGCCTAAGGTAACTATGTAAACCCCCTATATACTTCAGCAACATGTGTTGTGATTGCAAATCTACACCTAACATTAGAGACCTTCTTCTAAATTCTTGGGTGTAATCTTGCACATTTTGGATGTTAAGTTATCTAAAGTTCTACCAATTCATGATAGCTTTCTGCATATATGCTATTGGGTAAAATTGTCTTTTACTTGTAGCAATGAAATCAGACCAAGAAATTGAGATCTTACCATGTTTTTTTAATCTCTTCTTGTGTCTTGGATTCCCACCATACCAGTGTTGCACCCTCTAGCCTCAAGGAAGCTAGCTGAATATTTATGTCATCATCTTGAAGGTTTGAATTCTGAAATATACCTCCAACTGACAAACTGAATTGTCAAGCTTCTCTGCATTCAGTTCACGATTATACATGGGTAGTTCAAATTTAACATCAAGTTTTAATAGGGGTGTTTTACCAGATCCTTTTGAGGTAAGTTGACGAGTATGAGTAAGGGTTGTATTAGTGGAAGAGGGTGAATATACATATGAAGATGAAGATGAAGATGATAGTGGAGAGGGTGGAGGTTTACCTCCATTTACATTACCTCCTCCTCCTAAAGAAATTTCTCCTTTTAAAGGCTTGGAGCTTTCACCCTGTAGTCTGGTATTCCTCTCTTCATAGAGTACTTTCATCATCTCTGTCATGTCAAATAAAGCCTTCCTAAAAACCTTCTCATCCTCTGTCATATTTGTTGGCTCTCCCTCATGTGACATGCTTACTGAAGCCTCAACTGCAACTTGAGGTAGAAGTGGTGGTGGAGATTGTGGCAACCTTGCACTCCTTCTCCTTGGCCCAACTTCAAGACTTTCAACCATATTCCCTCATCGTCCCTTGAGATTCAACCTTGTAAGCATCACATTCACTTGAAAATAGTTAAATCCTTCTTCCATAAATAAAACCAAGAGCTCTGATACCAAACTTCATCTAAATGTAAAAATTATTTTTGTTGTGCTAAATTCCTCTTCAGAATATGTGCTTAAGGATTCATGAGGTTAATTTTCAAGTTTAAACATGAGTTTTGAGTGTTTTTATGTAAATTTCATGTACAAATTAACATAAAAAAAATGATTGAACAACATCATATAATAGACATGAATATCACCAAAACAGTATCACAACAACACATGATGAAGGAGTTCACCCCACGTGGGATACATCTCCTTGGTCCAACTTCCAATGGCTTGGCCCTATCTATTATGCTCAAAAGTGTAAATACATCAGTTTACAATGCTTAGATAGCTCTAAAACCTGTTTCAATGGCTCCAAAATGCCCAAAAATGATTGTCTAGCCTCTTTTTGTTCCTGATTTGGTAAAAAACTCATGAAGCTATGATATCCCCAAGTTTTGTTGCTATTCGCTCTACAAACTTCCCAAATTCTGACACCTAACCCACAATTTCGACCGAATTTCCGCTAACTGGGCGCCATTTTCACCAATTTCAAGGCGATTTTTTCGGATGCCTTAAATGTCCTATAAGACCTTAAATCTGCAATTTTTGGCCACGTGCTTGGGGCTAAGGCCAACGGCCTGCCCCCATAGGTCGGGCCCCCACTCCGCTCCGCTGGTGGTCCCTTGGGTGGCGCATCCAAGGGCTAGCCCCATGGCTGGCCCTTTCCCCAGAATGTGCACCATATCAAATTCGCATCCAAGGGCTAGCCCCATGGCTGGCCCTTTCCCCTTTCCCCAGACTGTGCACCATATCAAATTTAAATAAACGCCAACACCATAGTATGTTAAGAACTATTCAAATGGTGTGTGGGTAGGAGGTTTGGATTGTCGCTTGGAGGTCGTAGGTTCAAGCCCAGCCGATATTACCCATACCTTAAATGAATTTTTGGTGGCCCTCGCGCTACGATGTGCTGGCCCCTGGCTGGTCCATGTGGCATCTTGTGGTTGGCCACCAACCATCCAATAGAATTCTGCCAAATGCACCCAATGACAAACTTCCACTTGGCATCACATGATTCGTTGAAGGAGCCCGTTGACCAGTTAACCCTGCCATGTCAGCATACACATTCAACACCATGTCAACAATACGGACTACTGACTGGGCTGTCACATTTTGTAAAAATTTCCCTGTTTGGCAAAGCAAACAGAACATGATTATGGGAGCATATGGTGTTCATTTGGCGTGAAACGAGTTGCACTAAATTCAGGATGACGAGCACTACGCAGTGGTTCAGGTTCTACATCAATTCGACAACTTTCAATTTTGAGCTATTTGTTTTTAGCACCTGATTAGCAAGTCCCCTTGAACTTGTTGTGTTCCTCCATATGCTAACACATCGGGGAGATCTTCCAAGTAGCATTTGCAAATATCTTATGATGGAGGCTTACGATTTTTCCAAAATCAATAATATGTCTACTAAAACCTCATTTTGAAATGTTGAATGGATTTATGATCCTCATTATGCATATAATCAAAATCAATATCCAATTCCCCTAATTGATAATAGCCATGAGTAGCTTCAAAAACTTCTTTGAGATGTTTCCAACCATGAATTTATTGAATTGATAAAACTCTATACTAGTCTCAAAATTGAAAGAAATAAATTGCATGCAACATCATCTTTAGAAATGTTCAAGAAGAAAAATATACTCTTATAGATTTGAATATGTTGTAAATAAATTACGTTTCCTCCACCATTGTATTTTGGCCAATAATTCAATTACATTTCTTTCACCATTCAAAATTTCAAGGTATTTGACATCCCTTTTTGGGATTTCTTGTAGTGGTCCTCGTAAAAACAAATAATAAAAGATTGAATCCACGTAAGCTAGGTGGCCATATAACACAAAAATGTTGGCAAAGGTGAATGATCATAATAAATTTATTAGGTTTAATAATGAAAGGGTTCATTTATACCTTTCCCGATTACAATGGAAATCCCTTTCGTTATGACCCAACTATTGTATATAGGGTAACATGTTCTTTTTGTTCTCTCATATACATTAATATAAACTAACAAATGTAAATCAAAATGTCTAGACATGTAACCAGTAGTATGGGACAATAATATACCACTACCACTAGAAATGAAGTAGAATTAGACCATTAACCAAATTATAGGAAAATTATATGCAAAATTAGAGGATCGAAGTAATTAAGAATTGTCTTTCAATTAGAGGAAAATGGTCCACCAACTAAAGTATATGAAAATTATATGAAAAATTAAAGGATCGAAGTTGCCGATAGGTTATATGCTTCATATATATTCTTAGCAAAAAAAAGATAAGTGAGAATAAACACTATTAATGAGAGAAGAGTGAACAAGTTAGAGAATCATGAAATGATAGAATAATTCGCAAGTTAGAATAGAAAAGTGCACAAGTTAGAATGCTCAATTCCATAAGCATGAAGAGTGTAACATCTCCCACCCCTTTAACCATCTCAGATTGTGGGAGTGCTACTATTTTGACCTGATCTCCAGTTTTGTTATGAAGATGGGTTTACAAGAACCTGTTTTCTTTGGAGTCTATGAATCCTAAAACTAAAGCCACCATTTCGTTCATCTCATTGAGAGCTTTCCGGAAATATAAATATTATTTCAATATGAGGCTTGAGTAGAAAGTTACGCTCCTTAGAAATTTAGTCCATTAAAGAGGCCATGTCATTTCCATGTGGGGGTCCACATGGAATGCACATCATATCAGTATTAACATATTCTTTTAACATTTAGTTCTCTAGTATCGTGATTCTCGGTATTACCTTCCCGCGGCCGATATTCTAACACTTCTTTGTGGTATCACTTTCCCCAATACCATTTATCCAGGTGCCATGTTCCTTGGTACCATCTTCCCCAATATCACTTCCCTATCATCACTTTACTCAAGTCACATTTTCCCTGAGCCAGTATTCTAACATTACCCTTCATGTATCACATTCCTTGATATTGTGTTTCCCTAGGGCAGTCGATATAAAACATTGATTATACTCATTTTATTTCTTTAATTAAGTTTTAACTAAGATAATAATGTCTTAATAAATGGATTGTCAATTAATCCCATGCATACTTTTCACCATATTTTAAGTAGAAAGCATCTTATTTCAAGGACGATGGTCATTTCATTAATTCAATGAAACATCTAATAAACTATCATCACTTCTACAATTTGATCAAACTTGTTCAAAGAGCTACAATTATCAATTAACTAAGCATAAACACATAGGTTCTCATAACTATACAAAAAGATTTTTCCATCTATCAAATATTGCTACTCCTTTGAACAAGTTGAGCTACTATATTCAAAATCCATTGATGTCAACTAAGAGAGATAGTTTCTCATATCATTTATGAACATAATGTTGAACAACATAGTCCAAACATTCATTAAAAATTCATAGATACACAATATATCATACTAGTCACAAGCATAGCATTGAACATCACAGATCATTATTCAAATATACAAATGTAATATACTTATATGTGTGTCTTAAATTGGGTGACAACTGAAGGAAGGAATCCCAATCTCAACCCTACCATAGGCCAACTACATAGAAAATTTCTTACAGCTAACCAACCCGAGCTAGATCCAATGTTTCAGCAATGATTTCTCAGGGAATTCAAACCAAAGGGTTGGTTTAACCATAAAGTATGGAGCCCACTATCAAGGTGGTTTATTAGTTATACCTACAGCAAGAACCAATATGGTTTATCAATTGTTCTTAGTAGTAAGCACCATATTGACCCATTATTTCATCTAAGTTCATTCATAAGGATTCACCCAAAGTTCAAATGGGGTATTTCTTAGTCTCAAGATTTGGAATCCATTGTATAGGTGGTTTAGTAACTATACATTAAGCACCATAGTAATTTAGACTTCCATCGAGCCTCCCACTAATCCATACAGGCTAGACAAAGTAATCTAGTGGCCTCACACACATTTTACAGGGGATTCACCCACTCTATATTCTACTTCCATTTCCCAATAACTCCCACATGCTACAATAATCAATTGAACACACTTAAAAGGAATAAAAACTCTATCTAGGAGAAAACTCGGGTGACCTTGATAAACAAGGGAGAGTTCAAGAGCCAAGAGTCTAACCAACAAGATTCCACCTCCAAAACCACACCAAATTTCTTAAGGCATGCCTCCATATAATTATTTTCATTGTGATTTTGTGCCTTTGAGAGACAACATGTTTGTGTCTTCGATGCGCTAGGGGAAAGGGAAACGTCTTTTCCTCCACTGCCTCTAATCACATATAATAAGTTGATCGTTAGTAAGTGGCTCACCTACAATTGCATCTCATAAATTGATTATTAGTAAGTGGGTTGACTAGGTTTTCAATGATAGTTCATTAACTTCATCATTTAAGTTTAAGGTTAGTTTCGTGGTTGTCCAATAAGAAAACTCCACGAGACATGGAGGTTCTGAGAGGTTGTCCTCTCCTTTAGTAGAAAATCATAAGGATCAAATTTGAATGTTTAAAATACATTGTACATACTAATTGTGGCTCTTGTTCCCACACTATCATTATAGTTACATTACAAAAATTGGGGCAAATGAGAGGGCTATCACAATCCCCACCCCCTTAAAGAAACACAATCCTCGGCGTTCTAAAATGAAAACAAAACCTAATCTTTATAATTAATAACTCTTACATCATTCTAGACATTTAAAAAAATGGGTAGAGTGCTCTCATCTTCAAATTCCCAGGTAGTTTGATTGTGTCCAAAGTGCTTCCATTGCAACTTGAATTGCTCTATTACTTGATTTTATAGCATGATATGTCTTTGGTATAGGATGCATAGTGGCTCAAGTTGGAATTATCCCTATAATTCAAACTGTATAATAGACCAATCAATCACAGGATTAGTGTCACATACATATTTTTTAAGAAAATAAATATGAAATGCATCATGTTCTTTCACTGTTGGTGGCAAGGCCAACCTATAGGCTATTGGTCCCACTCTTTCCAAAATCTGAAACGATCCACAGAATCTAAGTGCTAATTCAACACATGACCCCACTTTTATTTAGCTCTTCCTTGGTATGATACATACATACAGATATATATATATATATGCTCTCCCATTTGGAATTTCTTATTGGCATGCATAATTATTTTTCCTACCCTGGGTTGCTTTCACTTTGTGCCTAACATTAATCAAATTTTTCTCCATTTCACTCAACATGTCATGTCCAAGTACCACCATGTTCTCTGGGGCATCCTGGTTAATTTTTTTACGATACAGTGCCTCAAAAGGATTCATATTTAGTGACTCTTGGTACTCATTTGTTATATGCAAATTCAACTGTAGGAATTCTTCCCACCTCTTTGGTTGGTGCATGACATACATCCTCAACATGTCTTCTAGGATTTTGTTTATCCTTTTAGTTTGAACATTTGTCTGAGGATGATAGGGTACATTAAAATTTAGTTGATTCCAAAGCTTGCAAACAATGCTTTACAAAAATTTGAAGAACTTGGTATCCCAATCTGAAATGTTCTTCTTGGGTATTCCATGCAATCTGAAAATTTATTTGATAAAAATATAAGCTATGTCAATAGATTTGTGGGTAGATTTAACAACTATAAAGTGAGCTTCCTTCCTCAATTTTTCCATTAGCACCATAATGACATCATGTTGTTTGGATGTCTTCGAAAATATCGTGATGAAGTCCATAGATATGACTTCCCATTCCCACTAGGGGATTGGTCATAAATAAATTATATTATTGGCTTGTTGACATTCCAAACATTTAGAAATATATTAAGATATTTCCTTCTTCATTCCTGGCCAATAATATAATTTCTTTATGACTGTTATCATTTTTTGGTAACTAGGATGACCTGAATAAGGTCTTTTGTGAAACTCAGACTTTATGAGTTTCTTCAAGTCAGTCACACAAGGTACATACCATTTGTCTTTGAACAACAACATACCATCATTATTTAGCATGCAATTCTTTCATATTTCTTCCTCTTATTTATGCCATAAGAATTCCTTCACATACTGGAAATGTAGAAATACTTATTATATTTTCATTGGCGTTAATTTCATAAGTTCTCATGGCTGCCAATTAGCTACTTGTATATTTCTACTAAGTGCATATACTACCCAATTTTCCTTGCCTTAATATGTTTGATTTCAAAATCAAATTCACTAATCAAAGCCAACCATATGGCTTGTGTAGCATTTAAGTGTTGGAAATAATATTGGGCGGGGGGGGTGTGAATCAGTATTATCAGATCAATGATTTAAATTTCAAAACTGATTTGTATACGCTACTTCAGCTTAGTGAACTGGCATGTATACACAACTATACTTAATGCAACCAGTGTATATGCAGAGGTATTTTGATTTGCCCAAATTATCATGCATTTAACTTTAACCAGTATATCAGGAATTCATTAGATAGTGTAGTAAAAGTAGAATAAAGCATCACACATGAACACCACGATATAAGGTGGAAACCCAATGTGGGTGAAAACCACCTGCCGCAGTCGTCTCTGTCTTCTTTTTAATAATAAGAAGATTATGTTTACAATTTTTGTATTGGTGCATTCTTATACTAGTACGCAGGTTCTACCTGTAGAAGGCTATAACCTTCTCTCGTTCTCCAGCTTCTACTGGAAGGGAGCTACAACCCCCTAGCTCTTGTACTAGCTGATATGTTTACTAGTACGTAGGTGTCAGCCTAACGAAGGCTACAACCTTCTCTTTTCTTCCAGGGACCACGTTTCATAAATTTTCAGACTGGATCCATCAACAACATCATTGAATCATCAAATATATTTGCATCAACCAATCTCCTTTTGAACCAAACACAACCGAATCAATCAATCACTTTGACAACCCATCAATTTGATCGTTCAGAATGTTGTCACCAAAATACAGTAACCAGAACCCAAGCCAGAACCCAGAACACTGTAACAACAAACAGAAGCAATTAAAACATATTTTATAAGGTATACGCTACTTCCATGTGTCGAACTTGTGTGCATACGTGCTTTCCTCAAAGCAAACCGGCGTACATATTTGCAAATCAAATTTATGATGTATACGTTGCTTTGATATGCAGAACTAGCGTGTATACGCTCCTTTTCTAAAGTGAACCTACGTACAAATCTGTAAATGATGATTTAAACATTACAACTATTCCAGACTTCAGTCATACCCAGATCATCATATTTACAGACTACAACATGTGCCAGTTATTCAAATACATTATCAAAGCACATAAAGATAATTCACTTCAAGCCTTAAGATCCTGATACATCATTAGATGTTATCCTTCATCAAACAATCAGGTTCATCCTTGATTCAAATCAATCACAACACCAAAATCCAATATCTTCATATTAGATCTCACACTTCATCAAATATTCGATGCTTGCACACCTTGGCCTAATGATATTCTCCTTTTATATTTTGTAGGCCTTTCTCAATACCATGGACCAAAACCACTTAGGACCAATACCTTGGACCAAATACCTAGGGTCAATACGTCGGACCCGATACCTTGGACCAATACCATGGACCAAATACTTTGGACCAAAAATTTAGTTTTCCAAGGTATAGACACTTTTCCTTTCGTGAAAGTGCATGTGTACGTATACACGACTTGTATACAGTGAACCTGCATGTATATGCAGCTTGGCTAATGGTGAACCTATGTATACCTCTCTTTCTTCATTTTATGAAGTCTGATTTGTAACTCTATGTTGTTAACCTACAGTACTGTGATCTTTCATCTAAGGCCTTCTGAAATGATTCATTAAAGCTACCCTATCACATCTATAAATACCACTGCCATGCATTCTGTCACATCTAATATCTCTTCTGTATATTCTTCTAGTTACCATGTACAATTGGGTTGCCATCAAGTACAACACATGCATCATAATGCCAACAATCTCCCCCTTTGTACTTGATGGCAACACCAAGTCACTCTCCCCCTTTGACATCAAGGGAAAAAGGTCATGCTCCACCTGAGTGTGCTGATTGAGCTCCCATGATCGATTCCATGCTCCCCCTGAGCACAAGAAAGGTCTGCAAAAACATAACATGACTCTATACATACATCACCAATGACCTTCCTATCACCAAGGACTCATACATACATCCATCTCCCAACCAAGTGGGGATATACCAAATTTGACTTATCCACCCAACCAAGTAGGGATATACCAAAGAACAAGAAACTCATCCATCCCATGCATAGTGGGGTTACAAATTAGGTCTTTTCATGACCTTTACATTAAATGATATACATGACATATATAACAAAGACCAAATATCTTAAACAAGATCATGATAGTCATCAGCAAGGATCATCAGCAGCATCTATTAATCAGCATCCAGAGCAGCAACCTGTAAATGTCCATTAATAGTTCCCAAAATATCATCAACCTGTGTCAAAGAATGTCGGCATATATCAACTCATCCTCTTGATCTCATCAAGATCAACTTGCTTCGTTCCCTTATCATAACCTTCCATGAATCAACATGTTCTCCCCCTGAACCTGTTCCACCTGTTCACTATCAGATTTGATCATTGCTTATGTTAGTAAGAGATATCAAAGCATCATCGTCAATCAGATATACATCAAGTTATCAACAACTTTATGAGGATAAAGATATTTCCATATGTTATCAGCAGATTGTAATCATCATCAAACAGAGTAGATAATTGACAAAACCATAACAGACCCCTTTTTCTGAGTCTGGCCCACTGATTTTCTTCATACTAACATATACGCGACTGTGACCACAGAAACCCGCGTATGTATGTGACTACGCTTCATAAAACTTGCGTATAACCACCTTTTTATGAAAAAATACGATTTAATAGCAGGATGTTGCAGCAACTACTCCCAACTTTTGTCTAAGATATTCAAATGTCTCTCTAGGCAGTGGCTTAATGTCTCTCTAGGTAGTGGCTTAGTGAATATATCAGCAACATGTTCTTTGGAGGGAACATACTCCAATTTGACCTTTTGTTCAAACACTTGTTCACGTAGAAAATGATATTTGATGGGTATGTGCTTTGTCTTGGAGTGCATGACTGGATTCTTTGAAATACTGATGGCACTTGTATTATCACATAGAATGGAGATGGGTGGGGTACATATGATCTGAATGTCTTGCAAGGTTTGTCTCATCCAAAGTAGTTATGTGCAGCAAGATGTAGCCGCCACGTATTCTACCTCGGCTGTAATAATTCTATTGAACTTTGTTTCTTGCTGAACCAAGACACTAACCTAGAACCCATATGGAATGCACCACCACTAGTGCTTTTCCTGTCATCCACACTTCCTACCCAATTTGCATCTGTATATGC
Source organism: Pinus tabuliformis (assembly GCA_031772625.1). NCBI lineage: Eukaryota > Viridiplantae > Streptophyta > Pinopsida > Pinales > Pinaceae > Pinus > Pinus tabuliformis. The sequence continues at coordinate 1,200,598,490 of CM062818.1, forward strand.
ATGAAGTGTAAGATCTGTATCTCTAAGATACCATAAACCATAGTTCTGTGTTCCTTGAAGATATTTGAAAATCCTTTTGACTGCCTGAAGGTGTGATTCCTTTGGATTTTCTTGGAATCTTCCAACTATTCCTACTGCATGCATGATGTCAGGTCAGGTACCTGTTAGATAAAGCAGACTACCAATCATGGATCTGTAAGTTGGTTGATGTATTGATGCTAATTCATCATTTGAGCTAAGACTGCATCTTGTTATCATTGGGGTACATACTGGTTTATAATCTTCCATGCCATACCTTTTTAGGATCTATTTGAGACATTTGGTTTGTGAGAGAAAAATACCATCTTTATTTTGTTGAACTTGTAGACCAAGAAAATAGGTAAGCTCACCAAGCAAGGGCATTTCAAATTCTTGTTGCATTACTGAAGCAAAATTCTGACTCATGGATTCTTCACTACTACCAAAAATGATATCATCAACATAAACAACAATTATTAGCAATTTCCCAGTGTCAATCTTTGTATATAGATTGCTATCTGCTAACCCCTTTGAAAAACCCTGTTGGTGGAGATATTTGTCAAGATGATAATACTAGGCCCTTGGAGCCTGTTTTACACCATAGAGAGCCTTTCTGAGTTTGCATACAAGTTTTTCATCATTTCCAAGAATGAATCCTTCTAGTTGTTCAATATATACTTCTTCTTTTAAGTCTCCATTAAGAAAGGCAGATTTTACGTCCATTTGGTATACTTTGGATTTTTGAAAACTAGAAAGAGCAAGAAACATTCTTATGGCTTCAAATCTAGAAACAAGTGCAAAAGTTTCTTCAAAATATATACCTTCTTGTTGAGCATATCCTTTAGAAAAAAATTTGGCCTTGTTTCTAATAACTTCTCCATTTTCGTTTAGTTTGTTTTTGAATATCCATTTAGTTCCTATGATATTCTTATCATGAGGTCTAAGAACTAATTCCCAAGTATTATTCTTTTCAATTTGCTCAAGTTCGTCATTCATGGCCTTGACGTAAAATTCATCTTTGCATGCTTCATTTACATTTTGAAGTTCAGTGGAAGATAGTAATGCTAGATAGCATGAGGCTTCTATAATAGTTCTTCTTGTCTGCACACCTGCCCCTTTTTCCCCTATAATTTGAGTTTCTGGATGATTTTTATAAACATACCTGGATGGAGTCTTTTCTTCTACCGTTATCTCTTCTTCTGGTGCTTCATTGGTTTCTTCTTCAGAATCAGTGTGATTTGATGTGGGAAAATGATCCTCATCTTCTTCATTGTCATAATCTTCGGTTTTTATATGTTTTGGAATTTTGCATGCTTCATCAACCACAACATCAATACTTTCAATAATTTTCCCAAGTCTTTTATTATAACATTTATATCCTTTACTTTGGAAAGATTAGCCAAGAAGTATACCTTCATCAGCTCTGGGTTCAAACTTACCAAGTTTTTCATCAGTCCTTTTGATGTAACATTTGCTTCCAAAAACTTTGAAGTATTTTATGGTAGGAGTCTTACCATACCAAAGTTCATGTGGAGTTAGAGTTTTGTTTACTCGAACATTTTCTTGGTTGAGAATAGTGACGATGGCGAATGCAGTTTCACCCAAAAAAGTTGCAGGAGTTCCAGATTTATCTTGCATAGCACGAGCCATTTGTTGAACAGTTTTGTTCATCCTTTCTACCACTCCATTTTGCTGGGGAGTCCTTGTAGTGGAGAACTGCCTTTTTATTCCATGTTGTTCACAAAAGTCAAAGAATTCATCCGAGGTAAATTCCCCTCGATCAGATCTGAGGCATTTGATTTTGCGACCTGATTCATTTTCAACCAAAGCTTTGAAGGCTTTTAACTTTTCAAATGCTTCATCTTTATGCTTTAGAAGACCTATCCAACACATTCTGGAAAAATCATCAATGAACAATATAAAGTATTCTTCTCCACGCGGTGACATTTTCCTTGATGGCCCACATAAATCAGTATGAACAAGTTCAAGAGGCTTACTAGCTGATCCTTCCTTTTCGATGAAGTGAGATCTAGTTTGCTTACCAAATTGACATGATTTGCATTTAGTAATTCTAGGAATGTTGATATCTCGAAGATCACGAACAACCTGGAATCTGCATGCTTTTCTTATTTGAGAAAAGCTTAGATGTCCCAATCTTCTATGCCATAGCCAGTTTTCATCATTTTTTCTTAGATAACACTGTTGTTGTCCTCCCTTGAGTAGGTATAGGTTGTTTGGAGTTCTTGTACCTTTGATCATGGTTTCTCCTGTATCAAGCTCAAAAACAACAGATCCATTTGATTGAAACACTACTTCATTTCCTTGATCACACATTTGACTCACACTCAACAGGTTATGCTTTAAGCCATCTACATACATAAAATTCCCAGATTTAACTTTTTCTTTCAAGAAAATAGAGCCTTTACCTTTTATGACAGCAGGCATGTCGTTTCCAAATGAGACACTCTTTTCCTTTTCTAAGGCATTATATGAGTGTAGTTTTTCTTTGTCACCTGTCATGTGTTTTGAGCATCCATTGTCGATGTACCACTGGTTTTCTTTTCCTTCTGCATGCAAGGCTATACCACATCTTTCTATTTGAGGTTCTTTCTTTGTCCATATTTTGGGATTTAATGGAGTTTTCTCCTTTTAAGATATTTGCTGAAATTTACTCCTACATTCAGATTCTTCATGGCCAAAGTTGTTACAGATTGAGAATTCTATTTCATTTTCAAGAAGAGAAAAGTTATTATAGGAACTTTTCTAGATCCCTATCACATTAATTTGATTTCATGCTTCTCTAGTCATGATGGTTTTGTAAGCGACACATTCAGCAGCTTTGTGTCCAAAATTATGACATGAGAAACATTGACCATTAAAGAAGTTCTTGCGATTATCGAATCTATTGGCCTGGTGATTGTAGTTTCTATTGATATTCATCTTTGAAGAAAATTGAGTATGATTTACCTGAGGTTGGTTGTGGCTTCTGTTCATACTTGAAGTAAATTGAGCCTGATTTACCTGGTGATCTGCTTTATGCCTTTACTGATGATCGTCAAACTGTCCACTACTCTTTGCTGCGTCAAGATAGCTTTTAGTGGAGGTTGATGGCTTTTGTGATTGAGATGCTTCTTCAGTATATCCAAGACTTGTCTTTATCAAAGGATAATGTTGTACTTTGATAATTTCATTTAAGGTTTCTGATCATTTAGCAAATCTAAGATTGAGACCTTTTGTTTTCTCAAGATCATTTCTTAGACCCACAATTTCACATTCTAGTTTTTCATTGTGTTTTTTCTCTTTCAGCAAGTTAGTATGTCAAGGTATCTATAATCATATTCTTTTCTTCTAAACAGATTTTGAGTTTAGAGATTTCTTCATAAAGGTCATCTTCATCTAAATCATCCAAGAAATCATCATCTTCATAAGCCATCAGAAGTCTATAGTCATTACTATTTTCATCTTCATCACTATTTGATAAACCATCGCTATCTTCATGAGTATAGTAGCTCTTTTTACTTACACTTTGTTTTCTATTCCATTTTGCAGATTCCTTCCCTTTATCATTTTATCTTTATGAGGACATTTGGAAACATAATGACCGACTCTACCACATGCAAAACATTTGAAAGGTAGTTTACCTCTGAATCTTTTGGAACCTCGTTGAAGCTTTTTGACAAAGTTTACTTCCTCTTCTTCTTCTGAAATATGTCCCACTTCATTGAGTTCTTCTTTTCCATTTTCTGAAGCTTTAAATGTGGCTTCTCTCATATCTAATTAACCTCCTTTTCTCATCTCAAAGGCAGTTAAGATTCTGTGAAGCTGTGTCATAGTAATAGTCTATAGATCCTGCTTTTCTTCTATGGCGATACTGTTGATTCAAATTTAGCAGACAAGCATCTTAAAACTTTTTCAACTAAGGTAACTTCCTTTATCTCTTCACCCAAATTATTCATGCAATTAACAACCTCATCTATACGTAAGAAGTAACTAGCTATACTTTCATCATTGTGCATCTTGAGAGTTTCATATTGAATTCTAAGAGTTTGCAGTTTAGCACGTTTTACCTGAGAGTCTCCTTCGTAGCTTAGAAAAATTTTGTCCCATATTTCTTTGGCTGATTTGAGCTGCATAACTTTGACAAACTCTGATTGTGACAGACTTCCTAATAATGTATTGACAGCCTTGGCATTGGTTTCATATTGATTTTTACTTGTTGTATCTGTAGGAATTGCTGACGGAAATGTATATCCTCCTTCCACGATTTTCCAGACATCTGTTCCAAGTGATTGAAGATAGGTTGTGGTTCTTACCTTCTAGTAAACAAAGTTGCTCCCATCAAAGATTGGTGGTTTGATGGATCCCTCGCTTTCTTGATTACTCATGATGCTAGATCTTCCTTCAAGCGATCAGGCTTCTTCTGAAGGACCTGCTCTGATTCCAGTTGTTGGAAATAATACTGAGAGGGGGGGTGAATCAGTGTTATCATATTAGTGATTTAAATTTCAAAACTGATTTGTATACGCTACTTCAACTTAGTGAACTGGCGTGTATACGCAACTATACTTAATGCAACCAGCGTATATGTAGAGATCTTTTGATTTACCCAAATTATCATGCATTGAACTTTAACCAGTATATCAGGAATTCATTAGATAATGTAGTAAAAGTAGAATAAAGAATCACACGTAAGAAACACACATGAACACCAAGATATAAGGTGGAAACCCAATGTGGGTGAAAACCACCCGTTGTAGTCGTCTCTGTCTTCTTTTTAATGATAAGAAAATTGTGTTTACATTTTTTGTACTGGTGTAGTCTTATACCAGTACGCAAGCTTCTACTTGCAGAAGGCTACAACCTTCTCTCATTCTCCAACTTCTACTGGAAGGGAGATACAACCCCCTAGCTCTTGTACTATATGATATGTTTACTAGTACGTAGGTGTCAACCTGCCAAAGGCTACAACCTTCTCTTTTCTTCTAGGGACCACGTTTCATAAATTTTCAGTCTGGATCCATCAACATCATCATTCAATCATCGAATGTATCTGTATCAACTCAACCAATCTCCTTTTGAACCAACCACAACCGAATCAATCAATCACTTTAACAACCCATCAATCTGATCGTTCAGAATGTTGTCACCAGAATACAGTAACCAGAACCCAAGCCAGAACCCAGAATACTGTAACAGCAAACAGAAGCAACTAAAACATATTTTATAAGGTATACGCTACTTCCATGTGTCAAACCTGCGTGCATACGTGCTTTCCTCAAAGCGAACCAGTGTACAGATATACAAATCAAATTTATGATGTATACGCTGCTTTGATATGCAGAACCAGCGTGTATACGCTCCTTTTCTAAAGTGAACCTGCGTACATATTTGTAAATGATGATTTAAATATTATAACTATTCCAGACTTCAGTCATACCCAGATCATCATATTTATAGACTACACCATGCGCCAATTATTCAAATACATGATCAAACCACATAAAGATAATTCACTTCAAGCCTTAAGATCCTGATACATCATTAGATCTTATCCGTCATCAAACGCTCAAGTTCATCGTTGGTTCATATCAACTACAACACCAAAATCCAATAACCTGCATATTAGATCTCACACTTCATCAGATATTCGATGCTTGCACACCTTGGCTTAATGATCTTCTCCTCCTTTTATAGTTTGTAGGCCTTTCTCAATACCATGGACCAAAGCCACTTAGGACCAGTACCTTGGACCAAATACTTAGGGTCAATACCTCGAACCCATTACCTCGGACCAATACCATGGATCAAAATACCATGGACCAAATACTTCGGACCAAAAATTTAGTTTTCCAAGGTGTACACGCTTTTCCTTTCGTGAAAGTGCGTGTGTACATATACGCGACTTGTATACAGTGAACCTGCATGTACACGCGGCTTGGCTAATGGTGAACCTGCGTATACCTCTCTTTCTTCATTATGTGAAGTCTAATCTGTAACTCTATGTTGTTAACTTGGTGTACTGTGATCTTTCATCTGAGGCCTTCTGAAATGATTCATTAAAGCTGCCCTATCACATCTATAAATACCACTTCCATGCATTCTGTCACATCTAATATATCTTCTGTAGATTCTTCTAGTTACCATGTACAAGTGGTTTGCCATCAAGTACAACACATGCATCATAATGCCAACATTAAGTTAGGCTAATCAAACAAGCATCTCAGCCTTCCATGATCTAACATCAACGCAAACCTTCTCCCAAGCATGTCGTGCCTCCACATCTTCAATGAATGCATGATTACTTTTATCTCCAAGCCATGAGTAGCATAGTTCCTCCCATGATCTATTAGTTTCCTTGATTCGTAGCAAATTTCATACCCTTCTTGCATAAGGACTCCATTGAGTCCTTCCTTGTAGGAATTTGTGCAAACTAGAAAATACTTCTCTTAGTTTGCTATCCTTAGAATAGATGCATGTGTGAGCGAGTGCTTAAGTTGTTGAAAGTTAGATATGCACTCTAATGTCCATTGAAATTGTACTCCTTTCTTTTTTAAAGATGTGATTGGACGTCCAATCTTTGAAAAACCTTGTATGAACCATCAGTAATATTTGGTAAATCCCGTGAACAATTTGACCTCCATAATATTTAAAGGAGTGCTCACCTTGATTATGGACATGGTATTTTCTAGACCTACAACTACTCCTTCCTTTGAGATTACATGTCCCAAATATTGTACTTATGATTGCAAGAAATCACATTTATTAACTTTGGCATATAATTTGTGTTCCTATAGGAATTGCAATACCGCCTTCATGTGCTCTTCTTGTTCTATTTCGGCTTTTTAGTAAACCAAAATATCATCAAAAAGCACTAGCAAAAACTTGTCCAAATAATGGATAAGAACATTGTTCATCGGGCACATGAATGTGGATGGGGAATTTGTGAGCCCAAATGGCACCACTACGAACTCGTAGTGCTCGTATCTCATCCTAAAAGTTGTTTAGTGAATGTCTTCATCTTTGGTTCTGACTTGATGATAGCAAGATCTTAGATATATTGTGGAAGACATTGTGGCTCCTCTCAACTAATCAAATAGACCATCGACTGTGAGAAATGGGTATTTATTCTTCATTGTAGCTTTATTTCATTGTCTATAATCAATGCATAATCATAGTGTGCCATCATTCTTTACAAACCAAGTTGGGGCTCCCAAGCGTGATACATTGAGCTTGATGCATCCTTTCTCGAGAATTTATTTCGGCTATAATTTTAATTCTACCAACTATGGAGTACCCATATGATATGGAGTTTTATAAATTGGCATAGAACCGAGAATTGATTCAATGGAGAAATCGATTTTCCTCTTGGGTGGAAATCTTGGCACTTCCTCTAGAAATAATATTTTGCTTACATACTTCAATTCTGAGTTCACTCACCTCTATTACACTAGTTTCTTGAATAATAATCATAAAAAACTCTTTCCTGCTTCATTTCTTCACTTGAAGCACTAAAATTTGTCTTACTGAAACATGATTTGTTATTCTCTACAATACTTTTTCCTCTCCTTCATCGCTAAGGCATTCCAACGATTTACCATAACAATCAACTTTGGTCCTATGGGTTGCTAGCCAATCCATGCCAATTAAGATATCATATAAACCTAATGGAAAATATTAAGCATGACTTTTGTGGGCATGCCACTTATTTCTAGGTGGTATGACTCCACCAAATCAATCACTCTCTTTTTTACTCCCATGGTTAGTTGGACCAACCACGATTTGGCATGTGTTTTCTTCTATAAGGTACATGTCTTTGTAATTTTGGGGCTGACAAAATTGAATTTAGAACCTGAATCGATTAAAATTGAAACATGTCGGTTGTAACCATACCTTCCATTTCAATCATTAAGTCTTGATGATTTGCTTGTTTGTTGTCCAATGCTACATAAATTCAAGGTATGCTTTGAGTTACATCATTCACAATTGTTGCCTCTTGGACATTGTACAACTTATTTTTTCTTTCTTGTTCGTGAGGGAAATATTTTAACATGTGATCATCTCCACATCCCTAACACTACAATGATCTTTCCCTAGGTTTCTCTGCCTCTTCCCTCGCTGATTTGATAGGCCGATCTCTATTTTCAATAGGGAATTTCCACTAGAACTCACATTCAACAATTGTATTGAACTTGACATTTTCCCCTATTTTCTTGTACCTTGAGGATTGTGGTCCTTTCCATTTAAAGATGGTTTTGTCTTTATTCTTCCAATTTGATTGGAATTCATCACTATGCTTAGACTTCTCATAGAAATACTTAGCCTTCCTGATAGTGTCTTCCAATGTCTTTGGTTAATTAAATTCAACTATATCTTGGTAGGACTGTGGTAAACTACTGAGGTATCTCCGAAACTTCACCTTCTTGTCCTTGATGTAGGGCACATATCTTAGTAATTCCAAAAATATATTGGTGTGGACGTCCAAGGTGAGTTGCCCTATCTTATGCTTATGAAACTCTTTGACTTTACTGTCATAGTACCTCTTTGACAAGTCCTTTTCTTAGAATATTTTCTCAAAACTTTCCAAGTAAGTTCCTTTTCTCTCATGCATTTGAAATTTATAAGATATTCTCACCATATGTTGGATTTTCTTTTAAAGTTAAAAATAGCTAACCTAGCCTTCATATTCTTAGAATACTCATGGACTCTAAAGTATGTCTTTAATCCCAAAATCCATGCTTCTAGTTCTTCACTCTTCTTAATCTCTCCATCAAAGATAGGGGGATATTCTTTCTTGAATGCTTCTTGCATTGCATTTTCCCCATTTTTCCTTTACTGGTGGTGTGTAGCACTAGGATGTTTTTCATGGCTATTTCTTTCCGCTGAGTGGAATTTAATATCTCACAGTGTTTTCACTTGTGTGCTTATTCCTCTTCTTTGACTTAGTACCTTCTTCCTTATTGGTTTCTAATCCATCATTTCCTATTTCTTATGGGATTTGCTTGGAATTTTTCTTGTCCAAATAACTAGCACTAGGTTCATGTTTATCCAGGACAAAGAATTAAAGGTATTACAGACTCATGTGCATGGATGTGCCTATGTTAATTTATGCAATGGATCAATAAGATTGTTAGAATACATAGACACTGAGGCAGTTATAGAAAACATAATAGTCAAACATGTAAACACAACAAGTTTAATAAGGAGTTCACCCAATGCTCCCGGGCTACGTCTCCTGGTCCAGCCTTCAGTGGTGGCCTCTCTAATATGTTTTCAAGCAGAGTTTTTAAAACAGTGAGTTCAATTCGAGTCTCACTAAACAGATAAAAGACAGTAGGAATGGAGTGCACAGACTCTCCTTACTGAAACTCGACCTCTAATGGTCACAGTAGTATGACAAGCCTATGCCGAGGAGTTTGTTTGAACCTCTCAAACATTATATGGAGTACACAAACTCTCTGACTCTCTCTAGCCCTGTCTGGTTCAATGTTGCCTTCAGGTTAGCTCAGCTTCTACTCTCTGTTCTCTACTTTTAGCTTTTTGCATCTAGCTAACTCTTGTCACTGCCTTGCTCTGTCTCTGTCAGTTCGTGGCTTTAAAGCCAATATTTTCTTTCATTGTTCGTTTCCGCTTCCTGGCCTTCTGGTTTCCTTGCCTCTGTCCATTAGAATTCCTCTGCTCTGCGTCATCATTACTGGGTAACGCCTCGCAGGGAGGTGGCCACTTGTTTCCTAACGAATTGGGTGTCAGATTCCTCAAATTATATTTGAATGCCCATTAATTCCGTTTGCTTCAAGATCGCCCGCAAAACACGAATTGTTTGCCAACTCATCGTCCACGTCAGACTTCAAATCCCCTGTAATCATGCTTTATAATTTCTCCAAATCCGGACATTTATCAGGATACGCCTCTGTCGTAGATCGAGGCCCCCCAGATCCTACATTCGTCGTTCGTGTCAAGCAGGCAAGTTGCATGACGTTTACCTATCCGATGCGGACGATTTTCTCTCTCGTCCACCAGACGCGTGTTGCTCAATGTGTGGCATCGGGCGGGACTCAATCAAAACTGCTTACCGCCTCGAGGCCTTCCGAGATCTTGTCGGTTTGTGGAATCCCGCACTACGGAACTGAATGCAATACTTTTTTGCATTTCATAGCGATTTCTGGTCTGGGCACTTCAGGGCTTTCCTTCACTGAGGGGGATGCCCTGCGATACGCGATTAGCGCTAATCGCATATCAGAATCTACCTCTGTTTCTCGAACTAGCCTCCGGGTTTTCTAATTTGTGCCAGGGCGCGTTACCAAGGGCCAACGGTTTGCGCGGTCGACTGAGGGTCCTCATTGCTCTGCTCTGGCCACAACTACAACTATCACAAGGATTCCTTCTGATAGCTTAATTTTTCTAAGACTTGAATCTTTTGGCATAATTTGAAACAGTCATGAAAACTTAGAGAGTGTTTAGAATCCAATTCGGATCATGGCCTTCCAATTAGAAAAGCTTTTGGACCACCAAAATTTGGTTTTCTTTTAAGCATCAATCAAGTGAGGGTATTGATTCCTCGCTTGCTCAATTTTTATCCATTTCACATTGCTTGTATTTGAACCTTTGAGTCCAATCCTAAGGTACTAAACATTCCCCCTGCACGTGGTCCTCACCTTCCTGTCCAAAACTGTATCTTCCTGCAACTCATTAAGATATTCAGGCAACAGATCATCAATAGAAGGCAATTGACTCTGCTCTTCGGGACCTTCAATTAATGAAGGTTCAAATAGTCTCAAGCTATCTGGATTAACAATTGAGTAGATGTGCATGTAAGCTGGTAAATCAAGGCGAAAATCATTCTCACCAATCTTCTCAGGTATCTTGAAAGGTCCATACCTTATTGGCTTTAGCTTCTTACCTTCACCTTGCATTCTATCTTTGCTAATATATAGCCAGAGTTCACCACCAACTTGGAAACTATGCTCCATCCAATGCTTGTCATGCCTTACCTTGTACTTGGCTTGGCTCTTTTCCAGCTGTTCCTATACTGCCTGGTGAATCTCTTGGATTTGTTCAATGAACTTGGTTTCCTTGTCCACATCACTGTGTCCATCAACCGCTATGTCTTTACCAAAGAGAAAATTGAAGGGAGACCTTGGTGTGAAACTAAAACAGGTCTCAAAAGGAGATCTCTATGTAGAAGAATATTTAGCTCAGTTGTAAGCATGCTGCACATAACATAAATGTTCATCTCAAAGTTTGGGATTTTTGCTGCAATAGCCTCTAAGCAACTGGATCACTGTCTTGTTGACCACTTCTACTTGGCCATCTGTTTGCGGATGAAAATCTGTACTCTTCTTCAGTCTGGTGTCCATCAGTTCCCACAAACTCGATCAAAATTTCCCAACAAATCGGGTATCTCAATCAGATATAATGGAAGTGGGTAGTCAAAAATGAACCCATACATGTTGAAAGAATAACTTCGCAGTTTGTTCAACTGTAATTTGTTTGCTACAAGGTATAAAAATACACATTTTGCTGAACCTATCCACAACAACATATAAATAGTCATGACCTTTCCTAGATTTAGGCAGTCCTCCAACAATGTCCATTGAAACACTTTCTCAAGGATGAGAAGGAACTGGTAGTGGAGTGTACAAGCCTAGTTTTTAACTACTGGGTTTTCTTTTAACACAAATGGTACACCATCTTACATATATAGAAACTGTCTCATTCATTTTTGGCCAATAACAAAATCTTTGTAGTTTTGCAACTGTTTTACTTACACCAAAGTGACCTAATATTAGGGAATTTTGTGCTTCACGAATTATCTTTACTCATTCAGTTTGTGAAATGCATATCTTCCCAAAATGATACAAGAGTTGGTCCTTAACATGATAGTCCAATTCTCCTATTTGTTTTCCTTGACTTAAAGTTGCATATACATCTTTAAAATCTATATCTTGAGCATATTGTTCAATGTAGCGTTCATGTAGTACTGAATTATGCTTAAGTACAGTAGATGCATTTATAATTGGTCTGGGAAACATATCTACAACTTTATTATGTATGCCCTTTTTATATCTGATGACAAGATGAAATTGTTGTAGAAAACCCATCCACCTATAGTGTCTTGATTGCTGCAACTTAGTTTAGGAGTGTAAATATTGAAGTGGTTGATGATCAGTATGTATAACTATCTCTTTGCCCATTAAATAATGTTTCCACTTTTTCACACTCTGTACTAATGCATACAATTCTTTATCATATGTCGGATAGTTAACTACTGTAGAATTAAATGTCTCAGAATGATAACATATGGGTTTACCTTGTTGCATCAACACTGCTCCCATGGCATAATCACTAGCATCCATTTCAATCTCAAATGATCTTTGAAGATCGGGTAGTGATAATACTGGTGTTGTACTAATCTTTTCTCTCAAGGTGTCGAAGGCTTTGTGCTGTTTGCCTCCCCACTGAAACACCTTGTTCAATCCTGTTAGAGCATGTAAGGGAGCTGCAATTAAGGGAAGCTTCTAACTTCTGTAACAGATTTGGGCTTAAGTCAATTTACAATGACTGCAACCTTAGAGGTATCTATCTTCAATTCACCATCCCCTACTATATGACCCAAATAATTCAAAGATGTTTTTAGCAAATTCATATTTTGAGAGTTTAACGTAAATATTTTCTCTTTTCAAAACATCTAGAGTCTTCTTAACATGCTTTAAATGTTCTTCCCACGTTTTGTTGAATACAAGAATGTTATCCAGATATACAATAATAAAATCATCAAGAAAAGGTCTGAGTACATCATTCATTACTCTCATGAAAGTAGCAGGAGCATTAGTTAAGCCAAAAGGCATAACCAGCAACTCATACAATCCCTGCTTTGTTTTGAAAGCAGTCTTCCATGCATCTTGCTCTACAACTCTGACCTGATGATATCCACTATGCAAGTCTAACTTGGAAAAGTAAACAGCTTCTTTCAACTGATCTAATAGATCATCTATGCGAGGAAGGGGATAACAATTTTTTATTGTTATCTTATTTAGTGCTTGGTAATCAATGCACATTCTCCACAAGCCATCTTTCTTTCTCACCAGAACAATTGGAGACCCACATGGTGATGTGCTAGGTTTGATGAACCCCTTCTTGAGCAGCTCCTATACCTGCTTCTTGATTTCTGTATTCTCAAAAGCGGACAACCTGTACATTCCGATGTTAGGCAATGGAGCATCTTGCTACAAATTAATATCATGCACTATTTCCTTTTTGGGTGGCAGACCTTTAGGTTCTTGAAAGAATATATCATATTCTGAAAAAACTTTTTCTAAATCAGCTTGTTGTTTAGCATCACAACCCTCAAATACATTGGTTTTATTAGGTTTCTTTTCCTTTACAACCATCAATAAAAATTGTTTGCATGAATTTGCAATTCGTTTCATCTACCCTAAGTTTATGAGAGTATAATTATATTTGGGTTTATGAGCTCTTACAATATATTCGATTCCATCTTTAATGAGTTGATACTTGTTCTCAGCTCTATAGAAAATAGCTTTTCTATCATACAAGTAAGGACTTCCTAAAACAATTCCACATATATCCAAAGGAACTATATCTAACTCAACCTCATCTACAAATGCTGACCCAAAAGAAAACCTAAGTTTACATTGTCTAGTCACTTGTAGCTGTGCTTTATCACATAACCAACCTAATGGATATGGCTTTTTGTGAGGTGTGGTTAGTAATCCCAACTTCTTTACAATTGCTTCGGAAATTAAATTTACTTGTGAGCCACTATCAAACAAAGTATCAATATTTTGATGCTTGGAAACAACTCGAATATGAAAAAGCTCATGTCTTTTCCTCTCATTTTCTTCATTATCAATAGATTGTGCAGAATTACTAGTAAATGCTTCAGAATTTTTACCTTTTATACCTATGGTTGCGATTGTTGTTTCATCTCCTGAGTCTGACCTAAAATCCTTTTTAATCGTTGCAGTAGTCTTCTTCCTTTTTCCCCCGTTTTTCTTGGGTTTCAACTCCAGATGCAGAATCCAGCAGTGTTCATCATCATGCCCATCCTTCTTACAGTGAGTGCATGAAGACTTGGTCTTTTGTACAGTATTTGTCTTCCTCTCTTTCCATTTTTTTTCTTTTCACTTTATTCTTGCTTGCAGTGGGTTTGGATGATCCCCCAACTTCTGGGTTCCCATTCTTACCTCTAGCTTCTAGATGTGTAGCCTGAACAGCTACCTTATATATGCTAGTGGGATTAAACATGAGGATAGTGTGTCTCATGCAGTTGTGTATACCACCTATATGCTTCAGCAGAGTCTCAAGTGAGTCTAAAGAAATTCCTAGAATCAAAGCTCGTTTCCTAAATTCTTGGGTGTAACCTTGTACACATTGCTCTTTTAGTTGTCGAAGAGTTTTCTAGCTCATCATGGCTTGCTGCATATAGGCTAGTGGATAGAATTGATTTTTAATTGTAGAAACAAATTCACTTCAGACATAAAGAATCTTACCTTGTTTCTTCATGTTAGCTTGTGTCTTGCCTTCCCACCATACCAAGGCAGTACCCCCAAGGCGTAGGCTGGCCGGCTGAATCTTACTCTTGTCTGAATCAATGCTCTGCACTCTGCAACAAAACATCAATCTGTCTGATCCAATCATCCAACTTCTCTGCATTCAACTCTTCATCATATATTGGTAAATCAAATTTAACATCTAATTTAATCAAAGATGTCTTCTTTTTATTTTCAAGGCTACTAGGAGGTGTGAGAATTTTTTCTTCTTTCCCTTTGCCTTTAGAGTGGTCATGGAGGAGAGATTATTCTACTCCTTTGTCTTGTTTGGAGTTTGATGAATCTTCATCTCTATTTTTTTTAAATACCCTATACATTTCCTCCACCATGGATCTCATGGTCATAAAACTATCCATGAACTGGGGGTCTGATACCAAGGGACTTCTTCTGACATTTTCCTCTTAGAATAGACTCTTCCAATTTCTAGGTTAGTTTCAAACAACTCTCCTTCTCCTAATTTAAGCTTTGATCTAGTTAGCATTCAACAACAAAATCCAGCACAAGTTTGTCTAACCTTAGTAACCTAGAGCTCTGATACCACTTGATATGGAATTTATCCAGGACAAAGAATTAAAGGTATTACATACTCATGTCCATGGATGTGCCTATGTTACTTTATGCAATGGATCGATAAGATTGCTAGAATACATAGACACTGAGGTAGTTATAGAAAACATAACAATCAAACATGTAAACACAAAAAGTTTAATAAGGAGTTCACCTAATGCTCCTGGGCTATGTCTCCTGGTCTAGCCTTCAATGGTGGCCTCTCTATTATGTTTTCAAGCAGAGTTTTTACAACAGTGAGCTCAATTCGAGTCTCACTAAACAGATAAAAGTCAGTAGGAATGGAGTGCACAGACTCTCCTTACTGAAACTCGACCTCTAATGGTCACAGTAGTATGACAGGCCTATGCCGAGGAGTTTGCTTGAACCTCTCAAGCCTTCTATGGAGTACACAGACTCTCTGACTCTCTCTAGCTCTGTCTGGCTTGATGCTACCTTCAGGTCAGCTCGGCTTCTACTCTCTATTCTCTGCTCTTAGCTTTCTGCGTCTAGCTAACTCTTGTCATTGCCTTGCTCTGTCTCTGTCAGTTCATGGCTTTAAAGCCACTCTGTTCTTTGACTGTTCATTTTTGCTTCTTGGCTCTGTCCGTTCGAATTCCTCTGCTTTGCGTCATCATTACTAAGTAAAGCCTCGCAGGGAGGTGGCCACGTGTTTCCTAACAAACTGGGTGTCAGATTCCTCGAATCATATTTGAATGGTCGTTAATTCCATTTGCTTCAAGATCGCCCGAAAAACACGAATCATTTGCCAACTCATTGTCGACGTTATACTTCAAATCCCCTATAATCTTGCTTTATAATTTCGCCAAATCTGGTCATTTATAGGGATGTGCCTCCATTGTTGATCTAGGCCCCCTAGATCCTATGGTCATCGTTCGTTTCGGGCAGGCAAGTTGCATGACGTTTACCCGTCCGATGCTGGTGGTTTTCTCTCTCATCTACCAGACGTGTGTCACTCGATGTGTGGCATCGGGTGGGACTCAGTCAAAACTTCTTACCGCCTCGAGGCCTTCCAATATCCTACCAATTTGTGGAATCTCGTGCTACAGAATCGAATGCATTAATTTTCTACATTTCATAGAGATTTCAGGTCTGGGCACTTTGGGGCTTTCCTTCACTGAGGGGGATGACCTGCAATACGCAATAGCACTTAGCATTAATCGCGTATTAGAATCTACCTCCGTTTCTCGAACTAGCCTCTGGTTTTTCCAATTTGCGCCAGGGCACATTACCATGGGCCAATGGTCTGTGCGCTCGATCGACAGTCCTCATTTCTTCACTCTGGCCACAACTGCAACTGTCACGAGGATTCCTTCTGATAGCTTGATATTTCTAAGACTTGAATCTTTTGGCATAATTTGAAACAGTCATGAAAACTTAGAGAGTGTTTAGGATCTAATTCGGGTCACGACCTTCCCACTGTAAAAGATTTTGGACCACCAAAAGTTGGCTTTCTAGGGGGCCTAGATCAATGGCAGAGGCGCATCCCGATAAATCCGCTGGAATTTATCCAGGACAAAGAATTAAAGGTCTTACAGACTCATGTGCATGGATGTGCCTATGTTACTTTATGCAATGGATCGATAAGATTGCTAGAATACATAGACACTGAAACAGTTATAGAAAACATAACAGTCAAACATGTAAAAACAACAAGTTTAATAAGGAGTTCACCCAATGCTCCTGGGCTACATCTCCTGGTCCAGCGTTCAGTGGTGGCCTCTCTATTATGTTTTCAAGCAGAGTTTTACAACAATGAGCTCAATTCGAGTCTCATTAACAGATAAAAGTCAGTAGGAATGGAGTGCAGAGACTCTCCTTACTGAAACTCGACCTCTAATGGTCATAGTAGTATGACAGGCCTATGCAGAGGAGTTTGCTTGAACCTCTCAAGCCTTCTATGGAGTACACAGACTCTCTGACTCTCTCTAGCTTTGTCTGGCTCGATGCTGCCTTCAAGTCAGCTCGACTTCTACTCTCTGTTCTCTACTCTTAGCTTTTTGCATCTAGCTAACTCTTGTCATTACCTTGCTTTTTCTCTGTCAGGTCATGGCTTTAATCCAATTTGTTCTTTGACTGTTCGTTTCCGCTTCCTGGCCTTCTGGTTTCCTTGCCTCTATTCGTTCGAATTCCTCTTCTCTGCGTCATCATTACTGGGTAACGCCTCGTAAGGAGGTGGCCACCTGTTTCCTAACGAACTAGGTGTCAGATTCCTCGAATCATATTTGAATGCCTATTAATTCCATTTTCTTCAAGATCGCCCGTGAAACACGAATCATTTGCTAACTCATCGTCCAAGTCGGACTTCAAATCCCCTATAACCTTGCTTTATAATTTCGCCAAATCCGGTCATTTATCGGGATGCGCCTCCGCTGTTGATCTAGGCCCCCCAGATCCTATGGTTGTCGTTCGTATCGAGTGGGCAAGTTGCATGATGTTTACCCATCTGATGCGGGCAGTTTTCTCTCTCATCCACCAAACGAGTGTCGCTCAATGTGTGGCATGGGGTGAGACTCAGTCAAAACTACTTACCGCCTTGAGGCCTTCCGCATTTCATAGTGATTTCAGATCTGGGAGCTTCGAGGCTTTCCTTCATTGAGGGGGACGCCCTGGGATACACAATTAGTGCTTAGAATCTACTTTCATTTCTCGAACTAGCCTCCAGTTTTGCCAATTTGTTCCAGGGCGCGTTACCATGGGCCAACAGTCTGCACGCTCGACCGAGGGTCCTCGTTGCTCGACTCTAGCCACAACAGCAACTGTCACGAGGATTCCTTCTGATAGCTTGATTTTCTAAGACTTGAATCTTTTTGCATAATTTAAAACAGTCATGAAAACTTAGAGAGTGTTTAGGATCCAATTCGGATCACGACCTTCCCACTGAAAAAGCTTTTAGACTATGAAAAGTTGGTTCTCTTTTAAGCATCAATTAAGTGAGGGTATTGATTCCTCGCTTGCTCAATTTCTATCCATTTCGCACTGCTTGGCTTTGAATCTTTGAGTCCAATCCTAAGGTACTCAACATTCCCCCTGCGTGTGGTCCTCACCTTCCTATCCAAAACTGTATCTTCCTGCAACTCATTAAGATATTCAGGCAACAGATCATCAATAGAAAGCAATTGACTCTACTCTTCGGGATCTTCAATTAATGAAGGTTCAAATAGTCTCAAGTTGTATACATTAACAACTGAGTAGATGTGCATTTAAGCTGGTAAATCAAGGCGAAAAGCATTCTCACCAATCTTCTCAAGTATCTTGAAAGGTCCATACCTTATTGGCTTCAGCTTCTTACCTTCACCTTGCATTCTGTCTTTGTTGATATACAACCAGACTTGATCACCAACTTGGAAACTATGCTCCATCCAATGCTTGTCATGCCTTGCCTTGTACTTGGCTTGGCTCTTTTCCAGCTGTTCCTGTACTGCCTGGTGAATCTCTTGGATTTGTTCAATGAACTTGGTTTCCTTGTCCACATCACTGTGTCCATCAACTGCTATCTCTTTACCAAAGACAAAATACAAGGGAGACCTTGGCGTGAAACCAAAATAGGTCTCAAAAGGAGATCTTTGTGTAGAAGAATGTTTAGCTCGGTTGTAAGCATGCCGAACATAACATAAATGTTCATCCCAAAGTTTGGGATGATTGCTCCAATAGCCTCTGAGCAACTAGATCACTGTCTTGTTGACCACTTCTGTTTGGCCATCTATTTGCGGATGAAAAGTTGTACTCTTCTTAATTCTAGTGTCCATCGATTCCTACAAACTCGACCAAAATTTCCCAACAAATTGGGTATCTCGATCAAATATAATGGAAGTGGGTAGTCAAAAATGAACCCATACATGCTGAAAGAACAACTTCGCAGTTTGTTCAGCTGTAATCTGTTTGTTACAAGTTATCAAAATACACATTTTGCTGAACCTATCCATAACAACATATAAATAGTCATGACCTTTCCTAGATTTAGGCAGTCCTCCAAAAAAGTCCATGGAAACACTTTCCTAAGGATGAGAAGGAACTAGTAGTGGAGTGTACAAACCTAGTTTTCTATTACTAGGTTTGCTTTTAGCACACATGGTACACCCTCTTACATATCTAGAAATTGTCTCATTCATTTTTGGCCAATAATAAAATCTTTGCAGCTGTGCAACTGTTTTACTTACACCAAAGTGACTTGATATTAGAGAAGTGTGTGCTTCTCAAATTATCTTTACTCTTTCAGTTTGTGGAATGCATAGCTTCCCAACATGATACAGGAGCTAGTCCTTAACATGATAGTCCAATTCTCCTACTTGTTTGCCTTGACTTAAAGTTGCATATACATCTTTAAATTCTATATCTTGAGCATATTGTTCAATGTAGCTTTCATGCAGTACTGAATTATGCTTAAGTATAATAGATGCATTTATAATTGTTTTGGACAACATATCTGCAACTTTATTATGTATGCACTTTTTGTATCTGATGACAAGATGAAACTGTTGTAATAAACCCATCCACCTATAGTGTCTTGATTGTTGCAACTTAGTTTGGGAGTGTAAATATTGAAGTGGTTGATTATCAGTATGTATAACTATCTCTTTGCCCATTAAATAATGTTTCCACTTTTTCACACTCTGTACTAATGCATACAATTCTTTATCATATGTGGGATATTTAACTACTGCAGAATTAAATGTCTCAGAATGATAACATATGGGTTTACCTTGCTGCATCAACACTGCTCCCATGGCATAGTCACTGGCATTCATTTCGATCTCAAATGGTCTTTGAAGATCGGGCAGTGCTAGTATTGGTGCTATACTAATTTTTTCTTTCAAGGTGTTGAAGGCTTTCTTTTTTTTGCATCCCCACTGAAACACCTTGTTCAATCCTGTTAAAGCATGTAAGGGAGCTGCAATTAAGGAAAAGTTAGAAATAAACTTTCTCCAATATTGTGTTGCTCCTAAGTAGCTTCTAACTTCTGTAGCAGATTTGGGCTTAGGTTAGTTTACAATGACTGCAACCTTAGAGAGATCTATCTTCAGTTCACCACCCCCTACTATATGACCCAAATAATTCAAAGATGTTTTGCCAAATTCACATTTTGAGAGTTTAACATAAATATTTTCTCTTTTCAAAACATCTAGAGTCTGCTTAACATGCTTTAAATGTTCTTCCCACGTTTTGCTGAATATAAGAATGTCATCCAGATATACAATAACAAAATCATCAAGAAAAGGTTTGAGTACATCATTCATTACTCTCATGAAAGTAGCAGGAGCATTAGTTAAGCCAAAAGGCATAACCAGCCACTCATACAATCCCTGCTTTGTTTTGAAAGCAGTCTTCCATGCATCTTGCTCTGCAACTCTGACCTGATGATATCCACTATGCATGTATAACTTGGAAAAATAAACAAATTCTTTCAACTGGTCTAATATATCATCTATGCAAGGAAGGGGATAACGATTTTTTATTGCTATCTTATTCAGTGCTTGGTAATCAATGCACATTCTCCACGATCCATCTTTCTTTCTCACTAGAACAATTGGAGACCCACATGGTGATGTGCTAGGTCTGATGAACCCCTTCTCGAGCAACTCCTGTACCTACTTCTTGATTTCTGCATTCTCTAAAGCGAACAACCTATACATTCCTATGTTAGGCAATGGAGCATCTTGCTACAAATGAATATCATGCACCTAGGTTCTTGAAACAATATATCATATTCTGAAACAACTTTTTCTAAATTAGCTTTTTGTTTAGCATCACGGCCCTCAAATACAGTGGTTTTATCAGGTTTCTTTTCCTTTACAACCATCAGTAAAAATTGTTTGCATGAATATACAATTCATTTCATCTGCCCTGAGTTTATGAGAGTATAATTATTTTTGAGTTTATGAGCTCTTACAATATATTTGATTCCATCTTTAACGAGTTGATACTTGTTCTCAGCTCTATAGAAAATAGCTTTTCTATCATACAAGTAAGGACTTCCTAAAACAATTCCACATATATCCAAATGAACTATATCTAACTCAACCTCATCTACAAATGCTGACCCAAAAGAAAACCTAAGTTTACATTGTCTAGTCACTTGTAGCTATGCCTTATCACATAACCAACCTAATGGATATGGCTTTTTGTGAGGTGTGGTTAGTAATCCCAACTTCTTTACAATTGCTTCGGAAATTAAATTTACTTGTGAGCCACTATCAAACAAAGTATCAATATTTTGATGCTTGGAAACAACTCGAATATGAAAAATCTCATGTCTTTTCCTCTCATTTTCTTCATTGTCAATAGATTGTGCAGAATTACTAGTAAATGCTTCAGAATTTTTACCTTTTATACCTGTGGTTGCAATTGTTGTTTCATCTCCTAAGTCGGACCCCAAATCCTTTTTAATAGTTGCAGCATCATTCTTCCTTTTGCCCTCATTTTTCTTGGCTTTCAACTCCAGATGCAGAATCCAGCAGTGTTCATCATCATGCCCATCCTTCTTACAGTGAGTGCATGAAGACTTGGTATTTTGTACTGTATTTGTCTTCCTCTCTTGCTATTTCTGTTTTCTTTTCTCCTTATTCTTGCTTGCAGTGGGTTTGGATGATCCCCCAACTTCTGGGTTCCCATTCTTACCTCTAGCTTCTAGATGTGTAGCCTGAACGGATACCTCATCTATGCTAGTGGGATTAAACATGAGGATAGTGTGCCTCATGTAGCTGTGTAGACCACCTATATACTTCAGCAGATTCTCAGGTGAGTCTAAAGCAATTCCTAGAATCAAATCTCTTTTCCTAAATTCTTAGGTGTAATCTTGTACACCTTGCCCTTTTAGTTGTCGAAGAGTTTGCCAACTCATCATAGCTTGATGCATATATACTAGTGGATAGAATTTCTTTTTAATTGCAGAAACAAATTCACTCCAGACAGAAAGAATCTTACCATGTTTCTTCATATCATCTTGTGTCTTGCCTTCCCACCATACCAAGGCAGTGCCCCCAAGGCGTAGGCTGGCCAGCTGAATCTTACTCTTGTCTGAATGCTTTACACTCTGCAATAAACATCAATCTGTCTGATCCAATTATCCAACTTCTCTGCATTCAACTCTCCATAATATATTAGTAAATCAAATTTAACATCTAATTTAATCAAAGATGTCTTACTTTTATTTTCAGGGCTATTAGGAGGTGTGAGAAATTTTTATTCTTTCCCTTTTCCTTTAGAGTGGTCATGGAGGAGAGATTCTTCTACTCCTTGTCTTGTTTGGAGTTTGATGAATCTTCATCTCTATTTTTCTTAAATTCCCTATACATTTCCTCCACCATGGATCTCATGGTCATAAAACTATCCATGAACTGGGGGTCTGATTCCAAGGGACTTTCTTCTGACATTTTCCTCTTAGAATAGACTCTTCCAATTTCTGGGTTAGTTTCAACCAACTCTCCTTCTCCTAATTTAAGCTTTGATCTAGTTAGCATTCAACAACAAAATCCAACACAAGCTTGTCTAACCTTAGTAACCTAGAGCTTTGATACCACTTGATCTGGAATTTATCCAGGACAAAGAATTAAAGGTATTACAGACTCATGTGCATGGATGTGCCTATGTTGCTTTATGCAATGGATCAAAAAGATTGCTAGAATACATAGACACTGAGGCAGTTATAGAAAACATAACAGTCAAACATGTAAAAACAACAAGTTTAATAAGGAGTTCACCCAATGCTCCTAGGCTACGTCTCCTGGTCTAGCATTCAGTGGTGGCCTCTCTATTATGTTTTCAAGCAAAGTTTTTACAACAGTGAGCTCAATTCGAGTCTCACTAAACAAATAAAAGTCAGTAGGAATGGAGTGCACAGACTCTCATTACTGAAACTCGACCTCTAATTGTAATAGTAGTATGACAGGGCTATGTCGAGGAGTTTGCTTGAACCTCTCAAGCATTCTATGGAGTACACAGACTCATTGACTTTCTCTGGCTCTGTCTGGCTCAATGTTTCCTTTAGGTCAGCTCAGCTTCTACTCTCTATTCTCTGCTCTTAGCTTTTTGCGTCTAGCTAACTCTTGTCACTACCTTGCTATATCTCTGTCAGTTCGTGGCTTTAAAGCCAGTCTGTTCTTTGACTGTTCGTTTCTGCTTCCTGACCTTCTGGTTTCCTTGCCTCTGTCTATTCGAATTCCTCTGCTCTGCCTCATCATAACTGGGTAACGCCTCGCCAGGTGGTGGCCACCTGTTTCCTAATGAACTAGGTGTCAGATTCCTCGAATCATATTTGAATGGCCGTTAATTCCATTTGCTTCAAGATCACTCGCAAAACAAGAATCTTTTTCCAACTCATTTTCCATGTTGGACTTCAAATCCCCTGTAATCTTGCTTTATAATTTCGCGAAATCCAGTCATTTATCAGGATGCACCTCCACTGTTGATCTAGGCCCCCTAGATCCTACAGTCATCATTCGTATCGGGTGGGCAAGTTGCATGACGTTTACCTGTCTGATGTGGGAAGTTTTCTCTCTCATCCACCGAATGCGTGTCGCTCGATGTGTGGCATCGGGGGGACTCAGTCAAAACTGCTTACATTCTCGAGGCCTTCTGATATCTTGTCGGTTTGTGGATTCCCGCGCTACAGAACCGAATGCATTACTTTTCCGCATTTCATAGCGATTTCGGGTCCGGGCACTTTGGGGCTTTCCTTCACTAAGGGGGATGCCCTGCGATATGCGATTAGCATTTAGCACTAATTGCGTATCAAAATCTACCTCTGTTTCTCAAACTAGCCTCCGATTTTGCCAATTTGTGCCAGGGCGCTTTACCATGGGCCAACGATCTGCGTTTTCAACCGAGGGTCCTCGTTGCTCAACTCTAGCCACAACTGCAACTATCACAAGGATTCCTTCTGATAGCTTGATTTTTATAAGACTTGAATCTTTTGGAATAATTTGAAACAATCATGAAAACTTAGAGAGTGTTTAGGATCCAATTCAGATCACTGCCTTTCCACTGAAAAAGCTTTTGGACCACCAAAAGTTGGTTTTCTGGGAGGCCTAGATCAACAGCGGAAGTGCATCCCGATAAATCCACCGGAATTTATCCAGGACAAAGAATTAAAGGTATTACAGACTCATGTGCATGGATGTGCCTATGTTACTTTATGCAATGGATCGATAAGATTGCTAGAATACGTAGACACTGAGGCAGTTATAAAAACATAACAGTCAAACATGTAAACACAACAAGTTTAATAAGGAGTTCACCCAATGTTCTTGGGTTACATCTCCTGGTCCAGCCTTCGACACCTTGAAAGAAAATATTAGTACAACACCAGTACTAACAGTACCTGATCTTCAAAGACCATTTAAGATCGAAACAAATGCCAATGACTATGCCATGGGAGCAGTGTTGATGCAACGCAGTAAATCCATATGTTATCATTCTGAGACATTTAATTCTGCAATAGTTAGCTATCCCACATATGATAAAGAATTGTGCGCATTAGTACAGAGTGTGAAAAAGTGGATACATTATTTAAGGGGCAAAGAGATAGTTATACATACTGATCATCAACCACTTCAATATTTACACTCCCAAACTAAGTTGCAGCAATCAAGACACTATAGGTGGATGGGTTTTCTACAACAGTTTCATCTTGTCATCAGATATAAAAAGGACATACATAATAAAGTTGCATATATGTTGTCCAGACCAATTATAAATGCATCTACTATACTTAAGCATAATTCAGTATTGCATGAAAGCTACATTGAACAATATGCTCAAGATATAGATTTTAAAGATGTATATGCAACTTTAAGTCAAGGCAAACAAGTAGGAGAATTGGACTATCATGTTAAGGACCAGCTCTTGTATCATTTTGGGAAGTTATGCATTCCACAAATTGAAAGAGTAAAGATAATTCGAGAAGCACACACTTCTCTAATATCAGGTCACTTTGGTGTAAGTAAAACAGTTGCACAACTGCAAAGATTTTGTTATTGGCCAAAAATGAATGAGACAGTTTCTAGATATGTAAGAGGGTGTACCATGTGTGCTAAAAGCAAACCCAGTAATAGAAAACTAGGCTTGTACACTCCACTACCAGTTCCTTCTCATCCTTGGGAAAGTGTTTCCATGGACTTTGTTGGAGGACTGCCTAAATCTAGGAAAGGTCATGACTATTTATATGTTGTTGTGGATAGGTTCAACAAAATGTGTATTTTGATACCTTGTAATAAACAGATTACAGCTGAACAAACTGTGAAGTTGTTCTTTCAGCATGTATGGGTTCATTTTGGACTACCCACTTCCATTATATTTGATCGAGATACTCGATTTGTTGGGAAATTTTGGTCGAATTTGTGGGAATTGATGAACACCAGACTGAAGAAGAGTATAGCTTTTCATCCGCAAATAGATGGCCAAACAGAAGTGATCAACAAGATAGTGATCTAGTTGCTTAGAGGCTATTGGAGCAAGCATCCCAAACTTTGGGATGAACATTTATGTTATGTGCAACATGCTTACAACCGAGCTAAACATTCTTCTACACAGAGATCTCCTTTTAAGACCTGTCTTGGTTTCACACCAAGGTCTCCCTTGGATTTTGTCTTTGGTAAAGACATAGCGGTTGATGGACACAGTGATGTGGACAAGGCAACCAAGTTCATTGAAAAAATCCAAGATATTCACCAGGCAGTATAGGAATAGCTAGAAAAGAGCCAAGCCAAGTACAAGGCAAGGCATGACAAGCATCAGATGGAGCATATTTTCCTAGTTGGTGATCAAGTCTGGCTATATATCAACAAAGACAGAATGCAAGGTGAAGGTAAGAAACTGAAACCAATAAGGTATGGACCTTTAAAGATACTTGAGAAGATTTGTGAGAATTCTTTTCGCCTTGATTTACCAGCTTACATGCACATCTACCTAGTTGTTAATGCAGACAGCTTGAGACTATTTGAACCTTCATTAATTGAAGATCCCAAAGAGCAGAGTCATTTTCCTTCTATTGATGATATGTTTCCTGAATATCTTAATGAGTTGCAGGAAGATATAGTTATGGACAGGAAGGTGAGGACCACGTGTAGGGGGAATGTTGATTACCTCGGGATTGGACTCAAAGGTTCAAAGCCAAGCAGTGTGAAATGGATAGAAATTGAGCAAGTGAGGAATCAATACCCTCACTTGATTGATGCTTAAAAGAAAACCAACTTTTGGTGGTCCAAAAGCTTTTTCAGTGGGAAGGTTGTGATCCGAATTGGATCCTAAACACTCTCTAAGTTTTCATGGTTGTTTCAAATTATGCCATAAGACTGAAGTCTTAGAAAAATCAAGCTATTAGAAGGAATCCTTGTGGCAGTTGCAGTTGTGGCCAGAGCGGAGCAACGAGGACCCTCGGTCAAGCGCACAAACCATTGGCCCATGGTAACGTGCCCTGGCACAAATTGGCAAAACCGGAGGCTAGTTCGAGAAACGGAGGTAGATTCTGATACGTGATTAACGTAGGGTGTCCCCCTCAGTGAAGGAAAGCCCCGAAGCGCCCGGACCCGAAATCGCTATGAAATGCGAAAAAGTAATGCATTCGGTTCCATAGCGCGGGATTCCACAAACCAGCAGGATATCAGAAGGCCTTGAGGCGGTAAGCAGTTTTGACTGAGTCCCGCCCGATGCCACACATCAAGCGACACGCATCCGGTGGATGAGAGAGAAAACCGCCTGCATCGGACAGGTAAACTCATGCAACTTTCCCACCCGATACGAACGACGACCATAGGATCTGGGGGGCATAGATCAACAGTGGAGGCACATCCTGATAAATGACTGGATTTGGAAAAATTATAAAGCATGATTACGGGGGATTTGAAGTTCGATGTGGACGATGAGTTTGCAAATGATTCGTGTTTTGCAGATGATCTTGAAGCAAACAGAATTAAAGGTCATTCAAATATTATTCGAGGAATCTGACACCCAGTTCATTAGGAAACAGGTGGCCACTTCCCTGTGAGGCGTTACCTAGTAATGATGACACAAAGCAGAGGAATTCGAACAGACAGAGCCAAGGGAATCAGAAGTCCGGGAAGCGAAAACGAACAGTCAAAGAATAGACTGGCTTTAAAGCCACGAACTGATAGAGATAGAGCAAGGCAGTGACAAGAGTTAGCTAGACGCAAAAAGCTAAGAGCAGAGAACAGAGAGTAGAAGCTGAGTTGACTTGAAGGCAGCATCAAGCCAAACAGAGCTAGAGAGAGTTAGAGAGTCTGTGTACTCCATAGAAGGCTTGAGAGGTTCAATCAAACTCCTCGACATAGGCCTGTCATACTACTGTGACCATTAGAGGTCGAGTTTCAGTAAGGAGAGTTGTGCACTCCATTCCTATTCATTTTTATCTGTTTAGTGAGACTCGAATTGAGCTCACTGTTGTAAAAACTCTGCTTGAAAACATAATAGAGAGGCCACCACAGAAGGCTAGACTAGGAGACATAGCCCAGGAGCATTGGGTGAACTCCTTATTAAACTTGTTGTGTGTACATGTTTGACTGTTATGTTTTCTATAACTTCCTCAATGTCTATGTATTCTAGCAATCTTATAGATCCTTTGCATAAAGTAACATAGGAACATCCATGCACATGAGTCTGTAACACCTTTAATTCTTTGTCTTGGATAAATTCCAGATCAATTAACATATCTGATAAGTTTTGTAATAGCATTGCATTCACCTCTTCTTACCTTTCTTGAGCTCTAAAAACCTTTTCATTGTCAGCCTTGTAGCTCCCTAGTTCAACTCTCAATATTTTGAGGGTATCCATCTATTCAGGGGAATTTTCTTTTGACTTATTTCCAACTAAATATTCTTCCTAGTCAGGAACGTTTTTTTCCATGTTGTACTATATCATTTTTTATTCTCATTCCTTTGTTTTCATTTGTAGATTATGCCTTTTTATGTGTTCTGCCACACACAAAATTGTTAGTTAAATCAAGAATAAACATATTAATCATAGCCTTGCTATGTCAGCTCCAATCATGTTGACTTGAAGTTGTTCACACAACCAAAATCCATGTTAGTTACATATTCTAGAAAACAAAAGGACAAACAAGAATTCCATCAAGGTTAGTGATCACATCAACTACTAGTTTAAATCAACATTCATTTAACAAATTAATTTACTCATCCATATAAAATTAAATTCTACTATGTGTGAGAGCCCCTTTAATTCTAATGTTTAACTTGTGCTCTAATACCACTTTGTAACACCTCCCACCCCTTTAACCATATTACATTGTGGGAGTGCTACCCTTTTGACCAAGTATCCAAGGTATGTTATGAAGATGGGGTTACAACAACTGCTTTTCTTCAAATTTTATGAATCCTAAAACTAATGCCACCATTTTGTTCAACTCATCAAGAGCTTTCCAAAAATATAAATTTTGCCTCAATCTAAGATCTGGGTAAAATGTTATGCTCCATAGAACTTTAGTCCATTAAAGAGGCCATGTCATCAAGAGGAATCTACATGGTACCCATGTGGCCATGCCTAGCTCATGTGGTGCCATCCCATTTCCATGTGGGGGTCCACATGAAAAACACGTCATATCGATACTGGCACATGTTTTGAACATTTAGTTCCATGGTATTACGGTTCTTGATATTGGCTTCCCCAAGGCTGGTATTCTAACACTTCTCTCGTGTACCACTTTTCCTGGTTTCACATTCCTCTGGTAGCATTTCCCCAAGTTCCATGTTCCCCAGTACCATGTTCCCTAGTATCACTTCCAAGAAATTGGCCTCCATCACCTTCAGCCATTTTTGCATTTTCTCAATATCTATGCATCCATTTAAAAAGTTGTTTCATGGGGAGATGCATATGGATGATGGTAACATGCCCAAGCAATTTCAGCAAATTCCAGTGCACGGTTTCCAAGAAATCGGCCTCCATCACCTTCAGATATTTTTAGTTTTCCTCGAGATCCATGCATCCATTGACCAAAAATTTTATATGGGGAGGTGCATAATGATGATGGCAACATGTTCAAAAAGTTTCAACTCAATCCAGTCTACCGTTTGGGAGATATGGACAAAACAAGTTGTTGTCCTGTAAACCTACAGGATACAGAACAGCACCTACAAGATTGGCAATGAGCAGTTTTAAAGGAGATCCAGAGGTCAAATAAGCTCCTCTAGAGCTTAGCAGTAGCACCAGGATCATCAGCATCACCATCCAAAACATGCACATCAATATCAACTCAGCAACAACAATGCATGTCTCTCCAACAACCATCAAGTAGGTACAGGTATGCAATGCTCTTCACTTCTTCTCTTGAGCATATTATAGTTAGAAATTTATTGTCAATGCATGAGAGATGAGGTTTTATAAGCTAAGGATGGGTCAGCAGTCTCAACCACCTTCAACTAGTTGATTGCAGCTCACTCCTTCACTCATGCAATGTTGAAAAGTCAAATTATGAAGGGTGATGATTTCAAGGAATGAGGACAGCAGTTAAAAGAAGAAATTTTTGCAAAGGCCAAGGTCACCACAGCACTCCAAGCCCTCCATCCACTTCATATTCACTATCTATTCATCATTCATCCATCCCATTTCACTCTTGAAAAAAAAAACATCCTCTCAATTTTCATGAAATTTATATTTGCAAGTCAGCAAAAAGGATGGTTAAAGAGCAAAGGAGGATCACAAAGAGACCCCTATCACTCACATTTTTATTTTTCCACTCATTACCATTCATTCCTCCACCATTTCTGTCATTTTTTCCACTCCTTTACTTCAGTTTACAAAGGGACTATGTTTTCTACAGGATGATCCTGTAGGAATTACAATGACCCAGAAATCCTACAAGAGGCAATCCTAAGGCAAATAAATTACTTGCTATAGCAATAAGGGTATGGAAGACCTTGCTAAACAAAAAAAAAATATATTCAAGAACTCATATTGAATAAGGGCAAGAAGGCAAGCTAATGGTCTCAAGAAACAATGATTTTTCTTTGAACAAATATGTTTTTGGGCTTGTCCTTGCAAAGCTTACAACCAAGATTCTTAATGCACAAGAGAGAGGCCACCAGGGCCATGGATGAGGCACAATGAGGTCACTAAGTTGCTCAGAGGATGAGCAACACTTTCAGCAGGGGGGTATGATGGGCCTCTAAATTAGACATAAATTAAGGCCCATGCCTCTAATTTAAAACATAAATTAAGGCCTATGACCATCCTTCAACACATTAAACCTCTCTTTTTGCATTAGATAATTTTTTTTTACTTTAATATTTTATTAAGTAGGTCTATGAATAATTGAATATTTGTGCCTAATATTATTTATTTTTGTGGAATATTATGAGAATATTGGGAAGATTATGAAGAGTTGGAGGAGGAGATAATTTAGGGACTTGTTCCCTACTACTAGAGGATCAATAATAAATAATAAGTCAAGAAGATATTATGGAATTATGGCAAAAGTTGTGGAACTCCAATGATTGAGAAAATCTAGGAATGTGTTCGACTAATCAAGGGAGCAGATCCACCAATCAAGGGAGCAGGTCCACTAACCAAGGGATTTTGGTGGGGGAAGCTTCCTCCATCCATGGGGAATGATTCTTAATCATTTTTTATAAGTACCAAGTCGAATTACCCTCTAGGGAATGATTGAGAAAATCTAGGAATGTGTTCCTTGCCATTTAATGCAAATTCTTAGTATTAGGGACTAGATCCACTAATCAAGGGATTTTGGTGGGGGAAAGCTTCCTCCATTCATAGGGAATGATTCCTAATAATTTTGTATAAGTACCAATTCGAATTTGCCTCTAGGGGCAAGATTTTCATTAGTGTTATTGTGGAGAGAGCTTGTATTTTTGCAACTCCATTGTATTTTCTTGCAGGGGTGTAATTCTATTGATTAAAATAATGAATATTGGTGTCATGTTCAGCTTCTAAATCTTGTTCTCCTCCATAGGTCTCTGAGTTTCCTTGGGCTTTTCCATCCCAGGAACCTCACAGCCCTTTTGTATCATTTTCTTTCCTTCTTTTCGCTGCTTATTCACATGCATCTCTAGTTCTTATTTCTTTCTATTTTTGTATTTAGTATTCATGATTTCTTGTTGTAGGATTGAGTTAAATGGTTGATGTAAGTTATTTTGTAGGATCACAAGCATTATTTCATCTTTGGAAAAGCTTTGGAAGTTCATAGAAATCATTGAGCTGCTTGGATTAGTCTTCTTATTCCCAAATCTAGATTGTTGAACCTCCTTTTTAGAAAATAACAGTAAATTTCTGTTATTTTTTAGAGCATGCTAACGAGCTTCAATCGAATTGATTCCACTTGCATTAGATCACAAAAACATTCTAGTTCATAACAAAAATTACCCCATTTCATTTTCACTTGATTTGGTTAGGCATTTTTTAGATTTACTAGTTCACTAGTTCTCAAATTTCTAGATTTTCGACTATTAATGTTTTTTATTTCTTTCGCATGGGTTAATAGAAGTCTTTTTCAGTGATTCCACTTGGAATAGGGACCTAAGACATCCTAGTTAATAACAAAAATTTTCCCATCCAATTTGAATTTAATTTTCTTGGTCATTAAACCCTCACCAATTTCATCATTTCACAAGGAAACTTCTCCATGCTTTTTGAGCGAATCCATCCATCTCTCGACTTTGGTTTTGAGTTTTGAGTGATCCTAGGAATTTTCCCATTCCATTCCACCCATCACACACCTTTCCTAGGCCTCCCATCACCTCCAAAACCTCACATTTTTCTCTCGTTTATATATTGTAGCTTCATTGTAATTCCTACAGGATCATCCTATAGGTTTCTAGTACATCTTGTAGGTTTTCATGAAACAACCTGTTTTGAGGCTGAATTGAGAGAAAACCTCTAGGAAGTCACCAAAAGCCTCCCAAGAGTCTCCCACACCATCCAACCATCTCCTAACCCTTCCATCTAACCTCCAACATCCTTAATTCACTCGCCACATCACCAAAAGAAATGAGTTTGCATACTTGATTTTGCATGAAAAGACAAAAATACAAAAACAAATTTATTTTAGTCCCTTTACTTGCACATTAGTGATATTTGATGCTTCTTACTTCCATGCTTAGATAGTAGTATTTGGTTCATGATAATTTAGTATTATTGCAACACATAGTTTCTTGGCAGTTAATTAGGAAATGGTGTGATTTAGCATTGAATTTCTGTCTCTTTCCTTGTACTTTCTTTCTTGCAATAGGTTAAGGTTCCATTTTGAGCATTTCATTTTCTGCAATTAGTTTAGGTTTTGACTTCAGTACATGCACTCCATTACATCATGACAACAAAGGAAGGACACATTGTATGCCGCACATATAGTGCTGACACCTCTTATGTTTGTACAAACCCCAGGTTGATAATTAAAGTCGGTATCCTTGGGAGTTGTAGCATTCTTGTTACAATACCGAGGCTCATCACCGCCCCCTCCTCCCCAACCACCTCATTTATTTTATCATTCTTAATGTTGAAAATACTTAGAAGGGGAGTGAATCAATATTCCTTAGAAATTATCACGTTTAAATATTTTTAGAGCATTAGTTAATTTTCAATTATTATTAATGTTTATGCAATAATAACTGTAAATAAAAGAACACAATAGGCACAAGAATTTTAGGTGGAAAACCACCTTTGGGTCAAAAACCAACAAACACTTTTCTAATAAATTCTTTAA
This sequence comes from Pinus tabuliformis, assembly GCA_031772625.1. NCBI lineage: Eukaryota > Viridiplantae > Streptophyta > Pinopsida > Pinales > Pinaceae > Pinus > Pinus tabuliformis. The sequence goes on from CM062818.1 coordinate 1,200,631,328, forward strand.
TCTTCAACCCCAACTGAAATGAAAGCAACAACTTCCTAGAATTCTAGAAAAGCATTCTTCTCCAGCTCCCACTGGAAGGATGCCCCAACGCCCTAGTTTCTTCAGTAATCAACTGAATGGATGCCCCAACACCCTAGAGAGCCACAACTCACCCTAGCACCACCCTAAAGTGTTCATAGGCCCCAACCTGTAGGCGACTTCATACACCTGCTTAGCACCTCCCTGCCACCCTATAATGACTGAAATAAGATAACGTTGCGGATTCCCAAACCAGGGACAACAATCCATGATTCAATAATACGTACAATGATTTTCGTGTACCTCACCAAATACCCAATCACTCTATGACCTACAGCCTAACCATGACATCATCCCGACAATGACTCCTATACCTCCCAATGTTGCCTCTTCGAATCTAGGCAGAATAACTCTTTTACAATCTTTACAATGATGACTCTTTTACAACTTTACAATGATGACTCTTTTACAGATGACTCCTTTACAACTTTAAATGATGACTCTTTTACAATGATGACTCCTTTATAAATGACTCTTTTACAACTTTACAATGATGACACTTAGACTTAAGAATACTTCATGATATCTAGATGGTTGTCATGTCTTCAAGGATATCCTACTACAATACTTCCTTTGATTTGACTCTTGAATTCTTGCTTGATGTTGTACTTGAATCTTCTTCTACCTGCATGCAAAATTTTCCCGGGGAAATTAATCCTAATACAAAACAAAATACCCTTCAACTTACCTCTACCTGCAAAACACAAGTGTATAATAATGAATAAATACAAATTAAAATTACAATGTGTACCTAGAGTGTGCTTGTCACTTTTGTTGTTGAATTGTTGCAGCACTAGACAAGGACTCCCACTCTTGATATAGGCCTAGACTTTATGCAAGACTATATCCAAAACTAATGTTGTCCCTTGACTGTTGATGTGTGGTCCTTACTGCAGTGATCCTTGAATGCATGCTTTTTCTTGCCTTCTAGGAGCTACATATTGAATCTGTTGTATCTATGTAATTTCAGATCTCTAAGGTCTGAAATGTCATCTTCTGGTAGCCCTCTGAGTCCTCTTTCCAACCCCACAAGTTTGATCAAGATTGGATTCTTCAAGAAAGAGTTATGCCCAATCTCCCACGATGACTTGATTATATACTGGTTCAGTAGAGAGAACTTGTATGAAGTGCCATGTGTCACTGTTGTGACCTTCAACCCTGTTTGACATGGAATTCAGGAGCCTGCAAGAACCCTAACTTCCTCAGATCATATCTCTAAAAATATAGAGAAACAATATATGAAACTCAATCACAAGGTTCATCAAGATTTTGGCTCAAATGGATTTTAATTTCAATGTCTAAAGCCTCGCAGAAAACAAGTTATAGCGAAAATGCCACGATGACCTATTTGAAGCCACAAAATCCCTACTAGAGGAGGATATGAGGGTCACTATTTATATGAATGTCTTGAGTTGAGAGGGTCCTAAATAAGTGAACCTTTGAGGGATTTTAGGAGCAAAAAAAAAAAGCATTAATAATTATTAACTATTCAATGACCACAACCAATTATGAGTGCCATGCCACAACCCCGTAGGGTTTTAGCCCATTGACTGGGGTTACTAACTTCAAACATGAATATCTCTCAAATCTTGAAGAATTATGTGGTGTTCTATATATCAAAGGAAAAATATCAACGAGTAGAATCCATATAGAAGATCCTTGACTCAGAATAGAGTAATTTTTCAAGTCAGAATGCCCATGCAAGATCGATGTAGCCCCTGGTGTTGCTTGGGTTGACATCAATGACAACCACTTATCAACGATCTCCCCCTTTGGCATTGATGGGCACACAAGTACTTCCCCTCCAATCATGACACCTCTTCCTACTTCCTTCTCTCCCCCTTTGTCATCAATGGCAAAGGGTAACTCCCCTTGACAAACTATCATCTTGCAGACCTATACACACCTCCACTCCCCCTTTCTACTTAGTTAGATAAGAGAAATATTCTAATGAGAACTTGGGAGAATCCCAAGCTTTTGGTGAAGATACTCAAATGCTTCACAAGGTAATGGTTTGGTAAAGATGTCAGCAATTTGTTCCTTTGTGCCAACATATTCAAGCTTGATATTCTTTTCAGTGACCTTCTCTCTAACGAAATGATATTTGATTGGAATGTGCTTTGTTTTGGAATGCATCACAGGATTTTTGGAGATACTGAATGCATTGGTGTTATTGGAGAAGATGGGAATAGGCTCATCAAACTTGAAGATCTTGCAATGTTTACTTCATCCAGAGAACTTGAGTACAACAAGTTGTTGCCACGATGTATTCTGCTTCTGTTGTGGATAACAAGATTGAAGACTGATTTTTACTTAAGCATGAGACAAGGAAACCACCTAGGTAGAACACTACTCCACTAGTACTCTTATGATCATCAACACTTCCTGCCCAATCTACATCTGTATAATCTTGGATGACCAGATCATTTCCTTTGGGATACCAGAGACCATATTCCACTATGCCTTTAAAATATTGAAGAATTCTTTTAATGGAAATGATATGAGATTCTTTTGGTGCTGCTTGGAATCATGCTATTTGTCCAACTGCATGCATCACATCTGGTCGAGAGGCTGTCACATATAAGAGACTACCAATCATGGATCTATACAACCTTTGTTCCACAACCTTTGATGAATCTTCTAAGATTAACTTGAAACCTATTACCATGGGGGTAAGGACTGAATTTCCATCTTCCATCTAGAATTTCTTGAGCATTTCCTTGATGTACTTGATGTGATATATGAATATTCCTTTATCCTGCTGAGATATATCGATAATCGTTAGATTGTCTTGATCCACTTTCACATATAGATTTCATGTTAGCACTTCCTTTCATGAATCTATAATAATTCAACTATTCTTCTCCCCCTGAACATGTAATGAAACTGCCATATTGTTCAAACTACCTATTTGTCAATCGTAGACTTGTGTCATATACTGTTGTATAGACGCCTCATCTTCAAATTTCTAGGAGTCGATAAGCTGAATTGTTCAAAATAGTGTGTCAGTTAATGGACCATCTTGACTCGAGTCATTAACTAAAGCAACTATCCTCACAATCTATTACGAATCATGAAAGCATAATTGTTGGGACCTTATTACCTTCTTGCTTTTCTTGCTCATCTTGTACTTGTTCATCCTGTACCTATTTTCCTTTCCAAACCTTCTTATTCTCGTCGTCAAGATTTTCATTCATGGTTGATTCCATCTTGTACCTATAGTTATGAGCTATGTGTCCACAATTATGACATTTGTAACATTCGATGTTATTCATAAAAGATTTCATTTGGTGTCTATCTCGTGATCCTGCAAATTTGCTTCTAGGGTTTTGCCGATAATAGTTGTACCTATCTAGAACTTCACAATCCCTAGCCATATGTCCAAAAATATTACATTTGTAACATTCGACATCATCTCTCAAATGATAAAAAATTTTGATATTATGTTGAGTTCTGGAATATCCATTTCTGAAGGATCTCCTAGAATTATATTCATTCCAAACATACATGCGACATTCTACAACTCTATGTCCAAACCTTCCACGTGAATAAAAATGACCATAAAATATAGGTTGGTACATGGGAGGAAATATTCTTCGAGGAATTAAGTTCCAAGGTTCTTCCTACGAGTCTTGATCTCTTGATTTAGCTGAGAGATCTATCTGCTTGGTAGATTTTTCATATCCATCTTCTTTAATTCTCATAGAAGGACTCGACTTATTTTCAAATTTTTCTTTGTGATCAAGACAACTCTTGTCATTGTATGATCGTTGGTTGCTGACGAGTTCATCCAAAGTCTTTGAATTATTGGTGTAGTTTTGAAAAGTTTTTCCATTTTTTACTTCCTCCCGTAGAGCAACTATTTTAGCTTCCAATGCTTCTCTCTCCTTGTTTCTTTCCTTTACTTCTTTCCTGAGTGATTCTTCAATTCATTTGTATTCTTCAACCTTGATTTTAAGATTGAGGACCTGTTCCCTTTTTGTCTTCAATTCGTCTTCAAGAGTGTTAACATGCTTATTTTCAGTCTTGAGCTCTTTGATAACCCTGATTACTTCATTTTGAAATTCGACTTCATCCATTTCTTCTTCTTTGTCTCCTTCTTCATCAAGTGCCTCTTGTTTATTGTGCTTGGCCATAAATAATACTCTTTCATTGAATTCTTCTTCGTTATCACTATCTTCTTCAGATGAGGAACTATCTTCTTTGGAGAAGAAACTTTTCTTAAACCATTTCTTCTTGCCTTACTTGTTGAACTTCTTAGGACTTTTCTTCCCTTTCGTAACACCCTCATTTTTGTAGGACATTTGGCTGCAAAACGCCCAACATCACCACAATGAAAACATATTAATGGAAGTTTACCTTTGAATTTTCCTGTTCTTGTTCTCATTTTCCGCGTGAAGTAGGCAAATTCTTTATCTGAGAATTCTTCTTCATCTTCTTCCTTTTCCTCATCCTTACAATTGCAAGTTTTTTCTTTTGGAGTCTTCTAGTCCATACTATTATTCTTGGATGCGGCAAATGTTGTTTCTAAGTGAGATGTGTCATCCTCTTATTCAATCCTCATTTCATATGTCATAAGAATTCCATGAAATTCATCTATGCTGAGATTGGTCAGATTCAATATATCTTCCAAGACAGATACCTTAGGGTTAAATCTTGCTGGCAAGGTTCTAAGGATCTTTCAAACAACAATTTCATTTCAACGAGTTCTCCCAACCTTCCAATGTATTTTTTGTTTCATCAACACACTGAAAGTATACAACAATATCTTCATCTTCCCTCATCTTGAGTTGGTCAAATTTTTCCCTGAAAAATTGAAGCTTTCCTTATTTCACCTTTGAGTCACCTGCATATATATTTTCAAGCTTTTCCCATACCTCAATAGCATTTTTTCAATTCAATACCTTACGATAAACTGATTAGATAAACCCACTGATAATAAGATATTTAGCCTTTGCATCATATACCATATTTTTCTTACCTTGTTCATCCTGGGTCAGTCTGAAACCTTTGTCAACGATTTCCCATACTTCGTATCCTTGTGCTAGCAAATGAACCTTTATTCTTCCACTCTAAAGTACATAGTTATTTCCATTGAACAAAGGAAATCTATTCTTAGTATACTCCATGATCCCCTTCCAGTTGTTAGACTACTATTGAAGGAACTAAGCTATCATTCCAATTGTTGAAAATATTGAGAGGGAGGGTGAATCAATATTCCTTAGCAATTAGCACTTTTAAATCTTCTCAGAGCATTAGTTAATCTTCAATTATTATTAATGTTTATGCAATAATAACAGTAAATAAAATAACACAGTAGGCACAAGAATTTTAAGTGGAAAACCCCCTCAGGGTCAAAAACCACTAAACGCTTTTCTAATAAATTCTTTAATCTTCAGCCCCAACTGAAATGAAAGCAACAACTTCCTAGATTTCTAGAAAAACATTCTTCTCCAACTCCCACTGGAAGGATGCCCAAACGCCTTGGTTTCTTCAGTAATCAACTGAATGGATGCCGCAACACCCTAGCGAGCCACAACTCACCCTAGCACCACCCAACCACCTTGAAGTGTTCATAGGCCCCAACCCGTAGGTGACTTCATACACCTGCCTAGCACTTCCCTGCCACCCTCTAATGACTAAAATAAGACAAGACTATGGATTCCCAAACCAGGGACAACAATCCATGATATAATAATATGTACAATGATTTTCCCGTACTTGAACAAATACCAAATCACTTTATGACCTGCAACCCAACCATGACATCATCCCAACAGTGACTCCTATACCTCCCAACACTGCCTCTTCGACTCTAGGCAAAATGACTCTTTCACAAATGACTCTTTTACAATCTTTACAATGATGAATCTTTTACAAATGACTCTTTTACAACTTTAAAATGATGACTCTTTTATAAATGACTCTTTTACAACTTTACAATGATGACTCTTGGCCTTAACAATAATTCATGATATCTGGATGGTTGTCATGTCTTCAAGGATGTCCCACTGCAATGCTTCCTTTGATTTGATACATCTGTTCTTGAGTCCTTGCTTGATGTTGTACTTGAATCTTCTTCTACCTACATACAAAATTTTCATAGTAAAACCAATCCCAACACAAAACAAAATACCCTTCAACTTACCTCTGCCTGCAAAACACATGTATGTGTATAATAATGAATAAATAAAAATTAAAATTACAATTCATACCTGAAGTGTGCTTGTCACTTTTGTTGTTGACTTGTTGCAACAAGAGACAAAGACTCCCACTCTTGATATAGGCCTATACTCTATGCAATACTATATCCAAAACTGACATTGTCCCTTAATTGTTGATGTGTGGTCCTTACTACAGTGATCCTTGAATGCATGTTTTTTCTTGCCTTCTAGGAGCTCGATATTGAATCTGTTGTATTTATGTAATTTCAGATCTCCGGGGTCTGAAATTTTGTCCTCTGGTAGCCCTTTGAGTCCTCTTTCCAACCCCACAGGTCTAATCAATATTGGATTCTTCAAGAAAGAGTTATGCCCAATCTCCCACAATGACCTAATTATAGACTAGTTCAGTAGCGAACTTGTACGAAGTGCCATGTGTCACTGTTGCGACCTTCAGCCCCGTTTGACATGCAATTCAGGAGCCTGCAAAAACCCTAAATTCCTCATATCATATCTCCGAAGATATAGAGAACCAAGATCTGAAATTTGGCACGAGGTTCATAAAGATTTCGGCTCAAATGGGTTTTAATATGAGCTTTTGAAGTTTTGCAAAAAAAATGTTATAGCGAAAATTCCATGATGACCTGTTTGAAACCATAAAATCCCTACTAGAGGAGGATATGAGGGTCACTATTTATATGAATGTCTTTAGTTAAGAGGGTCCTCAACAAGTGATCTTTGGAGGGATTTTAGGAGAAAAAAAAAACATTATTAATTATTTACTATGCAATCACCACAACCAATTAATGTTCCATGCCACAACCCCATAGAGTTTTAGCCCACTAACTGGGATTATTGACTTCAAACACGAATATCTCTCAAACCATGAAGAATTATGTGGCGTGCCATATATCAACGGAAACATATCAATGAGTAGAATCCATATAGAAGATCCTTGACTCAGAATATAGTAATTTGTCAAGTCAAAATGCCCATGCAAGATCGGGGTAGCCTTGGTGTTGCTTGGGTTGACATCGATGACAACCACTAATCAACACTTAATTACTTATTACATCAATATGATTCCTTAATTAGTTTGGGGATTATTAATTTTATGATTTCAAGGAGATTCCTACCAATTAAATTCTAAAAATGTAAATAAACTGGCACGCTAAGAGGAAAAATAAGTAGGGAAGATAATGGATAGGATCCATGTTTCTTTTGTGAATCAATTTGTTGGTGGGTTGTTCAAACCTGAGTATAATTCTACTCACTCTATCATGGTTTTCATTATGCTAGGAAATGGGGGTTTTTTTTTCTACACTGAAACCAAGCTAGCCTCGTTGCTTGTTTAGGTTTCACAATCAAATTTACCTATGGAAAATTGTTGTTCATATTATTTTGGTCAACTTTCTCTTTGAGGAGTTAGAAAATAAAACTAAATATCACTTGCTATGAGGCCAATTTCATGGCTGAAGGAGATAAAAACAATATTTACTCATGGTGAGAATGCTATAAGAGGAATTGGTAGACAAATCTTTTGTATCGGTTATCAATTTATTCTTTATTTTGTGGAAGGATATAAGTTAGCATATGATCATTTTTCATGTTGGGCTCTAATGGTCATGATTTGGTTCACATAGTATCTTATCTAACCCAACACAAAGTAGATCCAATTATATTCAAGGAATTAATCTCAAATTGTGGGTGGGATCTAAGCAGTTGTATGGCAACAAAATATACAAGAAAAAGAAAGTAAAATATTTATAGTTTACATACAGATGTCTTACACCAAGAGAGTATGGAACTTGTATTCCTCTGGTAATTTTCATATTATGGTAAAACACTATTTAAGAAAACTTGTATCTTTTTGGAGGTTGCATCACATCGGGTGGAAGGATTAAAAGAAAATTGGAATAGAGTCAGGGGATACTAGTGGCTCAACAACAATGTCTTTATGGGGTAGCAACCAGAAGACCCATACAAACTATTTAATTGCAATAGTTGTATAGATTCAATTATTGTTCTAACATTGCATTTATATGGAAGGGTGGGGGCATTTGGAGTACCCTCATGTTCAAAGTTGATTTCATAGTCGACAAAAATTAGGTTCAATCCTCTTCAATGACTAGCTCAACCCACAACAATTCCTTTCCCTTATTTTTTCAGAGAATCTACCAAGGTGCTAACTCGAAAGGTATTCTCTAGGGAGTTGATGGAATCAACAATTATTATAAAAATTACATAATTGTTTGCAAACTCAATGAATTTTGGTGTATGAAATTAATGATTATTTTGAGTATACATTTTCAATGTGCTTGTTGAAAGTCAAATTTGAGTATACATTTTTTAGTATACGTGATGGAATTAACTTATTGTGCCCATAGGAATTTTTTTTCTTGGTAAATTTTAACACTGTAACTCTTTAGAAGGTGTAGAACCAAAGTATTTGTCTTCATCATTTACAAGCACAATTTAAGATGCTATGAGAGCATGAATATTGTTGCAAATAAGTACCAATTTCAGTACTCTATTATGGTGGTTGCTTGTGTTCAATATTATTAATACCTCAGTATAATTTATAATATCTTTAAACTACAACCCTAAAATATTTTTGATGTGATTATCTTTGTTTCTTGTAGCTAAAATTAAAATGAAGTTATAATTGGAATCTTATTTTGTTTTTTCTCACTTCAAAGCAAAAAAGAAACGATTAAGGTTTTAGTTAGCAATGGTGAAGTTCAATAGTAATGGGGAGAGTGTCAACAACATAAGCAATGGAAGCAGATCAATTGAGGAATGGAAAACAAAACAAAATTGCAGAGAGGATTGATTATAATCTATTTTATTGTTAAGTGTAATTTCTTAAATAATAGGGCTCAATGGTACCATGAGGAAATGGTAGCTCATTGGGCTAAAGGTTATGTTACAATTTTGATGAGTAATACATGCCCACAATGATACCAATATAGACAATCTCTATATGGACATAATTAAGTGATGTGCCCATGTTCAGTGTGTGAACCATGATCTATTACCAAGTGTAAGACCCCTCCCATAAAACCATGAAATTTACCCAATTTTTTTTTAGAAATGTAATATTATTAGATAAAATCCACCATATAAGTGTTACATACATCAATAATTACAAGTGAAAATAAAAGGTTTAACATCCAAAGTTACATTAATCATAAGAATATACATTATCAATGATCAATTCAAATAGACACAAATATCGTTCACCAAGGAATTGAGAATTATAACTCGTATTGTTGATTAATTCCCGTGCTCTCTTAACATAGTCCTCATGAATTTTTTGAATTCATGTGACCCAACCAAACTTCATTGACTCACCAGTTGACCTCCCAACGTTTCCTTTGGTACTCTTTTTCCCCATGAACTCCTGAGATGCAATGGGGTTGTACTAAAGGTAAATGCACTAGAAAGTGTAGAAGAGCCCTCAACCTCAAAAGGTTCCCACTCACATGACCTCCAATTTCACCAAACTCACCACATATCTCAATAATCACTCAAATGAAAATTGTCATTAGGACATTCATCCAATAATAGGTTGCTCAAATAAAAGTCGATTTCTCATAACTTGTTCCTTCTTCTATAGAAATTTTCAATAGTGATAGTTGGCACCTCATAAAAATCAATTATTTCCTTTATTCCAATATTTTTAGTATTCATCCATCCATGTTTCATTCCCTCGCCAAAGCTCTCATGAAATTATTTTCTTAATTTCTTATTAAAACAAAACAATCCTCACCCACACATGTTTCCCTATTTCTTCTCCTAGTTATCCCTTGATCCCAATTTAGACTCCCCATTTTGTGTATATTAAGTCAATAGGTAGGTTTTATATTCTTGTCCCCCAACTACCCCTTAATTTTTCTCAAGTTAAAATATTAGTTGGAGATTTTTGTGTTATGATTTTGACACATGGAGGTTCTCTCATGAAATTCATTTTCTCAAATTTTAAATTTATATTTTCTAATTTCATGCACAACCCCCTTTTCTTATTGAGAGTAAATTTTCATTGAATTAATGTTTCTATTTTGACTTTATGTCCCTTCATTTTTTTCCTTGTTATTAGAAAAGTTAGGAGATACTTAGGAGGTTTTATTTTATTTTTTTTTAAGTTTCTAAGTGTGAGGATGGTTGGTAGGATTATTTATTTGATTCAACTTTTATATCTACACCTATTCTCCCCTTCCCAAAGATTTTAACTTCTAATTTAAATTTTCCTCAATAATTTCTTATTTACATTATGTATTTTACTATTAAAAAATGCATGAGCTTGAACCATCAGCTACCTTTCAGCTTTTCCTGATGTCAAGGGTTCCAAGTTGGTCATGCCCTTCAGGAACTTCCTTTCGAAGTTCCAAGGGTTCCATGCCACTTGCCCTTTAGGCATCCATGACTAAAAGGAGAACATGGGTATGACGATGGAGGCCACTATCATCTCATGTGTCACCCTTTGTTGTGAGACTAATAGTGCTAAGGATCAAGGAATCTGCCTCGATGTGCACCCCTCAATAAATATTCGTGAGTGACCCAATATGGGTTCCAACCTCACAAAATTGTGATCTTCAAGTTAAACACCTCCAATACCTTCCATCCCAAGTCACGGTGTGAGTGTTAGTGGGTGGAATTAAGGATGTTATCCCACCCCTCCGATGAATTCCATCTATCCTATACAACACCATCACTCATGTGTGAGTCAGTCAGCCAAGTAATCGACATGTGCCTGCAACTATTAACATGACATTAAAAGTTGTAGAGGAATATTGTTTAAAATTTAAATTCGAGTATCAATAGTATGCAATAGATCAAACCAGAAGTCATTGACCCATCGCATGCATATGCGTCCCAGTGGCCTCCTACCACACTCAACTAGACATGAGTAGAATTTTCTCATAAGGTTATTTATTGATATATTTACACATGCTACAAGAACAATATCGAAATCATCATGACTATGCATAACATAATATTCATCATAACACTAACTGAAATCAAGCAAGTAGTCATAAGAATATATAAATGTGGTAGCATATAATGAAATCATCATCATGATTACATAATCATTAACTAGGTACATCATAGTCATCATCACAACCAATAATAATATCAATCTGGTATATCAAAATCATTATCACAATTACTACTACTAATAATAATAATAATGGGATCCTTGACTTAAGGCCCCCAAAGAATAATGTATGTGCCATAAGGTTATATCATGTATAAGATGATGTCAAATAGAATCAATTAGATAAATTATACATTACATTAATAGATATTGATCCCCTACAACTCTAAAAAATATACTCAAAGAAACCTTCTTTGATACCAATATGATCCATAAAATTCTATGGATATTCAACTAGGTAGCTCATCTCAATAGATCTACTAAATTATATTAGAAAAGTGTAAAATATACATTGTGGGGGTTTATTTATCCTTAGATTTCTGAATCTACTAATTATTCTTTATTATGTATGCATGAAAATTATAATTATGAAGAAAATAGGGAACAACAAAATAAAACTCACAAACCAAAATTGACACAAAATATAACTTGGGAAACCCTTTAGGGAGAAAACCTATTTGGAAGGTGAGGCTACTATGCTTTATTTCTCTAAATGGAAAATGGATGCAAGTACAAATGAATGAGACCTATATCTCGTGGATTAGTATAGTGTACAAACCCCCTTTTATTTCTACCTTCCTACCCAGTCTAACTACCATGCTCATATATGGAACACATGCATTTGAATAAAATGGAGCTTATTTCCTTCTAATGGCCCAATTAGAACACAACCTAATAGCCTACTAGTAGTTAAGTTTGACTTCTTCAACTCTTAACTAGAGTTACAATATTGATTCTTATAGAGACACTTTTATCATGATGATGTGGGTAGCTCCAAGCTATCAATAATGGGTGTTGATGTGGCATCCTCTTGAATTACAGTGGTCAACATAGAAAGGTCAACTTTTTAGTGACCTAACTTTTTCATATGAACTTCGATTGAGGTAATTCTTACATCATTGGAAAAGTATATATGTTTATAATAAAAAAAAAAGGTGTGGTGCTTGAGTAGACAACTTTTATGCCCTAAAAAAATTCTTTAAATGCATCAAACTACTTCTGGATGTTTTTAAACCCTAATTTTCCAAACTGGGTCCCAATAGTAAAAATAGTCTTGTGATATTATTCCTCCACTTTTTCCACTCTAAAAGCATCAATATGAATGAAAAATAATATAATGAACCAATATAAATAAAATTATATATTTATAAATCCTATTTGTTATGTATTTAATTTAACATGTTGCATATAGTGAAAATCATTTATTAAGATTGAGGGCTTTAATTCGTACATAATAATATTTTTTTATTGTATCATTATATTGAGTGTTATTCGATAAATGAGTATCTAATTATAATTATATAATTTGGGATAGTTACATAATTTTAAATGATTTGTTGGCCTTATTTATGATAATCAAGATTTAATATTATCTTAATGCTTTTATTTTTCTCAAGACAACCCAATTTTGTATAAATAGGACCCTTGAGTCCTATAAAATGATCATGATTTTGATATAGTATTATATTAAAGATTATAAAATATGGAATAAAGTCATTTCTAATTTCTTGCATCTCTATTTTTGTTTCTATGTGTTCCTAATTCTCGTTTGGATTCAAAGGTTTATTTGGAATCTTATTATATCATAAGGATTCAAAAGCAACCTTCTTAATACAAACAAGATTATTAAACATGAAAAGGAGAAAAATAAAGAGTGCACTAACAGAGAAATCACTTTATCACTGAAAAAAATTATAATAAAAATATTAAAAGTGCTTGATATAAGATTCAGTGGTCTTATTTATACAAAAAATGGGTTGTTTTGAGTTTATGAAAAGTGTTAAACTAATAATAAATTATAAGAACTACAAATAAAATTTACAATTATACTCAAAATATTGAAAATAAAACTTTATGGTTAGAGAATTATAGTTAGATAAGGAATATGTGTTCATGTAGTCTTGGATAGATGAAGAGCAGGTGTGTTGTTAAGGCACTCTTAGATGTTAAGTCACCGGTTCAATTCCCCACTTTACTTGGGTATTATTCTTGAATATGACCATGATGTAGCCTCACCAATATCAAAGTTACAAAAAAAATTGAAAAACATATAGTAATTAAATTTATAACTTTAAAAATATACTCATAACACATTATCCTAAATTTATTATGATAAAGAAATAATGCTCCCAGACCTTATTACATACATAAATATGTCATTTTCATACATGATATTATTACTCCTATTCACCAATAATTATTTAAATCCAAATTTTTGAAGAGACATGGGCTCATTTGCATTCATAAGTTTACAACTTATAATTTTCTTACCACTTTACAACTTAATTGTTGAAATCACTTAGGTACCACAACCCCCAATAGAACTTCAGCCAATCAAAGCTTAAGTTTGATGTATGCATATTATTGGTGTGGAAAAAGAACAAACAACAATATATATGTTATCTAAAATCTCTTTATGCTTTATTAAAAATATTTCTTTTTATATTTGTGAAAGGCCCTATAAACTCAATCCCTCATATCCTGAACTCTATAATGGAATTAATTGGTACATGTTTTTTTACCATGAGATGTTAAGGTCACTATATTTGTCATGATCATTTGATGAAATTTAATGTATGTCCCTTTAAAGGTCAAAATTTGAACAATTTAATATAATAATTTTTGTTATTTTTGTTTTGGTTTTTAATGTCTTAATTGCCATATATTTAGAGGTGAGTTCCAAACACCACTTGTCAGAAAAAAAATAGCCAAGAATGTTAAGTCATATATAAGCCCCATGTTAACCAAAAACATCTTATTAATCCCTATGTATTGATTAATTACATTTCTATGGTTATATTGTTATGTAGGCTAGAACCCCTCATAGTCCCAATTTATTATAATGGTACCCTTTTTCTTCTATATATATCTTAAGGAGACCTAGTCTTAGGATCATCAAATATTTTTTTTTCCATTGTATTCCTTGTAAAATGATATTTCCCCCTCGAAGAGAACTATAGGTGCAATGATCATAATACTTGGTATTAGAACTCATATCCTAGGGTTTTGCTTCTTTAAATAAGGCATCATGGCTTTTTAGCTATAACATATTTTCGTGGTGGGTTAGATAGTAAAACTTGGATAATCATGAGAAGAAATCTCAAGAAATGTTAGGTTCAAATTGTTGATATTTGATTTTTGTATTTTCAAAGATATGTTCCATGGAATATAGGGTTTCTATATGCTTGTGAAATCAATCTCAAATAGGTCAATTTCAAATTTTTGCTATAATTTTTATATGGAATTTTAGAGAATGAACCTTAGACCACATTGAGAGAGGATCACATTGAACATCTGGTTTAAACTATAGATCTTGGTTCCCAACATTTTTTGAGATATGAGCCACGAAAGTTAGGGTTCCCGTATGCTCTAGAAATCAGACACAAATAGGTCATTTTGGCATTTTCGCTATAACTTATTTTTTGTAAGGTTTTAGAAAGTGAAAATTGGATCATATTAAGAAGAAATGTCAAGGAATATTTGATTCAATTTCCAAATTTTGGTTTGCTATACTTTCAGAAGTATACCATATGGAAGTTAAGGTTTGTGAATAGTCATAAAATAAATTTTAAACATATAAGCTTGGTACTTTTGTTATATCTTCATGTCTGGGATTTTTTCAGACTTTGAAATCTTTGAGGATTTTATGAGACATACAAAAGTACCTCAAGTACAATTTTTAGAATTCTATTTGAATAATTGGACACATGGCACACTATATAAGCTTACTTGTGGGAAGAGGCCACAAAATCACAAGTTTTGTAAAAGTTTCCATAACTTTTAGTGGGAATGTAAAATAAGTTATGTTTGGTAATTTAATTAAATTTAAATTACTTGCATAAATTATCGACTAGGGCTAGTAAACTGATGAAGTGTAAGTGCAATGTTTGTGCTAGAAGTCCTTGGTTATTCACACCTCTAAATTAAATTGAGTTATCGAAATATAGATTCTAAATTAAGTTATTGAAATGCACATGAGTAGAGAAATTATTCCTAGAAAATAAAATGATCACACTCTTTTATCAAAGACTATTTATGGAAAATCTCACACTCTGCTTCAAAAGAAACTTTTACAACACTGCATAAAAGTAAATCAATCCCCCGCCTATGAAAATTAATTGCACACTTATAAAAATTATATAAAATTATGAAATACACACAACTTATGAAAATCCCAAACTTATAAATCAATCTCACACTTGTAAAATGAAATTTAACTCATAAAAACACACACACACTCTCTCTGCTATATGTCTGAATTATGCTTTGAAAGAAACTCAATTCTCTAAAGGAATCAAATCATATATCATAATAACACACTCTTGCATGAAAATCCAAAATGAATTGAAAATATATTCTCACTTGCTCAAAATCATAAATCACTCTTGCTTGAAATAAATCCTGTAATCAAATCCTTTGTTTTTAAGAATTACAATTTTAATCTAAATCCAAACTCTCACTATTGTTATCGTTACTCATTAAACTCAATTCATGTGCTCCTGAATCAATAAATAAAATTAGTTAACAAGACAATCACACTGTTGCTATTTAACTCAAAAATCAACAAAAGAAAACGTTCTACAGGATGCATCCAGAAAATAAGCTTATGAAATGAAATAAGGAAATTCTACTTAAAAACATAAAAGAACCTTACTACTTGAGGGGGCCCTCCACAAGCAGATGGTCACGAGATCCAATTGAACAATCAACCACGCATCAAAATAAGAAGGATTCTTTATAACTGAATTGAAAACAAAGTTTTAATTCTCACTATCGCATCATAAAATCACTGTGTTTATGTTTTCTTACGAAGCCTTTTTATAAATCTTGTATCATTAAATGTTTAGAGCTTCATGCCTATCTTCACTTAACAAAATACTAAAATTAACTATGAAAGATATCACAATGAAATTCTCTAATGATTTTCTATTAACAAAGAAAATCATTAGGCGTATATATTGTTCCCTGCTCGCCTGTGTAGCTAACATAGTTGACTTTTGCCTTTGACCATGTAACTGGAAGCTTCCTTTGTTGATCTAGTTCATGAAGGTAGGAAGGAATCATGAAGTGCATTAATCACTATCTTCCATATATTTCTTGCTCCAACTCGCACCTTAGAACCTATGAAACAATGGACTTAGCTACAGATTCGGGCATTAGCTGCAGAATCATCCCAATCCGGTAGCTAAAACAAATATTAAACTAATAATAAAGAACATTATTAACTTATGAAAAACAATACTTTATATACCTGTCATGCCATAAATTATGTGATTTGTTGCCCATTGAGTGATTATGATGATCAAAAGGAGTAAAATAGATGGAAAAAGGGTGTCAAAAATAAGCAATTATGAGGCTCAACATTCCCCCACACGGAGGTCATTGCATGTCCTCATGCAAAAATTCAAAATTGATAGTCTTTCTCTATCACTGCACTCCTTTAGAAGCTTGAGCTAGAACATCCAAGTTTTTTTTCTTTACCTTCTTCTTAGCAACTGCCATCCTGGGCTTCTTCATCAAAATTTTGTATTTCAAACTTATAACCTTCCTCTTGAGAGACTTGTTCTTCTCCTTTAACTTTTTGTTCTTTTCATATCATAATCCTAGATCCAACAGAATGATATCATTTTTGGTTCTTTGAATTTCATTTTGCACCTTTAATGTCTCATGTTCCTGCTTTAGATGTATGTTCAGTGTCTCTAATTCAAAAATTTCTTGCTTCAAAGTTTTCACAATTAGACGTTCTTGTGGACTATCAAACTGAATTCCTTTTTCTTGAATTGAAGAGGAAGATGCCCTTTCTGTAGGCTTCTTCTCCAGAGACTCAATGTAATCATATATCTCCTGCTCTACTGGATCAAATCTCTGGTGTTTTTCTTGTCAGACTAGAGATTGGTGTAAGGACAGTTTGTGATGGGACCTCTAGTTCCTCCTCTTCCAGATTAACAAACTCTGTGAATTTTTGAGATGACTCCTTTACCATTTTGTTAAGTCTTGCACTTCTCCTTATGGTAGATGAGAGAGGAGTTTTTTTTTTAGTTTTCTTCTGTTTTGTAGTGGCCTTATTTGTTTCCTTTGTTTTCTCCTTGGGTGTATTTTCTTCTTTTTCATTGACTTTCTTTCTTCTAACAATTTTCTTCTTTATATTTTCTAAAACATTTGCAAGAGGAAGTTCATCTTCTAAATGCTTCTTTGGTTGAGGTGGGTTATCAGTAGGGTTTTTAGAAAATTTTCTTCTACTTTTCCTTATCTTATTGTTACTTGGTTCTCCTTGCTCAACTTCTTTAAAATGATTTCTAATTAGGAAATTCTCCCAGTTATCTCCTAGACTCTCAAGATGGGCTTCAATAAGCATATTTACAAGGCCATGATGATATAGAGTGTTTTCAATGGATTGAATTTTTCTTTGTGTATTTCCAGACATCTTCCTTAAGCTATTAAGTAGAAAATAGGGTAATTTTATTTCATTTCCTTCAAGAAAGTGCATCATTAAACGAACATGGTAGAAAAACATGCTACCAATTCTTCCCTCATAAGTAACGAACTTTTGAATAACTAACAGTAAATTCCTCCATTTACCCTTTAGAGCTGTGCTCGGGATACCCCTTTTAAAAATAGTAGTATCCATACCTGGATTCTTTAGAAACTCCTTCCATTCATTCCCTTCAATACCCTTTTTTTGAACCACCTTACGCCAATTCTGGGTAGCCCAATCACCTCGGCCATGAAGGAATTTGTCACGACAATTTTGATGTCCCCAATTTCTGCTTTAGTTCCATGAAAGGCCCAAGAAAAATATTTGGTTACCTATCTGTCACAACCATAAAAAATTTCTATAAACCTAGCCAATGCACTTGTTGTAGCATTTTCTTGACCTACGAGTAGCCTTCCATAAATTTCTTTATGTTCGGCTCTACTCTAACAATGACTCCCATGTTGGCAAAGTCTCACTTCATAATTGATTCTTTGACAGGGTTTTGGAATGGTATTAGGTTCAAAAATATGAGTATGGACAGGAGAGTGAAATGGAAAATGGAGATGAGTGAAACAACTCAAGGAAATGAGTGAAATAGCTCTTGAGAAACATAGTATAATGGATACAAGTGAGCGGAATTATCAATGAAGCAGGGTTTCGAAAATGAAGTGTTTTCATGATGATGAATGGAAAATGGGCTTTTCAGGCTAACTTCATTTATATGGCATGATATTTATAACTCAGTCTGAAGTTAGAACAGTAATAATTATTTTGAATGGTGGTACGACGTCTATATTATTTCATAATGTAATGTTTTTATCTTTATTATTAAATCCAATATTTTCTTACCTTCAAACTTGTGATTCTAATACTTGATTATTCTTGTGAAGTTGTCCTCAAGTGCTTCCACTGTGGACTTGATCATTTCCTTCTGCTAAAAAATCATTCCAGTCCGTGATTCACGTCAATATTAGCTGCACATTCTCAGCAATTTTGTAGCTACTTATTCTGAAAATAAAAAGAGGGACATAAAGAAAATGAGAATTAGAATAGGATTGAAAAATAAAATTTAGGGTGCTAAAATTACTTGGTTTTCACCCTAGATTTTCTGTATAAACATGCCAACATAGTTGGTTTTCATGTTTATACAATTTTATTATATTTTTTATTTATTTATTTATGTTTATTTCTTTTATTATTATTTTTTAAGAAAACAAAAAGCTTTACAAATCAAGTTGGAAAGGAAGGAAAATCCTTCCTAATCATCTTCAAATCAATATTGTCTTATAGGTTTTTAACAAATTCTTCCTTTGTCAATGGCTTGTGGAAAATTCTCAATAGATGACCATTTAAAATGAATTTCACTCTTTCTTCATCAGTGGTTCTAATCCTAACTGCACCATTATCGAAGACAATTTCAATCTCATAAGGCCCAAGCCAATGAGTTTGAAATTTTCATTAAAAATCTTTAAAATTTGAGTCAAAAAGTAATGCCCAATATCCTGGCTGAAATTTTCTTTCCTTTATGTACTTGTCATGACATATGGATCTTTGTTGTTGAACTATATTGATTCTTTGAATAACATCCTTTCTTATCTCATCTAGTTCATTCAGTAGCTTCATTCTTTTTTTTTGGCACTTCAGATAGATCAAAACCTAATTTAATTGTTGCCTTGAAGGTATTTATCTGGAACTCAATAGGAAATAAGACTTGTTTCCCATAAACAAGTTCATAGGGAGTATGTCCTGTATTGTTTCTCCATGTCGTATGGTATACCCATAAAGCTTCTGGAAGCTTTTCTGCCCAGTCTCTTCTATGCAGATGCATAGTCTTAGTAAGAATTGTTTCAATTACTTTATTGGTGGATTCCACCTGCCCATTTTCCTTTGGATGATATGGAGTGGACTTCCTATGTTTGATTTTATACTCCTCCATTATCTTTTGTACCAAATTGGATCCTCGAAAAGAAATGAAACTACAACATTTTCAATAGTAAAATAAAGTGATTTAGCTTCTACCGATTTTGTAACATAATCAGTGCAAACCAGAATGTACCTTTTTTGTTTGGATGATGGATTAATTGGACCAACAAAATCTAGAGCCCATTTCTCAAAAGGTTCAACGAGTACCTGAGGTTGCAGAGGAATTTCACCTGAAGGAACAGGTTTCCCCATTCTCTGACAACTATCACACCTCTTTACATATTCTTTGGTATCTTGAAAAGGGAAGGCCAATAATATCCTAAGATAAGGACTTTTTAAGTAGTTCTTTTGTCAGCAAAGTGTCCTCCATATGGCTCATCATGACAAGCTTTTAGTATTTCTGGTACTTCATCTTCTCTGACACATCTTCGAATAATTAGATCTGGCCCTATTGTGTACAATTCTCTATTTATCCATGAGTAAGATGCACTAATTTGAATTACCTTTCTTTTCTCTCGAGGAGACAAATATAATGGTAACTTCCCTGTAGCCAAATAGTTAGCAATATCTGCAAACCAAGGAGATTTAATAGATACTGAAAAAATATATTCATCAGGAAAATTATCTTCTACAAGTATATCATTATTATCATTTTGAATCCTAGATAGAAAGTCAGCAACTATATTTTGTTTCCCAGGTCAATCCAAAATAGTAATATTGAATTCTTGTAACAACAATAACCATCTTGTAATTTTACCATTAGTAATTGGTTTATTCATTAAGTACCTAATTTCATAATGATCTATATGTACAAAGGTTTCATAGCCAGTGATGTAATGTCTGAATTTGTTGATGGCATGGACAATAGCTAAAAACTCCTTTTCTGTTACAGTATAGTTTAACTCTGCAGGAGTCAAATTTTTACTGGTATAGTAAATGGAATAAGGAGTTAAATCTTTTTGTCCTAGTACAACTCCTAATGTTGTATTTGAAGCATCTATTGAAATGTGAAAAGGTAATTTCCAATTTGGCCCTCTTAGAATGGGTGCTTCAGAAATCTTTTCTTTCAATGTTTCAAAAGATTTTTGGCAATCAGAACTCCAATTGAATTCACAATCTTTTGTGAGAAATTTGAAAAGTGGAGATGCAATTTTTGTAAATTTTTCTATGAATCTTCTATAGTAACCAGTAAAACCAAGAAAACTTCTAACATCTCGTTGACAAGTTGGAATTGACAATTTAGAAATAAATTCTACTTTAGATGTGTCCACTCTAATTCCATTTCCTGAAATATGGTGTCCTAAAACAATCCCCTCAGTAAACATCATAAAACATTTTTCATGGCTTAATGAGAGATTTTCTTCCTTACATCTAATGAGAATTTTTCCAAATTTTTAAGAGCTTCTTCAAAAGAATTTCCATAAACCATAAAATCATCCTTGTAAACTTCCACACAACCATGAATTAGATCAGAAAATCAACAGGAAACTCCCAAGAATCTAAGGATACAAATATTTCTTCTAATACACCATCAAGTTTAATAACATATCTATATGTTAATTGAAACAATGTAGGTGTATATTGAATATTAGGGAGTTTCAATTGATTCATAGTTTATTTACTCATGATGTTTATAGCCTCTCCTAAATCAATCAATGTCTTTGGAATTTCAATACCATTGCTATGTGTTTTCACAGCGGGACTTCCTGGATCAAGGTATTTCTGAATTGTTTTTTTTCCCATCATGATATCTACAATTTTTCCAACTAGCTAAATTATTTTGATTTATTTTCTCTTTCTTCCTGGTCTTTTAATACTCAGCTCACTAATTGTCTTTACAAAAATTGGTATTTCCTTAATGGCTTGTAGAAAAGGAATTTTTATACAAACATTCTTCAGTTCATCTAACATATCACAATCAGGCAATAAAATTTGTTTTTCTACCCCTTCATCAATTTTTAATCTTTCGGGAAAAGGTGGTTTTGAAACATACTCTGAAGGTTGTTCCATAATAAGAGTTGGAATGTCATTAGAATGTGTAGGGGTGACTTGTTTTTGAAATTTTTATTTTTCATTGAAACGCTCCTCTTTTTCATGGGAATTTTCTTTTTTAGATTCCTAAATAACAACTATTGGGGACTTCTTTTCCAGTACTGTACCAGATCTAAGTTAGACATTGTTTAGATCTAGTGGATTTATCATGTAAGATTGGAAATTTTGTCCTTCCATATTGTAAACAGGTCGTGAATTTTTATTATTATTTGGTTTTGGAAGTGGTTGGGTAGGCAATTGATTTGGTCTTTGTGGAAATGATAATGAAAGTTGTGGATTTGGATTCTGAGGTTGAATTGGTTGAACATGTTGAGGAAAATATTGTGGTGGAAAAACGAGATAAGGTTGTTTATATTGAGGATATTTTCCATAAGGATTTTTCCATCCTTGTGCCCAAGGTTGAGGCCAAGATTTCCAAGGCATGGGTGCAGTCCAATTGTTTTGTGATGGTTGTGCAAATGCTTGAGTGTTAAATCCCTGAGTCATATTTGGTTGTGAATTTTTCCATGGTCTCTTAGCAATAAAACAAAGGGGATCTATTTGATTTGGTATTATTTCCTCTTGATAAACTACTTTAAGACCTGGTATTGAAGGAAATTATTTTGTATCATGATTTTCTACACATATAACACAGGTTTCTACACTTTTTAAATCAAGAGGGAATTCTCTCAGAGCATGTTTCTTTCTACATTTGGGACAAAAGATTGACAATGCAGCATTTTTAGCATTTTTCTTATTTTTCACTTTAAGGGTATCTATTTTTTCACTAAGACTTCCCAAAATGTTTGTTTTAAAGTTGTCAAGAAAATTTTCTAATTCAACCCTACTTACAATCCCAACTATAGATTTATTAATTCTAGACATGAGAGGATCTCTTGGATTTTTCCTAGTTCTTGCCTTACATCTTGAAATGTGTATGCATAACTCACAAATGTCTCCAAATGATTACTAAGAAATATCTCCCTTACCCGTCAAATTGAGGAGATCAATCCACTCATATCTGATGAATTTTAGTAAGAGATCTTTCAAAGTTTCTTCATATAGTTCATGCATTTTATCCCTTTTAACATTATAAGCAAATCTTTCAATGAAAACTTCAATATTTTCATCTTCTTTCTACATCATTTTAAAGACTTCATCTTTAATATTATGGGGCATACAATAATCCTTATATTTCTATAAGAATGTAGTTTTCATTTCTTCCCATGTTCTTATAGAATGTGCTCCTAAGCCAATGAACCATTTTAATGATGCATCCTTAAGAGTTACTGGAAACAATTTCAACTTTTGAGCGTCAAGAAAATAATCATAAGATCTACTTAAGACTTCAAACTCAAAGAGAAATGTTTCAGGATCCTCACTTCTTAATCCATGAAAGTTTGGAAGGATGGAGGGTGAGATGTTTTTCATTGTAGTTGTTGTATCTTCATCGAGGATAGCAAATCCAAACGGTTCTTTATCTCCCCTACCTCCACCTCTCACTCTTAATCCACCTCTATTTCCTCCTCTTCCTCCTCCAATCCTAGGTTGTTCACCATTAACATTATTTTCTTCCCCTTCCCCTTCCCCTTCTCCAGCCATTGTAGATTCTTCAGAACTAATATAGGGTTCCAAAATTGGATTTTCTAGTTCTTCTTCTAACTATTCTAGTTCTGATTCTTCTATCAATGGTGAGTTAAAATAAGTTTCTTCCTCTTCTTCTTCACTATAGATCTCTAGCTCTTGTCCTAGAAGTATTTCTCCAGATGAATATAGGAAAACTACTCCTTCTGTTGGGAATGTAGGATCTTCTTCTTCTATTACTACTTCAGTTGATGAGGTTGGTGAATCTCTAGGTTGGATTTCAGATCTAAGTACCTCAGGAAGTTTATGTTTTCCTGAAAATGATGGAATATGAGTTTGAGTAGGTGGTGTGGCACTACGAGGTCATGGTGGTGTGAGAGATGTTGTTGGAATTAAACTTTTATCTCTACATACAAATCTACCTCTAGAATATCTTTCCCTATGCATATCATTTTTGTTTTTTTTTTAAGTGTTGGTGTCAAAGTATGAATCATGAAATTTACCCAATCCACATTTAATTATCAACCTAGGGTTCTATCAGTTTTTTCAAGGCTATTATGCATTGTATGTACAGGCCACAATTTCCCTACCTAGCATTGAACATTAATTATAAATTGATCAATGTGTAACAGCAAGCAATATTGTAACGACAAATAAGAGTAACAACAAGTAATAACTATAATAACAATAAGAGTAACAACAATTAGGACTCACAGCAACACACTAATAAACATTCACAACAATAATAAACTCACGGAAATAAACCTAACACACATCTAATCCAGTAGCACCTGGTCAGGAGAGTGGGCCCAACTCCCTGATCAGGGTTGTGGCGAGATCAATGAATCATGATATGCTCAGAAGATAAAACTATCATTAATTAAAGAAATATTACAAGTATGTTATTATAGACTCAAAGTTAGAGTATTTCTCCTGTAACCTTAATGACTCTTAACAACGATAACTTTCACAGCCCGCAACTCTACTTTATACAATTTGCCAATAATACAGCCCCTATAATTATAGCACTGTATTCCCTTAATTACATGGTGGTTTTCAGAACAAAACAGAATGTAAAATATAGCAGCGTGTCAATCAAAATATGGATTCACCATTGCAACCAATATCCAAGGATAGCACTTCCAGCTTTGAAAGTATCATCTAGCGAATCATGGTCCTCGTCATTCTCCCTTTGAATCTGCAGAAATAATTGAATTAGCAAGCCACTAAGGTAATAATCCCATACGACTATGCTTCATTGACCAATAATCCATAAATACATGACAAGAGGTATACCTATGCGTTTTAAGATATCGATTAACTATTAATTGCAAGAAATGGATAAAAAGAACAAGGTAAGAGGGTGAGTAAAAGTACGCAAATCTAGCCACCAACATCTACCCCCAACTGGCCTTACTGCATGTCCTCATGCAATTTTTCATCTATGCAAGTCTGGGTTAGAGTTGTGATGATCAGCATGAAGCTGTGAAAGATCGTATTTTGCAAACATCTTTGTTCCCGAAGGCTTATACCCATATGTTTGAATGACTTCCTTCCACCAATCCTCGCCTATCTCATAAGCTGGAGTGTACTAATCAGCTAGCAGCCAGATGATGGGAAATTGAAACCTCAAGCCCATCCATCAGACCCCACAAAGCTGCATACATGAAATATACCAAGGTACCCTATTTAGAGCCTGAGCAAAATTTAGGGCCCCAAAAGGCTCATGTATCCTAACAGGTGATGACGATAACATCCACCGTTTCTGGCAGTTGTCCCGAGCCTCCTCTTGACAAGTAAAGATATGTTTTGTGCATATATCAACACACCATTGTTGAGTTTCCAACATATGTTATTTCCATCCCTCAATCCCCAAGAGGGTTTCGTGTCTATTATAAACATTCACAAACTGACAATTCTCCATCTGAAGGACAAGTGGCCTATTTGCCTGATTTTCTTTGAACGTGTTGAAGTCCTTCCATTTAACTTGATTGATTGTGTAGGAGGTAATGCTCTCAATTGAATTTCTCCTACATATGTCACTGGGTTAAATGATTTATCATTGCCCAGAAAGTAGTCATGCATGTGAAACTCGCACATCAAATCTTGATCCAGAACATTGTGGCATCTCAAGATGCACAGATACTGCATTGAATCTTCCATCTCATGACTGAGCTCCTGGCAGAAACTTTCTAAACAAAAGAATAGATATTTTTCATGGCGGAATAGGGTGTAGCTATGAGTAGGGGGACAAAAATTCATTGCCTATTGTGCCAAAGTAAACATCTATTCCTTATCGGCCTTTAATAGCTTCACCTGTTCTTCCAATCCCTCAATTATCTTATGTT
Source organism: Pinus tabuliformis (assembly GCA_031772625.1). Classification (NCBI taxonomy): domain Eukaryota; kingdom Viridiplantae; phylum Streptophyta; class Pinopsida; order Pinales; family Pinaceae; genus Pinus; species Pinus tabuliformis. The sequence goes on from CM062818.1 coordinate 1,200,657,086, forward strand.
TTCTCTCCTTCTATTTTTCCTTCTCTATCTATTCTATGTAGCCGGAGACTGCTTTCATAGCTTGCTCGTGAGTTTTCTTTATTCCTTCCCATTGTGCTTCTAAAGGAATGGTCCCTCGTTGAAAGCGAGTTGTTGTAGCTTTCCACTTCTTAATTTCTGTAGACATGACGAACTCTCGCGCCCCGATCATATGGAAAAATGACTCTGTCTGCATAGTCGCTGAAGTCGTGGGCCTATATTCAGTTTGTGTTGTCACTAAAACATTTTCAGGCCAAGGCTTTGTAGCGTTTTTCTTGTGCTTCCTCATTCTTCTTCGTAAGCGTCATACCTATTTTCTCAACTTAATGATTTCCAATTTCAACTGCATATTTTCTCTGAATTGTGCTTGATATCTTTCCTTAAGAGGGGGTCTCCTTTTCACACATTGCTCGATGAACTCTTGTTTTACAACAACTTCTTCCACAGGCTTCACAACTGGCCTAGGGCTTGGCAGGTTGACGTTGAAAAAATCATCAATTGGTTCTTGTTTTACTCTGATTTCTTCTGTTTATTCCTTGACTCAGGGAATAGCCCCGCCATCTCCTTCTTCAGGTGTCGAGACCTCTACATCTTCCCCTACAGCTCTAGATTCATTATATGGTATTGTGGGGTAGTGTCTTTGATACCCCCTTCTTGTAGTTTCTTTGTTGCTCGACCATCCTCTTCCATCTGTTCAGGAATGGTTCCTAACCCTTGCGGGTTAGTTTTATCAGTAATTTCCTCTTCCACCTGCTCAAGAATGGTTTCTAACCCTTGTAGGTTAGTCTGATCAGCAACGTCCTCTTCCATCTGCTCAGGAATGGTTTCTAACCCTTGCGGGTTAGTCTTATCAACAACATCCTCCTCCATCTGCTCAGGAATGGTCTCTAGCCCTTGCGGGTTAGTCTGATCAACAACGTCCTCTTCCATCTACTCATGAATGGTCTCTGTAGAAGTAGTACTAGCCATAACTTCTTCATTTTGTCCTTCGGTCGGCACTGGTTCTTGTGTGGCAGTTCTAACCACCAACCCTTCAATTTTCTCAATTATTTCACCAATCGACACTGGTTTTTGAGTAACAGTGTCGATAATGGTACCCTTAGCTATCCCAAAAAAAATTAGGATCAGGGGAGAAGCTTCTTCTTTCTTCGTGCATCTAGAGGAATAGTATTTCCTTGCCCCTTCTAGAAAGGATGAAATAAAAGGAGAGAAAGTAATAATTTCATCAATTTCCATTCTCTCAATTCCTAATGACGCAAACCCTCCTTCCTCTTATTATATGTTCATCGGTTTTTCTATGCTCCCTTTTCCTCCTTATGTCTGTGCTTCTCCCAAATTGTCCTTTTGTCCAGCAACCGACACTGGCTTGTGTGGATTGGTGTCAACTATGGCCCCTATTTCCTCCAAATTTTCCACATTCATTTGAGTAGGTGGTGCTGGTTCTTGTGTGGCAGAACCACCTACATTTTCATCCAAAGGTTCTTCAACTGCTTGAACAGGTGGTGTTGGTTCTTGTGTGTCAACACCACCTACATTTTCGACCAAAAGTTCTTCAATTGCTTGGACAGGTTATGTTGGTTCTTTTGTGTCAACATGACCTACATTCTCAACCAAAATTCCTTCAATTGCTTGGACAGGTGATGTTGGTTCTTGTGTGTCATCACCACCTACATTCTCAACCAAAAGTTCTTCAATTTCTTGGACAAGTGATGCTAGTTCTTATGTGTCAGCACCACCTGTAACTGCATCCAAGGGTGGTGATTCTCCTCTTAAATTGGTAGTCGACGTTGGTTCTTGTGGAGCAACATCGACTGCACTCTCTTCTATCTCCATTGTGTCTATTTCTATTGGGCCAATAGGTGACGCTGGAACAAAATCGTCTGTGGCCTCTTCTTCCACTGCTACATCTTCTTCCTCCTCCCTTGTAGGCATCATACCTACAAGTTCTTCCTCTGCTAGCTCAGCGAATTGTGGTCAAGCCATTAAGGTTCAAGATAGAGCATGCACTACCAATAATCTAACCAATCCATGATTTCTGAGAATTGTTAATGGTTGTCGAGACCGGTAGGCAGATTGCGCCATTAAGTGAAGGTTGCTCCATAGAAAATATGGCATGTCTAAAGCATGAACTTGCACATGCCAAAACTGAAGGCATTCAAGGAGTTTGAAATGATATTTAAACAATGTAGAGAAACAACCTTTGCAGGTAACATACCTCATAACAAAATACGCCACCTCAGCCCATGGGTATGGCATAGATTTATGATCATACCCTCTTCCTTTCTAGATTGTTGTCTCCCTAGCCTGCAAAAACAATTCCGGAAACTCTAACAGAGGAGACTTCCAAGAGAACCATTTCTGACCTCCTCACTATAACCCATTGGAAATTGAAATAGCTTCCTCCGTGACAGAAATATCCAGCCCACGGACTCTAGAATGATTTCCTTCTAGGTTTAATGCAAATTCAACTGTGATGGCTTTGTCAAATCCTTGTAGCCTCTCAAAATACACATGCCACCCTGCATCCAAGAAGACTTGCCAAACATTTTCATTGTGTTGAACCTACTTTGTGCTCTCTGGTTCGTGTCTCACAGCCTGCCCACCCATTCTGCAATGGCTCTATAACAACACTTCAAAGTAACAGTGAACTGTCAAGGAGGAGTGTCGGCAGGTAGATTTGCAGTGAGAGATGTGATAGCAATGGGGTGCAGTGAGAGTGAAAACCAGGAGGATAACGGTGAAATATGGAAAAAATCATGGTGGATAATGGTAATAATGAATAGTAATTATGGTAATTACTTCGCAGTGTTGGAAAGGACCGTTCATTATTACATTAGTACTAACTTCATGTCCCGATACATTTGGGTAATCGTGCGAAGTATGGTGGAAAATCGTGGAGTGTATGCACTTAGCACAAGGTTTAATAATGATAATAACAAGTCATTATGGCATATTTTTTCATTTATTATAGTACCTCCCCCCTAACTAAGGGATGACCGTCCATGGTCATATCAAGTCATGTCACATGAATTATTAATCAAATCCACAAAGTTGATCGGGGATGTACCTAGCGACTTACCTTGACGGAGTAACGACAGCGGAGGAGTAACAACATTGGAGGAGTAATAACACCGGAGGAGTGACAACACCGGAGTACTTAGACAAAATCACGACCGAGTAACAGCACCAGAGGAGTAACAACATTGCAATACTTGGACGAAATTTCCATCATCAGAGTAACGATACCAGTGAAGTACTTAGTCAAAATCACCATGATCAGAGTAACAACACCAGAGGAGTAACAACACCAGTGAAGTACTTAGACAAAATTTCCATCATCAGAGTAACAACACCGGAGGAGTAACAACACCAGTGAGGTACCTACAAGAAAAATACTATTAGAGTAGTAACAACATTTTATTATATTACATATGGTGAAAACCCTGTTATGTTCCGCCATGTTGTTCTATACGCCCACAGTGCCTCAGGAAGCTTTTCGGTCCCAATTTTGGCGATGGTTCACTACAGTCTTTGTAAGAATATTCTCTAGTACCTTATTTGTGCTTTTGACTTGACCATTCACCCGAGGGTGATATGGAGATGTTTACCTATGCTTGATTTCATACTTTTTCATAAGTCCTGCTATCAGATGTGATGTGAATTGTGCCCCTCCTTCTGAAACTATCTCTCTAGGAGCTATGTACTGTGTAAGAATTTCTTCAATTAGGAAGTCTGAGATAGCCTGTTATGTTGCTTTCACAATAGCCTTGGCCTCTACCCCCTTGAACTTTATGCTGTGAAGGCATATTAAATGGCCCAGCGAAATCAATAGCCCATTTTTCAAAGGGATCAAGAGCTAGTTGGGGATGTAACGACAATTCATGTGCCCGACCAGGCCGACCCATCTGCTGGAAACTATCACACCCTCTAACATATTTCCTTGCATCATGAAAAATAGAAGGCCAATAGTATCCTATTTGTAACACCTTATAACATGTTCGCTTATCTACAAAATGTCCCCCACAGGGCCCATCATGAGCAACTTTTAGGACATCATAGATGTCATCTCCACTTATGTAGTGCCGGATTTTATTATTAGATCCTATGTAAAAGAGATATCAATCTATCCATGAATAACGAGAATTATGATGGATAATCCTTTGTTGTTCTCTGTAAGGCAAGTGTTGAGGCATCTTTCCTGTAGAAATATAGTTAGAAATATCTGCAGACCATGGAGTGTGAGTAGAAATTGAAAAAATATGTACATCTGGAAAACTATCCTCTTTAGGTGTACCTTCATCACTAGTATCCATCCTAGACAGGAAATATGCAACTACATTATCTTTCCCTGGTTTATCTACAATGGTAATATCAAAGTCTTGAATTAACAGTAACCATCTTGTAAGGCGACCAGGGGTTATTGGTTTGTTCATTAGATACCTGATAGTTGTATGATCAGTGTGCACGAAAGTAGGATACCCTATCATATAATGCCAAAATGATTAATAGCGTAAATGACATCCGGAACTCCCTTTTAGTAACTGTATAGTTTATTTCAGCGGGGGTCAATTTCTTGCTGACATAATAAATTGTGTACAGTTTCTTGCCCTCTTGTTGCCCCAAAACATCCCCTATTGTTTTTTTGAGAAGCATCGGTAGAGATGTGAAACGGGAGTTTCCAGTCAAGACCGCATAATATCGGAGCCTTGCAGACTAGTTCTTTGATTTCTACAAAAGCTACTTCACATTCATTTGTCCACACAAATTTTGCATCCTTAGGTAGCAATTGAAAAAGTGGGAATGCTATTTTAGAAAAAAATTCTATGAAATGCCTATAATAGCCAGCATAACCAATAAAGTTGCGTACCTGTGTCGGTGTCTTAGGCGTAGGAAATTTTAAGATTACCTCTACCTTCACAGGATCAACCTGAATTCCTGTAGCTAAAAGTAAGTGTCCCATCACTATTCCTTCTTTCATCATCATATGACATTTGACTGTACTAAGAGAAACATGTGTTTTCTTGCATCTTTCAAGTACTTTCTCTAAGTTTTTCAAAGCTTCTGTAAAGGAATCCCCATATGGGGTGAATTTGTCCATGTAAATCTCAACACTATCATTAACCAGATAAAAAAAAAAATCATAATATTTCCCTTTGAAAGGTAGCAGGTGCGTTACAGAGGCCAAATGGAAGGAATCTATAGGCAAAGGTTCCCCAAGGGCATGTGAAGGTAGTTTTGTCATGATCCTCAGGATCTATTTGTATCTGATTGTATCTACTAAATCCATCCAAAAAGGAGAAAAACTCCTTCCCAGCTAATGTATCAAGGACTTGGTCAATAAAGGGTAAGGGAAAATGGTATTTTTGAGTTGCTTCGTTTAGTTCCCTGTAATCAATGTAGATCCGCCATTTTCCATTCTTCTTAGGAACAATGACCAGCGGGGAAACCCGTTGACTGTCCGATATCAGATAAATACCCACATATAATAGCTTCTGCAATTCATCTTTGACAATGTTTTTTAAGGTAGGATTCATTCTTCTTTGTGGCTGCCTAATAGGTTGGTATTCCTCTTTAATGTATATATGATGAGTACATAAATGAGCCGGGATGCCTTTCATATCGGTATACTCCCAAGAAAAGGCTTCTTTATGATCCCGAAGGAATTTCAATAGCTATTTGGACTCGGAGTGTGAAAGGTCAGGATTAATATTCAATGTTTTCCTTGGTTCAATTTCTACAGGAACACTATTATGAGGTACAATTTCAGGAATGTTTTCTACTTTTGTTTCTGGTTCAATATCTTCCTGAACATTGCAACTCATGATAGTTTCTAATAGCTGACGGGTTGAATCAAAAACGGAATTGGGATTGTTGAGAAAGGTGCTAATGGCATCATCTTTAATTTCATCTTTAAAACAGAGAGCCTCGATGATGGTAAGGATGGGTCTAACTTCTTCATTCTCAGATTTGGGCTCTTTGGTAGGTAGAGACTTTTTTATCAAGGTAAATCTAGGTTTATTTGATGAACTTGGTTCTGTAGGGGGGTAAAGGATAAGGTTCTTTGTAACTTCCCCATTGGATATTACCATGTTTCCAAACTGAGACACAATGTAAGCATATGTGGTTACGATCCAAGGTCTTCCTAAAATCAAAGGATGCCCATCGGCTGGGGATTGGGTATGTAAAACCAAAATTTCAACGAGGTATTGCCATGAGTCTACAGAAATAGTGATATCTTCCAACCTCCCTACCAGTCTAATAGTAGACCAATTTTCTAATTCTAGGATGGTGGGAATTCATTTAAGGTTTCACAGACCCCAAGGTAATCACGGTTACAGAGGTTATAACATTAATCGTTGCGCCCAGATCTACCAGTACATTTGGGATATCCACCCCATTAATCTGCACTGTCAAAATCAGATTCCCAGGATCCCCGTACTTGACAGATATGGAGTTCCTCAGCATTATATATGATAATTTACTCATAACATGAATAGTAAGTGGGTCCCTTGGTTTTCTGCCAGGTTTCTTAGAATAATATTCTTTAATTATCTTAGCATAAATCAGTACATCCTTCATAGCCTAAAGTAATGGAATTTTAACAAATAAATTCTGCAATTCTCCTAAAAAGTCAAATTCAGGATGAGGACTTTGTTTTCTTAAAGATAATCTTTTTGTACAAGGTGGACCAGTCTGACATCCTCTTGTAACTTTGTGAAGGGGTTTGTTGCTTTATAGGAATCTATCTTGGCTCATCCCCTATCGTTCTTTGTTTTGGTTCTGAGACTTCATTAATAGTATGCTCAACAATTATAGGTGAAGTCTGAGTATTGACCACTCGACCAAATTGAAGATTTAATTCATTACATTCCATAGTGGAAATACTATATGCAGGGAGGTTGAGTGTCTCAACCTGTTGATCCCCTCTATTATTTGGATTTGGATTGGGTTGGATAGGCAGTTGAGGATGAAGAGGAGGATTACTAGTGGGCACATTAGTAGGCAGTTGTAGCTGTTGTTGTGGCATAGGTTGGGAGAATTGTCCTACAGGAGGAGGAGGAGGTCCACGCCAGTTCTAGGACCATGAATCATTTGGACCAGATTGAGATATCAGGGTTGTCAGGGTATTGGATATTAATAAGACTACGGCCAAGAAGGTGAAAAAGGTACATACTGCTGACCAAAATTCATATTATTAAAATATTGAGATGGGCCTTGAGGCATACCTTGATTCATGTTTGGCGATCATGGTTGCCATGGTTTCCTTGATCCCATAAAATAAATTTGATTTGCTTCTTCATTCGTTCCCTGAAAGAGCCTTCAATCCAAGAAGAGACAGGCAAGTGCTAGTGGAATGACTATGTTCACATATCGCACAAGTCTCCACAGAATTTAATGGACATTCCTTCAACGGATGCTTCTTCCTGCATTGAGGGAAGAAAATAGACATAGCCTTCTTTGCTTCCATCTGCTTCTGCTTCACCTGCAACACGTCTAGCTGCGATGATAATGTGCTCAAGATATCAGTTCTTAGGTTGTCCAGCAGATTCCCAATTTCAGCCTTTGTAACTCCACCACTGGATGTTTTGAGAGTTTAGATTCCCTGCCTCTGTCTCGTAGCCCCTCGTGAACACTTGATGCATAATTCACATATGGTATCAAATTCTTCCTTTGATATATCTCCTTTCCCTACTATGTTCAATAGCTCTAGAGATTCCTCCCTCAGTGCTTTGAGAAAAATGATCTTCAAGATATTCTTATCCAGGTCACTGTGGCTTGATCTCTACAAACTATATTGAAAATGTTCCACAAAATCTTCCATATTCTCATCCTCTTTCTGCATAATCTTAAAAAATTCTTCCTTTACATCCCAAGATTTGTAGTAGTCCTGATATTTCTCAAGGAAAATCGTCTTCATATCATCCCATGTAGCAATAGATTTTCCTCCTAAACCCATAAACCATCTCAAAGTTGTGCCCTTCAAAGTGGTGGGGAATATCTTCAATTTCTGAGTGTTAGAAATGTAACAAATTCAAAAAGGAATGTGTTTGAATCCTCGGAAGTAAGACCATGGAAATTAGGCAGTGTTGTCAAAGGAATAGGCTTCATAGGTGCATCACCTCCTATATCTCCAATTGGAAATTCAATCGAAGAAGATGCAGGAGCCATGAATATCGGCCAATACCCACTTGGAATTTCAACAAGTCCTGGCTCTGGCTGTTCTATAACTTGTGATGGAAGTTGTTGAACAACACTTCCTTGCTCAAATGCTGCCAAGAATTCCCTCAAATCTTCTTCCTCTGAACTTGCAATATGCAGTACCTCAGATCCTCTCCTTACTACTTCTTCTTCCCAAATTGCACTTCTGCTATTGTTGGAGGTTTTGGTTGTGAAACTGATTGTCCTCTAGATCTCGTATGAGATCTTACCCTAGCAGCAACTCATGATGATTCTCCATATTTTTCCCTTGAGATGATCTCTTGGATGTAAGTTTTTCTACCTGTTAGGTCCCTATAATACTAGTGATTCCCCCATTAATATTTTCGTTGTATCCCTTATTGTTGTGCCCCTATTGTCCCCATATTGTTATTATTATGCCCCATAAAATTCCTATATTGTTATTTTTGTGCCTTTATATTATTATTGTTAGGTTGGCTTGGTTATATTGTGACCCCTTAGACTCCTATATATAGAAAGGAGGTTTTGTCATTGGAATCATCCAAGAATTTTTCATTTGTGTAATTTAAAGGAGGTTCCCCCCTCGAAGAGGCTGAATTCTAAGGAATTTATCTATCTTTTCTATCTTTTTGTGAGCTGGTTTCATAACATTTGGTATCAAAGCTTTGGATTCTAGGGTTTCGCTGCTCCAAATAGATCATCGTGGAATTTTTGCTATAACCTTTTTTTCTGTGGCATTTCAAAAGCTAAAAAAAAAACCCATTTGAGACTAAATTGCGCTGAACTTCAAGTCCAAATTTTAGATCTTATCACGCTATATTTTCTGAGATATGATCTGAGGAAGTTAGGGTTTTTGCAAGCTCCAGAATTTTAATTAAAATAGGTCATCGTTGAATTTTCGCTATAACTCTTTCACTACGAAGTTTCAAAAGCTCAAAAAAAACCCATTTGAGAAGGAATCGGTCTAAACTTCAGCTCATAATTTCAAACCTTGTCTCACTATATTTTCGGAGATATAATTTGAGGAAGTTAGGGTTGTTGTAGGCTCCCGAATTACATTCCAAACAAGTCACCTTGGGAAAAACGTCATAACTTTCTCTCTGAGAATCAGATTGAATTTTCGTAAGAAGTTATAGAAAGAGGACAGATTGTAGTTTTTGGGTATCATTTTCAGAACCTAAGGTTCAAATATTGACCCACAAAACGTCGTAAAAGTTCACTCTACTGAACGAGTGTATACTCAAGTCATCGTGGGAGATTTAGCATAATTCTTCATTGGAGAATCCAATCTTGATCAGATTTGCGGGGTTAGAAATATTACTCAGAGATTTACCGCAGGAAGAAATTTCAGACTTGGGAGATCCAAAATCATAGAGATACATCAGATTCAATAACGAGCTCCTACAAAGTGAAAAAAAAAGGTGTGTAATTTTTTTTTAAATTTTTGCATAAGCTTGGTTTGAAAAATTAGTTTGAAGGAATTCAAAGGGCATAGTGAAGCATTATTATCGGCAATTCATGCCTTGAAGAAAGAAAATGGAAACACCTAATAAGCAATTTGAAAGCTCTAACATGACTCATGAAGAAGAGGAAGAAATGCAACATGATATATCAAAATTACGAGACCAAGTGCAACAAATTTCACTCGCACAAAAAGGAACAGAAGCTAAGATGGATGGTTTAAAAAAAGACGTAGATGATAATATGGATGGTTTAAAGAAAGGCGTGGAAGCTAAGATGGATGGTTTAAAGAAAGGCGTAGAAGCTAAGATGAATGACGTGGAAGCTAAGATGGACGGTTTAAAGAAAGGCGTAGAAGCTAAGGTGAATGATGTGGAAGCTAAGATGGATGGCATGGAAGCTAGGATGGATGATTTAAAGAAAGGCATGGAAGATTTGAGACAGATTTGACAAAGTCTCTACAAGAAATGCTTACTAATGGCGAAAGGGTAGTAAAGGAAACTCATGATGAGAACAAAATAAATGTTAATCATGATTTCATAGACTCTAACGTTGGATCAAAGAACCACCATGCTCCAAAGATCAATATGACGAAGTTTGATGGAAAGGATCCCGGAACATGGATACTACAGATGGAGCAATTTTTCGATCTCCATAATGTGCAAAACACAAAAAAGGTACGCAATGCAACTTTATATTTGGAACCAAATCAATTTGTATGGTATCTATGGCTTTGCTCTCGTAAACAAATTTTCACTTGGGCTATTTTTACGGATGAAATGATAGCACATTATGAGGATACAAAAAGCAACACTTTTTTTAGCCAATTGATAAATCTCAAACAAAAGGGTTCTCTTTGCGCTTGAAATTTCACCTCAGGCTGAGAAAGGTAAACTCCAAGGCAACATCAAACCACTTAGTCTCGTAGCTAGCCCTACGAGGCTGGAGAGGGCTCTCTCCGGTCTATCTCGGTGGAATCTTCAATGGATGAGATGACCAATAGGGTAACACTGATTTTAGACTAGTAAACTGATCAAAAAGGTTGATTTGGGGTTTTTAGGGTTTTTGGTGGCAAATTGAGGGGGTGGCAATTTTGGGTGCAGGGATTGGACACAGTTTCTGCAGGGGGTTCTTTGGGGCGAGGTAGGAGACAATATTGATGCCTTTGATTGAGGTGGATGGTCAGGAATGACAGGTGAGGAGCTAAGGAGAGCAAACAATAACTTTGAATTCTCCTTAAACAGTAGAAAACATTGAAATTAAACAAACTTAAAAGCAGAGCATGACAGTCATGAATTCTTACTTTAACACTTCGTTTGCTTAATGTGCAGAAGGAAAAGAAAGGAAATGATTCACATAACACACTTACAGGTACATAGAGAAAAACACCATCAATACATGTAACCACAAGAATCCCAAAAAGGACTGCAAAACCCTGGTCTTCCTTAGCCAAAAATTGCAGAGATACAGTGAATAATACAATGATAGCTTATCCCTCAAGAGTCCAACCTTCCAACCTCTGAAAATGATTAAGAAAATACATAATATAGGCAAGCCAACCTCTTCCCTTGCCTCTAGGGGTCGAGCTCACTATCCTAGGAGTTGTTTCAACCACTTCTAAACTAAGCACTACAAACTAGGCAGTCAAAACAACTTGCCTCTATAAGCTAGGAAACCAATTCATTCATTTAATTTTCACCTTTTTCATGAATGAATCTTCTAGAAGAGGTACATAAGAGTAAAAGTGTCATAAAATTACATTAATTACATCAAATAGCCTAATAATCCACCCCAAAAAGTCAAACAGGGTCAAACTGCGTTTTTCTGAGCTGTACAGTGAAATTTGGAGAAGTTTGCCTGATGGGTCGCGCGCCTCTGCCTGACAGGTCGCGCGCCTTTGGGACCACATTTGGGGCACTTCCCGGTGTCCAAATTGAAAAAGAGTAGAATTTTTAGAAAGGCCTGTGAGTCTACTTTCCAACCCAACTGGAATTTCTGAATTTGGTGGTCATTTGCCCCTCCAAAATTGCAATCTCCCAAGACTGCTTTTTGCAACTCAAAAATGTGGCAGAAAGTCATTTTTTGCTTGTTTTTTGACATTCTGGAGGCCCAAAACTTCATAAAATGTCAAGTCCATTGATGAGCATATGTAACTTCTCATGAAAAATCTGGAAATGCTGAGTTTTTGCAAAATGGAGTTGCCATGATGAAGAGTCGCGCGGGGGGTGAGACCCGTTAATGGAGAAAACCTATAAATGGCACAAAAAAATCACAATTGACAAAATTTTCTCCAAATTTCTTGAAATTTGGGCTGAGAGTCCCCAATAAAGTACCATGCTCATTCAAAGAGTCTTTGGCCAAAATTTGGAGTGGATCGGGCCTTTTTCGTCGTTTTAGTGCTTTGGCCAACCTCCTTGGATCCGGCGATTGTAATTTTGACATTTCTCTAAAACCATGACACCTGTGCAAAAAGTGAAGGAGGTTTTTCTTCTTTGGCATATTTTGGACAAAAAACTCTCTCAGTTTTCAAAACTTCATCTTTGATTTCTCTGGAACATCATTTGAGTGCGACTTGTCCCGATGTGTGAAACAAGGAATTTTGTCGAAATGGAGCGAAATGAAGGGGATAAGAGACTTCTAAATTCTTGGGGAAATTTTTGGGAGTGGGGAGGGATATTAGGAAGCAGGGGAAAGTGGAATCTCAGAGATTGAGTGAGGGGAAGGGGTCCAAAAGGGCAAAACACAGGCCAAACCTGGAAAATTGCCAAGTTGTAGCTAGAAACTAGGGTTTGTGCAAAAATGAGGAATTTGGCGGATCTAAGGGATGGGAAGTGTTTGATAAGGTACTTTAAGGATAGGGGAAGGTGTATGAACATCAGGAAACAAATTTTGTCGATGATTTGACCGTCCAAGAGAAATTGGCTTCAAAACCCTAGGAGAGGAAAATGACCTTGCCTAGGTGCAACTGAAGCATGAACAAGATGTAAAATGACTCATTAGACATTGACATGATAGTGACAACCCTATGAATGATGATAGACTCAGCTGAATGATGACATAGACTGACATTTGGACAACTTTAGAAGGAGTGAAAACAAACCCTAGACCTAATGCCTAGTGACCAAATTTTGCTTGAAAACTCTTTGAAATGACAAAATTTGACCTTGACACTCTGAGACCACTTTGTAAGAGCATATTTGATCACTGGAGGAAGGCTGGAAAGACTGACACTAACATTGGCTCCAATGGGGATGGTAGCTCCTTGGAGGTGCCAAGAACCTCAGACCTCTGGGAGAGCAGACCAGTGCTTGCACCCATTGGGCGATGGAGTCATTATTTCGGCAAACGACACAAGACTTTGACTCATTTATTGACTGAAACCTGACTCAAGCCGACACAATTATGAAACCAACATGACTGAAAACTGACTCATAAATGACTCATGACTGACTTAACGAAAACAAGAACTTACAAAGCTTATTGAAGGGCAGCAGTCCATCAAGATTTGAAATCATGATGACAACCACCTGTGTTTCTTACAAGACAATATACATCAAACTATATCAAAATGCCAATGTAACCAATCAAGCAGATGCCTTCTTGATTGATTCTCCTGATTAGATCTTCTGGTCAACAGTACAAACCTATCACTGGGCATCCAAAAACATAGTTGACCATGATCTCCTTCATCACTGAACACTGCAATAAACACTATCACTGCTGGCTGCAACAAACTTGCTAGAGGATCGTGAAAAACATGAAGATTTGCCACTGCCACCTCCTGCTGAAAGAACAAGGTGTCTTTTGCTTCAAATTCTGATCTGCCTTCATCATGTGCTTCAGAAAGAGTATGTTCCTGGTCCTCAAAAAATTCTGAACAAGTAGATGAGCAGATCTCTTCTTGGAAAATCATTTCAGCACATGAAACATATGAAGAATCTGAAAGGTAATCCTGTATACTATGATCTTCTGTAGTCTGACAATATGGTAGGTCATCTTCATATGATATGACAGCTGGATTATCATTTATTACTGAGTTATTGAAAGGAGATTCATCACTTACTTGCACAAAGATCTCACCTTGTTGTTCATGAACATCTGAATCCAAAACTCTGTCTATGATCTCAACAGTAGAGCTCTCTTTGATGGGCTTCAGCACAAGATATTCCTGGTCTTCATAATCTAAATGTAGTTCTGAAGTAGCTGTCCTAACATTATCACATTCTGCAATCTGGTCTTCTTCTGTGGGTAGATCTGAAACAAGCTCTTCTCTTTCATCATCTTCCACTATATGACCATCTTCAGCCTGTTGATCTTGATTCTGCTGCAAAATTTCCTGATCATCTTGATGGGTATTCTCTAAGTTTTCTTTATGCTGCTGAAATGGATTCTCATACAGAGCCTCCATGATCTCAACATCCATGAAATTATCATCTTCATAAAACTTCTCAAGGCTTTCAATAAAACTATACGCATGCTTACAACAGTCATGAACCAAATTTAATGATGGATAAGATGCTTGATATCTTTCAATGAACAAGGCATGAAAATCCTTTAAACAGTAAATACAAGCAGGCGGCAAAATTTCATACCATGATTGGGCTTTACCTTCCAGAGTGGCCAAGAATATCTTCATCAAGCAATCTTCAGGAAAATCCACCTTCAACTTGCGAATATGCATATGAAATCTAACTAGATGTAAAGCAGCATCCTTCTTACCATCATCATTAAATATAGGCAAATTCCTTGACCAATCTACCTTCGGAATTTTATTCGGAAAACCTGGAAAGTGATCTCGGCTCAAGGGAGCATATCTTCTTGCGATTCGGTCCATCTTGAAAAGCTCAAAACTACTGATCTCTCTGCAGTGAAGTCACCATGAAGCATTGATCTCTGGAGTTTTCAGTGAAGGAGTCGCCAGTGAATGATTTCAGCCTTGTCAGTGTCTGATCGTTGTCTACTATCAACAACCAGATCTGAACGTGATACATGTACTGGGGTAGAATGCAAATGAAGTGTTGTATTCACAAGCTCACGGAGATGGACTGAAGCAGCGTTTATCTACTTCCGCTTATGCAAAGAAAAAGCGTTTCGAAGGCTACCTGGCATAACTTCAGGCTCCGTCTAAGACTTATGAAACAAACACATCAATCAACAGACAAGTTTGTTCTCCCTAGTATGGTCGCCAATATGTTTGCGCTTGAAATTTCACCTTAGGCTGAGAAAGGTAAACTCCAAGGCAACATCGAACCACTTAGCCTCGTAGCTAGCCCTAAGGGGCTAGAGAGGGCTCTCTCCGGTCTATCTCAGTGAAATCTTCAATGGATGAGATGACCAATAGGGTAACACTGATTTTAGGCTAGTAAACTGATCAAAAAGGTTGATTTGGGGTTTTTAGGGTTTTTGGTGGCAAATTGAGGGGGTGGCAATTTTGGGTGCGAGGATTAGACACAGTTTCTGCAGGGGGTTCTTTGGGGCGAGGTAGGAGACAATATTGATGCCTTTGATTGAGGTGGATGATCAGGAATGACAGGTGAGGAGCTAAGGAGAGCCAATAACTTTGAATTCTCCTTAAACAGTAGAAAACATTGAAATTAAACAAACTTAAAAGCAGAGCATGACAGTCATGAATTCTTACTTTAACACTTCGTTTGCTTAATGTGCAGAAGGAAAAGAAAGGAAATGATTCACATAACACACTTACAGGTACATAGAGAAAAACACCATCAATACATGTAACCACAAGAATCCCAAAAAGGACTGCAAAACCCTGGTCTTCCTTAGCCAAAAATTGCAGAGATACGGTGAATAATACAATGATAGCTTATCCCTCAAGAGTCCAACCTTCCAACCTCTGAAAATGATTAAGAAAATACATAATATAGGTAAGCCAACCTCTTCCCTTGCCTCTAGGGGTCGAGCTCACTATCCTAGGAGCTGTTTCAACCACTTCTAAACTAAGCACTACAAACTAGGCAGTCAAAACAACTTGCCTCTATAAGCTAGGAAACCAATTCATTCATTTAATTTTTACCTTTTTCATGAATGAATCTTCTAGAAGAGGTACATAAGAGTAAAAGTGTCATAAAATTACATTAATTACATCAAATAGCCTAATAATCCACCCCAAAAAGTCAAACAGGGTCAAACTGCGTTTTTCTGAGCTGTACAGTGAAATTTGGAGAAGTTTGCCTGACAGGTCGCGCGCCTCTGCCTGACGGGTCGCACGCCTTTGGGACCACATTTGGGGCACTTCCCGATGTCCAAATCTAGCAAGAGTAGGCTTGTTGGAAAGTTCTGTGAGTCTACTTTCCAACCCAACTGGAATTTCTGAATTTGGTGGTCATTTGCCCCTCCAAAATTGCAATCTCCCAAGACTGCTTTCTGCAACTCAAAAATGTGGCAGAAAGTCATTTTTTGCTTGTTTTTTGACTTTCTGGAGGCCCAAAACTTCATAAAATATCAAGTACATTGATGAGCATATGTAACTTCTCATGAAAAATCTGGAAATTATGAGTTTTTGCAAAATGGAGTTGCCATGATGAAGGGTCACGCGGGGGGTGAGACCCGTTAATGGAGAAAACCTGTAAATGGCACAAAAAATTCACAATTGACAAAATTTTCTCCAAATTTCTTGAAATTTGGGCTGAGAGTCCCCAATAAAGTACCATGCTCATTCAAAGAGGCTTTGGCCAAAATTTGGAGTGGATCGGGCCTTTTCCGTCGTTTTAGTGCTTTGGCCAACCTCCTTGGATCCGGCGATTGTAATTTTGACATTTCTCTAAAACCATGACACCTGTGCAAAACGTGAAGGAGATTTTTCTTCTTTGGCATATTTTGGACAAAACCCTCTCTCAGTTTTCCAAAAGTCATCTTTGATTTCTCTAGAACATCATTTGAGTGCGACTTTTCCCGATGTGTGAAACAAGGAATTTTGTCGAAATGGAGCTAAATGAAGGGGATAAGAGGCTTCTAAATTCTTGAGGAAATTTTTGGGAGTGGGGAGGTATGTTAGGAAGTAGGGGAAAGTGGAATCTCAGAGATTGAGTGAGGGGAAGGGGTCCAAAAGAGCAAAACACAGGCCAAACCTAGAAAATTGCCAGGTTGTAGCTAGAAACTAGGGTTTGTGCAAAAATGAGGAATTTGGTGGATCTAAGGGATGGGAAGTGTTTGATAAGGTACTTTAAGGATAGGGGAAGGTGTATGAACATCAGGAAACAAGTTTTTCCGATGATTTGACCGTCCAAGAGAAATTGGCTTCAAAACCCTAGGAGAGGAAAATGACCTTGCCTAGGTGCAAATGAAGCATGAATAAGATGTAAAATGACTCATTAGACATTGACATGATAGTGAAAACCCTATGAATGATGATAGACTCAGCTGAATGATGACATAGACTGACATTTGGACAACTTTAGAAGGAGTGAAAGCAAACCCTAGACCTAATGCCTAGTGACCAAATTTTGCTTGAAAACTCTTTGAAATGACAAAATTTGACCTTGACACTCTGAGACCACTTTGTAAGAGCATATTTGATCACTGGAGGAAGGCTGGAAAGACTGACACTAACAGGTTCAATGATGGAGCACATTGAGGACTTCCAAAAATTGAATATAAGGGTAAAAGATATTCCAGAGGAGCATAGGATTGACGTGTTCATAGGGACTTTAAAGGATAACATCCAACATGAGGTTCGCCTTTGGGACTAGATTCATTGGAGAAGGCATTCAGGTTGGCAAGAAAAATGGAAAGAAAAATTATGGCAACTAGGAAGCCTACCACTCACAATCATAAATATGGAAGTTTTGCTGCCCCTAGCCATCCATAACCTACATGGTTGACACCACAACAATTGGAAGAAAAAAGAGCAAAAGGGCTTTGTTACAGTTGTGATAGCAAATACACTAAAGGTCATAAGTGTGCCGAGAAGAAATTATTTTACATAGATTTTGAAGAGGAGCAAGAAAAGGAACAAGAAACATCAAAAGAAGAGGATATACACCAGGAACAAACCCTAGAAAAAGAAGAAATGAATCCGACCATATCTTGTAATGCATTGCCTGGAATTACCACTCCTCAAACTATCAAGATAGAAGGACATATCAAAAAGAAAAAGGTAATAATGTTGATTGATTCATGAAGTACCCATAATTTTATTCATTGTAAGATAGCCAAGGAATTGAATTGCTTCCTATATCCAAGACTAGAGTGTCAAGTGATGGTTGCAAGTGGAGGAACCATAAATTTCTCTGGAAAGTGCCTCAATATCAAGCTATCCATGGGAGAATATGTATTGAATAGCCCAATGCTTTCCATTCCAATGGGTGGTGTTGATGTTGTACTAGGAGTCTAATGGCTACAATCCTTGGGTGCAATAGCTTTTAATTTTCAAGAACTTTTCATGAAATTCTATTCAGAAGGAAAGGAAGTTGAATTAAGGGGTATCACAGGGAAACTAGGAAAGATAATTAGATCTAACGGAATGACAAAGCTTCTAAAGAAAGAACAACGAGGCATAATTGCACAATTATGTTCACTAGAGGTTCCCACATTGAAGTCATCCATTTCTCCAAATCTCCAAAAATTCTTGGACAATCATTCCAAGGTATTTGAGACTCCCAAAGGCCTCCCACATATTTGTGATCATGATCATGCTATTAATTTGATTCCAGGAAGTGTTCCTCCAAACATCATGCCTTACAGATATCCCTATGTCCAAAAGAGTGAAATTGAACGTATGGTTGTAGAAATGCTAGAGGCTAGTATAATTCAACCTAGTCAAAGTTCTTTCTCTGCTCCATTAGTATTGGTTCACAAGAAGGATGGATCATGGTGCATGTGTCCAGATTACAGGGAGCTCAACAAGCTCACTATTAAAGATAAATTTCCCATTCCTATCATTGTTGAATTATTGAATGAATTGCATGGATCAATTTACTTCACCAAGTTGAATCTTCATTCAGGATATCATCAAATCAGAATGAAGACTGAAGACATTCCAAAAACAGCATTTAGAATTCATGAGGGTCATTATGAATTTTTGGTCATGCCTTTTGGCCTTACTAATGCACCTTCTACATTTCAAGGTTTGATGAATTCCATTTTCAAACCCTTCCTTAGAAAATTTGTGTTAGTATTTTTTTATGATATACTAATCTACAGCGAGTCTTGGAAGGATCATGTCCAACATGTTGACATGGTGCTCAAACTATTGGAGGAGAAACAATTATGTGCAAAAATCTCCAAAGGTTTCTTTGGAGTACAAGAGGTGGAATATCTAGGTCATATTATATCTCATGAAGGTGTTAAGGTAGACCCTAGCAAAATTAAAACCATTAAGGAATGGAAAATCCCCACATCCATAAAGCATCTATGAGGATTTCTCGGGTTGACAAGGTATTATCGCAAGTTTGTTAAGAATTATGGGAGAATAGCAGCACCTCTAACAAGATTATTGAAGAAAGATGCATTTTCATGGACTCCAGAAGCAACGAAGGCCTTTGAACATCTTAAAGAGGCAATGTGCCAAGCACTAGTCTTAGCTACACCAGACTTCACAAAAACCTTTATTATGGAATGTGATGCCTCGGGAAATGGAATTGGTGTTGTTTTAATGCAAGAAGAAAAACCCATTGCTTTCGAAAGTCGTCCAATCAAAGGAAAGTATTTACACAAAGCTATTTATGAGAAGGAAATGCTGGCAATACTACATGCAGTTAAGAAATGGCGACCCTACCTAATGGGAAGACACTCCAAGGTAAAAAAAGATCATGATAGTCTTAAATACTTTTTAGAACAAAGATTATCTTCAGAAGAGCAGAAAAAATGGGTCACAAAGATGTTGGGTTATGACTTTGAACTCATCTACAAAAAAGGGAAGCAAAATGTTGTGGCAGATGCAATCTCAAGAAAGGATGAGGATGTGGAAGCATTTCTTTGTGCCATTTCTATTGTCCAACCAGATTGGATAAATGAAGCAAGGGATGAATGGAAGAATGACGAGGAAGTGTGGGCACTCATTCAAAAGATACAACAAGATCCCAGTACATATGATACATTTAGCTGGAAAAATGATTCGTTATGGTACAAGGATTGGTTATACCTATGTAAGAATTGTAGAAAATTCTCATGTAGATTAAAATGATAATGCAATGTAACTAAAGCAATATACTTAATCTACTTCTACAATCAAACTTGCGGAAGCTTAATCGATTTTTGAGCAAGATCAAATAGAACACATATAACATATGAAGAATAAGTCAATCACACATGAAACACAAAAGAATACTCTAGGGAAAGCCGCAGCTAAAAACCCCGATCTCTGTATTATCATACAAGTGGAAATATCTCAGGATTACACAAAGCTTTATCTCACAAGCTATCTAGCTCTCAGTACAATCCCTCACTGCTGCTCATGGATAGAATAGACAACACATTTGCCTTCCTTCAGCCCTCCAAGCCTCCTATTTCCTTGCACAGTTTCTCTTGGTTCCTCCAGCTGCAACCTGTGCGAATATCACCTCACACACAACACTGACCTCTGAAATAACTACGCAATCCTGAAGGAGATAATTCCTTCTGCATGGATGAGTTTCCTTTATAGGAAAATTCCTCCAACTGATAGTACAATGTCCCTGTCTTTAATCTCAACTGGGTCTTTCTCTGAACTGACATGCATTGGTTATTTATGAGAGAATATTCAGTTATCTAGAGAACAGTAGTTGCATGCATGCATGCATTAACTGACTGAACTCACAATTAGTTCCTCCAGTTGTTTGGAACTAATTTAACTGGACTTAACTCAATTAACTGAGCTAACTAATTACAACTCAAATACAACTCATCCTTGTCTCCTTAATTAAGGGATAACTTCCTCAATCAAAGGGATAATTCTTGCATGTCTTCACAAAGACTTCATGTTTGACTTTCTCCAACTAATTAACTCAAGATGAATTAATTAATTATTTTTCAAACAGTTAGTGAGTCTAAATTTGAATTTTAATTCTCAATTCTGATTCAAGGACAAATCAAAATTGGAATATATCCTGAAATTCTATTTATAGCAATGTTATTTTTAGCATTTCTATTTTTTGCTATTTCCAACAGAGTTGGAGTATATCCTAAAATGTTATCTATAGCAATTCTATTTTTAGCATTTCTATTTTTAGCATTTCTTGTTGCTATTTTCAACACTCCCTTTCAACAAGAAAGGCATTCAACTCGAACCCGATCCTGAACCTTTGGAATGTTCTGCATGCAACACTTCTCTCAAGTGTTGTTGCTCCAGCAACTCAGAAACAAAAAATATCCAACCTAAATCAGTATGATTCATCTGTCATCAAAGTCTCTGACTGTTATTGCCTTTGTCAACTGAAAACTCTGCACCTCTGTGCTCTTCAGTAGCTAACTACTCTAGCCTCTGTCACTTTGATCTCTGACTAAATCAATCCCATTGATTCCTCCTGCTGCATCTATGTTGTTGTTGGTCCTGTCTCCCAACATTGCATCCGCACTGCACCTCCTCTCATCATGTTGCATCGTGCTGCCCACTGTTGCGCTGCAACTCAGTTACTGAGAAGTAAGTAACTAACCTCCCTGTTGGGCTAGAAATATCCTCTGATGCTGAAGCTTCCTCTACCGCTCCATCCGCATCTGTCTCTACCCACTCAGCTAGTCCTACTACTCCTCGTTGGCGCTCCCGTAGCAAGGTATAATCAAAGAGGTTGGGTACCTCAAGGATCTGCCCCTATTTCAGCCTTCATGGGACTATTACTTCACATCGCCCCACCTCACACCTAGAGGTATGACTGCATGTGATCCCTCTGCCCACTTGGCTCAAAATTTCCCCCTACTGGAGGTTTCTGCATGAGTGGATGCCTCCACTCGGTCTCCTCTCGGCTTCTCCAGTTGTGGCTACTCCACAACCTCCTGAAGTTGCTTCACCAATTGTGGCTCCTCCACAATTGTCTGAGACTTCTTCTGGCATTGCATGTTGAGAGGTAATGTACTCTCCCTCTCAACCACCAAGTATCCAACATTTGCCTTGCTCCTTAAGGCTTTGCATGCATCTTGAACCTCAAGAGCATATAGGTTCTTGACTCATGAACCGATCTGCTTCACTTGTCTCGTGGTGATGTGTCTAAGGAAAACCTTTCCCTTACTGAAGACTACATCATAACCTTTGTCCTCCAACATCGTGATCGATACCAAGTTCTTCTTCAGTCTAGGCACATACTTCACATCTGTCAAGGTGATGCGAGCTCCATGCTCCCTCTGAAAAGCAACTGTGCCTACTCCTGAAACACTATAATTTTCATCATTACCCATCTCTATGCGCATCTGGAGGTCTTTCTCCTCCAAGGTACTGAACAAACTCTTATCGTCGATCATGTGGAATGAGGCTCCACTGTCAAGAAACCAACCACAACCCATCATCGATGAAACCATGCATGCGATGAGGGTAAAATCCAATTCAAACTGAGAGGCCAATGCCTCACCTTCAGATCCTTCCAAGGATCCCTTCTTGGATTTCTTCAATGGATAATTAGTTGCATAATGGCCCACATCATTACAATTAAAGCATCTCACTTTAGATTTGTCAATCTTCTTCCCTCCATGAGAAGAACTCGATTTGGGATGACAATCCTTCTCCTTCCCTTTTCTTGCCTTACTCACTAAGGCGCAATTTTCTTCATCCTCCTTAGATGAAGAACCATCTTTGGTGCTTCTCCTAATCTCCTCCTGCATCTGATCTAACCACAGTCGTTCCCAATCTAGCAGTTTCTCTCTTCCATTCACTAAATCCTGGTAGCTATGCCAGCTCTTAATAAGACCGAGGAGAGCAAGACTCACCATATCATCATCGACTGTCGTGACTCCTACACTTCCAAGCTCATCTTTGCAGGTTGTGAGCTTGTTTAGATATGTAGAGATTGTGTCGCCCTTTTCACACTTGATTTTTCGAAGCTTGTCCTTCAGCGCTAGCTTCCTCTGGTCGTTGTTGTTCTTATATAGATCCTTCAATGTCTTCCACATTGAAAACGAAGTCTCCTTCCCATGGAGACTCGAGACAATATGGTCTCGAACTCCCTCGAGAAGAATCCTCCTCGCTCTCACCACACATTTCTTCCATTCCGCCAATTTTGTAGCATTAGCTATTGCTGGCTTGGGGACTTCTTGATCAATGAAGTCCTTCAAACCATTGTCCTCTAATACTGCTTCCATGCGATCCTTCCAGGCTATGTAATTCAAGCTGCCATCCAAGGCATACTCGAGTCTCAAGCCATTGAACGCCATTGGTGAATTTTGAGATGTGATAAGAAATCAATTTTTTACCTACAATCAAGAACTTCAAAACTTCGAACTTCTCCCTTCATAGTATACTATTCTCTGCTTTGATCACCTTTTCTCTGATACCATGTAGAAAATTCTCCTGTAGATTAAACTAATAATGAAATGTAACTAAAGCAATATACTTAATCTACTTCTACAATCAAACTTGCGGAAGCTTAATCGATTTTTGAGCAAGGTCAAATAGAACACATATAACAGATGAAGAAGAAATCAATCACACACGAAACACAGAAGAATACTCTGGGGAAAGCCATAGCTAAAACCCCAATCTCTCTATTATCATACAAGTGGAAATATCTCAAGATTACACAAAGATTTAGCTCACAAGTTATCTAGCTCTCAGTACAATCCCTCACTACTCCTCATGGACAGAATAGACAACACATATGCCTTCCTTCAGTCCTCCAAGCCTCCTATTTCCTTGCACAGTTTCTCCTAGGTCCTCTAGCTACAACGTGTGTGAATCTCACCTCACACACAACACTGACCTCTGAAATAACTATGCAATCTAAAGGAGATAATTCCTTCTACATGGATGAGTTTTCTTTATAGTAAAATTCCTCCAACTGATAGTACAATGTCCCTGTCTTTAATCTCAAATGGGTCTTTCTCTGAATTGACATGCATTGGTTATTTATGAGAGAATATTCAATTATCTGGAGAACACTAGTTGCATGCATTAACTGACTGAACTCACAATTAGTTCCTCCAACTTTTTGGAACTAATTTAACTGGACTTAACTCAGTTAACTGAGCTAACTAATTACAACTCAAATACAACTCATCCTTATCTCCTTAATTAAGGGATAAATTCCTCAATCAAAGGGATAACTATTGCATGTCTTCACAAAGACTTCATGTTTTAATTTCTCCAACTAATTAACTCAAGATGAATTAAATAATTATTTTTCAAACAGCTAGTGATACTAAATTCAAATTTTAATTCTCAATTTTGATTCAAGGACAAATCAAAATTGGAATATATCCTAAACTACTATTTATAGCAATGCTACTTTTAGCATTTCTATTTTTTTCTATTTCCAGCAGAGTTGGAGTATATCCTGAAATGCTATATATAGCAATGCTATTTTTAGCATTTCTATTTTTAGCATTTCTTGTTGTTATTTTCAACAAGAATTCCCAACTCAAACAAAAGATTCTTAGGGAATTGCACACCTCTCCCTTAGGAGGGCACTCATGATTTCTAAAAACCTACCACAAGATTAAGAAGGATTTTTTTTGGGATGGCCTTAAATCAGATATTCAAAAGTTTGTGGCGGAATGTTTGGTTTGCCAACAAAATAAAGTTGAAACAATTAAGACCCCAACACTATTACATCCTTTATCCATTCCAAGCCAACGTTGGGAGGAGGTTTCAATGGATTTTATCACAAATTTACCCAAGTCTGAAGGAAAGAGTGTTATCATGGTGGTAGTTGACAGACTTACCAAGTATGCACACTTTTGTGCATTATCTCATCCATTTAAAGCCAGTACAGTTTCTACTGCATTTATGGAAACAATTCAAAAGCTACATGGAAACCCAAAGATTATTGTAAGTGACAAAGATCCCATTTTCACTAGCAATTTTTGGACAAAATTATTTTTTTGCCTTGGTACTCAGTTAGCTCATAGCTCATCTTATCATCCTCAATCTGATGGCAAAACTGAGATAGAAAACAAATGTTTGGAAGGATATCTTCATTGCTTTGTATTTGATAAATAGACACAATGAATCAAATGGTTGCCTCTGGCTGAATGGTGGTATAACACTTCCTTCCATACTGCAACAAAAATGACCCCATTTATGGCACTTTATGGATATCATCCACCATCCATCACATCATATTTAAGAGAAAATTCTAAGGTTCATGCAGTGGAAGATCACATTGAACATCAACAACAAGTTCTCCAACTCTTAAAGGATAAACTCACCTTGGCGCATAATATAATGAAACAGCAGGCATATCAACATCGCAGCGAAAGAAGTTTTGATGTAGGTGATTGGGTATTCCTACGGCTATAAACATATAAACAAATGTCCCTCAAGCAAGCTAAGAAGGATAATAAATTATCACCAAATTATTATGGTTCGTACAAGGTGTTGCAAAATATAAGTACTATGGCATACAAATTGGAGCTTCCTGCATCTTCCCGAGTGCACCCAATTTTCCATGTTTCATTCTTAAAGAAGGTTATAGGTGACAAGCTTCCAGTTCAAACAATATTGCCAGAACTTGATGAGGAAGGAAAAATCATATTGGAACCTGAAGCAATCAAAGAAACATGAACTCAACAGCGACGAAATCGATCAATTTCAGAGTATATCATCAAGTGGAAGAACTTACCCATTGAAGATTCCACGTGGGAGGATGATAATTTTATACTAGAAGCATCCAGAACTACTTAAGCGTTGACGACAACATTTTTTTGAAGGAGAGGGGCATGTTAGGTCCCTATAATACTAGTGATTCCCCCATTACTATTGTCGTTGTATCCCTTATTGTTATTTTTGTACCCCTATTGTCCCCATATTGTTATTATTATGCCCCATAGAATTCCTATATTGTTATTTTTGTGCCTTTATATTATTATTGTTAGGTCGGCTTGGTTATATTGTGACCCCTTAGACTTCTATATATAGAAAGGAGGTTTTTTCATTGGAATCATCCAAGAATTGTTCATTTGTGTAATGTAAAGGAGGTTTCCCCCTCGAAGAGGCTGAATTATAAGGCGTTAATCTATCTTTTCTATCTTTTTGTGAGCTAGTTTCATAACACTGCCCAAATCAACCCCTTTTCTTTTCGGGGGTCTCCCTCTGCCCCTTTTATTGGTGTCTTTGTTCATACAATCAGGAAATAAAAGGGAAACATTCAAAAAAATTAAAATCTCAAGACCTGGAGCAGGATAAGAACTTCCCTCCCCGGGACGAGAGAGTGGCCCCTAAAGAAAACAAGAGAAAGAAAATAAAAAAATCACAAAAATCAAGCTCAGGACCTAATACAAGGTGAAAAATAAAACTTTCCTTCCCAAGGTGAGAGAGAAATATTTATGAAAGCATAACAAAGCAATCTAAAGCTCCAGACCTAGAGCAAGGTGATAAAAACTTCCTTCCTTGGGACGAGAGAATAATCCTACAAAAAACAAGAAAAGACATAAGCCAAACAACCAAACGATCTAATACTCAGGACCTAGAGCAAGGTGTAAGCTTCCTTCCCCAGGACGAGAGATCAATCCTATGGTCAATACTAGTCATACTTTCGTACCTTTGATAGCCTTCCCGGCGACGGAACCAGAATGTTGGTGTCCAAGTATGAATCATGCAATTCACCCAATCCACATTTAATTGTCAACCCGGGTTCTACTAGTTGTTTCAAGGCTATCATGCACTATATGTGCAGGCCACAGTTTCCCTACCCAACATTGAACATTAATTATAAATTCATCAATGTGTAACAACAAGCAATATTGTAACAGCAAATAAGAGTAACAACAAGTAATAACTATAACAACAATAAGAGTAACAACAATTAGGACTCACAGCAACACACTGATAAACATTCACAACAATAATAAACTCACGAAAATAAACCTAACACACATCTAATCCAGCAGCACCTGGTCAGGAGAGTGGGCCCAACTCCCTAATTAGGGTTGTGGCGAGATCAACGAATCACGATATGGTTAGAAGATCAAACTGTCATTAACTAAAGAAATATTACAAGTATGTTGTTTTTTTTTTCTATGTAAAACTAATCTATTAATAAAAACATAATTTACAGTGAGGCACCGGCCTCTACGGGTCTAGGTCAGCCATGTGACCATTTTAAACATCAAGTCTTGACATCGAGACTGCCCCAGATGGGAAAACTAGTCCGAGAACTGGAAAAATTTAGGTTCATTCTACCCACGCAGGGGCTACAGTTACAGAGCTCAAAATTTTCTACCAAAATTGACACTGTGAAAAGACTGTAAAATTGAAAAAAAGACTGCCCATATTGACCACTGTAAAATTCAAAATTAACCACTGTAAAATGAAAAAAACAGAACTCAGAACCCGAGCTGGACACGTGACCCAAAATTAACCATTGTAAAATGAAAAACAAAACTCAGAACCCGAGCTGGACACGTGACCTGTGGCATGCAGCTGCAAGGTGTCTTAGGATGGTGGCTTCTCTTCCACGATCGGACACCAGCCATATTCTTCTGAACCAGTTTCCGCTGACTGCCTGCCACCTGCAGTGTCCTGTGGCTCACGGTCTTCCACCTATATTCCTTTGTCTTTGCGGGTGGCATTGCCTCCCGGAGTCTTCTGTCTGTTGTTGGACAGATGGTCCATGTCTTTCGGCAGGTGGCTAGAGCTCAGCTCCCCCTGAATGTTGACGAGCGACGGAGGGACCTAGTTCATCTCAGGGCTGAGCTCTGGATCTATGCACGAGCCAATTACCTCCCTGAAGTCCACCGAGATGGTAGCAATAATTATCGGTCTGTCCATGGAGCAAAGAAACCGGAATTGAGCCTATTGGGAAGAAGTAGTGGAATTGGTGTGTTGGGCGACGCCACCAGAATTCCGAACCTCACGGGAGCCAGCTTGACCTCAGCTGCTGCAAGTATCCGAATAACTGCCAAGAAAGCGGGAAGAGGAAAGGCTAGGGGCCGGGGAGGCGGAAGGGGAAGTTGAGACAGATGGAGGCAAAGATGCATGATTCTCTGGGTAGGACGCTACAGCAAGCATTGAGTCACCGGGGCAGGAAGCATGGCGAGAATAGCGGCTGGGAAATTGAGAGGAACAAGGGGAGTCAAATCCGGGCGAGGGAAAGGGGCCGAGACCTCAATTTGCAGGGTATAATGAATGAACTGAGAGAAGTGATGACCATTGCCTAGGTCGACGCAGTAGAGGAGTCTGCAACGTCTACCCGTAGCGGTGCAAAGATTTGGCTCTGCTGCGGCGGGGAGGCAAGAGCAACTCAGTGGCCGAGTGGAGAGTCGCAGGGGGCCTTGCTCCATATTTCTGTATTTGCAGGAAAAACCTCGATCCTCACAACGAGTTGATGGCACCGACCGAGGAGCAGTGACCTGCCTTAAATTCCCATAGGGGAAAGCACAGGTTACCATGTGGTTCAGCCACTTGCTTGTCCGGAGGCAAATCTGCATTAATTGCTCATCTAATACCCGCATCCAGGGATTACAAGTATGTTGTTACAGACTCAAAGTTAGAGTATTTCTCCTGTAACCTTAATTCTTAAGAACGATATCTTTCATGGCCCGCAACTCTACTTTATACAATTTTTCAATAATATAACTCCTAGAATTACGAGACTATCTGCTTTTAATTACATGGTGGTTTTCAGAACAAAACAGAATGTAAAAGATAGCAGTGTGTCAATCGAAATATTGATTCACCATTGCAGCCAATGTCCAAGGATAGTGCTTCCAACTTTGACGGTATCATCCAGTGAATCATGGTCCTGGTCATTCTCCCTTCAAATCTGCAAAAATAACTGAATTAGCAAGCCACTTAGGTAATAATCCCCTACGACTATGCTTCATTGACCAATAATCCATAAATATGTGACAAGAGGTATACCTGTGCATTTTAAGATATCGATTAACCACTATTGGCATGAAATGGATAAAAAGAACAGGGTAAAAGGGTGAGTAAAAGTATGCAAATCTAGCCACCAACAAAAAGACTCTTATTTACACTTCCCTGGCAATGGCACCAAAATGTTTGGTAATTTAATTAACTTTAAATTACTTGCATAAATTATCGACCAGGGCTAGTAAACTAATGAAGTGTAAGTGCATTGTTTGTGCTAAAAGTCCTTGGTTATTCACACCTCTAAATTAAATTGAGTTATCAAATTATAGATTCTAAATTAAGTTATTGAAATGCACATGAGTAGAGCAATTATTCCTAGAAAATAAAATGATCACACTCTTTTATCAAAGACCATTTATGGAAAATCTCACACTTTTCTTCAAAAGAAACTTTTACAGCTCCGAATAAAAGTACATCAATCCCGTGCCTATGAAAAATAATTTCACTCTTATAAAAATTATATCTAATTATTAAATCCACACAACTTATGAAAATCTCAAACTTATAAATCAATCTCACACTTGTAAAATGAAATTTAACTCATAAAAACACACACACACTCTCTCTGCTATATGTCTGAATTATGCTTTGAAAGAAACTCAATTCTCTAAAGGAATCAAATCATCTATCATAATAACACACTCTTGCATGAAAATCCAAAATGAATTGAAAATATATTCTCACTTGCTCAAAATCATAAATCACTCTTGCTTGAAATAAATCCTGTAATCAAATCCTTTGCTTTTAAGAATTACAATTTTAATCTAAATCCAAACTCTCACTGTTGTTATCATTACTCATTAAACTCAATTCATGTGCTCTTGAATCAATAAAGAAAATTAGTTAACAAGACAATCAAATTGTTTCTATTTAACTTAAAAATCAACAAAAGAAAACGTTCTACAAGGTGCATCCAGAAAATAAGCTTACGAAATGAAATAAGGAAATTCTACTTAAAAACATAAAAGAACCTTACTACTTAAGGGGGCCCTCCACAAACATATCGTCATAAGATCCAATTGAACAATCAACCATGCATCGGAATAAGAAGGATTATTTATAACTTAATTGAAAATAGAGTTTTAATTCTCACTATCGCATCACAAAATCACTATGTTTCTGTTTTCTTACGAAACCTTTTTATAAAGCCAGTATCATTAAATGTTTGGAGCTTCATGCCTAGCTTCACTTAACAATATACTAAAATTAACTATGAAAGATATCATAATGAAATTCGCTAACGATTTTCTATTAACAAAGAAAATCATTAGGCATATATATCATTCCTCACTCTCCTGTGTAGCTGGCAGAGCTTACTTTTGCCTTTCACAACGTAACTGGAAGCTTCCTTTGTCGATCAGATTCATGAAGGTAGTAATGAATCATGGAGTGCATTGATCGCTATCTTCCATATATGTCTCGCTCCAGTTGGCACCTTAGAACCTATGAAACAATGGATTTAGCTACAGAATCATCCCATTCCGATAGATAAAACAAATATTAGACTATTAATAAAGAACATTATTAACTTATGAAATAAAAGACATTTATATACCTGCCATGCCATAGATTATGTGATTTTTTGCCCATTGAGTGATTATGATGATCAAAAAGGAGTAAAATACATGGAAAAAGGGTGTCAAAAAGAAGCAATTATGGGACTCAACAAGTTCACACTTGTGGAATTGTAGAAAATACATACCAGAGTATTACAAAAATTTTTAGATCTAGAAGGCCTTAAATCTTAGAGATATATCAATAAAGCTTCATCCACTTTGATATTCTCCAAATTAAGGTATGTAACTTACTAGTGACCTAATTGTTGATTAGAAGATCCCTTTCGTTTTGGTGACTAAAAGTTGTAATAAAAAGGAGTGCTATTATTATTTTCCAACATGCCTCCAAAGAAAGCTACTATACTATTTAAATCTACTAAAGGCTCATCCTTGAATCATGAAGAAAATAAAGACTTATAATTTAGTTTATCTCAATTAGAGAAGAAAGTTAATGAAATGGATGGTAGTATGTTGAAAAAGGTGGATTTTTCAAGTCCTCAATAGAAACTTAAAAGATAAATGGAAAACAAGATAAATGAAATTATGGAAAGAATAGAAAATAAGATGAATTAAAATAATGAAGAAATACAAAAATCCATGATTTCCATGGAAAATATTGTCTTGGAGAGTCTTCCTAAAAGGGATGTGGATATCCAAGGAAATAATGGACCTAAGGAGAAGCATATTGTTTAGAATTAACCTCACATGGGGAGTATGCTATCAGAGTTGGAGAGAAAAAAAAATGAATTGCAAAACCATAATCATGAATTTAATCCAAGATCCACATCATAAGGGCTTCAAGTCAACATCAAGGAATTACTACATTCTAAATATTGGTATGAGGAAAATTAATGGGAATGATCCTATAACATGGATATTTCAGATGGAGTAATACTTTAATCTACGCCAAGTGACTTCCTTACAAAAGGTAAATATTTCATTCATGTTTTTAGAACATGACCGACATGTATGGTCTCAATGGTTTTGTGTAAGGAAAAAGGATTTTTTATATCTTGGTCCATTTTTATAGAGGAATTGATAGCACATTATGGGGATATTAGGATAAAAACATTATGTAGTCAATTAGTAAATATTCGACAAAAAGGTCCAGTTACAAAGAGAATTCCAAAATTCCAAAAGTTGAGTCTATTTCAGAGGATAACTTGCTAGACCTATTTATGGCAACTTTAAAGGAAAACAACCAAGATGAGGTACATCTCTTTGAACCTAAATCTCTATGGCATACTTCATTATGGAAAGGAAAGTGAAATTAAAAATATCGCCACTAGAAAATTGGTCACTAATAACTATAAATAAAATCATGCTCCCTTTCCTAAAATAACAAGGTTGACTCCTCAGCAAATGGATGAAAGAAGAGAAAAGGGGCTATGTTTCAACTATGACTACAAGTATAGTAAAGGGAATAAATCTAGTGAGAATAAATTATTCTACAAGGGCTATGAAGAAGACAACGATTAAGAAGTGGAAACTTCACAAGGTCTAGAGCTAGAAGAGACTACTCTAACAATCTCTTGTCATGCATTGGCTAAGATCAGCAATACACAAACCTTTAAGATAGAAGTATATATCAAAATGTGAAAGGTAACATTACTGATTGTTTCAGGTAGTACCCATAACTTCATCAATTAAAAATTGGCAAAATTTCTTAATTGCTTTGTATATCTAGCACCATAATTTCAAGTGATGATTGTAGATGGAATTACCATAAATTGTTCATGGAAGTGCCATTAATATTAAGTGGAATGTGGGGGAGTATTTATTGTTTATTCCCGTGATTTTAATCCAAATGGGTGATTTTTATGTTGTATTAGAGGTCCAATGGTCACAATCATTAGGAACAGTGGCCCTTAATTTCTAATATATCTTCATAATATTTTTCTCATAAGGAAATGAAATTGAGCTTAGAGGTATCCAAGGGAAACCCAATAAAGTGATAAACTCTAACAACATGAAAACAATGCTAAAAAGGGGACATAGGTGTAGTTGCACAATTGTGTTCATTAGATGTTCAAACATATATATCCTTTGTTCGAGGTACAGGAATACTATAAGTATGTAAGTAAAAACACTTGCTAATGCTAGAACTAATTTTATGGTAAATATTGAAGATAATGGAACATCATATATAGGAACATGAGAAACATTAGTAATGACATAGGAATTATAATTGGGTAGATACATGAGAATTTTCCTTTTACTCTTAACCATTATTAGGTTAATGGTGTGATGAGAGTTGTGTCAATTGTGAATTCATCATCAAATGTTGGTCCCATTGACATCAGATGAATCTATTGAAAACTTGTCAAGGATCCTTTACTTCTCATCCTCCATAAGTTTGACGTTAAAGAAATATACTCTTAAGGGTTCCACAATGTTGGACTTAAGAGGTCAAGACTCCAACACTTGAAAAGGTTTTAATGTGTTATATATGGATACATTTGTGTAAAATGTAGGTCATAATCATGAAAACATTAAATCCCTCCCAGTGTGAGCTTCCTAACTCCTTTATCTAATACATTGAAGCCATTGTGACATGTGTTTCACCTCATAAGGTGCAATGTTAGGTATTTCAAGACCTTCTAATGAAAATCCATTAAAATATCTCAAGCATTTCTTTGAGTTTGATTCATTACAATGGAAATTGGGCATTAATCCTTGAAAATGAAATTAGATTAAAAAGCCCAAATCTATTGATGCTTTGATGCCAAACATTACATGTTGTTGTGAAATATGACAACCTCCATTTGACATTGTGACATAAGAAATCAATTAAAATAAATAACAACAATAAACAAAACTTGAAAGTTATGTAGGATGGCTACAACACTAGGGATCCCTCTATGCTAGAGTCCTCTCATTGAATAGCATGAGCATCTTGCTCATGAGGCTAGTGGACAATAGTAAAAATTGGTGATTTTCTTCTACCAATATATATAGCTAAAATCCATTATACTTTCTAAAAATTTGACATCTATATTGCTCTTCTCATGAATATTTGTAATATGCTTCATTATAAGCCTTTTGGATAAATATAGCACTCCCCCCTATAAGGCCCTTCCCTATGATGACAAATATCATTTTACTTTATTGTATTTCAATTAGAACCAAGATAATAGAAACATGTTACTAAGTACAAGAAACCATGGTAGTATTTGTTTAACCCATAAGTAATGTAGTTAAGCCTCAAAATTCAATCATAAGAAAATATAAAACATTGAAAACACATAGATATTAAAGCATATACATCAATAATCCATAAAGTACAGCCCTGCCCTCATATAATTTACTTTTACAATCTAGTAATTACTTATACAACAATACACATGTAATAGAACCTTATGGAAACATGAGGTACCGTTCACCAAGGATGGCGATTCGATCTTGGCTTGTTGTTTCTTGACTCCCTTGTTGTTCTCTGTGTAAACACATTCAAGATGTTGTGTCCAAATTGAATTTTGTTGACCCATCGGTTGACCTCCCATCCTACTCCTTGGGTACTCTTCTTCACCACAGGGGTTGTAAAGTAGAGGAAGAATACTAGCCAATGGAAGAGAGAACTCTTGGATCAAGAGTTCCATCTCTAATGACCTCCAACAAACCAAAATCACAATAAGATTTGTAGTCAGTCATAATAGCATTATGTAATCCATCCAACAATAGGGGAAAAAATTATCCCTATCCCATAGCTTACTCCTTTTATAGGAAGCTTCATAGGTGACACTTGTCACTTCATGCAAAAATAATTATTTTTATTAATCTAAAAGTTTGATTATTCACACATCCATATGTTAGCCTCTCACCAAGGCTCTCCTAAATTATTTACTTAAATTCTTATTTTAAAATTAATATTTTCCCTCACCCCAACATGACTCCCTATTTCTTCTCTTAGTTGTCTCTTGATCCCCCTTTTATCCTCAGTAATTTGTGCTTATTACTGAAGTTAACTAGTAGGTCTCATATTTGGTTCCCCAACTACACCCTAGTTTATCTCAAATTGATTATTATATGGAGATCCTTGTGTTGGCTCTTGCCACATGGAGGTTCTCTCATGAAACTAAATTTCTCTAATTTAAATTATTATTCTTTTATTTTCATTCACCACCCTCTTCTATTAATGATTTTAAATTATACTAGGATTAATGTTTTTAATTAACTATAGGCACTTTCCCCTTTTTGCTTATTAAAACACTTACATTCTTTGGAGTTACTTTATATGCACATTATCTACCTAATATTTTCCAAACATGGGAAGGGTAGAGTTACTCAATTGGTCCAATCTTTTTATTTCTTCTTATTCTCTCTTTACCCAAGATTTACTCTTGATTTAATTAACTTGGTTCTAAGACCTCACTTACTACATTATGTGAATTAGTATGATTATCATATCTTAATTATATGTTAGCAATTTATTCTTAATGCCAAGGGTTCCAAGTCAGTCATGCCCTTCAATAATTTCCTTTGAAGTTCCAAGGGTGCTACACCAATCAGTTTATTCTTGATGCCAAGGGTGCCAAGTCAGTCGTGCCCTTCAAGAACTTACCTTGAAGCTCCAAGGGTGCCACATCGCTTTCCCTTCAGACATCCAGTGAATGATAAGGGGAAAAATAGGTGAGATGACAAAGACCACTATCCTCTCCTATGTCATTTGTGGCATGACACTCATAATTGGTTGTGGTCATTAAATATTCAATAATTAATAATAAAAAATTTCTCCTAAAATCCCTCCAATGTTCACTTGTTGAGGACCCTCTAGTAGGGATTTTGTGGTTTCAAACAGATCATTGTGGAATTTTCGCTATACAGTTTTTTCTGCAAAGCGTCAGAAGCTGAAATTAAAACCCATTTGAATGGAAATCTTGATGAACCTCGTGATAGAATTTCAGATCTCAGTTCGCTATATTTTCAGATATATGATCTGAGGAAGTTAGGACTTTTGCAGGCTCCCAAATTCCATGTCAAACAGGTGACGTTGGGAAAATTGTCATAACTTTCTCTCTATGCATTGGATTCAAATTTCATAAATAGTGACAAAAAGAGGACGGACTATAGTTTGTTGTATATTTTTTTTAGGTCTTGTTAGCTCTGCTACATACTTCGGCATTTGTTGGGTCAAATACAACTTGGTCGTGTGGTTTGTGCTTAAAGAAAGCTCGCAGCAGTCTTTTCCACCCTTCTCCTTCATTGTCTTATACTCCATAGCCTCACTATCTCTGTTTTTCCTCCCAAAACCTCTCCATTCCCCGTTTAAACCCACCTAAATCCAACAAATTCCATTTTACTTCTGTAGCCCCGTATAAGCCCCTTTTCCTTGAACCCCGGGGCACTTAACCCATGAACCCGCACCCATATATCCCTCTGCCTTAATCGCGATCATTGACTTTTTCACTTGCACGATCAAACCCGCGTCGTCCGATCAACTCCGCCACGATCGGACGGCATTCGCACCTCCCGACCCCGCGAACCGCCCGCGCGTTAACTCGCGGGGAAAGCGGTTTATTCCCTATCACATCCACCACGCATCAGCCAATTATTCGCATCGCTCGCCCGCATACGAATACCACCCTCCTCCAAAAGCGGTGTGGGGAATACTACTTACAACCATTCGCCCATCCCCCCACTCATTATCGTCTGCGTAGCTCCCGCCCCTGATCACCGTTGGATCATACCATATGAGATCCAACGGCCCTCGTCTATCCTGATCTCATGTCTCCCGATAGCCACTACAAATCGATCTCCGTCGTCCGTCTGTTCCATCCAACAGCCAGTATTGCCTTCCTGACCAGATCATCCGTCCGTTGTGCAGTCTTCGTGTCCTCGACCTCCACCATGCTCTCGAAGGACAGAAGCGGCCATCTACCAGTGTTTGGCACATTTACTCTTCAACAATTCCATTCAAGAGCAGTATGGCCGAAGAAGGAGAAGGACGTGCCTCGAGTGGTTAAACGTACTTATCAGTTATGGAATGTCTTCCATATTACACTCCACCTACTCAAGGAGTACAATAGAGCATTAGAGAATGTCAAATTAATTTATTGAAGCAAGCAGAGTCTAGCAGAGACTACATCAAAGAGTTAAGGTGGTTGGTGGTCCATTATGACCCCTCCACACATAGCACAGAAGCATATCTTTGTAAACAAACTCTATATATACCCAGAACACAAAATGTAATAGGGTTGATGGTTGTTGTTTTGATGTAAGGTTCAACTTCTGGAGACTGTAACTACTGTGATACTTGTAACGTCTGGTCTTAATTTTCAGCTAATACAATCTTCTTTTACTGTTAATTACTCACTTTCCATTTCTACTCTGTGCTAGGCTATGGCTATTATGCATTTGTTCATGTGCTCTTGATGTTTAGCATTAGAGGGGCCATCATCCCACCTCTGTGTTGAAGTCTAGTATGTATTATTGAATGTGTTATGCAGGTTTCTGTTTACTTAGTGCCAGAGAGCTATCATCCTGTCTGTGCATTAGGAAATAGATTTGCAGACCTCTTTACTGGTTACAGCCGGTCATCACATGGTCTTGTGCATCTGCCGGTGTGGTCAGTATTCTCCATGTTCACTTAATCCTCAAACTGTGAGTAATTGGTGGTCTAAAGCATTGTAGTTTGAGGGTGTTCACCCATGTCTGGAGTTAAACATAGTAGAAGTGGTTATCTGGCTTGAATATGTATCATTCCTTCCATTCATCCACCCATTTCCAACATTTTTGTTGAGTTTGTAATGTTCCCAAGCATCTCCGAGATACAACCTAGGAGAGTTTCTTGGGGTGATAACATTAATTGGCGCCATTTCCGGGGAGAGGAAATTGAAGCTCAGCTTCCCTGGGAGACAACACAGTTCCAGATTTTGATGATAGACAAGGTCTGGGCACATTTCTGGTTGTAATCATCTATCTATCGACTCCACTGGAGGAAGACCAACCTTTGGCAACTCCACATTGCAGTTCTAGATCAGTTTGTGAGACATACTCGAAGAAATCCTCAGAAATCACCAGCTGACCCAGTGCCTGACCTTGAGAAGATTGCTAAGCAGAAGAAAACATCACAGAAAGGAGCATCAAGATTAGGTAAGCCTAAGAAAACTTATGCATCTCTGAAAGATAAGGTTATAGCTGAGGATATACAGTTTGAAGATTTAGAGCCCGGCACTGTTAGCAAAGACATTCCTTCAAAGATTAATAGAGCTCCTTGTCCATCTAGTTCCCCTTTGAATCTCAGTCCAAAGAAAGCTTCCCATACATTCCATAACATCCCTTTATTTCTGTCATCTATTTCATTACTTCCTACCATTCAATCTACAAGTATCACTCCACCTACCCCAGTCATGGCAAGCCAGCAAGCACCCACGAAGATAGAAATAATTGTCGCTGCTACATATGGACCTTTGGTCTTGCCTGTTCCTTTGAATCCCATGCCTGTGGGAGAATATCATAAATATATGCCCAAGTTTACTGGTACAGAGGGAGTGACAGTAGAAGAACACCTTGAGGCTTTTTATAGCTATGCAGATAACCTAGATATCAGTGAAGATGATGTATGGATGAGATTTTTTGTCCAGAGCCTTGATGGAGAGGCCAAAAAGTGGTTCCGAGAACTAGCCCCTAGATCTATTACTGATATTGAAGCCTTAGATGATGCATTTTTGAAGCACTGGGGAGATAAAAAGGACTTGTTGTATTACCATACTGAGTTTGGTAACCTGAAGAGGAAAAATGGGGAATCATTGTCTGATTTTAATAAAAGATTCAATCGTATGTATGGTAAAATACCCGCTGAGGTAAAGCCAACCCCTACCTCAGCTAAACTCACTTATGCCAATGCTTTTAACTCTGATTTTTTCCTATTATTAAGAGAAAGAAGATGTGCTACTCTAGCAGACATGCAGGATGCAGCCCTAGAAGTAGAGTCTAATATCATGGCTGTAGAAAAGCTCAGAGAGGTCAGGCTTCTACTTCCTCTGCATCATCTTTCGATCCCAAATTTGACAAAATGACTAAGATGATAGAGTCATTGGCTGTTGAAATATCTAAGCTGAAGGTTGAGCAGAATTCAGGAAAGACAAGGCAGCAAAATACATTTTCTCCAAGAAATCCAAATCCATTCATAAGAGAAAATGAACAGTTACAAATAATTCCGAAAGGTAAAGAAGCTAACGAAGATCGAAGAGTTAAAGCTCCTTTCCAAAATGTAGTCATGGAGGAGGAATAGTTTGAAGATGAGGATGAAATTCACTGCATGGAAGATAAAGGCAGTGTTTCCTTTTTGACATTGGCTGCATACGAAGAATCTTTGCTGTAAGAACAAGACAGTCAAAGGTGGGACAGAGAAGCTGTTCTGCAAATTGAGGAGTAGAAAAGATATAATCTGAGGTCAAATGCAAAAAATGTCAAGGAGAATCCTGCCCAAAGAGCTGATGTCCAAACAGAGTCACAAAATATCAAACAGATAAGACCAGCAGCTGACCCTGTCATCCTCAAAGCTCTAGTTCAAGAGGTAAGAGGTTCTGACAAGCTACCTTCCTCTTTTAGCTTAGAGTCAGAAGTCCAGAAGTTAAAAATATATGTGCCTCTGGTAGAGTTGGTAAAGAGTCAAGTGTTTAGAAAGCCTATCCTTGAAGCTCTTGAGCTAGAAACTACACAAGCCTCCACAGACTCTATCAATTTGCAAGATGATAAGCTTGTTGTTGTGCTTAGCTCCATGATTGAACCTGTCGATAATAATTCTCCATATTTTTATGTCTCCTTGACCATTCATGACAAAATCCTCCACAATTGCCTACTAGATACAGGGGCCAGCCATAATCTGATGCCTAAAGCTGTCATGGAAGAGTTAGGCCTTGATACCACTAGACCATATCATGATTTATTCTCTTTTGATTCAAGGAAAGTGAAATGCCTAGGATTAATCAAAGACCTGGCCATTACCTTCATTCAGTTGCCCATGAAGAGTATGATGATGGATATTGTGGTAGCAGATGTCCCTCCTAAGTTTGGCATGCTGCTGTCCAGAGGATGGATTAAGAGGCTAGGTGGTACATTACAGAATGATCTATCTTATGCCACTGTCCCAGTTTTTGGAGGGGAAAGCAGGAGATTGTACAGAGAATCACAGCTAGCATACATCATTAGTGATGAGAAGAATCCTACTAATCATCCCGTATATGTTGTGGACACTGATTTTGGAGCATGTATTCTCCAAATAGAAGAATCTCAAAAGGCCTCAATGCAACTCAGGAAACAAATAGTTCAAGCTGAGAAAGAGCAAGGAAGTCAAGTTTGGGAGATGTTCTTTGATGGAGCATGTTCCAGGGAGACTGCAGGAGCAGGGGTGGTGTTGGTATCTCCAGAGCAAGAAAGCACACATCTGTCTTTCAAGCTAGCTTTTCAAGTCACAAACAATACAACAGAGTATGAGTCTTTGCTATTGGGCCTTAATGCAGCAATAGAAAAAATAATCAAGAACATAAAGGTGTTTGGAGATGCTGATTTGATCATTCAGCAAGTAGATAAAACATTTCAGGCAAAACACCCAAGGCTGAAAGCGTATAGAGATGAGGTATGGAGACTCAGAGATTCTTTTGATACTTTATGTATTTCATATATCCCTAGAGCCAGAAATCAGCTTGTTGATTCCCTTACTGTGTCTGTCAGCATGTTTATTCCTCCCATGCCTCCCAAACTAGTTTATGAAGTCCAAATGAAGTATAGGCCATCCTTGCCTGATAATGTCCAGCATTGGAAATTTTTTGAAGATGATGATGAAATAAATAGGTTTCTACAAGTCATTGATGAGTTTTCTGAAATGCAAATTGACCAAGAAGATGAAGCTTTGGAAGAAAGCCCTCAATCCCAGCTTAGAAATAAAATTGGCAAAGAGAGCATTGTCCAGCTTCCCAGTAATCATATTCCAAAGGGTCTCATTCCTCTAGAAAGACTGCTTGACCAAAATGATGTACCTTATAAGACTGCCCAGAAAGAAGACCAATCTACAGTCTGTAAGCATGATATAGGGAGTCCAGGTCAGCCTAGATACATAAATCTGTCTTCCCATTTGTCTGCTGACCAAAGTTCTGAATATTGCAATTTAATGAAGCAATTTGCTGATGTGTTTGCCTGGGAATATAGTGACCTGAAAACCTATGATAAAAATATTATTCAGCATAAAATCCCTCTAGAGAAAGACACCATACCTTTCAAACAAAAGCTGAGACCAATAAATCCTTTGCTCCTTCCTTTGATTGAAAAAGAAATTAAAAAGTTGTTGGCTGCCAAAATCATAGTCCCTCTCAGATATTCAAAATGGGTAGCCAACTTGGTGGTAGTGAGGAAGAAAAGTAGAGAAATCAGACTTTGTATTGATTTCATAAACTTGAACAAGTGCTCTAAAAAAGACAATTACCCTCTTCCCAAGATGGAGCATTTACTGCATAAGGTCTCAAGAGCCAAAGTAATGTCTTTCCTGGACGGATTTTCAGGCTAGAATCAGATTGTTGTACACCCAGATGACCAAGAGAAGACTGCATTCACCACTCCTTGGGGCACTTTTATGTATGCCAAGATGCCTTTTGGATTGATGAATGTTGGAGCCACCTTTCATAGAGCTATGGATATAGCATTTGTGGGAGAGAAGGATAAATTTGTCCTTATCTACCTTGATGACATAACAATATACTCCAGCAGCCATCAATATCATTTGCAACATTTGAGGAAAGTGTTCTTGAAGTGCAGAAGGTTTGGGATTTCAGTGAATCCTAAAAAATCACAATTTGCTCTAGAAGAAGGCAAGTTGTTGGGACATGTTGTTTCTGCTGCAGGTGTCTAAATTGACCTAGAAAGAGTAAAAGCAATACAGACCCTATTTGTCCCGAGATCAAAGAAGGATATTGAGTCCTTTCTGGGCAAGATTAACTTTGTGAGGAGGTTTACACCAAATTTTGCAGAATTTGTGAAGCCTATTACCTCCATGTTGAAAAAGGGGTCAGAGATCAAATGAACTGATATAGCAAGAGGATCTTTTGAGTCCATTAAGAAGGCTATTATGGAGGCTCCCACTTTAGTAAGTCCAGATTACAGCAAGGAGTTCCATATATTTTCTTTTGCCTCTAATGACACCCTTGCAGTAGTGTTATTGAAAGCAGATGAAGAAGGTTCAG
Organism: Pinus tabuliformis; assembly: GCA_031772625.1. NCBI lineage: Eukaryota > Viridiplantae > Streptophyta > Pinopsida > Pinales > Pinaceae > Pinus > Pinus tabuliformis. Next base: position 1,200,698,431 of record CM062818.1, read on the forward strand.
AGCATCCAGTGGCATTTTTCAACAAAAACTTAAGGGATGCTGAACTGAGGTATGACATTATTGAAAAACAAGCATATGCTCTTATCAAATCCTTGAAAGCTTTCAGAGTTTACATTCTGCATTCCAAGATAATTGCATATGTACCTTCTGCTGCAATAAAAGATGTCTTAACACAACCTGATGCTGATGGAAGAAGGGCTAAATGGATTGCAAAGTTAATTGAATTTAATATAGAACTGAAGCCCACCAAACTTGTCAAAGGTCAAGGTCTTGACAGGTTGTTAGCTGAAGAAAATTGCAGAACATTGAACATACATTTCATGGGCACAATTGCAGAAAATGGTCAGGCAGAAGAAGAAGAAGCAGCTAAACCAGAGAGAAAGCAGTCAGTGGCCGAAAATCTAGCTTCTTGTGATTGGTATTCTGCAATAGTTAAATTCTTGCTGAAGCTAGAAATTCCTCCAAGCTTTACTCAAAGTCAAGCCAGAACTATAAAGCTTAGGGCAGCTAAATATTGCATTAATAAAAATTTTCTCTATTGGAGGGATCCATCTGGAATGCTTTTGAGGTGTCTGGACAAAGAACAGTCAATGGAAGTTATGCAGCAGTTTCATTCCAGCATGTGTGGAGGGCACCATTATTGGAAAACCACTGCCCATAAGATCCTCAGAGCTGGGTACTACTAGCCCTCCTTATTTTCTGATGTATTTTCATTTGTTAAATCTTGTGACAAGTGCCAAAGATTTGAAGGAAAGCAGCAGTTGAAGTCCCTGCCCTTAAAACTAATACATGCAAAAGGACATTTTCAGTAGTGGGGCTTGGATTTCATTGGAGAGATCAATCCACATTCCAGTGGCCAACAGAGATGGATATTAGTAGCCACTAATTATTTCACTAAGTGGATTGAAGCAATCCCTACCAAAAAGGTTGATCATAATGTGGTCATGAGGTTTTTGACAGAAAATATCTTCACCAGATTTGGTTGTCCACATAAATTAGTCCCAGATAATGCAACAACCTTCAGGGAAAAAGAATTGGTGGATATGTGTAATTCAATGGGTATTAAACTGGTTCATTCCACCTCATATTATCCTCAAGGCAATGGTCTAGCAGAATCCTCTAATAAAAGCCTGATAAGAATAATTAAAAAGTTGTTGGGAGACAACAAAAAGAATTGGGATTCTAAGCTCAAGTATGCACTGTGGGCTGACAGAGTAACCGTTAAGAAATCCACAGGGAATTCTCCTTTCAAGCTGGTATATGGCACTGAAGCTGTATTCCCGATTCAGTTAACTCTCCCTGTGGCAAAATTCCTTCAAGAAGAGCAGAATGAGGAAGAAGACATGGCAAAGAGGATCACTGATTTAGCATAGGTACACCAAATCAGGGAACAGCTGGTTGAAAAGTCTACAGCACATCAAAAGAAGATCAAGGAAGCCTTTGACAAAAAGACAAAATCAGATAATTTTTAGGTTGGAGACTTGGTTCTGAAGTGGGATGCACTGAAAGAGAAGAAAGGCAACCATGGTAAATTTGATGCTTTCTGGACAGGGCCTTTTATCATTTCACAAATTCAAGGGAACAATACCTTTTTGAAGAAGAAACTAACACCCTCTTGTGAAACCATTCCTAGAATCTATGGATTACCCAAGATCCATAAGGAGGGGGTCCCCCTGAGACCGATAGTCAATACTATTGGCTCCCCAACCTATGAACTTGCTAAATATGTCGCCAAGATTCTGAAGCCCCTGGTTGGTAATACTGACTCCTTCATTAAAGACTCGCACGACTTTGTGAATCTGATTAAAAATGAAAGAATGGAAAAGGAAGACATCCTTGTGAGCTTTGACGTGGTTTCCTTATTCACGAAGATTCCTCTTGATGAAGCCATTCAGGTCATAAAAAGTGTCACTGATCCAGAGACCGCAAAACTGGCTGAAGTCTGCTTAAGGTCAACTGTATTCACATTCCAAGGAACATTCTATGAACAAACATCTGGTGTAGCAATGGGATCCCCCCTCTCGCCAATTGTGGCCAACTTATATATGGAATATTTTGAAAAGAAGGCCTTGGAATCTTATCCTTTAAAACCAGCATGGTGGAAGTGCTTTGTCGATGACACCAATATAAAATGGACCCATGGTAAAACAGAACTCGTCAAGTTTTTCAATCACCTGAATTCCATCTCCCCTGATATAAAATTCACCATGGAGCTTGAAGAAAATATGAGCATCCCTTTCTTGGACATTCTTATCATCAGAAGAGAGGATGGCTCATTGGGCCATAAGGTTTTCAGGAAATCAACTCACACGGAAAGCTACCTTCATGCGGATTCCCACCATCACCCAGCCCAAAAGCTTGGCGTTCTGAACACCCTTGCCATTAGAGCCCTCAGAATCTCTGACTCAGAACATATAAATGAAGAGAAGAGGCATTTAGTTTCAACTTTCAGAAATATAGGCAACGATGAGCATGAGATTAATAAAGCCATAAAGAAAGCCGAAAGGAGGTTGTCCTCACCCAAACCGAAAGAGGAGGATCAACCTCATGGTGGTAAGGTTTTTCTACCTTATATCCATGGGGTCACAGATAAAATGGCAAAGATCCTAAGAAAGAAAAACGTTCTAACTCAATTCTCAGCTCCTGGTACCATAAGACAAAGTTTAAAATCTGTTAAGGATAATATTGACAAGCAGCAACTTAAAGGAGTCTATAAAATAGACTGTTCGTGTGGGAAAAGCTACATAGGTGAAACTGGTCGCTCCCTCCAGACAAGACTGAAAGAACATGGCGCTGACATCAGGAATGAAAGATCTCGTACCTCAGCCTTGGCAGAGCACTCCTCGAAGACTAATCACCACATCTGCTTAGAAAACGCATCAATTATCGCGAGAGAAGAGCAGCATCATAGACGGAAAATCAGAGAAGCCCTCGAAATCTTGAAGCATCCTTGTAATCTGAACAGAGACAGCGGTTTGGAGATTAGCGGAAGCTGGCTTCCCCTGATCGGAAAAATCAAGAAAGCATCTACCCGGCCCCAGGTAAGTTGTCAAAACAGGTAATGTGTCAAGCTGGTAAGATAGTTATTAATATAGACCCTAATATAAGTTTACAGTTTAAATATAAAGAGTATTATATATATTAGCATGGTTTTGATTTTAATATTAATTCTTTCCTTAGGTTATTTATATTCTATTAAATACTCTAATTATTAATTCTAGGTTGGATTTTAATATAATTTGAACCTAATGTTTGTTCCAATATAGTATAGTTTTCACTATTGTTTTATTTTAGATTTTAGGTTATATTAATATTAACTTATTTAGATATTAATATAGATCTGTGGTTTTTATTGATTCTATTACTATTACATATATTATGTTATATAGATTTTAAGTTTTATAAATATTATGTTTTACAATGATCAAGTCTTATAAAATATTAAGTTATATAGTCATTTAGTCATATATATTAATATTATGTTATTCAACCATATACATTAATATTAAGTTATTTGTCCCTTATAGTCATTAAATTATATAGTCATTAAATTATATAGTCATTAGTTGTGTAGTCATAGATATTATATTAATATTAATATATATTTATTAGTTTGTATGTATTTAATTTACATAGTTTTTAGGTTATACAAATATTATTTATGATATTAATATATATATTAGTTTTTAATTATTAATATAGGTTCTAGGCTTTATTAATATTAACTCTAATATATATTAAGTTATATTGGCTTTAGGTTATATTATTATTAAGTTATATAGTAATCATCATTATTAAGTTATATTGTCATTAAGCTATATAATTATTAATGTTAATTAGTAATTATTTATTAGGTTTATGATATTAATATTAATATATTTATTAGTTTTTAACCTTTTTGATATATAAATATTAACATTCATATTAGTTTAAATGATTAATTTAGATTTTAGTTTAAAGAATTTGGTCAAAAATATAAAGTAATCAATATCATAATAAAAATATTAAGTAAATAATAATAATTTATAATAATTAAAATTAATTTTAGGTTTTATGATAATTCTTTCTGGCCGACCTGTGCTTTGCTTTTAATTCTCATCCCTCATTAATATTTATTCCCTCCATCTGGCTCTTCTTTTTATCATCTTTCTCTTTACCCTGATGATGGATCCCATTTGGGATTTGAAACGTTGGTGTAAAAACTCGACTACTGTGGATTCTCCGATCAAAAATTCGAAAAGCACAAACCACAGATCACTGAAATCCAATACCTTTATGCTAAAAAGCATGGGAGGAGAAGCAGTTTTTGATGGCCCAATTAATGGGTGTTTTCTGAAAATTTATGTGATTTAAGGTCTTTGGGTCTTAAAGTTGTAAATATGTTGTTTTATAAGTTTTATTCAAACTCCATGCCTAATGGAACACTAGGAATTTTTCTAATTTGTTTTCATCGGAAAGGCATTGATCTACAGGTTCTTGAGACCTCACAGGGAGGATCTCATCCCCAGAAGGAGCCAGTGTTAGCTCTGCTACATACTTCGGCATTTGTTGGGTCAAAGACAGCTTGGCCGTGTGGCTTGTCCTTAAAGAAAGATCGTAGCAGTCTTTTCTACCCTTCTCCTTCATTGTCTTATACTCCATAGCCTCGCTATCTCTTTTTTTCCTCCCAAAACCTCTCCATTCCCCGTTTAAACCCTCCTAAATCCAACAAAGTCCATTTTAGCTCTGTAGCCCTGCATAAGCCCCTTTTCCTTGAACCCCGAGGTGCTTAACCCATGAACCCGCACCCATATAACCCATGCCCATATAACCCTCCGCCTTAATCGCGATCGTTGACTTTTTCACTTGCGCGATCAAACCCGTGCCATCCGATCAACTCCACCACGATCGGACGGCATTCACACCTCCTGACCCCGCGAACCACCCACGTGTTAACTCACAGGGAAAGCGATTTATTCCCTGTCACATCCGCCACGCATCAGCCGATTATTCACATCGCTCGCCCGCGTACGAATGCCGCCCTCCTCCAAAAGTGGTGCGGGGAATACCGCTTACCATCATTCGCTCGTCCCACCGCTCGTTATCGTCTGCGTAGCTCCTGCCCCGATCACCATTGGATTAGACCATATAAGATCCAACGGCCCTCGTCTATCCTGATCTCATGTCTCCCGATAGCAATTGCAAATCGATCTTCGCCGTCCGTCTATTCCATCCAACGGCCAGTATTGCCCTCCTGACCAGATCATTCGTCCGTCGTGCAGTCTTTGCATCCTTGACCTGTACTATGAGGACCAACTCCAGCTAATAAGTGTGAGGACCACATCCAGACTTTATACACATTTTTTTTTTTCTTTAAAAACAGCAAATACAACTAGAAAAGAAACGCATTGAAATTCAAATTTATTTAGCACACACATTCCTGCCACTCCTTTCAGGAAACATATCACAACATTTTCATACTTTTAACTAAGATCAATAGTAATGAAATACATATGTACCGTTCACCAGAAGGCGAGACTCCACTTGCTCTGCTGTTGCTGGTATTCCCTTGTAGCTGATCACCTCCGCGTGTGAATGATGACGCACTTGATCCGAATGCAAAGACTCACCGGTTAACCTCCCAGTCTACTCCTTGGGTACTCTTCTTCCCCGTGGACCCCCGAGCTACAATGGGGTTGTACAATGGAGACAAGCACTAGCTAGTAGAGGAGAGCACACCTTGGCTCAAGAGTCCCCTCTCTAAATCCTCTACCTCACCAAAATCACTATAGTTTCGTAATCACTGCTCTCACAACATCTCATCCATCCAACAATAGGGTTCCCCAAAAAGTCCTCTCTCCCATGGCTTGCCCCTTCTTTTATAGGAGTCCTCATAGGTGACACTTGTCATGTCATGCATAATTAATTAATTTTTTATAATTCAATAGCTTGATTATTCACCCACCCATGTGTCATTCTCACATCAAGGATCTCCCAAAATTATTTACTTAAATTTTTATTTAAAACAAATATTTTCCTCACCTCAACAAGATTCCTATTTCTTCTCCTAGTTGTCTCTTTATTTCCCCCCTTTTATTCCTTAATTTGTGTTCATTACTTGAAGTCAATTAATGAGTCAAGATTTTATCCCCAATCTACTCCCTAATTTAACTCAGGTTCTCTCCTAGATGGACATTCTTATGTTGGTTGTTGACACATGGAGCTTCTCTACATTTCTCTAAATTTAATTTATTAATCTCATTTTAATTCACCTTCCTTTTTTCTTAATTAGGTTTAAATTAGTTTAGGATTAATCTTTATCCTTACCATTATGATTGTCTTTCCCCTTTTTCCTAATTAAACCACATAATCTTCCTAGTATTTTCCAAAATGGGAAGGGTAGAGATTTTAAGGTACTCTATTTTAATTCTTCCTATGATCCTCCTTATTCCAAGTTTTATTTTTGATTTAATTACATTGGTTTCTAATCATCATTTACCCTTGATGTAAATTTACTTAGTTTTCATTCCTTGCTTATATTTATTTATTATTATTTATTTTTAATGATTCCAAGGATGCCAAGTTTGGTTGTGCCCTTCAAGAACTTCCCTAGAAGTTCCAAGGGTGCCACACCTAATAGCTTATTTGTGATGTCAAGGTGCCAGTTTGGTTGTGCCCTTCAAGAACTTCCCTAGAAGTTCCAAGGGTGCCACACCTAATAGCTTATTTGTGATGTCAAGGTGCCAGTTTGGTTGTGCCCTTCAAAAATCTAGTGATTACGAGGGGAAATTATAGTGCAACGTCACAGACCACTATCATCTCTTATGTTGCCTGCTATAGTGAGACTAATGGTGTCAGGGATCAAGGAATCCGCCTTGATGCGCGCCCCCCGGTAAAGTCCTCATGAGCGACCCAACTTTGGAACCTGCCCTCATGGCATCGTGATCTTCAAGGCAAAGGTGTTTCAACCCTTCCAGCCCAAGTCACGGCGGGAGTGCTAGTGGGTGAGATCAGGGACTCTGTCCCACCCCTCCCATGTAGTTCCATCCACTTGTACAACCCCATCACCCATATGTGAGTCATTCGGTCAAGCAACTAATCTGTGCCTGCAACCATTAATATATCATCAGAATATAGTTAAACATATATGGAAGATTCCAAGATCGTCTTAGACTTTTAAAGATAAAGTAATATAAATTTTCATCAAACCAGGTGTCATCGACATGTCATATGCGAGTGCCTCTGATGGTTTCCTGCCATACTCAATAATCATCAGTAATAAGGTTTCTCAATGTTAGTCAATTATCATAATAGCATCATTAACAATTCCTGGTCATTCACATCATTGTTCATTGTAAGTCTGAACTAAAGGAAGTAGGTAACATAGGGGACACATCCCTCATGGCTATCATCAATAATAATCAATGGAAACATACATATTCATTAATCTATCAACATCGTAACATCGTAGAAATATACCTATCCATAAAATTTATCCGCATTATGATTTTAGTAGAGCGCATACATATTCTTTACTACCCTCGTCATAATTTCAAATAGAGACCAACTTAACTATTTAATATTGCAATCATCAGAATACTGATAGATAAGATACATACCCATTCATGCTACCATAATATCAATGGAAAGCATTCATAACATCACAACCATGAATATCTCAATCGCTAATAATAGTGTCATGTGTCTAGATCCTCAATCTGAGGTCCTCGAAGAATAGAGTGTCTAAGATAATGTCGTATTAGGGTCAGGAAACTAGAGTGGGAACTACATACACCCCCTCTTAACAATGGACTTCGTCCCGAAGTCCTTAGAACATAAAGGAGAAACGGCGACACATAATCTTAGGAACCCTTCCTGAAACTCTTGCCAACCTTCTGGTGGGCAGGTTAAAATTTTCCCAAGGTATCTATAACACGAATTCCGTTATAACTGAAGTACTATATCTGGGGAACAATGCAACCCACTTTTTGTATAAATGTACAAAACATACATTATAGATATTATTAAAATTAATAGATAAAGGAAGCGTCATACATAAACTTTTCCAATAAAATCATCATAATCAAAATCACAACTTAATATCATATACCAAGTGGAAACTAGAGTGGGCACTTTTAAGTGATATATTTCTATAACTGATTTAACAAACAAGACATAATCTATAAGGAATATAGATATGTTTGGAAGGCAGAGAAAGAGGGAAGTAAACCACTAGGAAAATTATATATGTATTTTGCACAATTATGTTAAAATCCAAAATGTCCAAATAGAAATCGATATAATCAACGAGTACATAAGGATTGATATTTAGGTCTCTGTGTACCGTCCAAAAACAATATAGTGCTATTTTTCAAGATATAAATCAGATGATAAGTACAAAATGAAACTGAGAGAAAGCAACCCTAAGAAATGAAAATGACATCAAAAGAAATTATGAAAAATGGATAGAATTTCTAACCAACACTATTATGGATAATGGGTAGAATTTCAAACCAACACTATTATGCATAGATTCGGAAAATTTTAAATGTAAATAAAAAAAATGTTGATAAGACTTCATACTATCAATTGTATTTGCCAGAAGAAAGAGAAAATATAAAAAAAACGATGTCATAGAAAGTGCAGCACTTGGATAAGGGTTTTATATAAAATGATTATTACAAGTTTTCATTTAAAGTCAGAATTAATAGAATTAGTGAAAATATATTGTCAAACCAGTGGAATTAAAGAGTCATTCTCTGCATTTGATAATGAAATTAGTTTTTGACTAACATATGACACTTACACTGACTTCTGTATGCTGATTAGTTTCACTGGCATCTTTGAGTTTAGCAGATGTGATGTGTCCTTTACTAGCTGTCCAATGTGTTTCCTAGTCTTATTCTTGCAAAACATAAGTTCATAACAAGTTTGCTTGAAAGGAAGCTAGTAATCGATTATGGTAGCTCTAGAACACATGAAAATTGTAACAACTATACAACAAATTTGAAAACTATACATGAGAATAACTAATTGAAGGTGAACATATAGTATTCCAAAGTTGAGTTTAACCCGAGACCAAGAGGTCTCCACTTTATTTACCTACTCCAGTGATATCCAAAATAACGAGAAACACACCCACAATTTCTCACCATAACTTATCTAAATAGCATAATAAAGCATATTCAGTTTGGTCTGTGAAAATAACTTATTACAAAAATGCCTAAGTAGCTGGCTTCCATGCTTGTTTACTCACAGGAAGTGCTCAGTAGATTTTAGAATAGATGAAAGGACCTCTGAAACAGTTTCAGAAACTTGTTTGTTGATGGTAGAATTATAGAAATATGGTTATAATAATTACCTTTTATTGTCATTTAAGTGAAAGGTAAACCGTGGAATCGAGCTTAAAGGTGGGCTTCCTAATGGTAAAACAGGACTTTAGTGAAGCTAAAAGAAACCAAGTTGTCCTCACAACCACGAGCTGTGCACATTAGGATGATAGAAGAAAACTTGTAAGTAATTAAGAAAGGACTGATAGTGACCATACCTGTGAGATTAAGGCAGGTAGGGATGAAAAACATAACTTGAGGAAATGTTTCAAAATGCTGGTTAAGCAAATCCCTCGTATAGACAAGGAAAAATAGATTTGGGCCGTGTGAGTAGAGACAACAGAACAAATTTTCTAACTTCATTAATAACGAATATGAATATGATTGTCAAATATTTGGCAGAAGGTAACCCGACCCAACCCATGCAATATATTGCATCAATATGACATTGCGGTAAATATTGCATCAATTTAGAGATAATGCAGTAACGCCTTTCGGACAATTGTCACTTTTCATATCTCTACAGGCTATTACATCAACCAACACATGCAGATGCCCTAAAACACGAATGGGATAGCTGAGTAAATAGATTTGGGAACTGGAAACAGAGAATAGAGGCAGGACCATAATCTATTAAAATCGAGGCAAAAGCTTGAGGAAGAATACATTAATTTAACCTTAGCAATGCCGATCCGATCTAATCTCCATATCTATTAGGAGTTTGGCATCATTAGGGCAACATGCAAGCCAATGCATGCGAAAGCCTTTACATCAACACACTCAACCAAACCAGTTTATTTAATATATTAATGGAAGTTAATCAGGAAACCAAAAATGATATACCATTTTTATGTACAAATATCTCACTTTAAGTCATGACAAATACAATCACCTCCCTCGAAATTAATGACTGCCAAATCTACCAACTTCTTAACCTCATTGGGCCCTAAAGCACTGAACGTTTTTTTTTTCCATTTGTCCAAAACAAATTTGCATAGATCTTGAGCATTGAGTCAAATCAAACACTTAACAAACAAGGCTAGACAGTGCTTTGTTGCAAATAATGAATTCATAATGTTTTCTCTTCTCAGAAAACGTGTTGAATGTCATGTGCTAGACCATGGAAGTAAAGCTATAACCTTGTCCTCCAAACCTATTGGAGTTCATCGACAAGAACATCCTTAAAAACAAAACCATGTGAGCAAAAGCGAGAAGGATTTAAAGCAAAACAAAACCGTTTTTAATATCTAAGGGTAAGATGAATGCAGCATATATTCAGATGCCCTCAAAATTCTGGAAGGGTCACCAATTCAAAAGCCACCTCAAGTTCACAAAGCACAATGTGCAAAGTTTATATGAAATTCTCGAGATCGTCTAGGACAAATATACTGAAACAAATAATGAGGAATGAAAACTTTAAAAGAATATTAATGTTCAAGAGGCAAAATTAATTGTGCTTCATATGCTCTGACATCTTAATCCATGGACTGCTAGACGACAGTTGTATGTAAAAGTGTGTAAAATCTCTTCTAATTGATCTAAATCCACAAAAATCTTCTCTTTCCATAATTCATGCGTCCCCTCACAGAAAAGCATCTCTTCCAACCCAAAATAATTGCATATAGGCGCATTTGAAAAGGCATTCCCAACCTTTCAGTTGTCCATGTCCCATAAAGATCATAGTGATACACTTTTCCAGCATGCAACAAATTTCCAAGCCAATCAATGTAATCGGGAAGAGGGAAACCTCTAAAATTAGAGCTAGGACATGAAAACAAAACTGCAGCATTTTGGGACCCATGAGGAGTTAACAGAACATCTGCCTCTGCTACCAGCCTAACTTGCTAACAGACCTCGAGTGGTCCAGGTTCAATTACTTTTACTACTAGATGCATTTCCTTTTCAAGCAACTCCTGCATTTCTTTAAAATTAGCTATATTTCTTGGAGAATTAGGCCAATTGCATATGATAACATCCAACAAAGGCCTTCTAGCATTCATACAAGGAGTTTTTTTTTTTTTTTTTTACAGTGCCAAGACTTTCTGTCTCAACCAATCATGGGCAAATTCATTAGGAATGTAGGCAGCATTAGTCAATCCAGCAAAGGTTATGGATCCTTAAAGCAGATTGGAAATTCATCTGCAACCATGGGATGAAGATACTCCACCTCCATTTGCGATGCAAAACCTTAAGCAGGCCCTTAGGCCACATGCTAATGGATGTTGGGTCATAGGGGTCTGTAAACCAGCAAAAGGTAGAATTTTTCAGTGAGTATAGCTGAGACATGAGAATGGCAGGGATGACCTTCTCAGACTCATGATGTGGGTTGGGTCCAGCATTCCCATGAGGCATCAAAGTGAGATCTGCTACCATTTGCAATCCATGAATCCACCAAGCATGCTTTATTTTCAGATACCCACTTGTCCCTGGTTTGTCTTTTCTAGGGGCCTCTAATTATCAGGATCCCATCCAGGGCAAAACCCACCTCTCACGGGAACCTTTTTCCTAGGTTCATCCATATGAAAACGCATTTTCTTGGGCATCTCCGAAGAAAATTGAGGTTGACCATCACAAATTGTGACTTGAGAATGACCGAAAGTCATACGAGGGAAACAAACTAAATCAAAAACAATGATAAATCCAGACTGAACCACTTTCCATAAGATAAATCGGAACCACTTTCCATAAAAATATACCTGTTGCAAAACAATGATTTCATCCCACTCATCCCAAAAGGTTTCAGAACCAATTTCACTAAAATATATATATACTACAACGCCGCCATTAATTAATGGTAAATGATCAAAATTCTTAAAATCCAAATACGATTCCTGGTATGGACGAAAACCAAAATTCAAAACTGAGAATTCCATTTAATTGACACGACATTTATAGGATAGATTTCAAAATCCTCACTCAGCCATTCAAAGTAAGAGAAGTCTTCTGCAACCGCTGATAGGGTTACTTCTTAAAGAATTTTACAGTCTTCGCATTAATTCCAATCGCCACAAGAATACAGATGGTTACTTCAGTTATTTTACAAAGCAACACCAGGTACAGACATTCTTAGAAATGAAAAAAGTACAGGCATTAAATAGAATTAAATAGAAGCCATGTCGGCTTACACAACAGTGCACTTGATCAAGTCAGCTAATTATAGAGACGAAACCACTATATATACCCAGTGAGGGTCTGCGCAAAACAGAGACAGGAAAATCAGATTCCTCTGTGATTTTCGTGGGTACAGTATAGAGGAGAAACTCGGACATTCTGAATTAATTCGATGGGCGCAGGAGTCTGTAATTCGTATTACAGGAGGACACTATTTTGAGGTCTCCAATATTTCGGATATTTGTAGTGGCACAAGTTGTTCAATTTCTGCTGTGCAACTAGGGGTTGCTCATGATTTCTAGTCTGCTTCTCGTCTTTGCTTGACTTATCTACTTCATCTTCCTTCTTTAATTTGTCCAAAGCATCCTTAGCCGCCACTCTTTCTGCCAATTCCTTTTGGTGGTGTTCACCATTTCCAACCACTTCGCCATTGATCAGTACCTGGGATCTTACCATATTGCCAACCCAAGAGTTTTTGTACTCGATGTCTTTCCCTTGCTTTTGGCATAGCTCTTGAAGCTCAGTCACAGGATGCAGTTCAAGTGTTTCTGGACTCACTAGTGGTTCTAACAGCGGCTTGAATACCTCCCACACTCGATCTGAGGAATACCCAGAGTCAACAAACACTGCACCAGCTATGGATTCCACTATGTCAGCCAGAACTTTGGGGGGCTTGAAATCTCCACAACGGAAGGATTTGGATTCGTCTTCAATATCTTTCACAAAATCCTCGATGACCCGTTGCAGAGCCGGTGCATTGAGCAGGAGGTATTGATGAAATCCGTGCTTTACACACACTCGTGCAAACTTCTCAGTGTCAACATTTCGAGAACGTAAGAGAGTTAAAGTACCCTGATGCAGAAGAGGGTAAGCGCTGTAGAGATGCTTTGTTATGAGGTAACCCAAAACCGAATCCCCCACAAACTCCAGCCTCTCATAGGATTCAGTATTATTAATCGATGAATGTGTTGTCGCTTCTTTCAGGAGGCATTTGTTTCTGAACTCGTAGTTCAAAATGCCTTCTAATATAGACATGTCGTCTTCTTCTAATCTAGACGCGCTGTCTTCAGTATCAATACCAAGAGACTGCAACGGCCGAACAACTTGATCCATGGAGATGCGATCCCTAGTCTCAAAACCCACAAGCAAGAACACATCCCCAGCCAGAGTGTCGATTCACAGAACGCAGGAGATGCCAAGAAATAGCCGACGGGAAGATGAACAATTTCGTGAAAAATTAAAATTATCATTGACAAATTGGGTGATTTTTTTCGCGTATTACATCATTAGAAAAGTCGTTGGCCTAAACTACTTTACTTAACAGAGTTAAACTGAATCACTGTCTATTTAGAGAATATAAATCGGATGACTGTTACAGTCAAATCTTGAACAACAGTATCGACAACTAATTGACCTAAAACCTTAAACTAAACTCTATATCGATATAAAGCTATCTAAAATCAAAAACAATTTAAGTGGAGTTTAGAAATACCAAGTGTAAGGACCAGATTCATGAAATTTAAACAGAGGTGTTTTAGATTTCCTCGGCGGATAGAATTTCAAAGGAAAAAAAAAAACAGGGCAACAGATAAAATTGACGAATTTGTGAGCAGAGATTATTTAAAATTCCCCGCCAGACGAAATTGCAAGGGATAAGCAAAGGAGGAGGTCGTAGTTCGTCACATTAGTTAGAGATTTTCATCATATTATTTAACAAAACTAGCCATACATGGATGGGCCCATAGGCCTCAAGGGTTCAACATAGCTCTGATACCAAGTGTGAGGACCAACTCTAGCTAATAAGTGTGAGGACCACATCTAGACTTTATACACTTTTTTTTTTTTTTTTTTTTAAAACAGCAAATATAACTAGAAAAGAAACGCATTGAAATTCAAATTTATTTAGCACACACATTCCTACCACTCCTTTCAGGAAACATATCACAACATTTTCATACTTTTAACTAAGATCAATAGTAATGAAATACATATGTACCGTTCACCAGAAGGCGAGACTCCACTTGCTCTGCTGTTGCTGGTATTCCCTTGTAGCTGATCACCTCCGCGCGTGAATGATGACGCACTTGATCCGAATGCGAAGACTCACCGGTTAACCTCCCAGTCTACTCCTTGGGTACTCTTCTTCCCCGCGGACCCCCGAGCTGCAATGGGGTTGTACAATGGAGACAAGCACTAGCTAGTAGAGGAGAGCACACCTTGGCTCAAGAGTCCCCTCTCTAAATCCTCTACCTCACCAAACTCACTATAGCTTCGTAATCACTGCTCTCACAACATCTCATCCATCCAACAATAGGGTTCCCCAAAAAGTCCTCTCTCCCATGGCTTGCCCCTTCTTTTATAGGAGTCCTCATAGGTGACACTTGTCATGTCATGCATAATTAATTATTTTTTTATAATTCAATAGCTTGATTATTCACCCACCCATGTGTCATTCTCACATCAAGGATCTCCCAAAATTATTTACTTAAATTTTTATTTAAAACTAATATTTTCCTCACCTCAACAAGATTCCTATTTCTTCTCCTAGTTGTCTCTTTATTTCCCCCCTTGTATTCCTTAATTTGTGTTCATTACTTGAAGTCAATTAATGAGTTAAGATTTTATCCCCAATCTACTCCCTAATTTAACTCAGGTTATCTCCTAGATGGATATTCTTATGTTGGTTGTTGACACATGGAGCTTCTCTACATTTCTCTAAATTTAATTTATTAATCTCATTTTAATTCACCTTCCTTTTTTCTTAATTAGGTTTAAATTAGTTTAGGATTAATCTTTATCCTTACCATTATGATTGTCTTTCCCCTTTTTCCTAATTAAACCACATAATCTTCCTAGTATTTTCCAAAATGGGAAGGGTAGAGTTTTTAAGGTACTCTATTTTAATTCTTCCTATGATCTTCCTTATTCCAAGTTTTATTTTTTATTTAATTACATTGGTTTCTAATCATCATTTACCCTTGATGTAAATTTACTTAGTTTTCATTCCTTGCTTATATTTATTTATTATTATTTATTTTTAATGATTCCAAGGATGCCAAGTTTGGTTGTGCCCTTCAAGAACTTCCCTAGAAGTTCCAAGGGTGCCACACCTAATAGATTATTTGTGATGTCAAGGTGCCAGTTTGGTTGTGACCTTCAAGAACTTCCCTAGAAGTTCCAAGGGTACCACACCTAATAGCTTATTTGTGATGTCAAGGTGCCAGTTTGGTTGTGCCCTTCAAGAATCCAGTGATTACGAGGGGAAAGTATAGTGCAACGTCACAGACCACTATCATCTCTTATGTTGCCTGCTATAGTGAGACTAATGGTGTCAGGGATCAAGGAATCCGCCTTGATGCGCTTCCCCCGGTAAAGTCCTCATGAGCGACCCAACTTTGGAACCTGCCCTCATGGCATCGTGATCTTCAAGGCGAAGGTGTTTCAACCCTTCCAGCCCAAGTCACGGCGGGAGTGCTAGTGGGTGATATCAGGGACTCTGTCCCACCCCTCCCATGTCGTTCCATCCACTTGTACAACCCCATCACCCATATGTGAGTCATTCAGTCAAGCAACTAATCTGTGCCTGCAACCATTAATATATCATCAGAATATAGTTAAACATATATGGCAGATTCCAAGATCGTCTTAGACTTTTAAAGATAAAGTAATATAAATTTTCATCAAACCAGGTGTCATCGACATGTCATATGCGAGTGCCTCTGATGGTTTCCTGCCATACTCAATAATCATCAGTAACAAGGTTTCTCAATGTTAGTCAATTATCATAATAGCATCATTAACAATTCCTGGTCATTCACATCATTGTTCATTGTAAGTCTGAACTAAAGGAAGTAGGTAACATAGGGGACACATCCCTCATGGCTATCATCAATAATAATCAATGGAAACATACATATTCATTAAGCTATCAACATCGTAACATCGTAGAAATATACCTATCCATAAAATTTATCTGCATTATGCTTTTAGTAGAGCGCATACATATTCTTTACTACCCTCGTCATAATTTCAAATAGAGACCAACTTAACTATTTAATATTGCAATCATCAGAATACTGATAGATAAGATACATACCCATTCATGCTACCATAACATCAATGGAAAGCATTCATAACATCACGACCATGAATATCTCAATCGCTAATAATAGTGTCATGGGTCCAGATCCTCAATCTGAGGTCCTCGAAGAATAGAGTGTCTAAGATAATGTCGTATTAGGGTCAGGAAACTAGAGTGGGCACTACATACACCCCCTCTTAACAATGGACTTCGTCCCGAAGTCCTTAGAACATAAAGGAGAAACGGCGACACATAATCTTAGGAACCCTTCCTGAAACTCTTGCCAACCTTCTGGTGGGAAGGTTAAAATTTTCCCAAGGTATCTATAACACGAATTCCGTTATAACTGAAGTACTATATCTGGGGAACAATGCAACCCACTTTTTGTATAAATGTACAAAACATACATTATAGATATTATTAAAATTAATAGATAAAGGAAGCGTCATACATAAACTTTTCCAACAAAATCATCATAATCAAAATCACAACTTAATATCATATACCAAGTGGAAACTAGAGTGGGCACTTTTAAGTGATATATTTCTATAACTGATTTAACAAACAAGACATAATCTATAAGGAATATAGATATGTTTGGAAGGCAGAGAAAGAGGGAAGTAAACCACTAGGAAAATTATATATGTATTTTGCACAATTATGTTAAAATCCAAAATGTCCAAATAGAAATCGATATAATCAACGAGTACATAAGGATTGATATTTAGGTCTCTATGTACCGTCCAAAAACAATATAGTGCTATTTTTCAAGATATAAATCAGATGATAAGTACAAAATGAAACTTAGAGAAAGCAACCCTGGGAAATGAAAATGACATCAAAAGAAATTATGAAAAATGGATAGAATTTCTAACCAACACTATTATGGATAATGGGTAGAATTTCAAACCAACACTATTATGCATAGATTCGGAAAATTTTAAATGTAAATAAAAAAAATGTTGATAAGACTTCATACTATCAATTGTATTTGCCAGAAGAAAGAGAAAATATAAAAAAACAATGTCATAGAAAGTGCAGCACTTGGATAAGGGTTTTATATAAAATGATTATTACAAGTTTTAATTTAAAGCCAGAATTAATAGAATTAGTGAAAATATACTGTCAAACCAGTGGAATTAAAGAGTCATTCTCTGCATTTGATAATGAAATTAGTTTTTGACTAACATATGACGCTTACACTGACTTCTGTATGCTGATTAGTTTCACTGGCAGCTTTGAGTTTAGCAGATGTGATGTGTCCTTTACTAGCTGTCCAATGTGTTTCCTAGTCTTATTCTTGCAAAACATAAGTTCATAACAAGGTTGCTTGAAAGGAAGCTAGTAATCGATTATGGTAGCTCTAGAACACATGAAAATTGTAACAACTATACAACAAATTTGAAAACTATACATGAGAATAACTAATTGAAGGTGAACATATAGTATTCCAAAGTTGAGTTTAACCCGAGACCAAGAGGTCTCCACTTTATTTACCTACTCCAGTGATATCCAAAATAACGAGAAACACACCCACAATTTCTCATCATAACTTATCTAAATAGCATAATAAAGCATATTCAGTTTGGTCCGTGAAAATAACTTATTACAAAAATGCCTAAGTAGCTGGCTTCCATGCTTGTTTACTCACAGGAAGTGCTCAGTAGATTTTAGAATAGATGAAAGGACCTCTGAAACAGTTTCAGAAACTTGTTTGTTGATGGTAGAATTATAGAAATATGGTTATAATAATTACCTTTTATTGTCATTTAATTGAAAGGTAAATCGTGGAGTCGAGCTTAAAGGTGGGCTTCCTAATGGTAAAACAGGACTTTAGTGAAGCTAAAAGAAACCAAGTTGTCCTCACAACCACGAGCTGTGCACATTAGGATGATAGGAGAAAACTTGGAAGTAATTGAGAAAGGACTAATAGTGACCATACCTGTGAGATTAAGGCAGGTAGGGATGAAAAACATAACTTGAGGAAATGTTTCAAAATGGTGGTTAAGCAAATCCCTCGTATAGACAAGGAAAAATAGATTTGGGCCGTGTGAGTAGAGACAACATAACAAAATTTTCTAACTTCATTAATAACGAATATGAATATGATTGTCAAATATTTGGCAGAAGGTAACCCGACCCAACCCATGCAATATAATGCATCAATATGACATTGTGGTAAATATTGCATCAATTTAGAGATAATGCAGTAACGCCTTTCGGACAATTGTCACTTTTCATATCTCTACAGGCTATTACATCAACCAACAAATGCAAATGCCCTAAAACACGAATGGGATAGCTGAGTAAATAGATTTGGGAACTGGAAACAGAGAATAGAGGCAGGACCATAATCTATTAAAATCGAGGCAAAAGCTTGAGGAAGAATACATTAATTTAACCTTAGCAATGCCGATCCGATCTAATCTCCATATCTGTTAGGAGTTTGGCATCATTAGGGCAACATGCAAGCCAATGCATGCGAAAGCCTTTACATCAAAACACTCAACCAAACCAGTTTATTTAATATATTAATGGAAGTTAATCAGGAAACCAAAAATGATATACCATTTTTATGTACAAATATCTCACTTTAAGTCACGACAAATACAATCACCTCCCTCGAAATTAATGACTGCCAAATCTACCAACTTCTTACCCTCATTGGGCCCTAAAGCACTGAACGTTTTTTTTTTTCCATTTGTCCAAAACAAATTTGCATAGATCTTGAGCATTGAGTCAAATCAAACACTTAACAAACAAGGCTAGACAGCGCTTTGTTGCAAATAATGAATTCATAATGTTTTCTCTTCTCAGAAAACGTGTTGAATGTCATGTGCTAGACCATGGAAGTAAAGCTATAACCTTGTCCTCCAAACCTATTGGAGTTCATCGACAAGAACATCCTTAAAAACAAAACCATGTGAGCAAAAGCGAGAAGGATTTAAAGCAAAACAAAACCGTTTTTAATATCTAAGGGTAAGATGAATGCAGCATATATTCAGATGCCCTCAAAATTCTGGAAGGCTCACCAATTCAAAAGCCACCTCAAGTTCACAAAGCACAATGTGCAAAGTTTATATGAAATTCTCGAGATCATCTAGGAAAAATAGACTGAAACAAATAATGAGGAATGAAAACTTTAAAAGAATATTAATGTTCAAGAGGCAAAATTAATTGTGTTTCATATGCTCTGACATATTGATCCATGGACTGCTAGACGACAGTTGTATGTAAAAGTGTGTAAAATCTCTTCTAATTGATCTAAATCCACAAAAATCTTCTCTTTCCATAATTCATGCGTCCCCTCACAGAAAAGCATCTCTTCCAACCCAAAATAATTGCATATAGGCGCATCTTAAAAGGCATTCCCAACCTTTCAGTTGTCCATGTCCCATAAAGATCATAGTGATACACTTTTCCAGCATGCAACAAATTTCCAAGCCAATCAATGTAATTGGGAAGAGGGAAACCTCTAAAATTAGAGCTAGGACATGAAAACAAAACTGCAGCATTTTGGGACCCATGAGGAGTTAACAGAACATCTGCCTCTGCTACCAGCCTAACTTGCTAACAGACCTCGAGTGGTCCAGGTTCAATTACTTTTACTGCCAGATGCATTTCTTTTTCAAGCAACTCCTGCATTTCTTTAAAATTAGCTATATTTCTTGGAGAATTAGGCCAATTACATATTTTTTAATGATTCCAAGGATGCCAAGTTTGGTTGTGCCCTTCAAGAACTTCCCTAGAAGTTCCAAGGGTGCCACACCTAATAGCTTATTTGTGATGTCAAGGTGCCAGTTTGGTTGTGCCCTTCAAGAAATGAGTGATTACGAGGGGAAAGTATAGTGCAACGTCACAGACCACTATCATCTCTTATGTTGCCTGCTATAGTGAGACTAATGGTGTCGGGGATCAAGGAATCCGCCTTGATGCGCGCCCCCCAGTAAAGTCCTCATGAGCGACCCAACTTTGGAACCTGCCCTCATGGCATCGTGATCTTCAAGGCGAAGGTGTTTCAACCCTTCCAGCCCAAGTCACGGCGGGAGTGCTAGTGGGTGAGATCAGGGACTCTGTCCCACCCCTCCCATGTAGTTCCATCCACTTGTACAACCCCATCACCCATATGTGAGTCATTTAGTCAAGCAACTAATCTGTGCCTGCAACCATTAATATATCATCAGAATATAGTTAAACATATATGGCAGATTCCAAGATCGTCTTAGACTTTTAAAGATAAAGTAATATAAATTTTCATCAAACCAGGTGTCATCTACATGTCATATGCGAGTGCCTCTGATGGTTTCCTGCCATACTCAATAATCATCAGTAACAAGGTTTCTCAATGTTAGTCAATTATCATAATAGCATCATTAACAATTCCTGATCATTCACATCATTGTTCATTGTAAGTCTGAACTAAAGGAAGTAGGTAACATAGGGGACACATCCCTCATGGCTATCATCAATAATCGTCAATGGAAACATACATATTCATTAAGCTATCAACATCGTAACATCGTATAAATATACCTATCCATAAAATTTATCCGCATTATGCTTTTAGTAGAGCGCATACATATTCTTTACTACCCTCGTCATAATTTCAAATAGAGACCAACTTAACTATTTAATATTGCAATCATCAGAATACTGATAGATAAGATACATACCCATTCATGCTACCATAATATCAATGGAAAGCATTCATAACATCACAACCATGAATATCTCAATCGCTAATAATAGTGTCATGGGTCCAGATCCTCAATCTGAGGTCCTCGAAGAATAGAGTGTCTAAGATAATGTCGTATTAGGGTCAGGAAAATAGAGTGGGCACTACATGTACCATGCTCACGAAGGACAGAAGTGGCCATCTAACAGTGTTTGGCACATTTACTCTTCAACAATTCCATTCAAGAGCAGTATGGCCGAAGAAGGAGAAGGACATGCCTCGAGTGGTTAAACGTACTTATCAATTATGGAATGTCTTCCATATTACACTCCACCTATTCGAGGAGTACAACAGAGCATCAAAGAATGTCAAATTAATTTATTGAAGCAAGCAGAGTGTAGCAGAGACTCCATCAGAGAGTTAAGGTGGTTGGTGGTCCATTATGACCCCTCCACGCATAGCACAGCAACATATCTTTGTAAACAAACTCTATATATACCCAGAACACAGAATGTAATAGGGTTGATGGTTGTTGTTTTGATGTAAGGTTCAACTTTTGGAGACTGTAACTACTGTAATACTTGCAGCGTCTGGTCTTCATTTTCAGCTAATACAAGCTTCTTTTGTTGTTAATTGATCACTTTCCATTTCTACTTTGTGCTAGGCTGTATCTGTTATGCATTTGTTCATGTGCTCTTGATGTTTAGCATTAGAGTGGTTGTCATCCCACCTATGTGTTGAAGTCTAGTATGTATTATTGAATGTGTTATGCAGGTTTCTATTTACTTAGTGCCAGAGAGCTGTCATCCTGTCTATGCATTAGGAAATAGATTTGCAGACCTCTTTACTAGTTACAGCCGGCCATGACATGGTCTTGTGCATCTACTGGTGTGGTCAGTATTCTCCATGTTCACTTAATCCTCAAACTGTGAGTAATTGGTGGTCTAAAGCCTTGTAGTATGAGGGCGTTCACCCATATCTGGAGTTAAACATAGTAGAAGTGGTTATCTGGCTTGAATATGCATCATTCCTTCCATTCATCCACCCATTTCCAACATTTTTGTTGAGTTTGTAATGTTCCCGAGCATCTCCGAGATACAACCTAGGAGAGTTTCTTGGGGTGATAACAGGTCTGAAGGTCACAACAATTACATTTGGCACTTCGTACAAGTTCTCTATACTGACCCAGTCTATAATCAGATCATCGTGGGCAATTGGGCATAACTCTTCCTTGAAGAATCCAATATTAATCAGACCTATGGGGTTGGAAAGACGACTTAGAGGGATACCACAGGATGGCCCTGCAGATACGAAATTACATATATATAATAGGTTCAATATCGAGCTCCTAGAAGGCAAGAAAAAGCATGCATTCAAGGATCACTGTAGTAATGACCACACATCAACAGTTAAGGGTAAGTCTCCTACAGCAAGGTATGCATGATTAGTGTTTACATTTGAATTTTGAGTATCATCTCTGACACATGTTTTTGCAGGAGAATGTAATTATATACGGTGTCTCGATTAAATCTCTATTTCTCTATATGTCACAGTTAGTTTTTTGGATGTCCTATTCTTGATACTACACATTTGATGCTACATATTCATGATGTTACACCAAGTCTGATAAATATATATGATGTTTTAATTTCATGTTATGTGTCTTTTCATAGTTGATAGAACAGTCTCTGTTGTTGTACTTATAACTTGGTCCATCACAAGTCTAAGGTCTGTCATCAGTTTTTGTTGTATATTTCTTTAGGTCAGTTTTGGATATAGTCTTTCATAAAGTCCAAGCCTATATCAAGAGTGGGAGTCTTTGGCTACTGCTGCAACAAGTCAACAACAAAAGTGACAAGCACACTTCAGGTATGCATTGTAATTTTCAATTTGTATTTATTCATTATTATGCACTTACATGTGTTTTGCAGGCAGAGGTAAGAAGAAGAAGAAGATTCAATTACAACATCAAGCAAGAATTCAAGAATAGAAGTATCAAATCAAAGGAAGCATTGCAATGGGACATCTTTGAAGACATGATAGCCATCCATATATCATGAAGTATTGTTAAGGCCAAGAGTCTTCATTGTAAATTTGTAAAAGAGTCATCATTTTAAAAGAGTCATTTGTAAAAGAGTCATCATTATAAGATTGTAAAAGGGTCATTTGTGACATTCTGCCTAGAGTCAAAGAGGTAGTGTTGGGAGGCATAGGAGTCACTGTTGGGATGATGTGATGGTTGAATTGTAGGTCATAGAGTGATTGGGTATTTGGTTAAGTACACGAAAATCATTATACATCTTATTGTATTGTGGATTGTTGTCCCTCGTTTGGGAATCCATAGTCTTGTCTTATTTCAATCATTATAGGGTGGTAGGGAGGTGCTAGGCAGGTGTATGAAGTCGCCTATAGGTTGGGGCCTGTGAACACTTTAGGGTGGTAGGGTGGTGCTAGGGCGATTTGTGGCTCGCTAGGGTGTTGGGGCATCCATTCAGTTGATTACTGAAGAAACCAAGGCATTGGGGCATCCTTCTAGTGGAAGCTGAGAAGAATGCTTTTCTATAATTTTAGGAAGTTGTTGTTTTCATTTCAGTTGGGGCTGAAGATTAAAGAATTTATTAAAAAATCGTTCGGTAGTTTTTGACCCAGAGGGTGTTTTCCATCTAAAATTCTTGTGCCTACTCTGTTCTTTCATTTACTGTTATTACTGCATAAATATTAATAATAATTAAATATTAACTAATGCTTTGAAAATATTTAAAAGTGCTAATTGCTAAGGAATATTGATTCACCCCCCCAGTATTTCCAACACTTGGGAAATGCAAGGTGGATCTTGTTCAAAAGATCATTTTGTAGAACGAGGTTATGAAATGGTCAAATAGCCTTGACATAACTCCTTCGTAGCTACACTCAGAAAGCAACTTGCAATAAATGTTCACAACATCATTTTATGTTGTCCATGTCTAACACATTCCAAGGAACTGATGTTTGGCACAAATTACATCAAGAAGGTATGTGGACATATACAATCTCACTTGCTCATCCTTAGGCGGATTATGGGCATTAGTCACATGCACTTTCAGCGAAAGAGCCAACATATCCAACCAATTGAATGGCCTTCCTTCATTTACCAATTGATCCAACACAGCCACCCAATTCCATGGAAAGGTCTTCGTGCTCTCTTGACCATAAAAGCATAATGCAAAGATGATCAAGAGTTGTTTGGCATTTCTGAGTGACTTAGTCTTGTAGACCTGATTGGGTGTTGACCTAAACTTCGATGGCTCTTTTACCCAACACTTCATGATGTCTATAGTGTTCACATTGTTGTTGGGAGTATAGAAGACTGCATCCATGTGGTTCATCGACTGTGGTAAGTGATACATCTGATGATATTTTTCTAACCTGAAGGTAGCAAGTTGTGTTCCGTTAGCACTACTCAATTTCATCGTCTCAGGATCAGTATGTGATACAATCCAGTGAATTATGTCCACGCATGGGAAGGCGAGGTACCTGCATGCAACCTTATATAAGCCTAACTTGTGGATGTTGACATAGACCTGTCAATATTCCAGATCTTCCTTGAAGCTACCTACGAATATGTCATTAATTTCCTGCCATATTATCTTCATGTCCTTCTCTATGAACAATTGTGTATTTGCATAGACTGACAATTTCATTGATACCTGTTCAACTACATCTCCAATGTTCCTCTCTATAATATCCTTTGATCCATCTCTCTTGGAAGCCATGTTACATGTATTGCTGAGAATATTCTCAACAACAGATGTACCGAGAGAGAGAGAGGACACTCACGGCATCCAAATGTTAGCTTGAAATCGAAAAGAACTTCAAGTACCGATCATGCAAAAAATGGGAAACTGTTGGGAAAGATTGTGCAATTTTTTGTTTCAAAACTGAGGGACTATTAGCTGGATCTACACATTGTGCATTCCTAGCTACTAGTGAGAGATGATGATGATTGGAACTATGCAACGCACATTCTAGTGTAGCTTACTGATGATTGGAATTGGGAAATGAGCAGTTTAGTCTAGCTTTGATGTTAGCTTGGACTACGCATTGCGATATCCTAGTGGGAAATACTCTGGGACTGGCTCCTGGAAATACGCAGTTGGAGCCAATCACTGGAAACCTCTGCATAATTCTTGGAGCCAAGCTAGAGCCTTGAGATCCATAAATGTGCAGTGCATGCCATGAAGAGCTAGATCTAGGCCAAGGCTGCCCAAATTTTCCCAAAGACAACTTGTAAACAAGGGAATCTAAATGTGCAAGTGAAGGTGACTGCAGATCTAAGTGAATGGTGATGCATGCAATCAAAACAAATGCAGCAATCAGTGAAAGAGTGTTGGGTCCCTATAATACTAGTGATTACCCCATTACTATTGTAGTTATACCCCTTATTTATATTGTTGTGCCCCTATTACCCCCATATTGTTAGTTCTGTGCCCCATAGAATCCCTCTATTGTTATTTTTGTGGCTTTATATTATTATTGTTAGGTCGGCTGGATTATATTGTGACTCCCTAGACTCCTATATATAGAAAGGAGGTTTTGTCATTTGTATCATCCAAGAATTGTTCATTTATGTAATGTAAAGGAGGTTTCCCCCTCGAAGAGGCTGAATTCTAAGGCGTTGATCTATCTTTTCTATCTTTTCTTGAGCTGGTTTCATAACATTTGGTATCAGAGCTTTGGATTCTAGGGTTTCGCTGCTCCAAACAGGTCATCGTGGAATTTTAGCTATAACTTTTTTTCTGTGACGTTTCAGAAGTCGCAAAAAAAACCCATTTGAGAAGAAATCGCGCTGAACCTTGGGTCCGAATTTTAGAGCTTTTTGCGTGATATTTGCGGAGATATGATCTGAGGAAGTTGGTCTTTTTGCAGACTCCTGAATTACATTCAAAACAGGTGACCTGGGGAAAATCGTCATAACTTTCTCTCTGGGGATCGGATTGAAATTTCGTAAGAAGGTACAGAAAGAGGACGGACTGTAGTTTCTTTTGTGTGTGTTTCAGATTCAAAGGTTGAAACAGTGACTCGTGGCACGTCGTACAAGTTCGCTCTACTGAACCAGTCTAAAAACAAGTCACTGTGGGAGATTTCACATAACTCTTCCTTGGAGAATCCAATTTGGCTCAAACTTGTGGCATTGGAAAGAGGACGCAGAAGGCTACTACAGGTAGAAATTTCAGAATTGGATGATCCGAAATTACAGAGATACATCAGATTCAATATCAGGCTTCTATAAAGTGAAAAAAAGGTGTGTAGTTTTTTTTTTATTTTTGTGTAAGCTTGGTTTAACGGAATTCAAAGGGCATAGTAAAGCATTATTATCGGTAACTGATGCCCCGAGGAAAGAAAATGCAAACACCTAGTAAGGAACCTGAAAGCTCTAGCATGACTCATGAAGAAGAGGAAGAAATGCTACATGATATATCAAAATTACAAGAACAAGTGCAACAAATGTCACGCTCACAAAAGCTAACAGAAGCTAAGATAAGTGGCGTGGAATCTAAGATAAATGGTGTGGAATCTAAGATAAAGGGCATGGAAGCTAAGATGGATGATTCGAAGACAGATTTGAAGAGAGACATGGCAGATTTGAAGATAGATATGAAGACAGACATGGAAGAATTGAAGAAGTTGCTACAAGAAAGGGTCACTAATGGTGAAAAGGTAGTAAAGGAAACTCATGATGAGAACAAAAGAAATGTTAATCATGATTCCATAGACGCTAATGTTGGATCGAAGAATCACCATATTCCAAAAATCGATATGAGGAAGTTTGATGGCAAGGATCCCGCCACATGGATATTACAGATGGAGCAATTCTTCGATCTCAATAATGTGCAAAACGCACAAAAGGTACGTATGGCAACTGTATATTTGGAACCAAATCAGTTTGTATGGTATCAATGGCTTTGCTCTCGTAAACAATTTATCACTTGGGCAATTTTTACGGAAGAATTGATAGCACATTATGAAGATACAAAAAGCAACACTTTTTTTAGCCAATTGATAAGTCTCAAACAAAAGGGTTCAGTAATGGAGCACATTGAGGAGTTCCAAAAATTGAACATAAGGGTAAAAGATATTCCAGAGGAGCATAGGATTGATGTGTTCATAGGGTCTTTAAAGGATAATATCCAACATGATGTTCGCCTTTGGGAACCTGATTCATTAGAGAAGGCATTCAGGTTAGCAAGAAAAATGGAAAGCAAAATTATGGCAACCAGGAAGCATACCACTCACAACTATAAAGACGGAAGTGTTGTTGCCCCTAGTCTTCCACAACCTATAAGGTTGACACCACAACAATTGGAAGAAAAAAGAGCAAAAGGGCTTTGTTACAGTTGTGATAGCAAATACACTAAAGGTCATAAGTGTGCTGAGAAGAAATTATTCTACATAGATTGTGAAGAGGAAGAAGAAAAGGAGCAAGAAAGGTCAAAAGAAGAAGATATACTTCAGGAACAAAGCCTAGATGAAGAACAAATAAATCCGACCATATCTTGTAATGCATTGGCGGGAATTACCACTCCTCAAACCATCAAGATAGAAGGACAAATCAAGAAGAAAAAGGTAATAGTGTTGATTGATTCAGGAAGCACCCACAATTTTATTCATTGTAGGGTAGCAAAAGAATTGAATTGCTTCCTATATCCAGCACCAGAGTGTCAAGTGATGATTGCAAATGGAGGAACAATAAATTGCTCTGGAAAGTGCCATAATATCAAGCTATCCATGGGAGAATATGTATTGACTAGCCCAATGCTTTCCATTCCAATGGGAGGTGCTGATGTTGTACTAGGAGTCCAATGGCTACAATCCTTGGGTACAATAGCTTTTAATTTTCAAGAACTTTTCATCAAATTTTCTACGGAAGGAAAGGAAGTTGAATTAAGGGGTATTGCAGGGAAACCAGGAAAGATAATCAGCTCTAATGGTATGACAAAGCTTCTAAAAAAGGAGCAAAGAGGTGTAATTGCACAATTATGTTCGCTAGATGTTTCCACATTGGAATCATCTATTTCTCCAGATCTCCAAAAAGTCTTGGACAATCATTCCAAGGTATTTGAGACTCCCAAAGGTCTCCCACCTATGCGTGATCATGATCATGCTATTCATCTGATTCCAGGAAGTGTTCCTCCAAACATCAGGCCGTACAGATATCCCTATGTCCAAAAAAGTGAAATTGAACGTATGGTTGCAGAAATGCTAGAGGCTGGTATAATTCAACCGAGTCAAAGTTCTTTCTCAGCTCCAGTAGTATTGGTGCACAAGAAGGATGGATCATGGCGCATGTGTCCGGATTATAGGGAGCTCAACAAGCTCACTATTAAAGATAAGTTCCCCATTCCTGTTATTGATGAATTACTGGATGAATTGCATGGATCAATTTACTTCACCAAGTTGGATCTTCGTTCAGGATATCATCAAATCAGAATGAAGATTGAAGACATTCCAAAAAC
Source organism: Pinus tabuliformis (assembly GCA_031772625.1). NCBI lineage: Eukaryota > Viridiplantae > Streptophyta > Pinopsida > Pinales > Pinaceae > Pinus > Pinus tabuliformis. The sequence continues at coordinate 1,200,727,099 of CM062818.1, forward strand.
GGCATTTAGAACTCATGAGGGTCATTATGAATTTTTGGTCATGCCTTTTGGCCTTACCAATGCACCTTCAACATTTCAAGGTTTGATGAATTCAATTTTCAAACCATTCCTTAGAAAATTTGTGTTAGTATTTTTTGATGATATACTAATCTACAGCAAGTCTTGGAAGGATCATGTTGAACATGTTGACAGGGTGCTACAACTATTGGAGGAGAAACAATTATATGCAAAAAGATCCAAATGTTTCTTTGGAGTCCAGGAGGTGGAATATTTGGGTCATATTGTATCTCATGAAGGAGTTAAGGTAGACCCTAGCAAAATTAAAGCCATTAAGGAATGGAAAATCCCCACATCCATAAAGCATCTGCGAGGATTTCTTGGGTTGACAGGGTATTATCGCAAGTTTGTTAAGAATTATGGGAGAATAGCAGCACCTCTAACAACATTATTGAAGAAAGATTCATTTTCATGGACTCCGGAAGCAACAAAGGCCTTTGAACATCTTAAAGAGGCAATGTGCCAAGCACCGGTCTTAGCTACACCGGACTTCACAAAAACCTTTATTGTGGAATGTGATGCTTCAGGAAATGGAATTGGTGTTGTTCTAATGCAAGATGAAAGACCCATTGCTTTTGAAAGTCGTCCAATCAAGGGAAAGTTTTTAAGCAAAGCTATTTATGAGAAGGAAATGTTGGCAATACTCCATGCACTTAAGAAATGGCGACCCTACCTAATGGGAAGACACTTCAAGGTAAAAACGGATCATGATAGCCTTAAATACTTTTTAGAACAAAGATTATCCTCTGAAGAGCAACAAAAGTGGGTCACAAAGATGTTGGGTTATGACTTTGAAATCATCTACAAAAAAGGGAAGCAAAATGTGGTGGCAGATGCACTCTCAAGAAAGGATGAGGATGTGGAAGCATTGTTGTGTGCCATTTCTATTATCCAACCAGATTGGATAAACGAAGCAAGGGAGGAATGGAAGAATGACGAAGAAGTGTGGGCACTTATTCGAAAGCTACAACAAGATTCCAGTACTTCTGATACATTTAGCTGGCAAAATGATTCGTTATGGTACAAAGATCGCTTATACCTCTGTAAGAATTCCCAGCTAAAACAAAAGATTCTTATGGAATTGCACACTTCTCCCTTAGGAGGGCACTCAGGATTTTTAAAAACTTACCACAGGGTTAAGAAGGAATTTTTTTGGGATGGCCTTAAATCAGATATTCAAAAGTTTGTGGCGGAATGTTTGGTTTGCCAGCAAAATAAAGTTGAAACAATTAAGACACCGGGTCTATTACAACCTTTATCCATTCCAAGCCAACGTTGGGAGGAGGTTTCAATGGATTTTATCACAGGTTTACCCAAGTCTGAGGGAAAGAGTGTCATCATGGTGGTAGTTGACAGACTTACCAAGTATGCACACTTTTGTGCATTATCACATCCATTTAAAGCCAGTACAGTTTCTACTGCATTTATGGAAACAGTTCAAAAGCTACATGGAAACCCAAAGATTATTGTAAGTGACAGAGATCCCATTTTCACTGGAAATTTTTGGACAGAATTATTTTCTTGTCTTGGTACTCAGTTAGCTCATAGCTCATCTTATCATCCTCAATCTGATGGGCAAACTGAGATAGTAAACAAATGTTTGGAAGGATATCTTCGTTGCTTTGTATCTGATAAACAGACACAATGGGTCAAATGGTTGCCTCTGGCTGAATGGTGGTATAACACTTCCTTCCATACAGCAACAAAAATGACCCCATTTATGGCACTTTATGGGTATCAACCACCATCCATCACATCATATTTAAGAGAAAATTCTAAGGTTCAAGCAGTGGAACATCACATCGAACATCAACAACAAGTCCTCCAACTCTTAAAGGATAACCTCGTGTTGGCACAAAATAGAATGAAACAACAGGCAGATCAACATCGCAGTGAAAGAAGTTTTGATGTAGGTGATTGGGTATTCCTACGGCTACAACCATATAAGAAAATGTCCCTAAAGCAAGCTAAGAAGGATAATAAATTATCACCAAAGTATTATGGTCCGTACAAGGTGTTGCAAAAGATTGGTACTATGGCATACAAATTGGAGCTTCCTGCAGCTTCTCGATTGCACCCAGTTTTCCATGTTTCATGTTTAAAGAAGGTTATAGGTGACAAGCTCCCAATTCAAACAATATTGCCAGAACTTGACGAGGAAGGAAAAATTATATTGGAACCGGAAGCAGTCACAGAAACAAGAACTCGACAGCTACGAAATCGATCAATTTCAGAGTATCTTATCAAGTGGAAGAACTTATCCGCTGAAGATTCCACATGGGAGGATGAGAATTTTATGCAGAAGTATCCAGAACTACTCAAGCGTTGAGGACAACACTTTTTTGAAGGAGAGGGGCATGTTGGGTCCCTATAATACTAGTGATTACCCCATTACTATTGTAGTTATACCCCTTATTTATATTGTTGTGCCCCTATTAACCCCATATTGTTAGTTCTGTGCCCCATAGAATCCCTCTATTGTTATTTTTGTGGCTTTATATTATTATTGTTAGGTCGGCTGGATTATATTGTGACTCCTTAGACTCCTATATATAGAAAGGAGGTTTTGTCATTTGTATCATCCAAGAATTGTTCATTTATGTAATGTAAAGGAGGTTGCCCCCTCGAAGAGGCTGAATTCTAAGGCGTTGATCTATCTTTTCTATCTTTTCTTGAGTTGTTTTCATAACAAAGAGAAGAACGATGAAGCTTGTGGGGAGAGTCACCACAACGACGACCGTTAGTGCAAAAATTGGGTTATGCATGCAACACTTTTGTAAGGCAATGAAAAACCTAAAACAACACTTCTACAAGCTAAAAAAAATCACTCTCACAAGCCAAGGAAACAAAAGCGACAAAAAAAGAAGCAAAAGATAAGAAAAGCAAGACTTACCCGGAAAAGTTGTGTCAACTGTGCTCAAGGTTCCTAGATGCCTCGGGAATGCTAGAGCTACAAGATCAAATGTGTAAATGAGCTCTGGCGGCATCCATTAAATAGATTTTATTGATATAGGGTTTATGATGAGAAGGCAAAAAATTTAGGAAAAAGTGACAAGTGGCGCAGTTTCTAAAATTAACTCAAGTGTAACTCCCACTTTTAAAAATAGATCCCTATTTTTAGGGATGCTTTTTCGATTTTTTTTCTTTTTAAGGAAAGGCTTCCATGCATGCATGGAGAAGTTGTGCACTTCTAGGGAGGACTAGGCAACTCACCGGCACATGCATTTGGCAGCAGTTGAGGGAATTCTTCTGTGAAATTCCTGGGTTGAGTGGATTTGGCTGCCTCTCATGCTCTGCGCAATTTCGTAGCTGAAGAAAAGATGCCATATGGGTTTTCAAAATTCTGGAGTCGAAGCTCACTGTTGGGTTGAACTGCACATTTCCTGAGAGCAAGGATGGTTGTCCTATACGATTGTAAAAATCATCAAGGCAGTGTGATAACTCGATGCAACCAAGTCACAGGGTTAGATTGTGGTTAAATAGTAAATAAAGTAAGCAAACACAAGCTACAAACAAAAAGATAAAACTCAAATGAAAGCAAAAGTACCTGGGCAATGTAAGACAAGCTGTTGGGAATTCAGTAGGGATGCTACAAAACGAAGCGAAGGAAAAATTTTGGAGCATGGTTGTAGCCACTACAACATTGGCGACACACTAGTAGAACTCAATCTCTCTGTATGGACCTTGTGTCGTGTAAATCGAGTCTAACTCCTCTGGAAGTATTGTTTAATTCTTTGATAGTCATGGTTCCTTCACTAGCTTGAGTTAAAGATATATTCCCTTCCATTCTCTTAATGAGTCAGCACACATACCAAGCCAAGTCAACTTAGTTGTTTTGATTGGGGATGAGGGGTATATTGATGCAAAAGTAATATACATTGTCAGAGTTTAAGTTCCATATATGGTGTTGCTCTGCTGCCAGCAAGCCTAGACAGTACCCCAATGGAATCACTTCAGGTACATAAACATCACTTTGTTGCTAGCGAGCCTAGACAGTACCCCGATGGAGTTAATTTCTTCACCTCTCTGCACAGAAACCTTTTCTCTTCTTTCACCTTTATTTTATTTTTTCATTTTTTATTTTCAAATAATAGTGCATAGGCACTTATTTATTTCATGAGGCAAAAGAGGGATCCCGACTTATTGAGAGAAAAAGAGGTTGTCCCTTCAGAAAAGGATTTTATATATACCTCTAACATACTTGTAAAGGTTTTCCCCCTCACCTTACTCTACTTGACTGAGTTCACAAGGGTTAAGCGAAAATATAAAACCAATTAGAGTAGGTGGTACTAGTTAAAATTGAAATCATTGTGTTTTCACCAAGACTGACTCTGAAAGGAACATATTTTCCATCATGGTATCATTGACTGAAAGAATGCAAGATCTTCACAAAGAGGGGGAATAAACACATAACCAAATGTTGATAGTTGTACAATTCCTCTTGTATTTCACCCATCTTGTCTTAAGAAGCCAAACACGATTTCATGGGAAACTAATCCTATGGGTCAATGAACAAACAAACAAGCAAAGGAAAGTAGTAAACGAAAGCAAGAAAAGTAAGCAAAGAAAACAAGAAATCAAACACTACTCTTACTCCTAAGCTAAACAGTGCATGGGCCTACTCACATGAAGTGATATTTCCAATGCAGCCACTGACGCATTGGTTGGCCCATGTAAGTGAAGGCATGGTTAACAAGAAAGATATTCAGGCAAACCAACAAGAAAGAAAGATAAAACAATGAAAACCAACACGCTCGAAGTTTGAATGCATCCACAAAAAGAAGAGAGCAAAAGTACATGACAGACACTCTATAGACATACCATGGTGTTGCATCACATTGTGCACAGATGACATGCATGTACACTCTTTTGACCTTGACACACGAGAAAACATGCAGAAAGAAGAAAACTTTTGTTTCGCAACATGACTTGCTACGTATGACTCCTCCAATGCATGAGCAATAGGATCATGAGATTCTAGTGGAGGATGTGAAATCTGTAGATCAGGTTGATTTTCAATGCAAACAAGAGAGTGATGAGGATCCTGGGGTGTTTCAACAGATTTATGATCAGAAGTGGAATTGATGGGTTTCCACTTCATCGACATATGTATCATCAAATATTGGTGGCTTAGAAAGATCAACAACAAGTGAATCAAAATTGTGATCAAATGAATGAGTAAAAAGATCACGACAACCATGATAAAAAAATTCAAGATGTGCATCGACATCCTCATGATATGACAAATCATACAGAGGGGTTGATGAGAAACAAAAAATTTCACCCTCTGAATTTCTAGAAAGAAAAGATGACAGATTGGGTGGATTTGGAAAGAAATATTTGTCCTCTCCACAATCAAATGACAGACTGACATCCTGTGTGTTCTGTGAATGATCAGAAGCATAAACATCTAGGTATGAATTTTCACAAGAAAAATCAGAAATGGCAGAATCATAAAAGATGTCAGGATAGAGAGGATGAGGTGCGACAAAAGGAGGTCATCCTTCACCGCAATTTCTTCTTCAGATTCCCACACATACTCATCATAAATGACAGCACAGGTTGGCTTATCAACACCAACTCCGTCGACAACTTGATCCTCGTGAACAATAGATGTGGAGTCTAGAACGAATGAACACAACACAGTAAAATTCAGAGGATCATAGGAACTTGAGGACAGAGGTTGATAGAACGAGATCACGTGAAAACAATTAGGGTTTTTGTCCAAATCTATGCAGATATCTAGAGCAGGTGGGGTGGGAGGAGGTGACAGTTCAACACATTGGTTTGCAACTCTCCCACCTTGTCCTGTGGAGCTAGAGCTATTTAATGAGAAGAGGATGAAGGGTCACTCGTGATGACAACCTTGTTCGTCTTAGACTTGGAATCTCTAACACCGAGGTATGCTGGGAGGGGTTCGAATGATTCCAACTCATGTGGATTTTCAGATGCATGAAGAAGATACTAAAATATTTCTTTGAGAAATTTCCAATCAATTTCATCTTCAAGGATTTGAAAAGTAAGACTACAGAAGCGATCCCAAAATTCCGCAATATATTCATCAGGCGCTTTTCGTAATTTCATAATTTTTTTTATAAAGTGCTTTACATTCATAATAGAAGAAATCACTGCCTAACTCTCTGATCATATGATTAAAAGAGTGAATAGAGGTTGTGGGCAATCTGTGGCACCATTGCTCAACATGCCCTTCGAACATGTAAGTGAACAGCCCACAAGAAATGTTGTCCAAGGGGACTTCGTCCTTTTCACAGAAACATAAGAAGGAAACTTTTGTCTTAGCAAGGCTATTTCACCTTCACCATTGTACTTGAGTCGTGACAATTTATCGATGACTTCCTTCAGCACTTCAAAATCATGTGCATGAGAAAAACAAGTGGGAGTTGAGATTGTAATGTAAGTCATGAATGATGTGCAAAGATTCAAAACAGACTTTGAGGATTCAACTTGTCATTTGGCCCTCCTTCTGGCCCCCCTTCTAGCACCATAAATGTTGACAGTGTTGGACCCACCAACATGTCAAGGGATCTCCCCGGTAAGAAGTCCCAACTAGACCTGAAACCATTTGGAGTAGGAGTCCTAGCAATGGGTAGTAATGTAGTGCCTTGACCGAAATAGCGCATAGAGATAAGTATGATAACTTTGTTGGAATAAAGTGTGTGACCTTGTAGCGAGTCAAGCGAGATGCATGGGGGTTCTAACACACGAATGGGAAAAGGAAGTGTGTCCCTTAGAAGCCTGTAATAATACGCAGCCTGAAAGGAACTATTGAAGCCTCGAAAATTGCTGCAACATCATCGGGGATAACCACCCGGTCCGGACCTTAGTACAGCTCATTTTCCGTTTGGAATAGTGGCTCCGACTGGGGATAATGGGACCAGATTCCCAAAAGTGGATAAACGGGATGAATGTATCATTTATAAACTAAGCTAGCGGTAAGCGAATAACTAAACTATTAACAAGAATACAAGAACTATAACCTATCCCGGGAATCTATTGAACTTTAAAGTGCAGTGTTTAATGGTCTGTGTCTAAAGACAGGCATATAGATGACTCCATCGATCAGACATAGATATTAATTCATTTAAGATTACTGTGCCTAAATAGTTAAGCCCAGCGATTAATGCGATATTACCACACTCATCATTTATATTATCGACATATACATGATTAAAAGGAAAGCATATCATAAAACATCCAATAGTGGTATGAATGTAGATCTGCTGTTACAGCGCATGCATATAATCAACAATAGCAAGGATAATCAAATAACAATTCACATAACAGGAATGAATTCAGACATAGATAGAAATACCATATGAGCTGCTTTGACACTCCGGATATCAATCGCTACTTGTAATTCTTTCTTCCATGCAGAAACATTCTCAACAAAGACAATAGTGCACAATTGCATAAAAAGCCTCCTTGTTGAATTAAGAACAACTGGTCCAGTTTCATAAAAGAATATTGACTGAAGCACAATAGTGCAAACTTCAGTCTTTAAGTCTGGTACAAAACTTTACGACCCTTTCCAAAACAATGAAAGGGTCTATAAATACTAAATTAATCTAAATATCTATTAAACTAAAATGCAACTAAATCGGTATCAATAAATTTTGATCCTATTTTTCTCAGCGATCTGGCAATCGGCGGCATGATTCATCAGGTAGGCTGCTTGCCTTTAAATCTGAGCTGACTTATCGCAAGCATTGGCTCTACTTCAGGAGGTTTGTTGAGGCGTGAACTGAGCTAGGCGGCATAGGTGGCATCCTGAATATCGGGAATTATATACCCGATCGCATCTGTTAGGCACTTAAGGGCGGCTCTCTGTGTATGCGGCTTTACCAGAAATAACCAATATGCTTCCATAGTTAAACTATTAATCCCAGCGATTAATCTCCCCTTTTCCTCTAAATCAGGATAGCATGATTGCTCCAATGTGTTTGTTGTTGTCATCTTTCCTGGTGTACATTGGGAAATCATATTTGATAAGTAGAGAGTGTTGTTGACTAGTTCAACCAAATTGCTGGAAGTTGATTTACATCTTGAAGCTGCCCTTTCTGCTTTCATCATCTAAGAGTGCCATTCTGTGAAAAGTATATCTTTATGTGTTTCTGAAATCTTGGGCAAATTTGCTTCTCTCCCTTGATCAGAATCTTGCCAGTCAAGAAATGCAGTTATGATCTCTTCGACTTGATCTAATTCATTTCTGGCCTTTTCTACCTGCTGATTTATGGATGTCGTTAATTCATAGAGTGGCTCTGCCTGAGCGATTTGTTGACACAGAAGCCTAATTTGAGATATCAATGCAGTGTTTATTTGTAATGCTTCTGCTCTAAACTCAGCCACTTGTGGAGCGCCCTTTATCTTTTCGAGCTGCGATGACAATTGAGCGATTTGCTCATCCTTTGTTTTCATCATTTGCTCGTTTGCTGCTCTTAGTTGTGCCAATGCCTCTGATAATTCCTTCTGTTTCTGGATCGCGCTTTGGTCGACCCTTTGCTTTTCTGCCTGCAATTGTTGGGTTAGTTGACTGTTCACTTGCTGTTGTGTCAACAATTGCTGCTCTGCCTTCTGCTTTGTTTCAGCCAATTCTGCCTGTAGTGCGAAAATTTCTTGATCCTTGGTTTTCAGTAGAAGACTTACCTCTGATGCCTTATCGATTGTCGCTGCCGAATAGGCTCCCGTATACTGCGATAGTTTTGTCAGGTCATCGGAGGGGTTGAATTCCTCCTTCCAAACCACGCTGCCCGTTACAGTTTGTTCTGGAAAAAGGGGAGGTTGATCAATCTTCCTCCTTTTCCTTTGTCTTTTTACCACTGCTTTATGCCTCGGGCTGTAGAAAACATCCAGGGGAGGAATATCTTCTACCTGGAGAATGATTTGGTCGGAGGGGTCTTTTGGTATTACCTCAACATCCTTGGAAATGTGTGGGCCGTTGGTTCCACTTAGAACCTGAGGTGAAGTGATGTCTTGTGTATCGTTTGTCTTGGAAGTGTCTGTATCCTTGGAACATTCCAACCCACTGATGATAGAGTCAAATTGCTTCCACTCCTGAAGCAATTTAGGGTCAATATTAGTATCTATATTGACATCAATGGTGGTTTGTTTCTCCTTTTCAGCTTGGGACTCCTTCCGCACTTTTTCCTGCTCTCTCTTCTGTTGTTCCTATTGTTCTTTCTTTTGCCTTTCCTCTTGCTCTTTCTTTTGTTGTTCCTCTTTCTCTTTCCTCTGTCTTTCCTCCTGTTCTCTCTTCTGCCTTTCTTCTTTTTCTTTTCTCTGCCTTTCCTCATGTTCCTTCTTATGATCCTTTGTTACAACCAGAGGTTCCTTTGACTGTTGCCGAACAGGCTCGCTTGATGATGTTGCCGGGGTTGTTGCTAGTAAATCTAGAGGCAGAGTTTGCAACCTCTGTTCTCTAAGCTTATTAAACTCAGTCAACCCTTCATCCTTATATTTCATTCGAGCGAATTCTTTAGCCTGACCTATTGATTCGGCTGAAACGAATAGGTCGTCAAACATATCTTCTTTGTGCTCAAATTTTGTCAATTTGGCCTGTTCTAGTGCATTGTAGGCAACTTTCTTTGGATCATATGGCCTATTTGGGATAGTCGCCAGAGTTAAGGATTGAATCTTTGTGGCTTCCTTTTCTGCATGTTTGAGATCATGCAGAGTATAGACACCACACCTCAAGGGAAAAGAGGGCCAGCCCCTCTTCTTTTCTTTCTTGAGAGTCTGTGTAACACTCTCAGCCGTAATCTGATAAGCGATTTATCTTGCTAGCAGTTTATCTGGTATGTACAAAGGGAGAACATGTGGGTTGGCTTGGCTGCCGAAAACTCTTATGTAGGTAAATCTCTCCTCTCCAAACCAACTCCCTACCGCTGTTATATCAAATGAAGCTTGATAGGAAATCTTGGGAATGGGTTTATCAAAAATAGAATAATGAATAGGCACCATAAAGCCATTGCAGATTTGGTACAGATGGTGCTTGTAAGAGAACTTCCATAATTTCTGATGGTATATGTGGATAGCCGTGAGATCTTGTGGCGTCCACCTCCAGCCGAGCACGGGAAATTCAGAATTGAAACATAATGTATCTAAGATATATGCACTGTAATAGAATGGGGGAATTTTCCTTTCAGAGACGACAGTCTGATTTCTAAAATCACGCACAGCTTGTGCTAATTTGTCAGAAAGGATGGTGGCTCAATCCATGATTATACTATTGCATGCTGCTTCCATTAGAGGAACCATTTCTATGGTAAAATTAGCAGAGTCATGCAATCCCCATAATCTACACATCATTATTCCAGCATAGCAATAAGGAGAAGCCAGAGAATCAACCGAGTACTTACCGGAAGATTCGTGTTTGTGCTTGGCTGGATTTTGTCTCCAATCCCGGATGGGTTCGGATTCAACTTCATTTTCATTTGCGAATTTCTCCAGGAACGCCTTATTATATATCTTCTCTGGCTCGGGCAAATGATACATTTGCCTTAGATCATCCGCCCTAAACGATCCGAAGATTCTTCAGTCTCTAGTGCTGAAAGTTCTATCCAAGATTGGGATTTCTTGAATCGCCCACCGCACTACGTCTGTGTATGGGATAATTTGCTCCCTGGCCGCTATTCTGTGAAGGAAAGAGTCGGCTAAATCCTTGAGGGTACATTCAGACTTCCAAGTAGGATCCACAGTAGCTTCAACTATTGTCCTTGTTGGTTCTTCGGCTTCAATCAGGTTATAGGTGCCTTGCCAAGTAACTCTGACGAGACCTGTACATGTAGTATCAGATATCAAGCCCTTATTTTTGTCCACGAGAGCTTGTCCTGCAGCTGGTGTAGTGGAAGCGCCTGTGGTCTTCTTGGATTTCTTCCCCATCTTACTTGAGCTTTCTCCTTTGGATGAATTCTGCACAGAGGCGCAAATATACGTAACACAGAGAAATAATAATGAAAACTTGCAAGTGACGAGAAATATTGAGAAATGCGTGATAAGGGATTAGCTTTAAAAATGGGCGCAGACACAATCTATGGGAGGATCTTACAATTACATTAAATGGCCGTTTAAGACCTGCCACCCCTTAAATGCTCATTATACCATTATTCGGCCGAATGGCCCGTTTAAGCGTGTTGTGGACGTTTTGGCGGTTGAGCGCGGGTGAATGATTGCTTAAAAGATCAAGCTTTAAATATGAATGAATCATAATATCCCTCCATTTAATGACTTTTTTGAAATCCGTGCTATATCGTAATCGGGCGTCGGGAACACTTAAATCCTTACATTGACAATTTTGAAATCCCGATTGCCGATAGCGAAATCGCATCGCATCGGGGTGAATGGGCATCATAATGTGCATAAATAGCGTATCGCCGATTGCCGATTGCGATATCGCATCACATCGGGGTATGACCTGGGCGCCTTATTATTGTGCATGGGATACTGCCGATTGCCGATTACGATATTCTATCGCATCGGGGTGAATGGGTTGGGGTGTTTTAAGACTGTGTAAAGATTACCGCCGATATCCGATCGCCGATTGTGCATCGCGTCGGGGCTAATGGCATGGGGTGCTTTAAAATGTGCATGGAGTATTGCCGATAGCCGATAGCGATATCGCATCGGCGGAGACCAATGTGCCACTTATTTGTCTTTTCTATGCCATTGCGATATGCGATCTTGCAATCGCTTTATCGCAATGATAAAAGATTGTTTTATTTGATCAAAAATGGGTTTTTAAAAGGTTTTATATAATGTCTTCATTTGGTTTGCGGACCTTTTTCAGATAATGAAGTATTGATACCAACTAACTTCTAAAGGGACCCATTTCATATATTGATTTAGTAAATAAATATGATATGAAATGGGGGGTTGTTGTAGGGCACAACAATTGGCGATTCGCTGGAAGAACCAGTTATCTCTGGAAAGCATAAAAATACTTAAACTTTTTCCACAATAGAGTTCTAGTCAAAGGGGAAGATTCTAATATAACTAGGTATATATGCACTCCGAGTAAGATGAAACTATTTTGCTAACTTCCTTTCTTTTTTAAGAAAATAAATACATCCTAAGTTTTAAATAGGCCTTTATTGGTTTATAATGATAAAACAGAAAACCTCTCCAAATCAGCTTTTAAAATGAACTCCTCTGTCATAGGTAGAGCCTCTGCTGCCAGCAAACGTTCATAGTTTTGACAGGGATACCTTTTAACCATGCTATTGTCCATTGTTCCATCCAATTAAGAGTGTGATTAACAGAATGAATTCAAAACATGTTTTCATATTTTGTATTTCATTTCCTTTTTCTGTTATTGATAAGATAAAAAGCCATTGTCCTGGTTTGGTAGCCAGCTATTGACAATGCCATTCACTGGTAGTAATCTAACCGAACAAGCTGGCTCTTGATGAGACCCCTTGTCTTATAATTTCAAGCCATTACCCTGTTTTGGTATGCAGTATTGGTAATGTCGGTTAAACTATTTCCCTATGAACATGGTAAGCAGGCTTGTAATAAGACCTCTTATCTTTAATATCAGATATTTTAGAATCACACTCTGAGTAATCATAAACTTTAGTGAATGGGATGAACAATCTTCTCCTTAAGACTAAATGGATGACAGGGTAAGAGTTGAAGATGCTGAAATTGGATTGGCTTCTATCTTGATATTGATAACCTTTTGAGACCAATTTGAAAACAGAGAATGATTTACAATACTTTTAAACTTTGAAAGGAGTTCACAAAACTTGAACTGTAGTTTCAGAATACAATGATACCTAATTTCCTAGAAATTATCCCTTTTGGTTAAGAGTTCTATTATTTTAAAAGCAAATATCGTTGTACTCCTGTAGATCAAATTTTCAAACACAGCAAAGGTCAATAGTAGATACCTTACAACATTATTTTCTGCAAATCCTACAAACTACAAAAATCTATCAAACTAGAAGGAGAAGGGGTTACCTCCTCAATTAAAGAATTTCTTCAAGATAAGGCCATTAACAGGGAGAGAATCTCTCAACCCTGATAAGTCTTGCAATATAAAGGTCGAATGGCCTATCTTTTCACATATCTGAAACGGTCCAAGCCACATCTTCTGGAACTTGGTATGTTTACCCTTGTCCTCATGGGCTTTGTCCCATTTCAGAACTAAATCACCGACTTGGAATTGTTTTGAACCGGATGAGACTGAATCAAAAGCTGCCTTTATGAATTGTTGATGTTTGGCATGAATAACCCTGGCTTTTTCTCTTTCCTCTTCTAATTTTAGAATTTGGTCATGTCTAAGCTGAATAGAATAGGAAGGACTTTCCTCAATGAACTGCACTAGGGCTAAAGAAGGAAGAACAAGATTTGTGGGTAGTACTGCTTCTTTTCCATACACAAGATTGAACGGAGAAGATCCTATAGAAGCTTTCTGTGTTATCCTATCAGCCCATAATGCAAACACTAAAGATTTGTGCCAGTTTTTATGATTCTGTTTGATAGTTCGCTTAATGATTTTGATCAGATTTTTATTAGTAGACTCTGCTAAACCATTACCCTGGGGATAGTAATTAGCAGAATATTTTAATTTAAATCCTCTTTTAATAGCGAAATCAAACATAGCATTGCCTGAAAAGTAAGATGCATTATCAAAAACAAGAGCATTTGGGACACCAAACCTGGTAATGATGAATTGATCTATGAATTCAATGATGGCTTCAGAATTTGTTGTCTTTAAAGGGATTGCCTCAACCCACTTAGTAAAATAATCGGTAGCAGTAAGGATATACTTATGCTGTTTGGAAGATGGTGGAGTAATCTCCCCAATGATGTCCAATCCCCATTGCTCAAATGGTTGTTCAATGTTGACTGGTTGCAGAGGGAAAGTTGATTTACGTTGTCTTCCACTAGAAGTTTGACAATTGAGGCATTTCCTTACATACTCGTGGCCATCTTTAAACAGAGTAGGCCAATAGTAACCAGCATGAATAATTTTGTGAGCTGTTGTATCAGCTCCAAAATGTCCTCCCGCTGGTCCATCATGTAACTCCTGCAAAACCTTTTGTGCTTTAGTTTTCTCAAGGCATCTCAATAAGATGGAATCATAATTCTGCTTAAAAAGCACATCATCAATAATTGTAAAATTCTTTGCTTTCAACCTAATGGCCCTTTTGTTCTTGTAAGATAGATTCGAAGGTGCATATCCATTCTTTAAATAAAAGATTAAATCTGCATATTGAGATTCAGAATCAGTAACACTTATCTGATTGATTTCTTCAGTTTGCTCTGTATCGCTTGATTCTGGAATGTTGGATGCTCCTGCCAATATCCTGCAAAAACCTTGGCCCCTAACAATCTTTGCTGGTCTAATTTCTAAGTCATACTCTTGAAGTGCTGTGACCCAATTTTCCCTTTTTTCACCTAGTTCTTTTTGGATTAATAGTTGCCTAACTGCTGGGAAAGGAACTATAACTTTTGTGTGAGTTTTCAAAAGGAAGGGTCTATAATGCTTGACTGCTTTAAATACAGCAAAGGCTTGTTTTTCTACATCGGAGTAATTCAATTCAGCACCCTGAAGATTTGAGCTAAAAAATGAAATGGATGCTTCCAAATTGTGATCATTTAGTTGCGTGAGTACTGCAGCATAAGACAAGTTGGATGCGATGGTATACAATGTAAAATGATTAGAAAAATTTGGAGTATTTAAAGCTGGGGCATTGATTATTGATTGCTTGATTAGATCAAAAGCTTCCTTTTCTGCTAATCCCCACTTAAAGACTGAATTTTTCTTAATCATTGTTTGAAGTGGCAAAATAATTTGAGAAAAATCTGGGACAAATCTTTTAACAAAATTGATCTGGCCTAAAAATGACTGCATCAATTTTTTATTGTGTGGGAAAGGGATTTCAGAGATTTCTTTGATCCGATCAGGATCAATATAAATGCCATCTTTGGATACAATAAAACCCAAGAGTTTTCCTTGATCAAGAGCAAAGAAAGACTTTTTAGGGTTAAGAGAAATACCATATCTTTTGCAACGCTGAAAGATTTGATTTAGATCATGCAAATGATTATACTTCTCCTTAAAGAATACAGTAATATCGTCTAGATAGACAACTACTGTTCTATTAATCAACCCTCTAAAAGCTATATCCATAGCTCTTTGGAATGTCGCTCCTGCATTTATAAGTCCAAAAGGCATTTTCTGATACGCATATGTTCCCCATTTCGTCCTGAATGTGGTTTTAAGCTGGTCATCAGGATGAACCAGAACTTGGTTATATCCTGAGAAACCATCAAGAAAGGACATCAATTCAGAGCCTGCTACTGATTGGAGTATTTGCTCCATAGTAGGTAATGGGAAATTGTCTTTCAAGCTTGCTTTGTTCAAATTTCTGAAATCAATACAAATTCGAATGTCACCATTTTTCTTTCTGACTGGCACCATATTAGAGACTCAGTTTGAGTGTCGGATAGGAAAAATAATCTTGGCTTTCAAGAGTTTGTTAAGTTCCGATTTTATCTGGCTCTCCAAATTTGGATGTATTTTTCTTAACTTCTGCTGAATCGGTTTCTGATCGGGAAGCATGGGAATGGTATGTTGGATAATGGATGTATCATAAGTCTTCAAATCATCATACTTCCAAGCAAAAACCTGTTTATTTTTCCTTAACAGTTTAATAAATGCCTCCTTCTCTTCCAAGGAAAGTCCTAATCCTAAATTAATATTTTGAGGAGCATGCTCAGTACCTAGATTTATCAATTCGAACCTAAGGGTAGAACTTTGGAGCTTTGCATTAATTACAAGTTTAAACCTGTCTTTGATATCATAAAGATCTTCGAGCTTTACCACTGGCTTAGGAATTGAATTTTCCTGAGGTGTTTCTTTCATTTGTAGATCATGGTCATTTTCCTCAATAATTTGATCGTCATAGGACTTTTCAGAAGTTAGAAATTGTAAAATATCCTCATCATGATTGAATACTCTCCAATTAGTGACATTGTCAGGAATTGAAGGCCTAAAAAGTAATTCTACGGAAAATCTATCTAGGCTGTAGTCTTCAGAAGGTAGAAGCTTGGAAGCTACATTGGCTAGGAGATCGGCTGCTGAGTTTTGAGACCTGGGGATGGAGGAAATGTTGAATGCGGAAAAGTGCGAAGTAAGTTCTTGTACTAGCGATTGATAGTGCTTGAGGTGATTTGAAAGACAATGGATTGCAGTCCTCACCTGTTTAACAATAATTTCAGAATCGCCGAATACTTTCAAATATTGCACTTTAAGACCGATCGCTTTATACAGTCCCTGGACTAAGGCTTCATATTCGGTTGTATTGTTAGTGCATTCAAATTCCAACCTACAGGACCGTATTGTCTTTTCTCCTTGTGGACTAACCAAAATGCAACCTGCTCCTGAGCCCTCGTTGGACTTAGAGCCATCAAAATATAAAGACCAAAATAAAGAGGTATTAACAAACGTATTTACAGTTTTCTCAGCATCATTGAAACATCTAGACTTATCAGTTTGTGAAAAAATTTCAATCTGAGATGTAAAATGATTGACTGAAAAAGGAGATGGTTGGGCAACAAAGTTGCCAAAGAATGACTCTGACGAATAATTCCCCAAAATGTTGTTGTTGAACGCCACGGGTTGGTTTTCTTGCTCAAATTCAGTCACTGTATGAGTCATATGTTTCTCTCGATCGATCCTTATTTGATTTGGCTTGCCCTTGTAGGGAAGCCACATATGTGACCAATCAGTGGAAATATACCCATGCAATTTTTCGGACCAATCCCTACTCAGAATTAAACCATAAAATTCAGGTATATCGGCTATTAGGATGTCAATCCTTTGTACTACTCTGGGATCAGCAGACAACCTGATAGTTACGGAATTAATTTCTCCCACAACCTGCACTTTGGTCCTGTCCAACTGTACAATATGAATAGCAGACTTCTAGGGTTCAATGTTCAGTTTAGAGCAAACTGAAGCTGGCATTATGTTAGATGATGCCCCTGAGTCAATTAAACAGTTGTGTAGGTTTCTGTTGTAAATCTCATAGGTTAGCAGGAAGGGTGGAGTATGAGAATTTCATCTATCTCCAGTTAGAACTGAATCAGTAGCTTCAACCATACCTGGAGGAGGTTGGCCTGAATCATTAGCGGCTTTTGCACTGGGAAGTGGTGTAGAGGGAACAGCATTCAGTTCCTTAAGAAGTAATTTCTGCTGATGCTTTAATTTACTAAGCTCAAACATAGTAATATTTGCCTTAGTTTTCTTCATGTCATCAACAATGTTATACTCCATTGAATCGGATACGACTAATGTTTTGGATGTTGAAGGAGTATTAGAAGTTGAAGGCTGGTTTTGGGGAACTGCTGCAGGTGATTTCTTTGCAGGTGTTTTTTCTTTGGTTGTAGCGGCACCTGCACTCCTCTTCTTTGATGATACCTGAACAGGTTCAGAAGTACTTTTGCTCCTAGTAGTGACCGGGAACGCCTCTTCTTCATTATCAGTGTCGGAGTTGGGGAGTATAAATTCCCACATTCCATGACATTCGACTACTTCTTCTTCATCATCAGTCGGTGTGATTGTTTCCTCTTCCTCTTCTTCTTCTTGCTCTGAGTCTGCGTTAGATATGACATTTGGGGGCTTTGACTCATTTCTCTTAAAATTTCTAAAGGGTCTTTTGGTTGAGGTTTCGGCTACCTGCTTCTTTATTTCGACCATTTCATTTGATAATGTTTTTAAGACCTTTTGCAAACCTTCCATGTCGTATGGGTCTTTTGGGGTTTTCTTTCTTGAGTCATCTTTGAAAGAGACTTTTTTGGCTTTTCTGTCTTCCAGAGCAGCATTCTTCTCTAGAGCATTGATGCGTTTTTCCACAGCAAGTGCTTCTCTCATATTTTCAGCTAAGGTAGGCTTCCCAGCCCTGTCTACAAAAATGGCTATATTGGCAGGTAGGGCGGTGATATACCATTCGCTTCGAATTTGTTCACTTGGTTTGGAAGCTGTGGGGATTTTGTTTAGGAGTTTATTGAAGCGAGCATTAAATTCCTTTATTGGTTCTCTATGCTCTATTCTCATATTGGAGAGATCATTTATTAAAGTTGCCAAAGACCTATCATCTCCATATTTGGTAAGAAACTGCTCTTGGCAAGTGTTCCAACTGGTAATGGAACCAGAGGGTAAAGAGAAATACCAGGATCCTGCTGATCCTTGTAAGGTGTAAGGGAAAAGTCTCACAACAACATCTTGTTCTGTTACTCCTTTCAAGTTGACTGCTTACATGAAATTATTGATGTGTTCCTCAGCTTGGGTTCCATCATCTGGATTAAACTTGGGTAGCCATTTTCCAGGATAATCTGGTAATGGATGCAATGGCGCAGGCATATTGACTGCACCAGGTCTGGTCCATGGATCTGCCGTTGTAATAGCAACAGTGGTTGATACTACTGTTGGAATTCCAGATGTATGGGAAGGAAATAATGCTGAGGAGTGGGCAGGTTGGGATGTTGAAGCTTCTAATCCCTGGTGAACGACAATATGTAATGGGGGAGTGGATGGTTGACTTTGCAGAGGGGAAGATGCAATGGAGGATATGGATGAAAGGTCTTCACTATCAGATCCTTTGGTATTTTTCTTCGCCTTTTTCCTTTTGGGTAAAGGGAACTCAGTGGGTTCAATACCGAGCTTTTCGCTCTGAAGTTTGGTGAGAGGGTGAGGTAAATTGAACTGCGAAGTTGCACTGCTTTGTGATACCTCAGATTTCTGTGGTGAAATCGAGAAGCTCTGAAGTTTGTGGATAAGAGACTGGACTTCAGGTGATTCAAGACTTAATTGTTCTGGAGTATGATGAGTTTGAGCAATGGTAGTTGATTCCTCTTCTTCTTGTTTGGATACCGGCGAACCAGTATGCAAATAGGAAGATCGAGGGGATTCGGAGGGAGGATTACTCTTAGAACGGCTTATAGGTTTTGGCTTATGTGCCATTCACGGAGGTTCAGGCCCTCCTTCTAGCGCCAAAAATGTTGAAGCCTCGAAAATCGCTGCAACAACATCGGGGATAACCACCCGGTCCGGACCTTAGTACAGCTCCTTTTCCGTTTGGAATAGTGGCTCTGACTGGGGATAATGGGACCAGTTTCCCAAAAGTGGATAAACGGGATGAATGTATGATTTATAAACTAAGCTAGCGGTAAGCGAATAACTAAACTATTAACAAGAATACAAGAACTATAACCTATCCCGGGAATCTATTGAACTTTAAAGTGCAGCGTTTAATGGTCTGTGTCTAAAGACAGGCATATAGATGACTCCATCGATCAGACATAGATATTAATTCATTTAAGATTATTGTGCCTAAATAGTTAAGCCCAGCGATTAATGCGATATTACCACACTCATCATTTATATTATCGACATATACATGATTAAAAGGAAAGCATATCATAAAACATCCAATAGTGGTATGAATGTAGATCTGTTGTTACAGCGCATGCATATAATCAACAATAGCAAGGATAATCAAATAACAATTCACATAACAGGAATGAATTCAGACATAGATAGAAATACCATATGAGCTGCTTTGACACTCCCGATATCAATCGCTACTTGTAATTCTTTCTTCAACGCAGAAACATTCTCAACAAAGAAAATAGTGCACAATTGCATAAAAAGCCTCCTTGTTGAATTAAGAACAACTGGTCCAGTTTCATAAAAGAATATTGACTGAAGCACAATAGTGCAAACTTCAGTCTTTAAGTCTGGTACAAAACTTTACGACCCTTTCCAAAACAATGAAAGGGTCTATAAATACTAAACTAATCTAAATATCTATTAAACTAAAATGCAACTAAATCGGTATCAATAAATTTTGATCCTATTTTTCTCAGCGATCTGGCAATCGGCGGCATGATTCATCAGGTAGGCTGCTTGCCTTTAAATCTGAGCTGACTTATCGCAAGCATTGGCTCTACTTCAGGAGGTTTGTTGAGGCGCGAACTGAGCTGGGCGGCATAGGTGGCATCCTGAATATCGGGAATTATATACCCGATCGCATCTGTTAGGCACTTAAGGGCGGCTCTCTGTGTATGCGGCTTTACCAGAAATAACCAATATGCTTCCATAGTTAAACTATTAATCCCAGCGATTAATCTCCCCTTTTCCTCTAAATCAGTATAGCATGATTGCTCCAATGTGTTTGTTGTTGTCATCTTTCCTTGTGTACATTGGGAAATCATATTTGATAAGTAGAGAGTGTTGTTGACTAGTTCAACCAAATTGCTGGAAGTTGATTTACATCTTGAAGCTGCCCTTTCTGCTTTCATCATCTGAGAGTGCCATTCTGTGAAAAGTATATCTTTATGTGTTTCTGAAATCTTGGGCAAATTTGCTTCTCTCCCTTGATCAGAATCTTGCCAGTCAAGAAATGCAGTTATGATCTCTTCGGCTTGATATAATTCATTTCTGGCCTTTTCTACCTGCTGATTTATGGATGTCGTTAATTCACAGAGTGGCTCTGCCTGAGCGATTTGTTGACACAGAAGCCTAATTTGAGATATCAATGCAGTGTTTATTTGTAATGCTTCTGCTCTAAACTCAGCCACTTGTGGAGCGCCCTTTATCTTTTCGAGCTGCGATGACAATTGAGCGATTTGCTCATCCTTTGTTTTCATCATTTGCTCGTTTGCTGCTCTTAGTTGTGCCAATGCCTCTGATAATTCCTTCTATTTCTGGATCGCGCTTTGGTCGACCCTTTGCTTTTCTGCCTGCAATTGTTGGGTTAGTTGACTGTTCACTTGCTGTTGTGTCAACAATTGTTGCTCTGCCTTCTGCTTTGTTTCAGCCAATTCTGCCTGTAGTGCGAAAATTTCTTGATCCTTGGTTTTCAGTAGAAGACTTACCTCTGATGCCTTATCGATTGTCGCTGCCGAATAGGCTCCCGCATACTGTGACAGTTTTGTCAGGTCATCGGAGGGGTTGAATTCCTCCTTCCAAACCACGCTGCCCGTTACAGTTTGTTCTGGAAAAAGGGGAGGTTGATCAATCTTCCTCCTTTTCCTTTGCCTTTTTACCACTGCTTTATGCCTCGGGCTGTAGAAAACATCCAGGGGAGGAATATCTTCTACCTGGAGAATGATTTGGTCGGAGGGGTCTTTTGGTATTACCTCAACATCCTTGGAAATGGGTGGGCCGCTGGTTCCACTTAGAACCTGAGGTGAAGTGATGTCTTGTGTATCGTTTGTCTTGGAAGTGTCTGTATCCTTGGAACATTCCAACCCACTGATGATAGAGTCAAATTGCTTCCACTCCTGAAGCAATTTAGGGTCAATATTAGTATCTATATTGACATCAATGGTGGTTTGTTTTTCCTTTTCAGCGTGGGACTCCTTCCGCACTTTTTCCTGCTCTCTCTTCTGCTGTTCCTCTTGTTCTTTCTTTTGCCTTTCCTCTTGCTCTTTCTTTTGCCTTTCCTCTTGCTCTTTCTTTTGTTGTTCCTCTTTCTCTTTCCTCTATCTTTCCTCCTGTTCTCTCTTCTGCCTTTCTTCTTTTTCTTTTCTCTACCTTTCCTCCTATTCCTTCTTATGATCCTTTGTTACAACCGGAGGTTCCTTTGACTGTTGCCGAACAGGCTCGCTTGATGATGTTGTCGGGGTTGTTGCTAGTAAATCTAGAGGCAGAGTTTGCAACCTCTGTTCTCTAAGCTTATTAAATTCAGTCAATCCTTCATCCTTATATTTCATTCGAGCGAATTCTTTAGCCTGACCTATTGATTCGGCTGAAACGAATAGGTCGTCAAACATATCTTCTTTGTGCTCAAATTTTGTCAATTTGGCCCGTTCTAGTGCATTGTAGGCAACTTTCTTTGGATCATATGGCCTATTTGGGATAGTCGCCAGAGTTAAGGATTGAATCTTTGTGGCTTCCTTTTCTGCATGTTTGAGATCATGCAGAGTATAGACACCACACCTCAAGGGAAAAGAGGGCCAGCCCCTCTTCTTTTCTTTCTTAAGAGTCTGTGTAACACTCTCAGCCGTAATCTGATAAGCGATTTCTCTTGCTAGCAGTTTATCTGGTATGTACAAAGGGAGAACATGTGGGTTGGCTTGGCTGCCGAAAACTCTTATGTAGGTAAATCTCTCCTCTCCAAACCAACTCCCTACCGCTGTTATATCAAACGAAGCTTGATAGGAAATCTTGGGAATGGGTTTATCAAAAATAGAATAATGAATAGGCACCATAAAGCCATTGCAGATTTGGTACAGATGGTGCTTGTAAGAGGACTTCCATAATTTCTGATGGTATATGTGGATAGCCGTGGGATCTTGTGGCATCCACCTCCAGCCGAGCACGGGAAATTCAGAATTGAAACATAATGTATCTAAGATATATGCACTGTAATAGAATGGGGGAATTTTCCTTTCAGAGACGACAGTCTGATTTCTAAAATCACGCACAGCTTGTGCTAATTTGTCAGAAAGGATGGTGGCCCAATCCATGATTATACTGTTGCATGTTGCTTCCATTAGAGGAACCATTTCTATGGTAAAATTAGCAGAGTCATGCAATCCCCATAATCTACACATCATTATTCCAGCATAGCAATAAGGAGAAGCCAGAGAATCAACCGAGTACTTACCGGAAGATTCGTGTTTGTGCTTGGCCGGATTTTGTCTCCAATCCCGGATGGGTTCGGATTCAACTTCATTTTCATTTGCGAATTTCTCCAGGAACGCCTTATTATATATCTTCTCTGGCTCGGGCAAATGATACATTTGCCTTAGATCATCCGCCCTGAACGATCCGAAGATTCTTCCATCGCTAGTGCTGAAAGTTCTATCCAAGATTGGGATTTCTTGAATCGCCCACCGCACTACGTCTGTGTATGGGAGAATTTGCTCCCTGGCCGCTATTCTGTGAAGGAAAGAGTCGGCTAAATCCTTGAGGGTACATTCAGACTTCCGAGTAGGATCCACAGTAGCTTCAACTATTGTCCTTGTTGGTTCTTCGGCTTCAATCAGGTTATAGGTGCCTTGCCAAGTAACTCTGACGAGACCTGTACATGTAGTATCAGATATCAAGCCCTTCTTTTTGTCCATGAGAGCTTGTCCTGCAGCTAGTGTAGTGGAAGCGCCTGTGGTCTTCTTGGATTTCTTCCCCATCTTGCTTGAGCTTTCTCCTTTTGATGAATTCTGCACAGAGGCGCAAATATACGTAACACAGAGAAATAATAATGAAAACTTACAAGTGACGAGAAATATTGAGAAATGCGTGATAAGGGATTAGCTTTAAAAATGGGCACAGACACAATCTATGGGAGGATCTTACAATTACATTAAATGGTCGTTTAAGACCTGCCACCCCTTAAATGCTCATTATACCATTATTCGGCCGAATGGCCCGTTTAAGCGTGTTGTGGACGTTTTGGCGGTTGAGCGCGGGTGAATGATTGCTTAAAAGATCAAGCTTTAAATATGAATGAATCATAATATCCCTCCATTTAACGACTTTTTTGAAATCCGCGCTATATCGTAATCGGGCGTCGGGAACACTTAAATCCTTACATTGACAATTTTGAAATCCCGATCGCCGATAGCGAAATCGCATCGCATCGGGGTGAATGGGCATCATAATGTGCATAAATAGCATATCGCCGATTGCCGATTGCGATATCGCATCGCATTGGGGTATGACCTGGGCGCCTTATTATTGTGCATGGGATACTGCCGATTGCCGATTGCGATATTCTATTGCATCGGGGTGAATGGGTTGGGGTGTTTTAAGATTGTGTAAAGATTACCGCCGATATCCGATCGCCGATTGCGCATCGCGTCGGGGCTAATGGCATGGGGTGCTTTAAAATGTGCATGGAGTATTGCCGATAGCCGATAGCGATATCGCATTGGCGGAGACCAATGTGCCACTTATTTGTCTTTTCTATGCCATTGCGATATGCGATCTTGCGATCGCTTTATCGCAATGATAAAAGATTGTTTTATTTGATCAAAAATGGGTTTTTAAAAGGTTTTATATAATGTCTTCATTTGGTTTGCGGACCTTTTTCAGATAATGAAGTATTGATACCAACTAACTTCTAAAGGGACCCATTTCATATATTGATTTAGTAAATAAATATGATATGAAATGGGGGGTTGTTGTAGGGCACAACAGGAACACAGGAGCGGAATGAAATCACATGCTAGAAGCATAATAGTCCACAATCCAAAGTGATAAGTCAATACAACAACATGTCCTCAACAAGATTCATACAATTTCATACAAAATAGTTCATACACAGGCGTAAGTTAAATAACATGCATTGCTAAAGTAACCAGAATAGTCGAACTATAGTAACAACATATGCATGAAAATGTGTTGGCTCAGTTATATTATTAAGTGAAAGTTCCATCCATACATACACCATTGACAACCAGTAGCCCCAATAGTGGAACATTACAGTCAACACCTCCTACTCCTCCAAAGAGATGTACTCGCTCTACGTTGTGGAGAAGCCAAGGCTCTCCAAGCCTTCTCTAAGCAATGCCTAGCCAAAATCTTGGCTCCCAAAATATTGTACTATGAGTTATGAGGTTATATATATAACAAATGGTGGGGTGACCCATGACATTCCCCTTTGACTCTTTAACTGCCCTCATGACTCTTCATCTCCTTTACAAATAACTCTTTACATTACATAGTGATTGTTCACATTCCACTAATGACACTTGGAGTTTCACTTACAATATATTTACAAATAATAATACAATTTCCACATATACCCATGTGGGACAAAATACGCTTGAGTCAGCATAACAAGACAAACACCATCACTTGGAAGCTTGGGTAAAGACAACCTCGGCAACATCCTCTTGATGGTCTTCAGTGACGAACTAATACCAAGCTTGGTATTGCGCTATAGTTTCCCCGTATTGTTTGGTGATGTCTTTCCTGAAACAAACTCTTGTCTCCATGGCTTCTAGGTATATGGTTATGGAACCTCTATCCAACTCATCCTAGATCATGTGCAGCATTTTCCTTAGTGTGGTTGGCCCACCGATGCACTTCTGCATGTTTTCTGCACTCAACTGCAAGTCATAACTAATGGCCTCTCGAATTAACTACTCCATGTGACTATCTACCTCCAGTAATACTTGGTTCTTCTTCATGGCTTGAGTGAGGTATTTGATTGAAGGGATCCTATGTGTCCTCACTATGACATCCAAACTCTTGAACAACCGTGCATATGAAGCCTCAATGCTAGTAATGAGCGAAGGGAGCTGCACATAGTTCTAGATCAACATATAAATCCATGCTTTGTCTAGCTCTGCCTATGGCTTCATTATCTTATGCAAGTAAAGTGGGGCTCCCTTGTACCTCATTATCCATTGTTGTACATGCATAATAGTAGCATGTATGTCTTTGAGAGTTTGTACAACCTTCATGCACTACTATTGAAAACAAAAAAGATGGAAAACCGTCGTGTGCACGGTGAAAAATATGTCATACAGTTTTTGCATGGTGGTCTCAAGAGTTGATACTTCAACAAGTATCGATTTTCTCATTTTTGTCATAGTGGATCCTGCAGACTGTTATGTCCTCTACCTAGCCTCCTGCAAGTCCTTTGGCATCCGATCATTCTCTGCTAACAAGAACTTGATAGTTGAACTCTTGGCTTCTGCATAAGCCTTAGAAGCATTGGCCATGGCAGCTGGATGTCTTCTAACATATGACACAATCACCCTTTCCTCTATATGTGCAGGTGACACGTGATCATCCGGCATTTGCTTTCTCTATACATGTACAATCCTCTGTTGTGACTCATCAAATGACAAATTGTACACATCCATCACTAGATCATCATCAAGGAGAACAACCTCTCCTTACTTGCTTGGGATTGGTTCTGATTCTAGAGGTGGCGAAGACTAAGGTGCGACCTTGGATGTTCTCGGCATGATCTCAGTATCTTGGTCCTTTGGCTCTGATTCCAACTCCATGTTTGTTGCTTCCACCATTTGCTCAATCTGTTGAGCAAGTTCCCGAACCTGCACCTGCTCACCCTCTTCTTCATCTATTGGCTGCTCTAACTCCTCAACCTATATAGGCACAGTTTTCTCTGTTATTACGCCTTGCCTTTTATCCTGTTCCTGTTTCTTCTTTTCTTCCCTCTCTCTCCTCCTTAGCTCCTGCTCTTCTTTCAGCTTCTTCTCTATTTCTTGCAACTTCCTCTCTGCATCCTCCAACCTTTGTTTCTCTCTCTTCCTCCATTCTACTCTCCTTATGTGTTGTTGCCTCTTCGCCTCTATTTCCAAAGCTACTCCCTCAACAAGCGGATCTTCTCTAAACTTGTAGCTTTGCTCAGCCTTTGCATTCTCGACAATCTTCCTGTTTCCTTTGTCTTGCGTCGGTTTGCTATTCACTGTTGTTGTTGTTGCTGCTTCCTATGGTGTTGTTGCCTACAGAGTTGATTTCCATTCTATAGCCATGTTGACGGGTTCATTGAGCCGAGAGGAGTTGTAGCAATACCTCCAAGGGTCCTCCTCTAGCCAATTACATGCCCCATGGATCCATGGATAATATACCTTCGTACAGTGGTTCTTTCATATGCACTGGGGATCATACTGATTGAAATCCTTGGTGCTGAAATCAAACTTCTCTAAGTCCTTGACCTCATCATCTGCATCCTTTAAGCTCTGAATCTCATACAATCCAATCCACAAAGGAAGAGGAGGCCATGGAGCCTTCTTCTTCTTGTGCAGTCCCGCTGATAATCATATGGAGATGTGATATGCAACCTCTTGCATGACCAACTTATCTATGGCAAACCTTGGTAACACATGCAGAGGCTTCTCTCCACCAAATATCCTATTGTAGGTGCCACCGTTTGAGGCATACCAATCTGCAATGTTAAGCAATGCCTACATCACTTCTTGGGGCATGCAAGGTGGATCTTGTTCAAAGATCATCTTGTAGACCGGGGTGAGCAAATGGTCAGATAGTCTTGCCATAACTCCTCGATAGCTGCACTCAAAAAGAAACTTGAAATAAATGTTTACAGCATCATTTGATGGTGTTCATGTCCAACCCATGCCAGGGAACTGATGTTGGGCACATATTGCATCAAGCAGGTACACGAACATATAGAATCTCTCTTTCTCATCCTTAGGCGTATTTTGGGCATTAGTCACATGCACTTTCAGCTGAAGAGCCAACATATCTGACTAGTTGAATGGCCTTCCTTCATTTTCCAACTGATCCAACACAACCACCCAATTCTGCTAAAAGGTCTTTGTGCTCTCTTGATTGTACAAGCAACATGCAAAGATTATCAAGATTTGTTATGCTTTTCTGAGTGACTTAGTCTTGTAGACCTGATTGGGCATTGACCTAAAATTCGATGGCTCTTTTACCCAATGCTTCATGATGTCTCTAATGTTCACATTTCTATTGGGAGTATAGAAGAGTTCATCCATGTGATTCACCTGCTGTGGTAAGTGATACATCTTATGATAGTTTTCTGACCTGAAGGTAGCAAGTTATGTTCCACTGGAACTTCTCAATGTCATCATCTCAGGATTGGTATGTGAGACAATCCAGTGAATGATGTCCGTGCATGGGAAGGCTAGCTACCTACATGCAACCTTATACAATCTTGACTTGTGGATGTTGACATAGACCTGTCGATCTTCTAGATATTCCTTGAAGTTTGCTGCAAATATGTCCTTAATTTCCTACCATGTTATCTTCATGTCCTTCTCTATGAATAGTTGTGTATCTACATAGACTGGAAAGTTCATTGACAAATGTTCAACTACATCTCGAGTGTTGCTCTCTACAATATCCTTTGATCCAGCTCTCTTGGAAGCCATGTTACTTGTACTGCTGAGAAGTTTCTCAACAATTGATGTACCTGGAGACAGAGAGGACACTCATGGCATGCAAATGTTAGCTTGAAATAGAAAATCACTTCAAGGACCGATCATGCTAAAAACTAGGTAACTGTTGGGAAAGATTGTGTAATTTTGTGTTTTAGAGGTGCTGGATTGTCAGCTAGATCTAAGCATTGTATAATCCTATCTGCCAGTGAGAGATGATGATGACGGGAACTGCGCAATGCGCAATCCGTGTGGCTTGCTAATAATTGAAATTGGACAATGTGTAAATTAGTATGGCTTTGATGTTAGCTGGGACTGTGCATTGCGCAATCTGAGTGGGCAAGACTCTAGGACTAGCAGCCTCTACGCAATTCCTAGAGCCAAGGTAGAGCCTTGAGATCTAGAAATGTGCATTGCATGCCGAGATGAGCTAGATCCGGGCCAAGGCAACCATATATGTCCAAGGCAACTTGTAAACAAGAAGATCTGAATGTGCAAGTGAAGGTGAGTGCAGATCTAAGTGAATGGTGATGCATGCAATCAAAACAAATGTAGGAATTAGTCAAACAGAAGAACAATGAAGCTTGTGGGGAGAGTCGCCGCAACGATGATCGTTAGTGCAAAAACTAGGTTATGCATGTGAAATTTAGGAAAGGCAATGAAAAACTTAAAACAACATTTCTACAAGCTAAAATAAATCAAAATGCCAGCAGTCGTTCAATAAAACAGGCAAAACAACACTCTCACAAGCCAAGGAAACAAAAGCAACCGAAAAACAGCGAAAGACAAGAAAAGAAATACTTACCTAGAAAAGTTGTGCCGATAGTGCCGAAGGTTCCTAGATGCCTTGGGAATGCTAGAGATCCAACATCAAATGTGAAAATGAGTTCTGGCGGCATCCATTAAATATATTTGATCGATTTAGGGTTTATGATGCGAAGGCAAAAAATCTAGGAAAAAGTGACAAGTGGTGAAAGTTTCTAAAATTAACTCAAGTGTAACTCCCACTGCTAAAAATAGATCCCTATTTTTTAGGGATGCTTTTTCACTTTTTGTTTTTTTCTTTTTCAGGAAAGGCTTCCATGCATGCATGGAGAAATTACGCAATTCTGGGGAGGACTAGGAACTCACCAGCACATGCATTTGGCAGCAGTTGAGGGAATGATTCTACGCAATTCCTGGGTTGAGTGGATATCGATGTGTCTCAGGCTCTGCATAATTTCCCAGCTGAAGATAAGCTGCTAGATGGGTCTGCGCAATTCTGGAGTCGAAGCTCACTGTTGGGTTGAACTGCACATTTCCTGAGAGCAAGGATGGTTTCCCTCTAGGATTGCACAGATCATCAAGGCAGTGTGAGAACTCGATGCAACCAAGTCACGGGGTTAGCTTGTGGTTAAATAGTAAAGCAAGTAAGCAAACACAAGCTATAAAGCAAAAGATAAAACTCAAATGAAAGCACAAGTACATGGGTAGTGTAAGACAAGCTATTGGGAATTTAGTAGGGAGGCTCTAAAATGATGCGAAGGAATAATTTTGGAGGGTGGTTGTAGCCGCTACAACAAGTTGGTATAAAATCCCTCCTATCCTTGACTCCATTTTTCTCAATCTAAGTTCACATTGGTCGACCTCGTGGTCATTTACCATTTTAGTTTGACTTGGAGCCCAACTATGGGTTATTCCAAGTAACATAGGTTCTTCACTAAGTGAATATCCAAGTTCAATTCCACCATACACTCAGGAAATCAAAACTATGCCATGATTCCAAATTGATCCACTTTCTAGTGGGCAAGTTAGAATTACCCAATGGTATCTACACCATGAATTCCATTATAAACCCAAGGACTATATCTTGTGAACATTATGACCCAAATTTATTTTTGTATTAAGTAACAACAAAATAAAGAGTAAGACAATCACCATCAATATTCATCACATAATACAACAATGTTTTTATAGTAAGGAACAACCCTCTCTCTTAAGTAAAAAAATCTAGAATTAGCTCAAAACAAAAGTAAGCCAGCCAGTAAATGTTTACATATGCAATCTACAAAATCTTTGGAACTTCCCATCAACAAGGTTGCAATTATAATGCCTAGCACTCCTACTAATATTTTTCTACCATAATTTTTGGATAGAGTTGCAATATTTATGCTATTGTTTTTAGATATTCTTGTAGTGATATTTCATTATTAAGCTTCATAGGAAAACCACCCAAAAATTAAAATCCTTGAGAGTAGCTCATACTCATGTAAGTAACATAGTTACCATAAGCTATTTCCCACCATAATTTAAGCAAGTGTTTGCATAAAAAAGGATAGGAATAAAATGTAAATAAATATGCTTAGTAAGAATTACTACCCATCATTATTTATTTGTTTTTTAGCACTTTTAGGAATAAAATGTAAATTTGCATAATTACTAATAGTTACTACAAACCAAAATTTACACAAGTCCTTACTCCTTAATAGACAATTAATTACCTCATATATCAATTTTTAGTTTTTGTAAAAACATAATTTATAACTTATATAACAAGGACTCAACTACCATGCAACACCTTTTTCAAATTTAAGAGATAAATACTTATAATGTAATTACTATTAACATGAAATTCATGATCATATTTATTTTGAATTAGCCTAATAATAAGTTAATAATATCAACATATTTTATAACTCAATTTTGATTTATATTAACTTTTTTAGAGTGTGAAGAATGATAATAATCAAACAAAGAGAGAGAGAAAAAAACCTGCATCACTAATTAATGCTATACATATATATATATATATCTTTCAACAACACTCCTGACTTGCATGAACGTTATGCATATTCATGTACACCTCGAATGCTGTGTCTTCGAGCTCTAACCAAGAAGTCCATGCACACACAAAACCTGTAACTAATATAAATACCAAGTTCATTTTCTATTTCACCAATTAAAGTAGTAAACATCAATTATAAAAGAGACTGTAAGGTTGGAGCAGCGGAGACCGTAAGCTCGCAGCAGATCGCAGAGATATTTGTAGCTTGGAGATCGATCCTTCTACTTTTCTTATCTTGAGAAAGGCTACATTCTTAATATGAATAACCATATATTCTATCCAAACAATATGTATATGTTTTAAATGTGATGTAGTGTTAATTATTTCATTTTTTAAATCTCCACCAATGAGTGTTGTAATATAACGATATTAATAAAAAAAATATTATCATTATCCATGGAAGTTGATTTGTTATAGTTATACATAGAGATTTAGTCATCAAGTGAGGATAAAATTGTTAGAACTAAATGACAACTCCTTCATAAATGTACCAACCATTTGAACTCCGCTCACATTTATGTGGAGTTTAGGTGGTGGGTTTATTTATAGTTTTGTTATTTTGATTAATTTATTATATTGATGGAGGATTATTCATGGTTGGATTTCAAAGAGAATTATGGGTATATAACATAGAAACGAAGCACATATATATATGTATATATATATATCGAATGGTTTGGTTTTTATGTTATTGAATTATTATTTTGTGAGGGATTTGAGGGATGGATGGTTTTTTATCCTGGGAATTTAAACATATTAGAAAATATTCAGATCGTTTAGTTGCAAGAATGCGGAGAAATTTGTTATAGCATTGCAAAATCCGAATGGGAGTATTACATACACATAAATTCCCCAAGGAAAGGTAAAAAATGTCTTCTCTTGGTCTTCAAGGGCTACTTTAATTTGGTTGTAGCCACTGAATCCATCGAGAAAGGAGAAAATCTCTTTCATATTAGGGTATTTAAGACTTGAGTAATAAACACAAGGGAAAATAATTTGTCAAGGTGGCTTTATTTAATTCCTTGAAGTCAACACACACTCACCATTTACCATTCCTTTTAGAGATAATGACCAGAGGCGAGATCCACTTACTATCATAGATGGGGTAGATAAATCTTGTATTCAACAACTTATGTAACTCTTCCTTAATGATATCCTTTAATTTTGAATTTACCCTCCTCTGGGTTTGTCAAACCGATTGAGAACCCTCCTTTATATAAATATGATGAGTACATAAATCAAGGGGAATTCCCTTCATATCGGTATAATCCTAAGAAAAAGAATTATTATTTATTTTAAGCACTTCTATAAGTTTATTTTGTTGTGAGGGTTCCAAAGGGGAACTAATATTCAGAGCCTTTCCAAGATGAATTTCAATAGCTTTAATTTAGTTTTCTATAGTAATATTAAGTGGGGCCATTGAATTTAGTTGTCGTGTTAATTCAATGGGTGAAAAAGTTTCCTCAGATTGTTTCCCTAAAATGTGATCGAGTGGTGAAGTGTTGTTAATGGAGGGATGCGCTATAAAGGTACAAATTAGATCATCTTCAATACTTTCTTTAAAGTTTGAATCTTTTTCAAGGGTAAAGAGAAGTCCATTGGATTCTTCATCACTGTCCTTAATCCAAGGAGAACTTTTATAGTCCAAGGAAGGTTTAGCGAGAGGATAAATAGTAATTTTCTTAGTATAATTTCCATGGGAGATAGTCATATCCCTATAATAATAGCTAATGTAGGCAACATTTGTGGTCAACCATGTTGAAAATAGCAACAAGAAATGTTAAAAATAGCTACAAGAAAATCCTAATTTAATTTTTCCTTGAATTAAATTGGGATTTAAATTGTAATTCTATTCTCATAGAAACTTGTAGCAGTTAACTGAGTTAAGTTGACTTAGTTGTCTCAGTCAATTCGAGTTGGGAGTCTATCTAGAGTGATCCCTAAATTTTAGGGGCCCAAGTTGAGTTCTTAGTGAGTTGTAATTATTTAATTCAGTTTAATTGAGTTAAATTCAGTTAAACTAGTTCTAACTGTTGGAGGAACTAATGAGTGGTGAAGTGAATTAAATTGGATTTAATTCACATGCAGTGAACAATCAGATAACTAATCATTCACTCAAAAAATAACTCATGCATGTCATTTGATAGGAAGACCTAGTTGAGATTAGAGTTCAAGGATAGTGTACTATCAGTTGTAAAATCATCTAAATTAAACCGATGGTGCATGCAATCAGAGGAAGGGTTATGGATGGATTGTGTAGTTATGAGTGAGGAATTTCCTAATTAAATATGGGTTAATTCCCAAGGGAACAGCACAAGGAAGTAGGGGCTTGGCAGGCAAGACTTGTCTAAGTATTGGATTGAGTTGGTTTGTGAAGCAGTGAATGAGATTGTACTTGTGAAGAGATTGTTTGGGTTAAACAAGCATTGTGTTTTCTTCTCAGATCTTCTGGTTAATGAAACATACATATAGTAGGGGTTTTTAGCTGAGGCTTCCCCATAAAATTACTATGTTATGTGTGATTGAAATTCTTCCTTTTCTGCTTCGCGATTTCATCAATCAATTTTTGTTTCCGCTAATGAGTAGAGTAGATTCAAGTCAATTGTTTTACCATATCATAATCTGTAGTTTGAATCTACAATAAAAATCTACAAACCAAGGTCTTCCTAAAATTAATGGGTAGCAACCAAGATTATATTTTGGTTTAATAATCATAAAATTGACTGGATATTCCCATGAATATATGGAAATGACAACATCCTCCACTACTCCTTATGGTTCTATGGTATATTTGTCATCCATTTGAAGGACAGTGGGGATTGCTCAAAGTCCAAGCAACTTAAGTTTCTCCATAGTTTCTTTCTTCATGACATTGATGGTTTCCCCTAAATCTATCAAAGTATTGGCTATGATGGTATTATTAATATTTACAATAACAGAAAGACTCTCGTGGTCCTCATATTTTTCAATAATCACTTTACCCAACATTAAGTCAGCTAATTTCCCAAGCACGTGAACAGTCTTGGGGTCTTATTTTCTCCTTCCCGGTTTCCTTAAACAAAGTTTTCAAACTGCTTTCGCATAGATAGGGAGATCCTTAATAGCTTGAAATAGTGGGATATTTACATACACATTTTTTTAACTCTCTCAAGAAATCAAATTCAAGTTGTACAGGAGGATTTTCAAGACATTGTCTCTTTGGGTAAGGAGTGGAATCTAGCTCATTTTTAGGAGATTGTTCTATTGAAATATCTTGAGCTTTAGGAGAAAGAAATTTTGGTTCTAGAGAGTTATATTCTTCATCTTGCTCTTGAATAATTGGAGAATTTTGATTCTAAATTACCTTTCCAGAACACAGATGAATATTTTTGCAGTCCACAGATGAAAGGGGGTAGGTAGGAAAAGGTATTTCATCATTTCAGGTGGGCTCGACTACTTTATTATTCAGATTAAGAATATACTAAAGGAAGTCGAAACTTCTGTTGAGTTTGAGAAGATTGATTAGAAGGCAGTTATAGTTGTTGCAGATGTACCTGAGGTGTAGCTTATGGTGCCATATTTCTAAAGGGGGAAGGTCCTCTCCGGCCTAGGGCCCACCCTTGGATTTGCATTTACGGGGAGCAATGTATCCATGGCACAGGAGGATACTATCCAGAAGTTGGTGTAAAATATTGGGAAGGATCATAGGTTGAAGATGCATATGGTCAAGGGGGTCATGGTTTCTTTTTAGCCACAAAGAAGCTTTGGTCAGTTTCCTCATTAGCTTCTTGAAACATCGCCTTAAGCCTTGGTAGAGAGGGACATTCTTGAGCAGAATGTTTTTGCTCAAAAATGTTAAAACTTTCATTTTCAAAGGGCACTCCTTAAGAGGGTGCCTCTTCCGACACTTGGAACAAAATATAGCTAAGGCTTGCTCAACCTCTTCCTTCTTCTTTTCAGCTTGCAAGGTATCTAATTGGGAGTTGAGTGTGTTAATAATATCAGTTTTAAGATAATCCAATAAGTTCTCTAGCTCAACTTTAGTTACCCTTTCCCTGCTTGACCTGTTAATCCTTGAGATCACATCCTGAGGACTTTTCCCATATTTCGATCTACCTCTATAATAGCATTTTCAAAAGTCACAGATCTCTCCATATGATAACAGAGAAACATCTCCTGCTACCTCAAGATTCAAATTTTCTAGATAGTCCTCTCATATACCTTGAAGGAAAAAGATACGCAAGGTTTTTGGGTCCAAGGTATTTTGTTTTATCCTTTATAGGTTATATTAGAATCTTTCCACATAATCTTCTAGACTTTAGTCATCCAATTGGGACATCTTGAAGATCTCCTCTTTAATATTTCAAAATTTGCAATAGTCCTGATATTTTTTCAAAAATGTTTTATTCATGCCATCCCAAGTTTGGATGGAATTTCCCTGAGTCCCATAAACCAATGGAGAGTTTCATCCTTCAAGGTTGTAGGAAATAGTTTCAATTTTTGGGCTTGCGTATAATAATCATAGCTATGGAAAAGAACATCAAAATCAAACAAAAGGGTATTTGCATCCTCTTTTGAAAGGCCATGAAAATTCATGTGCTAAAAGAGGAATGTTTTTCATTTGAATTGTTGCATTAGGGTCCTTGATAGGGAACTCAAAAGTAACAGGTTCATGTCATTTAGGCCCATTTACCTCATCATCTCCCATCTTGTCCTCCCTTGGAGTTTCAAGGTTCTAGATTTTATTGGAACCTTTAGAACTTTCCAGTTCTTATTCCAAGGTAGTCTCTTCCCTTCTTGGTGTTTTCCCCTTTGTGTTATCTAGAAATAAGGTGACCTTTAAAGGATTTTCCTTTCCCTTCTCTCCTACCATAATGTTAGTTTGAGTGGCTCCTATTGCACCATGCCAAGTTTTAGCGTATTTCTTCTTTCTACCTATGATGATTTAATGCATTACCTAATGCAAAAACATAGTGGGAATCTATCTTACTAAAAGGAGTAATTAACAACCCCCTTGATCGCCTCTAGCCTTGATATCTTGTATGCTAATTATGTGAGGAGTCTTGAATATTTTGAGTGCCTCCCCATAAACAATGCAAAAAATGACAATCAACTTATTTGTTTAATAATTGCAGTGATACTTTAGGATACACAGACTATTTTAGTTGTCATATTGAGGTTGGTAAATTGGTGAGGCTCTTTGTGTTGTATGCACAAGATACAATCCCTCACACTTATTTCTATGACCTAAATGAAGAAATGCATGGTAATTTTGGGTCAAATGAGATACTAAACCTATGGAAAACACACAACACGGTTACTTGGTGCCTTAAGCACCCAAACTTCTCTAGGGGTGAGCTCAATATCACTAGGTATATTTCAGACAATTATGTAGCATTTGATTCTACAATTTCTTCTCATTGATAGGAAGGCACAGAGAAGTATAAGCTTCTGCCATATGAGTGTTGGCTGTAAATTCCTTGACCGTGAGAAATTTTGACATATTGTCTCTCTCAAGCTTATATTCCTCAATTTCATAGTCTAGGTCATTCTTAAACAGAAAACAATCCTCAAGATCATCAAACATGACAGCCTCATCATCTTCATGAAAGAAAATATTATCTGTTTGCTGATCTATAAAACTAATTACAAGACTGTCATCATTTTCAAAAGAGGAAGAAGTTTCACCAACACTTTCGTGACCATGTGCACACTGCCGATTTGCTTTAGCTTGGGTTGTAGCATGACCTTTCAACAGCTGATCTATCTCCTCTTTAGACAAAGGAGATAAGACTTTCTGTTTCCCTTTGCTCAAATAAGTCTTGTCTTCTTGAAATAACATTTCAAAACATGAAAAATCTGAATGACAATCCTGATCTTCTGAAACTTGGAAACATTGTTGATCATCTTCATATGACATGGCAATCAAACTATCCAAATTATGATTGAAAGAAGAGTTTTCACTTACTTGAACAAAGATCTCATCTTGCTTTTCATGAGCTGGCTGAATTACCTCCTCATGCAGGCTCTGTTCTGATGGCATAAGGACATTTGGATCAAGAACTTTGTCTATGATCTCAACAACAAAACTCTCCTTTTCAGGATTCGGCACAAGGTATGCTTGGTTATCACAATCTGAATGTAGTTCTGAAGTAGCTGACTGGACATTATCACACTCTACAATCAGCACTGGACTTACTTGCATGCTGCTGTCTTCTGTGGGCATATCTGAAACAACATTTTCTCTTTCCTCATTTTCAGCCATATGGAAATCTTCAGCCTGCTGATCTTGACAAGTATCCTCTAAGATTTCTGTGTGCTGCTGAAACAGATTTTCATACAGAGCCTCCATGATCTCAACATCCATAAAATTATCATCTTCATAATATTTCTCAAGGCTTTCAATAAAACTATATGCATGCTGGCAACAGTCTTGAACTAAATTCAATGATGGATAAGAGTCCTTATATCTTTCAATGAACATAACATGAAAATCCTTTAAACAGTAAATACAAGCAGGCGGCAAACTTTCATACCATGATTGGGCTTTACCTTCCAGAGTGGCCATGAATATCTTCATCAAGCAATCTTCAGGAAAATCCACCTTCAACTTGCGAATATGCATGTGAAATCTAACTAGATGTAAAGCAGCATCCTTCTTACCATCATCATTAAATGTAGGCAGATTCCTTGACCAATCTACCTTTGGAATTTTATTTGGAAAACCTGGAATGTGATCTCGGCTCAGGGGAGCGTATCTTCTTGCAATCCGATCCATCTTGAAAAGCTCAAAACTACTGATCTTTCTGCAGTGAAGTCACCATGAAGCACAGGTTGTTGGATTCTTCAGTGAAAAGAGTCGCCAGGTGAATGATTTCAGCCTTGTCAGTGTCTGATCGTTGTCCACTATCAACAATCAGATCTGAACTTGATACATGTGCTGGGGTGAAATGCAAATGAAGTGGTCGTATTCACAAGCTCACGGAGATTGACTGAAGCAGCGTTTATCTACTTGCGCTGATGCAAAGCAAGAGCGTTTTCGAAGGCTACCTGGCGTAACTTCAGGCTCCGTCTAAGACTTATGAAACAAACACATCAACCCACAAACAAGTTTGTTCTCCCCAGTATGGTCGCCAGTATGTTAGCGCTTGAAATTTCACCTCAGGCTGAGAAAGGTAAACCTCAAGGCTACATCAAACCATTCAGCCTCGTAGCTAGCCCTACGGGGCAGGAGAAGGCTCTCTCCGGTCAATCTCGGTAGATATTCAATGGGATGAGATGACCAACAAGGTAACACTGATATTAGGCTAGTAAACTGATTAGAAAGGTTGATTTGGGGGTTTTTTGGGTTTTTGGTGGCAATTTGAGGAATTGCAATTTTGGGTGCGGGGATTGGACACAGTTTCTGCAGGGGGTTCCTTGGGGCGAGGTAGGAAACAGTATTGATGCCTTAACTTGAGATGGATGATCAGGAATGAAAGATGAGGAGCTAAAGAGAGCAAACAATGACTTTGAATTCCCTTTAGACAGTAGAAAACATGGAAATTAAACAAATTTAAAAGCAGAGCATGGCTAGCATGAATTCCTACTTTAACACTTCATTTGTTTAATGTGCAGCAGTAAACAAAGGAAATGAATCACATAACAAAGCTTACAAGAACATTGAGAAACACACCATCAACACATGAGTCCACAAGAGTCCCAAAGATGACTGCAAAACCCTGGTCTTCCTTAGCTAAAAATTGCAGAGATACAGTGAAAATATACAATGATAGCTTCTCCCTCAAGAGTCCAACCATGAAAATGAGCGAGAAAGTACATAATATAGATGATCTAACCTCTTTCCCTACCTTCATGGGTCGAGCTCACTATCCTAGGAGCTGTTTGAACCACTTCTAAACTAAGCACTACAAAATAGGCAGTCAAAACAACTTGCCTCTATAAACTTGGAAATCAGTTCATACAATCAATTTTTACCCTTTACATGAATGAATCTTCTAGAAGTGTTAAACAAGAGTAAAAGTATCTAAAAAGTGTCACAATTACATCCATGAAGATCATCATTAACCTCAGAAAGTCGAAAAGGGTCAAATCTGCAATTTCTGGGCTGAACTGGTCAAATCTGGCAAAATTTCCTCAACGGGTCGCGCACATTTCCTCAACGGGTCGCGCACTTTGGAGCTCTGTTTGGAGGCCTTCCCGGTGTCAGAATTGGGTGCAGGATAGCTCGTTGGAAAGGTCTCTGAGTCTACTTTCCAACCCAACTGGATTGTTTGGATTTGGAGTTTATTTGCCTAGTCAAAACTCAATTCTCCCAAGACTGCTTCTGCAACTCAAAAAAGGGGCAGAAAGTCAAATTTTGCATGTATTTTGACCTTCTGGAGGCCCAAAACCCCATAAAAACTCAAGTCCATCCATGGGCATATGTAATTTTGCATGAAAAATCTAAAAATGCTGAGTTTTTGCAAAACGGAGCTACGATGACAAAGGGTCTCACCGGGGGTGAGACCCGTTGAGAAGCCAAAACCTGTAAATTTCCAAAAAAATTCCAAAATTACCCAAAATTCTCAAAAAAAATTGGGATTTGTGCTGTAGCTGATGCTAGTGAGTGCCATGATCTTTGAGGGATGCCTCAGCCAAGATACGGAGTGGATTGGTCTTCTTCCTCCGCTTAAGAGCCTCGGACAACCTCCTTTGGAACATTTTCATTTTGGCCTTGCATACATGCATCCTTGCCCAATAGTGATTCTTCATGTTTCTCAGCAGCCTTTTCTCTTGGTTGGCCTTAGCCAACAGCCTCTCCAAGTGAGCATTCTCCTGAATGAGCATTGACTCTCGGTCAGCAGGCAATGGATCACCGGGTCTTCTACGGTTTAGGACTCGGTCGCTACGAATCCTCCATAACTCATCAAGCGCTTTCTCATCCTCCAATTGTTTGTTCCGCTGCTCCAGGTAAGTAATAGTCCATTGAGCACCCTCAAGTCTCCTCTGTAAAACATCATTTTCAGCCCTGAGATGCTGAATGATCTCCTTCGCCTCTTGGCTAGGAGAACTGACCTCAAGATCAATCACCGGATCCTCATGAATCATGGGCTCTTTGCCCCTCTGTAGTACCTGTGCTGGTGAAGAAAGCGAGGCCCCTTCCACCTGATGTGGAGATAACACTCGCTGAGCTGAAGATGAAGGCGAGACCCCTTCCGCCTACTATGGAGATAGTACTCGCCTAGCTGCTGCAAATAAGGCCCTTGGGCCTTTCTGATAAGTGACCAAAGGAGTGGAGCTAACATGTCGGGTGACGGGAGCATCGGGCTGCTGAGATGGTCCTCCCTCCTCATGAATGACCTCCTGATGTGGCTGATGTGGCACTGTGAAAAACTCACGGGAGATGAACTCCTCCCATGAGATGCCCTGCTGAGTCAACTGATATGAGACTATAAGCTGAATCAAACCATAATGGCATAGGCTCATGTACTGCTGGGCCGGGGTCTTCTTCTGCAACATGGGCACCATCCTCTGAATGTTATGAAACAAGAAGACCGGGATGTTCATCATCCTCACTCGGGTGAAATGCATCAAAAGGCGAATGTGATATGAGTACACCTGTGAAAATCTGCCCTCACAGGTAAAATAATGCATAATAAGCCTCATGATGGGAGCATACTCGCTCCGGAGAAATCTGAATGGAAAAACACCTGTCAAAAGTCTCACGAATGATGGCCGGACATAGGGCTCAAAGTGAACAAAATCTAGCAATCTGCGCTTAGGCCACACCTCACCCACATTTGGTATCCTTGTAGCCTGTGAGATCACCTCAGGAGTCAATGTGAAGTTCACCCCTGCCAGAGTGACATGTCCATCATGGAGGTGTAAGAAAAACAAGCGGGCCAACTCTCTATGATGCTGAATCCGAGAGATCCTCTCACAAAACTGATAGCAAGACATGTACTGAAAGAAAGTCACTGCCAAAGGACAAGCCTGTAATTCTGCCAAAGAAGTAGGCTCCTCCCGCTTATGATGTCCTCCCTTACCCCCTCTACGAGGCCTCCTCTGTTCCTCAACCTCTGTAGATGATGAATGGTCATCACTTTGCTCATAAGTTTCGGTTTCTGACATGGTTTTGGAGCAAAGTGGACAAACTGAACTGCTGTCTCTGCCTGCAAAAAGTGTTGAACTCTATGTTCGACCAATTTAGAAGATTTGAAGGGAGATTGAGGAATTTTGTTGAAGTTTGCGGGCAAACGGTTCAACGGGTCGCGCAGGCCTCCCAACGGGTCGCGCACCTCCCAACGGGTCGCGCCCGTAGTATTTCTGAACTGCGGAGGAGCCCTGGACGGGTCGCGCACCGCCCAACAGGTCGCGCACCTCCTTTGACGGGTCGCGCACCACTCTGCTGCCCGAAATCACTGCAATTTCGCTCCTTTCTCTCAATCACTCTCTCTTTCTCTCTTGCAAGCTCTAAAATGCACAATGAGAGTGAAAGGAGGGAATTTGGGCTTTTATAAGTCTCATTTGAAAAAATTTCATTTACAAACCCACTTTCTAATGTTTTTTCTTTTGACACTTTATAACACTGA
The DNA here is from genome assembly GCA_031772625.1 of Pinus tabuliformis. Classification (NCBI taxonomy): domain Eukaryota; kingdom Viridiplantae; phylum Streptophyta; class Pinopsida; order Pinales; family Pinaceae; genus Pinus; species Pinus tabuliformis. The sequence continues at coordinate 1,200,768,406 of CM062818.1, forward strand.
TTTTTGGTTTCCTTTATCCTGATTTTGACTCATTGAGTGCTTTGACTTGATTCTTTTTGCAGGTAGATCATCTGAGGGACTTTGGCAAGGGGACCAGGGTTACTGCTGTCCTTTTGAAGACTTTTTGGAATTTCATTCTTTTTACACAAATTTAACATGACCTTGGCTTTAAAAACAGAGTTTTTAAATCCAAGGTTGAAATGGTTGAAAATGAACTGTACATGATGAAAGTATCAAAGAAACATGTTTACAATCCTCCCTCTGGCTTGCTGGGCACTCAAGGACTTTCAAAGACATGACCTTGCAAGGATAAATGACCAAAACCCTAGACCTAGGACCTTTGACCTTAAGACAAAACAAGACAAGCTTGAAAAACTTAATGACTGATATGATTTGATCCAGCAAAGCCAAGAGGGGTATAAATAGACCAGCTCCTCCATCAGGGTTATGGCATGCCTAACGGGATGCAAAATTTGACACTAATGAGACACCTACTAATGCAAAATGCAAAGAGCTTTGATCACTGATGGAGGGCTTTCAAGACCGACACTAACATTGGCTCCAATGGGGATGGTAGCTCCTTGGAGGTACCAAGAACCGCAGACCTCTGGGAGAGCAGACCAGTGCCTTATAGTCATTAGGCAATGGAGTCATTATTTCGGCAAACAACACAAGACTTTGACTCATTTATTGACTGAAAACTTGACTGAAAACTTAACTGGAACTTGACTCAAACCGACTCGATGGCAAACTGAAAGAACTTGAAAAACTCACTCAACAGACCAAACACAAATGACTCATGACTGACTTAACTAAAACAAGAACTTACAAAGCTTATTAAAGGGCAGCAGTCCATCAAGATTTGAAATCATGATGACAACCACCTGCATACTAATGAAATATGTACAATCATGTATAATGAGCTTTCCAATGTAACCAATCCAGCAGATGGCTACATACCAAATTTCTGCTCTCGCTTATCTCGAGCAGGCGAAACGATGAACCTGTAGGCAACTCAAAATAACCACTGAAACTAAAGCTTATGATAATGAACCAGGCAACATTTATCTTTTCTAATGCTTGCAGAAGAATGCCAAAGGGATCTTGATAATCCTGAAGCACTACCTTGTTTGGAGATCCAGCTGCAAAAATATAAGTACTCGCTTCATTCCAATCTGAAAGAACAGTGGGTTGCTGATTGATAGGAAGGCACAGAGAAGTATAAGCTTCTGACATATGAGTGTTGGCTGTAAATTCCTTGACCGTGAGAAATTTTGACATATTGTCTCTCTCAAGCTTATATTCCTCAATTTCATGATCTAGGTCATTCTTAAACAGAAAACAATCCTCAAGATCATCAAACATGACAGCCTCATCATCTTCATGAAAGAAAATATTATCTGTTTGCTGATCTATAAAACTAATTACAAGACTGTGATCATTTTCAAAAGAGGAAGAAGTTTCACCAACACTTTCGTGACCATGTGCACACTGCCGATTTGCTTTAGCTTGGGTTGTAGCATGACCTTTCAAAAGCTGATCTATCTCCTCTTCAGACAAAGGAGATAAGACTTTCTGTTTCCCTTTGCTCAAATAAGTCTTGTCTTCTTGAAATAACATTTCAAAACATGAAAAATCTGAATGACAGTCCTGATCTTCTGAAACTTGGAAACATTGTTGATCATCTTCATATGACATGGCAATCAAACTATCCAAATTATGATTGAAAGAAGAGTTTTCACTTACTTGAACAAAGATCTCATCTTGCTGTTCATGAGCTGGCTGAATTACCTCCTCATGCAGGCTCTGTTCTGATGGCATAAGGACATTTGGATCACGAACTTTGTCTATGATCTCAACAACAAAACTCTCCTTTTCAGGATTCGGCACAAGGTATGCTTGGTTATCACAATCTGAATGTAGTTCTGAAGAAGCTGACTGGACATTATCACACTCTACAATCAGCACTGGACTTACTTGCATGCTGCTGTCTTCTGTGGGCATATCTGAAACAACATTTTCTCTTTCCTCATTTTCAGCCATATGGAAATCTTTAGCCTGTTGATCTTGACAAGTATCCTCTAAGATTTCTGTGTGCTGCTGAAACGGATTTTCATACAGAGCCTCCATGATCTCAACATCCATAAAATTATCATCTTCATAATATTTCTCAAGGCTTTCAATCAAACTATATGCATGCTGGCAACAGTCTTGAACTAAATTCAATGATGGATAAGAGTCCTTATATCTTACAATGAACATAACATGAAAATCCTTTAAACAGTAAATACAAGCAGGCGGCAAACTTTCATACCATGATTGGGCTTTACCTTCCAGAGTGGCCATGAATATCTTCATCAAGCAATCTTCAGGAAAATCCACCTTCAACTTGCGAATATGCATGTGAAATCTAACTAGATGTAAAGCAGCATCCTTCTTACCATCATCATTAAATGTAGGCATATTCCTTGACCAATCTACCTTTGGAATTTTATTTGGAAAACCTGGAATGTGATCTCGGCTCAGGGGAGCGTATCTTCTTGCAATCCGATCCATCTTGAAAAGCTCAAAGCTACTGATCTTTCTGCAGTGAAGTCACCATGAAGCACAGGTTGTTGGATTCTTCAGTGAAAAGAGTCGCCAGGTGAATGATTTCAGCCTTGTCAGTGTCTGATCGTTGTCCACTATCAACAATCAGATCTGAACTTGATACATGTGCTGGGGTAAAATGCAAATGAAGTGGTCGTATTCACAAGCTCACGGAGATTGACTGAAGCAGCGTTTATCTACTTGCGCTGATGCAAAGCAAGAGCGTTTTCGAAGGCTACCTGGCGTAACTTCAGGCTCCGTCTAAGACTTATGAAACAAACACATCAACCCACAAACAAGATTGTTCTCCCCAGTATGGTCGTCAGTATGTTAGCTCTTGAAATTTCACCTCAGGCTGAGAAAGGTAAACCTCAAGGCTACATCAAACCATTCAGTCTCGTAGCTAGCCCTACGGGGCAGGAGAAGGCTCTCTCCGGTCAATCTCGGTAGATCTTCAATGGGATGAGATGACCAACAAGGTAACACTGATATTAGGCTAGTAAACTGATTAGAAAGGTTGATTTGGGGGTTTTTTGGGTTTTTGGTGGCAATTTGAGGAATTGCAGTTTTGGGTGCGGGGATTGGACACAGTTTCTGCAGGGGGTTCCTTGGGGCGAGGTAGGAAACAGTATTGATGCCTTAACTTGAGATGGATGATCAGGAATGAAAGTTGAGGAGCTAAAGAGAGCAAAAAATGACTTTGAATTCCCTTTAGACAGTAGAAAACATGGAAATTAAACAAATTTAAAAGCAGAGCATGGCTAGCATGAATTCCTACTTTAACACTTCATTTGTTTAACGTGCAGCAGTAAAGAAAGGAAATGAATCACATAAAAAAGCTTACAAGAACATTGATAAACACACCATCAACACATGAGTCCACAAGAATCCCAAAGATGACTGCAAAACCCTGGTCTTCCTTAGCCAAAAATTGCAGAGATACAGTGAAAATATACAATGATAGCTTCTCCCTCAAGAGTCCAACCATGAAAATGAGCAAGAAAGTACATAATATAGATGATCTAACCTCTTTCCCTACCTCCATGGGTCGAGCTCACTATCCTAGGAGCTGTTTGAACCACTTCTAAACTAAGCACTACAAAATAGGCAGTCAAAACAACTTGCCTCTATAAACTTGGAAATCAGTTCATACAATCAATTTTTACCCTTTACATGAATGAATCTTCTAGAAGTGTTAAACAAGAGTAAAAGTATCTAAAAAGTGTCACAATTACATCCATGAAGATCATCATTAACCTCAGAAAGTCGAAAAGGGTCAAATCTGCAATTTCTGGGCTGAACTGGTCAAATCTGGCAAAATTTCCTCAACGGGTCGCGCACATTTCCTCAACGGGTCGCGCACTTTGGAGCTCTGTTTGGAGGCCTTCCCGGTGTCAGAATTGGGTGCAAGATAGCTCGTTGGAAAGGTCTCTGAGTCTAATTTCCAACCCAACTAGATTTTTTGGATTTGGAGTTCATTTGCCCAGTCAAAACTCAATTCTCCCAAGACTGCTTCTGCAACTCAAAAAAGGGGCAGAAAGTCAAATTTTGCATGTATTTTGACCTTCTGGAGGCCCAAAACCCCATAAAAACTCAAGTCCATCCATGGGCATATGTAATTTTGCATGAAAAATCTAAAAATGCTGAGTTTTTGCAAAACGGAGCTACGATGACAAAGGGTCTCACCGGGGGTGAGACCCGTTGAGAAGCCAAAACCTGTAAATTTCCAAAAAAATTCCAAAATTACCCAAAATTCTCAAAAAAATTTGGGATTTGTACTGTAGCTGATGCTAGTGAGTGCCATGATCTTTGAGGGATGCCTCAGCCAAGATACAGAGTGGATTGGTCTTCTTCCTCCGCTTAAGAGCCTCGGACAACCTCCTTTGGAACATTTTCATTTTGGCCTTGCATACATGCATCCTTGCCCAATAGTGATTCTTCATGTTTCTCAGCAGCCTTTTCTCTTGGTTGGCCTTAGCCAACAGCCTCTCCAAGTGAGCATTCTCGTGAATGAGCATTGACTCTCGGTCGCTACGAATCCTCCATAACTCATCAAGCGCTTTCTCATCCTCCAATTGTTTGTTCCGCTGCTCCAGGTAAGTAATAGTCCATTGAGCACCCTCAAGTCTCCTCTGTAAAACATCATTTTCAGCCCTGAGATGCTGAATGATCTCCTTCGCCTCTTGGCTAGGAGAACTGACCTCAAGATCAATCACCGGATCCTCATGAATCATGGGCTCTTTGCCCCTCTGTAGTACCTGTGCTGGTGAAGAAAGCGAGGCCCCTTCCACCTGATGTGGAGATAACACTCGCTGAGCTGAAGATGAAGGCGAGACCCCTTCCGCCTGCTGTGGAGATAGTACTCGCCTAGCTGCTGCAAATAAGGCCCTTGGGCCTTTCTGATAAGTGACCAAAGGAGTGAGCTAACATGTCGGGTGACGGGAGCATCGGGCTGCTGAGATGGTCCTCCCTCCTCATGAATAACCTCCTGATGTGGCTGATGTGGCTGATGTGGCACTGTGAAAAACTCACGGGAGATGAACTCCTCCCATGAGATGCCCTGCTGAGTCAACTGATATGAGACTATGAGCTGAATCAAACCATAATGGCATAGGCTCCTGTACTGCTGGGCCGGGGTCTTCTTCTGCAACATGGGCACCATCCTCTGAATGTTATGAAACAAGAAGACCGGGATGTTCATCATCCTCACTCGGGTGAAATGCATCAAAAGGCGAATGTGATATGAGTACACCTGTGAAAATCTGCCCTCACAGGTAAAATAATGCATAATAAGCCTCATGATGGGAGCATACTCGCTCCGGAGAAATCTGAATGGAAAAACACCTGTCAAAAGTCTCACGAATGATGGCCGGACATAGGGCTCAAAGTGAACAAAATCTAGCAATCTGCGCTTAGGCCACACCTCACCCACATTTGGTATCCCTGTAGCCTGTGAGATCACCTCAGGAGTCAATGTGAAGTTCACCCCTGCCAAAGTGACATGTCCATCATGGAGGTGTAAGACAAACAAGCGGGCCAACTCTCTATGATGCTGAATCCGAGAGATCCTCTCACAAAACTGATAGCAAGACATGTACTGAAAGAAAGTCACTGCCAAAGGACAAGCCTGTAATTCTGCCAAAGAAGTAGGCTCCTCCCGCTTATGATGTCCTCCCTTACCCCCTCTACGAGGCCTCCTCTGTTCCTCAACCTCTGTAGATGATGAATGGTCATCACTTTGCTCATAAGTTTCGGTTTCTGACATGGTTTTGGAGCAAAGTGGACAAACTGAACTGCTGTCTCTGCCTGCAAAAAGTGTTGAACTCTATGTTTGACCAATTTAGAAGATTTGAAGGGAGATTGAGGAATTTTGTTGAAGTTTGCGGGCAAACGGTTCAACGGGTCGTGCAGGCCTCCCAACGGGTCGCGCACCTCCCAACGGGTCGCGCCCGTAGTATTTCTGAACTGCGGAGGAGCCCTGAACGAGTCGCGCACCGCCCAACAGGTCGCGCACCACTCTGCTGCCCGAAATCACTGCAATTTCGCTCCTTTCTCTCAATCACTCTCTCTTTCTCTCTTGCAAGCTCTAAAATGCACAATGAGAGTGAAAGGAGGGAATTTGGGCCTTTATAAGTCTTATTTGAAAAAATTTCATTTACAAACCCACTTTCTAATGTTTTTTCTTTTGACACTTTATAACACTGATTTTTGGTTTCCTTTATCCTGATTTTGACTCATTGAGTGCTTTGACCTGATTCTTTTTGCAGGTAGATCATCTGAGGGACTTTGGCAAGGGGACCAGGGTTACTGCTGTCCTTTTGAAGACTTTTTGGAATTTCATTCTTTTTACACAACTTTAACATGACCTTGGCTTTAAAAAACAGATTTTTTAAATCCAAGGTTGAAATGGTTGAAAATGAACTGTACATGATGAAAGTATCAAAGAAACATGTTTACAATCCTCCCTCTGGCTTGCTGGGCACTCAAGGACTTTCAAAGACATGACCTTGCAAGGATAAATGACCAAAACCCTAGACCTAGGACCTTTGACCTTAAGACAAAACAAGACAAGCTTGAAAAACTTAATGACTGATATGATTTGATCCAGCAAAGCCAAGAGGGGTATAAATAGACCAGCTCCTCCATCAAGGTTATGGCATGCCTAACGGGATGCAAAATTTGACACTAATGAGACACCTACTAATGCAAAATGCAAAGAGCTTTGATCACTGATGGAGGGCTTTCAAGACCGACACTAACATTGGCTCCAATGGGGATGGTAGCTCCTTGGAGGTACCAAGAACCGCAGACCTCTGGGAGAGCAGACCAGTGCCTTATAGTCATTGGGCAATGGAGTCATTATTTCGGCAAACAACACAAGACTTTGACTCATTTATTGACTGAAAACTTGACTGAAAACTTAACTGGAACTTGACTCAAACCGACTCGATGGCAAACTGAAAGAACTTGAAAAACTCACTCAACAGACCAAACACAAATGACTCATGACTGACTTAACTAAAACAAGAACTTACAAAGCTTATTAAAGGGCAGCAGTCCATCAAGATTTAAAATCATGATGACAACCACCTGCATACTAATGAAATATGTACAATCATGTATAATGAGCTTTCCAATGTAACCAATCCAGCAGATGGCTACATACCAAATTTCTGCTCTCGCTTATCTCGAGCAGGCGAAACGATGAACCTGTAGGCAACTCAAAATAACCACTGAAACCAAAGCTTATGATAATGAACCAGGCAACATTTATCTTTTCTAATGCTTGCAGAAGAATGCCAAAGGGATCTTGATAATCCTGAAGCACTACCTTGTTTGGAGATCCAGCTGCAAAAATATAAGTACTCGCTTCATTCCAATCTGAAAGAACAGTGGGTTGCTGATTGATAGGAAGGCACAGAGAAGTATAAGCTTCTGCCATATGAGTGTTGGCTGTAAATTCCTTGACCGTGAGAAATTTTGACATATTGTCTCTCTCAAGCTTATATTCCTCAATTTCATGGTCTAGGTCATTCTTAAACAGAAAACAATCCTCAAGATCATCAAACATGACAGCCTCATCATCTTCATGAAAGAAAATATTATCTGTTTGCTGATCTATAAAACTAATTACAAGACTGTCATCATTTTCAAAAGAGGAAGAAGTTTCACCAACACTTTCGTGACCATGTGCACACTGCCGATTTGCTTTAGCTTGGGTTGTAGCATGACCTTTCAAAAGCTGATCTATCTCCTCTTCAGACAAAGGAGATAAGACTTTTTGTTTCCCTTTGCTCAAACAAGTCTTGTCTTCTTGAAATAACATTTCAAAACATGAAAAATCTGAATGACAGTCCTGATCTTCTGAAACTTGGAAACATTGTTGATCATCTTCATATGACATGGCAATCAAACTATCCAAATTATGATTGAAAGAAGAGTTTTCACTTACTTGAACAAAGATCTCATCTTGCTGTTCATGAGCTGGCTGAATTACCTCCTCATGCAGGCTCTGTTCTGATGGCATAAGGACATTTGAATCAAGAACTTTGTCTATGATCTCAACAACAAAACTCTCCTTTTCAGGATTCGGCACAAGGTATGCTTGGTTATCACAATCTGAATGTAGTTCTGAAGTAGCTGACTGGACATTATCACACTCTACAATCAGCACTGGACTTACTTGCATGCTGCTGTCTTCTGTGGGCATATCTGAAACAACATTTTCTCTTTCCTCATTTTCAGCCATATGGAAATCTTCAGCCTGCTGATCTTGACAAGTATCCTCTAAGATTTCTGTGTGCTGCTGAAACGGATTTTCATACAGAGCCTCCATGATCTCAACATCCATAAAATTATCATCTTCATAATATTTCTCAAGGCTTTCAATCAAACTATATGCATGCTGGCAACAGTCTTGAACTAAATTCAATGATGGATAAGAGTCCTTATATCTTACAATGAACATAACATGAAAATCCTTTAAACAGTAAATACAAGCAGGCGGCAAACTTTCATACCATGATTGGGCTTTACCTTCCAGAGTGGCCATGAATATCTTCATCAAGCAATCTTCAAGAAAATCCACCTTCAACTTGCGAATATGCATGTGAAATCTAACTAGATGTAAAGCAGCATCCTTCTTACCATCATCATTAAATGTAGGCAGATTCCTTGACCAATCTACCTTTGGAATTTTATTTGGAAAACCTGGAATGTGATCTCGGCTCAGGGGAGCGTATCTTCTTGCAATCCGATCCATCTTGAAAAGCTCAAAGCTACTGATCTTTCTGCAGTGAAGTCACCATGAAGCACAGGTTGTTGGATTCTTCAGTGAAAAGAGTCGCGAGGTGAATGATTTCAGCCTTGTCAGTGTCTGATCGTTGTCCACTATCAACAATCAGATCTGAACTTGATACATGTGCTGGGGTGAAATGCAAATGAAGTGGTCGTATTCACAAGCTCACGGAGATTGACTGAAGCAGCGTTTATCTACTTGCGCTGATGCAAAGCAAGAGCATTTTCGAAGGCTACCTGGCGTAACTTCAGGCTCCGTCTAAGACTTATGAAACAAACACATCAACCCACAAACAAGTTTGTTCTCCCCAGTATGGTCGCCTGTATGTTAGCGCTTGAAATTTCACCTCAGGCTGAGAAAGGTAAACCTCAAGGCTACATCAAACCATTCAGCCTCGTAGCTAGCCCTACAGGGCAGGAGAAGGCTCTCTCCGGTCAATCTCGGTAGATATTCAATGGGATGAGATGACCAACAAGGTAACACTGATATTAGGCTAGTAAACTGATTAGAAAGGTTGATTTGGGGGTTTTTTGGGTTTTTGGTGGCAATTTGAGGAATTGCAATTTTGGGTGCGGGGATTGGACATAGTTTCTGCAGGGGGTTCCTTGGGGCGAGGTAGGAAACAGTATTGATGCCTTAACTTGAGATGGATGATCAGGAATGAAAGTTGAGGAGCTAAAGAGAGCAAACAATGACTTTGAATTCCCTTTAGACAGTAGAAAACATGGAAATTAAACAAATTTAAAAGCAGAGCATGGCTAGCATGAATTCCTACTTTAACACTTCATTTGTTTAATGTGCAGCAGTAAAGAAAGGAAATGAATCACATAACAAAGCTTACAAGAACATTGAGAAACACACCATCAACACATGAGTCCACAAGAATCCCAAAGATGACTGCAAAACCCTGGTCTTCCTTAGCCAAAAATTGCAGAGATACAGTGAAAATATACAATGATAGCTTCTCCCTCAAGAGTCCAACCATGAAAATGAGCAAGAAAGTACATAATATAGATGATCTAACCTCTTTTCCTACCTCCATGGGTCGAGCTCACTATCCTAGGAGCTGTTTGAACCACTTCTAAACTAAGCACTACAAAATAGGCAGTCAAAACAACTTGCCTCTATAAACTTGGAAATCAGTTCATACAATCAATTTTTACCCTTTACATGAATGAATCTTCTAGAAGTGTTAAACAAGAGTAAAAGTATCTAAAAAGTGTCACAATTACATCCATGACGATCATCATTAACCTCAGAAAGTCGAAAAGGGTCAAATCTGCAATTTCTGGGCTGAACTGTTCAAATCTGGCAAAATTTCCTCAACGGGTCGCGCACATTTCCTCAACGGGTCGCGCACTTTGGAGCTCTGTTTGGAGGCCTTCCCAGTGTCAGAATTGGGTGCAGGATAGCTCGTTGGAAAGGTCTCTGAGTCTACTTTCCAACCAACTAGAATTTTTGGATTTGGAGTTCATTTACCTAGTCAAAACTCAATTCTCCCAAGACTGCTTCTGCAACTCAAAAAAGGGGTAGAAAGTCAAATTTTGCATGTATTTTGACCTTCTGGAGGCCCAAAACCCCATAAAAACTCAAGTCCATCCATGGGAATATGTAATTTTTCATGAAAAATCTAAAAATGCTGAGTTTTTGCAAAACGGAGCTACGATGACAAAGGGTCTCACCGGGGGTGAGACCCGTTGAGAAGCCAAAACCTGTAAATTTCCAAAAAAATTCCAAAATTACCCAAATTCTCAAAAAATTTTGGGATTTGTACTGTAGCTGATGCTAGTGAGTGCCATGATCTTTGAGGGATGCCTCAGCCAAGATACGGAGTGGATTGGTCTTCTTCCTCCGCTTAAGAGCCTCGGACAACCTCCTTCGGAACATTTTCATTTTGGCCTTGCATACATGCATCCTTGCCCAATAGTGATTCTTCATGTTTCTCAGCAGCCTTTTCTCTTGGTTGGCCTTAGCCAACAGCCTCTCCAAGTGAGCATTCTCCTGAATGAGCATTGACTCTCGGTCAGCAGGCAATGGATCACCGGGTCTTCTACGGTTTAGGAATCGGTCGCTACGAATCCTCCATAACTCATCAAGCGCTTTCTCATCCTCCAATTGTTTGTTTCGCTGCTCCAGGTAAGTAATAGTCCATTGAGCACCCTCAAGTCTCCTCTGTAAAACATCATTTTCAGCCCTGAGATGCTGAATGATCTCCTTCGCCTCTTGGCTAGGAGAACTGAACTCAAGATCAATCACTGGATCCTCATGAATCATGGGCTCTTTGCCCCTCTGTAGTACCTGTGCTGGTGAAGAAAGCGAGGCCCCTTCCACCTGATGTGGAGATAACACTCGCTGAGTTGAAGATGAAGGCGAGACCCCTTCCGCCTGCTGTGGAGATAGTACTTGCCTAGCTGCTGCAAATAAGGCACTTGGGCCTTTCTGATAAGTGACCAAAGGAGTGGAGCTAACATGTCGGGTGACGGGAGCATCGGGCTGCTGAGATGGTCCTCCCTCCTCATGAATAACCTCCTGATGTGGCTGATGTGGCACTGTGAAAAACTCACGGGAGATGAACTCCTCCCATGAGATGCCCTGCTGAGTCAACTGATATGAGACTATGAGCTGAATCAAACCATAATGGCATAGGCTCCAGTACTGCTGGGCCGGGGTCTTCTTCTGCAACATGGGCACCATCCTCTGAATGTTATGAAACAAGAAGACCGGGATGTTCATCATCCTCACTCGGGTGAAATGCATCAAAAGGCGAATGTGATATGAGTACACCTGTGAAAATCTGCCCTCACAGGTAAAATAATGCATAATAAGCCTCATGATGGGAGCATACTCGCTCCGGAGAAATATGAATGGAAAAATACCTGTCAAAAGTCTCACGAATGATGGCCGGACATAGGGCTCAAAGTGAACAAAATCTAGCAATCTGCGCTTAGGCCACACCTCACCCACATTTGGTATCCCTGTAGCCTGTGAGATCACCTCAGGAGTCAATGTGAAGTTCACCCCTGCCAGAGTGACATGTCCATCATGGAGGTGTAAGACAAACAAGCGGGCCAACTCTCTATGATGCTGAATCCGAGAGATCCTCTCACAAAACTGATAGCCAAAGGACAAGCCTGTAATTCTGCCAAAGAAGTAGGCTCCTCCCGCTTATGATGTCCTCCCTTACCCCCTCTATGAGGCCTCCTCTGTTCCTCAACCTCTGTAGATGATGAATGGTCATCACTTTGCTCATAAGTTTCGGTTTCTGACATGGTTTTGGAGCAAAGTGGACAAACTGAACTGCTGTCTCTGCCTGCAAAAAGTGTTGAACTCTATGCTCGACCAATTTAGAAGATTTGAAGGGAGATTGAGGAATTTTGTTGAAGTTTGCGGGCAAAAGGTTCAACGGGTCACGCAGGCCTCCCAACGGGTCGCACACCTCCCAACGGGTCGCGCCCGTAGTATTTCTGAACTGCGGAGGAGCCCTGGACGGGTCGCGCACCGCCCAACAGGTCGCGCACCTCCTTTGACGGGTCGCGCACCACTCTGCTGCCCGAAATCACTGCAATTTCGCTCCTTTCTCTCAATCACTCTCTCTTTCTCTCTTGCAAGCTCTAAAATGCACAATGAGAGTGAAAGGAGGGAATTTGGGCTTTTATAAGTCTCATTTGAAAAAATTTCATTTACAAACCCACTTTCTAATGTTTTTTCTTTTGACACTTTATAACACTGATTTTTGGTTTCCTTTATCCTGATTTTGACTCATTGAGTGCTTTGACCTGATTCTTTTTGCAGGTAGATCATTTGAGGGACTTTGGCAAGGGGACCAGGGTTACTGCTGTCCTTTTGAAGACTTTTTGGAATTTCATTCTTTTTACACAACTTTAACATGACCTTGGCTTTAAAAAACAGAGTTTTTAAATCCAAGGTTGAAATGGTTGAAAATGAACTGTACATGATGAAAGTATCAAAGAAACATGTTTACAATCCTCCCTCTGGCTTGCTGGGCACTCAAGGACTTTCAAAGACATGACCTTGCAAGGATAAATGACCAAAACCCTAGACCTAGGACCTTTGACCTTAAGACAAAACAAGACAAGCTTGAAAAACTTAATGACTGATATGATTTGATCCAGCAAAGCCAAGAGGGGTATAAATAGACCAGCTCCTCCAACAGGGTTATGGCATGCCTAACGGGATGCAAAATTTGACACTAATGAGACACCTACTAATGCAAAATGCAAAGAGCTTTGATCACTGATGGAGGGCTTTCAAGACCGACACTAACAAGTATTTTCGAATGATAAGTGCATTTTCTCATTTATCCAAGGACAAACTTCCAATAAGAAGGAAATTATTTCTCTTAAAGACAATAAATACCCTAAAGGGATTTCTCCCCTTGAAAAATCTTTTTCACCCGAGAATGTGTCAAATAATAAGGAAAGACATAAAGAAAAATTGAAAAGAAAAATATGTGAAACTATAATTTTGGATTTTAGAAGCCCAAGGGATCCAAAGGTCTTACAAGTTGATTTCCAATGCTCTAAACAAAAAAAAGTGTTGTTTGATTGTTTCATAAGTTGAAGGATTTATTTGCTTGGTGTTATAAGGATCCACGTGATTAGGAATCTAATACCATCCAAAATGATATTTTCATCAAGGAAGATGATAGGCAAAGACAAAATTCTATTAATGTCACACCTAATATGACAGTCGAGAAAGATCCAAAAACATTATTCCTTACTCATATTATATTTTACGTTAAGTACTCTAGACAAGTTGCACATCTCATCCTTCTTAGAAAATAAATAAATCGCAATGTACATCTTTATGACAATTTTCGTACTTGAAATAGGGCAAGCATTGAGAACGACTCCCCTTCTCCTCATGTCGATAAATGATTAAATAATTGATTCCATACTCTTCTTTGTATGTATAGTTTTTTATTATTTTGAGTTTCTTTTGCTATAGTTTTTCTTTTTCTTCATGCATTGCTTGGTTTCTTTTACTTTTGTTGCTTACCTTTTATTTTTACCAGTCATCATTGAGTACAGTGTTGTGTTCCCTGAATCTAGATCATTTATAATAAGATTGTTAGAAGCTACTAGTTTTTCAAATTTTGTACTAACACCTTTTAATTAGCTAAATATATTAATGAGCAGGAAACATAGCATCTATATGTTGGTACACAAGAAGGTGTTGCTACTATAATCGTCACTTCCTCATCATTTATTCTGCATAAAAAAATAAAAGACAATTATTGATCCAATTTTGTCACATCCCATGCTTCCCTACATGACAACTTGCCTACCCTCTCTCATCACTCCATGCATTTCTTTTATCACATGATCCCAGAAATTATGAGTTATGGCCTGTTACATACAACCCTCCCTATGAAGTTGCCAGATGTTGAGCCACTTTTGTAAAAAATTATGCAAACGATTGCACTTCATCATGACACCTCCTCTAAAAAGGCATAAAAATAATACATCTAAAATAAATTAAAATAAAAAAAATTAAGCCTCAATAGGTGTGGTCCCTAGAGAAATAAGAAATGCTCACATGACATCATTTCATAGGTTTATGTTTTCATATCAACATTTGGTGTTACAAGGAATTATATATTGTTATATATTCTTTCATATACATTGCAAGTGTGGTTTGAAGGTCTTAACTATACTAACAATATTAATATATGCATGAAATTGATAGATATGGAGTCATTATTGGAAAAAAATTGTCATAACTCCATGATCAGTGTTTAGTATAATAGAAAAAGATGAATACTTCCCTCACTGAATAACTATGCTTCACAACATGGTCATGTTTCCGAGCGTAAAAACAATAAATAAATCAAAGTTCAAATGTGCAAACACGACAAGTTATGGATGGAATGAAAGTATGGTTTTAAATTTTTTATTTAAATCAATAAATGTAACATGGTCCTTCTTGTGCTTGGTAACACATATACGATGGTTTGAATGGTGTCAAATTACACTATTGTGAGGGCATCCACAACATTATGATTTTTGTGAAGGTTTAAACATGATATGCCATTGCTATGAAAATGTTGCCTTAACCATACAATGGGAAATGGGATAATTGGCCTAGTTTATAATATTTGACAAGAGTTAATTCATTGTATCCCACCGTGCATGTCGAGGTTCTCGACAGCGTGAAGGTAGTTGGCATAGAGGTTGCCAACCTACTTTTGTTTCTTTTGCCAAAACTAGAAGCTCTTATGGAGAAGCTTAGTTCAGAGACTCACTGGAACCCTAACTTGGCGCTCATAATTGCTGCAAGGAACCACTAATAACCAACTCTTGGGAAAATAAAAGCTAATTGGTCATGTATGCATGAGAAAAATTTAGCCTCAACCTATGCTAGATAATGGTTCCTCAATGAAAATTTTGGGTTTGATAAATTTTGTTAAGCATGATGCTATGAGTTAACCTTGTTTCATGGTTTCCTTTTCCATTACTTCATGTGTTGTGTTACTATCATGCATGCAATAGATTTAGTGTCTCTACCCCAGAATTATTTTTATCAGTATACAAGTGATTCATTTGCCCTCACGCACAGTCATGCAATCTTTACTACCTTGTTACGGTTTCTAAAGCTGACCTGGCTCTAAAATCCATCATTCGACCTAGGTTTGGTCTTTATAGTTCAAAGAAAAACATAGCTCTCAGTAGATGTGGCGGCACTGTAACCTAGAACCCAAATTTTTTTAGTAAAGCCCCTGGCCATGGTAAAAGACAATGAAAATTACATGGGCATAGCAAGCTCCCAGCCCACATTTCTATTTCTCAAATAGGGGCACATAATCATTTAATTTTATATGTAATATAAGGTTTTATTTAGATTGTGTCGTGCCATTTCAGTTTACATTATCAAATTGTGCTATGTTGTCTTGGCAGCTCGTCATACAAGTTAAAAAGGTTCTTTGTTTCCTTGTGCTTTTTGAGCCATGCATAATATTTAGAGGCCCACTCACCGTAAACCCTACATGTTATATTTTATGTGTTAAGATAAAGTGAAATTGATCACCTGGAAAAGTCAAAAGTGACCATGTTTTCATAGTCAGTGCACTTTGCACGCCATACTTACCACCTTATGCCTCCCACACTGAGACAACATCCGCTACCCTAAATTGTTTTTAAAATTACAATTCAAATTGAAATTTTCCCTTGTTAGGTAGTTCACGAAGCCTATCCATGGCTTGTAGATTGTATTGGGCAAAGAATCAAAATCCGCAGTCCTTAATTCACCCACAAGTGACTATATATGCTTGTTTAAAGTTATATTTTCTGACAAGGTAGCTTCCCCTACCTCCTTTTGCTAACTTCAGTCATATATGTGTTTATAATGCTTGCCTAGTCATGTATACATGTGCTTCTCCGTGCAAATATCGAGAGCCATCATGAAGTAACAAAAGAAAAACTTTGAATATTATTTTGCACTTATCCAGTATCAAATATCTTATGTTTCTACCACTATACTTGCTTAGATATACCTTTTGTATATTATGTTTTCATATACACCATCCATGCTTCAACTTGTGACATAAACCATGGAAAATATCTAAAAATTGGTTGTCTTTATAAGCACACTACAACACCATTTGTATCACCCTCTACACATAGTTTCTTGATGTTTTGATAAATAGACTACATGGGCACTAAAATGTTTCATTTCTTCTGTCATGTTTATTCTATCAGCATGTTATCCAAAACACTTCTTCTTGCTGCATGCATAAACAGTTCCCTCCATTATTTAAAGTATTTTCCCTTGTTCATGTTTTCAAAACACTCCAACATTTATGTGAAACATGATTTTAGACAATCCTTTATTTTGTTGATTACTTATTTATGCTCAAGAATTAATGGCTTCATGATATATTTCCTTGGTCACAGTATACCATGAGTTTCTTTAGTAGAGGTCCTCGGGGTAACCAAAGGGGGTAAGCAAGAAGAAAAAATGTATTATGGAGAGATAACATAAACAAGATAATTGTATTTTCCATCACCTTTGATGTGGACTTCGAGGAGTTTAATCAATTGACTCAAAATCGAGTCAAACAAGAGTGAAGCTATCTTACTATGATTTTCTGAAAGTTTATGCTCCTATTTACATGTAGCTTGTTGGTATCAGTATTTATTTGACTCATAGTTTACCTCATATATATATATATATATATATATATATATATATATATATATATATATATATATATATATATATATATATATATATTTGTGGTCTTTGGGTTCATACGAGATTTGAGAGAGCATCACTTGAATACCACAAGGGGAAATGTTTACTATATCAAGGGTACATATTAATTTGGTATACAATCTTGCATTTAAAATGAAAACTAGTTGGTTAATTATACGAAAATTGATTTGGACTAGAAATGGAGATGACAGGAATTTTTCTTTGATTATGTATTTTATCTTGAACCTAGACACGTAGTATGGCCTTGCAAAAAGTAGGAGATGGTTTTTTTTGTTGACCTCGTAGATTGAACATTGATCCAGGTGGATATTGGTGACCACCTACTTATTCCACTTGGACCCCCACCATTGTTTCTTTCAGTTTTTCAGTTTCCTTATTTGTAGCACAATTTACTATTTTTTGTAGTTTTTCGGGTCCTGGACTTCCAAAGCCGTTTTGAGGCCCTAAATGACGTTTTTTGGGAAACTGGGAGCAACATGCGTTATGAATCAATGTTGCTAACTCAAAAGTTGTAGTCCTTGGATAGATCTTTCTAACAAGGTATTGTGCACGACAAACAGAGATCGTATGCCAAAGTTACAACCCCGGGAAGTTGATGTACCAATTTACCCGAATGGGGTCGATAGTTTGGAGCTTCATCTCCTAGGGTTAGTTTATCAGATGTTTAGGGTTTTCCATTGTTTCTCAACAATAAATAGGCCTTCGAGCCTCATTTTAACACAGTTCATAGGCATGTAGCCGCCACATCTCTTCTCATCGATAAGCTACCATTGCCCGAGCTAGTCTTATTTCCATTCTGTTTGTAAGCAAATTTCAGTATTTGATATTAATGAAATGAAGTGATATTTCTACTACATCTTTGTATTTATACTTATATATGTAATTTGTTATGTTCCTATTAAAATTTGGATCAGTGGTATCAGAGTGGTTTGCTCTTTCTCTATTTTTCTTTGCATGTCCCCAACGAGGTCAGGATATAAGGAGTTAGGGATTGAACTGGTCGAACCTTTGCAAGACCAGCCTCGCAAATCCTGACGGCCTCCCATGGCAGATGAAAAGAAAGATGAGGGGGCAGGATATCCTATCAAAATCTTACTCGAAGAATCCCTCAAGCGATGAAGGAACACGATGATGGACAACTTTGCCCAAATGATCCGGATTTAAACAGGAATGCAACAAATTACAGATATAACCATAAACACAAAGATGTAGTGATGAGCCCCAAATTTGGTAACATTTTGGGCTCATTTGGCCTAACTACCCTTGCTCAATCCTTCATTTTTCATAACTTATGCATCATTTTTTAGTATGTTTATGTCATTTGTACGAAGAAGGGCAATCACTATTCCTAGGTGGCTAACACGTGCTCATTTCAGGTTTTTTGACACATGTGGGAGCAAAACCGAGCAGATAAGGGCTAGGAGACAGCTAAGATGGGGTTGAGGATTCGTAGGAGGGTTGTCCATGGCATTAAATAGCCTTCCTCGGGATCTTCACCCCCGGCTCCGAGCTCCAAAAGCCACCACAACCGGATCTAGAACGCAGCCAAACGGATTTTGAGGAAGCAGTTGTTCACTCCCAGTTTGGTCATCCAAGTCCCATAGATTTAGGAGGCCAGCTTGGGGCCTCGTGATGTATAAATGATAAGGCTTCAGCCTTCGAAAAGGACTTTTGGGAACACTGTTGCACATTCTGCACTACGAGCTGCCAGCTCTGTTTTTTCTCTTTTGTAGCCATCATTGGCAGACCTTTTGACTTATGATTATTATTTTTTAATGGGAAGCAGTCAGATTTGATCTCAGTTCTGAGTTTCTAAAGGAGCCATAGCTCTCGGGGTTGGGCCCAACCTGAGAGCCTAGGGCCTCCTTCTTTTGTATTGATATCTTTTCTTTCAGCAATATGGTTTTCTTTACATGCATTTGAAACGCAGTTTATTGAGTTAGATTTCGTGGTGTGGTTAAGTAGGTCACTGCTAGAAGATAGAGTTGCTCCATATGATTAGAATAGAGTAAAGAGATTAGAATTGATAAAAGTTCCAGAAAAGGGTTGCCTGCACTCTCATTTTCACCTCTTTCTAGGGGCTGGAATTGCAGACAGTGCTTCCCAACCAAAAACATTGGTTTGCGTATTCATGCAGTCTTTGGTGCAATATTTTCATTTGTAGAAGTTATCCATGCGCTCAGACCTCTTTGAATGTTTCTTTGCTTCAGTACCATACATGGTTCTCTTTAGAAATAATGTTGTTGTTCATTGGTTTCATTAAACGGTTAGGATAGATTAGTAATATTTTGATTATGTGCAGGACGTGGATGATTTGGTTCAGTTCATATTGTGCAGTGCATCTCCAGCATTCTCTTGTCCTCCTAAGCTTCGACCAGGCCAACTGCTCATCTCCAAATTAGACCCCTCGTCTCACAACTACTCTTCTGCCCACGTCATCCTACCTTTTTTGGCCTTCCATTCCCTCTGCCCTCTTTAAGACAAACTAGCTTTACACACCCTCTCACCACCTCATCTCTCCGTCATTAAGTCATTACAAACCCCTCGCCTACCTCCCTATCCATCCATGCAGCCTCTTCCACTCACCCATCATCCAAAATCCAATCGTATAACATCCTGTAGGAATTACTGAACATCCTGTAGAAATTCTGAAACATCTTGTAGAACCCCTGTAGACTTCCTGTAGAAGCTCATGAACGCGGTTTCTTGGTAGCCAAACTTTGTGAAACTCTCTAGAAGGATATTAGGGACTCCTTAGACCCTCTCTGAACCTTCCCTACCTCTTCCAAGCATTTCTCCTCCATGATCCGCCTCTGCACAGTAAAAAGCCAGTTAAACGCACATGCATGATAATTATACATAACTTATTCAAAAATACAAAAAGATGTTTTCTTCAGGTAGAAGTAGTCTAGACACATGCATCTTACCTTCATAGAAGTAATGGCATCTCTTTCAGTAGTTTGCATTCCCATCTTTGCATCAGTAGGACTAGCTGGTAGAATTAGGGTTTGCTAGGGTTTGCGTTTCTTGTTGGCTTTCAGTTCCTTTCTGCAAGTAGATTAGCTTCCTTTGAGTTAGCTTTCGTCCATCAGTTAAAAAGCTTCTTCTAAAAGCTCATAGAAGTTGGCTTAAGCCCCTAGCAGACTTGTGCCAGCTGACCAAGTGACAGCTGCGGCAAGAGCTAGTACTTGTGCATACAGCACCGTCGCTTCCAAGTTTGTTACGAACAACCGGGTTGATAAAATTAAAGAAGGAAGCTCCAGGAGTTGTAGCATTATTGCTACAATACTGGAGCCCACCATCTTTTTGGCGCCGTTGCCGGGGAAGCGTCAGAGTATTGGTGATTGTTGCTTTTCTTCTATTTTCCTACTCTCGCCTTCTGCTAAGTAGTTTATTTCATTTCCATTCTGCAAAAGTAGCATAGACATTTCTTGCTTTCATAGCTTAACATTTCAATTCCGCAATTTCATTTCTGCAAGCGTAGATTAGCATTTCAATTCCGCAAGCGTAGCCTAGCATTTCATTCCTGCAATTTCATTTGAGCAAAATAGATTAGTTCTTTCATGTTCTCATTTCAATTCCGCATTTCCATTTCAGCAAGATAGTTAGTTGTAGTTCAATCGGTTTTAGTTTTGCAGGTACCAGAAAAAGAACAAAAGCAATCAAAAGTCTTTCCATTTCATGCCTCGTAGAAATCGAGATAAAACAAGCAAATTCTTACCCAACACCCCCACCACATCACTGAGTCACCCTTCTCTCTTCTTTGGTGACAGTGATCCAGAAGAACCTATAGGCGAACCTCCTGAGATATACGAAGATCCTATAGCAGAAGAAGAGTTAGAGAACACTCCATCTGGAGCTATGGCTGACAATAGGGGAGAAGATGAGAGAATTGAAGGTGCCTTCCCCATCCGAGAGACCAATGGAGACATGAAAATGAAGAACATAAGCCCCTCCGCTTTACCTCACTTCCATGGACTGACTACTGAAGACCCTGATACCTTCCTGTTTGAGTTTTCCATCCTTTGTCGAACCTATGACTATACCGAAGATGAGCAAAAACTGAAACTCTTCCCCTCTACCCTTAAGGATGCAGCATTACGCTGGTTCATGGGCTTACCTGGGAACAGTATCACCACTTGGGCCCAGATGCAGCAAGCTTTCAATACCAAATACCGGGACTACTGTAGGTCCAAGGAAGCCAAGGGAGAAATCTTTCGGATGACCATGGGAAATGATGAGTCCTTAGAAGATTATGAGGAAAGGTTCCAACTTAGCTATAAACGGGCCAGGTGCACACTTGACCCTGAATCTCTCAAGTTGGTCCTGCTCCGAGGAGTCCCTGAAGACCTCTTAGATACCCTTCACATGCTAGCTGGAGGAAATATTTACCAACTACCTTATGAGGATATAAAGACTGTGTTTAGAAACCACTCTAGGGCAGCCCGGAAAAGAGGTAGAGGAAACCTCCTCTCAGCTAGTATTCCTTTCTCCAAACATGAGTTTGCAAATCAATTAGAGGACCTCAAGAGTGAGGTGAGACAGACCATTGCCATGCAACTTGATACATTCTGAATCCATCAGAAGAAAGAGGAAGCTGAGAGGGTTTTGGCTATCTTCTGCCCTAGGTGTACAAGGAAGCACCCTAAGAACGAGTGCCCATTACATTCGGTTGAGGTATGTTTTGTTTGTGAGGAGGACCACCCCACAAACCAATATCCAACCTTACCTGGGCTTAAAGCCATGTATCAAGGGACAGAAGCGCCCACTGAACCTCTCTATTTCCTCAACCAAAGGAGGCCACATGGACCTAAACCTTACCAACAGGGGATGCAAGGGACACCCCAAGCCTATTATAGCCCCAACCAATCTGCTCCTATGCCTTCCTGGGGTCCCCCTGCTCATCCTTCCTGGTCTGTGCCTCCTCCATGGTCTTACCCGCCTCAATACCATACTCAGCCCACTACTCATTCGTTTCACTCACATGCCCAGCCACAGCCTCCGTGGAATGCACCTCAATCGGGGTGGAGGCCCCAGTACAATACTCCTCCCGCCATTTTGCCTCCACCACCAGCTCAACCACAACCATTACCTCCTGCTCCTCCAAGGCAACCCCAATGCCTGCTCAACCGAACCCAACAACCGACAGGCCCAGCAGGTATATACTGGGAAACATCATGCCCTACCTATGTTGTGGAGATCTAGGAGATCAACCTGCGATCTGGAAAGACTCTTCCGGATCGCCAACCTCCTCCCCCAGAGGACGAGGAAGATAAACAGGAAAGTGAACCAAAAGCCATTCCACCCTTTCCTGAGAGACTAACGGCCACCACACAACCCAACCCAGAGGAGGATGAGCTTTTGGGAGAACTCAAACAGTTGTGTGTGAGAATACCACTTCTCCAAGCCATCAAAGATGTACCGATATACAACAAACTGGTTAAGGAAAAGTGTTTCAGACACCCAGGCAGGCGAAAAAGAGACGCTTCAACCATCAATGTCATAGGACAACTGTCTGATCTTATGTTGGGGCAAGTAATCTGCCCAAAGTATTTGGATCCTGGGAGTCCTGTAGTTGATGTCCACATCAATGGCACCATCATACCACACACATTGATTGATATGGGGGCTGCCATTAATGTGATGACCAGGGATACCATGCTCAAACTCAACCTTCAGGGTTCCCTGAGAAAGACCTCGACAGTCCTGCAACTAGCAGATCGCTCCACCGTGACTCCCGAAGGGATTGTAGAGGATGTCTTGGTCTCGGTTGACTCTTGGGAGTACCCTGCAGACTTCTTGGTTCTGCAACCAAAGGCAAAGCTTACTGGATACCCCCTTATTTTGGGAAGGCCTTGGTTAGCCACTGCAGATGCTTACATAATTTGTCGTGCAGGAAACATGACCATCAAAAATGGT
This sequence comes from Pinus tabuliformis, assembly GCA_031772625.1. Lineage (NCBI taxonomy): Eukaryota > Viridiplantae > Streptophyta > Pinopsida > Pinales > Pinaceae > Pinus > Pinus tabuliformis. The sequence continues at coordinate 1,200,791,447 of CM062818.1, forward strand.
CCTATGTCCAAGCAGCTAGTCATGTACCCTCCTGCCCAACCCTCATTAGAGCAAGACTTACCACTTTGGTTGGAGGAAGGAGAAGAGGATGAGGTGTACTCAGCACCCTTGTGCACCCTAGACACCACTAGGGGAGGCCCCCCAACAGAGGATGATTTGATTGAGACCTTGATTCAGAATCCACCTCCCAGTGCATTGTCCTTAGAGGAATTGGTGGAGGATGCCCAAGCCAGCACCTTAGTGGACCTTTGTGTGACCAACCCTGTCACTCCCAGAGTCAAAAATGTGGAGTTCGGCCTCGAGAGAACGTTAAAGATCAGCTCCTCCCTATCTCCTTCCCAGGAAAAGGAGTTGTGTAGTCTGTTGGCCAGTCATCTAGATGCTTTTGCTTGGAGCTATAAGGAGATGAAAGGAGCCCATCCTTCGGTCTGTACCCATCACATCTACATCAAAGAGGATTGTAAACCGGTTAGGAAACCCCAAAGGAGAATGAATCCAGCCCTTAAGGACATCGTCAAGGAAGATTGCAAAAACTGTTGGATGCCGGATTCATTTACCCCATCTCGAATAGCGAATGGGTGTCCCCTCTGGTGTTGGTTCCCAAGAAAAACGGGAAGTGGAGAATCTGTGTGGACTACCGAGAACTGAACAAAGCCACCAAGAAAGACCATTTTCCTCTACCCTTCATAGATCAAGTGTTGGATGGACTGGCAGGAAAGAAGTTTTTCTCTTTCCTAGATGGGTTTAGCAGGTATAACCAGATCCAAATCAGCCCGGAAGACCAAGATAAGACCACCTTCACTTGTCCTTGGGGTACCTTTGCTTACCGAGTTCTTCCCTTTGGACTATGCAATGCTCCTGCCACCTTCCAGAGAGCCGTCTTGAGCATCTTTTCTGAGCTGGTCCATGATTCGGTGGAAATCTATATGGATGACTTCACTCCTTATGGGTCCAACTTCCAGGAAGCATTGTCCAATCTGGTAAAAGTCCTAACCAAGTGCATTGAGATGAACCTGTCCCTTAGTCTTGAAAAGTGTGAATTCTTGATGACTGAAGGGACCGTGCTAGGGCATACCATTTCTCGCCAAGGGTTACAGGTGGATCCGAACAAAATTGCTCTCATCAAGAAGGTTCCACCTCCTCAGAAGGTAAGAGATGTTCGAAGTTTCTTAGGTTTAGCAGGGTATTATAGGAGATTCATTAAAGACTTCAGCAAGCTAGCCTCGCCATTGTTTAGCCTCTTCGCAAAAGATGATGAGTTTAAATGGACTGACGATTGTCAGAAGGCTCTGAATGAATTAAAGGATAAGTTGGTGTCTGCCCCAATCTTGAGAGGTCCAAACTGGGCCCTACCTTTCCACATCCACACGGATGCCTCGAACAAAGCCATAGGGGCAGCCTTAGGACAAGTTGAACAAAAAATTCCATATGCCATTTACTTCGTCAGCAAAAACTTATCCAAGGCAGAACTGAATTATACTGTAACTGAGAAAGAATTCTTGGTCGTGGTCCATGCACTGAACAAGTTCCGACATTATATCACTGGCTATCAAACATTTGTACATACTGATCATGCTGCAATTAGATATTTAATGAATAAACCAGATGTGAATGCTCGTATTAATAGATGGTTACTCTTGTTGCAGCAGTTTGATTTGACTATCGTTGACAAACCAGGTAAAGAAAATGTTGTTGCTGACTTTTTGTCTAGATTGGATTTACCTGCAGGTGAGGATGGAACAGTGGATGACCAGATGCCAGATGAACATTTGTTTGCTATCTCAGTACTCTCTCCATGGTTTACTGATATAGCAAACTACCTTGTCTCAGCACAGTTCCCTCCGCACCTATCCTCAAGAGAGAAGAGCAGGATCGTAAGGAAGAGTGCCTCATTCACTTGGATCGGGGGCAACCTGTTCAAGCTTGGCCCCGATCAGATCTTAAGGCGTTGTGTAAGGGAGGAGGAAGTCTTTGATATCCTCCTAACCTGTCATGACGGGCCTTGTGGAGGACATTTTGCAGCCAAAAGGACTGCCTTCAAAATCCTACAGGAAGGCTTCTATTGGCCCACGCTTCATCAAGATGTCAGAAGGTATATCAGCCAATGTGACCGATGCCAAAGGATGGGGAAATCGACTCCAAGGGACGAAATGCCTCTCCAACCTCAAGTGACTCTTGAGCCATTTGAGAAGTGGGGTATGGATTTTGTGGGTCCAATCAATCCTCCTTCAAGGCAAAGGTCTTACATCATTGTGTGCACAGACTACCTGACAAAGTGGGCAGAAACCAAGGCAATCAAAGCAGCGATAGAAGAAAAGGTGGTCGAGTTCTTAAGAGAAAACATCTTCTACAAATTTGGCTACCCAAGAGAGCTAGTCACCGATCAAGGAAGCCAGTTCACCTCCAACTTAATTGAAGACCTACTCGCTCATCACAAAATCAAGCATAGGACTTCCACCCCCTATCTTCCTCAAGCAAATGGGCAGGTGGAAGTCACCAATAGAGCATTGGAAGGGATCTTGACTAAGGTGGTGAGCAGCAGTAGAAAAGATTGGGCAGATCGTCTGGTTGAGGCCACGTGGGCTTACAACACCACTTGGAAGACCACAACCGGCTTCACACCTTATGAGCTGATCTATGGGAAGAGAGCTTTGCTGTCAATTGAGTTCGAGTACAACACCTTGAGGATGGCAGCTCAGCTGGACCTGGATCTCAGCCATGCCCAACGAGAAAGGTTATTGCAGCTGAATGGATTGGACGAGCACCGAATGCAGGCCCTTCTCCACTCAGAAGTGGTCCAACTTCAGAGGAAGGTGTGGCATGACCAACACCTCAATGACAAGCAATTTCAGCCGGGAGATTGGGCGCTGTTGTATGATTCCAGGCATAAGGATTTCAAGGGGAAGCTGAGAACTAGATGGCTGGGACCATATGCAGTGGAAAAATGTAATGACAATGGATCTGTTCTTATTCGGACCATTGATGAGGAGGCCATCCCCATGCTTGTCAATGGGCATCGACTAAAGATCTACAGAAAACCTCTTTCAAGGCAAGAATTCATCAAAACTGTGGAAAAATCAGTGCTGGTCATAGAGAAGGGTTCTGCCTCTATTTTCGGCATACCCTGAAGATCTCAAGAAAAATAAATAAATAAAGATCCTTGGGTGAAAACCTTTCTGAGGCTCCCAAGGTAGATGGTAGGGGTGAAAACCTCATTGAGGCGTCCCTGCTGTCTTCTGAAAATGTTTGAAAAAAGACCCTTGGGTGAAAACCTCTCTGAGGCGCTCAAGGCAGATGGTAAGGGTGAAAACCTCATGGAGGCGCCCCTGCTGTCTTTCGAAAAAAAAAAAAACAAACAAACAAACAAACAAACAGGGAAAACAAGTTCAAGATTTGATAATTCATGCAGGTTGCAGGTATTCCATGCAGGAAAAGAGGTCCCTCAACTCAAGGACAAGGGTCCCTACTATGCTACCAGAGGACCTCACCAGCACTCCCTCCAGAAACACTCATCTCTTCCAAGGTCTGGGCATGATTTGATCACAGTTTAGCCTTCTACAGGAAGCTACAGAACTTTCTACAGGAAGTTCTGTATTTCTACAGGAAACTTCCTGTAGAATCTTTGGACGGCCCAGGACCGACTGTGTGGGAAGATCTAAAGCCCGAGGCCCGACACGGAGGCATGCAAGCCAAAGTTTTTCTCCGTCACCCACTACTGTCGCCTCCTTCTACCACCCCTGTTGCCATGCAAGGGAAATACTTGCACAGTCAAATCAGAACGTTGGATTCTCAGAGGAAGCAATTCTCAAATGAAATAAAGGATGCAGAGGCCCCATGCGCTACTTATCACAGCCATCCGAGGACCCTGCGACTGTGACCGTGATGCCACCGTCTCCACCGTTTCAGCATGCACCCGAGGAGGAGAAACGGCTACAGGATATCCTACAGGAATCCCGTAGCAGTTTATCCGGCTAGAGCGTACACCATGAAGACACCTGCAACACATAGAGCGGGCACATGCACCATCCGCAGCCAGGTAATAAGTTTCGTAACCAGCAGCAGTCGGCAAGAAGGAACCCCCGTGCCTGTGCATGAAGCAGCAGTAGGCGGATCCGTCACCCTCGTCCTGAAACCTGAAAATAACGTCGCGGCCGCACAGGTAAGTGCCTCACCCTTTTTCGTCGAATTACATGAACAATGCTCTGAAATGTTTGCAAGTGTGAAAATGAATGGGTTGAGCCAGTCGGGTAGCCATTCAACTGGCCACCACGACCAGTCCGATGGTCTCGTTAGATTCGGAAAGTGTTGGTCGTGTCAAGCAAAACAGGAAATGGACACGTGGGAAGCGTCCAGTCGGGAAGAAGCGGCGATCTAACAGAAATGGCGGCGGTAGATATGCAGGGAATGATGCGGCGGTCAGGCAGACTTGCAGTGAAATGAATAGGTGACGTCGTCCAACGGTCCGGCAGGGATAGCTCACCCCCACGCCACGAGTTCCGCAGGGATTCAAATCCACCGGCTAGATCGTCACTCCACTCATTTATCATCAACTGCTTTGCAGTCGAGTAAGCGTCCGGAATTCCCTGAAGCTTGTTACTCCGAGTCCTCGGCTTGTTCAAATGTCTGGTGGGTGCACAAAAGGCGCAGAACCACTGACGCGCTCTCCAGAACCTGTGCGTGACTTCTACAGGAAGCGGCGCTACAGGAAGCGGCGCTACAGGAAGCTCACCGCTACGGAGGAAATCAATCTATTCACGTCAAAGGTGGCGAATTGGAAAAGGTAAGCCTGAACCTGTTCCTCCCATGCAATTGGTTTGAAGGGTGGCGAAGTCGACGTCCTAAAAAAGTAAAACTACAGTCTGAGCATAAAATTGCAAGCGTCGTCTTCCTTTTGCATGAGAATTGTCGTCGTAGTATATGCGGGGTTTTCTACAGGATTTGGTTTGTAATTGAGCCCCTGTCAAGGCTCACCTGTAGATAGCCGAGAATTCATGAACTGTGTGCTTGACAGAGGTGTAATTCTGCGCTCTGTCTCAAGAAATCCGAAAGGCCCATCTTTTGATACGCACCAGCCACCTCCGGCTAACACAGCAAGCTTTCACCATGCCGGGTGGGTTCATTAGGAAGGAACCGACGGACTCAAAGAAGCTACGGGAAAACCCTGAGGTGGTAGAACTGTTTTCTCGTGCACGATGGATGTCGTTCTGCGACAAGCTTCAAGGTTATGATGATGAGGTGGCAGAGGAATTCCTGCGAGCTTTGAAGCCAAAATCAAAAACGTTGGCCGTCGTCAATTTCAAGGGTTTGAATCTCAGACTCACCCCACAGTTCATCAGCAGAGTCACTGATCTCCCAATGGGGGTACCGTGGGATAAGGAGGAGAGGAGGTCAGCCTCCAAATTATGAAATATATCACGTGCGAAGGACGATTCAGCATCGTATATGGGTACCATTTCCGGCTGCTCACGGAACTTAGGCACCAGATGGACCTACCTTCAGAAAACAAGCTAAGTATTCCCTACTTCCTCCTGCAGTCCATGACCGAATGTGCCACCAAATTACGAGAGGGCATGCCAGACCAGGTAGCCCATCATGGGCTCATTAAGCTCCTCGTGGAGGATGCACTCCACACATACACCGTCCCTCTCTCGTGGGAAGCCTTCCGAAATTTGACTAAGGATGGCGACATCAAAATGTTGACCGAGGAGCTCACCTCCTCCAGCAGCGAGGAGAAGGAACCAATACACACAGAGAAGAAAGGGAAAGGCCAAGAAACCACGGCCAAAGCACCGAAGAAAGAACAAAAGGGGAAACAAGAGAAACACCAGGTTGCCGAAAAAGAGGATGACAAACCCACATTGACACCCAGGGAGAAAAGGTTACAGAGTAGGGTGGAAAGGACTGAACAAGTCCACGTCAGTGAAGGCACCTCGAAAGCAGCCTCAGCAAAGTCAAAAGACAAAGCACCCTCAGTCAAACAGGCTAAAACGGTGCCACCTGTTTCTACAGGAAAATCAAAAACGGCTTCTACAGGAAGCCAGAAATCAGCCGCTACAGGGCTTTCTACAGGAAGTCCTGAGAAAGGAAAACCAAAGGAGAAGACAGCCGAAATCCTTGCAAGGGAGGCAGCAGCCGTGCTGGCCACCCTTAGTACCCCTCCCAAGCCGAAGGAAAAATGAAAGAGGGAGATCCCTCTGTATTTCAAAGCAAGGAGAAGTGTGAGGATCAAAACAGGCAGGCCCCAACCTCCATCCAGCAGCCCAATTACCATAGAAGACACCCCTACCTCGCCAAGGGAGAGGTCCCCCTCAAAAATATCAGTCACTTATGAGCGGGGGAGCCCGAAGACAACTGCTTGGAAGGAGAGAATGGACAGGTTGGCTTCAAAAACCTCACTACAGGATGTTGAGGCCGTTCTACAGGAAACATTGGCCCGGCTCAAGGAGACAGAGAGAATGGAGGGAGAGGCAGCCACATCACCACTTAGGGAAGATGGAGTAGAGCCACCGAGGGAAGAAGAGGTAGAGCATATTCCAGAACCTAGTCCCCAGCCAAGTTTGAGCTCGTATTATAACTTTTTGGAGGCTGGAAAAATTATTCCACAAAAATTCGCAGTGCCGCTTTTCTTTGCGTTGGAGGAAGAAAGAGTGAGAACCCACACGTGGATGAAAATAGCTAAATCAAAAGGAGTGGCAGATATAGACCCCTTGGAGGAACAACTCAAGGAGGCACGAAGAGAATTAGCTATGGCCAAACACGTGGGAAATTGCCAGTGGGTATTCCTACATGAAGAGAATGAGAAACTCAAAATGCAGCTACAGGAACTGAGGAAAGAAAGGGGCACATCATCAGGGGATACTACAACAGAACATCACGACAAAGAAGGACTGCAAGTTGGTCTTGGGGAGCTAACCTCGCATCTAAAGGAAAGGGAACTGCAAGCACAAATCGAGATGCAAGCTCTCAAACAGCAGTTGCAGCAAAAAGAGGCACAACTGGCCTGCATGGCCAGTTGGGCCATGGATGCTCTACAATGTAGACAACCGGCCAAATCTTATGGCCTATACCTACGGGACCAGTGGCTGCAATTTCAAATTAATGCATTGGCACAGAGGGGTATCTCCCAAATCCAAGACCCCCAACAGTTCACAGAGTTATGCAATAGCAGTTCATCAGAGGATAAGGCCAAACTATCGGAGTTCTATCTCCATAATTTGGCCCTTCCTAATGAGACTTCATGGGATCCCAACACAGTCGTAGGAGATATGCAGTTGATGGCATTTGCCTTATGGTTGAACCATGAAGAAAAGACAGCAGCAGAGGTCAAAGAGGTCATGAACCGAGAATTACATGAGCCACTGCTGATTAGAGCAGAGCCAGGGGATCCCACTGCATTGATATCGGCCCACCAACACTTAGCCACCAACCCTCAAACTTTATTGAAATACATGGATCAGCAGGCTCAGGCTATAGCACATTTCGAGGATATGGAGCGATTATTAGGGGACAACTGTATTCATGCTTGCACCTGCCGATGGAACACATTGTCCCACAGCCTCAAAATCAGAGAATATCACACCTTAACTCGAATGAGGGAAGCTCTAGCACGGGTGCCCCTCTACAAGAAGTCCATGCAGAACCTCCAAGCCAGCTGGATTGGCCTCAAGCTAAGCCCACCTCTGCTTTTAGGATTTATGGAAGGCAGCACAGAAAAGGACGAGCATAAGCAGTGGGAAGAGGTGGAAAGGAAGGATGGGTTCCATGCTAGTGAGGAGGATACTACTTCAGAAGCCTGGGATGTGAGGGTGGCGGTGAAAGCAATGAAGGACGAGGAGCTGGATTAGTTGCTCAGGGATGAGCAATCATTTTAGCTGGGGGGTGATGATGAGCCCCAAATTTGGTAACATTTTGGGCTCATTTGGCCTAACTACCCTTGCTCAATCCTTCATTTTTCATAACTTATGCATCATTTTTTAGTATGTTTATGTCATTTGTACGAAGAAGGGCAGTCACTATTCCTAGGTGGCTAACACGTGCTCATTTCAGGTTTTTTGACACATGTGGGAGCAAAACCGAGCGGATAAGGGCTAGGAGACAGCCAAGATGGGGTTGAGGATTCATAGGAGGGTTGTCCACGGCATTAAATAGCCTTCCTCGGGATCTTCACCCCCAGCTCCGAGCTCCAAAAGCCACCACAACCGGATCCAGAAGGCAGCCAAACGGATTTTGAGGAAGCAGCTGTTCACTCCCAGTTTGGTCAGCCAAGTCCCATAGATTTAGGAGGCCAGCTTGGGGCCTCGTGATGTATAAATGATAAGGCTTCAGCCTTCGAAAAGGACTTTTGGGAACACTGTTGCACATTCTGCACTACGAGCTGCCAGCTCTGTTTTTTCTCTTTTGTAGCCATCATTTGCAGACCTTTTGACTTATGATTATTATTTTTTAATGGGAAGCATTTAGATTTGATCTCAGTTCTGAGTTTCTAAAGGAGCCATAGCTCTCGGGGTTGGGCCCAACCTGAGAGCCTAGGGCCTCCTTCTTTTGTATTGATATCTTTTCTTTCCGCAATATGGTTTTCTTTACATGCATTTGAAACACAGTTTATTGAGTTAGATTTCGTGGTGTGGTTAAGTAGGTCACTGCTAGAAGATAGAGTTGCTCCATATGATTAGAATAGAGTAAAGAGATTAGAATTGATAAAAGTTCCAGAAAAGGGTTGCCTGCACTCTCATTTTCACCTCTTTCTAGGGGCTGGAATTGCAGACAGTGCTTCCCAACCAAAAACATTGGTTTGCATATTCATGCAGTCTTTGGTGCAATATTTTCATTTGTAGAAGTTATCCATGCACTCAGACCTCTTTGAATGTTTCTTTGCTTCAGTACCATACATGGTTCTCTTTAGAAATAACGTTGTTGTTCATTGGTTTCATTAAACGGTTAGGATAGATTAGTAATATTTTGATTATGTGCAGGACGTGGATGATTTGGTTCAGTTCATATGGTGCAGTGCATCTCCAGCATTCTCTTGTCCTCCTAAGCTTAGACCAGGCCAACTGCTCATCTCCAAATTAGACCCCTCATCTCACAACTACTCTTCTGCCCACGTCGTCCTACCTTTTTTGGCCTTCCATTCCCTCTGCCCTCTTTAAGACAAACTAGCTTTACACACCCTCTCACCACCTCATCTCTCCGTCACTAAGTCATTACAAACCCCTCTCCTTCCTCCCTATCCATCCATGCAGCCTCTTCCACTCACCCATCATCCAAAATCCAATCGTAGAACATCCTGTAGGAATTACAGAACATCCTGTAGAAATTCTGAAACATCCTGAAGAACCCCTGCAGACTTCCTGTAGAAGCTCATGAACGCGGTTTCTTGGTAGCCAAACTTTGTGAAACTCTCTGGAAGGATATTAGGGACTCCTTAGACCCTCTCTGAACCTTCCCTACCTCTTCCAAGTATTTCTCCTCCATGATCCGCCTCTGCAGAGTAAAAAGCCAGTTAAACGCACATGCATGATAATTATACATAACTTATTCAAAAATACAAAAAGATGTTTTCTTCAGGTAGAAGTAGTCTAGACACATGCATCTTACCTTCATAGAAGTAATGGCATCTCTTTCAGTAGTTTGCATTCCCATCTTTGCATCAGTAGGACTAGCTGGTAGAATTAGGGTTTGCTAGGGTTTGCGTTTCTTATTGGCTTTCAGTTCCTTTCTGCAAGTAGATTAGCTTCCTTTGAGTTAGCTTTCGTCCATCAGTTAAAAAGCTTCTTCTAAAAGCTCATAGAAGTTGGCTTAAGCCCCTAGCGGACTTGTGCCAGCTGACCAAGTGACAGCTGCGGCAAGAGCTAGTACTTGTGCATACAGCACCGTCGCTTCCAAGTTTGTTACGAACAACCGGGTTGATAAAATTAAAGAAGGAAACTCCAGGAGTTGTAGCATTATTGCTACAATACTGGAGCCCACCATGTAGTATAAATAACACTTCATTTCATTAATATCAAAATATTGAACTATGCTTACAAACAAAATGGAAATAAGACTAGTTCGGGCGATGGTATCTTATCTATGAGAAGAGATGTGGCGGCTACATGCCTCTGAACTGTGTCACAATGAGGATCCAAGGCCTATTTATCATTGAGAAACAGTGTAAAACCCTAAACATCCAAAAACCTAACCCTAGGAGATGAAGCGCCAAACTATGGGCCCCGTTTGGGTAAATTGGTACATCAACTTCCCAGGGTCGTAACTTTGGCATACAATCTCCATTTGACACGCACAATACCTCGTAAGAAAGATCCATCTAAGGACTACAACTTTTGAGTAAGAAACATTGGTCATTACTTTATGTTCCTCTTGGTTTTCCCAAAAAAACATCGTTTAGGGCCTCAATGGCTCCGGAAGTTCAGGACCCGAAAAATGGCCAAAAATAGTAAATTGTGATACAAATAAGGAAACTGAAAAACTGAAAGAAACAATGGTGGGGGTACAAGTGGAATAGGCGGGTGGTCAATATCCACCTGGATCATTCCCCCCCCCCAAGGAAGTAATGGTCCCTATTGCAATGAGTTCCTCCATGAGATGAGGAAACTTCTGTTGAACTTGGTCCCTGGTGAGCCACTTGCCCTGGTGAAGGAGTTGACCTGCTTTGACAACTCGATATAGTTTGATCCTTTGTTTTCAGGTGTTATTGATCTGTGTTTCCATGATCCGATCAGTTGTGGCTTGTTCCATGCAATCTAGATTTAACTCTATAGGTGTGAGTTGTTCTGCAATGTTTGATGTGTCTAGCAATGGTGGGAAGTATGGTCGAAGACAGTCCACATTGAACAATGGGTGCAGGCCAAGGAATGGGGGAATGTTGAGCTCAAATGTTGTCTCCCACAGCCTTGGTAATGGTGTAAGGACCATATCGGAGTGGTCTATGTTTCTGATAGGCTTTGGTAAGGCGTTCCTTTTGCAAATGCAACCAGACTTTGTCGCCCACCTGAAACTTGTGTGACACGCGATGTTGTTCATGTCGCTGCTTGTACTTGGCATTTGATTTCTCCATAATATCGTGGACCTACTAATGGATATGTTGGATGTGCTCAATGAAGTTGTTTGCCTTATCAGTTTCGGACTAGACATGAGCCGAATCTGCCAGAGTAGCTACAAATGGCATGGCCACATCAATGGGACATAGTGGTTGGAATCCCAAGCCCACCTAAAAAGGGTTGTGGCCAGTCGAGCTATGGAGAGCCTGGTTATAGTTGTGTTGGACATAGGGGAGGTTCTCATCCCATGTGCGTGGATGCTTTGAGTTGTACATGCACAGAATGTGTACGATCATCATGTTGACGACCTCTGTCTGGCCATCAGTTTGGGGATGGAAAGTTGTGGACTTAGTGAGCTTGGTGTCCATCATTGACCAGAGATTGGACCAAAATGTATATAGGAACCTGCTGTCCCAATATGAGATGATAGACTGTGGGATCCCAAAGTGTACCCACACTCATTCAAAGAAGAGTTTAGCGGTGGCTTCTGTTGTGATATTCTTCTCGCAGGCCGCCATAATGGCTATCTTCGAGAATCTATCAACGACCACAAAAATGCATTCGTTGCCATTCTTAGTAGAAGAAAGGCCCAACATAAAAATACTTCTGCAGTACTGCCACCATTTTCACTGTGATATGCCACTGGATGCCCCTGTTGAGTAAGCACTGCCCTAATAGCATAGTTAGAGGCATCTGTCTCGGTCTCAAATGGTTTTTGCAAGTCTGGTAATGTGAGAATTGGTGCAGAGAATAGGTGATGTTTCAACTCTATGAATGCCTTCTGTTGATATTCAGACCAAAATAATTTTTCTTTCGCTCCTCCCTTGGGGACTTGACTCAAGGGCCAAGTGATATGAGAGAATCCCAACACGAACCTGCGGTAGAAATTGGCAAGACCTAGAAAGCTGCGGAGCTCTATCGGAGTGGTTGGAGCTGGCCAATCCCGAATGACTTGGATCTTGGCTGGATCCACAAGCACCCCCCCTTCATCAATAATGTATTCCAGATATTGAACCTAGGTCATGCCAAAAGTGCATTTCTCCAAATTGGCACATAGCTTGTGTTGCTGCAATGCTTGGAGAACCTGTCAGATGTGGTGGAGGTGCTCTTCCCAACTCTGGCTAAAGATCAGGATGTCATCCAAGTATACCAGTACAAATGAGTTGGTGAATGGCCGCAAGATGTCATCCATCAGCCTCATGAAGGTTGCAGGAGCATTCGTCAACTCGAAAGGCATAGCCAAACATTTGAAAAGGCCATCCTTGGCTTTGAAGGCAATCTTCCACACATCGAAGGGTTCAATTAGTACCTGGTGATATCCTAATTTCAAGTCGATCTTTCTGAAATATTTTTCCCCCTTCAGTTGGTTCAAAAGGTCATCAATCCATGGGATCGGGTACCTATTCTGGACAGTGATCTTGTTCAGCGCCCGATAGTCAATACAGAGTCTCCAAGTCCCATCCTTCTTCTGTACTAACACGATCGAGCCCCCACAGGGCAATGAACTTGGTCAGATGTGACCTTTCTGCAGAAACTCCTGAATCTGCCTCTTGATTTTGTCGTTCTCCAGAATGGAGCGCCGATAGATTCATCCATTGGGTAGCGGCGCACCTAGGGTCAAATCGATGGAGTGCTTGACCTGACAGTGCAAAGGCACCCCTGCAAGGGAGGTGAATATGTCCTCATACTCCTCCATGACCTTGTCCATCTGTTGTTGTCATGTGGAGGGGCCATGTTTGGAGGTTGTGGCCACCGTCTTCTTCTTTCCCTGAGGGCGTATCATCAGGAAAACGAATTTCCCAGTTTTGGAAATGAGCTTACTACGTTGTTTTGCAGTAAACAAAGAGATGGCGATAGGCAGTGCTACCTCTGGTATCTTGTACAACTTATTTTCGAAAATAACAATAACAGCATGAGGCCTTGACTCATACACAACATGTTGCTTCCATAAGTATGGTTGGCCTAATAATACGTCACAAACATCAAGGGGAGCAATGTCACATAATACCTCATCCGTGAAGGGACTGATGCTATATGGAAGGTGGCACTGTTGGCTCACGCGAAGATCCCGTCCTTACTGAAGCCACCTGATGGTGTACAGTTGTGGATGTGTTGTGGTCAGTAAGCCCAGCCGCTTCACAACCTCTGCTGAAATGAGGTTATTTTGGCTCCCACTATCTACAATGAACTTTAGCAGGAAACTCTTTACCCACATCTGGGAGTGGAAGAGGCGCTCCTTCTCCTCTGGATCTTCGGGTTCCTCCTTCTGGATCTTCATGGTAGCAACGGTGGCATTGGGCTCTACACCGATAATCTGCTTCCCTTTGTCATTCCCCTTGTTGGGTTCTGACTCAGAGTCAAAACATGCATCTGATTCCGAAGCCTTTAGCTCGGCCACCAGTGACTGCTTGGCCCGACACTCACTTGTGTTGTGAGTGGAGCTCTTATGGAACTCACACCACTTTCCCATGTCCTTCTTTGGCTTCGCAGTGTTTTTCTTTGCTTGCAGCTTTGGCAGGTTGTCCTGGGCCACCCTGCCTTGGCTTTGTACTTTGTTCTGCGATTTGGAAGCACCTTTCCCTTGCTTTGGATTCGCAGATCCAAAGTCTCGCTTCTTCTATTTAAACTTTTGCTCGATCTTGACGGCATATCGATATGTCATGTCGAGCGAGGAGATGTCCAGGAACTCCATCTCATCCTGGATGTACCTGTGTAGGCAACCACGGTACTTGAGAACCAAATGCTTCTCAGAATCCTTGATACCCAACTTTGTGTGAAGGGTATGAAAAGCATTGGTAAACTCTGGCACATCTTGGTCCCTTCCCTATCGTAGCGTTGTCCACTATATGTATTTGTCCTCATAGCTCCCGACAGGGTAGTATTGCTCCTTGATGGCATCCCAAAACAAGTTCCAAGTGGGTGCAACTGAAAACAGTGAGTTAGTAATTTCATCCTTCTGTTCACAATAGGTTTCCCACCAATCCTTGACGTGGGGGCCTGCTTTGAGAAGTGCAAAAGTGATCTTTTCTCGGCTAGAAAAATCATGAATGGAAAAATATCCTTCTAGCATATTTAACCATTTATCTACAACATCTGCATCTATCTGACCCTCAAATATGGGAATGTCAAAGTTAAGTTGTACCTTAAAGGGTGTGGCGCTTCCAGAGTAGCTACCAGAAGTAAATGGGTCGCCCTTGGGTAGCTGCTGAAAGATCTGCGCAAAGTTGTCCATTATCGCATTCATTTGTCGCTCGAGGGCTTCTTCAAGCAAACTTTTGATAGGATCTCCTGGCCCCTCGTCTTTCTTTTCATCCGACATGGGAGGCCATTGGGATTTGTGAGGTTGGTCTTGCAAAGGTTTGACAAGTTCAAGCCCTAACTCCTTATATCCCGACCTCGTTGGGAACATGCAAAAGAAAAACAGAGAAAGATCAGACCGCTCTAATACCACTGATCTGGATTTAAACAAGAATGTCGTAAATTACAGATATAACCATATATACAAAGATGTAGTATAAATAACACTTCATTTCATTAATATCAAAATATTGAACTATGCTTACAAACAGAATGGAAATAAGACTAGCTCAGGCGATGGTAGCTTATCTCTGAGAAGAGATGTGGTGGATACATGCCTCTGAACTGTGTTACAATGAGGCTCCAATGCCTATTTATTATTGAGAAACAATGAAAAACCCTAAACATCCAAAAACCTAACCCAAGGAGATGAAGCGCCAAAATATGGGCCCTGTTTGGGTAAATTGGTACATCACTACCCGAGGTCGTAACTTTGGCATACGATCTCTATTTGATGCGCACAATACCTCGTTAGAAATATCTATCTGAGGACTACAAATTTTGAGTGAGAAACATTGGGCTATTCCTGATGTTGATCCCAGTTTTGCCCAAAAAACGTCATTTAGGCCCTCAAAACAACTCCGGAAGTTCAGGACCCGAAAAACGGCCAAAAATAATAAATTGTGCTACAAATAAGGAAACTAAAAAACTAAAAGAAACAATAGTGGGGGTCCAAGTGGAATAGGTGGGTGGCCACCAATATCCACCTGGATCACCAGATCCTTCAATGGCTACCCAAGGGCGACGCATCTACTTCTGGCAACTACTCGAGAAGCGCCACACCCTTTAAGGTACAAGTTAACTTTGACATTCCCATATTTGAGAGTCAGATAGATGTAGACACCGTATATAAATGGTTAAATCTGCTAGAAGGATATTTTTCCATTCATGATCTTTCCAACCGGGAAAATATCACTTTTGCACTTCTCAACGAAGCCCCCCAGGTCAAGGACTGGTGGGAAACCTACTGTCAACAAAAGGATGAAAGTACGAACTCACTATTTTCAGCTGCACCCACTTGGAACTCGTTCCAGGATGCCATCAAGGAGAAGTAAAACCCTATCGAGAGCTATGAGGATAAATACATAAAGTGGACAATGCTGCGATAGAGAAGGGACCAAGATGTGCTGGAGTTTACCAATGTTTTTCATACCCTTCGCATGAAGTTCGATATTAAGTATTCTAAGAAGCATTTGGTTCTCAAGTGCTACGGCTGCCTGCATAGGTACATCTAGGATGAGATAGAATTTCTTGACATCTCCTCTCTTGGCACAGCATACCAATATGTTGTCAAGATCGAGCAAAAGTTTAAACAGAAGAAGCGTGACTTTGGATCTGCGAATCTGAAGCAAGGGAAAGGTGCCCCCAAACCATGAAACAAAGGACAAAGCCAAGGCGGGGTAGCCCAGGACAACCCGCCAAAGCTGAAAGCAAATAACAATGTTTTGAATCCAAAGAAGGACACAAGAAAGTGGTGTGAGTTCCATAAGAGCTCCACTCGCAACACAAGTGAGTGTTGAGCCAAGTAGTCACTGGTGGCCAAGCTAAAGGCTGCAGAATCAAATGCATGTTTTAACTCTGAGTCAGAACCCGACAAGGGGAATGACAAAGGGAAGTAGATTATTGATGCGGAACCCAACGCCACCGTTGCCACCATGAAGATCCAGAAGGAGGAACTCGAAGATCCAAGAGGAGGAGGAGCGCCTCTTCCACTCCTAGATGTGGGTAAAGGGTTCCCCGCTATAGTGCATTATCAACATTGGGAGCCAAAAGAACCTCATATCAGCAGAGGTCGTGAAGCGGCTCGGCTTACTGACCACAACACATCCATAACCGTACACCATCGGGTGGCTTCACCAAGGACAGGATCTTCACGTGAGCCAACAGTGGCACCTTCCATACAACATCAAGCCCTTCACGGATGAGGTATTATGTGACGTTGATCCCCTTGATTTTTGTGACATATTATTAGGCCAACCATACTTATGGAAGCGACATGTTATGTATGAGTCAAGGGCTCATGCTATTATTGTTACTTTGGGAAATAAGTTGTACAAGATACCGAAGGTAGCATCGCCTACCGCCATCTCTTTGATTACTGCAAAACAATGCAGTAAGCTCATTTCAAAAATTGGGAAATTTGTTTTCCTGATGATACACCCTCAGGGAAAGAAGAAGACGGTGGCCACAACCTCCAAACAGGGCCCCTTCGCATGGCAAAAATAGATGGACAAGGTCGTGGAAGAGTATGAGGACATCTTCACCTCCCCCACAGGGGTGCCTCTGCACTGTCAGGTCAAGCACTCCATCGATATGAACCCAGGTGTGTTGTTGCCCAATGGACCAATCTATCGGCGCTACGTTCTAGAGAACGACGAAATCAAGATGCAGATTCAGGAGCTACTGCAGAAATGTCACATCCATCTAAGTTCATCGCCCTGTGGGAGCCCGATCGTGTTGGTACAAATGAAGGATGGGGCTTGGAGACTATGTATTGACTATTGGGCACTGAACAAGATCACTGTCCGGAATAGGTACCCGATCCCATGGATTGATGACCTTCTGGACCAACTGAAGGGAGAAAATATATCAGCAAGATCGACTTGAATTTCGGCTTTCAACAGGTACCAATCGAACCCTCTGATGTGTGGAAGACTTCCTTCAAAGCCAAGGAGGGCCTTTTCGAATGGTTGGTTATGCCTTTTGGGTTAACGAATGCTCTTGAAACCTTCATGAGGTTGATGGATGACATCTTGCATCCATTCACCAACTCATTTGTAGTGGTATACTTGGATGACATCCTGATATTTAGCCAAAGTTGGGAAGAGCACCTCCACCATGTTCGACAGGTTCTCCAAACACTGCAGCAACACAAGCTGTGTGACAATTTGGAGAAATGTACTTTTGGCATGACCCAGGTTCAGTATCTGGGATACATTATTGATGAATGAGGGGTGCATGTGGATCTAACCAAGATCCAAATCATTCAGGATTGGCCAGCCCCAACCACTCTTATAGAGCTCCGTAGCTTTCTGCGTATTTCCAATTTCTACCACAGGTTCATGTTGGGATTCTCTCATATCACTTTGCCCGTGAGTCAAGTCACCAAGGGAGGAGCGAAAGCAAAATTCTTGTGGTCTGAACCTCAACAGAAGGCATTCACAGAGTTGTAACATCGAACATCGCCTCTGCTCTGCACCAGTGCTCACTTTACCAGACTTGCAACACCCATTTGAGATTGAGCTAGATGCCTCTGACTATGTTATTGGGGTAGTCCTTACTCAATAGGGGCATCCAGTGGCATATCACAGTGAGACACTTTCAGACACAGTCTAGAGCTATCCCACTTATGACAAAGAGATGTATTCCATTGTGCATGCCTGCCAACAATGGAAGCATTACATTTTGGGGAAGGAAACGGTCATCCACACAGACCACCGACCCCTGCAGTTCATACAGACACAAGGGAAGTTGCAGAATGATCGCCATCAAAAGTGGTCCACATACCTGCAACAGTTCCATTTGAATATCAAGTATAAGAAGGGTAGCACCAATAACATTGCAGACTACCTCAGCCGACCACCGATCATGGCATTAACCACTATGCTCAACTCTTGTGGGCACGAAACTTCTGATTGGCCACTTCTCTACAAAATTCGGCCACACATACCAGATGCTCTTGGAGGGTCAGCAAGTTCTAGATTTTCACCTCCAGGATGCCCTGTTATGCCACTTGGGACACCTTTGTGTTTGTACAAGTGAGTGAGCCAAAATGATTTAGGAAGCGCACTATAGTCGGGCCATTGGGCATTTCGAGGTTGAGAAAACAGTGGCAGTACTGCAAAAGTATTTCTATTGGCCGAATCTTTGACAGGATGCTGGGAAGTACATCAGATCCTGCACTGCCTGTGTCATTGCCAAACTGACCATCAAGAAGCAAGACCTCTATACTCTGCTACCTACCCCTAGTCAACCTTGGGAATCCATCTCCATGGATTACATGTCGGGCCTTCCTTCTACTAAGCATGGAAACGACTGTGTTTTTGTGGTCGTCGACAAATTCTCGAAGATGGCCATTATGGCAGCCTGCAAGAAGAATATCACAGCAGAAGCCACTGCTAAACTCTTCTTTGAACGAGTGTGGGTACAATTTGGGATCCCACATTCTATCATCTCAGATCAGGACAAAAGGTTCCTCAGTACATTTTGGTCCAATCTCTGGTCGATGCTGGACACCAAGCTCACTAAGTCCACAGCTTTCCATCCCCAAACTGATGGCCAGACAGAGGTCGTCAACAAGATGGTCGTACACATTTTGTGCATGCACAACTCAAAGCATCCACGCACATAGGATGAGAGCCTTCCCTATGTCCAACACAGTTATAACTGGGCTCTCCACAGCTCGACTGGCCACAGCCCTTTTCAAGTGGGCTTGGGATTCTAGCCACTATGTCCCATTGATATGGCCATACCATTTGCAGCTACTCAGGCAATTTGGCTCATGTCCAGTCGGAAGTCGATAAGGCAAACAACTTCATTGAGCACATCCAACATATCCACCAGCAAGTCCATGGAATTCTGGAGATATTAAATGCCAAGTACAAATAGCGACATGATCAACATTGGGTGTCACACAAGTTTCAGTTGGGTGACAAAGTCTAGTTGCATTTGCAGAAGGAATGCCTTACCGAAGCCTATCGGAAACTCAGACCACTCCGATATGGTCCTTACACCATTACCAAGGCTATGGGCGACAATGAATTTGAGCTCAGCATTCCCCCATTCCTTGGCCTGCACCCAGTGTTCAATGTGGACCACTTTCAACCATACTTCCCACCAATGTTGGACACATCAGACTTTGCAAAATAGCTCACACCTATAGAGTTAAATCCAGATTGCATGGAGAAAGCCACAACTGATCGGATCATGGACACGCAAATCAAGAACACTCGACAACAAAGGATCCAACTATATCGAGTTGTCAAAGCAGGCCAACTCCTTCACCAGGGCAAGTGGCTCACCAGGGACCAAGTTCAATAGAAGTTTCCTCATCTCATGGAGGAACTCAACGCAATGGGGACCATTGCTTCCTAAGGGGGCAGGAATGATCCAGGTGGATATTGGTGGCCACCCGCCTATTCCACTTGGACCCCCACCATTGTTTCTTTTAGTTTTTCAGTTTCCTTATTTGTAGCACAATTTACTACTTTTAGCAGTTTTTCAGGTCCTGGACTTCTAGAGCCGTTTTGAGGCCCTAAACGACGCTTTTTGGGAAAAACAGGAGAAACATGCATTATAAATTGATGTTTCTCACTCAAAAGTTGTATTCCTCAGATAGATATTTCTAACGAGGTCTTTCGCGCGACAAACGGAGATCGTATGTGAAAGTTATGACCCCGGGAAGTTGATGTACCAATTTACCCAAACGGGGCCCATAGTTTGGTGCTTCATCTCCTAGGGTTAGGTTTTTGGATGTTTATGGTTTTCCATTGTTTCTCAACAATAAATAGGCCTTCGAGCCTCATTATAACATAGTTCAGAGGCATGTAGCCACCACATCTCTTCTCAGAGATAAGCTACCATCGCCCAAGCTAGTCTTATTTCCATTATATTTGTAAGCATATTTCAGTAGTTGATATTAATGAAATGAAGTGTTATTTCTACTACATATTTGTATTTATGGTTGTATCTGTAATTTGTTGTGTTCCTGTTTAAATCCGGATCAAACATAGAAGTGCAGTTAAAATTAGCATAGAGATAGTGTGGATTTAAACCTAATGGGTGCACTTAGATGTCCTTTTGGTAAATCAATTATAGTGTCTTCTTGATAATCAAAGTGTAATACAAGTAGTTGAAAATATTATATATCATAGTAAAATGAAGCCTTTGGAGCTTCATACACATTATTTAATATAGTTGGTACGATAAAATGTTATGACTCTTGTTTATTACCAGACAAATGATTAGATCATTGATATCCTTATAAAATTGTTCACAAAAACTTAGTTTGTGAAACTTTTGGCTATGCTTGGGCTTGGTGAAACTTTAATAATTTAGTGGGGAGTGGGAAAGGCGTGTTAGAACAATAGGTGCATCGCATCTTTGGATTATATTGAGACAATCAATAGATAGTTGGTTAGGAATTCAAATAAGAGATCAATTGGGAAATTTACTAGTCAATTGGACCAACTAAAGGTAGTCTTGACTTAGTTAGTTGGTGAATATAAATTATTTGAATTAAATACTCATTCAAAACTTTATAAAAAAAGGGAAACCCTTGGAAAAAATTGAAGTTAGAAATCAACTTGCAATTAAAAGGCCAAAAGGACTCAAGAAGGTGAAAATAATCACCTTGATGGTTGGCATTCAAAGGTAGCTCTATAACAAGGAACACTACTTGATGTAAAAACAACCAAGTGAGATGGAGTAAAAGAAAACTATAGAAGATGAAGGGTAGTAAACTTGGCAAGAATAAATCTACTTAGATCTTAAAGGATGGAGAAGTTGTTGACCCTCTCCTAGAGAAGAAAATATTGTCCCTTAGCTAAATCAACCTACAAGGTACAACCAATGGGTAAGAATACACAAATTCTATTTGTATAACTTACCTTTTCGAACATTTTCCTGAGTGAGAATAAGAATTAAATCTCATCAAATGATGGTTTTCCCATTTAGGTTTCCAAGGAAAAAAAACATTATATGTCTTCGTGTGTGGTTGATTACTCTACCCTATTAATGTTTTGTTTGTTTTTATGGTTATCATCTAGTTGCATTTTTAGGTTTAAATTTATGACTGTACATTGTTTAATTTACCCATAGTAGCACTATCCTGCATCCATTACAATCTTCTACCATGATATATGTTGTTAGTATGAAGTGAATCCTTATTTGATGTGCAATTATATGTTCCAACTAAATGTTTGAATGCTTAAACAAAATAGTATCATGAACTTGCAAACATTGAGTGAATTTCATCCATTATGTAACATTTTGATTAAATTATTGTTTCCATTAATTGGAGAGCTATAGCTATACCCCATGCCCATGCATTTGGTATTTATCTTTGTCATCATCATTTAAATCATTTAATGTCATGTCCTTGAATTGTTTTTTGGATAGTGTTGACCACATTAAGTTGGCTTCAAGCTTGGTTTAGACAATGGGTTAGATGAGCACCATCTACACTATATATATTAATAGACACTATTGTACATTATATTAGTTTTTGAAATATGTATGTGACTATGTAGATTAGTAGTTGGACTAAGAGTTGGCCATGAGTTCTATAATGGAACTAAGTA
Source organism: Pinus tabuliformis (assembly GCA_031772625.1). NCBI lineage: Eukaryota > Viridiplantae > Streptophyta > Pinopsida > Pinales > Pinaceae > Pinus > Pinus tabuliformis. The sequence goes on from CM062818.1 coordinate 1,200,813,144, forward strand.
TGTTTGCTAGTTGTAATTACACATGTAATTCTAGTTCTATTTGCACATGTAATTCCACAATGCATATCATTTGATTGGTTTTATTTCTAGCTTGCATATACATAATTTCAAATGGTGCATGGTTGAACACATGCAAATATACATTAACCATAAGGACATAGTACAATACTTGGGTTAACAAAGAATTGGAAAATGCATGTAAGTTGTTAGGTTTGGACTTATGTAAATAGAAGTTTTGTTTTTACAGCCAATGATCATACCCAAATAGATTAGAGACATATATTCAACCCTCTAGATTAGTGATTTCAAATAATCAATTGCACTTTATTTATGTAAAAGATTTATGTTCATCAAGCGTGTGGGAAATAATCCCTCATTTATAAATAAAGTTCGAGGCAGAAAAGCTTAATACTAAGATGCATCAAATATGATCAAAGTTTACTATGTCTTCAACATGGTTAAAACTTGATGTGAACCCTCTAAAATTCCTTTTTTTTATAGGTAGCATTTAGTGGTGTTTTTACCCTTGTTTAAAAAAGTGGTGTTATTGGAAATATATTTTTTTCAAAGTGGTTTTTGACATTTTGAATCTTCTTAATTATAACATGTCAACATTCTTTTTTCAAATGTTGTTGTTCAAGTTTTTTTTTTTTTTTTTTGGTAATTTCAATTCTTTTAATGGTGTTTTTTTCATTTTTTTCAAAATTTTCAATGTTTTCTTAAACCTAAAATTGTTAAATTGTAGCAAGAAAAGGCATAATTTGACTTGTGCCTTAGTCAAATGGAGAAATTTGAATTTCCACATCAACGAGATCACTTCAGTTGCAGTTAGTAGGAGTGACATGGCCAAGTCACTTAGTTAAGTCAGTCAATTCGAGTTTGTGGAAAAGAAGTAGAGTTGTGCATGAGTTGATTGCTAAGATATAGCAATCTAGTGGAGTTATAGTTAGTGAAACTCGGTTATCTGAGCTCTAGTCATGAATAGAGTTAGTATGAGTTTAGTTGAGTAGTTGTAACTATTGTTAATTCATTGATCTCTCAATTAACTAGTCAATTTACTAAAAATAGCCTTAGTCGTGCATGCAATTCGAATTGCCTAGTTGAGCAGAGGGAAAAGGCATAATTGTTTTTATTGTTGTATAATAGTGATTGTACAAAGTTTTGCATGTAGCGGGTGAGCCATTCCTCTTGGGATTTGCACAAGGAAATAGGAGCTTCCCTATTCTTTATGAGCAAGAATTGTGCAAGGAAATAGGAGGAAGTTGGAGGCCTATTTTGGCTTAGTGTTGTTCATATCAGGGAAAGGAGGAGATCAATATTGCAGTGCAAATTGAGCTTCAAGGATTGAATCAGTGATTGTAATAGATCTATATTCTCATATGATATAATACAAACAAAGTAGGGGTTTTTCCTTGTTGGGTTCCCTAGTAAAAATTGTGTTCATTTTGATTGAATGATTGCATGTGATTTTATTTTTAGTTTTCCTTCCACAAAATTTAGTAGAAGAAATTTGTGTCTATTGATTTCATTAGCTGTTGCAAATTTCGAGTTATTTCTACAAAAAATTGAAATTTTTAACATTATTAAAAAATTATATCAATCAGTTATTTTATTTTTAATTCTAATTTTTTCTTAACTATATTATTATTTAATTTAGTATGTTATATAGTTTAAAACAATGTAAAATATTAATTTTTAAGTACTTTTCTAACTTTACTTCAATGCACATACTTCATGGTTGTAGCTAAATAATATTACTTTTGAACATTTAACCCAAAAAAATGTGTAGTTAAAAACTATTTACAATCAAAAATATACACGTTTTAGAAGCGTTTTGTTTAAAATACCATGTCAATTACAAAATTTTATTTTCAAGGTAGAGGGGACAACACTTTTTGTTTTTACATATTTGTATGTATTTCATGTATAAAATTGACAATATTTAATTGTATTTTTCCTCGAGTAACAATGAAAATAACATTGAATGATAAAAGTGAACCACATAATATGGTGAAGGATATATTAAAAATAATAATTATATATATGTCAATTGGCTCTATCTCAGGTGGTAGGGAGGAATGACTCAGAATCCTACCCACCCCAGTTGAATTCTCGCAAGTCACAAGATGAGCTTTGATGTAATGGCTTTGAGCCTTGTTGTTGAAAATGAATAGTTCCTCGATCATCAGAATATATAAATTCCTCATTTAGAATATAAAGGTATTTTCAAAGTGGATATATATATAATGTTTCTCCTAGTTTTAATGCTTTTGTTTTTCTTGAAAATGTTTATTAATTCCAAAATGTAAATCACAAGTTTGAAATGGTTATAGTCCTAGTTTTTTCAGGTTGTAATGACTTCAGTTTTAATGCTAGTTTATTTTCGGTCTACCTAGTAATGAACATGTAAGGGTATCAACTAGATTCCTCAATCAATCTAAATTTGTAGGTAAAATGACTAGTAAAGTTTTGGTAGGTACAGGTCTAAAATGACCTTATTTTTATAGTCCTTAGGGATTGTCAAATGTATATCCCTTTTTTGGAATTTAAAGTATTTTTCTGTAGAAATATACATATACCAATTAAATAAGAATTATAAGAATAATATTTTTTAACCCCTTCGGGGATAGAAGAACATGAAGAACTTCTTTGTATTAAGGAGCGGCTCTGCAACAATCCAAATCCTACAGTTCCAATCAATCTAGCCATTCCAGACACTATTGATATTTCCACGTCCTCTTGATGGTATCAGTTAACTTACGGTTCTTCTACTTCACTTGAAATTTACCAATATTGTGGCATAGTGAATTCTTGGTTGGTAGGCCCTTTTTTATGTATCTGATAAGTATATGGACATTTGGGACAAAAGATATTAGCTTTTTCTGTTGGTATGGTTTCCAATCTAGCAAATCACGGTAAAAGGATTTTGATATTATGGAACCTAGTATCAATTTAATAGAAAGAAGCTTATTTATAAATAAATAAAACAATCTTAAAAGAGAATAATAATAAAAATTAAAAGTCAAAATAGAGAAAGGGTTTCCATAATCACCCTACCCCCTTTTCTCCCCTCACCCCTACATTTCCCTTCCCCATCATCTATCCCCTACTCCTCCTCTTCCTCCTTTTCTTATCTATTCGTCTTTCCATCTACAACCTTTGTTCGACCCCACTGGCCCTTTTGTTCCCAGACCACAGAGGTAGAAGAGCAGGTGAGATGGAGCATGGGTTGGAGCCTAACCTCTTACCCTTGTAAATTAGCTTGCACTTCACCTTGCTATAAATTTTGTATCTAGACTACGAAAAAAAGAGGTGAGCAGGGTGGAGTGTTAGTGGGGGGATTGATATTGGCGAAATAGGGTGGGTAAGCAAGTGGGTGGGAGAGGAGGAGATGGGAAACATGGGAGAGAAAGGAGTGGAGGAGGGAGGGGATAGGTGACATGAGATGGAAGGCAGGAAGAAGCAATGACTAAAATGTGGAGAGGGAGGGGAGGAAAAGGGATAGGGAAACTATTGGGATCAAGCTCCTTCCCTATTTTTATTTATTTATTTTTCCTTTTTGTTCATTTGTTTTTTTAGATTTTAGATTTTTTACAACTTTTTCTTGGGTTCTTATACAGCCTTATTTTTCTTTTTCTTTTTTAAATAAGGTGGGAGGAGGGAAGAGTGGGGTGGCTAGGGATGGTTCTTATAATTGGCATCACCTTGAGGGTCTTTTTATTCTCATTTTTTAATTTTTTATTTAATTTTATCTTTTCATTATGTTTTTTCAACCATAAACAAAGACGAAGTCCTCCTTGTGCAACTAAACCATAACTATAAATGAGATTTTATCTTTTAATTTAATGTGTTTGGAGTAATAAAATAACACTTTTTAAAGGAGAGGACATTTTAAGGTTGATTTTATGATTTTTCTTGTAATGGTATCAATTTTTAGGCCGTGTTTCTAAATTTCTACAAATTTAGACCTAAAAAACAAGAGTGTTACTGGTAGTATGATTTTTTGATTCGACGATTGATTTTAAGATTTGGTTGCGACAGTACTAGTTGTTAAGGCCACAATTTAAAGATGTTGTAATTTTAATGTCGAAAAATTAGGTGTTATTGGTGACACCACTTTTTTATTCAGGGTTTGTCTTTAAGGTTTTGATTGCAATGGTACTAGTTGTTAAGGTCGTGGTTCAAACATGTTGTAATTTTAACCTTGAAAAACATGTTATTTGTAGAACCGCTTTTTGATGTAAGAGTTGATTTTATGGTTCTATTAGCAACGTTATAGAGTTTTAAGGCTATGGTTACAAAAGGTTATAATTTAACATTTATAAAAAGGGTGTTATCAATAACACCACTTTTCGTGCAAAAATATGGGATTTTAGGGCTAGAATTCTTATTTTGAGACCATGATTCTCATCAAGGTAGTAACTATGTTCTTCCTTTTTACAGTATTTATTTATAATTTAGTTATATATGGATGATCCCATAGATCAATATATCATGGACCTATATAGTGTTATTCATATAGGTCAAAATTCTCCTTTTTAAGTCATTATTCTCATCACGATAATAACTATGTTCTTCTTATTATAACAGTAACTATGTTCTTCTATAGTAACTATGTTCTTCTTATAGTTATATATGGATGATCCTATAGAACAATATATCATGGATCTATATGACATTATCCATTATATGTTAAGTAATGTTTACTTATGCTTTAGTGCTATAACATTATCTATTGACATTGCCTCTTATTGGAATTAATTGTTATTTAGATACGCAATTTAGTAGTTCTACAACAATTACATTATGACATTAACATTTAGATAGCTTTAGTTCGTTGTGGAAATCCTAACATATGATCCATATAAGTACATGCACAACATTTACATGTCTGGTCATACGGCTTGGAACGTGTCCTTGAACTCTTCAATAGGAATCCATACAAGCATATTAGCATCACTTATACCCTCAGTTATTTATTTAAGCTCACATGGCTCAACTCTCATTGTTATAAACATGCATTTAAAAGCTACGCACAATTTGATTTAATAAAATCTAGGGATAAAAATAGGGGGCATTATTTGAAATTCGTAATTTTTTGTGGATATTCCACTCAATAGTTTGTCATAATAGATATGATAAAACTATATTTAAAAATCTAAAATCTACACTATTAGGGTTTTATTTCTCTTTAGATTTTTGGATCTGTAGATTATGGTTAATTGTGTCTGCATGCAAATTAAAATTATGTATAAAATAGAGAACAACTAAATAAAAACTCACAAACCACAATTTGAGACAAGATATGACTTGAGAAACCATTTTAGGAGAAAACCCAATTGGAAGGTGTTGTGGCCAGCAACAACCCCCCTTCTTATTTAGTTTTCTCACTAATACTAAATAAGTGGGGACCCTTATCCATAAAATTTAAAAAAATAAATTAGGACTTGTATTCCCTTTTTGAATAAATCTTACTATCATAAACTTAGGAGAATACCCGAAAATCTAAAAAGACTTAAGTTTTATGATAAGTTCGAACAAAATCGTTCTCTCAATAAAAAGTGTCGCATCGCAAAAAGGTAATAGATGCTTTCCTACAAACAGAATCCTAAGATTGCGAAATCATGATGCGAGATCACATACTAAAGAAATTCATCGCATCGCAGTTTTCATGTGCTTCAAGTATCACTTAAAGTGAAATACCTCAAACTGTTGATATGCGATGGCGTGTCTCGCAAATCGCATTTCGCAGAAAACATATGGTAATGGATGATTGCCACACGTAACGGATCAGCGATATTGCGAAGAAAATCGCAAAATCACCTTATCACAGATCTGCAGGGCTCGTCGTTCAAAAAAGCTTTTCCATAAACCGATGCCCAGTTATGCGCGTTAATGTTAATTTAATGAGTTAGTTGGCAATCATTAATGAAATATGGTTTTGATCTGATCGAAGAGCCATTTCACGTAAGGTGATATATTTTATATGATTTCGGCATTTAAAGCTTTCCCGTCACCTTTTTCTTATCATTACTCTTTCCTCATTTGAAAATTGCAGGAGCGAAAAGAAGAGAGGTATACATAGCAGTGTTCAGAATATTATGGGAAAGAAAGGAAAAGCTCCGAGTTCTGAAGATAAAGAAATGACACCCTTATACACAGACACCACCTGTAACAGAGATGTCGGCATTACTACTTGGGAAGCCATGCACAGTCTACTCGAGGAAGAAAACCCCAGAATAATGGAGGTTACAGCTACTGCAGACTCACGCAGATCATCTAAGGCGTCAATTACAGAACTAGCATGCTCGTTCTTGCACCGGATAGCAGCAAGGCCCAAGATTCTTCCACACATGGACATGGTCAAACGGATACTGGATAGTGCTGAGATAACAAATAGACAATTTAAGACTCAGAGCCAAGGACTCATCAGTTTGTTCAATACATAAGATTTGAGGCTCATGTATCATCTACCAGAGCTACAAGTGACCTATAACAAATAGTTCATGGAGAAGTTCGCTAAAGAAAATGAAGATTTGGCAGAATACACCAAGGACTAGTCAAGAAAGGATGAAACACTAAAAAAGGATAACCATGGTATGTATAGTACTGGTTCTCTTGCCTCTCTGTATTTCTTTGCTGCTGCTATGCTCTATAGACTTTTTGGAAAGCCTGACATTAACAAATTTTCATCTGAATGGCTACCATTATCAGACACCGCCACTAATGCTACTATTGTAGATTGGGCTAAAATATTGTCTGACAATTTAGCCACAGCCATTTTGAATTATCAGTCCAAAAGAACTGCTCATAGGATTTATCTCCCTTTCTACCTATCTGCTTACGTAATGGATGCAATCTGTTATGTTTCCAAGTTTCCTCTAATGGGTTGGAAATGGACTACTCAGGACCCCTTACCCATTCATGTTTATCACAAGGAATTATGGGATTCCAAGTTCATTCCATATTTTTATAAGATTTTTCATGGAGTCATGCTACCTCTATACAAGATATTGTATAATAAATATTCTCCAATATTTTCTCCCGAAGCGGAGGTCGATATGCTCCCTGTCGCAAGATGGTTCGAAGAAGAACTTTTCACCTATGTCAGAGTATTCGGAAGTCTCGCTTCCCCTCATGTCCTACCTTTATATGTCCCTAATAAACTACTGGCACGAGAGATTGCCTACCAGACTTGTGGAGTAGGAGGAATGAGTAAAGAGTTGAAGGACAAGAAGAAGGCCATTTGGCCGCAATTTCCTGTGGCATGTGGAACATTTTCGCTATTTGATGTAGGTCATGCATTCAAAGAAGTAGACAACATGTTATGTCTACGATTGTTCAAATTTCCAGGAAGATAATTCGACCCTTATGATATCGTTAAGAATTTCACTACTGCAGTCAAAATAAAAGTGTTCTCTAAAGAAGATGATCTTTTTGATGATACATTTCAGCAGAAAAGTACACTTAAAGAAATTTTGCATTCGACCCAAATGCAATTTCCTCTAGCAGAATTTCAAGAATTCAAAATATACAGGGAAAGGAGATTAGCTAATATCCCTTTGGATAAATTATGCTTGGAACCAGTAAGGGAGCCAACTCCCAGTATCAGTCTCAGTGGAAGTTCAGGCACAGATAGGTCTAGATCCAAGTCTGGGGGAGAAACACCAGAACACTCCAAGAGGTCCGAGAGTGACCATAATAAAAGCGAAGGGTTAGTAAGGGATACTGCTCAGTCTAAGGAGCGCCCAGAACAACAGGTTTTGACCACTCCACAAGTAAATCCTCCCCCTCTCATCATCCAGCCACCACCAGTTAGAACAGAGCTAGATAAATAATGGGAAACATTCAATGACTTAATCAATACTGAGGGGAAGAGCACAAAGACACCTGAGAGTAATGTGCAGACAGTGGATGATATAGTCACTAGAACAATCAGCAATGTCCCAGAAATGGAGCATATTCCCATTACCCCATCTTCTGAAATTATGCTCAAAATAGAGGAAATTCCTCCTCTCAATGTATTTTATAGTCCACAACATAAGGCGGTGGTGAGAAGACAAAGAAAGAAAAGGAAATTGGAAAGTGTGCTCTCTCCTAATGCAGAGCAATTAGACATCCTTTGGCAAGATCCTACCACTGACCCTACTGAAAATCTCACTAAATTATCTCAGATCACGGGAACATATGCTTCTGCAACTATTGATAAAGCATCCGAGGTACAGCAATTATTGAAAGAAAAAGAGGATCAAATACAAATTTTGCAGCAACAGCTACACCAAGCCAGTGTCAACAGTGAGGCAGAGAAAAAGCTAGAAAAATTACAGCAGGACTTTCAACAAATGCAGCTAGGATACCAGAACAGTTTGGCCGAAAGAGAAAAATAGCCACAAGTTATGCAAGAGATGCATAAGGACGATTATAACTTACAAAGTTTGTCACAGAATCCATTTCCTTAAATGATCAACTCCTGTAGCAGCAAGAAACATTGTGCCAAGGGATATCACAGTGGAGCTCTTATTGCGAGATAAGCGATAGAATTACTAATCAAGTCGTGGATTTGCGACATGATTATGATTTAATTGATAAAAGAGTTACTGAATATTTGGTTTGGCAGGAATCAAAGGAAGGGAAAAAGGCAAGCACACCCATAATCAATGAAGCCCACAAAGAAATGCTCTTTAATAAGTGGGATGCACAGATCAGGAAAGCAGAACAAGCGGCAGAAGAAGCAGCCACTGCAGCAAACAATGTCATCGACTGTGTCAATGAAAATTTACACAGGGAAAATCTCATATCAAAGACCACTCCAGGATTTCTACCAAATGTGCAGCATCTACAGAAAAGCTGGAGACAAAAGGCTCAAGAAAGAGCAAAGTCCATCAAAAGGTTAACCAAGTTAAATTGGGATTCTTACTAGCAGTACTTGGTTAAACCACACAGTCAGTGCATGACTCTCAAATGTCTCACTAATTCTGTCGAGAAGATGGTGCCAGCACTTGTCGATTTTGTTTTCGCAGGACAGCTAAAATCGGAGGTCGGCCAGCCAACTCTCCTCAAGCCGATGTTGGATGCTTGCGACTACAAAGATCAGATACATAGATAGTTAATTGCCAGTTTTACTTTTAGATTCAGTTTTAGTTTTAGTTTTTCTTTATTTTTGCCTGAAGTGAGGACGGTCATTTAAACCGCCTCCTATATTTTTGTAATAAACTATTTTTAGATTTAGCTAGTAGTATTTAAACCCTTCTCATGCATTTAGAGAAGGATCCTGAAATTTATCAAAAACTTGTCCTTAGAACATACACTTCTGCACCCTCCGAAGAGGTTTTGATGAATGAATGGAACAAGATTTATTGATATCTGTGTTTAATATCTGCTACTGAAATTGCATTTTTGTACTCTTAGTAGATGTTGAATTAAGAAGAGATAAATCATTATTGCTAGAGCTCATGAGTAGAACTCGTTATAAATGGTACTTTTATCTCTTAACAAATTCTGCTTATGTGTTAAGTTGATATTCATGTTCAGTTATTTATGTATGAATGCTTAAATGCTTGAGTTATCTTTTGGCACTTCTGTACGGTGATAGCCATTTATTTATGCTTAATATATGAGTGACTTATTATGCGATATGTTTTTCACAATTGTTTCGTCTAACTTCTTATACGAAATAATTCATCTTTGTTGAATTCTTTTCTCATAGCAATTGAATGATCTTTATTACCAATTGCCATTAGAAATTATTTTAGATCGCATAACTGAAAGATAAAATCCCAGGTTAGTTTTAGAATTAGATATTTCTGTTCATTAGAATACAATTGCATGTTGTTAAATTAGGCTTAGAATGAAAGCATTTTACTTAGAAATTATTAGGAAGGAAATATCAATTCTCAACACACACACACATAAATTGGGAAATTGGTCCCATATCCCCAGTCGGACCCACTATACCAAACGGAAAAGGAGCTGCTAACCAAGGTCCGGACCAGGTGGGTATCCCCCTTGTTGTAGACCTGATTTTCGGGGCTTCAACAGAAGGTGAGGCCACTTTTCTCTCTTTCTCTGAATTGGAAATGGCTTCTAGTTCAAAGAAGTATAGTCTATGGCCTGTGGGATACTACAGTGCACAAATCCTCTCTGTATGCTCTATCTCCTATCCCTCTCGGCTATTTTTTATCATGTATGGAACAAATGCACTCGAAAAGAATGGAACCCCTTTTCCTCCTAGTGGCTTGGTTATAACATGGTTTGATAGCCTACTAGCAGTTAGGTTTTACTATCTCAACTGTGAGTTACAATATGGCACTAATAAAAATTGAGTCATTTTTCAACACACTTTTGTCGCTATTGTGACGAAATTTCATCGCTATAATGACAAAAGTAGTTTTTGCTAAACATAGAATGTGGTACAATCACATTATTAATGTTTTCCAAATTAATTGTAATTCTGGTGTCTACCACACATCGGTACATTGACGAAAGGATGATTAATATGTCGTTTCAATACCTACAAAAAGTGAACTTTTATGGTATCACATGATCGATGATCACTATGGTCGGTCTACTACTGACATTATACTTACTTCAATGAAACTTGTCATCAGAAGACTGACAGTCTTTGGTGTCACTCTAATGAAAACCTAGGCATATGAGTCCAAAGAGTGATGAAACTTGTCATTGGAAGATCGATGGCCTGTGGAATCGCTCTACTGATGAAAAAGTTAGTTTCAATAGTCTGAAGACAAGCGATTTTTTGTGATGAATGTGTTATATCACCGATGTTAAAAACTATTATAATTCTCGTCATAAGAGCGATGAGTAGTAGTTAGCAGTCATCGTAAGACCGATATAGATGTAGGAAAACAACAAAACTAATTAAGAGAATGTATCTATAAGAAGGCAGGTTTCCAATTGTGGATGCCAAAATCAGATTTTATGGATATGAACGAAACCACTTTCTAAATTTTGCATGAATATGAATGGCTATCTCCAATGTTAGAGATGCTCCAATGAGAAATTGCAAGTTGTTTGTTGAATGAAAACCATAGAGAATGCTAAGTGAGTGCACATGACCTTTCCCTTTCCAAGAAAAATGTTATAGGTGCATATGGGAATTTCATTTTAAGGTAATCATGTTAAGTGAGCGCACAATAATTTTCTTTTTTTTGGGAGGTTTTCCAACATGTGAGACAAGGAGTTAATGTGCAAAATGTTTTTGACCTCACCCAGTGTCAACTTGAGGTCATATCCAAAATAGGTGGCATCATTTGGAATTAGTTGTATCAAAACCATGGGAAAAATGAGAGCTTCTTTCTTTTATGGTACTAAAAGACCTATTGTCATTTTGGAATCTAAAATGGTGCCCTTCCTTTCTCCGTGACAAGGTCTTGTTGTGTTATCTGCTTACCTCAAGTTCTTTGGTGTGATTGTTTGAAAACTTAGGGAAAATTGTAGGTGAAGCTAGTCGGTGATCGTTTCATCTACATTCCCACCCATGAACATACTTCTTTATTGAAAACTTGCCCTGTTAGATAAAATGGAAATGGTTATGCTTTAACTTACCTTGTGTTTGTGATACAAGGTTGAATGTAGGTATTGTCTTTATCCATAGAAAAATAAATTTTACCCTCATGCATTTTAATTAAAAATTGGGTTATCTTGATAAAGTTACAATGGTTACCACCTTCTTAATATACCATTTGACAATGCATCCTTGTTGAAATATTGATTTTGATTATCCTGGAAAATACTTTATGGATCATACTAAATAGCTAGGGTACCTTGACCTCTGGTTCACTAAAGTTGGCATTATTGTGGTATCATTCATTTATACATAGAAAAACTAAATAGAAAAAGTCTAATGATAAAATGTGAACCTAAAGAATATGTGTTAGCGCAAGTAGCCATAACTCATGCAATAAAAATGTGCACCAATTCAACAAATATGCCTTGGGCACTAATTCAGCTAGTACCATGGCATAAATGGAGCTTTCAATTACTTGTATGTAATTTTGTAGCTCATCAATTGGAAATCCTACTACATCTAGGGATAATTGATCATACCGATAATGGAATCTTGTCCACCTCATTCAGTGTCATACTTGTCATACACAGTAAAATCAACCGCCTAGTTTCCATGCTTGCATGTGCCCTGGAATGCCATGCTCACATACTAAGACACTAACAATAACCCAATCCATGAATTAATATTCTAGGTGTGAATCAAGTATGGTTAGTTCAACCATAAGAAATTATGATGTACTCATTTGATAAGAAATTGTCTTCATCGAAAAACCTTCATTATATTCCCAAATTTCAATAAATCAAGCAAATTCATCAAAAAATCATGCATGAAGGCATTTGAAATATGGCTTCAACAATTGCATGATGTTTCCAGTATCTAATGTCACCAGGTTCACGTATAAGAAACGTTTAAGTTCAAGAAGGCGAACACGACCGGAGAAATAATGGTCCATGGTTCTCATCTACTCAAACTTACAATACCAATCGCCTATTATTTCAACTCATGGGTCCACAATTTCGTGAACAATAATTTCCTTTCCCCATCTCAAATTAGAAACAACAAATTTTCCCATTATAGCAAGCTCAAATAGAATCTATTTTTTGTACTCAAATCAATGGAAATGAAAATGGTTGAGTGGACCCAATAGCTTCAATGGGGACACTTGGTGTTGTAGCTAGCATAAAAAAGAATTTGAGGAATAGGACGATAAGAGTGGGGTTTAAAGCAACATTTTTTATCGTATATATACATCAAATTATATTGTGTACTTGCTCACTTTGTTTAATGATAGCATAAATGTGTTTAACAAAATGCCACAACTAGATTTGTTGATGGGGAAAACTTTGTGTAACTAAAAAATCCTATTGGTATATTTTTCAATGCACCTCTTTGCTTTATGTAGCAAGGGTTATGTGAAAGGGAAATTTAATTTGATGAAGTTGCAACCTGATATGTTTGTAGATTATAGTAGATATTCTTGTATTTTGCAGTCATGTATTAATATTGAATCATTGGAAAATGGAATGCAAGTCCACACCTATTCTCTGACAATGAAGTTGAACAAAAACTAGTTATTTTGTCCCATTTGGTGTGCATGTGTGCCAAGTATGGTATCCTAGAGAATGCACATCTTGATTTTGATAGAATGCACACAAGAAATGTTTTCATATGGAATTCCATGATTAGGGCATATCCCAAATATACCATGTGATAGAGCCTTTTGTTTCTACTCTTCCTAATATAGGATTCATGCTTGTCATTGGTGAGATAGATGTGGCAATGGATTTAAAGAAACTAAAAGAGATCAATGTGAACATAAGTGTAGGTACACCTAAGCACTTGAATGATGTCATGGAGTCAATAAACATTCTACACTTTCAATGCTTTTAAGGTTCTTATATTATATGAGATAGACAGGTTCTTATATATGGGTTTATAGAAACAGTTGTCATCAAATATAGTTTGTTTACCAAAGAAACAATGGACATGAATCTTTTTTGTTACCCAAATTGAGGCAATTGAAGAGGTTTCAAGGGATGGGCTTAGGAACCTAGTGAGGTTTGAAGTTAGAGTAGAAGAAAAACCTAAGATTCGATATGCCGCTATGACTAATATGTCTTGATTAAGGACACCTGAATGGATTCACATTAAGGAAAATGGCATGAATCCAAATCATCTCACCTTCATTGTTGTTCTAGCAGTAGAAATTTCACACCAATAAGATGCATATGAGTGGTTCTATAGTCCTCCAACCATGATGTCCTAAATCTTTAAATAAATTGCATATTGGTAAGATATGAACAAGCAATTCAAAAGCCAATTGCTATGTCTTAATGAAAATATTGATCAGGTCATGATTGAAGGGTGACAATTAGGGGGGGAATTATTTGAGATTTAAAACTAGTGTTGAACCAATATGAATTAAACCAATGGTGCAATAGGACACCCGATGAAGACTTGGGAAAGAAACCTTGTAAATCTCATGATAGAATAATCATAGTCAGTTGAGAAAAAATTACCAAACTGAAAGTATTGATGGAATTTTACAGCACCAACAGTGGACTCCAATGCTCTAAGGATCTAGGTACCATCATTGAGAAATACTTTCAAGATTGAAATGTTGGTGGAATTTCAGTGTTGTAGCAGGATTTGAGACTTACAAGTATCTCAAAATTTCTAGAATATTTCAAAAGTTGACACAAGGTAAAAACAAAGTATCTAAGAGTTGGATGTTTCAAGGTCTAGTGAAGCTTCAAACCACTGCAAATTTGAGGATATAATCACTTTATAAACCTCCTCTTATTAGAAGGTGTTATTTTTCAAACCTTCATATCCTTAATCCATTAGAGGATAGTTACAAAATATTTTTTGAGACTACTTTTGGAGTCTCCACAAAAGGGGGGAATCTTTAATTATGTAACATGGACAATAGTTTGTGCCCTTATCTCACCTTAATTGTTGGGTTTAAGGGATCCTATGCTACCCTAAGAAATTATAGGAGCCAGGAGACTATTGGACTTCTTCAATAAGGTGATCAGATATGGAAGGAGATATTTTTAGCAATGTACATGAATTCGATTAACTAAGCTCTTATTTCAAACAATGTAAGAGATTTAGAGATCCATAAAATTTGATGGTGAATGAGGTAAAAGGTCATTCTACATTTACATTAATACAAGCAAGGAAGGAATAGGGATAAATGTTTGGCATGACAAATGGAAAGAACCAAATGTTTTGCCTTAAACTAAGGAACCTTATATTTGGAAGATAAGGAATCTCTAGAATTTAATCACGCAATTAACGTTAAACATTTCTTTAATTCCTAGAATGTTGGGTTTATTGACATGTTCTTTTGGGGTTAAACAAAGGACAAAATTAATAGGGAGTAGTTAATTTTGGAAACCATGTGCTTCAAGAATTTCTAAATACTACAACACCACTCCCAATGGAAGGATCCACCATGGCCCAAGGAGAAGGTCTATAATTGAAGGATAATCTCTTGTCATTCACCAACAGCTAATTTTATAAGAACATTTACTTAATTTTGAATAATAAATAGTCAACATGCGGAATAAAAGAGATTACACTAGGTTTTAGAATAGTACACGGGTCCACTGGTATTTTGATATGAAAACCATAACTAGATATCACATTTTGTTTATCATATTCTCTATGTGGTCATGTATCAGTTAGTCATCTTCATTGTGATGTCATCCATCACATAATATATGATAGGTTTGAACCACGATAATTCTTCCTTGCAAATCAAATTTGATGGTCATTGGTTATAGTTTTGAGCTTCTTCTAAAAGATAAATGTCTTTAAAAAATTCTCACAATGTTCATGTATTGGGATTTTCCATGATCCCATTGTATTGGCTCATGGATTTGCCACATACTAGTCTATGTGGAAGCATGTAGTTGCGATTCTAGAAAATAGATACAAGCACATCATGTTTGACAACATGAGTGTAGGGATGACCAATAAATACTTCTTGATTTTTAGTGATATTCTACTATTTATGGTTATGCTTATGATATTGTAGTCATTCTTGAGGAGATTCATGTGAATTCCTAGTTTTTCATGGGGCAATCAGCCTCTAAACAGATTGGCATCTTGGTCTCCATTAAAAAACTAGATATATTTTCCAAGATAACAAAAATCTCATAATATCCCAGATATCTAAATGATATATAATTTGTGATTTGTAAACAGTCATATAGTTGGCATATGGCTTATCCATTTCATTAACATGAATTTTCTATAGAATCAAATTTTTTGCCTTTGTATTTTGAGATGGATTTAGATATGGTTGGCTACTTGTTTTGTAATTTGAATTAATTTCCTCTTTGAATATTTCCATAGCAAGAGTTGTCATAGTCTCTTGCTTTGTTAATTTTTTTCTCATTGAAGGTAAATTTTGTCAACCAATGAGTGACAGCTCTGTCAATTCACAACACTAACAAACAAAAGTCAACTCAACAAATGAAAGGAAATTGACTTGTAAGAGTAATTCGACCAAGTAAGTGAATATAGTCACTTAGGTAGTGAATAAAACACCTAGGGGATGTACATTTTCCTAAGCAATGAATAAAATGCACATGGGAGTGTAAATTCACTAATCATTGGATAAAGCATCCAAAAGTATGTAAATTCACCTATGTAGTGGATAAAAATGCTTAAGAGGATGTAAATTCATTTAGGTGATGGATAAAATGGTTGAGGGTATGTAAATTCACTTCAATTAATGTAGAATTGAATGTATAGCTTTGTGGAAGAGGAAAAACAACCAACAAGAAATAAAATGTTATGGATGGCCTATGGGAAAAGGAAAAATTCCCATCAAGAAATGGAATACTATGAATGACATGTGAACAAAGGAAAAGCATCCATTAATATTAATTCAACTCAGGGACTAAGACGAACTAGTGTTTTGTTAAACCAATGAACAAAGCAGGGTGCCTACACTATGTTTACAGGACTAATATTGTTGTAGCTTTCACGAAAACATCCATATCCCATAGTGGTCAAGTACACAATAGAGTAATGAACACATACTAGAGCCATGAAATTCAAACTATTACATATAGATTTCCACATTAATGGTCAATTAATTAAGCTCAAGATATAAATACAAAGGGGTGAGCTATACACAAATGTGTATTATTAGTCATGGAGAATTAGAACAAAATGTAGATGCCCATAGCTTAAACCTTTTCTCATCATGGACATGCTTCTTAGCTCATGTGTTCATTGATCTTCAAGTAGGTTTCCCTCTGAGATATTTCATTTTTTCCACTATATTCCCCAAGTTCTCCTTGCCTCTTCCTTGTTGATTTCCTCACTACAACCTTCATTGTTTTAATATACTATCCTTCCACTTCCAATTTTTTCAAAAATGATAAAATAAAATAAAAAGGACCTAATAACAAAATTTGCAAAGGTAAGGAAACTAGGTGTTTATTACAAATATACAAAATATTTTAGGTGAGGATCCATTTCAGATCACACCTCCCCATTTGCAATATTTTGGTCTTGAAAACAATCAACCTCCCTTCAATATTCTTCTTCTTTAATCATAAAGTAAATAAGAAATATTAAAGAAAGGGTGCCTCTATTGTAGGATGGAATATAAAAGCTTAGGGGTTGCCTTTGGCATAACCCTACTATCCATCTCATGGCTAGAAATGGCCTTCACTACTACAATAGGTTGTTAGATAATTGCTACCTCATGGGTTGCAAGTGAAAGTAAATTCACTTTCCCCTTGACCTTGACTTTCCAAGTGATCCAAGTGGATATTAGTGGTCACCCACCTCTTACACTAACTTGTAAACTTTCATGATGACCAATCTCCGTAAGAGTTTAGCTACTAAGGCTAGGTTGATTTAAAAAAGGGTATTTTATTCCTATCCCACCATGAGATTTGGGGGCTATCACTATGCACCAATTCATCAAATGAAAACGCTTTTGGTTTGTTTTGCCTCATTCCCAAAGAAATTCCCATAGCTCTTTAGCCATAGCTTGTTTTAATCCCACGGGGACAAGAAGAGAGGATAATTAGTAAATTGGATAAGTCAAGAGGATCAATTTTAAGAGAACGAGGTGTCCAAATGGATTTAACCACTACGTAACAATTTGGTTTTTTAGATAAGATGTGATTAGTGGATTGAATATTGGAAATAAGGTGCGATTAGTCGATTTAATATTGGAAATAAGGTGTGACTAGTGGATTGATAAGGCACGACTAGTGGGTTGAATATAAGAGCAAAGGATTCTCAAAATCTAATGAAGAAACACTAGATCCTTCCAAGACAAAAAGTGGCACATACTACAATGCAATTTCCACTATATCCAATGCAATAAATCCTAATGCATGATATGGGAATGAAGAATATGGCCCATATGTATCCAATTAAATAAATCATAATGCATGATATGGGAATGAATAATATGGCCCATATGCTTTATTTGACAATTGTCCTTGCATTATCCTGGTCGATTGGCCCCAAAGATCCAGCTCCAACTCCTAGCACTAGCTTCCTACACACGAGATAATAAGAACACCAATATAAAACCCTTTCAAGCAATAGGAATAATGAATAATATTAGATCTAACCTAATCTACTCAAGGAAGATTATATCTACCATTTTGTTTCCATAAAAGATTGAATACACAAGATAATGAAGGGGAAAATCATATATATTTATTTCCATAACAAGAGACACATTACATCAACTAAGTTTTTTTACCTTGAGTCCTAATTGAAGGTCTCCTAGCTCTTACTCCAAGTCCTCCTTGGCCCTCACACAAAGACGAATGCTGTGATCTCTAAATTTTGTTCCAAAAGAGTTTTGCATAAGATTCAACCAACATTTAAAGAATCAACAAAATAATAAAATAAATTAACAAACATTTTTATGACTAAATAATAATTAAAAAGACTTGAGTGCATGAATACCTGAATGAGCTCCTCTTGGTTTTGAGAATAATTTATTGGAGTAGTCTAATCTTAAAGAAAACCTCCCCCGATTTGATAGAGCAGCAGTGAAGTCAACATTGACTTTGTTATTGCTATGTTGGATCGATGGAAGTTTGCTCCAAAATTATTCAAACCCTAATTTATTCTCTACTAAATAGGGCCAACCACGTAAAGGTGGAAGCTCTTATGACCCCTCCCCCCCACACACACATCACTCTCAATTCCCCAATACCCAATCTATCTACTAGAAAATAGTTGAAAGCAACACATTAAGATTCATGCATAAACACTAACAAAACAAAAAACATCATAAAGAAAAATATGTTGTTTTGTAAATAAAGAAACATATAGCAATAATTCATTAACATATAACATACATTCATTCATTTATTAATCATAGACACAAAATACTTCATCTTAATCAATTTTATTATCAAAAATATGTTTTCATAATATGGTACATGATGTTTCTAGTTATATAGCTAGTTCAAAATTTTATTTTTCATTTTCTTTTTGTTTACATGAATTGAGAAAGGAGTATATTAGTTTATTCTTCCCCTTTAGTTTATATGGCCTTTAGAACTCTTCTTGACAACTTGATCATGTACTCACGACATGGAGGTTGCTACAAGAGGGGTGAATAATCAGTTGCAATGAGAAAGAAATGTCAAATTGATATTTTTGTTATTATTATTATAAGTATTTCATTAATAAAAAGAGAATTAGAGTGTTCTTTACCTTCTTGAGTAGCAGAGGCAGGTGTAGTAGTTTTTTGTCTAGCCTCATCCTCTACCTACTCTATAGTTGAAATAGTAAAGGTTATAATTAATACACCATTTGCAATTAAATATTTTTAATTGTAATCCTCTTTCTAAATAAAGAAAAGGTGAGGCTACCCAATGATTCAAAGAACTCATTCAAAGGAAATATCATTGAAGTAGTTCATTAATACTAAAAAATACATTTGCAATGTAATTATTTACCTGGTGCACTAGTCGACACCATTGGAATGGTTTCCTTGTGCTCCTCTTCTAGTAGAGGATCCTCATGTACGACAAGCTTTGTCATTCAAAGCACAAAATTTATAAGTACACAATTGTAAATTATTGTCATAAAATTGATAAGAACAATTGTAAAATTATTGTCATGGGCCTTATCTGAAGCAATATCATTAGGTTTCACCCCACTGTCATGGGGCTACACGGGAGAACCATGTTTTGGCTGCACTCCACTATCAACAGAATGCTTATTGATATTGTTGTTCCCCTGCTTAAAACAAGGAAACACATTAAATTTATGGATGATATCAAACATGATTGCATTTTGTAAGTAATGAAAGGTTAACGTGGATTGTTTTTTATTTACCATCTCCTTCAAACTAGATCTTTGAGTTTGTCCCATTTTTATTCAGCAATCAACAACAACTTAAAAGTTGAATCTAGAACCAACTTGAAATTATTCCTTTATGGCTTCGGTTATGAACTCGTCGCCCGCCAATGCATAAGTGTATTGATTATTGTTATTGGCTAGTGCAATTCCCAAACAATTGGAAGGCGATATAAAAAATAATATTGTAAATATGATTGGGTACTTACAACTTGTGTAAGTAACTTCTAATAGTCGCCTTGGCCTAGTTTATGTTGCCCATGTTTCTCAAGCCTTGCGTTTGTGCTTTTCAAAGTGTCGAGGAACCTATGAAAAGTTTCAAGTATGTTATATACCACAATTTTATTTAAAATTAAAGAAAATTAAAAGTATTGAATTGAAAATGTAATTTACCTTGGTGCACCAAGTGGTGTTTTTCCTTCTTTTCTTTGTTTCTTCTCATTTGTGTTGACGATGAAGGCCTTCATTCCCTCATAGGAATCATGGGTGGACGCTCATACCTAGAGTTATTTTCCAAGTTACCCCTATACATGTCTCATATATATTTTAAATAGTTTCTGACTACGGAGGTGACCATGCTCTTATTGAAGGTATCTACCCCAAATAAGCCTTCAAGGTAGTCCATAAGCTCTTTCTTTAGGTTGGAATTTTGGGATTTCCACCCTGTGCATATGGTGGGCCCAAAAATCAACAACGATTTTCATTCATGTGTTTATAGAACAAGTTTTTTCCTACATGCAAAAATATACGATCATTAGTTTGAAAATAATAATCTAGATGATTTATGTTTGAGAGAGACAACATGAAACAGTTAAAACATTAAAAAATTACTCGGTATTTTTGGTGTTTTTATTGGAATTCCTTGCTCATTCACCAAAAATGTGCATGAAATTGTCCCCGTGCTGGTAACATGTGATGATCCAAGAAATGAACCCATAGTGTCATGAATTAGGTCACCTCCATCACCACCTCTAGAAGTCAAATGTGTGTTTGCCTCTGGGGGCATGTGTTCATGGGTCAAAGCCAAAGGTGTGGATCCAATGTGACATTTGTGACTATGACCACTCAAAGGAGGAGAAGCAAATAGCCTCGCATGTATATGTTGGCTCATGGTGGCTGAACACTATGGTTTCTCTACCAAAATATCCTATAGAAGAAAGAAAATGATTTTATGATTATATAATGTAAAGGTTATATATATATATATATAAACAACTTTCATAATTCAACTTATGACATAAAAATACATCACTTTAAAATAAGGTCATTACCTCATATCTCTTAATATTTTCGTTCAAGATGTGCATCCTCTATTTCATCTCAGGAATATTATCTCTAATGTGAATCAAATGAACAAGTTCTTTGCCCGCTTTAACCACAAGGTTTTTTATTGTTTCGATTAGGTTGGGAGAATCGAACAACTCCTCATGAAACCAATCACGATCATTGTTTTCATGTCCCCCAAACTACATATTTCAACAAAAGAAAATGGGTTTCAATTATTTAAACAAATAATCAATTTCACATTCAATGTAAATCAAAATTGTTAATTGTTTACTTATTCTGAATCTGTTGGCACTTTTCCACGATCATCCTTCCACATTGTAATATAATTTTTGGATTAATAAATGTATAATAAATCAGATGAAGACCAAATTTTGACTCTGGTGAGTTAGACCATATATACACATTCTTTACAAAAACTTAACCATAGATTCACTTATTACCCCTCAAAATGCAAAATGACAATAGATATGACCTTTTGATAAGTTAGTCATACGATGTTCATTGGCCATGAAATTTTGATATGTATCGCCCCCATAATAGCAATGTCAATTATATCTATTCAATACAAGTTCTGATTGATCAACAACTCTTCTTCGGCAACTATTGATTTTATTGCGCACGGAAATGTGTTTTTCTTCATGTCCCTCAAATATGCAATTGGGTTGCTTATTTGATATCCTAGGTTGTGTACTATTTAGAAACCCTACAATATTGCATGATGCTTTTGGTCTTCCATTAATATAAATAGATGCTCCTTTATTTTTACCATTGTCTCTTGGATGTATATAATTTGTAAGCACTTTGTATCTCTACATACCTCGCATATATTGGACTAGTCGCATCCAATCATTGTAATTGTAACAGAGTCTGACATACTCCATCAATTTAGTTAATCCACTATAACAAACCTTTATGCCATCCATGGAAAATAGCCCCAAACCATGTAACGATGATGGATCAATGTGATATATCCTCTCGTTGAGAAAAAAATTAGTGTTTACTTGAGGAAGGTCCTTGGGTACCCATCGTTTCACTAGATGTTTGTACCTCAAGGGAATCTCAATGTCATCTTTGCTATCAACATCATAAGAACATGACCCACCTTTAGTATAAAAAAAAATCCATGTACCTATGGACTTTTCTTTTGATCTTCTCACCTCTAGTTGATCTTTGTCTGTTAGATGTAATAGATCTCTGACCTTCCTCCACTCTATCTAAACTTCCCTTACTCGACGAAGATAGATCTGACAGGTACCTGTTTGGTTGTACCTACAATCCATCGAATGAGAGAAGCAGTTAGTGAATTGATGTCCTATAACATGCAGCTTATTTATATCCAAATAACTCTAAAGATACTTCAAGGTGGTTATCTAGTTGGAAGCAATCTAAGAGAACCTCATTGACTCACAATATGGTTCATCATAGATTTGGTAGCTTAAAGATCCAACAAGAACATTGCACATGTATATGATAATAATAATAATAATAATAATAAATATAATTGAAGGTCGAAGCAGAGCCAAAGACCAAACTAGTGTATCAAACTCCCTTATTTGTGGGACAAGTGAACCCCCTCCATGTAGTGATTTGACTTTCAAAGTGTGCGTAGGTGTGCATACTCTACCCCCACCCACCCCACCTAACATAATTGAACTTATGACCTCTTAGGAGGAAAAACATGTATGTATGTATGTGTGTATGTTGTTTTTCCAAGCATATGTATGTTTTTCGAAGTACAAGGTCATGCATATGTATGTTGTGCCAAGAACATGAGGAAAACTCTGCAGGTCTACAAATTTGTTTGTGGGATGTCATTACATGAAGGAAGTATGGGAGGCATCTTTAACATTGTTGAATGAAACACGTAAATGGGAAAGGAGCTCCTTATTAGAAGCATTCACCTTCTAAGAGGATAAGGATGTATGTAAAATTAGATCTTTCCCAATTACTATTAGTTGGGATATATGGAGGTCTAGAAATGAGATTAATTTAAAAGATGTCGATTCTCTCCAATACAAGTATATTGGAGTAAAGTTATGCTATAAAGAATACATTGATACTATGAAGAACAGGCAAAAGCATCAAATTAATCCTTTTGTGAGTGATGATTCTCGCCCATGTAGCTTCTTTAATGATGCTTCCCTAGATAATCCAAGTAAATATGGTGCATGGAATTGTCTTTATTTTAGTTCCTATCATTATATATCTTTTTTGTTGGATCTTGGATAAGGGACCAATAACTAGACCAAACTATCAGCCCTACTAGCCTTCTTGGATTAGTCGTTAATAAGAATGTAAGTAGTGTCCATGTCTATGGGAACTGAAAATTTTCAGTGGATTGGCTCAATGGAAAAATCACCATTCAAAATTTAGGTCTTCAAGTAATGATGAATCATATATTAGCTATGAGAATCAACTTTAACATAGTCTATGTTGCTCATGTTTTTGATGACCTTAACTCCAAGGTTGATTATTAACTAAAGTTGGTGTTCATTGGAGGCTAGAATGATGAAGTTTATGGAGGAAAATGAGGGTGTTATCTCAGAACATCCACCCTTCTACCTTCTTTGATCTTCCTCTATCTTCTCATCCATTGATTCCTCTGGTGGCATAGTTTGATGGTGTCCATGGTCTGCTATTTGGTAGTCTTAATGTTTATTCTTGCTTTTATTGTGGAGTATGGATTGTAATGGCATCATGCATATGAAATAGAGTAGTTATCATTTATATGGATGTAGTTAGTGCTTTTTGATAATATTGTTGGTATATTCTAATGTGGCCAAGATTTTTTGTGAATTGAAGTATCGTGGTGTGCAAAGGCACAAATTCATAAATGTAATGTATTTATTTTACCTTTTAATATATGCATTTTTTCCTATGGTGAAAACATGCACATGTACACACATGCACCCACATGTGTGTGTGTTGTGAGAGAAAACTGACAAGCTACCTTGACTAGTTAGGTACATTAAGTTTCATGATAAACTCCTTAGGGTTAATTCCCCAGGTTGGTTGTCTCTTGTGTATGTCTCAATCAATGTCCCTATCAGGTCAAGAGTCATAATTAGCACTGACATGTTTACACTAGGCACCATCCATGAAATGCAAGGAAGTGCCTAGGGGTTTCCTTGCAAGGTTTATTTGGAAAAAATTATATATATATATATATCTATCTATATATATATATATATATATATATATATATCACTTGAGATCTACTTACTATTTTTCCTTGAGAATATAGTAAGTAAACCTCACACAATAACAAAATCATCCTACTTATATTACCACAACCAACTTAAATTATTTATCTTAATATAGTAAACTAATATATAATAATATAATATAGCGTGCTCACTTACTATCATATATCATTATATTTTTATAACTATTAGACATATGTGACACGAATTCGGTAGAATGAGCAAGGCACTCACACAAAGGTGAGTGTACCCACAAAACGACATGAGTTGCACGAGATGTGCCCGACAAAATGGATGTTGGGAAAGGGGTAACACACACAACACAAACACACTTGAAGGAATGAGGGCAACTACCCAGACTTGGTGTGCATGACACAAAAAAGTTAGACAAAGTTTGTAATTCTGTCAAAGTCAACAACAGTCAAATGTGCCCTAACTAGTCCCAAGTCAATGGTCAAAATTATCCTTCACTCCTTCGTAAGAAGAAATGATGCAAGGCTAACATAGCCTATAAACTAGTAGAGGGTAGCTATACCAAATGGCTTGGCCTATTAAAGAGCCTTAATCTGAACTATTCCTCCCTTGTTGACTTAAATTCTCCTTAACCACCTCAAACAAAATAATATATGTTCCATGTGAAAGAGGAACCACTAGAGTAACTAGAAGAAAATAATAATCATGTTATATCTTAGAATAGTTGGTGGTGATAACACAAACTAAAAGAAGGATGATTCTACCATAACTTGAAGGAGAAAGAGATAAGAGAAACCTTTATAATGACAAACTACATTTATGAAACTATGTCAATATGAAGGATTTATAACCAAAAAAGTATGACTATCTGATATGGGATATATAAAATTCACATCACTCTCAAGAATCACAACTACCATAGATTATTATATCATTGATTGGCTATATTTTTTTATATATTATTGGTTATGTGTGTGTGTGAGTGAGTGAGTGAGTGAGTGAGTGAGTGAGACAAAGAGAGAGAGCGCAAACTTCTCCAACTCGCCACTTAACCAAAATAGACATCGAATGCCAAGGAAAAATAGGTAATATAATATATTCCAAACCAATATTTTTTGAACCTGGAGTTGCTTTTTTGGAGGTTGTATAATTGCCCCTTGGTACAATCTACTTTCATTGGATATTTAGAGGAAAGAAGATTCCTTTCATTCATACATCAAAGCAACATTATTTACAATTTGATTGTAGATGGAGAATTGAATTGGAGCATATGTTATTTTGATAAATATTTTAAACATGTAATAAACAATTGGTAGACAAGAGGATATGGGATGTCCAATAGAACATGTGTAAACATTGAAAAATGCAGAATTTAGGTGGAACAAAGCAGAAAAGGAATCCTTTGAGAAAATCAAGGCTACAATATCTAATGCTTTGGTGTTATGTACTCCTGAATTTAATCATGACTCTCTTCTTTATACATTTGTGTTCGATCATTCTATAGTAGCAATTTTAATGTAGAAAGATCCTAAAGGAAATGAAGGATCTATTTCCTTTAAGAGTATTAACCTACAAGGAGTAGAATTGAACTATCCTTCTATATAAAAATAGGATTATGTAGTTTATAGGCCTATTAAACACTTCACACCTTACATTTTAACTAATCATAATAAAGTGATAGTCCCTCATCTTGTTGTTAAATTGTTGTTTATTCAACAAAAATTAGAGGAAAGGGAGAATTGGATGACAACCATCAAGGAATATGACCTCGACTTCAAACTTACTCATGTTATATGCATACAAGGACTCTACATGTTTACAACAAAATCATAAGATTTTGCATTAATAAAAGAAGAAGGATGGGAGAACAAAATTTATATTCTTTCCAACAAGGTTCTTTACATTTCCACTAGGCCATAATCATGGTGTTTAGATATAAAATACTTCTTACACCATGGGAAAACTAATACTTCTTACACCATGGGAAAACTATGTTAAATTGTATCAAGAAAAGGATTCATTTGACTTGTGCCTTAGTCAAATAGAGAAATTTGAATTTCCACATCAGTAGGATGACTTGAGTTGAAGTTAGCAAGAGTGACATGGCCAAATCACTCAATTAAATCAGTCAATTCAAGTTTGTAGGCTAGAAATAGAGTTGTGCATGAGTTGATTGCTAAAATCTAGCAATCTAGTGGAGTTATTGTTAGTTAAACTTAGTTATCTTAGCTCTAGTCTAGAATAGAGTCAATAGGAGTTCAGTTGAGTAGTAGTAACTGTTGTTAACTCACTAATCTCTCAGTTAACTAATAAATTTACTAAAAATAGCCCTAGTCATGCATGGAATTCAAATTTCCTAGTTGAGGTGGAGGAAAAGGTACATTGTAATTGTCAATTGTATACTAGTTGAGTGTACAGGTTTTGCATTGGAGTAGGTGATCAATTCCTTTAGGATTTGCACAAGGAAATAGGGAATTCTCCTATCTTTTAGGAGCTAATTTCCTCAAGGATTGTACAAGGAAATAGGAGGAAGGTTGAGGCCTATTTTGGCTAAGTGTTGGTCAAAGAAGGTCAAAGAGCAGGAGATCAGTATTTCATTACAAGTTGAGCTTCAAGGATTGAAGTTGTCATTGTAATATATCCATATTCTCATCTTATTTAATACAAAACATATAAGGGATCTTTCCCAATTGTGTTTCCTAGTAAAAATATTGTTTTCATTGTGATTCAATGGTTGCATGTGATTGCATGTGTTTCTATTTTATGTTTTCATTTCCACAGATTGAGTAGAAGAAATTTGTGTCTATTGTTTTCAGTCTGAATTCATCAGTAGCTACAAATTTTGAGTTATTTCTACATTGTATAAGAACTATTAAAGACTACATAGAAACCAAGTTACAAATCTTCTCTCAGAAAAATTTCAATTTGTAGATTTTTTTGGTGCAAGTCTTCTTCAATGTAGGAACAATGTCTTTGAATGGATTAAGGCTTAAGTATGAATTAGAGGGCACCTCAAATTTTTGTGCTTGGAAATACACGATGGAATTTTTTCTAGATACAATGGAGTATAGGAATACACACAAACTAATATTCCAAAACCAGCAGCATCATATGCACAAGCACTTGCTCAATGGAAGAAAGATACAGCAAAAGATGGGAGGATTATTCTATAGGGTGTCATAGATCATGTGGTTTTCAACTTTCATGGAAAGGAGACTTCTTTTTCTATGTGTAAAACTCTAACAGATCTATTCCAAAGCAACAGTGATGCTAGGAAATTGGTATTGAGAGATAAACTCAGGACCATTCGAATGCAAAAAATGAAACCAATCTTTAATACCTATCCAGATTCACTCAAGTTCGAGATGAACTTGGAGGAGTATGATAAAATGTGCCATCATATGAACTTGTGAGCTTAGTACTCCTTCACCTTCTAAAGTCCTAGCATAGCTATCAGGATTCAATTGATGCAAGAGATAAGCTACCAGATTGGGAGAGACGTTGGTCTGATTTGGTGAAGGAGGAGATGAAAAGAAACATTAGAGATGGTGTCACATCCAAATCTGAGGAGGAAGAAAAAATTTCTCCAGCAAGTAAAGGAAAGAAGGCCCAAGGTAAGGTAGAATGTAGCCAAAACCATGGAAAGAAGAAATATCTCAGTAAAATCAAATGTTTTCACTGCCATGAATATGGACACTATGCAACCAAGTGTTTGCACAAGAAATATGGGAAGATGCTTGCAGGTGCAACAAGAGGTGATGCTCTCACATCACAATTTGAGTTGGATTTTACCCTCATTGTATGCATGGAAAGTATTGTATGAAGTCGTGTATGGTACTCAGATTCTGGTGCTTCATTTTATATGACAAGAAATAAGGAGTTCTTCGGTAGGCTAGAGGAGAAGGACCTACAATTACACATAGAACTTGGAGATGATGGGAGGTATAGTACCAAATGGATCGAAACTATCACCTTTAAGAGGGATTATGGCTTTCATATTCACCTAAAGAATGTAATGTATGTGCCTGGTCTGAAGAAAATTTTAGTTTATGTAGTTGTACTTGAAGACCATAGATATGATGTGGTGTTTAGTAAGGGGAAATCTTATTTGAAGCATGTTGCTACTGGACAAAGTAAAACAAATTGGTGTTCGGCTTAAAAATATATATAAGATAGAGGTGGGTGTGTGCATTGTTTTGAGCAACAAGGCAGAACATGTTGAGCGCCAAGATGTTGGATAGCTCTGGCATATGCGCATGGGTCACCTTCACCAAGGAGATTTTAAAATAATGAAACAAATCACCACTGGACTTCCAAAATCCACCTTGGATCAACATGATGTTTGCAAGGGATACACTCTTAGAAATGCCAAATCCTCCTTCCAACGCCGATTTAGGAGAGATGGAGCCATCTTGGAGTGAGTTCACTCAAATGTGTGTGGACCATTTTCTATAGCCTTAGTTACAAAGCACAAGTATTATGTGATTTTTGTAGATGATTTTTCCCGAAAATGCTGAATCTATTTCATGAAGAAGAAAGATGAGGTTTATTCAAAGTTTGTTAAACTCAAAGCCTTAGTTGAAAATGAGACTAGTCAAAAAATTAAATGCTTGAGAAGTGATAATGGAGGAGAGTATGTGTCTAATGCCTTCAAAGAGTTATGTTCCAAGGAGGGTATTAGAAGGGAATTGACTGCACCTCACAACCCATAGCAAAATTGGGTGGTAGAGAGGAAAAATAGAAGTATTATAGGGGTTGCAAGCCATGTTGCATGATCAAGTATTTTCAATATATATGTGGGAAAAAACATTCAATATTGTTGTTTATTTGTAGAAAAGGAACCCTCACAAGATTCTTGGAATGATCACACCTGAATAGGATTTCTCTCGGAGGAAGCCATATGTATCCCACTTTCATATATTTGGATCCATGGTCTATTGTGATGTCTCCAAAGATAGTAAGAAAAAGTTGGAGCCTACTACAGAGAGGGGGATCTTTGTAGGATACACAGAGACACCTCAGATTTATCGAGTGTACATGCCTTCACTTAGGATGACTGTGATGAGGAGAGATGTCAGATTTGATGAGGAGAAGGCCATGAGAAGCTCTCTAGAGTGAGAGTTGAGAATTCCACCAGAGGAGGAGCTTCTAGCTCCAAAGGAGGAGCCCCAGTCAAATCCACAAGATGTTGTGGAGCAACCACATGTGGAGGAGCAAAGATCAAATCGAGTGGTGGCACCCACTCACATAGAGCCTTCCAAAGAAGGGAGGAAGAGGACCAAGGAGGCAGACAGATTGGTGTAGGATGCTCAAGAGCATGTTGGAGCTCCTATCTCCTTGCACAGACAAAGGAGATCACTAGACATATATACCGGATATATGGCACTCATGATAGAATTGATTGATTATGAGCCTTCTTCATTTGATGAGGCAGTTTCCCAGCAGGTGTGGGTAGATGCCATGGTGGAGGAGTATGAATCCATCATGAAGAATGATTCTTGGGAGGTTGTGCCTAGACTTAAGGGAAAATATGTTATTGACTCCAAGTGAGTGTATAAAACTCGCAGCTGATGGCAGTGTTGATAAGTACAAGGCCAAATTTGTGTCCAAAATCTTCTCACAGGTAGAGGGAATTGATTATGAGGAGACATTTTCCCTTGTGGCAAGATATTCTTCTATCAGGACCATACTAGCATTAACAACACAGTTTGGGTGGAATATCCACCAAATGGATGTTAAGACTTCCTTCCTCAATGGAGTGGTTGAGGAAGAGATCTACATTGAGCAGCTTAAGGGATTTGAGACATTTGACAGGGAGACACATGTGTGTAGACTCAGGAGAGCCCTTTATGGTCTCAAGCAGGCACCTCATGCTTGGTACACTTGCATAGATTCCTATCTCAGTGGATTGGGATTCACTAAGAGTGAAGCATATGCCAATCTCTACTACATTTTGGTAGATGGAAGTCTGCTCATCTTAGTCCTATATGTAGATGATTTTATACTGACAGGAGATGAGAGGTTGATCCAATCTTGCAAGGAGGACCTTGCAAGAGAGTTTGAGATGAAGGATATGGGCTTGATGCACTACTTCCTTGGTTTGGAGGTGTGGCAGGGAGATGGAGAGTTATTTTTTGGTCAGGGGAAGTACACCATTGAAATCCTTCGTAGATTCCATCTGCAGGATTGCAAGTCCATGTTCTAGCTACTAACTGGAGGAAAGAGGATGCTTCTATAGGAGGGGCAATAGATGGCACTATCTACAGACATTTGGTGGAGTTCTTGATGTACTTGGTGAACACAAGGCCTGATATTTGTTTTGCAATTAATAATCGTAGTCAGATTATGGTGGAGCCTACCAAGCTTCACTGGAAAGCAACAAAACATGTTCTCAAATACCTCAGAGGAATAATAGATTTTGGTTTATGGTACAAGAGAACTGATGGAGTGAAGCTCCAACACTTCACAGATGAAGATTGGGTAGGAAGTCCATCAAATAGGAAGAGCACATCGGGAGTAATCTTCAATGTTGGGTCAACAATAGTTTCTTAGTATAGCATGAAATAGAGATCTGTAGCACTTACCTCAATAAAGGCTGAGTATATGGCTACTAGTCAAGCAACATGTGAGGCTATTTGGATGAGGAAGGTCATGGTTTGTCTCTCTAGTTATAGGATGGACCCTACATTGATCCACTATTATAATCATAGTTATATCAAACTCTCTAAAAATCTAGTGTTTCATGATCGATCCAAGTAAATAAACATCAGGTACCATCACTTGAGATATTGTATGCAAAGGAGGATCATCATGTTGCAGTACATTCCCATAGAGGAGCAGGATGCAGACATTTTGACAAATGATTTGTCAAGAGGAAAGTTCGAGTTCCACAGGAGCAGGATTGGCGTGGTAAAGAACCATTTTCTTGCTAAGAGGGAGTGTTAAATTGTAGCAAGAAAAGGCTTCATTTGACTTGTGCCTTTGTCAAATGGAGAAATTTGAATTTCCACATCAGCAAGATTACTTGAGTTTCAGTTAGCATGAGTGACATGGCCAAATAAATGGGTTAAATCAGTCAATTCGAGTTTGTAGTCTAGAAAGTAGAGTTGTGCATGATTTGATTGCTAAAATCTAGCAATCTAGTGGAGTTATTGTTAGTTAAACTCAATTAGCTGAGCTCTAGTCTAGAATAGAGTCAATATGAGTTCAGTTGAGTAGTAATAATTGTTGTTAACTCATTGATCTCTCAATTACCTAATCAAATTACTAAAAATAGCCCCTAGTCATGCATGGAATTCGAATTGCCTAGTTGAGGTGGAGGAAAAGGCACAGTGTAATTATCAAATGTATATTAGTTGAGTGTACAAATTTTACATTGGAGCAGGTGATCAATTCCTCTAGCATTTGTGTAGGGAAATAGAGAATTCTCCTATCTTTTAGGAGTTAATTTCCTTGAGGATTACGCAAGGAAATAGGAGGAAGATTGAGGCCTATTTTGGCTAAGTGTTGGTCAGAGAAGGTCAGAGAGCAGGAGATCAGTATCATAGTGTAGGTTGAGCTTCAAGGATTGAAGATGTCATTGTAATAGATCCATATTCTCATCTTATTTAATACAAAACAGAGGAGGGGTTTTTCCCAGTTGAGTTCCCCCAGTAAAAATATAGTGTTCATTGTGATTGAATGATTTCATGTGTTTTTATTGTATGTTTTCCTTTCCATGGATTGAGTAGAAGAAATATGTGTCTATTGTTTTCAGTCTGAATTCATTAGAAGCTACAAATTTTGTGTTGAGAAATAAATACTTAGAGGAACTAGGTTTTGATTCCTCTTTCTTAATAATTACTTGTGAATTATGTTGGCTTATTTTACTTCTTAGTTAGTTTATCTTTCATCGAGAAATTACCAAATTATATGTATATGAAGACCACAAGAACAAGAGACACAAGATGTAGGTGCTCAACCTGGGAAAAACCCTATAAGGAGAAAACCCAGTTAAAAACTCTTCTTTCAGTAGATACAAATCAAGATGAGACACTTCCAGACTTCTTAGACCTAGACAAAAACCTTCTCTAATCATCAAGTTAACCCTTCCCTTCAATATATTATCCTTGACAAAATATCCAAGCGACAGCTTCCCTAGCAGCAACTTCAGTCCAGAACTTCGCCCCCCAGCAACAGAACTTCGACCCCCAGTGACAGAATTTTGGACCTACAATAGACACAGATTTTCGGCTCTAGAAACTTCGCATGTGTGAGAAATAGATAGCCCAAAAACTCGAATTAGGTATTTGTAGAAAATTTCATCCTTCTCCAGCTACTTCGCTCTATTTCTACTTCTCTTCCTTGAAGATCCAACTTGTTGAGTGAATGTGACAAATTGATCAAATTTCCTCTCCATATATTACCTTTCTGTTGGGTCGAATTTCCATATGGTCAGCCAACTTCATGGGGACAGAGCTGACTTGGTGTGGAGGTGACAAATAACCTTTTTGACTCAAAAATAAATCTTTTTACATGATATAAAAGCCCAATAAGGGTCTAATAAAAATGACATTGACCCTAATGAATCAAGACAAAACCTAAAAGCCTTCAATGGAGGCTTTGACCTAGAAAATTATGACCCAATCATGAAAATCATGCTTTAATAAGTCATTTTCTTTAATAATAAATTTTCTTTTGATAAGTACAATTATGAAGACCTATACTAGTTACATTCTTCAACATTTCGAGTTATTTCTACAAAGTCCAAGTCACTTGAACTATAAGGAGGAAGGGGATTTATGATTAAATTTGCATAATACAAGCTCTTGAATCACATCATTTTCTAAAATTTTATGACATATTTTTACTATGTTATATCGAAAATGATGATCTGGGTAATTTTTTTCAAGATATCCATGATGGGACAACTAGAGGTCACTTTTCTAGTGAAGTTGTAGCTCACAAAATCTTAAGAGACGATTATTACTAGCCCACTATCTTCAAATATGCACATGCTTACATTCAAATATGCAAGATATGTCAATTAAGCATGGGAAGAGAGAAAAAAACATTTCTACCATTGCAAAATATTTCCATTAGAATTCCTTTTGAGCAATGGGGAATCAACATAATAAGGGAAATCAACCCACATTCTTCCAAGAAACACAAGTACATCTTGATTGCTACTAACTACTTCACTAGGTGGGATGAAGTTATGCTTTTAATGCATGTGAATGAAAAGGTAATCATTTAGTTCCTTGAACATCTTATTACTATATTTATAATTCCTTTGGTTATCATGTTAGATAAACATTCATATTTTTCTTCCTCTCTATTGTCTAACTTTACTTTAGATAAAGGTATAATTATTTGTTATTCAACCAAATACTATCTGCAAGGAAATCGATTATCTAAATCAACCAATAAGAAATTGATTTGTATCATTATCAAGATTGTAACTTAGAAACACAATAATTGGCATAATGCTTCATCTGATGCTTTATAAGTAGAGAGAGTGACACCTAAAAAAGAATTGGTTACTTGTATTATTTAGTATATGGGAAAGAAGCAATTATTTTCCAAATGTTTTATTGCCTTCATTTCAACTCCTCCAAGATTCATGAGGTGAACCTTCTCTCACTTTGAAAATAGAATTGATACACTCCTAATGTTAGAGGAAGAGAGGGAGAAATCTAACCAAAAATTTTCTTTAACAAGCCTTATGTTGGTGAAAATAATTTTGAGATGGGTGATTTGGTCTTGTAGTGGGACGAAATCATGAGCCTAAAGATAAACATACTAAGTTCCAAAACTTATGGTTTGATCCTTAATTGGCATAATTCCTCATCTGATGCTCTATAAGTAGAGAGAGTGACACCTAAAAAAGCATCGGTTACTTGTATTTTTTAGTATATGGAAAAGAAGAAATTATTTTCCAAATGTTTTAATTCCTTCATTTCAAACCTCCAAGCTTCGCGAGGTGAAACTTCTCTCACTTTAAAAATAGAATTAATACACTCCTAATGTTAGAGGAAGAGAGGGAGAAATATAACCAGAAATTTGCTTTTACAAGCCTTATGTTGGTGACAAGAAATTTGAGATGGGTGATTTGGTCTTATAGTGGGACGAAGTCATGAACCTAAAGATAAACATACTAAGTTCCAAAACTTATGGCTTTGTCCTTACCAAATAGTAGGAAAAATAGGAATTGTAGTTTTCTTTACTGCATTTTTCTTAAAAGTATAAATTGGGTCATTCCCTGGACATAGTAAACCCCCAGTTGCATAGTCAAAAGGAGCAAGAAAAGAAAAGAATAAATAAGTATAGAGGAGAATATAACACGCATAAAATCCTTAAACACAACATTGTAAATCATTAATAATAGAAAAATGATGTTTCTAATAATTGTCATATTCTATTTTGGATATAGATTACTTCTACCTAAGATTTATGCCAAAATCAACTTTTGCTTTGATTGAGCCTCTTATCATCCCACTATAACTTTTAGCTCGACATTTTGGTTATGTTTCCCATAAAACCATAATGTTGTCTATTTGAGTGAGTGTTGTTAAAACCAAAAAGGATTTACAATGATTTGCTTTATTAAGATATTTCAAGGAACCCATGTCACTACTCGACACAATGATGAAGCTCTAAAATTATTTCAAGACATGTAGTTGGTTGGATGTTATTTGTAACATTTTTCTTAACCATGTATGCAATATGTACGTGTATGGAGGATGTACAAAATATGTTTGATGAAATACCTCAAAACAATTTGATACCATGAAATGCTCAGATTGTTGGGTATATTCATAATGGTTGTATTTTTTCAAACTATTATTTTAATAATCCCAAGATTACATTCTCTTTGGGTACATCGTCTAATGCAGGGTCACCTGTAATCTTTTAGTGCAAGCTCACAACCTGATCATATTTGCAAAAGAATTGGAAAATTCCCTAAATGAATAGAGAATCAAAGATGTGCTAAAGGGACACCTACATCTTCTATTTTACATAGGATCTACTCCAACTTAAAAATAAAATAAAGTAAAAGGAAATGAAAAATAGGCTCCTTGGAATGAATACCACACTAACAGTTTATCTATCCTTGAAAAGACGAATTTATTAAAACTTTGATAAATAATCAGATCAGTGTATAGATTTATGTTTAAATCGATGAGGCCGGCACTACATTTTAACAACATATGGGCAAGAAATTGTTGTTTTGGGAGCTCGATCCCTTGTTCTCAAGAGTCAAAGATGTCTAGTACTCTGTAGACAAAATGGACTTAGTCTATAAAGTGTGGATCCATGGCCATGGTAACCAAATTGGGGAACTTATTATAGTGTTTGAGACCACAAAATGACAATAAGGATTTTGAGAGGGAATTTACAAAGGAATGCCTTAAATATTATAGATCAATAGAAGATCTTTCAAGATACCATCCCTTTAATGGAGAATAAATTAAGAATTTTAGGAATTGAACAAGATTCTCAATGCTCCTTTATCAAATTTTCACATACCCTGTTCCGCAGAATGTAACTAAAACCCTGAGCAATATTAATGGAACTCTGAGAAACTTGTAGTACTTACCTCCATCTCTTGTCCTGGTCCTCTCCTGGTGCCCACGGAATCTGAATCTTCTTCCCCTCGAGAGCTAGCTTCCTACACTCATGTTTTTATGGCACGCGGAGGAGGTATTTGGTCAGGTTTGGCTTGGTGGGGAGAGATATTACATACGTAATGAGATAATATAGGAGCAGGTGCGGGACCTTTCAACTAATTCACTGGTAGGGTTGACTGGCCCTATATATCTATCTAGAATACGATATTAAAATGGGAGGCCTGGTAGATTGCCAACAAGAACATCTATGGCATGAGGAGAACACCTGTGACAAATGCGTGGTAGAATCAAATGAAGGTGAAAGAGGTAATATCCGTGAATTTATTGATCAGGGTTTTATGGCGCACGACTGGAGAACAACTATGGTTATTGGAGAACATCTGTGACAAATAGGTGGAATGAAATGAGATATTATGGAGAGGTGTTACATTGATTTATATATATAATATAATGTAATATAAATTTGTTTCATATATTAAACATTCAAATCATTATATATTATATAGTTTATTTATTTATTCATATATTATATATTATATAGTTTTTTCATTTTATTTATATAATGTATGACCTATGGGCAAAGGGTAGACACTAGTTAGTGAGTGGATGCGGCCCATAGAGGAGATATGTCCTCTAGGAGCATGAAACACTCACTCAACAATTCAATATAGACTATGGGAATGAGAGAAACCCCACAACATCTATGAAAAAAATTAGCAACTCCTAGTTTATTTTAATAGTATTAGCTTTGGAATGGGAACTATTGATTTCCCATCTTTCACATCACCTAATGATGGAGAATAAAGAAATATTGAGATATATGACAACTATTAAACATTGTAAATGAAACAAAGCCTCCACACTATAAAGATCATTGAGTTACCAACTCATTAACTACTCAACACTAATAACTATCTATATATAAACCATTAAATACCCACAATAGCTAAATAAACTACAAATGCATGTTAACATGGTAAAATACTCAACACAAAAGAAAACAATATACATTAAGACATGAAATATCCTAGAAACCCGAAGAGAACCAATATCCAATTAGCTTTGCCAGCAAGGATTTTATTATGAAACAACAGGCAAGTTTCTCTCCAAATCAACTCTATGCTTCTTAGTGAAATCTAGGCATCATTTGTCTTCCATCCTCATCCAAATAACACCTTCTCCCTATCAAAGTTTCAATATATAGCATGGAGTCTTGGTTGGGTGGATAGCTTGAAGGTCAATCATTTCCCAAAAAAGCTTTGTCTTAACATAACATATTGTGCTTGCCTTATGTTTTTTTTAATTGAATGTAGGAGTACTGATCATCAATCATGATTACCTCGGGCTCTTCATTCCAAACCTATGTTTTCCATAGCCTCAAATAGTGTTGGTCATCGTATAACATATTCCATAGCCAATTGTATAAATTACAAATTGAAATTTTTTGTTGAATATTAAAGGTTATATATTCCTTTTAATTTTTTGAAAAATACTTCTTCCAAATATAAAAAATATATATATTTATATCAAAAACTCAAAAAAGGGAAAGGAAGGGTACATATAAAGGATATTAAATATAGAGGTACATATAAATGATAGATAGTTTTGTTAATAGGGTTGAGATGTGTTTAACTTGATTTGAATTTTTAATGTAAACCAATTGTTATTAGAGGGATTCCATGAAGGAAGATTAGGATAAGAGGGCTAACTAAATTCTTGTTGTTAAATCTCGTCATAGACATTAATCTTTAATTCCACTTCAATATTGTGTTGGTGTTTTGTTATTATGAGAATGGAGAAATTTAGGATTTGAGGCAGCCATGTGATGATGATTGGTATGTTGTTTCTTCGAGTAGTTGCTAGGATTTTTGCTTCTAAGATCACATCTTGCTACCCACATAATTTCATCTCCTCAACATTTATGTTATAATTTTTCGAATTATTTGTGTGAGTCGTATCTAGGTCTCATAACCCTCCCATATTGTCAACACATGCATACATTATAACCATGTCAAATTTCAATGCATACAAGAACAAACAAACAAAAAAATCAATGTTTTCCCCATTCATAACCGTCGACTCTATGTGGGGTCAATTAATTAAAGTATAATTTCAATTGATTGTTAAATGTTAAGTGAATTGAACATTTACCTGGTCCCGAGAGCATCGAAAGAATTGAACCAATAACCTACGAATAGAAAATTAAGGTGCTTTAACGACGGGTACTTGGCCAATTGAGTGCCTAGCCCTCGATGGGGCTAGTAAATACATAGCATGATAAGGATAGTAAAAAATAATAAATAATTTCATCTCCTCGAAATTTATGTTATAATTTTGTCAAATTCTTTGTGTGAATCATATTTGAGTCTGGGAGCCCTCCCATACTGTCAACACATGCATCTACTATAACCATGTCAAATTCCAGTGCATACAATCACAAAAAACAAAAAAAAAAAAAAAACAAAACAAAAACAAAAAAACAAAAAACAAAAACAAACAAGCAAAAGCAAAAACAAAAACAAAAACAAAAAATAAATAATAATAATAATAATAAATTGGACTCATTCACAATAGCCTCTATGCAAGGTCAATTAATTAAAGCATAATTTCAAAGTATTGTTGAATTTTAAGTGAATTGAACATTTACCTGACCACAAGAGCCTTGAGAGAATTGAACCCGTGACCTCTCAATAACATATTAAGTTTCTTAATGATGGGTACTCGACTAATTGAGCACCTAACCCTCAATGAAGCTATTAAATACATACAATGATAAGGACACTAAAAAAAAAACATCTCCTTGACATTTATGTCTTAATTTTGTCGAATTATATGTGTGAGTCATATTTGAGTCTCAAAGCCTTCCCATACCATCAATGCATGCATCTACTATAACCATGTCAAATTTCAATGCATACAATCACAAACTGGAAAAAAAATTGCATCGTTGGCCCCATTCACAACCCCCTCTATGTGGGGTCAATTAATTAAAACATAATTTCCATTGATTTCTAAATGTTGAGTAAATTGAACATTTATCTGACCTTGAGAGCATCAAGAGAATTGAACCTGTGACCTCTCAATAACAAATTAAGGTGCTTTGACGATGGGTACTCGACCAATTGAGCGCCTAACCCTCGACGGGGCTAGTAAATGCATACCATGATAAGGACAGTGAAAAATAATAAATAATTTCATCTCCTCGACTTCTATGTTATAAGTTTTTTGAATTCTTTTTGTGAGTCATATTTGAGTATCAAAACCCTCCCATACCATTAATGCGTGCATCTACTATAACCATGTCAATTTTCAGTTCACACAAGAACAAACTAAAAAAATTCAACGTTGGCCCCATTCACAACCCCCTCAACGTGAGGTCCATTAATTAAAGCATAATTTCAAATGAGTGCTAAATGTCAAGTGAATCAAACATTTACGTGACCCCGAGAGCATCGATAAAATTGATCTTGTGACCTCTTTATAGTATCCATTTTCAGAGACTTGTGGATGTGTGTCACTTCTAGAGGAAACATTAGCGACTTGGAAGACTGCAATTATCCCACAATCATAAGTTTTCTTCTTTTCATCCAACTTTTTGATGTGTAATTTATGGCCATTGTACCACATAACGCTACGGTGTTTCAGCTGCAATATGACAAACACATAACAAAAGGCATTTTCAATATATAAATTGAAAAGTATCTTAACGAAAAAACAAAACAAAAACAAAACAAAAAACAAAAAACAACCTTCATTCACATTAAAAACTTAATAAAATATTACATGGTGAAAATGCATGCTTTGCTGTTTATCTTTCAAACCATTTACGAAATCAATTTTCCTCTGCGTAAGAATGGTATCTCCTTTATGAGTATCTGAACAAAAAAAACAAACAAACAAAACAAAACAAAAACAAAAACAAACAAACAAAAAACGAAAAAGCAAAACAAAACAAAGAACAACCTTCATTCACATTAATAACTTAATAAAATATTACATGGTGAAAATGCATGTTCTTATGTTTATCTTTCAAACCATTTACGAAATCAATTTCCCTTTGTGTAAGATTGGTATCTCCTTTATGATAAGCTTATATAACTAATGTCTACAGACACCCCTTCCATTATAACCTACCATCACATTGTATACATCTTTTAGTCCACATTAATAACTTAATAAAATATTACATGGTGAAAATGCATGCTCTTTTGTTTATCTTTCAAACCATTTACGAAATCAATTTCCCTTTGTGTAAGATTGGTATCTCCTTTATGATAAGCTTATATAACTAATGTAGACACCCCTTCCATGATAACCTACCATCACATTGTATACATCTTTTAATCCATACCTTCATCAAGTCAAAATTGTTTGCAATGTATATGCAGTGCATCCCACTGTCAACTAATTTTATCCTAAAATCACAATTCACTAATTAATACTTCTTACCATGGTGAATATTAATAATTGATGAAAGAATAAAAATTAAATAAGTATGATATAAACAAAATGGAAAGTTATATGTATTATAAATAATCTCCACATTAAATATTTAATTACCTCTCACTTTGTTTATTCTACCTTTCCCCAATAGGTGCCCCCATTCAAATTTTTTTGATGGATTTCACGTCCCAAGTGTGATCCACATGCATATTTGTTGTTGATTTGGGAATATATTGGTTAATATACACCATGGATTGATATACCATATATTCCTCCACCATAGAACCCTCTAGACATGCTCTTTTTCTAACTAAAGCCTTCAATGATTTCAAGTGTCTCTTCACCATCCACATTGACCTTATGTGTACAGCTCCACACAATTCAATCTCATCAACTTGGTGCATGAGATAGTGTTCATGTGCATTGAAAAATGCCAGAGGTAGATATTTTTGCATTTCACACAGTAGCCAAAGAATTTCTCTCTTCCAATACTTTATATATTCTTTATGTATTTCTTTCAATGACAACCATCTATATATGATACAAGCAAAATAGCATGTTTCAATAAAACATTATATATTACATTACAAGTAAAATACATGTCATTAAGTTGAACAATTACAAATTTAAAACACACTTTGCATATAAATCGCTACTTACCTCATGTATTTTCCAAGATCATATATAATTTGTTTGACGTTGTCATCGAAGTAGTCTAGGAGAGATAGAGGTAGAACATACTGTAACAATAAAAAAGAATCATTATTTACTTAATCCAAAGTAGACAAAAAAACCTATGAAGATGTATACCAATATAGAAATCTATATAATTAAATAATTACCTTAATGAAGGTATGTCGATCATATATTTTTACCCCCACCAAATTGACCTTTCTTTGTTAAGAAATTTTTTATGTTTGAAGAAAAACTTCTGGTAAATTTAATTCTTTGAATGACCTCTTTTGCATCATTAATTTGCTTCTTTGTTAATAACCATGGACGGCTTTTGATATCCATTGTTATTTGATTGGATCGCACTTTGCATTGCATGATTTGCTTCCTGAAGTCACTACAAATTTTAACAATTCTTTCTTTATCCCTCTTACCATCTATGATTCGCCATAATTTTTGTCACATTCTTCCTAATATGCATTGTATCAAACAAATGAACTATTCTTAGGTCCTCATAGTAGGGAAACCTCATGAATTGAGTGGGATAACTTTTCATTCCTCATGGAAGCCCATTATTAATACCTTCATGACCTTCATGATGAATAATAGAAGAAATCACAACAATAATTATCAAATACATTAAAATAAATTATATAAAAATAAAAATTCAAAACATTACATATATGATACATAAACAAATTACATACCTTGATGATTTATGTTATATTCAAACTTCCATAGGTGAGGTGTCATTCTTTGTGGTTTTAATCCAGTCTCTTCTTTCCCATTGAAAAGATGTTTTTCAGTAGTGTGATATATATGGTTCTTAGAGAGGAAGTTCTTATACTCATCAAACACCTCATTTCCTAAACTTTTTGAACGATGAGATTTCATATTAGGACCACAAATTGGACATGCAAATTTACCCTTTGTTTGAAGACTTGCATTAAGATATGGATTAATTCCAATTATATGAAGGGATTATTTAAAAAACATGCATGATATCTTCAAATAATTATACACTATTAAAGTGAAATATTGGAACATTACATACCACAAAAATGTGTTAGTCCTAGGGCATCATGAAATGTCCATACAAGTATTCCATGGAATTGAAATTGCCTCTGCCTTATTGGTTTATAGATGTCATACATAGTGATGTCGGCCCATATCTTTAGTAACCCGTCAATAAGAGGCTCAATATATACATTCATATCTTTAACTTGGTGCTTAGCTAGTAATTGTTTGAAATTACACATAATCTTTAGTAACTTGTCGATAAGAGGCTCAATATATACATTCATATCTTTAACTTGGTTCTTACCTAGTAATTGTTTGAAATTACACATAATTACTGCCATGATATGTATGACATAAGTAAATAAACAAATATAAGATACTATGCAACAAACAATACAAATGAAAAATATTACATTCGAAATATTAATGTAAAAAAATACCTAGAACAATCATTGTCAACATTATGTGCTCCCTCTTTATTGACATCCAAGTAGGAAGGTTATCTTTTATAACAAAAATTGGCCACACTGAGTAAATAGACTTGAGCTCTCCAAATGGATTAGCATCGTCAATTGCCAATGAAATCCTAACATTACGAGGTTCATCTTTAAAATGCAGCTATTTTTACTAAATTTCCCTAAATGCATAACCTTCTGCAAACATTCAAATAACACCATCTCCACTTCTCTTATGTGCATGTTAATCCATAAATTGTGCTATGCTTTTGCACTTGAACAATCATTGCAAACATGCAATTATGGGAATATGACGAAGAACCTTTTGAGGCACCTTTTTTGTTATTTGATCGGTTTGATATCTACTGCTCTAACATTGCAGGCAATTTGTTTTCGATGCATGTTGTCCATAAATATATAATATGATCATTAGGACATGCATCTATAGCTTGATACTCCATTCCAATTTATTTCATAAT
The DNA here is from genome assembly GCA_031772625.1 of Pinus tabuliformis. NCBI lineage: Eukaryota > Viridiplantae > Streptophyta > Pinopsida > Pinales > Pinaceae > Pinus > Pinus tabuliformis. Next base: position 1,200,856,179 of record CM062818.1, read on the forward strand.
GGCATATAAATCTTGGTATGTGTGAGGTAAAATATTTGACAATGGTAACAAAATTTCACCTAACAATCTACAACATAAAAAATCACTAGTTAGTGTAAAGAATATTAATCGTAAATATTCCATTCTTATTTTACACATTAATTAACACAAAAAAGGAAAAAAATCAACCTTTATGTATAATATGTGATGAAACATATTACATACCTTAATATTTGTGCCATACAAGTGTTTGAAAAACAATTCAAAACCTTTAAGTTCACCAACAATAATGTAGTGGAGAGAATATTTGCTTTTGAGCCTTCATAAAGTGGTTTTGTTGCCTTTTCTAGAAAAGGTTCATCAAAAATATTATCATCATTGTCCTCATCCTCATCATTGACTAGTCGAGCGAACAAGTCTTGGATCAATTCATTTGTCCCATCATCTTGAACTATGTTATTATTGTCATATTCTTCCATAGGATCATTAACTTGATCTTCAATATTTTCTCCATGTTCCTCAACTTGTAAAACATTTCTACTACTACGTGGGACATTTGAACACTAGCTAGGGGGGCAGCTTGACATTATAATTATAAAAAATCAAGCAAATTAAAATTAGTCTGCATAACAAATATTATGACAATATAAAATTTTACAAATACAATTAATATAAACATAATAGATAGTGAATATATATCTTATCAATGGAGAATATCCCTGCAGTCCCCCTTCAATATGCTCATGTTACCTACAATGTCTTTTAGTTGTTTTTCTTAAAACTATTATGAGATGTAAGCCCACGCATTTAGTGCAAGGGAAATATCATCTCCTGTCATCCCCTTGATTTTTTCACCTACTAATGTTTGTTGATATTCTTCCCCACAAAAAAATCATGCAATGATTATGTTATCAAATTGAGTAGTGTACTAGATCTATTGTATTTGTAATGCAATTGATATATATATATATATATATATATATATATATATATATATATATATATATATATATTTATTTATTTATTTATTTTTCACTCGATAAGAAAACCTTATAACCTTCTATAGCTATTGCAGTTATAGCAAAAATTTTGCAACGTCTCTAAAAGAAACATATTTATCAATTTATTTATCGTCAAAATTCCAATAGTAATTGACCAAGTCAAAGTTGACTAGTCAAAAAGTGACCCATTATTCCATTAATGGCGCAATGAATAGATAAAAAGTCTTTTCATCGGTATTGTGATGGCCATCAACTATCACCGCCATTATGACAATATGGAAAATATCGTCAGAATTATGATGTGTTCAATACATGACGTCGGAAGTATGAAAAATTCTAGTTGATTAAAAAAATTGACATTAACTCTTACCATCATACTTTTCATCGAAATTTATTACTATGTATAGTAGTGTGGACTCTTCTAGAGCCTTATTCATCATAATCACGTGGCTAGCCCATTTTCAATGAATAATGGAGGGCGATGTGACATCTTCTCGAATTATGGTTGTGAAAATAGGAAGTTCAACTTCTAAGTGGCATAACTTTTGCATACAGACTCTGACTGAGGCGATTCTAGCGTTGTTGGAAATTTATTTGTGTAGAATATGGAAGAAAGGCACAACACTAGAGAAACAATTTTTTACAACCAAAAAACAATATTTTATGCCTCAAAATGCTTTGGGAAGGTTTCAGACCCTGATTTGCCAAACTGGGTGCTTCAAGTAAAAATGGTCCTGTGAGTTTATTCCTCCACTTTTGCCACTCTAAAAGAATCGAGATGGATGAAAAACAATATAATGATCCAATATAGATCAGTTTCATGTATAGAAAAAGAGTATGTGGAGAACTTTTGAATTTCACCCAAACACATTTCACCGCAATGAATTCACCTTAGAACATTTCATCAAGTTTCAGGCATGAACTCTATTACTATTATAGTGTTAAGATTGAAGTGAATGATAAATTCATTTGCTCAAATATAATTTAAAAACTTCATAGTCAATTGGTTGTACCTCAAGTGGTTGTGAAGAAAATTTGTTACCTTATGGACTTGATGCCACAAACTCTAGAAGGCCTAGTGCAAAGCCTCATTGGGTGGGGCTAAACTTTATGGAAAAAGGAAAAAGGGTTGCCACTGTCACCTCAAAAACCCTTCTCTTTCTCTTTAGTGGACTTCACCACAAGAGAGGCTTCCCTAAACCACATAGAAATATCCTCTAATACTAGGGTTCAAGGTGATGAGTGAAAGGTCTATTGTTGAATATAGTGCCAACAAGTCATGAAATGACCAAAGTTTTCTATGTTATGTTTCAAATACTCTACACTTAAACCAAGAAGTAGGCTACTACTTAGGGCTTGTAATATATGCAATTATAGTGTTCAATGTCATATAGCAGCCAAAGGAAACTATCCTAAAATGATATTCGTCAACCAAGAAGCAAGATATTCCAATAGAGGCTAGGTTTAAACTCGAGAATTATTTCTACAGTTGTTAGGTATCCATAAATAGAAATAGAGTGATGTTGGACATATTTAGGTGGTATAGACCATACAATATGCTATATTTTTCCTTTAGATAATTTATAGATGCATTCATAAATTTGGAGCCACAAACATCCACTTAAACCTCATTTATATGCATAAGTCTACCCTAGAAACTCTAGTGAATGCCCTAACTACCTAAGTGAGAGAAAAAGAGATATATTTTAGTTGATTTTATTGATGATCATGATCTTAATTTATGAAGGGAAAAAAAATGAAATACATATTTATAACAAAAACTCAAAGATACAAGAAAACTTGACTTTTATTAACAAATGAAATGTGTTGAAACTATAAAAATATGAAATGAAACAAACTCTCTTGAATGGTGGTAGCTTATCTCTAAGAATAGTTTTGATAACTACTTGCATTGTCCTAGAGCACCTTACAATGAGGTTGAAAGGCCCTTTTTATCATAAAGCAACAATGAGGAAACCTCTAGGAGATGAAACGCAAAAATGTGTGTGGGCACCAAAGGGGTTTTTTGGTGCATTATCTTCCCTCGATAATAACTATTGCATATGATCTTTGTTTTTCATGCTCTATATCCCATTAGAAAGGTCTAGATGAGAAGTACACATTATAAATGGGCCCAAGCTTAGGCCCCACCATATCAAAAATACATTATTTAGGGCCTAAAAATGGCCCCAAACGTTCAGGACTCGAAAAACTGTAGAAAAGTTGCCAAGATAGATAATTATGCTTTGATTTAGTGGAATAGGTGGGTGGCCATCGATATCCACCTAGATTAGATCAACACACTTGCCTTATCCTACTAGGGTTTAATGGAGTCATTGGGGAAAAATTCAAGGGAAGGAAATTGATGGAGTAAGGGGGGTGCCTCGGGAATCTACTTTTAAAACATTAGTTATTACACTTGTGGGGGAATAAATTAAATATAGGGTATGCACATTAAAACTTTCCCTATAACCCTTAGAGAGAACAATTTTGCATGCAATAATGAAGCAAAATTTAAGCAATAATGAAGCATTTAGTCATGGCATAATAGAAACCCTACTTTGACATTTAGCGTGTGAAATATCAATGATAAGACAATAAACTCACAAAATTATCCACAAAAGGTACTTTTTTCAATCCTAGAACAATGTATCCTTTCAAAATTCATATCCACAAGAAAGTTGTATCCATAAAGATGGCATTTTGCCTATCGTAGCATAAAAGACTAGCTTGCACTCTCTTTGAGAGGAAAAGAATGTAATGTGTGATGAACCAATGAAATGAGTGGAGGATTCTCTATTTATATGAGACTTAAAGCCCTCATTTTTCTAATGATTCAAGTAAGAAGCCTTATTGACAAGTTTAATTTATGTGTTCCACAAGAAAGAGGTTACAATCCAACCTCATAGCTCAAAAACATAACTAAAATGCCATGAATGCCCAAACATGTGGGAGAAAATCCTCCTCAAGCTTGATATCATCCTCCAAATGAGCTCTAAATACCACAAATAGGTGTATTCAGGCTAATGAGAGCTCCACTCTCTAATATGTTATGAAACCATCTCACAAAAAGATAGAAAATATAGATCAATGACTTCAAAGTCAGCCCCTTCGAGGGGGAAACCTCCTTTACATTACACAAATGAACAATTCTTGGATGATACAAATGAAAATACCTCCTTTATATATATAGAAGTCTAATTGGTCCCAATATAATCAGAGTCTATATAACGATAATATTGTAGGGGCGCAATAATAACAATAGTGGGCTTCTATGGGGCACAATAATAATAACATGGGGACTACATGGGCAGAGCAATACCATAAGGGGGTTGCACTGATAACAATAAGGGGCTACACTAGCAGTATAGGGACCTAACATGCCCCTCTCCTTCAAAAAGTGTTGTCCTCAACGCTGGAGTAGTTCTAGATGCTTCTGTATAAAATTCTTGTCCTCCCATGTGGAATATTCAGCAGGTAAGTTCGTCCACTTGATGAGATACTCTGAAATTGATCAATTTTGTAGTTGTCGATTTCTTGTTTCCATGGTTGCTTCAAGTTCAAATATGATTTTTCCTTCCTTATCAAGTTCTGGAAATATTGTTTGAACTGGGATCTTCTCACCTATAACCTTCTTTAAGCATGAAACATGGAAAACTTGGTGCACTCGGGAAAATGCAAGAAGCTCCAATTTGTATGCCATAGCACCAATGATTTGTAAAACCTTGTATGGACCATAATACTTTGGTGATAATTTATTATCCTTCTTAGCTTGCTTGAGGGACATTTGCTTGTATGGTTGTAGTCGTAGAAATACCCAGTCACCTACATCAAAACTTCGTTCACTGCAACGTTGATATGCCTGTTGTTTCCTTCTATTTTGCGCCAAAGTGAGGTTATCCTTTAAGATTTTGATAACTTGTTGATGATTCTCGATGTGATCTTCCATTGCTTGAACCTTAGAATTTTATTTTAAAGATGATGTGATGGACGGTGGATGATATCCATAAACTGCCGTAACTGGGGTCATTTTTGCTACAGTATGGAAGCAAGTGTTATACCACCATTCAGCCAGAGGCAACCACTTGACCCATCGTGTCTGTTTATCATATACAAAGGAACAAAGATATCCTTCCAAACATTTTTTCACTATCTCAGTTTGCCCATCCGATTGAGGATGATAATATGAGCTACGAGCTAACTAAGTACCCAAATATTCCACCTCTTATACTCCAAAGAAACATTTGGAGCTTTTTGCATATAATTGTTTCTCCTCCAATAGTTTGAGCACCCTGTCAACATGTTGAACATGATCCTTCCAAGACTTTTTGTAGATTATTATATCATCAAAAAATACTAACACAAATTTTCTAGGGAAGGGTTTGAAAATGGAATTCATCAAACCTTGAAATGTAGAAGGTGAATTATTAAGGCAAAAAGGCATGACCAAAAATTCATAATGACCCTCATGAGTTCTAAATGTTGTTTTTGGAATGTCTTCAGTCTTCATTCTTATTTGATGATATCTTGAATGAAGATCCGATTTGGTAAAGTAAATTTCTCCATGTAATTCATCCAATAATTCATCAGTGACAGGAATGGGAAATTTATCTTTAATAGTGAGCTTGTTGAGCTCCCTATAATCTGGACACATGCGCCATGATCCATCCTTCTTGTGTACCAATACCACTGGAGCAGAGAAATAACTTTGACTAGGTTGAATTATACCAACCTCTAGCATTTCTGCTACCATACGTTCAATTTCACTCTTTTGGACATATGGATATCTGTAAGGCCTGATGTTTGGGGCAACACTTCCTGGAATCAAATGAGTAGCATGATCATGATCATGAATAGGTGGGAGGCTTTTGGGAGTCTCAAATACCTTGGAATGATTGTCCAAAATGTTTTGGAGATCTGGAGAAATAGATGATTTCGATGTGGGAACCTCTAGTGAACATAATTGTGCAATTACGCCTTGTTGTTCTTTCTTTAGAAGATTTTTCATGTTGTTAGAGCTGATTATATTTCCCGGTTTCCTTGCGATACCCCTTAATTCAACTTCCTTTCCTTCCCAAAAAAAATTCAAGAAAAGTTCTTGAAAATTAAAAGCTACCATACCCAAAGATTGTAGCCATTAGACTCTCAGTACAACATCTGCACCACCCATTGGAATGGAAATCATTGGACTATTCAAGACATATTCTCCCATGGATAGCTTGATATTATGGCACTTTCCAAAGCAATTTATGGTTCCTCCATTTGCAACCATTACTTGACACTCTAGTGTTGGATATAGGAAGCAATTCAATTCCTTGGCTATCTTACAATGAATAAAATTATGGGTACTACCCGAATCAATCAACACTATTACCATTTTCTTCTTGATATGCCCTTCTATCTTGAGAGTTTGAGGAGTGGTAATTCTTGTCAATGCATTACAAGATATGGTCATATTCATTCCTTATTTCTCTGGGATTGGTTCCTGGTGTATATCCTCTTATTTTGACATTTCTTGTTCCTTTTCTTGCTCCTCTTCCCCATTTATGTAAATTAATTTCTTCTCAGCACACTTATGACCTTTAGTGTATTTTCTATCATAATTGTAACAAATCCATTTTGCTCTTTTTTCTTCCAATTTTTTTGCTGTCAACCTTGTAGGTGGTGAAAGGCTAGGAGCAACAATAGTTCCATCTTTATAGTTATGAGTGGTAGGCTTCCTTATTGCCATAATTTTTCTATCAATTTTTCTTGCCACCCTGTATGCCTTCTCCAATCAATCAGGTTCCCAAAGGTGAACCTCATGTTGGATGTTATCATTTAAAGTCCCTATGAAGACTTCAATTCTATGCTTCTCTAGAATATTATTTACCCTTATATTCAATTTTTGGAAGTCCTCAATGTTCTCTGCCATTGAACCCTTTTGTTTGAGATTTATCAATTGGCTAAAGAAGGTGTTTCTCTTTGTATCCTCATAACGTGCTATCATTTCCTCTCTGAAAATTGACCAGGTGACAAGTTGTTTACGAGAACAAATCCCTCTCTACCATACAAACTGATTCGTATAAAGATGCAATACGTACCTTTTGTGTGTTTTGCACATTATGTAGATCAAAATATTTCTCCATCTGTAGTATCCATGTTACATGATCCTTGCCATCAAACTTCCTCATATCTATCTTTGGAATATGTTGGGTCTTCAATCCAATGTTAGATTCTGTGAAATCATGATTAACATTACTTTTGTTCTCACCATCAGTTTCCTCTACTACTTTTTCGCCATTAGGAGGCCTTTCTTATAGCAACTTTGTCCCACCTTCCTTTAAACTTTCCATGTCTTTCTTCAAATTTTCCATGCCTTTCTTCCAATATGCTTCCATACCATCGATATCAGTTTCCATGGCATAGATAAAACTATTTATCTTAGCTTCAATCGCATTCTTGAAATCATCCATCCAATTTTGATTATTAGGTGTTTCTATTTTCTTGATTTGAGTCATTATTTTTCTTTCTTTTAGGCTCTCGATCTTGAATCTGTTGTATCTTTGAAATTTCGGATCTCCAAGGTCTGGAATTGTGAGCTGCAGTATCCCTCTACGTCCTCATTCCAATGCCACAAGTCTGATCGAAATTGGATTCTCCAAGAAAGAGTTATGTCCAATCTCTCAAGATGACCTGATTATATACTTTTTCTGTAGAGCCAACTTGTACGAAGTGCCATGTGTCATTATTTCAACATTCAGACCTAAAAATGATACACATAGAACTACATTCCATCCTATTTTTGTATATTCTTAGGAAATTTCAATTTGATTCTCAGAGAGAAAGTTATGGTGATTTTCACAAGGTCACCTGTTTGGGATGTAATTCGGGAGCATGAAAAACCCTAAATTTATTGGACCATATCTCCGAAAATATAGCAAAACAAGATCTACAATTCGGGCCCAAACTTCACCAACCTTTCTTCTCAAATGGGTTTTAATATCATAGTTTGAGCCTTCTTATAAAAAAAATTATAGCGAAAATTCCACGATGACCTGTTTGAGATGGAATTCTGGAGCTTGCAAAAACCCTAACTTCCTCAAATCATATCTCCGAAAATATAGCGATATAAGATCAGAAATTCAGACCAGAGGTTTATAACGATTTCGATTCAAATGGGTTTTTTGTTTATCTTCTGAAACTTTGTATAGAAAAAGTTATAGCGAAAATTCCACGATGACCTGTTTGGAGCAACGAAACCCTAGAATCCAAAGCTCTCATAACAAATGTTATGAAACCAGCTCACAAAAAGATAGAAAAGATAAATCAATGAATTCAAGTTCAACCTCTTCGAGGGGGAAAAATCCTTTACATTACACAAATGAACAATTCTTGTATGATACAAACGACAATACCTCATTTCTATATATAAAAGTCTAAGTGGCCCTAATATAATCAGACCCTACATAACAATAATATTGTAGGGGCACAATAATAACATTAGTGGGTTTCTATGGGGCACATTAATAACAACATGGGAACTACATGGGCAGAATAATACCATAAGAGGGTTGCACTAATAACAATAAGGGGCTACACTAGTAGTATAGGTACCTAACACAATATTAATCTCTTAGATTATGGGAAAGCCTCCAAATTGCCTATATGCCAACACATCATCTTCATGATGCCCAACGTCACCCATCAAAGGGAAAGAGGGGTGATGTGGCACTCTCTAACTCAAGCATTGGGGATCCAAAATGATATGTAAGCCTTTCCTTGTCATCACAAGGATGACCATCATCATCGAAGCTCTGGAACAAGTGATGTGAATTAAATAGTGTCATTTCTAGCTTGGGGGCATTTTGGGTCCATTGGGTACATCATGAATATCTCCAACACCAAGCTCCATAAGCTTAGAGTTTCAACATTTGAGGGTCCCTCAAAATGTCAAGCATCATATGAGGTCATCAAGTATCCCAATTATTTACTCTAGATAGCTACAACTACATCAATAAGTTCATACTCTCTCTCTATAATGGACACGACGACCTCTATTGTGTTGTTAATAAAGTGGGAAAATCATCTTAAGAGGCCTATGCTATTGTAATGAAAATCACTTGACAAAACCCTATCAATAAAAAAAAAATCAACAATCATTAGCTACAATAACCATGGATGCACCATAGTGGACCATATCGAATGTTGGGGGCACAATACTACTTTAAACAAAGATCACCTTCAAATAGCTAACTAGATTGAGTCTCATAAAAGTGTCACCTCCTTATGTTAGCTTTGATTAGATGGATGACCCTAATAAGTGTTTCCAAACCCCAAGGGGAAGTGACAAGTCCTAAGTTAGTCCATCAATCCATAGGTGTGTGTGAAAATGGTGGAAATGGGGTGGGAATGACTTCAAGGTATCGGATATCATAGCCAAGTGACCAACTAATGGTGGTCCAAAATCATGAGTGTACAAAAATAAGGAGAGAGAAATTGTGGAGGCATGAGTTATTCCTTTTATTGGCCTACTTTTTCCACCCCTCTCATGCACCTTTTACTTCTTTATGATATACTTTGATTTGGGTGCATAACTCAACACCCCAAGCTCGCTTTTTAAGATTTAGCATTTAAAACCCCTTAATGGTGAGTCATTTTATCACTCAATAAGATTGGTAAAATACAAGGGTTATTTTTTATAGATGGAGCATCATGTGTTGGAGGGACCAGATAATAGCTAATAAGGGGGTGAGAGCTCATGTTAGGCTTTTTCCCATGCGCTAATCAAATGTCCCAACCATCTTTTGCATTTTTAACTTTTCCTTTAATTATTGCTTTATTATGCTTTTAACTTTCTTTTAGTCGCATTAACATATAAGGAAAAATATTTCCAAGCCATACTCAAACATATGAGAGGGTGCAATACCCATGACCAATGGCCACTAGCCTAAATAATGGAGATGGGATAGTGGGCAATATGGAAAGCAGTATGTATGGAATATCATGGACATGTTAATTCAGTTAGAGCCCCTACAATAATGTTCTTCCTAAGACCTTGAGGCCTCAAACCAGAGTCAAAGACCAACCTCCCAGGTGAAGTGAGGGAGAAAGAATACAGTCAAGATTGGTTAATCATCTAGATCACACCTTGATTCATATTAGAATGCCCAAAACATTAAGTGAAATCACGTGATTGCAAAATTTTTAAATTAATTGTCAATGCATAACCCACCTTTCTTCAAGAAGGAATGTTGGATGGGAGAGAGAAATCTAACCAAAGTGAGAGTGTAGGATTCTAGCATCATGGCATGTATTGATCATATAGGATTGTTTTCTAGCTAGTTTTCTAAGGGGAAGAAAAAAAAATCTCCTAGGTGTTACCCACTTTTTAGTGGGTAACATATGGGTCCAACTTGAGGACATGTGCTCACTAAAGAGCACATAATCCATGTGCTTGAATGAGGAGAGGAATGGAATTCTAGAAATCCTTGGGGTTGTTGGAAATATTGAGAGGTGGGGTGAATCAATATTTCGTGACTTTTGACAAATTTTAACTTAGTTCATCTTGAAATTGAATTCACATTGCATAATCAATCATCCACAATGTATGAACATGAAGATTAAAGTGAAAACCAAATTTTGAAAAAGAAATACTTGAAAACAATCTTTAATTTATTACAATCTCTTATGAGGACACCAATCCAATGTAATCACCAACTTACAAAAATTATAGGCTCCAACCTATCAAGAATATAAGGACACCAATCCTTAATAAGCACTGACTTACAATAATTGTAGTTTCCAACCTGAACTTAGACTTTAATACACTAAAATATGGACTTCAAATCAGGCCTAAACTTGGCCTTCAAACCAAGTCTGAACTAGATCTTCAAATAGAACAACTCGACCCTAAAACATCTCCTTCAAACAACAGAGCTTGTCTCTTGAAACTCGGCCTTCGAACAATAGAAATCGTCCCATGAAACTCAACCATCAAATAGCAGAAATCAACCCTGAAAAATAGACCTCAAACAAAACATAAATAATGTAACAACCCTGGTAAAAATTCCATGTAAAAATATATAAATACCATGGATGATGGGACATGTATTCCAAGCTAAATAGTGGGCAGGACATCATAGTGGGTGTTCAATTGGTTTTGTATGGCTAAGGAAATTGGCAAAGGCAATGGCTAAGGCATTAAAAGGCATTTTGGCACATTTATTTATGAAAATAATGGAAATTAGGAGAAAAGGAAGGTGAAAGGTCATTGGTTGCATGTGAGGAGGAAATTGAAGGAAAATAATGGAAAATGAAGAAAATAGAGACCTCATTAATAAAAAGGATTATGAGGATCAGTTGGCAGGCCCTTGGATAAGACTTGATCAATTCAATTTTGGAGCTCTCTCATTATTCTATCTCTCTCATATTCTTGGATACTTAGAGTTTCTTGGAGAACTCTTGGAGGGTGTGGCATGCTTGGAATTTTGGAGCAAGAATGGAAAGGAAGAGTAGGAAATCGCAAGAGGGCATCGGGATCAACAGTTACAAAAGTTTTTCTTACGAGTACAAAGTTGCATGTATGATTTCTTCACTAGCTTTGGCATGCATGGCACGTGCATGTGGATTCTTGGTCATGATCTTTCACTAGCATAGAGGATTGTCTGGATCGACAGTGGGTTGCCTAGCCTTTCCATTTCCTGGATAGCGATGGTGATTTTGGGTATACTTTCATGATTTTTTTTGGTTAGTTCTCACGATTCCATAACTTGGGTTTAGTTATTAGTTCCTGGAAGCCCTGGTTGGGAAAACGCTCTGAAATGGCTGTAACAGCTTGGGTTGAGTTACTATTCCTTGAAGCCTTGGTTGGACAAATGCTCTGGAAGCCCTTGGTGGATTGAGTTACTAGTCCTAGAAGCCTTGGTTGGAAAAAACAATCTAGAAGGCTTGGATGGAGACCAATCTAGTGATGGTTTTGCGATGTCCGACCGTGACGTGGAATCATTGTTTGATAGGTTGAGTTGGATGGCCTCTGGAGACCCTAGATGATTTTCGATTGATGTTTTCTATGAGATCCCATATTCATGCTTGGAATATGGCACGGGGGTGAATGGCTGAAGAGATATTTGGCTCAGCCATTCTACGATCGGGTGGAACGTGGTAGTCCCATCTATGGTTGGTTCATTGCATTCATTAATGAGAAATCCAATCCCTTAATGATGTTCATGTGTAAAGGTACTGATGTATTTATGGATTTGATGGTTGATATGTTTATTGTATTTTTGTCCCTATTATGTCAGTTATATGCACATATTATGACAACAGTTATGTATGGCTCTCAGCATATTTTTACTTGTATGTGAATGGATAATGTGTTTATGACCTAATAAATGATAATGCAACAAATGGCATAAGGTAACCATGGTTCATAGTGATTCTCAGATAAGTATGAGATCCCTACACTTAACTCTGTTATTGACACCTGTAGATTACATGTCGATGGTATGTTTGACGAAATGCATGTCATGGCTAATAGGGATCCAGTCAAGGTCTTGAACAAGGATTTGCTTTAGTAATATCATTTCCATGTTACTTTATTGATTTGAAGAGATTGAACAGTTATGGGCAGTGACCTGGGCTCTGGGCCTGAAAAAGTGGCTCAAATCTGGGAATCATTGGCACAAAATTGACAATTTTGGTCCACAGTCACTCCCAGGCAAGCCTATGAGAGCGACTTTAGGTTGTTGGTCGCTCCCTTTCCCATAGCATGAAAGCAACTATGGCCCATGAGACCTGAAACAGTAGTGGGACCTAGGGATAGATTGTCTGAGTGGCTGACTTGTCTTCTAAGAGTTATGTTGATGATGTTGGATGTTTGTATGGTGTCTTTCCATTCGTTCCACTTCCTTAATGTGACTTAGGAGGTTGAATCATATCATAGTGGCCTCTCATCGCATGTTTACCCCAGCTGGCCGGTTTCATGGGTAGATGTGGGAGGAGGGTGTTACAGATTGGTATCAGAGTGTGGTTGCGCTCTACTTGGACTATGTGCTGATCATGCTTTCATGTTGGTTGCATATGTGTTCCTTATGCATGTACTCCATGTGCTTGTTGAATTCGCATGTTGTTGATCATGGTTGTAGTGATGTCACCATGTGAAGGTTGAAGGTTTTGTTGTGGAGTATGTCTTCATGTGTGTATGGTTGATATGCATTGATTGCATGTTAGTGTTCACATATTATCAACTACATGTGATGTAGTTGTTGTTTTCATGCATGAGGTCATGGTTTGTGTGGTTGATATGTACATGCATTGATGACTAGACTCTAGCTAGAATGATGTGTATATGGTTTTGTACTCATTTTTTATATGTCTATATACAGTTGCTATGCATGTATGGTCTTGGTTATAGTTATGCATGAATAGTAGGTCAAACATGCCTTGTGAAGTCATAATATGAAATTTATGTCATCATGGTTCTATTGGCTTGTTATGATGCTAATGTGTTGAATGAAGTAAAGCAGGAGATGCAGATCATCAAAGTGAAGTTGCAACAATGGACCTTGAGGCGAGAGCAAGTCTTCATACAGGTTTGTATGTTGGGCATGTAGGTATGTAGGGTAAGAATTGTTATATGCATTATGGTTATATACATTAGGTTTATGTACATGCCTTTTGATGATATGGTTACATACATGAGAGATGATAGTTGATTAGTATAGTCATATGCACATGAGTCAAATAGTCAAGAATAATAGTAACATGTGGTTGTAAGGATTGCTATTGTTGGTTAGGTTAGATAACTTGATGATTATGTTATATGATATGTTGTTGATGAGTATTTCATAGGTTAACTTCTTGTTGCTATATGACAATTAGCTTGACGATTAGGTTGTCTGTTGTTGATGAGCATGATATATAACTTATTGTTGTTATCTGCTATAACTTGATGATTAGGGTTATTTCATTGAGATCTTGGTGTTGTAATTTGGATTGGTTATATGCGTGATAGTTGTGCTCATTACATTGAAGATCTTCATGTTATATGTATTGTGTTAACCTGGTTTGACCTATTCAGATGGTTATGGTTGTGATATTCAGGTATAAGCTGACATATTTGTGATATGGTGTCATACTAATCTAAATTTATCGTACATATATGATTGTTATGCATGAATGACAAATTCTTATGAGCTTATGACATGAACAAGTTAGTTAGTTACTGTTATGGATATCATGATTTATGTTTGAGTTGATATGTTTTGAAGTTGTATCGTGCTAACCTAGATTTATCGTGATATGTTTTGAAGTTTTGGTGCTTGGTTGTTTGATTATGACATCTATTTGGTGTTTGAGTGTTTGGTGCCTAGTTGATTTATTTAACATGGTATGTTTGCAAGTTGGTTGAATGTTTTATGAATTTGATAATATGAGTATGTGTTCCAATGATCTTGCTTTAAAATAGTTTTACTAACACATATATGTTGAGACAGTTGATATGTACATGAGTATAATAGGTGAAAGTTGTAGAATTATGTCTAATGAATATGAGTTGACTATGAATTATGACATGATTGTTAGTCTTGGTATAGATTTATTTTAAATTCATGGATTTGTGCAACTTTATCAACATTAAATGAGGTTGCATAAGTGTGAATGAAAGAGGGAAACTGAATATTAATATTCCATAAACATATACTTGAGAGCAGCAAATAACATAACAGCAGAAAAAGAAGAATAAAACACAGTAAATTGTTGACAGAGTTCATCCCTCCTAGACTACGTCTCCGGGTCCGCTTCCAAGTGGGCATCCGTTTTATTAGGAAATGCTCCAAAGAGTTTATTTACGTGATATTTCACCAATTGATATGTGCATGCAGGAACAACTGGTTACTGTAGAAAGAAAGCCTTATGTCTCAGCTTTCCAATGCATGTCTCCGTTCTCGATTTGGCTCAAGGATGTCCAAGATACACTCAAAAGAGAATCTACAGGCATAGAATAAATCTTTGATCCTGAAGCTTGATTGCATCTCCTCATGCATTGGTGCAGTGGCTAACCCTTTTATAAGCCTTGGGCAGGTTCCAATGTCAAACCTCACGGGCTAAAGTTGGCATTCTTTTGATATTAGGTGAACAAACTATAAAGGTGAAATGTAAGTTTTCCACCTAGCACAAATATTGTTATATCAAGGTTTCAACATAGTGTATTTTAAACATGATCAACACTTGGCGCACTTGACTTTATTACAATTTTTTAACATATCCCCAAAATTCTGGCGGTGTAACAACTATATACGAACTTTGGAATTTTGTTTAACGAAAGTCTTAGACCATTAATTAACCTAGCAGACTATACCATATGCAATCACCGTGGATGAATGGGTGGCTTCCCCGTGGCATGTGATCAGTCCTGGATACCTACTCCCTGCCGATTAAGTGTTGGCATTCCGTTATCATATCCCATACTCTGGGCCGTTTGGATGTCATAACTCTGGGGTTTCCACTTGTATCAATTTTTTTTCGTAGGTTGACCCCATAGGTTAACATCACATAACCATTATACAATGAACCTGCATTAACCCAAATTCCATAGTCTACATATCATATGTTAAAATTTCCACCATTGGACTTTAGCATAGTTTAAACATAGTCATTGCGACTTGATAATAATTCTGCTTCAACTTTACACCATAGAACTTAGGGATATATAAATCATGAACTTTGACATATTTCATTTGCGCTAGGTTTTCAACCATAGTTTATAACCATATATGCACCCAGCATGGAAAGCACCATAGGTGTAATACATACTTTGCCACCAACCCTTAGGTTTATATTTTAATATATAGTTTTCAAAGCCAATGTCAATGTACTTGAAAACTACACCCAGTACATCTGCACCTGCAAATGAAATATGAGACAAATATCAAAAATATCACCATCACCTGGAGCTATGCACCGGAGATGAGATTTGACTTGATGCCACATGTCGAACTGCAGAAATGCCACATGGCCAGCAAGGCCCCTTCGACACCTAAACTTTGACGGACGATTTCTCCTTCATCCGAAGACCAAATGAGAAATTGAAAGTACTATCGGATTCAAAAAGATGAGCTCTATTGCTTGGAATTCTTTTCGAGAACAATGGAAACCTTTGGATGGAGAAACTGGAGAATCCTCCTAGATCATTCCTCTCCACTGGAAGCTTTTGGACCACCAAAAGTTTGGTTTTAAGCAGACATGAGGTGAGGGTATAGCTCCCTCACCCTTTCAATCTCCATCCACCTTACTTTGCCTGGATTCATGCCTTTGAGTCTCACTCAACGATACTTGACATCTCCATGCCTGAAAGTGTAGACCTTCCTTTGACCTTCACCTTTCATCCTTAATGTACTCATGTAAAGCCATAATTGATTAACAACCTGAAAGTGATGACCCTTCTGATGCTTATCAGGGCACATTTTGAACCTGTGAATTGTTTCATTCATCTGCGGCAAATAGAAAAACCTTTGTAGTTGTGCCATTGTCTTACCAAGATGGTAAAATAACCTGTTATAAACATGGTAATTTACCTCTTCCACTTGAACAGCATGAGTTAGCGATTCTCAAATATCTTTGAAAATAGTATCTGCAGTATATTGTTCTATATAATGTTCATGTGCTAAAGAACTATTTCTCAAAATCACTGAAACATTAAAAGAAAATCTTGACAACATATCAGCTACTTTGTTTGTTGTACCTTCCTTAAACCTGACTACTAAGTGGACCTGCTGCAAAAAACCCATCCATCTATAATGTTAAGACTGCTGCAACTTAGTTTGAGTTTGAAGGTATTGAAGTGGTTGATGATTTGTTTGAATCACTGTTTCTTTTCCCATTAAATAATGTTTCCATTGTTTAACACTTTCCATTAATGCACATAATTTCTTCTCATCAGTTGGATAGTTTGAAAATGCTTCGAAATGAAAACAAATAGGGTTCTCTTTCTGAAATAAAACTGCACTCATTGAATACCTAATAGCATCAGTTTCTATTTCAAATGGTTGTTGAAGGTCTGATGGAGTTGTTACAATTTTCTACTTTAAAGTTTCACATGTTTTTTGTTGTTTTCCTCCCCACTGAGATGAGACTTTAAAAATTATTAAAGCATGAAGTGGCGATGCAATAAAAGAGAAATGAAAAACCAACTTCTTCCAATACTAAACCGAACCCATGGAACTTCTAACTTCCCAACTTGAACTGAAAGTAATAATATCACCCAGATAGACTATGACAAACTTATCAAGAAAATAACGAAACACATCATTCATCATTCTCATTAAAGCTGCTGGAGCATCGCATAATTCAAACAACATCACCAACCATTCATCAAGCGCCTGTCTAGTCTCACATGCAGTTTTCCAAACATCATTCTCTGCAATACACATCTGATGATAACCATTTCTTAAATCTAGTTTAATGACTAATATATTATTCATGCCAATATTTAAGAGGTGGAACAGATAGTAATTCATTCCCATGTTGTATTTCTCGTTTTTGAAGGAGACTTTTTGGTTCTTTAAACAATTCTTTATATGAATCTATCATTTCAACCAATTTGTCCTTAAAGTGAGAATCACACCCTTGAAAAGCACCATACTTGTCTTTAGGTTTTTTTTTAACAATCATGAGAAGAAAAAAATTTACTTGAATTATTAACCTTTTCAAATGACTGGCATTGATTAAATCCAAGTTTGCCTTACTTTTGTATGCCTTGACAATGTATTCAATTCCTTCTTTAAAAAGATGATACTTGTTCTCCCTTCTATGAAAAATAGCATGTCTATCATAAAGATACGGACTACCCAACACAACTCCACATATATCCAGAGGAATCACATCTAGCTCAACTTCATCAACAAAATTAGCTGTAATTGTAAACCTTAAATGACATTGTTTTATGACATGCATCTGAGTGTTTTCTTTCAACCATCCTAAAGGGTATGGTTTTGGATGATTTTTAGTTTCCAATTCCAATTTCCTTACTAATTCCTTAGATATTAAGTTTTCTTGTGACCCGTTGTCAAATAATGTGTCTATCTTAGTGTGCTTGGAAATAATCCTTATGTGAAAAAGTTCAACCCTCTTCTTTTCATCAATCACATTATTAGTCTTTGAAGATGATGTAGAGTAAGTATAACTAGAACTAGATTCATAAAGTATACCTGTTAGAAACATTGCGGTAATCTTATGTTCATCATAGCAGTCGAATCCCAAATCTTGTTGGACTGCATCATTCACTTTCATTTCACCCTCCTCCTTAAGGAACTTATTTGGCTTAAGTTCTAGATGAATCTTCCAACACTTGGACTCATCATGTTCGACCCTCCGACAATGACTACATGTAGGTCTTTCCCATTTTTTCTTTGTTGTCACTGATTTATTTCCTTTCAAATTACCCTTTCCTTTGCCTTCTTTGGAGTCTTGGTGTTTTAACTGCTTGAATGGTTTCCACTGAAAAGGTTTTCCACCTAATTCAATGTCAATGGTTTGCACACATACTTCATCAAAGTCAGTTGGATTAAACATAAGCAATGTATGTTGAAAATAAGAATGCAAACTTCCAATATACTTTAACAAAGTTTCATGTGTGTTTAATGGAATGTTAAGTGTTAAAGCATTTTTCCTAAATTCCTATGTAAACTCTTGCATGCTCTGTCCTTTACCCTGCCTCAAATGCTACCAATCTATTACAGCCTGTTGCATATATCCTAAAGGATAGAACTGCTTTCTAAGAGCTTTAATAAACTTAGACCATGAAGAGATAATTTTACCTTTATGCTTTAAATCTAACTGAGTTTTACTTTCCCACCAAATCAAATTTGTTCCCCCCATTCTAAGTGTAGCTAACTGAATTTTCGCAAAATCATCAACAATATTTTGAATTCTACAATAAACTTCAAGTTGTTTAATCCAGTTATCTAACTTTTCAGGATTCAATTCACCATCATATTTTGGCAATTCAAACTTAACATCAAGCTTCAAAAAAGGAGATTTCTTATGTTTCTTCTTTGACTTGGATTTGAATTGGAATCATCAGAAGATTATGAAGAAGAAGATGAAGCTGGAGGAGAAGGAGGTTTGTTACCATTAGTTTTCTTCTTGTCCTTTTTTGTGTCTTTAGAAGACGAAGATGGAGAACGAGAAGATTCGTCACTATCAGCTTTATCCTTACCCTTTTTCTCCTTCTTATTTTTTGAAGACAACGTTGCATCTCTGGTCTTCTTGTCTTCATAAAGTTATGCAATCATTCGTTGCATATTAAGGAACACCTTTTGAAACTGCTCATCTTTCCAATGTCTAGATTGGCCTCTTGAAGTTTCCCTTCTCCACATCATGACCTGGATCTAGTCAACATTCACATCGGTAAATATCCTACTTAAACATGATCAACCTCGCTCTGATACCAAAATATGATCTGAAATCTTACAAGATTGATTATTTGTGCAACTTTATCAACATTAACTAAGGTTGCATAAGTGTGAATGAAAGAGGGAAATTTGATTATTAATATGTCATAAACATAAACTTGAGAGCAGCAAATAACATAATAGCAGAAAGAGAAGAAGCAAACACAATAAATTGTTAACGGAGTTCGTCCCTCCTGGACTATGTCTACGGGTCCACTTCCAAGTGGGCGTCTGTTTTATTAGGAAATTCTCCAAAGATTTCCTTTACATGAGATTTCACCAACTGATCTATGCATGCAGGCACTACTGGTTATTGTAGAAAGAAAGCATTTTGTCTCAGATTTCCAACACCTGTCTTCGTTCTCAATTTTGCTCAAGGATGGCCAAGATACACACAAAAGAGCATCTATAGGCATAGAATAAATCTTTGATCCTGAAGCTTCATTTCATCTCCTTTGGCATTGGTGGAGTGGCTAAACCTTTTATAATCCTTGGGTAGGTTCCAATGTCGAACCTCACAAGCTAAAGTTGGGATTTTGTTGGTATTAGGTGAACAAACTTTAAAGGGGTGCAATGTAAGTTTTCCACCTAGAGCAAATATTGTTATATCAAGGTTTCGGCATAGTGTATTTTAAACATGATCAACAGTTGGTGCATTTGACTTTATTACAATTTTTTAACATATCGCAAAATTTTGGCAGTGTAACAACTATATACGAACTTTGGAATTTTTTTTAACCAAAGCCTTCGACCATTAATTAACCTGGGAGACTATATCATATGCAATTACTATGGATGAACAGGTGGCTTCCTCGTGGCATGTGATCAGTCCCGGAAACCTGCTCCCCAAAAATTAAGTGTTGATGTGTTGTTGTCATATCCCACACTCCAGGCTGTTTGGATGTCGTAACTTCGGGGTTGCCGCTTGTATCAATTTTCCACCATAGGTTGACCCCATAGGTAAACATCACATAATCCCTATACGATGAACCTGCATTAACCCACATTCCATAGTCTACATTTCATATTTTAAAATTTCCGCCATAGTACTTTAGCATAGTTTAAACGTAGTCGTTGCGACTTGATAATAATTATGATCCAACTTTACACCATAGAAATTAGGGGTATATATATCATGAAACTTGACATATTTCATTTGCGCTAGGTTTTCCACCATAGTTTATAACCATATTTGCGCCCACCATGGAAAGCACCATAGGTCTAATACATATTTTGCCACCAACCCTTAGGTTTAGATTTTAATATATAGTTTTCAAAACCAATGTCAATGCACTTGAAGACCACACCCCGGACATCTACACTTGCAAATGAAATATGAACCAAATCTCAGAAATATCACCATCACCTTGAGATATGCACTGGAGATGAGATTTGACTTAATGCCATGTGTCGAACTGCAGAAACGCCACATGGCTAGCAAGGCCCCTTCGAAACCTAAACTTTAATGGACGATTTCTCCTTCATCTGAAGGCCAAATAAGAAACCGAAAGTATTGCCGGATTCAGAATGACGGGCTCTACTACTTAATATTCTTGATAAGAACAACTGAAACGTCTTGGATTTGGAGCAACTGGAGAATCCTCAATGATCAATGGATATGATTGTCTTGATATTTGGAACATGTGGGTAACATGTGCGAACAGTTGCAGGAAACATGCTTGGTATTAGCGTGGCAAGGTAATAAGTGATTTGCCTATATAACTAACAATTGAGTGATGTGATGTTACACAGTAAGACCCAATTGCAGCAAGATAAATTGTAAAAGAAAGGATTGGGGTAATAATTCCTTTGGTTGTGTTTGGAAACCCTAATTCCAAACGAATGAGCACTTTGCATACAGGAAGTGTTCTTAACCTTAATCTTGTCTAACATTATGTGGATACATGTTATATTCATGAACATGTACTTGACAGGTATATTAGCTAGTCTTTAGTTACAGGTGGATCTATCAAAAGATTGGAGTCCCTTGAGAGATGGTGTGGATGTGTTCAATTGAAAGCAACGTGCTTGGCACAACAAGCTAAGGTAATTGGTGTATTGTTATGTTTATTTCTGCACTGACAATTATGTGTTAATGACAACATGATGCAAGGAGTTGCATGGCAAGAGAGGTTGTCATGAAATCTCGAACAAGGCTCAGGTCAAGCTTTCTGTGGGAACCATGGGGATTGAGTCATGGTGTCTATTGTTATTCTTGTGCTTTTGGGCTTTTTCGATGGTTGTGCTTGATTTTTGATTTTGCGTGTGTTTGGTGCATAGATATGCCACTTTGTTCGCAGTGTCATATTGTTGTTGGTTTTCCATCGTTTTCTTCTTGTTGGTTTCTTGGGTTTCCTTTTATGTTTTGAGTCTTGGGAATTGGTTCGGAAAGAGGAAAGTTAATGGTGCTCATGGGAGAGTTGTGTGGTACCCAACAGGTAATGTAACACTCAAATGAATCTATGTGCATGAGTAAACGCAACGGAAGGTAAGGCTATGACAGTCAGTTGGACTGGTTGGGTCCATTATGATAAATGGACGATGGCAACACAGACATGAGGAAGGTAACTAGAAAAGGTAAAGTAAATGGATCTGAGGTGTCAGATGCCTTGGTTATGTTGGGAATCATTGTTCTCAATGTCATGCATGTTGTGCATGAATAAAGGAAGTTATCTTAACCTTGACCATATGATATCTACTAATTGTGTTGTGATCATGGTTATGTTGATGTTTATATATGTACACATGTAGATGTGTATGTATGTCATGTATCTAACAGGGTTATCATGGATCATAATTGTTTATGCTAATGTTTATGTATATGTATGTATGCGTCTATGTATCTATGTCATTGTCTGACAGGTCATTAGGAATCATTCTTGTGGAGGAATGACTGCTTATGCAGGAGAATGGTGTGAAGAGGTTCCTGGTCTATGAGGAATCAATTGGGAAGAGAAGTCATGAAAAATATATGAGGTCAGTATCATGTGGTTATGAGTTGATATTATGTGATTATATTATGTATATGTTATGGGTAGGCTATACCGAGTGATACATCATCAAAATGAAAGCGGTGTGTCTGCAGCATGCTAGGATAAGCATGAATAAGACACTAGAAGCAACTTTTCTTGGTAAGGACAGTGTGGTTTCAGATTTGTCGCATTCCTCTTGTGCATATGTTGTACATGTTGCATCTGTAATGATTGTGTGCATGCGGTATTGTGCATATGTAGTGTGTGCACATGTTATTTATGCAATGTTATGTACAATATGGTACATATAGTGTTGTATGAATGTTTCATGTTTAGTTTTGGGTATAGATAGTGTTATGTACATGTTGGATATACGGTGTTGTGTACATATTGTATTGTGTGCATGATGGATATGCAGTGTTGTGTGCATATGGTATTGTGCACATGTTGGATATGCAACGTTGTGTATAAATGATGCTATGTACATGTTGGAAATGCAGTGCTATGTACAAGTGGTGTTGCGTGCATGTTGTACATCTGGTGCTATGTACATATGGTGTGGTGTGCATGATTGTACAAGTGGTGTTGTGTGCATGTGGTGTTGTGTACATGTTTTACAAGTGGTGATGTGTGCAGGTGTTGCTATGTACATGTCTTGCATGTGGCACTGTGTACATGTGGTGTCACATACATGTCGTGTGTGTGGTACTGCGTACATGTGGCATTGTGTACATGTTGTACAGTGGTGCAGTGTACATATGGTGTTGTGTACACGTTTTGTAGGTGGTTTCGTGTACATGTGATGTGGTGCACACATTGTGTAGGTGGTGCTTGGTACATGTGGCACTGGTGTACGTGTGGGATTGAGTGCATGTCGTACATGCTATGTTACAGGCATGCGTTACTATATATGTGCATTGTCTAGTCATGGTATCATGACATATGCATTCATTGTGTTGCACTCTAGACACGTATTTGAGTTATGTTGTACATCAGGTGTAGGTGTATGTGTTATGTTATGCACTGGATGTAGGCGCATGTATTGTATTGTATACACTAGGTGTAGGTGTATGTGTCATATGTCAGGTGTAGGTGCATGTATTGCATGGAGTTGTATGTCATGTGCGATCATATGTGTGTGATGCGCACTATGTATATGTGCACCTGGTTAAGGAGAAGGCACTGGTTGTTTGCCTGGTGTGGAAACCGATCCAGTGTGCGTATGAAATAAGAACAAAGGCAAAAGTAAGGATTGATGAAGGATAAGTATTGGTATTTTATTTCAGCTTTATTATATATGTGGTTCATGATTCTGGTCTATGATGATTACATGTGATATATGATTCTGGTTTATGATGGTTACATGTGATTTTTTATTTTGATATATCATGGTTATGTTTTGAGCTAACCTGATGTGATATTTTTATACATGTTGATTTGGTAAAATATGCTACTTTGACTTGTTGTGATAGGAAGTGAACATGATTGCAAATGTACGTTATTGACGAGTTACCAATGAGGTATGATTTGAAGTTACTTCAGTTTATTTTGAATCTAATGGAAGTTATGTGCTTGGAACAGGAATGCATGAACATCCCTGGTTGAGTGGTTGAAATCGATTGCCATGAGCATGCTATGACCGGTATGATGGTTTTGAGGCAGGTATATGCCTTGCTTTTTGTATCTTCCAATGAGAGGAATCCTTGCCAAGGGATGGACTACCCGGGATGGGGGTGTTAGCAGAACTTGGAAGGTGAGTGACTGCACAGAATGGTTGACCAGATTGCCCAAGGGACTATGTAGCAGAGAAGGGAAGGTTGGGAATGGATTTGTTTTGGTCATGAGCATTTCCAAATGGAATCAGATGCACATTGGGAGTGCGCCCTGGAACAATGAGCCGGTAACTGTTCACTGAGAAGACAAGTGGCGCAGGATTATAGTGCTATACATTGGCTGCAGTTTGACTATGGAAGTGGATTTTGGACTTCCTGGGAAAGAGGTGAATCCTGGTATCACTCGATGGTGGAGGTGTGAGCCTCATGATTCCCTTGTTGCGGATGCAGGCATTGTATCTTTAATTTGTTGGTTGAGAAAATGTGTATATGTGTATATTATTGTAAATACAGTATCGAGCTGGATTTATAAAGCTCCATAGACAGTATGGTTGTTTTATGGTTGAAGCAAATGTGTATGTGTATATGTGATTATTGTAAATATCGTAATGAGTTGTGTTATAAAGCTCCACTATGCGATATGTTTTCATGTTGTCATGATGTTTTGTTTTAATAGATGGTCATTGTAAATACTGCAATGAGCTGTGTTATAAAGCTCCATAGGCAGTATGTTTTTTTTTTCAACAGTCTTATTGGTTATAGGTGTTGTTGAACACTGAGGACGGTGTTCCCCCAAGGTGAAGCGTTTTGTAAGAACCCTAGTAAAAATTCCATGTAAAAATATATAAATACCACAGATGATGGGACACATATTCCAAGCTGAATAGTGCGCGGGACATCCTAGTGGGTGTTCATTTGGTTGTTTATGGCTAAGGAAATTGGCAAAGGCAATGGCTAAGGCATTAAAAGGCATTTTGGCACATTTATTTATGAAAATAATGAAAATTAGGAGAAAAGGAAGGTGAAAGTTCACAGCTTGCATGTGAGGAGGAAATTGAAGGAAAATAATGGAAAATGAAGAAAATAGAGGCCGCATTAATAAAAAGCTTCTAAGAATCAGTTCGTGGGCTCTTGGCTAAGACTTGATCAGTTCAGTTTTAGAGCTCTCTCATTATTCTCTCTCTCATACTCTTGGATACTTAGAGTTTCTTGGAGCACTCTTGGAGGGTGTGGCATACTTGGAGTTTTGGAGCAAGAAGGCAAAGGAAGAGTAGGAAATCACAAGACGGCATTGGGATCAACAGTTACAACATTTTTGTTTGCAAGTACCTAGTTCCATGTATGATTTCTTCACTAGTTTTGGTGGCATGCATGTGGATTCTTCATGATCTATCACTGGCATAGAGGATTGCATGGATCGACAATGGGTTGCCTAGCCTTTCCATTTCCTGGATAGCCATGGTAATTGTGGGTTTACTTTCATGATTTTTTTTTGGTTGGTTCTCATGATTCCTTAGCTTGGGTTGAGTTATTAGTTCTTGGAAGCCCTGGTTGTGAAAATGATCTGGAATCCCTGTAACAGCTTGGGTTGAGTTACTAGTCGTGGAAGCCTTAGTTGGACAAATGCTCTGGAATCCCTTGGTGGGTTGAGTTACTAGTCCTAGAAGCCCTGGTTGGACAAATGATCTGGAAGCTCAATGACAGCTGTGGGTTGTGTTAGCGCTTGAGATTTCACCCTAGGCTGAGGAAGGTAAACCTTCAAGGCAACATCAAACCATTTCACCTCGTAGCTAGCCCTACGGGGTATGAGAAGGCTCTGTCCGGTCGAACTCGGTAGATCTTTCAATAGGATGAGCTGACCTAATTAGGAACACTGATATTAGGCTAGTAAACTGATAAGGGGGGTTGATTTAAAGCTTTTGTGTTTTTGGTGGCAATTGGAGGGAGTGCAATTCAGGGTGCGGGGATTGAGCTCAGTTTTTGCAGGTGGGTCTTTGGGGCAAGGTAGGAGTTTGTGCTGATGCCTTTAGCTGAGATGGATGATCAAAGAAGAAAAAGAGAAGCTAAAGAGGGCAAACAATGACTTTGAATCCTCTCTAGATAGTGGAAAACATAAACATTAAACAAATTTGAAAGCTGAGCATGGCAAGCATGAATTCAAACTTTATCACTTCATTTGTTTAATAAGATGCAGTAAAGAAAGAGATGGAACACGTAAACACACTTACAATTACAATAAGAGAACACACCATCAACACAAAAGTCCACAAGAATCCCAATGATGTCTGCAAAACCCTGGTCTTCCCTTTCCTCAAATTGCAGAGATACAAGTAAAATATACAATAGGAGCTTCTCCCTCAAGAGTCCAACCTCTCCAACCATGAAAATGATTGAGAAAATACATAATATAGGCAAGCCAACCTCTTCCCTTGCCTCTAGGGGTCGAGCTCATCCTTCTAGGAGCTGTTTCAACCAATTCTAAACTGAGCCCTAAAACCTAGGCAGTCAAAACAACTTGCCTCTAAAACTTAGGAAACCTATCCATGCATTAAATTTTTACCATTTACATTCAAGAAACTTCTAGAAGTGATCAAGGAGAGTAAAAGTATATTAGAGCCATGAAAGTTACATAAAAATCCATGATTTACATGCCCAAAACATTAAACCAAGTGAAAACAGTGTTTTTCTGGCCGAACTGGTCAAAATAGGCAAAATTCCTTGACATGCAGCGCACATGTGCCTGACACGTAGCGCACATTGAGAGGCCTGTTTGAGGGCCTTTCCGGTGTCCAAATCAGGTGCAAGCTAGCTCATTGGAAAGGTCTGCGAGTCCTCTTTCCAACCCCACCGGAATTTTTGAATTTGGAGTTCATTTGACCCCTCAAAACTCAATTCTCCCAAGACAGCTTTCTGCAACTCAAAATAAGGGCAGAAAGTCAAAATTTGCATGTGTTTTGAGCTTTTGGAAGCCCAAATCTCCATAAAAACTGAAGTCCATCCATAGGTAGGTGTAACTTTGCATGACAATTCCAAAAATGCTGAGTTTTTCCCGTTCTGAGTTGCCCCCATGTAGCGTAGCGCACGGGGCGCTGCATGTCAAAATGCCAAACCCTGTCAATTTCCCAAAAATGCCAAAAATGCCTCAAAACTTTCAAAATTTCTTGTGCTAGCTGCTAGGAAGAGGCTAATGAGTATCATGGTGAGTGAGAGAGGACTCAGCCAAGATACGGAGTGGGTTGGTCTTCTTTTTCCTCTTGAAGGCCTCGGACAACCTTCTTTGGACTTGGGGGAGGGATAGGGTTTACGTATTAGGCCATGAGGGAAATTTACATTTCTTTGCAAATAATAAGGGCAGAGACATAAGCATGACTTTGTGAAGAAAAGGGGGAACAAGGGAGGGAATCAAATGGGACCAAAAAAACCTTGAAACAAACATAAAACCTTAACATTCTGCCCACATTGACAAACAGTTACAAATATCTTTTTTCCTTGTATTCTTGGAGGCATAATCGCAAGCATGTAGACCCATAACCATCATCAACCCATCAAACAACATGTATAGAGCCTACCTCAACCCAATTTGCAAATTTGAAGAAGATTTGAGTGAGTTTGAGGTGATTCTGGCTTTTACAGCTCAATGGGTAGCGCACCTCCCAACATGTAGCGCCAGTTCAAAATTAACACTGCGGGCAGCCTCTCAACGGGTAGCGCACCTCTCAACATGTAGCGTACATTCACAGCCTTGTTTGAGGGCCTTCCCGGTGTCGGAATTGGGCGCAGGATAGCTCGTTGGAAAGGTATTTGGGTCTACTTTCCAGCTCAAGTAACATTTTTCAATTTGGAGTTGATTTGACCTGTTAAAAATCAAATCTCCCAAGACTGGTCAAAAAGTGCCAAATGAGGCTGCCTGAAAGAAGAGTGTTGTTGCAGTCAACTTTTGAATGCCTTGCTCAACCCCAAATTGAGCTCATGATAGCTCATTGGAAATCTCTTTATGTATAGTTATCATTTTACCCATCAAGAAAATCATTTGGACAACCCAGCTAGGAGAAAACTTGATTTTCCCAAGGTCACTACAGAGGTGTCTTTGATTCTCCTGAGGCAACGGAATTCTTGACATCTCTCTCAAACCATGACACCTGTGTAAAAAGTAAAGAAGGTTTTTCTTCTTTGGCATGTTTTGGACAATAACCTCTCTCATTTTCCCAAAATTCATCTTTGATTGCTCAGAAACATCATTTGAGTGTCACTTGTCCCGATGTGTGAAACAAGGAATTTTGTCGAAATGAAGCGGAATGAAGGGGATAGAGGGCTTCTAAATTCTTGGGGAAATTTTTGGGAGTGGGGAGGGATGTTAGGAAGCAGGGGAAAGTGGAATCTTAGAGATTGAGTGAGGGGAAGGGGTCCGAAAGGGCAAAACACAGGCCCAACCTAGAAAATTGCCAGGTTGTAGCTAGAAACTAGGGTTTGTGCAAAAATGAGAAATTTGGCGGATCTAAGGGATGGGAAGTGCTTTATAAGGTATTTTAAGGATAGGGGAAGGTGTATGAACATCAGGAAACAATTTTTGCCAGTGATTTGACCATCCAAGAGAAATTGCCTTCAAAACCCTAGGAGAGGGAAATGACCTTGCCAAGGCACAACTGAAGCATGAACAAGGCGTGAAATGACTCATTCGACACTGACATG
Source organism: Pinus tabuliformis (assembly GCA_031772625.1). NCBI lineage: Eukaryota > Viridiplantae > Streptophyta > Pinopsida > Pinales > Pinaceae > Pinus > Pinus tabuliformis. Next base: position 1,200,884,864 of record CM062818.1, read on the forward strand.
ATAATGAAAACCCTCTGAAAGATGATACACTCAGCTGAATGATGACATGGACTGACATTTGGGCAAACCCTAGGCCTAATGCCTAGTGACCAAATTTTGCTTGAAGACTCACTGAAATGACAAAATTTGACCTTGACACTCTGAGACCACTTTGTAAGAGCACATTTGATCACTGGAGGAAGGCTGGAAAGACTGACACTAACAGGTTGAGTTACTAGTCCTAGAAGCCTTGGTTGGAACAAACGCTCTAGAAGCCCTGGAAGGCTTGGATGGAGATCAATGTGATGATGGTTTTGTGATGTCTGGCAGTGAGGTGGAATCACTATTTGATGGGTTGAGGTGGATGGCCTCTCGAAGCCCCGGATGAGTTTTGATTGATGTGTACTATGAGATCCCACATTCATGTTTGGAATATGGCACAGGGGTGAATGGCTGAAGAGAGATTTGGCTCAGACATACTATGGTCGGGTGGAACGTGGCAGTCCCATCTCTAGTTGGTTCATTGCATTCATTAATGAGAAATCCTTTCCCTTGATGTTCATGTGTAAAGGTACTGATGTATTTATGGATTTGATGGGTGATATGTTTATTGTATTGTTGTCCCTATTATGTTGGTTATATGCATGTTTTATGATAGCAGTTATGTATGGCTCTCAGTATGTTTTTACTTGTATGTGAATTGATAATGTGTCCATGACCTAATAGATGATAATGTAGCAAATGGCATAATGGAACAATGGTTCATAGTGATTCGCAGGTAAGTTTATTGACACATGTAGATTACATGTCGATGATATGTTTGACGAAATGCCTATCATGGCTAGTAGGGATCCAGTCAAGGTCTTGAACAAGTTTCTTTAGTACTGTCATTTCCATGTTACTTTACTAATTTAAAGATATGGATCAGTTATGGGCAGTGACCTGGGCTCTTGGCCTGAAAAAAGGTCTCAAATCTCGGAGTCATTGACACAACATTAACAATTTTGGTCCACAATCGCTCAGAGGTAGACCTGTAAGAGAGACTTTAAGTTGTTGGTCGCTCTCTTTCCCATAGCATGAGAGTGACTATGGCCCAAGAGACCTAAAACAACTGTGGGACAAAGGGACAGGTTGTCTAAGTGGATGACTTGTCTTCTGAGGGTTCTATTGATGATGTTGGATGTTTGTATGGTGTGTTTCCGTCGATTCCACTTCCTTAATGTGACTTAGGAGGTCGAATCATCATAGTGGCCTCTTGGCGCATGTTTACCCCAACTGGTCAGTTGCTTTGGTAGATGTGGGAGGAGCGTGTTACAAATAGTTCCCAAAAACAATGCCAATAACCCTTCAAAAGATGTGCCAAAACCCTTCTAGAGAAAGATGCTTCAACTCAGCTTTACTCCACTTCTTCTTAATTCATGAGGTATGAACTTCAAACATACTCCTTCACTCTCCTAAACACATAACTAAATTCTTAATTCGAGTGGTTAAAAATGTTCCTTCTCACATCTATTTATAATGCGTTTAGACATTGGGCTAGGGCCAACTTGTCCATTGGCTGGGCCCTATTGCAACTAGGAGAATGTATAGTGAATATTTGAAAATTGGTTGCTCCTAAATCATGAGTTATATGGAATTACATATAATTTTGGAAAGGTCTTGGAATAAGTTTTCCAACCATATATCCAATGCTCCCATTTAAGCTAGGTAATTGGAGTAAAAAGCTTTCAAATATATGGTATCACAATGGGGATTACTTGTATTTTAGTTGGGTCATCTTGACAGAATATTTCATATCTCCTTATTCTAATGGAACTAGAGGGAGTTCCATATGCCATTGGATAGCCTTTGACATCAATAACAACCATTTTCAACAATCTTTCCCTTTGTTATTGATAGCAATACTTTGATATCTACTTCTCCGATGACTACTCCCCTTGTACGCATTCTCTTCATACTTCTTGTCAAATACTCCCCTTATCTGTATTCTCTCCCCCTTTGATGTCAATAGCAAAGGGTGATCCCCTTGAGTTTGTGCTTCCTTTACAAAGATAAAGGAGAGATGACTCCCAATATTTGCTTGAAATATTCAAAAGTTTATTTCGGTAGATATTTGGTAAAGATGTCAGCAATATGTCCCTTGGTGCTAATATATTCCATATTGACATTATACTCGGTGACTTGTTCTTTGAGAAATTATACTTGATTGGAATATGCTTTTTTTTGGTGCATGATAGGATTTTTCGAGATATTGACTACACTAGTGTTGTCAAACACAATAACAACGGGTTGATCATATTCCACTTTGTTGTCCTATAATGTTTGTTTCATCCAAAGAACTTGGGTACAATAGTACGTTGTTTCTATGTATTTGGATTCATATAGAGAAAGAGAAAATTTATGATTGTTTTCTAATTAACCAAGATATAAGGAAATATCCCAAGAAATATGTACTCCCACTCGTGTTTTTGTATCATCAATGTTACCTACCCAATCTATAGTGGTGTATGTTGTTAATGTGAAATCTGTAATTTTGGGATACCAAAGCCCAAAATCTAGCGTGCCCTTTATGTATCGAAATATCCATTGTAATGCCTACATATGTGATTCCTTTAGAGTTGATTGAAATTTTGTAATTCCAACTGCCTGCATAATCTATGGTCGCAAAGCTATCAAGTATAATAGACTCCCAATCATAGATATGTAAAGTGTTGAATTAAACTTAGGAGATTCATCATCCTTCCTTAACTTGCATTTGGTAATCATAGGGGTACTTATTGGTGCACATTCTTCCATTCTGAATCGCTTGAGCATCTCCTTGAGGTATTTGGTTTAGCCAATGAAGATTCCTTTGTCAGTTTGAGAAATTGGTAGTCCAAGGAAGAAGGACAATTATCCAACCATTGACATTTCAAATTTCTTTGACATTTCTTGAGAAAATCCATGACTCTTATCATCGTTATATCTTCAAAAAATGAAATCATCCACATATACAAGTGTAATTAGTAAGTTTTCATTTTCCAACTTAATGTAGATATTGTTGTCAGTTACCCCCCTTTTGAAGCCTTTTTGTTGAAGATAGTGGTTTATCCTAGCATACTGAGCTCTTGGAGTTTGTTTTAATCCATAAAGAGCTTTCTTCAATTTCCACACATAGTCTTTATTTTTTGACATGTCAAATCCTTCTAGTTGTCTAATGTATATTTCTTCTTTTAAATATCCATTTAGAAAGGTTAATTTAGCATTCATCTGATAAAATTTTAATCCTATGGAACGCACAAATACCAATATCATTATTATTGCTTCTAATATAGAAACTAGAGAAAAAGTTTCTTCAAAGTCAATTCCTTCAATTTGTGCATAGCCCATACAAAGAATTATTTCATTATTTCCAATCATTTTTCCTTCTTCATTCATCTTTTTCTTGAATACCCACTTACTCCGAATCATGTTTTTATTTTTTTGTCATGGCACAAGTTCACAGGTTCCATTTTTATAAATATGATTCAATAATTCTTCCATAGCATTCACCCAATGTTGGTGCTTACTAGCTTGTGCAAAATCCCTTAGCTCCATTTTGGATAGGAAAGCAAGATTTCCTTCTTCTAGTGTATTGGTCATTCTTCTTTGGGTTTGTATCCCTACATCAACATCTCCAATGATTTGGTTCTCTAGGTGATGTTTTTGCACAAATTTGAATGTTATTTTGGATGGAGATTATGCTTCTTCTTTGTGTTCTTCCTTTGTAGTAACCTCTTCCTAGTCCACGTAGATGGTATCTTCTGAATTCTCACTTCTTTGTTCAGATTCTTTCTTTGGACATACTTCATCTATTCTTGCATCAATGCTTTTCACAAATTTGTTTAGTCTTTTACTGTAGCATTTGTAACCTTTACTTCTTGTTGAGTATCCAAGAAAGATTCCCTTGTATACTCTAGAATCAAATTTGCCAAGTATATCATCATTTATCTTCAAGTAACATTTGCTTCCAAAAATTCTAATATTTAACTATAATTGGTTTGCATGTTTATAGCTTATATGGTGTCTTGTGTTGTCGTTGTTAACTCAGAGTTGCACTATATTTATGTTGTACACTATTGCAACAACTACTTCTCTCCAAAATTTATATGGAAATTTCGCCTCTAACAACATGGTTCTTGATGTTTCTTGCATGTATTTTTTCTTTCTTTCCACATTCCATTGTATTGTGGAGTTCTTGCAACTGGAATTTGTTTCTTGATTCCAAAATTCTCACATAATTCATTATAATTGTTCGACGTAAATTCACCTTGTCTATCTAATCTTATACATTTGATTCTTATATCAATGTAACACCCTTATCCCACATCTACCCAAGTAACCGGCCAACTGAGGTAAACATCTAATGAGAAGTTACTATGATATGATTTGACCTCCTAAGTCATGTTAAGGAAGTGGAACTGACAGAAACATACCATACAAACCTTCAACATTAGCTACAGGACCCCTAAGAACCATCACAACATTTCTGGTAACCAGTCCCTGCGTCCCATTAAGGTTTTAGACCACTTGATCCCTGGACGATCCCATGTTATGGGCCTGACAGCATCCAGGAGGCTCTGGACACTCTCATGAGAAGGCATGCTAGTGTCTGGGGACTATTTTTCTCAGTGTTGTGCTAGCTTCCTTAGTATTTAAGCCACTTTTTCAAGCCCAGAGCCTAGGTCACTGCCCAGAATTGAATATCACCTTCAGAACATAAAGATAACAAAAAATCAATGAATAAAATGCAAATACTTGAACAAGCCCTTGACTAGACCACAACTAGCCATGACAGGCATTTCGTCAAACATATCACAAATATCTAATCTACAAGTGTAAATAACATATCTAAGCATAGGGGTCTCATACTTATCTGAGAATCGCTAAGAAGCATTGATGCTTCAACATGTTGTCTTCCATTTCATTCATTAGGTCATAGATACATCGGTCATTCGTTTATGAGTAAAAACATGCTGAGAGCCACACATAGTTATTGTCATAAAACATAGACATAATGAGCATAATAGAAACAGAAATCACAGCCATATGATCCACACATAAACCAGTATAATACTCATAGAAATACAAGGAGAAATAACCTCATATTTATGATGCAAAATCCAAACCCGAGATGGGACTTCCATGTTCCACCCGACTATAGAATGGCTGAGCCAAATCTCTGATCAGCCATTCACCCTCATGCCATATTCCAAGCATGAATGTGGGATCTCATAGAACACATCAATCCAAAACCATCTAGGGCTTCCAAAGTTCATCCACTTCAACCCATCAAACAATGATTCCACCTCACAGTCGGACATCACAAAACCATCATTAGATTGGTCTCTATCCAAGCCTTCCAGGGCTCGAGAGCATTTGTTCCAACCAAGGCTTCTAGGACAAGTAAGTCAACCCAAAACTACCTCCAGACTTCCAGAGTGTTTATCCAACCAGGGCTTCTAAGACTAGTAACTCAACCCACCAAGGGCTTCCAGAGTGTTTGTCCAACCAAGGCTTCAAGGAATAGTAGCTCAGCCTAAGTTGTTATAGGGCTTCCAAAGCGTTTGTCCAACCAGGGCTTCCAGGAACTAATAACTCAATCCAAGCTAAAGGAAACATGAGAACCAACCAAAACAAAACAAGGAAATGAACCCATAATCTCCATAGCTATCCAGGAAATGAAGGCTAGGCAATCCACTGTCAATCTAGGAAATCCTCCATGCCAGTGACAGATCATGACCAATAATCCACATGCATATGGCATGCATGCCAAAACTAGTGAGGAAAACATACATGCAACTTGGTACCTACAAGCCAAATCCATTGTAGTTGCTAATCCCGATGTCGTCTTGCGCTTTCCTACTCTTCCTTTGCTTTCTTGCTTCAAAACTCCAAATATACCACACTATCCAAGAGTGCTCCAAGAAAACTCTAAGTATGCAAGAGTCTGAGATAGAGAATAATTAGAGAGCTCCAAAACTGAACTAACCAAAGTCTGTGTATTGATACTCGGAAGCATTTTTATTAATGAGGCTTCTATTTTCTTCATTTTCCATTATTTTCCTTCATTTTTCTCCTCACATGAAACCTACGACCTTTCACCTTCATTTTATCCTAATTTCCATTATTTTTATAAATAAATGTGCTGAAATGCCATTTTTCCTTTCCAAAGCCTTAGGGATTGCCTTTGTCGATTTCCTTAGCCATGTTTACCGAAATTAACACCCAGACTAGGATTTCCTTCCCAACATTCATCTTGGAATAAGTGTCCCATCAACTGTGGTTATTATTTTTCCTTTATTAACTTTTATTACATGGAATTTTTACCAGGGTTGTTACATAAATCTCCCCCTTAGGGGAACACTGTCCTCGGTGTTCAACAAAACATATAACCATAAGACTTCTATAATGATCCAGATCTTGGGAGGAGGCCCCCAAGATCTAAAAGATTGAAATGGATCTTGGGAGGAGAGACCCCCAAGATCTGAAAACTTGAATTTCCAGAAGAAAAATAGGAGAATGCCCAATAAACAAATTCACAAAGAAACTTTTTATTAAAACCCAGTGATTTGGATTTAAACAGGAACACAACAAATTACTGAGATAACCATAAAGACAGATATGCAGCGGAAATAATACTTCATTTTATTACTGTAAAATACTGAAATATGCTTACAAACAGAAGTGGAAATAAACCAGCTAGGGCGATGGTAGCTTATCTCTGAGAAGAGATGTGGCAGCGACATGCCTCTAAACTGTAAAGGCTACATTGTGGCGGACCACCTCTCCCTTTACAAAATGTGACTTGTTACTTATAGTATTTTTCAGTTACAATACCACGGGTCAATTCCATGGGTGAAAGAATACCATGGGTGGATTTTACAATACCACGGGGGGATGCCATTTACAATACCATGGGTAAATTCCATGGGTCGATGAATAATATGGGTGGATGAGTACCATGGGTTGATGCCATTTTCCATTCGAATCATTCCTCCCTCCTTAAGAAGCAATATTCCCCATTGCGTAAAGTTCCCTCCTACAAAGCCTTTGTTGAATATGAAGAGCCACTGAACATAAGGGTTTTATGTGGTTAACCCAAAACCCTGATAAATGAAGATCCGAGGATGGAGATACCCTGTAATGCTTGTGACCAACTGTGATTCTGACAGTGTGCGGCCTAGCAAATGGACTTCGATGACAAGGATTTTATGTGGTTGACCCATAATCATGATGTTGGTTGCTGATGAAGTAGCAGGTGCCTACATAGCCTGGGGTGGGAGGGCACATCTCCAAATAACCCAAGCTATATGCTGTTATGTTGAAACTGATGAATGTGAAGCAGGTTCCTACTAAAGTGGGGTGGGAGGGCACGTCTCCAATGGAAACCCACTCCGAATGCTGCTCCAGAATTAAAATGGACATAACTCGGCCAATATAACTTAGAATATTTATTATAGCCTATTTTTGGAAGTAGAAGAATCATTTTTCATCTTCCCATGAGTTGGAAATCCTTATCTGGACACTCTGAGATCTCAGATTCGCGCTGCAACAGTTCCGCCATCACAAAAATTTTGATACAATAGCTGATTTTAAATCAGCGATATCTCCCACATCCGGACTCCGATTTGACCCATTTTTTTTTTAAATTGGGTGACTTTTCGAGAGGAATCCAGATCTGTTATTTGTTTATGTAAATTTTGTACCAAATGTTTCAGATCTGATCTACAAAGTCGCCGCCCAAAAAAATTCCTGCAAAAAAATTGAGACTGAAATATGCATGAAACCCTCATTCCCATGGAATCGTAACCTGCTCTGATACCACTGATCCAGATCTTGGGAGGAGCCCCCAAGATCTAAAAGATTGAAATGGATCTTGGGAGGAGAGACCCCCAAGATCTGAAAATTTGAATTGCCAGAAGAAAAATAGGAGAATGCCGAATAAACAAAATCACAAAGAAAATTTTTATTAAAACCCAGTGATCTGGGTTTAAACAGGAACGCAACAAATTACTAAGATAACCATAAAGACAGATATGCAGCGGAAATAATACTTCATTTTATTACTGTAAAATACTGAAATATGCTTACAAACAGAAGTGGAAATAAACTAGCTAGGGCGATGGTAGCTTATCTCTGAGAAGAGATGTGGCAGCTACATGCCTCTGAACTGTAAAGGATACATTGTGGTGGACCACCTCTCCCTTTACAAAATGTGACTTGTTACTTATAGTATTTTTCAGTTACAATACCACGGGTCAATTCCATGGGTGAATGAATACCATGGGTGGATTTTACAATACCACGGGCAGATGCCATATACCATACCATGGGTAAATTCCATGGGTCGATGAATAATATGGGTGGATGAGTACCATGGGTTGATGCCATTTTCCATTCGGATCATATAAGAAAAACATACTGTCGATGGAGCTTTATAACTTAGCTCGTTGCAGTATTTACAATGATCAACCTGCTGAGAAGCAAACCAACAAGAAAAAAAAGCGTAGCATCATCATGACATGACACCCATACTGCTTATTAGAGATTTATAACATAGATCACGGTGGAATTTACATCCATATACATATGTGCATATACCAAACATCACCAAAACAGGTACCAAAACATATACCAAGACATATAACAAAACACCATATCAAAATTGTTTTGCCTCAACCAATAAAAAATGACGGATACATAACACGCATTTGATCTGCCATCTCCCATGTAGCTTCATTGGGCCCAAAGTGCTTCCATTTCACTTTAACCTGCTCAATTTCTTAGTTCCAGAGCATGAGCACCTTTTTCTATAATATACACTAAGTCTTCAACTAGAATTCTTCATCTGGTTCCACCAGCAATACAGACCAGTCAATCACATGGTTAGCATCTTTAACATACTTCTTAAGCAATGACACATGGAAAACATCATGGACTTTCACTATCGGAGGTAGGGAAAGTCGATAGGCTACTGGCCCAATCCTTTCAATAATGTTGAAGGGTCCAGAAAACCAGTGTGCCAGCTTGGCACATGATCCAATCCATAAGGAGCTCTTCTTTGGTTTGATGGACAAGTACACCTATTCCCCAACCTGGAACTCCTTGAACAACCTATTCCGGTCTGCATAGATATTATGCCTATCCGGTGCTGCCTTTAGATTCTTCTTTCTAACCTTCATTTCCTATTCCATGCCCGCCAACATGTCCAGTCCAATCAACACCCTATTGACAAGATCACTCCAACTGACAGGAGTATTGTAACTTCGCCCATATAATGCCTCAAATGGAATCATCTTCAAATGTTCTTGATACCCATTGTTGTAAGAAAAATTTACCAATGGAAGATACTCTTCCCACTTTGCTACTAATGCATCACATACATCCTCAACACGTCCTCCAATATCCTATTGACCCTCTCTATCTGTCCATCATTCTGTAGATGATAAGCTATATTGAAGGCCAACTCTGTGCCCAAACTTGCAAACAAATCCTTCCAAAACTTGGAAGTGAACTTTGCATCCTTGTCTGACACAATATTCTTCAAAACACCATGCAATCTGACCACATCTCTGATGAATACCTATGCTACATCGCTAGGTGAGAATGTAGACTTCACTAGAATGAAGTGTGCAACCTTTGTTAACCTATCCACAACAACCATGATGGAATCATAATGTCTCACTGTCCTCGGAAAACCTGTGATGAAGTCCATGCGAATGACCTCCCATTTCCATTATGGAATCGCAATCGCTTGTAGCAGTCCATCTAGATGCTTACACTCTGCCTTCACACACTAACAATCAAAACACCTAGCCACAAACTCTGCTACATCCTTCTTCAAATTCGGTCAATAGTAAAAAAAAAATTACTATAGTCAATGTCTTCTGATAACGTGAGTGACCTGAATATGGTTTCGCATGAAACTCCCTCAATATCACCTTCTTGAGATCACTATTATCTTGCACATATATCATGTCTTTGAATCTAACCAATCCATCTGTTCTAAGGAAATAATCCACATCTTATGCACATATATTTGTACATGTACTAGTACCTATACATGTACTACCACATGTACCTATACCTGTACTTATACATGTACTACTACATGTACCTGTACCTGTATCACCAAGTGTACATGTACCTATACTATGCTACAACCTGTGCATAATCTCCATATACCTAACATCCTGTTGACCTTCCTACAAGATCATATCCTGTAATTCTGTCTCGTAGGAGCTCATAGTTGCTAAGTGATTTACCTGTATCCACCTACTAAGAGCATATGTCACCCTGTTCTCTTTACCCTTGATATACCTAATCTCAAAATTGAACTCACTGATCGTGGCCAACTATCGAGCCTGCCTGGAATTCAGATTCGGTTGGTCAAATAGATACCACAAACCACTGTGATCACTCATCAATATAAACCTCCTACCAAGAAGATAGTGTCTCCACATATTCAATGCATCTATGATTGCCACCAACTCAAGATCATATGTTGGGTAGTTCTGCTCGTGCTCATTTATTTTTCATGGCTCATAGCATACCAACTGTCTATCTTGCATAAGGACTCCACCAAGTCCTCTCTTGCAAGAAATTGTGCATACTACAAACTCTTTTTCTGGATTTGCAATCTTTAGCACTAGTGCATGTGTCAACAACTACTTAAGCTGCTCAAAATTGGCCTCACACTCCTATGTCCATTCGAACTTCTTACCCTTTCTTTGCAATGATGTAACATGATAAGTGATCTGTGAGAAGTTCTTGATGAACCTACTACATAACTTGCCAACCCAATGAAATATCTCACTTCATCTACGTTCCTAGGATCTATCCACTCCATGATGGGCCTTATCTTTTTTGGATCTACCGCAATGCCCTCCTTGGAGACAACATGTCCCAAGTAATGTACCTTAGTCTGAAAGAAACTGCACTTGCTGAGCTTAGCATACAATTGATGCTCTCTCAATAATCTCAACATTGCTACTAAATGCTCGGCATGTTCTTCCTCATTTTTAGAATATACCAGTATGTCATCAATGAACACAATAAAAAACTTGTCCAAGTACGGATGCAACACACTATTCATCAAGCACATAAATGTAGTTGGATTAGTAGTTAAACTAAAAGGAACTACAACAAACTCATAATGTTCATACCTGGTCCGGAAGGTTGTCTTGTAAATGTCTTCCTCTTTGATGTGTACTTGGTGATATCCTGATGTCAAGTCGATCTTTGAGAACACTACTTCTCCCTTCAACTGATCAAACAATTAATCAATCCTCTTTAATGGATACCTGCTCTTAATGGTCACTTTGTTCAACTGCCTATAGTCAATGCATAATCTGCGAGTACCATCTTTCTTCTTCACAAACAATACCAGTGCACCCCATGGTGATACACTTGGCCTAATGTATCCCTTATCCAACATTTCCTTCAACTGCAACTTCAACTCTACGAACTCATGTGTACTCATCCTATAAGGTGCTTTTGACGTCGGAGTTGCCCTTGGCACCAACTCAATAGAAAATTCTACCTCCCTGTGAGGTGGAAACTCTAAAATATCCTCCGGAAATACATGCTGGAACTACTGTAGAACTCAGTACCTGCACAGAACATCTACACCCTCAACTTCCTTACCTTTGTCACTATAAATGTGTACTACAAATAACACACACCCTTTCATGCGGCTATGCTTTGCTTGCATAGTTGTTACCAACCTAACTGATGTGGCTTTCTTCTTACCCTGTAATACTCTTGGTTCTCCATTGTCATCCCAACACTCAATAGCCTTGTCATAACAATCCACCTTAGTTCTATGAAGGTATAACTAATCCATGCCCAACAACATATTTTATGATCCCCAACAATAATACATTCAAATGTAATGCGTAGGCATACCATTCAAATCAAATGCACAAGATCTTACCCAATGATGAAATCGCTTCTTTGTACCTGTAGCCAGCTACACTAACCAATATTCTGCATGTAATTCCTTACCCAAACCAAACTTATCCACCAATTTATGAATAACATAGCTATAATTAGATCTAGGGTCAATCAAAATAGAAATAACTTGATCACAAAGCTTACTTTCCATCTCAATGATAGATGCTTGATGGTATGCCTGCTTGTTATCCAATGTTGCATAAATATGAGGAACGCTCTTACTAACATCCCCAACAGTCTGTGTGTCCTATGCACTATATATCTCAGGCCTACCAACCTAATTCTGCAGACAATCTCTCCTATGATGATCCTTGTCACAAATCCAACACTCTATAGGCTTCCAGCCTGCATCCTTATTCTGTTCTTTCAATCGAAATCCCTATCCTTTGTCTAATGCATTGAAATTCTTAGATGACACTACATTCTATTTATTACATGTACCCTGAGGTATTGCTCACTTCCTGTCCCATTTTCCTTTGTTCTTTGCATTACCTTTTCAGTCTGGCTTAGTCTCATATTTGTACTTCGATTGTTCATAACAATGCCTTATCTTTTGAATTATCTCCTCCAAGGATCTAGGCTCATCGAAATCAATCCTGTCTTTGAATGCAACCGTAATCCATTAATGAACCTTTGAATCTTTGCCTTCTCCTCCATGAGGTAAGGCACATACTTGAGTAGCTCCAAGAATCTACTAGTGTACTATTCATCTGTCATCGATCCCATATTTAGCTCATAAAATTCCTTTTCCCTGTCATCAAAGTATCTCTCTACTAGGTATTTCTTCTTGAATAGTCACTCAAACCCAGTCCAAGTCAAGTCCTCCCCATGAATACATCTTACATTCTTCACATCTTCCCACCAACTGTCTTCTTTACCTTTGAGACTGAATGTAGCTATTATGGCTTTCATGTTCTTTGACTAGTCATGCAACATGAAGAACTTCCTCATACCAAGCAACAATTCCTCTGCATCTTGTGATTTATTCATCTCTCCATCAAAAGTAGGTGCCTTTGCTTCCTTAAACTCTCTCGCAAGTATCCCCTATCACTCCTCCTATAAGGATGATAACAATGATGGTCATAGTGCCTATCTGAACCAAAACTAGAATAGTACCTGTGTCCATCACCTCTCCTATCGGAGTATCCAACAATTTGCCATCTCTAACCATGTCATCTTTATCTGACCTATGACCACCATACGACCTACTACCATATGCCCCATTAGTTTTTTCCTCCTTCTCACGGTTGATCCGACGTGGTCCCTATCGCTACAAATCTGACAAACTATGAAGTATTATTCCATCTACCTATGCTTGCTTCTCCTGTGCCTGTATGTCATTATCTGCCTTACAACTCCTCATTTCTACCTTTAAGCTTCTTAGTGTGTCTACTAGATCATAAGAATGCCCAACACCATGTTGCTCATCTGATCCATAAGGAGAGTCTCGGGAATTGTAGTCTACCATCTTGCTAGTCATCTTTGATATTTCTTCCTGCAAGGTATATCATGTTAGCTAAACCAAACCACAATAAATCAACTTACCTTAGCATGGTTTGGGAAGGGTACATCATATGAAAGATAAAAAAATCAACATATTGCATGTATAACATAGTCACAACAACATAGAGAAATATAACTCATAAGCATCTAACCCTATAGCCATCATTCTAGATAGAGTACAGTCACCGATGCATGACCATGTCAACCACACTTACCATGACCTCATGCATGACAACATCAACCGTACCAATGTATGTGGACAATGCACAACCATAAATGTAGATGATACACCAAGATACATGTGGACAACACACAAGCATAAACATGGACCACACACACATAAACACATATAATCAAGCATAAATGAACAATACTTGTAACAATAGGTAGCAACATGTAACCAAGCATACAAGAATGATACATGTAAGCGACATATAACAACATGTAACCAGTCATACACTCATGACGATGCACTCCACAACAACAACATCAACTTCCACATGGCGACATCACTACAACCATGATCAACACCATGCAAATGCAACAAGCACATGGTCTCACAACACAAGAAACACATATGCAACTGACATAATGCATGACCGACACACAACCTATCCAATCTAAGGGGTGAACCATGCTTTGATACCACTCTGAAGCACCCTCCTCCTACATCCACCCAGTAACTGGCCAATTGGGGTAAACATGTGATGACAAGTTACTATGATATGATTTGACCTCCTAAGTCATGTTAAGGAAGTGGAACTGACAAAAACACACCATACAAACCTTCAACATTAGCTACAAGACCCCTAAGAACCATCCCAACTTTTCTAGTAACCAAGCCATGGGTCCCATTAAGGTTTTAGACCACTTAACCCCTGGACGCTCCCATGTTATGGGCCTGACAGCGTCCAAGAGGCTCTAAACGCTCTCATGACAAGGCATGCCAGTGTCCAGGGACTATTTTGCTTAGTGTTGTGCTAGTGTCCCTGGGATTTGAGCCACTTTTTCAGGCCCAAAGCTCAGGTCATTGCCCAAAATTGAATGGCACCCTCATAATAGAAAGATAACAAGGAAACAATGAGGCAAATGAAAATACTTGAACAATCCCTTGACTGGACCCCTACTAATCATGACAAACATTTTGTCAAACATATCACGAATATGTAATCTACAAGTGTAAATAACATATCTAAGCATAGGGGTCTCATACTTAGTTGAGAATCGCTAAGAAGCATTGATGCCTCAACACATTGGCTTCCATTTCATCCATTATGTCATAGATACATTGTTCATTCATTTACGAGTAAAAACATGATGAGAACCATACATAGCTATTGTCATAAAACATATACATAACTAGCATAATAGTAACAAAAATACCAAGGAAATCACAACCATATGGTCCACACATAAACCAGCATAATTCTCATAGAAATACAAGGAGAAATAACCTCATATTGATTATGCAAAATCCAAACCGGGATGGGACTCCCACATTCCACTCAACCGTAGAATGGCTGAGCCAAATCTCTCTTCAACCATTCACCCTTGTGCCATATTCCAAGCATGAATATGGGATCTCATACAACACATCAATCCAAAACCATCCAGGGCTTCCAGAGGCCATCTATCTCAACCCATCAAACAGTGATTCCACCTCACGGTCAAACATCACAAAACCATCATCATATTGGTCTCTACCCAAGCCTTCCAAGGCTCCAGAGCATTTGTTCCAACCAAGGCTTCCAGGACTAGTAACTCAACCCACAACTGTCGTTAGGATTCCAAAGTGTTTGTCCAACTAGGACTAGTAACTCAACCCACCAAGGGCTTCTAGAGCGTTTGTCCAACCAAGGCTTCCAGGACTAGTAACTCAGCCCAATTTATTCCAAAGTGTATGTCCAACCAGGGCTTCCAAGAACTGATAACTCAGCCCAAGCTAAAGGAAACATGAGAACCAACCAAAACAAAACAAAGAAATGAACCCACAATCTCCATGGCAATCCAGGAAATGGGAAGGCTAGGCAATCCACTGTCAATCCAAACAATCCTCCATACTAGTGACAGATCATGACCAATCATCCACATGCATATGTCATGCATGCCAAAACTAGTAAGGAAAACATACATGCAACTCAGTACTTGCAAGAAAAATCCATTGTAGTCATTGATCTCTATGTCCTCTTGCACTTTCCTTCTCTTCCTTTGCCTTCTTGCTCCAAAACTCCAAGTATTCCACACTCTCCAAGAGTTCTCCAAGAAAAATCTAAGTATCCAAGAGTATGAGAGAGAGAATAATGAGAGAGCTCCAAAAATGAACTGACCAAAGTCCGTGTATTGATCCTCATAAGCCTTTTTATTAATGAGGCCTCTATTTTCTTCACTTTCCATTATTTTCCTTCATTTTCCTCCTCACATGCAACCTGTGACCTTTCACCTCCCTTTTCTCCTAATTTCCATTATTTTCATAAATAAATGTGTCAAAATGCCATTTTACCTTTCCAAAGCCTTAGCCATTACCTTTGCTAATTTCCTTAGACATATTAACCGAAATGAACACCGATACTAGGATTTCTTGCCCAACATTTATCTTGGAATAAGTGTCCCATCAACTATGGTTATTATTTTGCCTTTATTAACTTTTATTACATGGAATTTTCACGAGGGTTGTTACAATCAATTTCATTTTCAACTAAGGTTTAAGTGATTTTGAAAGTATCCAGTGCTTCTCATTTTGCATTAAGAAATGAAACCCAAACCATTTTAGTATAATTATCAATAAAACAACATAAAGTACCTTTCACATTGCAGGGTTGGTGTTCTTGTTGGTCCGCATAGATCCGTATGAACAAGTTCTAGTGGTCTTGATGTCAAGCACTCCTTTAACTTGAAGCTCACTCTTGTATGTTTCCAATGTTGGCAAGATTCGCAAATGGCACTTGTTGATTTCGAGATTTTGGGGATATCTCTCATTGCCTATGTTATGCTTATTTATACCAAACATCAAAGCTCAAGTGTCCTTGCCTCTTATGCCATAACCAACCCTCATTTGTTTGTCCAACGTAGCATTTATATCCTTGTATTTCATCAAGAATATATACATTTTTTGCAGTCTTTATTGCTCTTCCCACTAATCTTCTCAAATTATTCTTCCTTATTTCACAATTTTTAGCATGAAAAGTGAGATCATAACCATGATTGCACATTTTCATGACTCTTCAAAGATTATGTTTGAGTCCTTCAATGTAAAAAACATTTTGTGTTTTATTCTTACCATTACCAAGACTTAAGGTACCTCTTCTAGTAATTCTTGCAAATCCCTTATCTCTAAAAGGCATATTTCCTCCAATTTATTTTCTAGAGTAATAAATTTCTTTTGATCTCTGATCATGTATTTAGAACACCCGCTCTCAACGTACCACTGACTTTGACTATTTCGAGCTTACATAACCAATGTGCATTTTTCTATTGGTGATGCTCCTTATTTTTTCTTCCAAAACCCTTCTCTTTACCTCGTAGGATAGTCTCGTGCCATATGTACAAAGTTGTTGTATCTATAACACTATATGTTATGCTTGGATAATCGAGCAACTGAATTATGATTTCTATTATTGAAGCCATAATTATATCTAACTATGTTTTTTACAATATTATTCTTAGAGGTTTGGTGAGAACTCTACCAAAATCATTATGTTTTACACTTTCTTTCTTGATGCCTTAAAATTTTTCATAAAAAGCATTAACCAATAAAATTAGTTTGATACATGGTTGTGTATAATTGTCATAATGGAGAAATTATTCCACATTTGAAATTATTTGGAGAAGTTTGTTGGTCCTTGTCCCTTATTGGATTGCTATCTACATTGTGAATGGACTTCTTAAGAGCATCAACATAGATTTTTGGTGTAACAGTGTTTCCAAACTCCTCTCGTCCCTTATCCTTGCTTTTGGTAAGATTGGAGCTTTCATTTTTTTCTTCAACTTTCTTACTTGGTGACTTGGTTTTTACATCTTCTTTTCATGTAAGTATCACCCATATAACCAAGAACAATATTTTCATAAGGTTATCTTTGACTATTGAGAATAACATCCAAGGTTCGAGAGCTTTTCATTTTTGTGTTGAGCTTATCTAGCTCTTTCCTTAATAAGACAATTTCTACTTCAAGTTTTTCACTATTTTATTCCTTTTCTTTTAGATGATTTTTCAACTCTTCTTCCACTCTTTTTTTTCCTCTCTTTTATTCTTGATGAAGATGATTTCCTTTGATAGTATTGTGTTCTTCTTCCTGAGGTTATCAATTTCTTCTAATGCATTGATAAGTTTTGCTTCAAGATCCACTATGCCTTCAACACTTTCTCCTTCTACTTTTTCTTTTTGATCCTTTGATTTATCTATGTTGGATTCCTCATTTGTGGCTAAAAATAGGATCTCTCTTCTATCATCATTGTAATCATATTTTTCTTCTTTAGAAAAATCATTATCCTCTTGGGAATAGAGATTTTTTTCGAAGATTTTCCTTTGAAAATAGTTTTTTGGGGTTCTTCTTCATCATCACTATCTTCCCTGTAAGGAAACTTAGCAGAAAAATGTCCTATCTTACCATAGTTAAAATATATAAGAGGTAACTTACCTTTGAATTTGGATTTTCTCTTTAGTTTTTTAACTAGTTGAGCCATTTATGTATTAGATTCATCACTAGAACAATCACCAGACTTGCATTTTCTTGACTTCTTAGATGTTTTAAATGTTTCTTCCTTATGTGATAGGTTTCTCGTCCTCATTTCGTATGTAGTGAGATTTCCATGAAGCCCATCCATTTTAAGATTCTAAAAATCCCTTAATTATTCTATGGCAGAGACTTTGGCATCAAAACACAAAGGAAGAGACCTCAAAAAAATTTGAACAATTGTTGTTTCTTTAACTTCTTCACCAAATTCTTTGAGAGAATTAACTACTTCATATATTCAAAGAAAATAAGTAGCAACATCTTCTTCATCATTCATTTTTAGGCTTTCAAATTTCCTTTGAAAATTCTAAAGCTTTGTCTTATTTACTTTGTCATCTCCTTCGTAGTTGCTTACAAGCTTGTCCCGCATCTCTTTAGTTATTTCACACTGCATAAATTTAATAAATTTTGAATCTAATAAGCCACTTAAAAGGGAGTTCATAGATTTTGCATTAGATACACAAGCCTTTATCCCATCTTGATTAGTTGGAGGAGAGGATGGGACCTTATATCCATCTGTAACAGACTGCCAAACTTTAGCACCAAAAGACATCAAGTGTGTTCTCATTCTTATCTTCCAAAAGATAAATTTGTTCCATCAAAGAAAGAAATTTTGATCGATGCTTCTCTATTAGCAATGCGCCATCGTAATATCTTATTGCGGTTGTTAGAATGTTCTTAGTGAAGCCTACTCTGAAACTAATTGTTGGAAATACAAAGGGGGGGGATGAATCAATATTTCATTACTTTTGACAAATTTTCACTTAGTTAATATTGAAACTAAAATCACATCACATAAGCAATCATCCACAATGTATGCACACAAAGAATAAAGTGAAAATAGAAATTTGAAGAATAAATAATTGAAAACAGCCTTTAATTTATTACAATCTCTTTTGAGGACACTAATCCTCTTTAAGCACCAACTTACAAAAATTCAAGGCTCTAACCTAGTAAGCACAAAATTATAATAATTACACACTCCAACCTGAACTCATCCTTCAGTACATCAAGACATGGACTTCAAATCAGGCATGAACTTGGCCTTCAAACCAGGCCTAAACTAGTTTTTTAAATAACAAAACTCAACCTTGAAACTCAACCTTCAAATAGCATAAAGCATCCCCTAAAAATCAGCCTTAAAAGAGTAAAACTCGTCCCCTGAAACCCATCCTTCAAACAAAAATACTCAACCCTGAAAAACATACCTCAAATAAGTTGTTTTTCCAAAACAAATCCACAGAAAGTTGCTTCAACTCAACTTCACTTCACTTCTTCTTTATTCATGAGGTATGAAATTCAAACATGTTTTGTCAATCTCCTAAACACATAATTGAATTCTTGAATTGAGTGGTTAGAAATGCTCCTTCTCATGCCTATTTATAGTTCATTTGGATGTTGGGTTAGGGCCCTCTTGTCCACTAGCTAGATCGACTGCTACAACTGTAAGAATGTATAGTGAGTATTCAAAAATTCATTTCTCCTCAATCATGAGGAGTCAAAAGGTGTTCCATATACCATTGTAAAGGTCCCAAAATAAAATTTTCAACCATATAATCTATGCTCCCATTTGAGCTAGGTAATTGAAGTAAAAATTCCTTCAAAGATATGGTATCCAAATGGGGCCTACTTGTACTTGGTTGGGTCATCTTGAAAAATATTTCATATCTCCTTATTCCTATGGAATTAGAGGGAGTTTCATATACCATTGGAAAGGTATCATAATATGTTATTTGACTATGTAATTTCCTATTTCATTTGGATAGCATTTGACATCAATAACAACCATTTTCAACAAGGGCTTCATAGACTTATTACCTATACACTCAAAACAACTTGTTGATAGCAACTGAGCAAAGTGTTGATTGTCAACCTTGCGATATGAGATAAAATAATAATTAAAATAAAATGTTAGATAAAATAATGCATCTAACTACTATTCATACACATCAATATGAACAATATCAAAACTAAGATACACACACAATAAAGTGAGACACACAAATGCAATGCAACTATCTAATCACAAATGCATCGGGTTCGACTAAAAGAGGTAAGGCATTTATCTTCTATAAGGGATGACAAGTTCTCACTATCATGTTGGCTATGTAAAATTAATCTACCTCTACTTTACCATGGACCTTACAAGGAAGAGGGTTATCATCAACAAGTACTAGATCTCTAATTTGGAAATCATTTCCTTTCCTTTGAACCCATTACTTCTTTTTATTGCTTTGGTGTGCATGTATTTTACTTTTGGATGAAGTATTTAACTTGACTTGATATATGTTTCCTCCTACTTCCCCAACCAGCTTATCTCTTTCAAGGATCTTTGGTTCAATTTTTTTCCAATCCACATGCAATTTTAAAGGAGTTGTGTTATGTTGGCTTGGCAAGATGCTTAGGGAAAGGATGAATGTCCTCCACATGCTCAACCATGTGTGGTTCTCTATATAGAATAAATATTTTCCCGTCAGTGGTGGGTATTGTAGCATGTAATGGATCCATTCATAATTTTCCACCAATAGATGTTAACCATTTTCTTGACAAGAGCATGCCCCATGCATTTGGAACATCAATCACCATTGTGTTCATTAATATAGAGATATATTTGTTAACAGCCAAATAGACCTTAACACCCTTGATTAATCCATGCACAGGTATAGACTTTGAATCAAAACTGCACATATTCATGTAAGGCCTAGAAATTTTCATTTCCAATAGATTTGGGACTCTTAAAGGCATAACATTTATAGAGGAATTTGAGTCAAGCATGAAACAACAACGGTACATTCCCTCCATTTACTTGATCATTATACATGTTTTGTAATATAATGGGAGGGTCCTTATACTTTCTGTCTAGGTTGAGGATCTTCTTAACTTGAACTCTCTGGGGTTCAAGCTTAGAAATTTCCAAGAATGGGATGGGCAAATTTACATTTGATAAGACAATCCCCAAGACCACATATAATGATAATCTATGGTTTACAATGAAGGAGTTGGGCTTAGGAATAATCTTAGGGGGTAAAGGTGGTTTAACACTCTTTTAAGGAATAAGGCTCTTAGTGCGTACTTTAGGTTGGTTTGGCTCACTATTCTTTCTAGTATAATGCAACCCTTTGAACTCACCCCTAGCTTCAAGAACATTAATAGGTTCATTGGATCCTTTATTAGGATCTCCAATGGACTCCACATGTTCTTGTTGGGAAAAGGATAAGGATTCACCAAGCAATGTAGTGAAAGGAGCAAGGTCATTAATCAAATTAAAATGCTCCAAACTATCCTCTTCTTCCAGTTTATTATAGGGACACTCCTCCTCATTATGGAACTCATTCCAAACTTGAAACCAAGGAAATCCTTCTTGATTAACCATGTTTATAGGGGCAAGGATGTTAGGCACATTCTGTTATGAATGGTTCTTTCCATTATTTGGATTTCTCTTAGGAGGCCTATCATTCCTTAATTGGGGTTTGGGAGAATAGTTTTGACTGAACCCTCTTCCCCTATCTAATATTGTCAATTTGTTTATCATAACCATTTGTCCTTACATCAACTCATTGGTAATGTTATCAAACTTTTGAGCAGAAGTTTGCAAGGTAGGATAGACTTAAGCACTTTCCTTAGACTTAACATCTATTTTGGGCCCAATATATGAGAGTATATGGATATTAGATGTACTAAGTTACGTTCAATGGTAACAAAAAAAACCTTGGCTTTGGAAATAGATTGAGGTTTATTATATCATAAGACATATGTATAGGGAAAGCTTCTATATATAGGTCAAAGATAGTTTGATCTGTAGGTCTATGTAGATCAACCATCTTGATTGGATCATTATATTGTTTTTCATTCATCTTGAAGTTTTCAAAGTGGAAAAAGTGGAGGAATGAGTTTACAGGACCATTTTTACCAACGATTAGCAAATAGGGGTTTGAAACCTTACTGGATCAATTTGAGGCATCAAATGGTGTTTTTTGTGGTAAAAAATTGTCGCATTAAAACCACACTTTTTTTATATTCTGCACACAAAACCTTTCCAACGACGAAGGAATTGCCTCGATCAGAGTCCATATGCAAAAGTTATCTCGCTCGGAAGTTGACCTTCATAGTTTCATCACCATAATTCGAGAGGATGCCATGTAATCCCCCATTACTCAAGGAAAAGGGGCTAGCCATGTGATCATGATGAATGAGACTCTAGAAGAGTCCATGTTGTAGCTTTGGTTAATAGTTGAGGGAGTCAAACATAACCACTAGTAGCATATCAAGTTGTGTTATAACTGGGCCACTAGGAGGAAAAGGGGTTCCATTCTTTTCGAATGCATTTGTTCCATATACCATAAGAGTATCCAAGAGGGATAGGGACAAAGCACACATAATTTTTTTTTACGCTATAGTAGCCCACGAACCACAAGCCTTGCTTCTTTGTACCCATAGCCATTTTCTATTCAGAGAAAGAGAATAGAGTGGCCTCACCTTCTAGTTGGGGTTTTTCCTGAAAGGGTTTCACAGGTTATATCTTATGTCTATCTTATTTTGTGAGTTTAATTTTTCTATTCTCTATTTATTTCATAGTTATAATTTGCACGCATACGTAATAAACAATCTTTTATAGATCCATAAATCTAACGAGAAATAAACCTCATAGTGTATATTTCTTATTTTTAAGTGTAATTTATCTGATTTTTTGTGATGAATTGTCCAGTGGAATATCCATAACATTTTATGGATCAATCAAGAACTTATTTCAGTAATTTTTCAAACTTTTTTGTGAAATTGCTAACACTTTCATTGTCATTTTTCTTATCTCCCTAGGATTTGGCTAGGAGTTGCATGCCTTCCTTTACGATGGCCCATCTCTTGTTTAATGCTTCATGGAGTTGGTCCTAACTCTTAAGGCTCCCTGCATGCAAATATAGATACTAGTCCCTAACACTTCCTTCCAACGATAAGGTAAGCAACATCATTATTTTATCCTCTTCTTCTATTAGTCTTCCACCAACAACCCAATAGAATTCATGCATATGTTTTTCAATCGTGATTGCATCACTCCCATTGAATTTGGGAAACCAATATTAATACTTTTTGGGCAACTTATGAGGAGCATCAAGGAACCCATTCACATCCAATGGCTTGAATGCAACATTAAACCATGGCCTTTCCATTGTATTTGAGGTGGAAGAACTACCGAAGAGGTTCCTAACCATGGGGGAAGGGGAAATTATGGGAGAAGATGAAGGAGCAACACTCTTACAATGATTTCTTCTCTTTCTATGAGAAATGGCTTTGTTCGAGCAATTACCAAGGGATAAGGAAGGGGATTCAACTATAGGAGTTTCTAGTTGAGATTTTCTATCATAGAATTTGGGATATTCTCATCAAAATTTATTGAAGCACAAACTTCAGATTTTGAGGAGGTAGACTCAAATCCTCCCTAACAATGATGCAAAAATTGTTGCCACAAAATCTAGAAAGCTCGATGTATGGCCTCAATGGGCAAGGCCAAACCTTATGGAAATTGAAGAAATGGTTTCCATTGTCACCTCAACAACTTTTCTCCTACTCTTTAGTGGACTTCATCACAAGGGAGGTTTCCCTGAATCACCTAGAAATATTATCTAATATTAGGGCTCAAGATGACGAGTTAAAGGTCTATTCTTGTATATAGTACTGGAAAGGACTTAGATGGCATAGGTTTTCCATGCTAAAATTCAAATACTAGACACTTAGACCAAGAAGTAGGTTGTTATAAGCTAGAGCTTGTAAGATATGCAATTATGGGGCATTCAATGCCATATAACAGCCCAAGGAAAAGATCTTAAAATGATACTCAAAAAACCAAGGAGCAAGATCTTCCAATAGAGGCTAGGTTTAAACTAGGGAATTATTTCTATGGTTGTTAGGTATACACAAAAAATAATAAAGAGAGTGAAATAAACCCTATAGACCATGAAATATGCTATATTTTTCCTTTATATAATTTATAGATGCAATTCCTGAATTTTGAGCCACAAATATCCACTCAAACCTCACTTATATGCATAAATTTGCCCTAGAAACCCTAGTGGTTTCCCTAGCCCTATAGGAGAGAGAAAAGAAGATGAATTTTAGTTGATTTTATGGATAACTAACACACTCTAAATAAATTCCTTACCATGTTATGGTTTAATGGAGTTTTTAGGGAAAAAATCCAAGGGATGGAAATCAATGGAGTAAGGTGGGATGGCTAGGGCATCTCATTTTAAAACCTTAGTGATTGCTCTTATAAGGAGAGGAATTAAATATAGGGTGTGCACATTAATATTTTCCTTACAAACCTTAGAGAGAACAATATTACATGCAATAATGGAGCAAACTTTCAGCAGTAATGAAGCATTTAGTCATGACACAATATAAACCATACTTTAACATTTAGCATGCAAAACTTCAATGATAAGACAATAAAATTACAAAATTCTAGACAAAACGCACTTATTTCAAACCTAGAACCATGTATCCATGCAAAATTCACATACAAAAGGAAGTCACATTCATAACGATGACATATTCCCACAGCAGCGAAAAAGACTAGCTCACACTCTCTTTGAAAGAAAAAGAGTGTAATTTGTGATGATCCAATGAAATAAGTGGAGTATCTATTTATATGAGACTTAATTCCCTCATTTTTATAGTACTGTAAGAAAAAATCCCTATTTACAAGTTTACTTTAAGTTTTCCACAAAAAAGAGATTACAAGCCAACCACGTAGCTCAGAAACATAACTATAATGCCATAAATAACTACACGTGTCGAAGAAAATCCTCCTAAAGCATGGAATAATCTTCCAAATGAGCTCTAAATGCCACAAATAGGTGTCATGTGGGTTAATGAGTGTTCCATACTCTAATATGAATCTCCTAGATCATGGAAAGTCTCCAAACTTCCTATAGGTCAACATGTCATCTCCATGATAATCAATATCACCCATTAAAGGGAAAGAGGAGTGATGTGGCACTCTCTAACTCAAGATTTGGGGATCCAAAGTGATATGAAATCCCTCCCCTATTAGCACAAGGATGACCATCATCATCCAAGCTTCAAAGCAAGTGATGCCCGTCAAACAGTGTTAATGTCAGCCTGGGGGCATCATGGGTCCACTAGGCACATCATTAATATCTACAACACCAAGCTTCATGGGCTTAGTATTTCAACATCTGAGTGTCCCTTGGAGTGCCAAGCATCATGTGGGCTCATCAAGTATCCCAACGCTTTGCTCTTGGTATGCAATGATGAATAGAAATAGCCATACTTTCTCTCTATAATGGGTAATCCGTCCTTTTTTGTGTTGTTGATAAAGTGAGGCAATCATCTCAAAAGGCCTCTATTGTTGGGATGAAAACCACTTGAAAAAACCCTCTAAAGATCAATAAGAAATCTACAATTAGTAGGTACAATAACCATGGATGCATCATAGTGGACCATACTCAATGTTGGGGGCACAATAATACTTTACACAAAGATCGCATTCAAATATCTAACCAAATCGAGTCTCGTATAAGTGTTACCTCCTTATGGGATGGTTAGACTAATATGTGTTTCCGTCCACCAAGGGGAAATAATAGGTCCCAAATTAGACCATCAATTCATAGGTGTGCAAGAAAATGGTAGCAATGGAGTGGGCATGACTTAAAGAGAGGGTGTCATAGCCAAGTGACCAGTTAATGGTGGTCAAACATCTTGAGTGTATAGAAGTAAGGAGGGAGTAATCATGGAGGCATGAGTTACCCATTTCCTCAATGTACTTTTTCCACCCCTTTGGTGCATAGCTCAGGACCCCAATCTTGCTTATGAGACTTAACATTTAAAACCCCTTAATGATGAGTCAATTTATCGCTCATAAGAGTTGGGGAAATACAAGGGTTACTTATATAAATGCAGAATCATGTGCTCAAGGAACTGAGTGATGGCTATGTAGAAATTTGATAGAGTTGTAATTGCTCAATAAATTTAATCTAAAATCAAGAGACACAATTCTATTATACTGATCTGCATAATGAAATTTACAACAACATGCATAGACATACAATAAGAAAAACCACAAATACACAACGATTTCATGGGGAACCCAACTGGGAAAACCCCTCAAGCCTATTTGCATTAATCAATGAATTGAGAAACTATTACAATTTCTAGCTCCAACTCTGAGCTCAACCTACAAAACAATAATTATTCTCTTGTTCAATGAACAAGCCATGGCCAACATTTAGCCATATATTTGCTCACCAAGGCCCTTATTGTTAGGGTCCCACCCTAACCCCTTATTTATGTAGCAGGATCGACTCATAGTTATAGTTAAGTAAAGAGTCAATAAAGCCCATATTAATAATTGTAAGTGGTTAACCCGCATTTAATGACGGGACCACAATTTGTTGCAAATGGGCCATGGTATTAAATAGATGGTATTAATAAGAACCATGGTATTGCTCCATGGTATTACATGTATGAGTCATATATAAAGTATAGAGACTCCCTGCGAGGAGCATCGTGTCTTATTTTGTAATCGAGCTCTTCTTTATTGGAGGTTGCCCCCTTGGAGAGGCAAGTGAACATTACTTTCTGAATAATAAAATGCCTGCTGTTATTTCTCATTGTTCTATGTTCTGGGTATATTTCTGCGCATATTTGGTATTCTTTTATCATCTTGCAGGTTAAGAGCATAACAAGTGGTATCAGAGCGCTTTCCAGGGTCGTGGGATCTCCATTTTTTGGCTAGAGACGTGTTCCGGCGTCTTTAAATCACGGGATCTGTCATTGAGCGCATAAACCTGCAGATTTGGGGAGGCATGCACGCAGGAAACACAAGAGGCAGTCACGCGTGTTGGAATCCCTTGTAACCCCTGTGGTTACCCCTTCGAGTAGTAGCGCATTAGACAGAACCGCGCACTGACTGTCTTCCAAGTACCCTCTGGTATATCGGAAGCCCCCTAGCTCCCTTAAAACCTCGCCATAGATAAAACGTCGGCGGTCTGGCTGCTACAGTACACCGAGAACAACACTCAGAGAGATTACTCGCCCGTATGATAGGGTAGTCGAGTTGTACGACTAAGGGTACAGTTGATCCTCCTTGGTTAGTGCCCTCAAAAATTGGGCCGAGTACTACTGTCAGACCCTTATGTATATTGCGATCTGTAGCACCTGACACTCCTCAAGACCATAGTTCCCTTTTCTAAAGTGGGGTTTGCAGCAGCAGCAAAAATCAGTCCCGCAGCTCAGATTTAACAGAACAGCCATTCAGATCTATTAGATCCATCAGATCCGTAGCAGCAATCTGTTCCGCCACTCAGATTTATCCGATCAGCCATTCAGATCTCTTAGATCCACCAGAGCCACCATCCAGATCTGAGTAGTTGTGTGGGTTCCTATAATGGGGCGTGATTTTCGCAGGACTTTTGGCCGCATTGACATTTTGGAGATTCGGCTACTGCAGTATTCCTAAGAAAGGAGTTTGTCTGAGACCCCCCGGGGTGCTTATTAGTGATCTAGCCCATAAGAATCAGGACGACGAGCTGAGAAAGGTGGTACGATTCAATTGTTAGTGCAAAAAAAAAATTTGGGCAGTCCCAAATTTCAAGTACATCGGATCGGTGCATGGTAGAAACTAGAGCTCAAGCTATGGCCAATGAGAAGATCGACAAACTTGAACAATCCTTGAAAGACCTCCAAGATCAGCTGACGACACTAACTAACGCACTCACAAAGGGCAAGGCAGAAGCCTGCGAGGAGGCGTATATTGGCAATGAACATAGTGAGGGTGAGTCTAGCCACTCTCTTCACCTCTGAAGCACCCACCAACAATCCCGTTTGCGACCACCCAAGTTGGATATGCATAAATTTGATGGTTCTCAACTGGAAGCATGGGTAGCACAAATGGAGCAGTATTTCAATCTGAATTACATCTTAGATAATGAGACTCAGCTTATGGTGGGGAGAATGTACTTGGACAATGAAAGATGGCAATGGTGGCAATGGCATCAACGTTGCAATGGAAGGTTCTTGACTTGGGACACCTTCAAAAAAGCTCTTATAGAGCGCTTTGATCATGACTATGTTTTTTTTGGTCGTCTCACTAAGCTCCGACAGACTGGCACAGTGGATGAATATATTACAGCCTTTGAAGCCTTAGCTTTCCGCACTAGGGGTCTCCAAGATGCATTCTACACGGAATGTTTTATCAGTGGTCTTAAAGAGGCCATACAAGCTCACGTTCGACTGCACCACCCTCCCACATGGTCGGAGGCTTGCAGGGTAGCTCGTAAAGTTGAACGTGCGTTAGCGGCCCAGTCCAATTGCCCAAATTTCACCGCCAAGGGTCGCCCCCCACAGGCTCACAGCACTACTCAAACACTTAAGGTTCAAAAGGTGTCACCTGCAAAAATGGCAGAAAGAAGAAAGCAGGGATTATGTTACTACTATGATGAAAAATACTCCCCAGGTCATAAATGCAAGGAGCCCAAATTTTTTCAAATTAATGCTACTAATTACAGCTCATCGGAGGAAGCCCCACCACTTGAGGAACCTGAGGAGGACGAAGAGGACAACCAAAAGGACAATGTCCCTGACAAAACAGTTATTTCGTTGCATGCTTTGGCAGGGATTTCTTCACCTCAAACTCTCAAAATCAGAGGTTTTATTAAGCACCGCCCAGTAGTAGTCTTGATTGATAGTGGAAGCACACATAATTTTATCCATCAAAGAGTCGCGGAAGCAGTGCATTGTTTTGTACGAGCCGTTTCTAACTTCCAAGTCCAAATTGCGGATGGGGGAACAATGAAATGTGAAGGTCACTGTGAAAATGTCAAACTTCAAATGGGGGATTATCAATTGAAGACCCACATGTTTGCCATACACATGGGAGGGTGCGACATTGTCCTCGGTGCCGAATGGCTTCGCACACTTGGGCCAATCACAATTGATTTCCAGGAGTTATGTATGAGCTTTAAGCAGAACAACTCCACACATACCCTCCGCGGACTCCAGGCGGGAGCTCCCTCTATCATCAGCTCACATAGGATGGAAAAATTGTCAAAAAAGGACCATCATAGAGTTATAGCTCAATTTAATGCCAGGCCGTCGAACCCAATTCGCTTCCGATTCATCTTGAGATGCAACATATTTTAAATAACCATCCCCGGGGTGCTTATTGGTGATCTAGCCCATAAGAATCAAGAGGACAAGCTAAGCAAGGTGGTACCATTCAATTGTTAGTGCAAAAAAAAATTTGGGCGGTCCCAAATTTCAAGTACATCGGATCGGCGCATCGTAGAAACTAGAGCTCAAGCTATGGCCAATGAGAAGATCAACAAACTTGAACAATCCTTGAAAGACCTCCAAGATCAGCTAGCGACACTAACTAACACACTCTCAAAGGGCAAGGTGGAAGCCCACGAGGAGGCATATATTGGCAATGAACACAGTGAGGGTGAGTCTAGCCACTCTATTCACCTCTGGGGCACCCACCAACAATACCGTCTGCGACCACCCAAGTTGGATATGCATAAATTTGATGGTTCTCACCCGGCAGCATGGGTAGCACAAATGGAGCATTATTTCAATTTGAATTACATCTTGGATAATGAGACTCAGCTTATGGCAGGGAGCATGTACTTGCACAATGAAAGATGGCAATGGTGGCAATGGCATCAACGTTGCAATGGAAGGTTCTTGACTTGGGACACCTTCAAAAAAGCTCTTATAGAGCGCTTTGATCATGACTCTGTTTTTTTGGGTCGTCTCACTAAGCTCTGACAGACTGGCACAGTGGATGAATATATTATAGCCTTTGAAGCCTTGGCTTTCTGCACTACGGGTCTCCAAGATGCGTTCTACACAGAATGTTTTATCAGTGGTCTTAAAGAGGCCACACAAGCTCATGTCCGACTGCACCACCCTCCCACATGATTGGAGGCTTGCAAGGTAGCTCGTAAAGTTGAACGTGCGTTAGCGGCCCAGTCCAATCACCCAAATTTCACCGCCAAGGGTCGCCCCCACAGGCTCATAGCACTACTCAAACTCTTAAGGTTCAAAAGGTGTCACCTGCAAAAATGGCAGAAAGAAGAAAGCATGGATTATGTTACTACTATGATGAAAAATACTCCCCAGGTCATAAATGCAAGGAGCCCAAATTTTTTCAAATTGATGCTACTGATTACAGCTCATCGAAGGAATCCACACCACTTGAGGAACCTGAGGAGGACGAAGAGGACAACCAGAAGGACAATGTCCTTGACGAACCAGTTATTTCACTGCATGCTTTGGCAGGGATTTCTTCACCTCAAACTCTCAAAATCAGAGGTTTTATTAAACACTGCCCAGTAGTAGTCTTGATTGATAGTGGAAGCACACATAATTTTATCCATCAAAGAGTCGCGGAAGCAGTGCATTGTTTTGTACGAGCCGTTTCTAACTTCCAAGTCTAAATTGCGGATGGGGGAACAATGAAATGTGAAGGTCGTTGTGAAAATGTCAAACTTCAAATGGGGGATTATCAGTTGAAGACCCACATGTTTGCCATACACATGCGAGGGTGCGACATTGTCCTTGGTGCTGAATGGCTTCGCACACTTGGGCCAATCACAATGGATTTCCAGGAGTTATATATGAGCTTTAAGCAGAACAACTCCACACATACCCTCCGCGGACTCCAGGCGGGAGCTCCCTCTATCATCAGCTCACATAGGATGGAAAAATTGTTAAAAAAGGGCCATCATGGAGTTATAGCTCAATTTAATTCCATCCAGGCCGTCGAACCCAATTCGCTTCCGATTCATCCTGAGATGCAACAGATTTTAAATAACCATCTGCGAGTCTTTAACAAGCCTCATGAGCTTCCACCCTCGAGAGGGGAACATGATCATAGCATCACTTTGGTCCCAGGGGCCCAACCACCAAATGTGCGCCCATATCGATATCCATTCACCCAAAAGAATGAAATAGAAAAAATAATCAAGGAACTTTTGGAAGGAGGAGTCATCCGTCCCAGCATTAGTCCTTATTCATCACCAGTGGTCATGGTGCTCAAGAAAGATGGGGAATTGTGTATGTGTCCAGACTTCAGGGCCCTCAATAAGTTGACCGTGAAAGATAAATTTCCCATCCTGGTTGTTGATGATTTGCTGGATGAACTAAATGGGGCTCAATTCTTCACTAAGCTGGATCTTCACTCAAGCTACCACCAAATTCGCATGAAAGAAGTTGACATTCCAAAGACTGCATTCAGAACTCATGAAGGCCATTATGAGTTCCTGGTCATGCCATTCGGTCTTTGTAACGCCCCATCTACTTTTCAGAGCCTTATGAACCACCTCCTCAGACCATATCTTAGAAAATTTCTCCTTGTTTTCTTCGATGACATCCTCATCTACAGTTGCACTTGGGCTGCACATCTTTGGCATGTAGATCTGCTCTTGCAACTGCTCCACAAGCATAAATTATTTGTTAAGATGTCCAAGTGTTCTTTTGGCATGGAAGAAGTTAAGTATTTGGGCCACATTGTGGGGCATGAAGGTGTCAGGGTGGACCCCAAAAAGATCCAGGCAATGCAGGATTGGCCTCAACCTAAGACCTTGAAGAGCCTGAGAGGATTTTTGGGTCTCACGGGCTACTATCGCAAATTTGTCTGCAATTATGGTCGCATTACAAAACCCCTCACTCAACTCCTCAATAAAAAATCATTCCTTTGGAATGATGAAGCACAACAGGCCTTTACAGCTCTCAAAAATGCCATGTGTTCCACTACAGTTTTAGCACTACCCGACTTCACCAAATCTTTTGTTATTGAATGTAATGCTTCGGATATGGGTATTGCGGTGGTCTTAATGCAGGAAGGTCGACCCTTGGCCTTCACAAGCCAAAAAATAAGTGGGAAGAATCTGGGACAATATACCTATGAGAAGGAAATGATGGCCATCTTACATGCAGTAGATACCTGGCAACCTTACTTATTGGGGTGACATTTCCAAATCCGCACAGATCATCATAGTCTTAAATATTTTCTAGAGCAACGCATATCCTCACCACAACAAAATAAATGGCTCGCCAAAATGTTGGGATATGATTATGAGATCATTTACAAGAAAGGGCGCGAAAATATTGTAGCAAATGCATTATCTCGCCAATTTGAGGAGGAAAGTACCCTGCTCGCAATTTCCCTTCCCATTCCAGACTAGATTGAAGAGGCTCGCAGGGTTTAGTTTTCACATCCCTGGCTCTCCCAACTCATTACTCAATTGCAGGCGGATCCAAATTCCACCAAGGGCTACTCGTGGTGTTTGGTCAATTTAGTGTCCTAAATTGCTATATTAATTGTCAATCCGGGAGTCGTAAATTGTTGAAGTGTGGCGCACTATATGTGCAAGATAATCTATACCTTACGTTTTGTCGTTTTTTATTTTTATTTTGTTTTATCTTCGTTGATTTCCTAATGTGAAATGGGAATTCTAAAAGTTAAGTATGGATATAAATGTTCAAGGCAATTATGTCCTTTGAAATGATTTCCAAAACTTCAGAAGATCTTAGAGCATGCAATGATGAAATTAACTTCTAAAAGAGAATGAAAATGTGCCACTGTTCTAATCAAATAAATAGTGAACTATTGATCATGAAACCATTATCCCTGCTACTGTCTAAATACAAAAGAAACTGTACTCAAAGAAATCCAAAAATTACAAGTAGAGTAGAGCTAAAATCAAATTACGTCAATTCATATTCTGACCCCTCACCATTAGTCTCGCTATGGCTTTCGGAGGTAATCTTAAACAACTTGAGCAATCCGATATCTAATTTGCAGAAAATAAAACTAATATCAAATTACACACTCATACTTCAATTCCTCACCATTAGTCTCGCTATGGCTTTCGGAGGTAACTGATAATGACATGAGCAATTTAATATCTAATTTACAGAAAAATAAACTAATATCAAATTACACACTCATACTTCAATCCCTCACCATTAGTCTCGCTATGGCTTTCGGAGGTAACTGATAATGACATGAGCAATTCAATAACTAACTTGTAGAAAATAAACTAATATCAAATTACACACTCATACTTCAATCCCTCACCATTAGTCTCGCTATGGCTTTCTGAGGTAACTGATAATGACATGAGCAATTCAATAACTAACATGCAGAAAAATAAACTAATATCAAATTACACACTCATACTTCAATCCCTCACCATTAGTCTCGCTATGGCTTTCGGAGGTAACTGATAATGATATTAGCAATTCAATATCTAATCTAACTAATAAAGCCAATGAACAGAACTGAAATAAACAAAACAGTGCTGGAATTAAAAACTATAAAAATAAATCCGCAGAAAGACAAGACTGATTCCATCTCATTAGTCATTGTGAAAAACTATATGCAAATGCCCGGGCTGCCTACTATAATCTGGAACAAATACACTGATCAGCGTTAGCAATGTAAAGCATGTAAAGTCATGGACAAAAATAAAACGTTAGCACCATAAGAAATGCAATATATACAAGTGAATAATTATGGCATAATGAACGTAAGAAACACAATGGGAAACTATACAGCAAATAAACAAAACCTTGGCGTGTGCAGGGGCCCTCTGCACAACCTCGGGCAACAGCTATCAACCACGAATTGTGCTTATAAACAGAGTCTTCTCATGTATTCAAAACACAGTCATAACAACGAAACAGTGTCACAGCACAGTGGGCTCTCTTAACAGCAAAATTACATTACCAAGACTAACTACTATGCATATGGAAACGCGTTATTTATAGCAAACGTTTACATAACTGATTTCCTAAAAACTGTGCTGACAGAGGACACGTGAACAACAACGTCCAGGGATCTAGCATCATGGCTGCCGTGATGATTAAATCTATTGAGGGTGGTTGTTGGATTAGCCTTATGGAGAAGTCCACAGGTGTTGATATGTCCCCAGAGATCTAGGAACGGCCACCCAAGTCTTCACGTGTTGAAAAATGGAGTCCTGTTGCTGTAGGACTCTTATATTTGACCACCGCTTGACCACCTTTGACCACGGCCTTCTTTGATGAATTCCACTGAGCCAATAGGACTCGGTCCATGTCCATGTCATTTCCAACTTGCCCATGTGGCTCGATTTGCCTAAAGACACCTGCAATATAGACTTTAACAAAAAGGCTGGAGAAAGTTGAATTGGCTGCGGAAAGTGACAAGATTCCGCAGCTCAATGAGCAAAAATCTAATTCAAACAGCAGACACAAAACATAGTTAGGAAACCACTTTATGTGCTCTTTTAAACTCAATATGCAATGATGTTGACAGCTTAGGAGGTCCAGGTAAATGGAAAAAGTCTAGAAAGGTGTATAGGAAAGATGCAAGTTTGGGGCTTACCCCCACTGTGAAGGTGTTGCATGTCCCCATGCAACCAAAATTTTGATCATCCTCCCTTTAGTCCATGTGCTCTGAAACTTCTGCCAGTACATCCAACCCTCTTCTCCTCTTCCTTGGTACTACTACCATCCTGGGCTTCCTCATTAAGCATCTGAATTTGAGGTTGACAATTGTTGTATTCAACCTCTTGCATTTCTTCTTCAATTTCCTGTTCTTTTTCTGCCACAGTCCTAGATGTAACATAGTGTTGTCATGAATGATCTTATCCAATCTGCTTTGCTCCTTTAATGCTTCATTTTCATTTTTAATATGTCTGTTTAAAACCTCCAATTCAAAGACTTGTTGTTTCAACGATTGGACTAGAGCTTCTTATGCTGTGTGAGGCTGAGTGGATGACGTGCTTGGACCTGCAACTGCCTTCTCTAAGGATTCTATATAATCATACATCTCCTGCTGATTTTGGTCTACCTCGGGTGTAGCCTTCCTTGGGCTGACCCCAAAATCCTAATGAGAAGGACTGATTTTAAACTCTGGCCGAGAAGGACTCATGTCAACATCTGGCTGTGAAATGGAAGTATGGTGTGGGCTACGGTCAGGAGAGGTTGCTGGAGGCTTTTCTGGGGTTTCCCCCCCCAAATCAATAAAGTGTGGCCCTTTGGTTTTCACTGTCTTTAATTTCCCTTTAAGCCTAGAGCTTCTTCTTACATGTTGTGGACTAGTATGTTCCTCCATAATCTGCTTTCCTTTTCGTTTATTCTTGGCTGCAGCCGCTTGTTCTCAAAGATAAACTAATCTTTCGGACAGTGTTTGGTGGTCTTCTTTTTTAGAAGGCTCTAAAGTTTGATATACAACTTATATGTTTCGTTTCCCTTTTGATTTTCCTTGGTTTCTATTCTTGGTTCTTTCCAGCCTCTCTTCTTGATCAACTTCTTTGGTTTTTCTAATAGGAGGGTCTTGAATTCTTGCACTTGTCTCCTTCCTCCTACTCCTTCTTGTTGTACTGCTCTCAGGTACCTCGGGTGGCTCTTGAAAGCAGTTTCTCACCAAAAATCGTTCCCAGGTGTCCCTATTTTTCTTCAATTGGTCTTCAATTAGAATTTTCACAAGCCCATGATGATACAAATGGGGCTCTATGTCTTCTATATTCTTTTGGACTGTTGTGCACATCTTTTTCAAGCTCAGCAATAAAAAGTAGGGCAGATTGAGGGTTTGGTTTTCTAAAAAGTTCATCAAAAACCGGGTATGATACATATACATTGCCCCAAAACAACCTTCACAAGTAATGAACTTTTGAATAATTAACAATAAGTTGGCCCACTCCTCTTTTAAAACATGGACAGGAATTCCTCGTTTGAATATAGTTACATCCATACCTGGATTGCGTAGTATGACTCTCCAAGCCTTCTCGTCAAAGCTCTTATTCTTGAACCAACGTTCACCTTCTTGGGGAAGTTCTGTAGCAGCTGCTATGGATGCCTCGGTGATTGTAAACTTAAGGTCCCCAATTTCCACCTCCTGGCCGTTAAAAGACCTCGCAAAAGCCTTTGTAATCTCCTTATTGTAGCCCTTAAATTTTTGAATGAAACATAGCCACCGGGCCTTCTTCAGTAGGTTTTTCAATTGCGGGTATCCTTCCATAAACTTGGGCCCTTCTGGTTCTGCCCTCAACAACAAACCCATCCCTCTTTATGTTCTTAAAATTTGTCTGCGTGAGGAGGGTTTAGCGGAAGTGAGACGGCTGGGTTATAGGAGTGAACAGGGTTTATGGAGATAACCAGTGACTGTGAGCAGAAAACAGAGGACAGGCAACGGAAGTGAATTCGTGAAATGGGGCAAATGCTTACGTGAGCAAGGTGGAAATACAGTCGTGATCCAATAGAACAGTAGGGAGAGTAAAGTACATCCGGCAGAATTTTAAATTGGGTGGCTGCAGAGTAGACGGAAACACGTTGATGAAACGGCTGCGGATTTTGTGCGGCTGAGAAGATTCGTAGTCAAATCGACCACGTCCTCGTGATTACAGGTGGAGTGTTAAAATGCAGCCAACACAAATTAAATCCGAAGGCTAATCATAAGACCATTTGGAAAATAAATGCATGGTTCGTGGAGGAATGTTGTGAAATGGTTATGGAGACTATCACGGCAATCATTGCATATAGTGGAGCTCATGGTTTAATAACTATGCAAAAATGTGTTTTGATTGCTATTTGAAATAAATTTCTACTCATACCTTGGAATTTTTTCCATTTTTTTGTCCATTAACCCTTGATCAACTGCTCCTTATTGATGCCTTTAGGTGCTCCATGTCTTCATAATATGTCCTCAGTCATACCTTCATTTGCTTTCATGATTATTGAACTAACATCTTGACTGTCAATTTGAAAAACAGAGTGGTGGCTGCGGAAACTGCTTCTGGCTGCAGAAACTGGTTTCAGCGGCGGAAACTGACACATCAACCACTTGACTGAATGGAGATGGAGAGATGATAACTAACTGAATGAAAATGGTCATGAAAGAAACTTTTATTGGTGAAATGAAATGAAATGGATGAAATAGAGTGGAGTGAAATGAAGTGGAATGAAATGGAGTGGAGTGTCACAAAACTTGTGAAATGAGAGAGAGAATTTTTTTTTTTGGGAAATATAGGGTGTCAGGTGTTCCTGATTTTCGCTCTATATTTTCTGTATAAGACTGCCAATCAGTGATTGGTTTTCAGGCTTATACAATTTTTTTTTTTTTTTTTTTTTAGAAACAGAAAGGAACAAAGGCTAGACTGGTGGAGAAGAAGGATTCTTCTTCACCAGCCTTATTGCAGAACTATCTAGAAACATTTTGACAAATTATTCTTTTGAGAGTGGCTTATGATAGACCTTTAATCTGTGGCCATTCACAATAAGAGGAGTTTGAAATTCATCAATTGTTTTGATTCTTACCGCTCCATTGCTAAAGACTTTGTCAATCTCATATGGCCCAAGCCAATGAGTCTGGAATTTACCTTTGAAGTCTTTAAACTTGGAATCAAATAACAATGCCCAATCTCCCTCTTGAAACTTTTTCTCTTTGATGTATTTATCATGCCACTTAGCTCTTTAATACTGAACTAGATCAGGTCTTAGGATTTCTTCTTGTCTGATCTCATCTAGCTCATTCAACTGCTCCATTCTATGCTTTTGGGCTTCTGATAGATCCATCCCCAACTGAACTGCCATCTTGAAAGTTTTGACTTGAAACTCAATGGGGAGCAGGACTTCTTTCCCATAAACAAGTTCATTGGGAGAATGTCTTGTTGTATTCCTCCATGTAGTTTTGTAGGCCCATAAGGCTTTAGGAAGCCTTTCTGCCCAATCTCTTCTGTGTAGATGAACAATTTTGGTGATGATGCCTTCAATAACTTTGTTTGTCGACTCCACTTGGCCATTTGCTTGCGGATGGTAAGGAGTAGATTTTCTGTGCTTGATTTTGTATTCATCCATCAGCTTCTCCACCAGGTTAGATGTGAATTGACTTCCTTGATATGTTACAATTTCTCTTGGAACACCAAAGCGAGTAAAAATATCCTCATAAAGAAAATTAACAACTGAATTTTCAGTAGCAGAAACTAATGCTTTGGCTTCTACCCATTTAGTGACATAATCAGTACATACCAATATATACTTCTTTTGTTTAGATGGTGGATTAATAAGTCCAGTGAAATCTAAAGCCCATTTTTCAAAGGGTTCGATGAGTACCTGTGGTTGCAATGGCATTTCATTTGAAAGGGTCGGTTTCCCTACTCTTTGGCAGCTGTCACACCTTTTGACATATTCTTTTGCATCTTTGAAGAGGGAAGGCCAATGATATCCTAAAGAAAGGATTTTATAGGCTGTCCTTTTGTCAGCAAAGTGTCCGCCGCATGGTTCATCATGACATGCCTTGAGGATGTCAGGCATTTCATCTTCCCTAACACATCTTCTGATCACAAGATCTGGCCCTGTTTTAAACAATTCGTTAGAAATCCATGAATATTTTGAACTTTCTTGAATAATCTTTCTTCTTTCACTAGGAAATAGATGTGGAGGTAGTTTCCCTGTAACCAAATAGTTAGCAATATATGCATACCAAGGGGTCTTAGTAGTTACTGCAAATAAATATTCATCAGGAAACTTATCCTCTACAGGAGAATCTTCTTTAGTATTCTGGATCCTAGACAAGAAATCAGCTACTGTATTTTGTTTCCCTGGTCTATCCAACACAGTAATATTGAATTCTTGTAAAAGTAAGAGACATCTTGTAACTCTTCCATTAGTAACAGGTTTGTTCATTAGATATCTAATCGTAGAATGATCAGTATGGATAAAAGTTTCATAGCCTGTTATATAATGTCTAAACTTATTGATTGCATGAACAACAGCTAAGAACTCTTTTTCAGTCACAGTATAGTTCAACTCAGTGGGAGTTAAGTTTTTACTGGTATAGTAAATGGCATAAGGAACTTAATCCTTTTGACCCAACACAGCCCCTAGAGCTGTATCTGAAGCATCTGTAGAAATATGGAAAGGAAGTTTCCAATTTGGCCCTCTCAAGATGGGTGCTTCAGATATTCTTGTTTTCAAAGTTTCAAATGCTGATTGGAAATCAAGATTCCATCTGAATTCACAATCTTTTGTAAGTAATTTGAAGAGTGGAGAAGCTATTTTAGTGAAGTTCTCTATAAATCTTCTATAGTACCCAGTAAATCCCAGAAAACTTCTAACATATTTTTGACAATTTTGAATAGGTAACTTGGAGATGACTTCAACTTTTGATCTATCAACTTTAATCCCATCCCCTGAAATGTGATGTCCCAAAACAATACCTTCAGTAAACATCATAAAGCATTTTTTCATGACTTAATGAAAGGTTTGTTTCTTTACATCTTATAAGGACTTTTTCCAAATTCTCTAATGCCTCTTCAAATGAATTACCATAAACTGTAAAATCATCCATATAAACCTCTACACAATCATGGATTAAATCATAAAAGATTCCTACTACTGCTCTTTGGAATGTTGCGGGTACATTACATAATCCAAAGGGAAGCACTCGGTAAGCAAAAGTTCCCCATGGACAGGTAAATGTGGTCTTATCTTGATCTTCAGGTGCTACCTGAATTTGATTATAGCCACTAAAACCATCCAAGAATGAAAAGTAGTTTTTTCCTGCTAGTGTATCTAATACCTGATCGATAAAAGGCAAAGGAAAGTGATCCTTCAAAGTTGCTTTATTCAATTCCCTGTAATCAATGCATACCTTCCATTTACCATTCTTTTTAGGTACTATAACCAAAGGAGAGACCCATTGGCTATCTGAAATTGGATAAATGAAGTTTACATTGAGTAGTTTTTGGAGCTCTTCTTTCACTATCTCCCTAAGGTTTGGATTCATCCTTCTCTGAGGTTCTCTGATTGGTCTACTATTTTCCTCAATGTAGATGTGATGAATGCAAGTCTTAGGGTCAATACCTTTCATATCAGTATACTCCCATGCAAATGCAGTAGAATGTTTTTGCAAGATTTTGGTTAGCTCTCCCTGTTGTGATTTTTCCAAGTTTTTGTTGATATTCAATGTTTTACCTAGAAAAATCTCAATGGTGGAACTACCAAACTCTTCCATAGAGTAAAGAGACATTTGTCTAGATGATAGATATTCAATGTCATAATTTAACTGAAATTGTGTGTGGTCATATTCTGAAGATGTTTCAAAGTTTTCTAATGTGTTCAGAATTTGACTATCTTCACTTATTTCAGAAATGGTAAAGACAGGTTGTATAGTATCCTCATCATCGACCCATTCATTATCTCCTACTTCTGTAATTGCTTTTGCTGGAGGATACAAATTGAACTTCTTTGTCGAATTACCATTAGAAATGTACATATCTTTAGATCTATAACTAATGAAAGCATCAGTTGTGGCTAGCCAAGGTCTTCCTAAGATGAGTGGGTGCCCTCCTAAATTAATCTTGGGAGTCAAAATCATGAAATCTACTGGATATTCCCAAGAATCTAAGGAGACTGAAATATCTTCTAATACACCATCTGGTTTGATTATTGATCTATCTGCAAGCTGCAGTAGGGTAGGGGTAAAAACAAGATTAGGAAGTTTTAGCTGTTCCATAGTCTGTCTACTCATAATGTTGATAGTAGCCCCTAAGTCAATCAAGGTATTTGGAATTTCTACCCCCATTTATATGTGTCTTGACAATTGGACTACCAGGATCTACATATTTCTGCATGGTAATTTTTCCCATCATGATATCTACAATTTTTCCTACCAGGTGGATTCTTCTTGTATCTCTTGGTTTCCTTCCTAGTCTTTTGAAACTCAACTCCTTTATTGTTTTTGTTAGAATAGGAATCTCTATAATGGCTTGTAGCAAGGGAATCTTGATACAGACATTCTTTAATTCATCTAGGAAATCATAGTCATGAAACAAGATTTGTTTTTCCACCCCTTTGTCAATTTGTAATCTTTCAGGGAAAGGTGGTGTGGATGAAGATGCAGGTTGCTCAACTATAGGAGTTGTGGAGGTTGACTCTTTTTCTTTTTCTTTTTGAGTGTTTGGGTTTTGAAGGGATGCTTCAGAACCTTTATTGGCTTTAAGAGAATCTTCCTCAGAAATACTTTGCTTTTGAGCATCTATAGAAGGTTTTTCTAAAACTCTACCAGACCTGAGTTGTACATCATTAAGAGGAACAATCATATAGGTAGGAAATTGTTGTCCTTCTACCATGTAAGCATTCTGAGGATTTTTATTATTGGGATTTGGCAATGGTTGGGATGGTAGTTGATTTGTCTTTTGTTGGAATGGAAGCAAGAGTTAAGAATTTGGATTTTGTTGAGAAGGTTGTTGTTGTTGTGGAAATAGCAATGAAAGTTGTGGATTTTGATTTGGTAGTTGTGGAGCTTGTTGATTTTGAAAAGATGGAGGATATTGATAAAATTGAGCAAATCTCCCATAAGGATTTTGCATACCTTGTACCCATGATTGATATGGATTTTGAGGTTGGGACTAGGGTTGTTGCCAAGGATTCCAATTTGGTGGGGGTTGAAAGTTCATAGGGTTATTAAACCCTTGATTTTGTTGCCCCTCCCAAGGTTTTCTTGAAACAAAACAGAGAGATTCTACTGAATTTGGATCTTCTTGAAAGATAGCTTTGAGCCCAGGAATTGAAGGACAATCCTTGGTCTCATGGCTTTCTGAGCAAATCATACATGTTTCTACAACTTTTGCATCCAAGGGGCATTCCCTTAGAGCATGTTTCTTCCTACATTTTGGACAAAAGATGGCCAAAGCTTCAGCTTCTGCTTTCTGCTTGTTTTGTATTTTAAGGGTGTCTAGTTGCTCACTAAGGCTCCCTAAAATATCAGTTTTGAACTCATCAAGCATATTGCCAATCTCTGCCCTACTTACTGATCCAGTTGCAGATTTGTTTGCTCTAATAAGAGAAGGATCTCTAGGCCCTTTTCCAGTTTTAGATTTTCCCCTTGAGAGATGGACACATAGTTCTGCTATGTCATGAAGTGGAAGTTGAGAAATATCTCCCTTTCCCATCATGTTTAAAATATCTATCCATTCATCTCTAATGGCTTTTAATAGAAGGGCTTTCAAGGTCTCCTCATCTAAGTTACTCATTTTTTCTCTTTTCAGGTTGTATTGAAATCTTTCAAGTAAATCCTCCAAGTTTTCATCTTCTTTTTGCACCATTTTGAATACCTCATCCTTATGGTTGGTGGGCATGCAATAGTCCAAGTATCTATCCAAAAATGTTTGTTTCATATCATTCCAAGTCCTAATAGATTGAGTGACTAATCCCATGAACCATTTCAAAACAGCTCCCTTCAATGTTGAAGGAAACAATTTGAGTTTTTGAGAGTCTTCCATATAGTCATAAGTTCGGCACACGACTTCAAACTCAAATAGAAATGTTTCAGGATCCTCACTTCGCAACCCATAAAAGTTTGGGAGGACAGATGGTGAGATGTTTTTCATTGTTGTACGAGATTCATCATCAACTATAGGAAATCCAAACGAGTTATCTCCATCCCTATTTCCTCCATTGTTACCTCTACCTCCTCCTCAACCTCCACCTCTACCTCCTCCTCCTAATCTGTTTACTATTTCCTCTGTCATGATAGTTTCCTCAGAGATTTCAAAGTCCTCTGGTTCTTCTATTAATGGCGAACGAGGAGGAATTTATCCCTCTTCTTCTTCAGGTGATTCTACTTCCTTGATTACAATATGTTCCCCTGTAAAAGTGAAGAAAGGCTCTTTTCCTAAGTCAGATTTGGTGGATAGTGTGAGAGAGTCTCCTAATTCAGCTGCTGCCCCTTGAATTCCAGGAATCCTAAGGCTGGGAGTGTGATTTGGAGATGATGAAGGTGTATCTTGTCTATGCCTTGAAGTAGATGGAGTTGTAAAAATCGAACTATTGGCCCTAGCTATAAACCTTCCCCTAGAATCTCTTGCTCTATGCATGTCATTTTTTATTTTTTATCTTCAAGTCGGGCTAATAATTCTCTTTCTGATCTTCCAGATCACTCTAGGTGCAAGAAGAGAGCATACTCAAGAGATTATTGAACCAATAACTCTCTTTTCTGATCCTCCAGATCGCACTAGGTGCAAGAGGAGAGCATACTTTGAGAAGTTATCAATTTTTACCTTCCTTGAAATTTATTTATTTTTTTTAAGAAATTGGCTACCTAGTTACACTTCCTCGGCAACGACGCCAAAATGTTTGGTCAATTTAGAGTGTCCTAAATTGCTATATTAATTGTCAATCCGGGAGTCGTAAACTGTTGAAGTGTGGCGCACTATATGTGCAAGATAACCTATTCCTTACGTTTTGTCGTTTTTTATTTTTATTTTGTTTTATCTTCGTTGATTTCCTAATGTGAAATGAGAATTCTAAAAGTTAAGTATGGATATAAATGTTCAAGGCAATTATTTCCTTTGAAATGATTTCCAAAACTTCAAACTTCAGAAGATCTTAGAGCATGCAATGATGAAATTAACTTCTAAAAGAGAATGAAAATGTGCCACTATTCTAATCAAACAAACAGTGAACTATTGATCATGAAACCATTATCCCTGCTCCTGTCTAAATACAAAAGAAACTGTACTCAAAGAAATCCAAAAATTACAAGTAAAGTAGAGCTAAAATCAAATTACATCAATTCATATTCTTACCCCTCACCATTAGTCTCGCTATGGCTTTCGGAGGTAATAATAAACAACTTGAGCAATCTGATATCTAATTTGCAGAAAATAAAACTAATATCAAATTACACACTCATACTTCAATTCCTCACCATTAGTCTCGCTATGGCTTTCGGAGGTAACTGATAATGACATGAGCAATTTAATATCTAATTTACAGAAAAATAAACTAATATCAAATTACACACTCATACTTCAATCCCTCACCACTAGTTTTGCTATGGATTTCGGAGGTAACTGATAATGACATGAGCAATTCAATAACTAACTTGTAGAAAAATAAACTAATATCAAATTACACACTCATACTTCAATCTCTCACCATTAGTCTCGCTATGGCTTTCTGAGGTAACTGATAATGACATGAGCAATTCAATAACTAACTTGCAGAAAAATAAACTAATATCAAATTACACACTCATAATTCAATCCCTCACCATTAGTCTCGCTATGGCTTTCGGAGGTAACTGATAATGACATGAGCAATTCAATATCTAATCTAACTAATAAAGCCAATGAACAGAACTAAAATAAACAAAACAGTGCTGGAAT
Source organism: Pinus tabuliformis (assembly GCA_031772625.1). Classification (NCBI taxonomy): domain Eukaryota; kingdom Viridiplantae; phylum Streptophyta; class Pinopsida; order Pinales; family Pinaceae; genus Pinus; species Pinus tabuliformis. The sequence goes on from CM062818.1 coordinate 1,200,929,229, forward strand.
TAAAAACTAAGAAAAATAAATCAGCAGAAAGACAAGACTAATTCCATGTCATTAGTCATTGTGAAAAACTATATGCAAATGCCCAGGCTGCCTACTGTAATCTGGAACAAATACACTGATCAGCGTTAGCAATGTAAAGCATGTAAAATCATGGACAAAAATAAAATGTTAGCACCATAAGAAATGCAATATATACAAGTGAATAATTATGGCATAATGAACGTAAGAAACACAATGGGAAACTATACAGCAAATAAACAAAACCTCAGTGTGTATAGGGGCCCTTTGCACAACCTCAGGCAACAGCTATCAACCACGAATTGTGCTTATAAACAGAGTCTTCTCATGTATTCAAAACGCAGTCATAACAACGAAACAGTCTCACGGCACAGTGGGCTTTCTTAACAGCAAGATTACATTACCAAGACTAACTACTATGCATATGGAAACGCATTATTTATGACAAATGTTTACATAACTGATTTCCTAAAAACTGTGCTGACAGAGGACACATGAACAACAACGTCCAGGGATCTAGAATCATGGCTACCGTGATGATTAAATCTATTGAGGGTGGTTGTTGGATTCGCCTTATGGAGCAGTCCACAGGTGTTGATATGTCCCCAGAGATCTAGGAACGGCCACGCAAGTCTTCACGTGTTGAAAAACGGAGTCCTGTTGCTGTAGGACTCTTATATTTGACCACCGCTTGACCACCTTTGACCACGACCTTCTTTGATGAATTCGACTGAGCCAATAGGACTCGGTCCATGTCCACGTCATTTGCAACTTGCCCATGTGGCTCGATTTGCCTGAAGACACCTACAATATAGAATTTCACAAAAAGGATGAGGAAAGTTGAACTGGCTGCGGAAAGTGACAAGATTCCGCAGCTCAATGAGAAAAAATCTAATTCAAACAGCAGACACAAAACATAGTTAGGAAACCACTTTATGTGCTCTTTTAAACTCAATATGCAATGATGTTGACAGCTTAGGAGGTCCAGGTAAATGGAAAAATTCTAGAAAGGTGTATAGGAAAGATGCAAGTTTGGGGCTGAACACGTGGCAGGATGAGATTCTTCGCTACAAGGACTGAGTCGTAATATCACCAACATCGACCCTCAAAAGCCGCATTTTGGCGGAGTTGCACTCATCCCCCACTGCAGGACATTTAGGCTTTCAGAAGACGTATGCTCGCACTAGAAGATCATTTTTTTGGACAGGCATGAAAAAGGACACTCTTACTTTTGTACCAGAATGCGATGTCTGTCAGTGCCACAAAGGGGAGACAGTCAAAGCACTAGGCACATTACAACCATTGCCCATCCCCGCATCAATATGGACGGAGGTTTCTATGGATTTCATTACGGGTCTTCCAAAGTCAGGAAACAAGTCAGTCATCATGGTGGTTGTGGACCGACTTTATAAGTATGCTCATTTTTGCGCCCTACTGTTACAGGGAAAAGTGTCTATGCAGAGCTGCTAATCCCACTAAGGTGTGGTAGCTACCTTAGAAACAAACAAAGTAAAACTACTTTCGTTTTCCTTTATGAAAGATAGATGAGAGAAGAATAAAGGAGACCAACCTTTGTCTTGCGCTTGGTTCCTTGCTCGATTCCTCTTTCTTCCGATAGTCCTTTGCTACTTGCTTCTTTGTATACCCAGCTTTATAGAGTACCTGTAGAATCAAAGCAGCATAACACTATACGAGAACATAGATCTATTATCATAAACAATCTAGGATCAGATGTAAATTGACCATACAAATGCACAAAACATAGATTACACAAGAGTATGGAGGAAAACTTGAATAGCTTTATTGATAATCAAGAAAGAGCCAAGAGAGTTACAACCAGTTGTTCTGACCCAGCATCATCCTCTCAGCAAGTAAGCCCTTCTTCACCTCATGCAAAGCTTAGATCACCCAACACTATGATGTTGCCTCAAGAAACCAACAGCAATTCCTTACAAGATGCAAAATTCCAGCCTCTGGATCTCTGGGATGAGGGATCCATATATAGATATCTGTAAGGGAGATGAGTCAGCTTGTGATTTGATTAGTGTCTTCCCTCTGATAGTTCTTGCTTCCACTTGGAGATTGATGATCTCTTACTCATCCTTGGTCGAATTCAGAAAGGCAAGTGTCACAAGAGAAGTTTCTGGAAGATTCCATGCTTCTCCACCTCGCGAATTGACACTGCCATTTGTCTCTTCTCACCCATCGCACCCCATAGAAGGGCTTTTTGAAATGCAACGCACCCACTGAGTGTACTTAGGTGAGATGCAACGCACTTTGCCTGTGGAGCAGGTGAAATGATCCTGTTTTGACCAGTTCTGAGTAGTTTTTCATGGAGAACTTCTGGGAGAAGCTGTAATCAGTTGACCTTGTTCCTTTAGGGGTTGGAACAACACTTTTAGGGACTTAGGAGCCCTTGGTTTATGGACATTTTATGCTTGGGGGTTGCAGTGCCCAAAAATGTCTATAACAGTTGCCCCCTAAAGCATGAGGTCGTTAATCCTTTTTGATGGTGGGTGAAATGCTTTATCATGAGGATCCGAAGTTCTTTCAAGCTGGGAGGAGACCTGTAATAAGATACAATACAATACATTATCTTCATAATATTTTCATGATCTAGCTGAGGCGGGCATTCCCATGCTCAACTTTATAAATTCATTTTCATGTACATAGGACAGACAATCGTCTGAGTGTAGACTGATGATTCTGGTAGAGCCATCATCCCATAGATTGGATGATTATCTGTGCAGCAATGATGTACATTTGATGTCTTTATTTTCCTGAATATATATCGCAGCCCAGATGGATGAAACTAGATCCGAGGTCTTCAATCTCGTTCGATCTTCACTCAAAGTACAAGTCGATCCATGTGAGAGATGTTCTGGAGTCGAACATGGAAAGACATCGCCTGATTACCAGCCAATGATGTAAGTTGTTAACAGGCGCGAGAGGAATCACCGATAATGATAATGACCCTCAAGGTACTGCAGTACAATTCACGTGGTGTGAATAAAGGACTTGGCGTTGAACACCACGCAAAATCTTTCGGTCGAAGGCCATTGATGTAAACCTGTCGCCGGAAGTGAGAAACTTGCCATTGAGGCATGCAAGCTTCAAAGTACTGAAAGGGGTGTCCCTAGATCGACTTCTTGGATAATGAGCTGATGTCGACAAGAAGCGATCTGTCATAGGAGGGCCTTAATGAATCCCACATCAATGACACAGAACGGAGCAAATGATTTTAATGGAGGTGAAAACGGTCTGGTGATATAAGGTTCAGGGTGGCGGTCATGAAAGAATGGAGCGTAAATGTATTGCAGCGGGTGAGACATAGGTGAATTCTCTGAGTGACTTCTCTTGAACATATCGGCGACACTGACATGATGGATTGGTAGCATTAACCCCAAATGTGGATGGTGTGATGTGACCATGGTGATGTGACCGGTGGATGAAACAACCCAACCCGACTTGGATGCGGAGTGAAAGTGTCATGTTCAAGAGCGACTTGCTACCAACAAAGTTTCCTCAAGTTTTCTTCCCAATTTTTCCCCAGTCATTGCTGACCAATACCTCTTTATTTTTGTCAAGCTTGAAGAGGATAACATATGCTTGTTCTATAATTTGCCCTTCGGGCAAACCCATCGCTATGTTTTAACGAGCCTAGCGATAGTGAAACTCGTTCTTGTCTGATATGCAGAAGTTTGTCGCTATTAGGTTTTAACGAGTTTAACGACGAAGATAACTCGGTCCTTTTCAATTTTAGAGAGTCTGAAAAGGGATGTAAAGGAAACTCCAAAATCCTTTTTCGTCATCTAATCCCTTAAGTCCGAAAAAGTATAAAACAATACAGAAGGGATGAATTTTCGATACTTGTAACAAGCCGAACAAAACAAGCGCTCGATATTTTTGTGTAATAATCCCTTAGGTTCAAAAAGATTAAAATCTAAAGGAGGGATAGCACTTCCGGTCCCTTTAACGAGCTGAAGAGGCTAATGGCTCAGCAATCTTTTCATATTTTACGAGTCAGTTGAAAAGAGCTTAAAGGAGACTCGTCTTTGAGGAACGAGTGATAAAATTGGGTAGTAGCTGATTCCAGGTAAGGTTTGGAATTTTCCAATCACGGCAGTGTTACAAGGATGGCTAATAGGATCACTCTTCGCGGCTGTTCCTCAAAAGGGGTAAACAATCAAATGGAGGTGAATGATCGGCCAATATAGAGTGGAGGTGATAATGGGAACATGACCAAGGCTTTAAAGGCTGAAGTACTACATTCACGATGATTATTTACCGGGAATTGGTTCATTTTTTATTGAGCTTAAACGCTAGGGGAAACATTTGCTCATTGCTTATGTTTATTTTTTAACGAGCATGAAGTTCGCGTTAAAACTGCTCGATTAATCCAGTCGTATAATAAGAATGTCTCATATATGAAAACGGTAATTTTTAAAGTTTTGCCCCACATCCTTTCTTTATGCAAGTTAGGAAACGACCAATCCTACGAGTTTAAAGGGTTAGAGGACCTACAAATTTAAAAAATAAATGGTCGCTCTTCGCTTGCACGCCAAAAGGTTTGCATGCCCCCAGGTATAGAATAGAGTTTCAAGGTCACCTCTTATTCTACCGACAAAACATTTGTTTTATCGGGAAAGGTTTACCTCTTTCAGGTTACCAAAGATTGTTTTATCTGCAGCGCAAACAAAACACTTCTTCGGCGATGCCTACCAAAATAGACAAAGGCAGGTGGCGCAGACGCCTCCACCCACATAACTTTGACAAGGGAATCTTATTCCAGTCCAACCCCCTTTTCCAATCACCGACGGGAGTGTCAGACTAGTCATATATCTCTCACAGAAACCTATCCTATATCTGAAGTTTTCTTGCCGAAGCAGACCAGGGTGCATGCCCCCTGGGTTTCAGTCATGTCCCCTGAATCACTCGCGCTCATCAGGTGGATGGACTGGGGATTGATGAGACATTCCTTGTGCGAAAAGACCATTCAGGGATGGTATATGACTATTTGCTATGCATGAACCGGGGAATGAAAGCTGGTCTACGAGCTTGACCACTCTTCCTTCGTGCGGAAAACACATTACTCTAAAGAGTGATGAGACAATGGCTCCCATGCAATAAATATAGTCTCGTCCAAGGAGTAGATTATAATCCAGGGGTCCTTGGACTACCATTACGTTCATGTGAACAATTTTCCCTCTCAATGTTATGGGCACATTGGGAAGGATCCCTAACAGTCGACTGGTTCCTTTGTCAAAGCATGTTAGATTTCTCATCTCAGACAAAAGCGATGGCGAACCAAGTGCTTTCCAAGCAGTCGAGGAAAGGATACTCACAGAAGCCCCTTCATCTATGATGGTACCGGCCATAACCATTCTATATACTTGAGCAATGATTCTGAATGGTATACTAGCCGGTAAACGGGGTCTGCCTAGCTGATTCCAGTTGAAGGAAACAACTAGGTTGCTTGGACGTGGGACCGAATAGACGGTCGGGTACGACTTTGACGAACTTCCTTCCTGCGGTAAAGGAATGGGTAAATTGCCCCCATGTTCATCGGAAACTGTGCTTACGAAAAGAATTTGGACGGTGTCATCCTTGTTCTCTTTGGTGACTGTATCATCTGAATATGGAACCTCTGAAAGGCAAGACCGGGTCAACTGCCACCTCGACCTTTTGACTTTTGTCTGGTATGGGTTCAGATGGTTTATCTTCAATGATAGATGCTTCGGCCGACCACCTGGGCGGGTCAGTCGGATTTTCAACTAGCGACGGACTCGGCAAGAGTTTCTTATATCCAGGAGGAAGTCGTAACGGTGAAACCGGACGATCGTCCAAAACTCTTTTAGCCTTGTCTAAGAAGGGAAAACGGTGGACGGCGTGATCGCCTTCACATAGTTTATAAGGAAATTTGCACTTTCCTTTTTGTCCAGGGACTTCACTTTCACTAGTCGATGGTGTGTTTTCAACATGATCATCAGAGGTTGACGACACCGGGTTGTGCAAACGAGGAGACCAATCCCTTAAGATCCGAGGGATGCAGGGACAATCTCTATGATAGTGGTCTCCTTTGCAAATGACACATGGCGATTTAGGCCTGGTCGGTGTAGTGTGTGGATTTTCGCTAGACGACGCTTGGTTGCCCCCTTTCGCCTTTGGCTCCTTCTTCTTCTTCTCTTTCTTCTTCTTTTCCTTCTTCTTCTCAGATACTTGATTTTTGGCTTTACCAGCCCCATCAAGCGAAGAGGAAGGAGGAGAGGAAGAATTGGACGAAGTAGAGGGTTGGGGGGTAACTCTGGAATTGTCTAGTTGCTGACTCGATTGTTCAGGAATCGCGGTGTTCTGAACGACGGAGGTTGAGAAAAGCCATATGGGCAAGCCAATCGTCAATCCTGGAAGTGACAATGTGGCCATGTGGGGTGCACCAACATCTCCCCAAGAGGAGAAGGGACTAGGATTTCCTCCAAGGGGAACTCCTTGGTTGGTAGACTCCATTTTCTCAACCTAAGACCAACGTAGGAAAGGTGACGATTATTCCGTTTAAAATAAATTTTAGATGCTTTGACACAACTTGTTTTTTCAATTTTAAAGAGTCGAGAAAAAACAAAAGATGACTCTAGTCGCCTTCGATTTTAATGAGCCTGAAGTGACAAGTGCTCATATGGACCTTTTCCGTTAAGGAGTCTGAAAAGGAACGAAAGGGACTGCTCTGGAAATCTAGGCAGAGGGATTACTAAACCAATCGCAAAACTGCAGAATACTTTTTACGGTACGACAATCAATCTTTCCGAATGCCGTGTTCAGTGCATTGCGATCGATAGGGCGGCAGACACGGCTTCCTATGGATAAAGGATTAAGCCTATTGTGGTCTCCCAAAATATACTCGACGGTACGTGGGAGCACAAGTCCGTGCTGGCACTTATCACCTCAAAGTGGAGGAATCACCCAACCAACAGTGAGAACAACAGTTACCAGGCTTTACGACGCCGGAATACGTCTCTAGCCTAGCCTTCTAGATGTTGTGTGTTAGGTTCCAAAGCGTTGTTAGATTCATTAAATTTATTTTATAGTTGATCTTGCTTAAGAAATTTGCCTTTCAGGTTCACCGCATGATGTAGATGTAGAATTCCTAAAATGCAATCTAAGATGATAAACAGTCTTTTATCTTCTTTGTGCAATGAAAATCCTAGCTACTAAGGAAAGAAAGACATAATTCTTTCAACAAAGAGCAAAGAGCACACACTATATGCATTGTCCTAAATCAAACCAATCAAACAGTCTAAATGCAAATGCACATGCATGTATTTGTTTTCAGCCTTCTTAATATGTGAATGATAATAAGAAAGCTAATGCGCAAATCTGAATTACTTTTCAAGCGACAATTACTAACAAGTTTCTTTTTCAAAATCAAAAATGAAGACAATGACAACACTTTGCGATTTGGAAATGAAGACTTGCTTTTGACACTAGAAAAACTACTAATTCAGATCAAATACAATAGTAACAGGGTAATCGACTATCAAGAGCAATCAGACTCTCTTCTATGACTGAAAACGAAACTTGCGACACTTTCAAATCAAGAAATGACAGTACAATTACGTTACTTTTTTGCAAAGGAGAACTGAAAATGACTCAACAAATACACAAAAACATTTACAGTTCTTTGCACAATGGAGGCGGAATATCAGCAAGGAAAGGGGTTTCAAACAGAGGTGTACTAACTACAGGTAGCAAAATTCTTGAATAGATCTGAAAATAGTGAACAGAAACCAAAATTCAGGAACAATGCCTAGTCTGATCAGCGCACCTGTAACACAGTGAATTTGAAATGCAACGCACCTACTACACTCGGGAAGTGCGCTGAATTTCAGATTCACAGAACCGAGAGTACGCTCGGCCAGGGACGAGACTTTGCTTGGGTTTCGGGTCACAGTTTGCAGTTCAGTTCAGGGATTTTGGCCGAGCAAGTGGTAATCAGTAAATCAACAACAGAGGTAGATCTAAAGAGGTTACTAGAGCCACCACAAGGGCAATTAGAGAGTTTGTAAATCAGTTGTTTAATTCATAAACAAAACCCGGAGAGTGACTGAAGCGACATTTATCTACTTGGCATTTGCATAGAAAATGCAGTTCGAAAGCTACCTGGCTCAACTTCAGGCTCCGTCTGTAAGTTTATAAAGTAGACAAATGTAGATAAACAAACAACCTAGTCACTCCCCAGCGGAGTCGCCATTTTGTTATAGGGAAAAGTGTCTATGCAGAACTGCTAATCCCACAAAGGTGTGGTAGCTACCTTAGAAACAAACAAAGTAAAACTACTTTCGTTTTCCTTTATGAAAGATAGATGAGAGAAGAATAAAGGAGACCAACCTCTGTCTTGTGCTTGGTTCCTTGCTCGATTCCTCTTTCTTCCGATAGTCCTTTGCTACTTGCTTCTTTGTATACCCAGCTTTATAGAGTACCTGTAGAATCAAAGCAGCATAACACTATACGAGAACATAGATCTATTATCATAAACAATCTAGGATCAGATGTAAATTGACCATACAAATGCACAAAACATAGATTACACAAGAGTATGGAAGAAAACTTGAATAGCTTTATTGATAATCAAGAAAGAGCCAAGAGAGTTACAACCAGTTGTTCTGACCCAGCATCATCCTCTCAGCAAGTAAGCCCTTCTTCACCTCATGCAAAGCTTAGATCACCCAACACTATGACGTTGCCTCAAGAAACCAACAACAATTCCTTACAAGATGCAAAATTCCAGCCTCTGGATCTCTGGGATGAGGGATCCATATATAGATATCTGTAAGGGAGATGAGTCATCTTGTGATTTGATTAGTGTCTTCCCTCTGATAGTTATTGCTTCCACTTGGAGATTGATGATCTCTTACTCATCCTTGGTCGAATTCAGAAAGGCAAGTGTCATAGGAGAAGTTTCTGGAAGATTCCATGCTTCTCCACCTCGTGGATTGACACTGCCATTTGTCTCTTCTCGCCCATCGCACCCCATAGAAGGGCTTTTTGAAATGCAATGCACCCACTGACTGTACTTAGGTGAGATGCAACGCACTTTGCCTATGGAGCAGGTGAAATGATCCTGTTTTGACTAGTTCTGAGTAGTTTTTCATGGAGAACTTCTGGGAGAAGCCGTAATCAGTTGACCTTGTTGCTTTAGGGGTTGGAACAACACTTTTAGGGATTTAGGAGCCCTTGGTTTATGGACATTTTATGCTTGGGGTTGCAGTGCCCAAAAATATCTATAACACCTACCCCACCCTTTTACACCGACTTTGGTCGCTCAATCTTTCATGGATCAGATATTCAAATTGCATGGCATGCCAACTTCTATTGTGTCTGATCGTGACCCAATCTTCACCAGTAATTTCTGGTAGGAACTCTTCAGGCTACAAGGTACCCAACTAAAACTCAGTACTTCCTATCATCCACAAACGGATGATCAAACTGAAGCAGTTAACAAATGTCTGGAAACCTACCTTAGGTGTTTCACTTCAGAAAAGCAACATCTTTGGGTACAGTGGTTACCTCTATTTGAATGGAGGTATAACAATAACTATCATGCCACCACCAAAGTGACTCCCTATGAAGCAGTTTATGGTCAACTCCCTCCTTCCCCTACTTCTTATATCAAGGGGTGCTCAAAGGTATAAGCAGTGGATCAACTCCTACAGAACCGCACAACCATGCTCGCCCATCTTAGAGAAAATCTTCATCAAGCTCAAAACTGCATGAAGCAACAGGTAGATCATCATCGCTCAGAACGCCAATTTCAAGAAGGGGATCGGGTATTTTTTAGGCTGAAACCATATAAGCAAACATCACTCAAAGACAAGGGTTGTCAGAAACTATCTCCAAAATTCTACGAACCATATTGAGTACTTCAACGCATTGGAGAAGTGGCCTACAAGTTAGCTTTGCCACCCACTGCAAAAATCCATCCAATTTTCCATGTCTCATGCCTCAAGAAAGTGATTGGGAACAATTGCAGAATTCAAACCAGTCTACCTGAATTGGATGACAAAGGGTCAATTTGGCTCCAACCTGAACAGGTCCTAGACACACGAGAATGACACCTGCGTGGCCGCATGATCAAGAAAGTTCTCGTCAAGTGGAAAGATGCCTCTCCGGAAGATGCAACCTGGGAACCAACCACTATTCTTTAGCAGTTTGCACAGCTTCAGCCTTAAGGACAAGGCTATTATTAAGGGGGAGGGCATGTTAGGGTCCCACCCTAACCCCCTTATTTATGTAGTAGGATCGAGTCATAGTTATATTTAAGTAAAGAGTCAATAAAGCCAATATTAATAATTGTAAGTGGTTAACCTGCATTTAATGACGGGACCACAGTTAGTTGCAAATGGGCCATGGTATTAGATAGATGGTATTAATAAGAACCATGGTATTACATGTATGAGTCATATATAAAGGATAGAGACTCCCTGCGAGGAGCACCGTCTCTTATTTTGTAATCGAGCTCTGCTCTATTGGAGGTTGCCCCCTCGAAGAGGCAAGCGAACATTATTTTCTGAATAATAAAATACTTGCTGTTATTTCTCACTGTTCTATGTTTTGGGTATATTTCTGCGCATATTTGGTATTCTTGTATCATCTTGCATGTTAAGAGCATAACACTTATTTCCTTGCAAAAATCCTAAGGAAATTAGCTCCTATTCTTTAGGAATTTCCTCCAAAATGATTGTGTAATTCCCAAGGATTGATCATCGATTGCATGCAACACCTGTACACTCAACACTAATTTACAATTAATGTTACACTGCCTTGGTATCTCCACCACAACTGAGAAATTCAAATTCCTTGCATTCATGATTTATTTTTGGTTAATTAATCAGTTAATTGGATCATCTCTGAGTTAGATTGTTGCCCCACTGCAAAACTGACCTCCAACTAGTTCTATTAATTGTTAGAACTAGTTTAACTGAGTACAACTAGAAATAACTGAATTGGATTACTAAAAAATAGAAATCAACACATGCAAACTAAACTCTATGCCCACTAACTCACATTTACTGAGATAACTGAGTGACAAGAGCCATGTCACCTCAGTGAACTACCTCCAAGTTTTCTGTTGATGTTGAAATTTCGAATTTACTCAATTTGACCAAGGCTAAGACAAATTGAGCCTTTCTTGCTACACTTCTAAACACTCCCTCTTAGCAAGAAAGGGATTATCAACCACCCCTATCCTGCACCTGTGGAAATTGAAATTCCCTCTTAACAAAGCCTTTATCAAGATGTCAACATCTTGCTTCTCAGTTAGAATGTATTGTAGCAACATTATCCTCCTTTGCACACAATCCTATAAAAGATGATACTGAATATCTATATGCTTGGATCGATCGTGAAATACTGGATTCTGAGAGAGCTTAATGCAACTTTGATTATCACAATAGATTACAGTTGGATCCATCTCTTGACCAAACAATCCCACAAGTATATTTCTCATCCAAATCACCTCACATGTTGCTTGACTTGCAACCATGTATTCGGCTTCTGCTAATCTGAGCACCACAGACCTCTACTTCCTGCTATACCAAGACATTGTTGTAGACCCAACACTAAAAATTGCATCTGATGTACTATTTTGGACAGATGGAATCCATGCCCAATCTGCATCTATGAAGCCATGCATCTTCACTCCCTTTGTTCTTTTGTACCATAATCCATACTGGGTAGTGCCTCTGAGGTACCGTAAAACATGCTTTGTTGCCTTCCAATACAATTTGGTCGACCTAACCATAGCTTGGCTTAGTTGGTTGACTACATAGTACATATTTGGTTGTGTGTTCACAAGATACATCAGTGAACCCACTAACTGTCGATAAATGGTAGCATCAACCTCTTCAGTTGAAGTGGCATTCTCCTTCCTCTAGTTGGCTGCTAGAGGTGTCTCCATGGGATTACAACTCTCCATGTGAAATCTCTGCAATATCTCAATGACATACTTTCTTTGAGACACAAACAATTCCCCACCACCTTGCCATACTTCCAGCCCGATGAGAAACATGTCTTTCATCTCAAATTGCCTTGCAAGGTCCTCCTTGCAATAGTTGATTCGTTACTTAGCACCTGTCAATATTAAATCAACAACATATAAAACAATGATAAACAATTTACCTTCCACCAAAATATGATAGAGGTTCACATCTGCTTCACTTTTGGTGAAGCCCAATCCAGTGAGATAAATATCAATCCAAGTGTACCAAGCTCGGGGTGCTTGTTTGAGACCATATAATTCTCTCTTGAGTATGAACACATGAGACTCATGATCAAGTGTCTCAAAACCTTTTGGTTTCTCTATGTACACTTCCTCCTCAATAACACCATTGAGAAATGTTGTTTTTACATCCATCTAGTGGATCTTCCACCCCATCTGCATAGCTAGTGCAAGAATTGATCTAATGGATGAATACCTTGCTATGGGACCAAAAGTTTCCTCATAGTCAATTCCATCAACTTGAGAGAATCGTTTGGCCACAAATCTGGCCTTATACTTCTCAATGCTTTCGTCTGTTGCGTGCTTAACTTTGAAGATCCATTTCGAACCCACAATTGATTTATCTGCCAGTCTTGGGACCACTTCCCAAACACTGTTCTTCATGATGGATTTGTATTCTTCCACCATTGCATCAACCCAAATTGGTTTCTCAACTGCTACCTCAAAGGAGGATGGCTCAATCTATACAAGCTCATTCATTAGATCCATGTAGCCAGTGTACCTCTCAAGTGACCTCCTTTGCTTGCGTGAATTTGAAGGAGCTCCCACATTCTCCCTCTCATCTTGCACCAATCAATCAACTTCTTCCCTGGTTCTCTTTCTACCTTCTTCGAATGGTTCTACTTGAGTGGATGTATCTGACTGGACTCCAGTTATGCAAGTAGACAGTTGTGTTACATGCCTCTACCCACAAATGCAGTGGCATGCCTTGGTCACGTAGCATATCTCTTGTTGCTCCCACAATGCTATGGTTCTTTTTCTCAGCTACCTTATTCTGTTGTGGGTTGTGGGGAACTACCATTTCTCTTTGAATTCCTTCTTTGGCACAAAAGTCCTTGAAGTCATTTGAAACATACTCACCTCCATTGTCGCTCCTAAGAGCCTTCACCTTCTTGTTAGTCTCTTTCTCAACTAATGCCTTCAATTCTACAAATTTTGAGAATGTCTCATCCTTCTTCCACATGAATAATATCCAACACTTTCTTGAGAAACCATCAATAAAAATAACATAATATTTATGTCTGGAAGTGGAGGTTATCGAGAAGGCTCCACAAGCATCAGAGTGGACCCTCTCCAAGACTACATTTTCTATGTTGTCTCGATCATGGAATGTGGATTTTACATACTTCCCCAAGTTAAAACCCTTCTAGAATCCTGTTGCTCAAGTGATCCTTTAGCAAGGCTAGTGGTTATTTGTTGCATAAATTTAAGGGCGCCATGGTGCAAATGACCAAGTCTTTTGTGCCAGAGTCCACCAAAATCTCGACTTTGCAATTTCTCTGCCTTACTACTCAATGCAGTGCAATATTCCACATCAATTTTGTACAAGTTCTTCACACAAACCCCAATCTGCTTCACCTGCCCAGTAGTTATGTGTCTCAGAAAGTTTTTCCCTTTATTTAAAATAATATGATAGCCACAATCTTCCAAAACTGCTATAGAGATGAGATTCTTCCTTAGGCTAGGTACAAACATGACATATTTGAGGCGAAGAGGGGATCTCGACTCCCTCTTGAAGGTTATTGTAACAATATCAATAGCATTGTACCTTCCATCGTCCCCAAGCTTAATATACATCTGGAGATCTTTCTCCTCCAGGTCACTGAAAAAATCTCTACACCCTGTCATGTGGAACGAGGCAACTGAGTCTAAGTACCACACAATCCTCATCATAGTGTTGGTCATGCTTGTAATTAGGGTGAACTCTAACTCAGACTATGAAGCCAATGCTTCACCTACTACTCCTCCTGAGTTCTTCTTACTAGACTTTTTGTGTGGACACTTTGTAGCATAGTGCCTGAATTCATGACAATTGAAGCATTTTATTTTTTACAAGTCTTTCTTCTTGCCTCCATGGTTGGAATCTGGTTTGGTTTGAGATTTATTCCCCTTTCCCTTCTTTCCCTTCCCAACCAATGCAAAATTCTCTTGATCCTCTTCCTTGGATGAACCTCCATCTCTGGTATTTCACCTGATTTCTTCTTGTACCAAATTGGACCATAAGCGTTCCCAATTTAATAATTTTTCCCTTCCATTCACAGAGTCTTGGTAGTCATGCCAGGATTTTGGAAGGCTTAGAAGAGCCAGGCTCACTAGATCATCTTCTACAACATTCACACCAACCCCTCCAAGCTCATCCTAAACTTGTGTAAATCTGGTGAGATACTGCAGAATGGTATCATTTTTTTACATCTTAATGTTTCAAAGTTAATCTTTCAGAGCCAATTTTCTATGGTCATTGCTATTTTTGAATAACTCAGTCAGTGTCATCCACATGGAAAATTGTGTCTCTTTTCCATGGATATTTGAGACAATGTGGTCTCTCACTCCCTCCAGGATTATTCTCCTCGCCTTGGCTACATCTTTCTTCCATTGGGCCAAGTTCTAGGCATTATTTTATCTTGGTTTTGGAATGTTTGTCTTGACATAATCCAACAATCCATTGTCATCAAGCAATGCCTCCATGTGATCCTTCCAGACAATGAAATTTGAGTTGCCTTCCAAGACATACTCTAATCTCAATCCATTGAAGGCCATTCTCCCAACTTAGAGGAAATCCTACTACACTGAAGCTGTAAATTTGAACCTCCTAAGGAACAACTTCGAAATTCTTATTCTATTGTGAATCCTACTCCGCTATCATGTAGAAATATGGTGATGTTTTAACTTCTCAAGAAATTTAATCTAAAATCAAGAGACACAATTCTACTCAATTAATCTGCATAGTGTATGCGGAATGAAATTCACAATTTATAACAACATGCATATACATGCACTAAGCAAAGCCATAAATAAACAGTGATTTCTAGGGAACCCAACTAAGAAAAACCCCTCAAGTCTATTTGCATTAATCAATGAATTAAGACACTCTTACAATTGCTAGCTCCAGCACTAAATTCAACCTATAAAAGAATAACTATTATCTTGCTCAATGAACAAGCTCTGGCAAAAAATTAGCCAAAAATTTGCTCACCAAGGTCCCTATTTCCTTGCACAAATCTTGAGGAAATTAGCCCCTATTCTTTAGGAATTTTCTCCAAAATGATTTTGCAATTCCCAAGGATTCACCACTGATTGCATGTAACACTTGTAGACTCAACACTAGTTTACAACTAATGTTACTGCCTTGGAATCTCCACCACAACTGAAGAATGTGAATTCCTTGCATGCATGAGCTCTTTTTGGTTGGTTGATCAATTAACTAGATGATCTCTAAGTTAGACTATTGTCCCACTACATAACTAAACTCCAACTAGTTCTATTAATTGTTAGAACTAGTTTAACTGGGTATAACTAGAAATAACTAAACTAGATTACTAAAAATTAGCAATCAACACATGCAAACTAAACTCCAAGACCACTAACTCGAATTTACTGAGCTAACTGAGTGATAAGAGCCATGTCACCTCAGTTAATTGCCTCCAAGTTGTCTGTTGATGTGGAAATTTCAAATTTTCTCAATTTGACCAAGGCTAAGACAAATTGAGCCTTTCTTGCTACACTTCTCAATAGGCTAATGGGGGTGTAGAGCTCATGCTAGGATTTTTCCCATGCACTATTCAAATGTTCTAGCCATATTTTGCATTTTATATTTTTCTTTCATTATGGATTTCTTGTACTTCTTACTTTATTTTAGCTACATCAACCTTTAGGGCAAAGTTTTTCCTTCCCATACTCAAATATGAGGATGAGAGGGTGTTAATCCTCATGACCAATGACCACCAACCCAAAAGATAGAGCTAGGATTATGGGAGGGGTGCAAAGTGGTAAGTATGGAATATCATGGACACACTACTTCAATCAGATCCTCTCCATTAATGTTCTTCCTAAAACCCTTGGGCCTCAAAGGAGGTCCCACTAGGATAGATTCAAAGGCTAACCTCCATCGTGAAGTGAGGGAAAAAGAATACAGTCAAGATCATTCAATCATCTAGATCACCCTTTGATTCATATTAGTATTATTGAAACATTAAGTGAAAGCACATGATTACAAAATGGTTAAAGTACTTGTTGATATATCACCTACCTTTCTTCAAGAAGGGATGTTAGATGGGAGAAATAAATCTAATCAGAGCAAGAAGTGGAGGATCCTAGAATCATGTCATGTAATGATCATATAGGTCTACTAGTTGGTTGCTTGTCCAAGGAAGAGAAAAAAATTCTCCTAGTGGTTACTCACTTTTTGGTGGGTAATGGGACTTAGGTTCAAATCCCACTTTGTGACATGTTTTCTCTTAGTGAACCAACTATTAATGAGTTATATATGATGTATTCATGAGTTGGTTATTTGGCCTTGTTCCCCAAAGAATCTAGGATTTACCCTAGGTACCATCCTTGGAGTAAGTCAAAGTGTTGAGGTGGTTTCCCTTAATATATTTTACCTAGTTAAAAATAAATAAATAAACATTAAAAACTTCATCAACATAAATGCTTTTAATGAGTAATATGCTTTATTTTCATTGATTGTTAATTGTTCCTTGTGCAATTTGTGGGGGACATAAATGTTTGTATGAAATATCACATTGGCAAAGATCATGCTCTTTCTTCATTGTTTTCATTTTCCTTTTAAGATTTGTCACATGCTTTGTAAGGTTTTAATGTGTTTAATGGTTGAAATTTTAAAGATTTCATGGGTAGGAAATAGGAAAGAAGAAGACATGTATTTTGTGACAAACACGTGTTCATAAGCTAGCAGATTGTGAAAGCCACAATTCATGATATATATAATTTACCGACATCCAAAAGGCTAAGGTGCATAATGTTTCTAATTTCTCAATGATTGGATAGTGTGTGACCTTCATTATGGCCACAACAACACACTTACATCAAAGAAGTTAACCTTTATTTCAACACGAACTATCTTTCCTACGAGTATGCAAATGAGAAATGATGTTATTAGTAATAATGATTGGAGTTAGATGGGTGTACCTTGAGTGGTTGGGAAAATGGTTCATTTTTTCGTCCACCTGGGATTAATTCATGTACAGGGACATGTTGGCCCATTTTGATGAAGCTAAGCGAGTAGGCACCCCCTCCTTCATGTATGTTTCGACCCTTGCTAATTCATAAGTTGTTGGTATATTTGGGTTTTAGGTGGTTGGATATACTCTTGGAGTTATAGTGGTAATAGGAAGATTTGATCATGGGCCTTGAATAGATTACTCCAACATGTTACAAATTCACCGTGATTAAAAAAATAAAATGAATTTAAGGTGTCAATAGTCAAAGAGGAAGCTTTGACTCTTAGCTTCCCAAAAGTTCTTGTATAAAAAAGTAAGGAAAACACATTGTAAAGTGATCCTTTTAAAAAAAATAAGCCATCTTGTAACAAGCAGTGGGATCATTGTTAATAATTGAAATTCTTAAATCCTTGGTTGTCTTATATGAACATAAGCCTTATCCTCATTTCATGCATCAAAATTGTGGTTCTAGCATTATTTTAATGAATTATTTCTTTGTTCATATTCTTATAATCTTATGCTTTGCTATCCTAGTTTTAAAACAAGGTACGACTAGAAAATTTACAACAAACTTGCGGATCTATTCAATGCTTCAGATATTGTATGAATTAATAGTTACTAGTTATCCATGCTCTTAGTTTATGCAACATTTTTTTTTTCCAATTCTCATTTATTCTTCACTATTAGCATTAAGACTTAAGTTATTGTACTTTCCTTTCTACAACCTTAAAAAAAAAAAAAAAACAAAACAAAACAAAAACAAAAACAAAAAAAAAAAAACAAAACACACACACACACACACCGTAAAACTTTTAAAAAAGAATTTGACAGATAGTGCCATGACTTAAAGGGTTTTCCAATAAAGGGTGAAATCATAACTTGAGATTTTATATTAGCGAACTTGTTTGTGTTGACAAGATTCAAAATCTAAACATTACAAATATAACTCATCAATAATATGACAAATTGAATATGTTTTTCAAAGACATCTTAAAACTAATCAATAATAAGCATTCCAAATTCATCATTTTCAACAAGTACATCATATTCTTGGGAACTTGATTTTCTTCCTAGACATTATTATTCTCTTTCATTGGGTATTGTATGTTTGCAAGTTATCCAAAGTTATCATTTCTAAACAACCATTAAAAAGGTGGTTGAAGCTCTTTTCATGTTCATAAAAGTATAATTACATCACTTGTACACTTGGTTAGTTATTTAAGCCCACGTGACTCAACTTTTATCAATATTACAGAATTTTATTCAATACATTCCAAGGGTGAAGGTTGGAGTATTGTTTCATGTAGGGAATAGGTGCATGTGGAGAAATAGTGAATTTCACCCAACAAATTTCACAACAATGATATCACCATAGAACATTTCATCAAGTTTTATGCATGAATTTCATTAAGATAATAATGTTAATATTGAAGTGAATGATTAAGTCATTTATTACATGAATTTAAAATTTTCAAGTCAATTGGGTGTATCTCAAGTGGATGGGAGGAAAAGTTGTTACCCTTAGGATCAAATCCCATTTTGTGACATGTTTGTTCATATTGAGCTTTTTCTTGATGAGCTATATATGATCTATTCATGAGTTATTGACTTAGCCTTGTTCCTCAAAGAATCTAGAGTTTACACCAAGTACCATCCTTTGAATGAGTAGAAGCACCTGATTGGTTTCCCTTAAGATATAGTTAGAAAAAATAAGTTTAAAACTTCATGACAATAAATTTTATTCTCTTGCATATTGATTGATCATTAGGAAAATTGTGGGGAACATATATCTTTATATGAAAGCTTGCATTAGTGAGATCGTGCTCTTTATTCATTGTTTTCATTTTCCTTTAAAATTTATCACATGTTTTTTAAGGGTTTGTTGTGTTTAACAATTGATTCTTCTAATATTTCATGCGTGGGATATGGGGAAGAGTAAGACATGTATTATGAACAAACATAAGTTTTCATGAGGCAGAAGATTGTAAAGGCAATAATTCGGGATATGTGTAATTTTTTAGCATTCAAAACGTTAAGGTGCAAGCTTTCTAATTTATCAAGGATTGGATAGATTATGTCCTTCATTATGGTCACACATAACATCCTCACTTCAAAGAAGTTAACCTCTATTTGAATATGACCCAACATTTCCCCGACTCTACAATTTAGATAATATGTTAAGTATATTAGGAAATAATGTCATTAGTAAATAGGGATTGAATAGCTAAAGAGGAAGCTAGTGAGATTTATATGGTTCTCTGTTTTCCAAAATTCTTGTTTAAATAAGGAAGGAAAACATATTCCAAAGGATTCCCATTTTCTATAAATAGGTTATCTTGCAACAAGTGTTATAAGCTTTGTTAATAATTGAAATTAATAAATCCTTGGTTGTCATTGATGAATGCAAGCCTTCTCTTCATTTTCTTGCATGACAATCTATTATGGGATTATTTTAACAACCTATTTCTTTTTTCATATTCCCACTATCTTGTGCTTTGCTACCTTGGTAATGAAACAAAGCATGGTTAAAACAAAACAAACATGTGGATATAATCAATTCTTTGGATGTTGTCTGGATTAATAGTTATTACTTATACATTATCTTAGTTTATGCAACATTTTGTCTCAATTATCATTGATTTGACTCACTCTTAACATTAAGACAAAATTTCATGTGTTTTTCTTTCTACAATCTTAAATTTAATAAAGAAAAAAAAAAAAAAAAAAAACCATAATACTTGAAAAAAAAAATTGATAGATATTGTCACAAATTAGAGGGTCATAAAATAAAGGGTGGGAATCACAACTTGAAATTGTATACCAACAATCCTATGTTTGTTGACAATAGTCAAATGCCTATGTCAACAAGCCCACTATTTTTGTCTCTCTACTCATCTCTATTCCTAACAAGAATGGCCCATCACTCTCCTCCTATGCAGTAGGAACCTTTAAAATATAGGTTTAAGGAACAACCTACCTACTCTAATCAATAGGAATGAGTTAATCAATGGAAAAAATTGACCTATTTTCCAATAAAACTCTTCCATAAATTTGGCTAAATGTTATAGTTGACTTGATCAATGGGAAAGTTGACCAAACAACTTTTCCCTTTGGGGTTTTGACCCATTTTAAGACAACCTATATTGTCAAAATTTTGAAAAAATGGGCAGATCAAGGTGGATCTTTTCCTCATAGGAAAAAAATAAACTCAATAGAAAGGTTGAGTTAATCCCCTTATTAACTTATGTTGAGACATCTTATTTTTTCGTGCATGGTGCCCAAATCAAAATTTATCTTTTAACCCCTTGGATCAACTTCGATCTTGTGTGGGAGAATCCCACATCTCTATATTAAATCAAGATGTTGGATGGTGGTTAAATTTTTTTAAACAATGAGATCAACCCCTTTCTTACCCCAATGATATTTGCGCTCAATCATCAATTTATCAATCCAGGTGCTTACCTTGTTTCCCTGTGCTTATGATAAAGGTTGAAGATCGAGAATACAAATGAAAGGTACTAGTTGCATCAGGCACCTAATATTCAACATTTTCCTTTGTATTACAATATCCCATAAACAAACCTATTATGATACCTTTTACCCCAATGAACTTTACAACACTTAATGCCTTCCTTTCCTATATATGGCAATTGAAAAATCCTGACAACGGGAATTTCAATTATAATGGATTTATTAGGACTCCACTACATCGGAACCCATTGTAGGATTTTAGAACCTGATATACTTTGATATCAATTTTTTTTAGATTTATGATCACACCATTGCACAACCTAGAGGTTTGTATGCTAATAGATGGATGCTAATGGACAAGAAAACTTGTCTTGGTTCTTCGTTAGTTGACATGACTGCCCCAATGCTTGCTAATGCTCACAAATTTCAACACTTCTACACTAGTTTGGTGGGAGTAAACCAACTATAATTACTATGAACAATTATGTTTGTTGATTCCATTAATTGATGGGACCATCTTAGTGCTTGTTGGATTGGACTAGCAAAAGTTTCATCAATTCCAAGTGAAATTACATGCCATCTCTAGTAGTCGATGGCCAATATATTGAAAGATTGACATGAAGGAATTTGTATATTGGGCCCATTAATTGATGGGGCCACTTCAATAGTTGTTGGATCAATTGACCAAGATCTCATCTACAACAAGCCTTCACTAACTCTCGTGGCCAATAAAAAAAAATGTTTTGACTAAGAATTATTTCCTCGTTAATTTATCAAACTTAGACTTTGTATCATTGTCCACATTGCATATTTTTTGGATCTGTTAACAACCAAACTCCAATTTCCTATTGACCAAGACTTACACGATGAGCCCTAACCTCAAGGATTGATAATAAAGCTTATATTTCAAATTGATACTGAACCCTAACTATTCTTACAACAATTGATCTTGCAACCAATCTGACTCATTCCACTAATTACAATAATAGGTTTTAACTCAATTGTCCACATAACATAAACATATCAATTTCAAAACACAAAGATACAGACGCACACAATGGAGGATATTCAAACTATCCACATTAGCACAAAATCTATACAATTCTAGCTTGATTACACAAATAATTGGCCCTCTTCTCTCTATGCGACCTCTCTAGCTATCTCACTCTATTCCTCCTCTTCTATTTTATTTATGAAAAAAATTACATACAACAATGATGGTTTGCTAAGATCCACTAAAGATGGATCTAATCATCCATAAAGAGAAAAATACCAATTTTGAGCCTAAAAATTCTAACTTCTCAACAACTCTCCTTAAATGGTGTATAACATGTCGATGAGGAAATAATCCCTCATTTCTTGATAAATCTCTATTTCAACTAGAAAATCAAATCCCTATCTTTATTTACATGAAATTAACTTAATTTAAATTAAGGGAACCCACTCCCTTCAGTAAATGTTGTAAGACCTGAAATTAACTTAGTTTAAATTAAGGGAACCCACTCCCTTCAGTAAATGTTGTAAGACCTCTTAGATCTTATTGACTTCAAGAAATGCTCCTACATCACACTCTCGAGTTAAAATAATTCATGGACTCTTGTTCATGAGTCTTCCAACTACTTATGTTGTCCCCAATCCTACAGGTTTCCATACTTTATTTTGTAATGCTCGGTTGGCTTCACTGATGTGCTCCTTTACAGTCAACTGATTTTTATTACTGACTACTTTTTTTACTTCAATATGCCCCTTCCTAGGCAATGTCTCCATCAACATACATAACTCATCAATTTTGATGTTCAACTTACTCCTTTGTTTATCCATACTGCTAACTCTACTCAATTGTAGTTGTACTTCAAAATTTAATTTTTTTATGGCTTCAACTTCCATTTCATCATTTCCACAGCTCCTCAACTTCCATTCTTCATCATCAAACATCTCTTCAAAGATGTTTAAGGCACCTTGTTTCCTCCATCATGGCTGCTTTGGGAAAAAATGACTTTCATCTTAAAAAAATTCATTTTTACCTGCGTCTGCACCTAAAATAAATTTACTATAGCAAACATTAGATCTCTAAAAATCACCATCAATCATAAGAATCGCTGATGTCTTTCCTTCATTGTTGCCTATAAATATGTAGTCTACTATCCCTCTATGTGCATTAATTTCTCTTTGATCCTTTGATTCATCTTTCATAGCCTTCTAACTGTCTTTACACCTCTTTTGCGCATATTCCCCATTCTAGTTTTCCCCAAAATTTCTCTCATTTCCCAATGAGACATATGACCACCCCATCATCTAATTAATTGATTTCAAATGAATGTTTTGCTCTTGTTGTCCTGTATATTCAAAGTTTGTTTCAAAAAAATTATTTCATTAGATGCCTCATGCATCTCTTCCTCTTCATGCTTCATTTTTGCAATCCCTATGTCATCCACCTCAATCCTTGGATTGACTAGTTCTTCTGACATCCTTAAATCTTCATTAAAGTTTTTATTTCCTTATTCTGGTATATGGTTGTCATCTGTGATTTCACAAGTTAGAATTTTTTTGTACATGACATCATCCTTTATACTTGCGAAAGCATAATTAGTTCAAAAATTAAAAGACTCATGTATTTGTTTAGATGCTTTAGACACCTTTTCTCTATTGGGTACTTCTAAGTATTGCTCCATCTCAAGTTTCTTCAACAGCTTTCCCAATAACTTGATTTCCTTTTCAAAATTTGTTAGCATCACATCTAATGTTGTCCTTCATCCCCTTTGTCCTCCTTTTGGATGTCTTCATAAGCAAACATTTCCCTATTCACTGTAACAATAGGTTCTTGCAATTGTTCTCCCATAGTTGCATTTGTCCATTATATATGATTTTCATTTTGATTGCCTTTATAAAACAATTCTATCTCTCCTTTTTTTGTAACGAAATTCTAATTTTGCTTTCCTCTATTTCTTTGAAAAATAATTCCTTAATCTTCCTCCATCCTTATGATAGCTTCTAATGATTGTCCGTTATCTTCAGTATCTGCATAACCCATATTCATATAAAAATTATTAGTTTCGAAAATATGAGACTCTCATGATGTTTCTACTCATTATCATCCTCCCCGAGGAATGATATGTTATGCAAGCAACTCACAAATAGATAGATCAACGACTTAAAAATTATCATCTTCAAGGGGAAAACCTCCTTTACATTACATAAATGAACAATTCCTAGATGATTCAAATGACAAAACCTCCTTTCTATATATAGGAGTCTAAGGGGTCACAATATAATCAGAGCTGACATAACAATAATAATGTAAGGGCACACAATAACAATAAGGGGGCTACACTAACAATAACAATGAGGGGATACACTAGTATTATAGGTACCTAACATGCCCCTCTCCTTCAAAAAAGTGTTTTTCGCAACACTTGAGTAGTTCTGGATGCTTCTGTATAAAATTATCGTCCTCCCATGTGGAATCTTTAGCAGGTAAGTTCTTCCACTTTATGAGATAATCTGAAATTGATCGATTTTGTAGATATCGAGTTCTTGTTTCTGTGACTAATTCAGGTTCCAATATGATTTTCCCTTCTTCATCAAGTTTTAACAATATTGTTTGAACTGATAGCTTGTCACCTATAACCTTGTTTAAGCATGAAACATGGAAAACTGGGTGCAGTCGGGAAGGTGCAGGAAGCTCCAATTTGTATGCCATAGTACCAATATTTTGCAACACCTTGCAAGGACTATAATACTTTGGTGATAAATTATTATCCTTCTTATCTTGCTTGAGGGACATTTGTTTGTATGGTTGTAGCCGTAAAAATACCCAGTCGCTGCAATGTTGATCTGCTTGTTGTTTCATTCTATTTTGCACCAAAGTGAGGTTATCCTTTAGAAGTTGGAGAACTTGTTGTTGATGCTCGATGTGATCTTCCACTGCTTGAACTTTAGAATTTTCTATTAAAGATGACGTGATGGACGGTGGATGATATCCATTAAGTGCCATAATGGGGTGAATTTTGTTGTGGTATGGAAGGAAGTGTTATACCAACATTTAGCCAGAGGTAAGCACTTGACCCATTGTGTTTTTTTATTATATACAAAGCAACAAAGATATCCTTCCAAATAGTTGTTCACTATCTCAGTTTGCCCATCGGATTGAGAATGATAACATGAGCTATGTGCTAATTGAGTATTGAGACAAGAAAATAATTTCGTCCAAAACATTCTAGTGAAAATGGGACCTTTGTTTCTTACACAATCTTTGGGTTTCCATGTAGCTTTTGGATTGTTTCCATAAATGCAGTAGCAACTGTACTAGCTTTAAATGGATGAGATAATGCACAAAGGTATGCATACTTGGTAAGTCTATCAATTACCACCATGATGACACTCTTTCCTTCTGATTTGGGTAAACTTGTGATAAAATCGATAGAAACTTCCTCACAACGTTGACTTGGAATGGATAAAGGTTGTAACAAACCCAAGGTCTTAATTGTCTCAACTTATTTTGTTGGCAAATCAAACATTCCGCCACAAAATTTTGAATATCAGATTTAAGGCCATCCCAAAAAAATTCCTTCTTAACCCTGTGGTAACTTTTTAAAAATCCTGAGTGCCCTCCTAAGGGAGAGGTGCGCAATTCTAAAAGAATCTTTTGTTTGAGTTGGGAATTCTTACAAAGGTATAAGCAATATTTGTACCATAATGAATCATTTTTCCAGCTAAATGTATCAGATGTACTGGGATCGTGCTACATTTTTGAATGAGTGCCCACACTTCTTCGTCATTCTTCCATTTGTCCTTTCTTTGGTTATCCAATCTAGTTGGATAATAGAAATGGCCAAAAGAAATTATTTCACATCCTCATCCTTTCTTGAGAGTGCATTTGCAACAACATTTTGCTTCCCCTTTTTGTAGATTATTTTAAAGTCGCAACCCAACATCTTTGTGACCCATTTTTGTTGCTCTTCTGAAGATAATATTTGTTCTAAAAAGTATTTAAGACTATCATGATCTGTTTTTACCTTGAAGTGTCTTCCCATTAGGTAAGGTTGTCATTTCTTAAGTGCATGTAGTATTGCCAACTTTTCCTTTTCACAAATAGTATTTTGTAAATACTTTCCTTTGATTGGACAACTTTCAAAAGAAATGAGTCTTCCTTCGTGCATTAAAGCAACACCAATTCCATTTCCTGAGGCATCACATTCCACAATAAAGGTTTTTGTGAAGTTTGGCATAGCTAAGACTGGTGCTTGACACATTGCCTCTTTAAGGTGTTCAAAGGCCGTAATTGCTTCTGGAGTCCAAGAAAACGCATCTTTCTTCAGTAATGTTGTTAGAGGTGCTGCTATTCTCCCATAATCCTTAACAAACTTGCGTTAATACCCTATCAACCCGAGAAATCCTCGCAGATGCTTTATGGATGTGGGGATTTTCCATTTCTTAATGGCTTTAATTTTGTTAGGGTCTACCTTAACACCCTCATGAGATATAATATGACCCAAATATTCCACCTCCTGTACTCCAAAGAACATTTGGAGGTTTTTGCATATAATGGTTTCTCCTCCAATAGTTTGAGCACCTTGTCAACATGTTGAACATGATCCTTCCAAGGCTTGTTGTAGATTAGTATATCATCAAAATACTAACACAGATTTTCTAAGGAAGGGTTTGAAAATGGAATTCATCAAACCTTGAAATGTAGAAGGTGTATTGGTAAGGCCAAAAGGCATGACCAAAAATTCATAATGAACCTCATGAGTTCTAAATGTTGTTTTTGGAATGTCTTCAGTCTTCATTCTTATTCGATGATATCCTGAACGAAGATCCAACTTGGTGAAGTAAATTTCTCTATGTAATTCATCCAAGAATTCATCAATGACGGAAATGGGAAATTTATCTTTAATAGTGAGCTTGTTGAGCTCCCTATAATTTGGACACATGCACCATGATCCATCCTTCTTGTGCACTAATACTACTGGAGCAGAGAAAGAACTTTGACTAGGTTGAATTATACCAGCCTCTAGCATTTCTGCAACCATGCGCTCAATTTCACTCTTTTGGGCATAAGGATATCTGTAAGGCTTGATGTTTGCAAGAACACTTCCTGGAATCAAATGAATAGCATGATCATGATCATGAATAGGTGGGAGGTCTTTGGGAGTCTCAAATACCTTGGAATGATTCTCCAAGACTTTTTGGAGATCTAGAGAAATAAATGATTTTGATGTTTGAACCTTTAGTGAACATAATTGTGAAATTATGCCCAGTTGTTCTTTCTTTAGAAGCTTTTTCATGCCATTAGAGTCGATTATCTTTCCTGGTGTCCCTGTTATACCCCTTAATTCAACTTCCTTTCCTTCCCCAAAAAAATTCAAGAAAAGTTCTTGAAAATTAAAAGCTATCATACCCAAATATTGTAACCATTGGACTCCTAGTACAACATCAACACCACCCATTAGAATGGAAAGCATTGGAATATTCAACACATATTCTCCCATGGATAGCTTGATATTATGATACTTTCTAGAGAAATTTATGGTTCCTCCATTTGCAACCATCACTTGACACTCTGGTGCTGGATATAGGAAGCAATTCAATTCCTTGGCTATCTTATAATGAATAAAATTATGGGTACTACCTGGATCAATCAACACTATTACATTTTTCTTCTTGATATGCCCTTCTATATGGAGAGTTTGAGGAGTCGTAATTCCTACCAATGCATTATAAGACATGGTTGGATTCATTTCTTTTTTCTCTGGGGTTGGTTCCTGGTGTATATCCTCTTCTTTTGATGTTTCTTGGTCTTTTTCTTCCTTCTCTTCACAATCTATGTAAAATATTTTATTCTCGGCACACTTATGACCTTTAGTGCATTTTCTATCACAACTGTAACAAATCCCTTTTGCTCTTCTTTCTTCCAATTGTTTTGGTGTCAACCTTGTAGGTTGTGTAAGGTTAGGAGCAACAACACTTCCATCTTTATAGTTGTGAGTGGTAAGCTTCCTTGTTGCCATAATTTTGCCTTCAATTTTTATGGCCAATCTGAATGCCTTCTCCAATGAATTAGGTTCCCAAAGGCGAACCTCATGTTGGATGTTATCCTTTAAAGTCCCTATGAATACATCAATCCTATGCTCCTCTAGAATATCTTTTACCCTTATATTCAATTTTTGGAGTCCTCAATGTGCTCCACCATTGAACCCTTTTGTTTGAGATTTATCAATTGGCTAAAGAAGGTATTTATCTTTGTATCCTCATAATGTGCTACCATTTCCTCCGTGAAAATTGACCAAGTGACAATTTGTTTACAAGAGCAAGGCCATCGATACCATACAAACTGATTAGGTTCCAAATATAAAGTTGTAATGCATACCTTTTGTGTGTTTTGCACATTATGGAGATCGAAATATTGCTCCATTTGTAGTATCCATGTTACGGGATCCTTTCCATCAAACTTGCTCATATCTATCTTTGGAACGTGGTGGGTCTTCAATCCAACGTTAGAGTCTATGAAATCATGATTAACATTTTTTTTGTTCTCATCATGAGTTTCCTCTACTACCTTTTCGCCATTAGGAAGCATTTCTTGTAGCAAGTTTGTCAAATCTTTCTTCAAATCTTCCATGTTGCCTTTAAGTTTTGTTTTTATACCATTGATCTTAGATTCCATTACATCCATCTTAGCTTCCATTCCATTCTTTAAACCATCCATCTTAGCTTATGTTACTTTTTGTGAGAGCGAAATTTGTTGCACTTGGTCTCATAATTTTGATATGTCTTGTTGCATTTCTTCCTCTTCTTCATGTGTCATGGTAGAGATTTCAGGTTGCTTACTAGGTGTTTCCATTTTATTTTTTTTGGGTCATAAATTAATGATAATTATTCTTCATTATGCCCTTTGGATCACTTCAAACCAATTTCTCAAACAAAACTTATGAAAATTTTAAAAAACTACACACCTTTTTTTTCGCTTTATAGGAGCTCGATATTGAATATGTTGTATTTCTGTAATTTCGGATCTCCAAGGTCTAAAATGTCATCCAGTGGTAACCCTCTGAGTCCTCTTTCCAACCTCACAAGTCAGACCAATATTGGATTCTTCAGGAAAGATTTATGCCCGATCTCCCACAAAGACTTAATTATAGATTGTTTCAGTAGAGTGAACTTGTATGGAGTGACACGTGTCACTGTTTTGACCTTTGGACCTGAAATTGATACCTAAACAACTATTGTCCATCCTGTTTCTTTCAATTTTTACAAAATTCAATCTGATGCTCAGAGAGAAATTTATTATTATTTTCCCTAGGTCATTTGTTTGAGATGGAATTCTGGAGCCTGCAAAAACCCTAACTTCCTCAGCTAATATCTCTGAAAATATAACGAGACAATATCTAAAAATTGGACACAAAGTTCATCAAGGTTTTGCTCCATGTGGTTTTAATTTCAGCGTCTGAAACTTCATAGAAAAAATTATAGTGAAAATTCCACGATGGCCTGTTTGAAGCAACAAAACCCTAGAATCCAAAGCTCTGATACCAAATTTTATGCAACCAGCTCACAAATAGATAGATCAACGAATTAAAAATTATCCTCTTCGAGGGGGGAAGCTCCTTTACATTACATAAATGAACAATTTTTGGATGATTCAAATGACAAAACCTCCTTTCTATATATAGGAGTCTAAGGGGTCACAATATAATCAGAGCCGACATAACAATAATGATGTAAGGGCATAACAATAACAATAGTGGGCTTCTATGGGGCACAATAATAACAATATGGGGACTAAATGGGCACAAGAATAACAGTAAGGGGGATACACTAACAATAATAATGAGGGAATACACTAGTATTATAGGGACCTAAGATGATCCTTACTTTCGTTCACAATAGTGAACTTCTTCCTCATCATATTCAACTGCTCTAAGTTCCTTTTCCTTCACCAAACACTCATCATGTGCCTTAGCTTCTTTCTCAGCTTTCTTGCAAATAATTTCTTAATAGGCCATGTAACATGCTTCTTCGTTCTCCATCCACATCTCTGATCTTCATCCTCACTTTCTTGTAGGAACATCATCATTATATAGAGCCTTTCCCTTAACTCAATAATTTCTCTGTCAAATTCCCGTCGACTCATTTGCTTCTTTATTCTTCCAATTACTCTAGCATCTTCCTTCATCTTGTTGCGGATTACACTTAAACCCTTGTCATGACCATCAATAGTCATTTCTACTCTTCCTATGTGAACTTCTACTTGTCTATTGGTGAGCTACACTAAGCCTTTGCAATAGCAAGTTTGTTTCACCCTACTACAATATCTCACGAAGTTTCTCTCCCCAAAATTGGTCTTTTGGTATTCCTTATGGTTCTCTCCTCTAGAACCTTTTGAACTTTCTCTGCTCTTACAGGCTTCAACACTCTACTCACTTCTCCTAAGACCTTCACTTGTTCCTTTCTTTAGACAACTTTACCCACATTTGCAACTATGGAGTTGTCTCAAAAATTTCTACCCAACCTTACCTGGAAATTGTTACTATCTCTCTTTGTTACACAATCTCTACCACATTGTTCTTTTACTTGCTACTATATGTAATTGACAATTTCTTTGCTCAAATTAAATTGAAAATATAAAGATCATATTACCTATCAAATATAATAGACCTAGAATTCCAAGAACTTCCTGAGTCCCTTTGCTTCACACCCATGCAAAATTTGTTCTGCTAACAGTCTTCAAAACTATCATCAATAATTTTCCCCAACTCTGCTCCTTGGATGGAATTGTCTTCTCCCTTATACCCGATCGTTTTTTCTCTATCTCTTTCACAAATCCTTCATTCTTACAAAGGTAATTCATTGCTTATCATTTGTCAACATATACTCAAATTTATTATAAAACAAAATAAATCCATTACATCATGCTTGAAGTCTCTATGCTAGTATATTTCCCTTACTAGTACCTTTTGTTGAACTCTAATGACTTTTCCAACGATGATCTCCTACCTTGCATTTTTCTTCAAAAATTCACCACTAGCTTTGCATACTGTCATGATTTCAAATCTCTAAAATATTCAAATGAGCAATTTTAATCTATTTTGATAACAATTTGATGCCGAGGCATCTTACATTTTTCATGCATGGTGGCACAAATCAAAATTTCCCTTTTAACTCCTTAGATCAACTTCAATCTCATGTGGGAGAGTCCCACATCTCTATATTAAATCAAGACAATGGATCAATGGTTGAGATTTTTAAACAATGTAATCAACACTTTTCTTACCCCAATAAGATTCACACACAATCCTCAATTTATCAATCCAAGTGCTTACCTAGTTTCTTTGTGCGAGCATAGTTGAAATTCATTATTCGCATCAAGCACCTGATTTTTGGACTTTTTCTTTGTATTACAATTGCCCATAAACAAGCCTAGTCTGATACTTTTTACTCCGATGAAATTCACAAAACTTAATGCCTTCCTTTCTATCTCTAGCAACTAATAGATCTTGACAATAGGAATGTTGGATTAGGACTCCACTACATCAAAACTTGCTATAGGATATTGGAACCTAATATACTTCGGTATCGGGATTTCAGAGATTTGTGATCACATCATTGTGCAACCTAAAGGCTTATAGGTTGATGGACATATGGTGATATATGGGAAAACTTTTGTCTTGGTTTTCCGTTAGTTGGAAAGATTGCCCCAACACCTATTGGTGCTCACAACTTTCAACACTTCCACATTAGATTGGCGGTGGTAGATTAACTGTGATTAATATGAAGGGTTTTGTTTGCTAGGTCTCTTTATTGACATGTTAGCCTTAGTGCTTGTCACATGAGGCTGATAAAGGTTTCATCGGTACCAAATGAAGTCTATGCTATCTTTGGTAACTGATGGCCGATAGACTGAAACATTGATGGGAAAGAATTCGTCCGTCGCGCCAATTAATTAATAAGACCACTTCAATACTTGTTAGATCATCTAAGCAAGGTTTCATCTGTGCCAAGCCTTCGCTAACTCTGGTAGTTGCTAGACAAAAATGTTTTGACGAAGAATTATTTCCTCATTAATTGATGGATCCTCAATCAAACTTATATTTTGTATTGTTGTCCACGTTATATAGTTTTTTGCTTTGGTAAAAGTCTACCTCCAATATCGTGTTGACTAAGACTTACGACATGATCCCACTATAACCTTAACGACTATAAAAAATCCTATATTTCAAGTTGACATTGAACCCAAACTACTCCTACAACAATTGATCCTGCGACCAGTCTAACTCATTTTTTTAAATACAAGAATAGGTTTCATAACTCAATCATCCACAAAAAATAAACATATAAATTCCAAAACATATAGATTAGACACACACAATGGATGATATTCACACTATCTACGTTAACACAAATTTGTACAAGTCTAGCCTAATTATACAAATACATAGCCCTCTCCTCTCTCTCAAGCCTCTCTCGATCCTTTAGCCTCTCTTGGCTAGCTCACTCTATTCCTCCTCTTTTATTTTATTTACAAAAATAAAAATTTTACAACAAACATGGTTTGTTGAGATCCACTAAAGATGGATATAAACATCCATGCATAGAAAATATCAAATTTGAGCCTAAAACCTCTAACTTCTCAACAACTCTCCTTGAATGGTGTATTACATGTCGATGATTAAATAATCCTTCATTTCTTAAATAAATCTCTATTTCATCTAGAAAATCAAATTTCTATCTTTAATTACATATAATTAACTTAATTTAAATTAAGGGAACTCACTCCCTTGAGTAAATGTGGTAAGACCTCCTCGGTTTTATTGACTTGATGAGATGTTCTTGCATCATTAACTCACTATACCAATATGATCTATCAAATTTTGAAGCTATTCTTTCAAGCAATTCATCCAAATATATCTTAGAGGAGAGATTACATTATTGTCATTACCAACATTAGTGCCTAATCCAATATTTATTCATTCCATTTGCTATTGGATACTAAGGGAAAAGATAAATGGGGCATAAAAGGATAATTATTTAACATTAAACAAATAATATTCTAGGTTTACTTTAGAGAGAACCTAAATTGAGGAAAAGAAACAATGAAATACATTCATTCCTTATATAAAAAAATTACAAATCCTTAAACACATGAGCTGGACACTTAAATTAAAATGGTTTAATTTTTGTAGTTTCACTCTCGTGCCTCGATTGTTGAGCACATGGTGGTGGTGTTCTCTTTGATTACATTCTAGGATTTGCTTCCAAAAAAGCTCATTCTTTTATTTTGTTTCTTTGTTTTTTTTTTCCTATAGGGAAAACCGTGTGGGAAAACCTTTGGCACTTCCCCACATTTCATGGATGGTACCTAGTGTAAACATGTTGATATTGATTACAATGCTTGCATAGTAATACCATTGAGTGAGGCACACAATAAGAGTAGCTAGCTTAGGGGTTGTGTTTGTTCACCAATTAAATCTCTCCCACACATATAGGGCTCTACACCCTTTAGGGATCATAATAGGTTATTTACATAGTGAAACATATCCCTACCACTATGTGACATAATCGTTGCTTGTATAAAGGCTTTTCCAATTTAGATTTAATATAAATACATGATTAAGAGAAAAAAATTAGAACGAGCACTTCTAACAAAATTTTTATATTTCAAGTGTTTCCTTTAATTACGAGCACAACCTTATGCTATTAACACACGAGTTAGGAACTTTCTCCATCATTGCATTTGGTTCACTATATAGTCATGATGTTCCATGAAAACATTGATATATACTAAATGGGAGGGGGGGGAGAATTTATAGTCATACAAACTATTCCAAGGCATAAAATATGGGCCTATCTAGTTGTTTTTGGGATTAACTTTTATTATTCACATGCACGTGCACATCCCACATATAAATTAAGGGATTTCTTAGCAAACAAGTATATCTAGCTTGCTAGTCATCAAACCTACCAATCATCGAGCTTCCCCAATCTACTATGGTGTTAGTAGGAAGTCCTATTGGCACAAAAGTTATGTCATACAAATGAAATCCTCTTTTTCAAGTCATTTTCTTGGATTGCCTTCATATAGGAAAGATAAGGATTCTTTGCTAGAGGTGGCTTGGGGTTCTTAGGCCTTTATTTGGTTTTCTCTATCTTTTATTTGACTTTCTCATTACTCCTCCCTTAAGGAAGTTTTAATGTCCCTTTTCCATGAGTTTGGGGTGTTATTGGTGTGGCTATTGATGGAGCTTGTTCTCAAGATTCCTTCCTAGCTCCTAGACATTGATTCCCTCAATGGGTTTAAACTTTACCTTCTCTAATGGAGGGTCATTGAGCCCCTCTACTATTTGATTGCCTTCTTCATTTCTGGGAATCATATAGGGGGGCTTTGATCTCCTCTTTGATTTAGGGATTTTCCCTTACTTTACCCAAATATTCAATGTCATTGGGTACAGAATGATTATATCACATGATGCTCCACAAATTTGGCATTGAAAAGTAATGTTTTCATATAATAGTACTTGAATCCATTGGAATTCATCTCATTATTTGTTCATGAATGGTAGGCATATGGCCTATCCATCTCATCAACATAGATAATTTGTGTAATTTAATTGTAATGTCTCTAAAATTCACATACCTATTGACAGTATGTTTCTTGCATTCAATTATATTTGGTTCCATGATTTGTTTGTTTGAGGTGCCAAGGTAAATGCCCAATAGTGGCACAATTCACTCCATAACTCTATTGTGCCAAATAAATTACCTACCCTCTACATCCTTAGTACAACTAAGCCCAAACATAAACCATTTTAATTGTGCATAACTTCATGAGCACATCTGTGTGTTTGTGTGTGCATGCACATGCGTGTGAGTGTGGGGTAGTAAATTTAATTACTTCATAGGTTTCGGATTTATGGTAGTGCTATGACCTTGCTATATAATTAAGGGTTGTGGAGGGGGGGGGGGTGCTTAAATAGGAGACGTTGTCCCCATACTAAGTTTTCTCCAATTTCTTACCCCATCTCCATCCTCATTTCGATAGACACCAAATATGCTTAATCTCTATATTCTAGTTGAATAACATCTATGTATATCATAAATGGTTAACTTGAACACTTAATCCTCAATGCATACAACCCTCAAATCGAGCTTATGGTTGTAGGTGATTATTAAAGCACATTGTCTTGAGGGATTGTGATGGATGTGTTGCATGTGGAGCTAGATGGTAGTACATGTTCAAATGTTTGTATGGAGCATACAGGAAAATCTTAAGAAAGCTAACAATCCAGAAAATTAAAGCCAACTATGGTTGTAACCCATCGACTAAGTTAAATGAAAAATAAATGAGTTGTAGAGTGTGGATCCCATAATGGAATATGATATGTTGAACTTGCTATTCATTTGGAAGAGGAATTGAGTTGTAGGTAATTGATCAAAGGGAACAATTAGGAAACACTTTGATTATGAGCATTCTACTAAAAGTTAGTTGGAAAAATCAAAGTGGTGATTGTGGCTACCACCATGCCTTGAATAGTAAGAGTGTAAGATATGGATGAGCTATTACAATAAATGTTTATAGCTCCCCAATAATTACTTTAACTCGGTGATCAAGGTGTACTATAAACATGGTTGTTTATATTTTCACCACAAATCAAACAAATAAGAAATTAAATCATAGCATGGTCAAATTGGCAATTACTTAGATAAATTCTATTGAGATTTATTATATTGATGAAATGCAAGCACTGTAGCATGTGGTGAATACAAGAATTGTAGCATGTGGTGTATACAATAGACCACATAGGTTGAAAAACTATAAAGTAATACTCATTCACACAACAATTAAATGACCATAAAACAAATAAACACCTAATAGACAACATAATTTTGCCTTGGAAACCC
Organism: Pinus tabuliformis; assembly: GCA_031772625.1. Lineage (NCBI taxonomy): Eukaryota > Viridiplantae > Streptophyta > Pinopsida > Pinales > Pinaceae > Pinus > Pinus tabuliformis. The sequence goes on from CM062818.1 coordinate 1,200,964,845, forward strand.
AAATGGAGAAACCAACATCGAATGAGTTTGCTTAACGTTGTTTTCTCAACAATTGCAAAATTCTAATTAGATTTTGGCTTTATGGAGCTTCTAGATATTAAAATTTCATAATTTCTTACACAACCCTTCTCTTCTTCACTAAAGAAGCACTTCCCCAATGATATGTGAAGATTGATACATTTAATTAACTCACTCGAAGTAGCTAGAAGGCAAAGCATCCCAACTCTTTATCTTTCCAACTCTAGTGCTCTTCTTCCTTTGCCTTTTGTTGTCAATATTCCAATTCATAGTTCATTTGATCATTTATTCGTCTTTTTCTCTTATTTTTTTAATGATTTAATTAATGTTTTCCTTAGCTTTGCAACTCAATGGAGGTGAGTGATAATGGACCGGACATCTGTGGGGCCTTTCATACTGTCAATAAACCATACACAAAAGACACAGAAGATTAACGTGGTTCACCCAACCATTCTGGGCTACGTCCACCAAACATAGGCATCGGCAATCTTTATTATCAAACAGGAGATTACAAGATATTCAATTTCCTCACAAACTCTCACACAACACCAATCCGTATGGACACCTGTTTTATAGCTAAGAGAATCTAACTGCCTCATAAATCCTCTTACAACAAATATATGATGCATTAACTCTCTCCCAACAAAATAGAGCTAATATAGCAACACAATCTGATTGTTGTCACCTACTGAGATTTTTGCCTATTTTATTAAAATCGAACATCTCAACACATTCCTCCCAGTTCATCATCAACCTTGTATCCTTGAGCTTTGCTTCCATAGAAAACCTTATGATCTCATTGAGTTTTCTTTGTTGATTTGGGGTAGCATCAGACGTGCTCTAAGCCTCAAATTTTGCAGGGAGGCTTCGGCACATGTATTCCAAAGAACCGAGAAAGCGTTTTGGGAAATTCCACCCAGAAGTGATTTTATTAAAATAATTAATATTTTTAATGGGGTTCCTAAGTCTAAACTTAGGAAAATTAAAATATTAATGGGTATTAATCTAATCAGGGTTGAAACTTCTAGAAAAAGCCATGGATCAAGTCAAATCGATCTGAGCCTTTGATTATGTTTTAATCTAGGCCGTTGGTTGCCCAACAGGAAGATATAAGAAGGGACTTGAGGGAAATGACACAAAGAGATTGAGAAAATCGATTTTCTGAGGTGAGAAGTTCTTAGGAGGAAAATCGATTGAGGAGATCTCATAGCAGAGGGGTAGTGAGAATCCGGGAGGAGGAATTTCCGGAGAGTACAAGGTAGAGAGAGGACAGAAAGATGTCCAGAAGAAGGCTGATGCTGGCATATGCAGTGTTGACGCAGAGGCAACATAGTCAGAGAGGGGAAGTCGAGTTTTTGCTAAGGGAATTCGAAGTTCAGTTGTCGGAAGCTAGGGTGTGAGTCTGGGAGGCAAGAAAGATGATTTCTCAGCCAACAGAGGATCTAGAGCAAAGAAGCAGCGTAATACCTAGGAGGGGTGACGCAAAATATGCCCAGGGTGACGCAGTTCTGTGCAGAAGCCACGCAGAGGGTGACATAGAGCCTCCAAAGCTGAAGGATTAGTCATTGATTCTCCAGTGATAGGGTGAGATCATTTCACCAGTCTTTTGTCTAGTGTTTTCTCTGTAAATGATTGCTAGTTGAGCATCCTAGACTTGTACTCAGAATTTTCTCCTGCATAATAATAAACCCTCAAAGCTGCTACACTGATTTTCCCGCATTGGGTTTTTCCGGGGACTATTTGTCCAAAAATAACTGTGTCTTATGTGTTGCATTGTTCTTTCTTGCTTAGTATTTTATTTTCGAAAACATATTAATTAAGTGAAGGCTGTAGATGTATTTACTTTGAAATTTACCGTAGAAGACAATAAATAACTTGTATGATTTAATCAAGTAGGAGAAGTAACATCAGTTTGCTACAGTAGGGATTCCAGTGTAGGAATTTTCACACTATTCAATGTTGAGCCATTAAAACCATTTGATTTTTTTATATCTAGTTTTAGATCAATTCTAGAGAAATCCAATCAAGAAGCCCTTTATCTAGGTTTATCTTTATGTAGATTCTAGTGAAAGAAAACAATCCTTCGATGTCTTTGCTACTATCATAACAAATGAACTTGCTAGGGAGTTTCCCAACTTAGGCAAGTGCTTTATCCTCTCAAAAGTTCTTATGGAAGTTAGGAAGTCTTACTTGTACCAAGGTTGAAGATATTGAGGTTGCTCTCGGAAATCAAGCATCTTAAAGGTAAAGAAAAGGCCCACTCTTTCCTAGAGCTAGAGCCCTCTTTTAAAATCTTCTTCTTCTTATCTTTGTTGGAGAAAATAACCAAAAATCCCATTTTCAAGGAATGTGACCTTGGGTTCCTTGTCCGAACACTTTTTCATCCACTCCATGAGTGCATTTGTTGAGGGGCAAAGTTCATTAATCTTCATTTCGACCTGAATTGATCTTGATTATAGGTGTTACTGTGGCCTTCTTGACTTTAAATCCATGAGAATGCCCACACTTGAAGCCAACACTTGTTCCAGAGCTTGCATAGTGTCGTAGTATTTCTCTCTTTTAGAAAGCTTGGGAGATGGGAGGGTTAATGACATCCTTTAAGGTTGGTATCATGGAGGACAACAAAGGTGAGGGGTTCACTTAGAGGTGCCTACCTTGGGATCTCCTTTCAATTATGAACCTACAAAAGTGAAAGGGAAACCTCTACATACACTATTTTCCAAAATCCTTTGATGAGGTAGAAAATCAAGCTTCTCAACACTGGTAAATTCTACATAAGCAATTATTCTTGCATCCTCGCTAAATCTCTTCGGGGCATATATGGTAGTTGGTAATATTGAAAACCTTAACCACACTTGGTGTAAATTGGTACCATAACTCAACTCTCGCAAATCCACTATTATGTTTTTTTTTTTTAAATCCAAAAAACTTCGTAACTTGTTGAGATTACTTGAGCAAGACCTAGTTTCAAAATCAACTAACTACTACTATAACCCTTAAGTGAATGCCAATAACTCACAAACCAATGCCTACCATAACACTTGAGTGAGTGCCATCAACTCACAAACCAATGCCTACCAAAAACATTATAACACGACCAAATCTCAACTCACAAACCAATGCCTACCGAAAACATTATAACAGGACCAAATCTCATATGTCCTACTATTATGTTAGCGGGAAGGAGCTCACATATGAAGAAATCATATTTTTAAAGCAAGGGTAAAAAGGGAAGTATGTCCTTTTCTAATTTACGAAGCAATCGAAAAAGGTGGAAGGATATGTAATTGCGTAAACAATTAGGCAATGATGATGTGCCAAACATTAGTTAGGTCCCGCAGAGGTTTGCTTTCATCATACGAAATGCTATAGTAAAGTGGAGGGGAACCAATGAGGTGATATAAATTAGCTAGGTTTATAAAAGGGGCTCGGGAACTACTCGGGCCCGTCACCCTGGGTACATAATTATTCATTTTGCATTCGCTGAGCAAACAGCTGTAGCAGAGAAGCAGCAGACGCCGCTGCCGCAGCCACCATGTTCGACTCTAGTAGCGGTGGCGAGGGCAGCAGCAGGAGGAGAGGATCTTCAATGGATTCTTGCTTCAATTGTTTGCCGGTGAGAATACGGAAGGATACCATCGTAAGCAAAGTGAATATGAACAGAGTCACTCTCATTGTGGCTGATACTGGTTCAGGTAACCTTAACTTCATCTCTTTTCTTACTACCATTTCTAATACTTGTTGCTAAATTATATATGTAGTGCACCAACTGCATTCATCATATGCTTATTAAATAGAACAAAGTGTCTACTCGACTAGAGTAACTTCATTAGTCCAATTGCAACCTAGGCACCTGTTCAGTCGATAAAACATCTTAAATTTGCTATGGATTTGGAAGTTCCAGAGCTTATCTTAAATGGCGAATTTGATACTCTTTTATATTTTTTTGTCCACGAGTATGAGGTTATCATGTCTAGGGTTGTATTATTAAATAGAACGAAGTGTCTACTCGACTATAGTTAATTTCATTAGTCCAATTGCAACCTAGGCACCTGTTCAGTGGATAAACTATCTTAAATTTGTATAGAGTTGTAAGTTCCAGAGCTCATCTTAAATGGCGAATTTGATACTCTTGTATTTTTTTGTCTATGGGTATGAGGGTTTCATGTCTAGGGTTGTATAGTGGAACTTAATCATTTACCATATTATTGCAAGTCACCTCGGTTTTCAATGAATAAAGAGACACATTTAATTCCTAGTATACTTTATATACAGAAAAATGGAGCATGTTGATTGACATATAATAATGTTTTGGCCTCTCTCCAATCCTCCAAATTCTTGAAGCAGTCTGTGACGCATTTTTGGTATAAACCAATCTCAATGCGTTAAACGTAATTAAAGTCAATAAGATGTCGATGTTTGTTGGATATCCCCAGAATATTTCCCTAAAATATAATCCATTTTAAACTGCTACCTGCTCAAGCGAAGAACAGGCTAAAGAATTCTGTGTTCCACTGGTTCAACCAGTCAATCGGCATTGAGTAGACAAAAAATGTATCTAGTCAGGACCAAGGTCATGAGTAGCACTTCAAAGGAGCTAGTGCTCCTCGATCATGACACATTCTATTCCTGTGATGTCAACTTTGAGATTTGTTTGATGTTATTGGCCAGTCAGTGCTATTAGAATTGTCATGTGGTCGAATTGTATTTTAACTAACAGAGATGGAGGAAATAGGAAAAACGAGACATCATTTTTTTGCTAATGAAAAAACTAGTAGATTGTCACGAGTAAGATGGAGGGGCTAATGCAACTTGCATAAACATATATGTCATCCTAAGGAAGCAATGAGCTCTCTGCCACTGTTGGATTCAAATTATATCAGTTTGTGACCTTCACCGGTATTGTGTAGATTTAATACCACTGTTGATCAGGCCAGCAAAATATGCAAGATGTAACAAGGTGCACACTACATGGGTCTACTGCAGCAGATATGTAACAGCGTTGAAGTTGAAGTAACTTGCTAGAATTTTCTAGCTATCAAAGCTGTGAAAGTCTAAAGGGAACAAAGAGCCATGATGCAATTCCATAAGAAATAAAGACCTGCAACACAATTTTGCAAGAACAAAGTGCGACAAGGCTGCAATCCAACATTTCAGGTATTGAAAAAGTTGCAACACGACATTGTGAAAATGAAGATCCACATAGCTAGTGATAGAAAGAGCATAAAAGTTGACGAGAAAGAAAAGTCATATCATGTGAATGGATACCATTGTGTAACTAACACACCGACATATGAATATAAATTCTTGTTGTCATTTGCATCAGATAAAGTTGTAAGGGTGAGTTTTATAGAGTCAAATGCATTTCTTGTTAGTTCTAAATTATGTTTTAAAACTCCGACTTGGCCGAGGGTTGACTCCAACTTCGACTTTGACTCGGTATCGACTCGGCCGGTTCGATTTCAATGACTCGGTTGTTGTAAAAAATACATTAAATATCTATTTTTTGATTTAAAAAAACATAATTTTAAAGATTTTTCATTCATGTTTCCAAACACAAAGCTTTAGAACGTAGATAGAAGACAACATATGATCAAAGTAGGCTCATGAATATATCCATTGTATCGAAATGGCACCCAATGCACTGTCCAATACATACATGATGATGATATAGAGATCAAAACAAAAACACATAACCAAGGAGGCTAGAAATGGCCTCTACAACAAAAGTAAATTGTGACCAGGGTCCAGTACTACTGGCTACTGCTAGAGGAGCCAACATCATCTGGCTCAACCTCTGAATCAGAGTCAAACAGGGAAGCCCATGGCTCCTCCTCATCATCATCTCCAACTGCAACTGTAGAAGTGGTAGCACTAGCAGGTTGTGCAGCTGCTGGCTGCTGAGATAGACGAGATATGCGCTTCCGTCATGGTTGAGCAGAGGAAGCCCCTGCAATTGGAGGACTTGGCGCTGGCCCTGAGGTTGGTATGAGTGGATCTGCATTCAACTGAACATTATGTTCAAGTGATGCCACCGTCTGTAAATCATAATCAAGATCCTCATCAGAATCAAACTCTGTTAGATGACTCTCCACTACCCAATCTGATGTTGGATCAATATCTTCCAACAAAATGGGATCTGAATCAGGTCTTTTGTTTAGCAATTTGTTGTGTCTGAGCCGAAGGTTGTATTGGACATAGACTAGATCATTTAATTGTTTTTGATCCAAACGGTTTCTCTTCTTCGTGTGAATCCTCTCAAAGACAGACCAATTGCGCTCATACCCAGTAGCACTGCAAGTTTGACTCAAAATACGAATTGCAAACTTCTGCAATTCAGGACATTGGCTACCAAAAGCCTCCCAGCACTGTGCTGCAAAAAACATAGGGGTGTAATGAGTTAGCTCAACAAAATTACAAATTATATCCAACTTTCAAATTATAAACGATTTAACAAAATAAGTATTAAGAATTTGAAAATTGAAATTTTTGTTTACCTGACTCATTTGCCTCCCTTGCAATCTTTGCTAGGTTCTTCCCAACGGTACCTGTGGCTTTGTTGAAGGTTGTGACCTGTCGGTGTATCTCCAGCTGATTACACTCTAATGGGATCATGCGATCAATGTAGTCAATCAATCCATCTCTAACCTCCCCCCTCAAAGCTCTTGCCGCCAAAGCTTTGTAATGATACTGTGGGTTCAAAAAATACTGAGCTGCATGTATAGGGTGATGGAGTTGATTATTCCATCTTTCATCAATGATTGCCCAAATGGGCCCATAATTAGCCTCTTTATCCTTGTATGCCCTCTTTATTTGCTCCTTTGCTTGATCCATAGCCTCATAAATGAAGCCCATAGCCAATATTTCTCCATCCACCAACCGCAACACCTTAACCAGTGGCTCAACAACCTTCACAATCCCTGCTGCCTTTCTCCAAAATATTTCTTCATTAACTTTCTTTTTCAATTCTCTGCCATCCTGTTTGTGAGACCACTGGCTTTGATTCCATTCATCATTGGAAAATATCTTTTGCAAGTTTCTATGTTGTGAAAGCATAGATTGCAATGTCGAAAAATGAGTAGCAAATCTAGTGATGGCAGGCCTCATAATAGCCCTGCCCCCTGTGTGTCTTCTCATAAGGCTGAAAATCCACGAATGATTGTAGATAAATTTTGTTATGCTTTGGCATGATCTACAGTGTTTTTGACCCAATCTAATTTGCCAATATCCTCAAGCATGAGGTCTATGCAATGTGCAACACATGGGGTCCAAAATATGGTTTTGTGTTTTTCCTCTAATAGTTTACCAGCAAGAACATAGTTAGAGGCATTATCTGTGATGACTTGAACAACATTAGCCACCCCCACATCCTCAACAACCTTATCCAATAGCTGAAACAACAATTGTCCATCTTTTACCTTATCAGATGCATCAACTGATTTTAGAAACATGGTTCCCTGTGGGCAGAAGATAAGAAAGTTTATGATGGTACGGTTCCTTTGATCAATCCATCCATCTGACATGATGGTACATCTTGTTCTTGCCCATGAGTCCTTGAAATCTTTCAAATACTCATTAATGGAGGCAATTTCTTTCTGCAAACGATACCTCCTTATCTCATGCATAGTAGGGCCTTTGAAGCCTTTTCCAGCAGCATGTATGGCATCAAACATAGGCTCATAATATGGTGAACGGGAAGCATTGAAGGGGATATCAGCATCATACCACCATCTACATATGTAATTGCAAGCAGTCTCCCTCAATTCTTTCTTCCAGTGGTCATCTAAAGTGGGCTGCAAAGTTCTACTAGCTTGAGGACCATGTGCATGTGATGGAGAGGAGGGTGTGACAGTGAAATAACTTTTGATATTCATATCACCCTTCTTTTTCATTTGACCCTTACCCTTTTCTTGAATAGACTCCAAAGAGAGAGGAACGTATCGGAAGGGGTTGGATGCATCAGTACAAGGGATAGAAGAAGAACCCTCAAAATCAAAATGGGGGTTGGTAGCCATCATTTGTTGTATACTCCTCTTCCTCCCAATTTTAGCCTCTAATTTTCTGCCTAGCCTTTTGTTCTTTAAACTTCTCAAAGTTGGCGAACAAATCCTTCCTAATCTCCCCAATTTCTGGTGATTCACGTGGAGTAATTTGGCCTCTAATCCTTGCCAAGTGTAGTTTTAGCCTATTAATGTCCCCAACACCCTCCTTAATTTTTCTATGGCAAAATTTGCAATGCATTTGACTATCAACCATTTCAACATATGCCCAAGCAACATATTTCACTCTAGGTGCCATTTTTTCACTTGGAAATCGAAGGAAAAATTCTGAAAATGAAAACAAAAAAAATAGCATTGCTTCAATGTTCATTTCTTTCACAAAAAACACTCTTTTCAATTTCCAGATCTGCACAAAAAAATAAATAAGCAAAAACAATTTTTTACAAGTGAAAAAAAATACCTCTAGGTACAAACTGCCTCCTTAAGGTTGCTCCAGTAAACCAACTCAATGTTGCTCCAATGGCTGCCCAAAAAGCTCCTCACTCCTGCTACAATACTTGCCTAAGACTCCTCATTGTTGCTCCAAAAACAAACTCCACAACTCCTCACAAACTCTCACTCAAATTTTCACTCAAATGCAATGAGATGGCTATGAGGAAATGAGAGGGGTTGGGTGGGTTTTATAGGGTTTAGGAGAGGGGAATGGACCCCAAAGAACCCAAAGGCAGATTACATTGGGCTTTGGGGTCCCTAAAAAACAAATTTAAAAAAAAAGTTGCGCTGAAGTGACTTGACCGGCCGTTGTTATCGAGCCGACCGGGTTGTTACTCAGCCGGCTGGGTTGTTACTGAACTGGCCGAGTCATTAGCCAACTCGGTCGGCTCGGTAACAACCCGGCTGGCCGGTCCAGTTCAAAGGCCGAGTCGACCCGGTAGCCCAATAACTCGGACCAACTCGGCCGAGTCAGTTTCAAAACGACTGTTTTTAAAAATAGAGGTTCTAATGCTCTGTGTCTCATCAAATTTCACCTAGCAGATGGTAGGGGTTGTTTGGTAAGGTTCTTTCCTGACAAAGTATCATTGCTTCTTATTGATTGTAATTCCAGATAACAATACTAGTGTAGTTTCTTGTCACTTGGTTTTGGATGATTCTCACACCAAATCTATGTACATGGAAATGAAATGGTGCAAAAACCCACCTTGATTTTGCTGGCCTGTAGCTTCCATAAAATGAAACTCTGAAATAAATATACGATATGATATTATACTAGCATAACAACATAATTAAATGAGGTTATACCAGTAAACTCCATTAGTTTAGAAAGGTGGAAAATGAGGCTAATCGTTGTATATCAACCACCTTTAATTATGTGGTTGTGTTAATTCAGAATATTCAAAACCTTAATGAAATGCCCCTTGTTGAGGATAATTAGGATGCTCCACTTTATTGCACCGAGAGGTGCTCTACAACCTAATACATGAGGGAAATTTTGTCACCTAACGTTACATTGAAAAAATTTAAAAATATATATATGTGTTGGCTAATGTATGTATATGTGAGAGATGTTGTGCTTAACGTTACTTTAAAAACAAATTAATAATGTTACTTTAAAAATCAATGTTGGCCATAAATAAAATACTTCAATTTTCACCTTTATTTTACATCAAACTTTATTTAGCAGCCCTAAATGCTGTCCTAAAGGCATCCCTAAACGTTTTTCTAAGGCAGCCCTAACTCTGTCCTAAAGGCAACCCTAAATGTTGTTCTAAGGCAGCCCTAACGCTGTCCTAAAGGAAGCCCTAAACATTGTTTTAAGGCAACCCTAAACGTTGTTTCTAGATGGTGCTACAAAGATGCATGGACAGCAAGGCTAGATAGTGCTGCAAAGATGCATGGACAAGGCTACATAGTGCTGCAAAGATGCATGGACAATAATGACAATGTGACATGGCAGCAAAGGTACATGATGCTACGAACTCATTGGACAACACAATGATGGGACAGCAGCTTGTTGGGACAGCACAAAGATCAATGACATTGTGACATTATGCAGCAGAGATACATGGGACAACTAGTATTTAGTGCAGCAAGTTCATGGTGCTGCAATAGTATGGTACATGGGACAACAATAACAACAAGGTGCAGCAAGCATAGTGCTTCAAGCACATTGGGATAGCAGTATGGTACTTGGTGCAACAAGTACGGTAAGCAGCAATGGTGCAGCAAGCACATGGGTGACAACATGGTGCTGCAGTGGCACAAGGTACAACAGTGCTAAACACTGGGACAACAATGCAACATAAGGTGCAGCTGTATGATGTGTACAACATGGTCATAAGGTCCAGCGTTGTGATGATGGGTGCAGCATGGTACGGTGAGGTGCAGCATGACGACGAGATGCAGCGCAATGATAGGTGAAGGAGTCACCTTGGAGAATCAGTTGAAGCAACACGTCTTCAACTGATCTCATGTATCATCTTCTTAGAGATGATCTATTCTCTTACCTAGATAAGTCAAAGTGTTGACTTCTATTGTCAATGTACTATCTCTCTTTCTCTCTCTTTGCTGAACTATTGAAGAACATTTAAGAAGAATTGATCAAGGGTTTCCCCACATTGGGGTTTGTCCCTGGCTAGCGCCACATCCTGTGTCCTCTTGTCTTGGCTTGTCTTCTGCGATTTATGTTTATAAATTTTGTTCTATCTGCAGTTTACTTTAACGCTGACGTGATTGCTAATCTGGAAAAGATATTGAGCTAACTGTGAAAATTGAAATAAATTGCTCTTAGCATAGAACATACCTAAAATTAACAGAATGGCTTTAATTCAAAAACACATTTTTCCTTAACCAAATTTGGTGATCTTTAGGTTGATTTTGATCCTCTAGAGAAGAGGAATTTAATGCAATGATTATCCTCATTAGATGAGCTGTCCAAATTGGAATTTGGCCCTAGTTGCCAATTTTAGCACCAAGGGAACCAAGTCCCAAGCTCCCTAGAGAAAAATTGATCTTTTATTAATGAGGCTTACAAATATGGAAGAAGCCTTTTTGACAATAGAGAAAGGCTTTTCTTTCAAGGAGCTTCCAAGAAAAGTGAACTTTTACAATACAATGAATCTTCAAATGGAGCCAACCGATATGACTAAATTTTCCTTCAAAGATTTGATTTCAAGCGCCTTCAGCCTTCCAATAAATGATGACCAGTGATAGCAGTGAGAAAAACTTTCTGCCTAAGTGTATCTCCTTAGTCAAATAGTTGACAAGTGTGATGATTTTCTGCTACAAAGGAGAATCAGAACTTCAGTAGTGAATACCCCTTCAGAATACAAGATCAAGACCTCAAATAATATCTTTACAACAGTGAATAAGATGCTCTCGGTCAGAAAAAAAGGACTCCTATTCTTGCAATTAGCTTCAACAGAGTTTGATTCAAAGTTTAATTGAATTGTTAAATTTTATTCAAGGGTAATTTGATTAGGTCTCAAGGCTAGGAGCCTTTGCAATCTGATGTCAAAGTTTAAGTAGTTCAGGCCCTAGAAGCCCTCACACTAGATGAAAACAATAAGCTTCAGACTTGATGTTATAGGGTAATGTATCCTTTTTAAATAACCTCTCTCAGCCCTGCTAAATAAACAATGTTCAAAACAAATAAATAATGAATCGCTGGCAAAGAAGGAGACATGGGTTAAATATAAATGATGCAATACAAAAAATGCCTTAATCCCTGCAATTATAACCCAAAAAATCCACTGAAGTACCAAGGCGAAATATAACAGTGTTTTCACTGAGATCTTATGCTTAAATCTTCCTGGAAGATGCTCAGGTTTGCTTGTCAAACAGATGATTGTTAGCAAAAGATGGGTCCTTGGTTAATGAAACAGGTCCTCTTCAAAGCTACAGAAAATGAGTAAGGAGCAGCAGATGAGTGACACTAAAAGCTTGCTTTGCTCTTGGCCAGGGCAGCAAAAACCTCTGAAAAAACGACTTCAAACAAGAAATAACATGAGGAATTATTGCAAAGGTAAGCATGAAATTTTTATGGAAGAGTCCTACAAAACCACCACAATTAGCCTTAAAACAACTTACACCAGCTGAAAAAAAGGGTCTAGGCTTAGAAAGGATAAAAAATATGCCTTAATTTTTATTAAGATTTTGTGGTGCTTTATCAAAGTTTAAGGTTCAGAATTTCTTCAAAAAATTTAACAGAATTTCTTCAAAAAATTTAATTTTTTGAATCCTCTCCAAGAAGACTTTCGCAATAGGAGAAGGAAACTCCCCTGGAGCCCTCAGCCAAGAGAAAGAAATGCCTCAGACCAGAAAGTATGCGGTCCTCCTAAAAGCTCACAGCTAGCCCAGAATTTGGTGACAAGTCACTTACAAAACTTATCAATTTTTTTCACAAGTCAGAGATAAGGCTGTCTCTCAGGGTTCTTAGCTTCTGCAAAGAAAATTCAGTTAGATCAATGAGACCTATGCCAAACAAACTGATGAAAAACCTTTAAAAATCAATGTGAAATTTCTGCCAAACGTCAATGTTTAAATGCTATAAAATTTAACTTTCCAAATCTGCGGCCCTAACATGAAAAAGCTCAAAGTTTTTTTTTAGATAGGTCAAGGTAATTGATGGCGGCTTTTTGGCAAAGAAAATTGAAGTAAAAGATCTTCTCAAAAAGACAGAGTATTAAAATAGATGGAGAACCCTTGAGGCTGAAATGGATGTGACCTCTAGGGTTTATGGGACAGAAAACTTAAAACGTCACCTCCACACTCCAATGGTATGGCAAAAATCTCTTCAAACACAAAGGTTTGAAACTTGAAGAAACTCCTGCAAAACCCAAGAGATACAATTTGAAATCAATAACAGAAGAGACTTGCGGCCTTAGCAAAAATTACAATCTTTAAACACTAGAACTTTTGGCAAAATTTTTAAGAGAATCCCTGCGGCCAAGAGCCGAAGGTTAGAAAAATCAACAATGGCAAAAATAGAATTAATGGATCTTCCCTATTTTTTATTTTTTTAAATTTGATGCCAGTACTCATATTTAAAAAGTGTCAGATGTATGGGTCAAAGAGGAGCTTTATAAGGCTCTTAGCTTCAGGGAGAAAATGCCTTAATAGGCCTGCGGCTCACAAGATCCTTTCAGTGAATTAAATAACCTAGACCGAAAATGAAGAGAGAGGGTTTGACCTTCAAGAAATTTGTATCCCCTTCTGCAAAAAAGAAACGAGTTAGATCTCCCATAAAAAATCAAGATTAAAATCCCTGGAGCTATGCCAGAATATACAATTTTTTATTTTTATTTTTTGAAACCCTCCAAACTAAAAGTATGTCAATGAATTTTAATCTTGGAGGCTAGAAGGGCCTATGACCTTCCTAAGAATAATTTCCTAGTACAACACTGACCCTTGGCAAAAAGATGAGTTCTGGAAATTTAACAACCCACAAAAAGTATGGCATGAGGCCTCCAACTCTAGCCGTTTAGGCTGGGTGAGTGCTGAGCCCTCTTTTCTACTCGGCTCCCTCTAAACTTTTCAATAAATGACCTGCGAACAAAAGAAATTAAAAACCCTACGCTCTCTTGCTCTCTAAACCTGCAAGAAACAAAGAAAAGGGAACTACACAAATATATACAATAAAGCCATAGATGCAAAAGGTTAGAGAGAGATTTATTTACAAATATTTACCATATAAACTAGCTCTTCAAATAGCGAATTTATCTTATTAAGCTCACTAATTTAAAGAATTTGAGATTAATAAAAAATTCCTCTAGCTAAGGTCCAGAAACCTTACAAAAAATTTGTTAGATAAATCCTTCAAATGAAATAGAGTGGATTATCCTACTTCTTTACTCAAGAGTTGGTTAACTTAAGCAAAAACATTCCCTCACGCTTGAGATCTGATTCAATTAAGTGTTCTCTACATAACTCAGAAATATTTCGTTAGCTTTAGATAAGAAAACTATGTTGGAAAGAAATTTTAGCAACTTAAACAAAAGCACACTAGGCACATCCAATCCTAAAATATTTTCCAAATCTAATTAATAGTGTAAGATAGCTATACACTAATAATTCTATATAAGCAAATGAAGTAGCAAATATAATCACCAGTAGAAAATTAAACTCAAGAATTCATTACCATATCCAAAAGAGAAGAGCCACAATATTTCACCCCAAAGACTTTGCTTTTATTATTTCCAAAATAGAGAGCTTCAAGACCAAAAAGCCAGAGCACAATGAGCATATGCTTACTTTCATAGAAAAAATGAGAGTTCTCGAGACTTTTCCAAGTGAAAAATGGCTAGGTCCATGAAGGTGCACAAATTTGACTTGACCATGGCTTTGTTAGAGATTTCCGGAATAACACTCTGTAATATGTGTGATCCGTCCAACGTTTTGGATGGTGACTCCATCCATCCATCCATCATCTTGGCTGATTAAATGCTAGATCCATGTCAAAATAATCTCCACCCTTGATTTCTTGAGAAAAAATTCGAATTCCTTGATGAAGGCATTTTTCTTGGTCCCATTTTTTTTTCCGACTTTTTCTCCCCTAAAACTCCCATTCACTTAACCAACTAGGACCATAAATTCATTTTTTCTTAAAAAATTGATTTTTCTGGACCAAAAATATTTTCTTGAATTTTTGCTTGCTTGATTTGTGGATATTCCCTTCTTGGAAAGTGTACATTCCCTTTTTTAATATTTTTCACTTGGAGAGAATTTTATTTTCTCTCATTTTTATTTTTTGATCAATTTCTGGCTAATTATCTAGCCATTTTTTGTCGAAAAAAGAAAATAAAAATAATTTGAGGGGATTAGACATAATTTCAACCCTCAAAATTTGTCTAAATAGAAATTTGAGGTGTAGAGGTTCTAATTATGAGTACTCTACCCCCATCAACTTCTATAGACATTGTATTTTACAATTTACATCAAAATAATTATTAAAATCCCGACTAGTGGGAAATTTTAATAATTAAAATTAAATACTTAGACTTAATCAAATTTTGCAAGACTTTAGATATGATCTAGTATGACATTATACATTGATTCTATACACTAGGACTCACTTAAGACATCACTATCGAGCCCCACTCTAGCTTTGGAGTATACTTGGGAGAAAAACTATGCTAATTATTTGATGTTTAGAAAAAACATAAATAATTAGTTGAGGCTAAAAAAATCCCTAAAGTGAAATTCTTTGCTAAAAATTCTTAAGTTTACCTAGGTATGTTACATGGCTTTATAAACATACTAGAATCATTTTTGCAATGATGGCCCACAAGGCTATAGAATTTGGATTGACAACTTTGATAAAACTGCTGAAAGATGATAATGATCTCTAGATGACTGACTGCTCGAACATGATGGAATGCTTTGAAAAAATGTGTATTGCAATAAGATATTTGACACAGAATGGTCAACAGTCCGCATGGTTGGCACTTATCTTGGTATCGCTCTATGCTCAATTATGATTACATGCATGCTTCGTACTTATCTTCGTAGCACTGTGGATTGTCTCTTATGGTTAACATTACAAGATGACTCTTTCATGTACAATAGTCTGAATATGAAAATTCAACAGTTACATTACTGTGTCCATATATATATATATATATAAAAGACTGCGCTCTTGCTCTTAAGCTTCATGTGGCTGCATGTTGACTTCGTCTCTTAACAACAATGAATCATGACCATACTTAACCCTTGATGGTGTTGGAATTTCTAAGTCTGACACGTTAGAAACCCTTCATGCAATTTTCTGATTTATTCCTACCTACTTGTTTTGTTATTTAACAAGTTATTTACCATGTAAATACTCCAAATAAATACAAGTACATGCTCAACACATTACAGATCATCAACTGAAGGAAATAGAAACAAGCACACAAGTGACACCATTGTTTTTGGACTAATGTCCCTAGAAAAACCCAATGTGGGAAAACTGGTGCAACTATTTGAGGGTTTGATTTATTAAGCAGTTTCAGAATACAATCTGGGTGCCAAATACGGTTCACCCAATAGAGAAAAATCTCGGCAATAGTACCTCTCTACTCGGAAGCAGATATTCCGACTGAAACCCTGGATAAACACTCTGGCAGCTCCATAGCTCCAATTTGCCCCACAAAACCCCAGCGTCAGCCTCTAGGGACTGAGTTAGCCTCTTTTTGGCCCAACGTTAGCCCAACGTCACTTTGGCTTGGCCTACGTCAGCCTCTGGAGGCACTGCGTTAGTCCTTTGGCCCTTTGTGTCACTCACGCTGGCCCTCTGAGGCACTGCGCAGCTCCTGACTGCCTATGCGTGAGCCTTGGATGGCTCTGCGTGAACCCTTGGCTGCTTCTGCGTCCCTCTCTTTCGGCTACTGCGCAGATCCTCCCGGTGCTATCTCTGCCTCTCTGCTTCTGTATTCACTGCCTCTCAGCTACAACTTTGATCACTCTCTCAACTTTCTCAGCAAACCCAGCCCCAGAAAGTTGAAATCTTGATCAACTCTATGTGTTCTCCAAGTGACCGTCAAGCCTCCTCTTATACTTTTCTTGTTGACAAATCAACAACCGAGATTAAGCCTCTAATCAACGGTTAAGATTAGATCTGGCTTGATCCATGACTTTTGGACCATTCTAACACAATTTTATATTAATTCACTTTAATATTTTATTTTCCCTAAGTTTAGACTTAGGGACTCCATTAAAAATATTAATTATTTTAATACCTCCCAAATTGTTTAGAATCTGCCCAAACCCTTTCTGGGTATTGGAGATCTCATGTGCTTAAGCCTCTCCACCAATTTTCGTGGCTAGAGCACATCCGATGTTACCCCAAATCAACAGATGGTTGATGGTATCAATACATACTCTGACTCCGTTTATGTTATAAGAGACAAGATATCTTGATTCACATAGGACAAAGATATTTTATGATACAATGGACAATAATCTTCTACAATACATATTGCAATGATCTTCTATGAAACATGGGACATTAAATATGATATAATTCATATGGTAGTGACCTCATATGATGACAATGAATTTGGACAACAATCTTAATCTTATGATGATGTTGATGCATGCATATAGTTTCTTGTAGTGATATGGCATACCCCTTCTTGGACTCATTTTGTTATCGGAAGTCAGTTCACAATCGAAGTTGTGAAGTGACTTGGATTGGCCCTAGGAGGCTAGATATGTCTGACGTATCTTATTATGAATGTACTTTGTATCTCAACTGAACAATTGATGAATATCTTATAGAAGAAGAATTGAATTCTGAGCTTCCCCCCTGGGGTTTTTCCCCGGTCTCTGACGGAATCCCGATGTCTCTCTTTGTGCATGCTTTTCTTCTTTTGTTCCTTTATGCTCCGCTGCAATGTTGATGTTATTGTTCTTTCTACATAATTTCTAATGATGTTATGATGTAATGGGGTGAATGCATATGTAAATGATGAAAAGTTTAAAATTGCAACTATCAACAACAAAGAACAATATAGCCCTAAGAAAAATTAACATGGTATCAGCGCTGGGCTAAAGAAAAGTCATTGAGATCACCCCTGTAGACATTGATGATGAAGCAAGCTGGGTAAAAGGGATGAAGATGGCTGAGACCTAAAAGAATGCTAGGGTTTGAAGGAAACCCTAGGGAGACCCTTTGCAAGTACAAGCTCGGGTTTTGGAGAAACCCTAGGCTTGGCCTTCATATGCAAAAAACCTAGTGCAGTACCCATATAGTCGGGAAGAGATGGCATTGTGTATGAAGGGAGAATTCAAACAGGAAGGCGCTCTAGGAAGATAATAATTGTTTGAAGAAGCCAAGACACCTATGAGAACAAACCTCACGCCCGACCTAGGGAAGGATTTGAAGCGAGAGCTTGTGAGGAGCAAAGTGCAAGGTAGGGGTACCTTTCTTGCCCAATGGTAGAGTTGTTGAGAGTTTAGACTCTGAGGGAAAGAAACCAAGCAAAAAATGACGTCGAGGCAGAAAGGGTGATATAGAACTGTTTGCTCACATTGGATGATGCACCTGAGAAGGAAGGTCTGTACTATGATACATTCGTACATGCCACTTGTCACCTGCCAATATTCTCACCAAATGCTCTTGTGTTGGTCCTCCAATAGTCTTGGGCCTTGCTTGTAAAGCCATATATTGATGTGACAAACATCTTACTCATTGTGCCACCTCTCTAAGTCACCATCACCATTAGTATTTGCTTGGGCCTTTGTTTCACTTTTCACTTTCTCTTTCTATTCAGGTATTGAATCTTCACATAGCAAGGATCCTATGATTCCAATGCCCATAGCTCATAATGTCCTTTATGCTATTTGTCAATCCCACCAGCTTAACACTGGACTAATTCTGCAAGTACAACAATAACCCTTGAGTTGTTCATTTTTAAACTTTTACCTCCTCTTCTCTTGTGATAGTCTGCAGATTAACTTGCTGAGAAACAAAGTGTTGCCCATATTCTCCAACAATAGAACAACAATTTCCCATGTCCCGAGCAAATTATTCTATAAGATATTGATCTGCTTCTTCTTTCAGTTCCACACTAACTGAAACTGACTGCTTGACCCACTTATGCTGGTGTTCTAAATGCACAGTTATTGACACTCCTACCATCTTGGCATTATTATTCTGGTGACACAGACAATTCCTATTTGCAACTGTCTTTCTCTCACACACCTCTATAAGAGCCTCCCGTCCTTTCTTGATTTGAACTCATGTGCTGGACAGATCATTGGCCTATTTTTCTCACTTTTTCTCTTCCAAT
Organism: Pinus tabuliformis; assembly: GCA_031772625.1. Taxonomy (NCBI): domain Eukaryota; kingdom Viridiplantae; phylum Streptophyta; class Pinopsida; order Pinales; family Pinaceae; genus Pinus; species Pinus tabuliformis. Next base: position 1,200,983,632 of record CM062818.1, read on the forward strand.
TATCCACATTTGTGTTGGGGTCTTTATTCTCAGCAATCACCACACAATTCTTTCAACCAGATACATAACTCTATTTTTTAATCTGATTGTTAAAATCCTCTCTGCAGAACCATTCCACAACTTTGATCTTTACGTTGCCATGACTATGACATTGAATCAGCCGTTTCCCACACAATGTCTAGTCTTTGATCTGACCTATCGAGTTCATCTAGAGACATACCCACTAGGCACTTAAGCTCTGATGTTACTTGTTGGTTTGGAATGTGGCTCTAGTACTAATCGTTGAATGAAGTACACATACATATGTAGCAGAAATTCAACAATTCAACATGATTGGCTAGCCTATGCTGTTAAGGATAGACAACAACAATCAATGGGACACAGGTGTCTCAGTATATCAGTAATACCCTTTTAACTTTCTTTATATTTTGCAGCACAAGAAATTACAATACATCAGACGATCAAATAATTTCTCTGATCAACCCAATACACTCTCTTATGAGCAATGAACATCATCAGGTACTCAACTGCATGCGCAACTACTGGGATTCTTCAACCATGGAAATATTTACACCCTTAGGTTGCTTGAGCAACAACTTGATTGAGCCAAACATTTCCTAGTTTTCACTGAAAAACCAACTAATGGCAGCGTATCACTAACTGCATGAGGGAATGGCAATGACATCCCATTCGGATCTTTGCTTGTCAACCATCTTGTCATTTTGTATTCATGTTGACTTTTTTGATCCATCTCTTGAGTCTTGACATGTTGGGACAAGAGCTTGGTAATTTGCTGCTGGTGCAAGCTTTCAGCTTCAGTATCTATGACCATCAAAACAAAAGTCAGTGATTTAAATTATTTTCTAAAAGATGCGGTGTAAATAAAATATATGCTAACACTAAAAGCCTAAAATGCATGAGAAAACCTTAAAGAGACATACACAAAGCAGTATATTACCTCTTTGAATTATCTTAATTTTCAATAATGAATATCAGGTCCATAATCTTGTCACAGTCTTAAACAGAAATGGTCGCCATTGTTAGGGTTTGTAAGGTGATTTAGTGTGTTTTTTGAGCACCTTTGCAATTGAAATTAATATGTTACTGTGGGTTCATTTCTGTTTTACTCATTGCAAGATTCCTTGTAGCATTATGTATAATAAATTTTGGGATGAAAATGCAATTGATCAGTGAGTTTTGTTGTGACCACAGGAAAAAGCTCTCAAGTTCCCCAGATCCTTTTAGAAGAAGGTTTGGAGCCAATATTATGTACACAGCCACGGCGATTTGCAGTAGTTTCCATTTCCAAGATGGTCGCTGAGTCACGTGGGTGTGAAGTTGGGGAGGAAGTTGGTTATCAAATTGGTCAGCTAAAGGTCACATCACCTCGGTATTTAGGTTATTTCCTTCCTGTATGCAGTGTAATTGCTATTTAGTGACCAACATGCTTTTATTACTATAAAGTTTTAGAAAATTATTCATTTCTGATGAGTTTTGTTGCCATCTATTACTATGTTCAGTAAAGAAGCAACTTGCAGCATACTGCAATACTGAACATATCTTGGTTTGAGGCTGCGAATAATACTATTTTGAGTTGGCTCGATAAGTCTTGTTTTTTGTTTAAGACATTTTGACATGAAGCAGTTCTGTATCATTCACATAACATAAAGACCAAAATTTTTGTACAAAACATGGTAAAGTGCCAAAAGATAGTCGGGGTTGCCCTACTGACTTGAAGGTTGATGTTATGGTTGATTTGTAGTAGTCCTGGCATGCAGTTTAGGAATATGAAACCTTTACTAGTGAACAATTGGTATATATTTTCGTTGCAATTTTCTTTATTATCTGCTACAAAGATGCCAACTGTGGTTCTAGGTGATGAACCCTTGGCAAGGGTATGTTTGATCCAGCCATTTTTGGAGGGATTCTAGTGGTATATCTTATTGTTTGGGCTTCTAATATTGTTAGAACTACGGAGTTGAGTAAATGTTTGTCAAGTCTACATGGTTGTGCGGAAGGGATATTGTTCTCGTCTGTTTATTGTCGACTTCTATTATTACTTTGTAAGTGTTTACTCCATGACTAGGGGTGTTTTATGTGATAGTGTGGATGGTGTGTTGGTAACCCTTGGTTGTATTGTGGTTGACATACACATTAGAGATAGCTTACTCATGGATTACTAGACCTTGACTTGATGCTCAGGTGGTGCACTTCCTTCAAAGGTTGGAGAACTATGTAGCTTAGTGACTTTATTGATGTAATGCACACATGGAGAACGTTGTTGTTTGCTTGGGAGGATGACCCACGTGGAGGAGGAGCATTGGGCATCTAGGAGGGCGGCATTGAGCCCAAGGTAGGATTGGTATCCTTGGTAGCTTGAGCGGAGGCTTTTGCTTGACTTGAGGATGCTTGGGTTAAGTAGTCTACAGGGGAGGCTTTTGCTTGACTTTAGGATGCTTGGGTTGAGTAGTCTACAGGGAGGTAGACGTGGCTTATGAGGGAGCATTAGAGCATTGGAGGTCTTTGGTGGTTGAGCGTTGGACACCTCTTGTGGAGCACTCACCTTGGAACCCTAGCTTGATTGACATGGATACCTTGGAGCTTGACATGCCTCACTTAGAGCTAGAGTGCTTCACATGTGGATCTCTCTACTATTTAGTAAGTTGCTTGGTGTGGACATGGTCCACTTTGTTATTGTTGGCCTCCCTCATATTTCACATAAATAAAAGATCTTTTCATTCATTCATATCAATTACACACTTGTAGTAGAGATGTGAGAGGTAGAGCAAACTTGTTTTTTCCATTATTCTTCTTTTTCATCTGATTTTCTCTTTTTGTCTTGAGTGCTATGGTTCTTGAGGTGATTTAACAATAAGACTTGGGTTAGGGTTTTTCCTAAGAAGACAAGGGAATCCAGGGTTTGGGAGGGACCCTAGAAGAGCAAAGGGATCACTAGTTCTTGTAGTTATTGTGAGAGAAGACGATTAGGGTTTTGTGGCATTTCAAAACCCTTGTACTTCTTGGAGTGCTTGATGTGAAGAAAATAGAGGGAGAATATCTTGTACACTAGCGTGATTCAAGTGAAGTTGTCGAGAACTTGTCAGTGTGTATGCTAGCTTGTTGTGGATCTGTGGTGGACTGACCAGCTTTAATCGGTAGTGGTTCCTAGTTAGGAACTGGTGGCCGATGTTTTCTTATGGTTTCCCTAGCTAGTGTTTGGAGAGCATGACTTGTACTCACTTGTATTAGCCATTGTTATTTACTTCATCTTTACCATATATATGAAGTGTTCCCGCTGTTCAAACTTTGTGTACTTTCAGATCTGATTTTCAGCTTAAGTTATCTTGATGGTTGAGCAGTTTCTTGTGCCTGATTGTCCATGTTGATTTGATAAAACATTAAACATATTTTGTTAAGTGATTTAACAAACATATAGAAGCTAAAGGGATAGATTTACGGTTGTACTAAATATGTTGTTACAAGTTATTTTCAGATTTGTATATGCTTGGAAATGTGCCCTAAGGGCTGTAAACATTGTTCCATTGAAGTATGCTTATTTGGTATTTATTTTCTTTGCCTGCCTTGTGTACTTGATTGAAAAAAAGTGAGGTATATGCTGCTGCAAATTATATTTCAGATTCATCCCCAAGAGTGAAAGTTCACAGGAAGTAGATCCAGGAAACCTCAAGGTTGAGGTGGAACTTTTGAATTTGCATCAATTATAGCAAAATGAAAATTCCATCATTTATTGTACTGCAGTTGGGTCAATTTGAAATCAATTGCTAGAAATCTTGAATTCTATGCAATAGTATGAGACATGGGAGACAAACTCTCACTTTGCAAGTATTAGAAATGATGAGTTGGATCATGAGGCACTACCCATTTGAGTTACATGATGGACAACTTTGTTTGGAAGTAGTTATGATGACATTCATTAGCTACACTGTTAGGAATGGGAGAATAAAGCACCGATTTTCAAAATTTCTTTAGAGCATTGTAGAATGTAGAATTAGTTGCAAAAAATATGAAAACATAGATTTTCTACTATATTAACAATGATCATTAAAGCATCAACTGTTTAGTACACATAACGCCAGTCATCTAGCAATGCTAACTTATGGCATTTTCAACAAATGATAAATCATAACATGAACATTCAAGTTTCAACATATAACATTTATCATCAATGAAACTGTAACAGCTAAAATCAAACACATAATGAAATAGAGCATCATATTCACGACCAAAGAGTTGTAATATGCAATCGCTAGTTCAAAGTTCACACTTGAATTGTCTTATAATGTTTACAAAATAGGCCACAATAAAGAATATTGACTTTAAATTCTAGAAACTAGGTTCTAAACAAAAAAAGACAAATAATTCTACTATTTATTAAGGTTTCCTGTAGCCATGAGAAATTTCCATTTTTTTTTTCTTGTGATCTAGGAAAAATAGGATTAGTAGGTGGAAGTGGTTGTGGAATATGACCATGAGCTACAAGGGCCCCATTCAACGTTGGTGGCTGTGAAGTTTAAGTTTCTACATATGGAAACCTGCTAGTGTTGACAATGATGGTGGATAGGGGTGGCAACTTTGCTGCATGATCACCATCATGAGTCCCATTGGAAAAAGGTTTAGCCTCCAAGTGCTCTAAATCTATGGCTCTGTCCTCTAGATTAACCTCCACTGGATTGTTGTCCCATGTCATATATGTTTTGTCATTCCTTATCACCTATCAGTAATGTGACAATAGCCTCAAATTGTACTGCACATTGTCATGGAAAAATCTAGTAGCTTAGTGCAAAACGTCACTAGGCACTCCAGGTCTAGGGCAACAATGAGATCAGCCATCACTGTCACCTTGGTGACTGTTCTCTTGCTGTTTTGTGGTTGGATATTATCCCCACAAGGGAGGCTTCCCCAACAGGTCTCAAAGATTAAGTAACTTAAGAAATCCTAGGCTAAATATGCTCCTTGGAACTTGTTAATTAGACACCTTAGAAATGTATTCAATAAGGTAGCGAGTGAAAATGAGGTAAGGAGTTCAAAGATCCCATGGCTAAGTCTAGAAGATGCTCAAATAGATTCCAAACACATGCTGCCATTAAATAAACACTTACTGTTATAAACTATGGTTTGAGATAAAGACACCTTACAACATTCAAAATTTATGACAGAAACAATAAAAATAGCCTACAAATGATGATAGACAATAAAATATCAAAGTGTATTTAAAAGGGTAAAGAGGAGGAATGACTAAAATGAATTTTTCAATGGCTGAAATGCACAAAATAGCTAGGAAACCCTAGTCATCAGCCCTAGAATATGGCTGAAAAATGCATAAAAGTGATTATTTTTCATTTTCAACTTAATGGATGCAAACCTTAACCCTAGATGTATGACAGTTAAGGTTTTCTATGCTATTCAATGCAGATTTTGCAAAAACTTAACCCTAGTTTACCATAAAAGAGTACAACAGATTAAATTTTAAAGAAGAATGACACACAATAACTAGTGCCTTCAATCAATTGGGTATATGGAGTCAAAATGATCAGGTCAAAGGTAGAAGACTTTGGATGGAAAGAGAGAGAGGATAACCTCTTAATCTAACCCTAGCGACTTTCACAAATAAGAGGTTTAAGATCAAGGCTATTCTAAGTTTCCTTGATGGATACTTGGTGACAAATCTTGCATATGGAGATTTTAGAGCCAATAAAGATACAACATATCATGAAGACTTCATAAAACCCTAATTCTACAACATTAGCAAAATGGAAGAAAATACTCACAAAAAATTTGCACCATTCACCAAAGCATCACTTCATCAATCCAAAGAAAGTCTATGCATACAATTTTATCTTCCCCAAGACAATTCGCTTCCTAGTGATCTATTGCATCCAAGTGAAATAGAAAGAACTAGTGCACACTCCTCAATAGGGAAAAAAGAGTGTGTGTGACAATGATCCAAGGCTAGAGCGAGTTCATTCTGTTTATATGAGGCCAGCCAGGTCGAATTAGCCTTAATTTGCACTAAAATACCAAAAAATATAACTTTCAAGTGTTTACAAGTACAATAGGTCACAAGCTGACCTAAAACATATGTATATCAATGTAACAACATAACAAAGAGTTTCCTTTTAACCCATGTGTGTGAGTAAAAGCTCCTCTAAGAATGACATCATACTCCATAGGTGAAGATCTCCCTCAAGCAATGTGCTAGAAATGGGTCAAAGAGTGCTTCTCACTCTAAGTCATCTCCTCAACATCAAAGGTGCTTCCTCAAGCTATATCTCTATTTGACCATGTGCATAGTAACCACATACGTTGAACATTAAGGATAGAATTCGAAATTTGACACATCTAATCACTAGTCACACAAATTTGATGAGGTTTGACCAATTTAGTTCGTCTTTCAAATAAGTTTCCATTTGTAAATTAAATTTTAATTTATTTTTAAAAATAATTTTTATATGAAACAATTACTTCGGAAATATTCTTACAACGTCTAGGTGCTTTGTGTTGCCAATGGTGTAGTACATTGTGGGAGTGATTTCCTTTGCGAAGATGCCCCTATACAATAATCCTTTCACACATATGGGTCACAAATAGGGTTGTTGAGTGAGCTTGGAGAGTTTGCGAGGGGGATGGGGGCAAGGGAAATTTAGTTCATTTTTCAACTAAGTTGCCATTTGGTAATTAAATTTTAGTTTGTTTTTAAAAATCATTTTTATATGAAAGAATTACTTTGGAAATATGCTTACAATGTCTAGGTTCTTTGAATTGCCAATGGTGCAGTACATTGTTCGAATGCCTCTACACACTAGCCCTTACACACATATGGGTCATAGATAGGGTTGTCTAGTGAGTTGGGGGAGTTTGCGAGGGGGCAGGGGCTAGGGAAATTTAGTTAATCTTTCAACTAAGTGTTGAAATTTGGGGGCAGCTATGGGATGAATTTCCCATGCAAAACCCAACTACCCCAAGGAAAACCCATCTTGCCCCAAAGAGAATTAATATTGGTTAAAGGAAAATATTATTATTAAGTTTCTTGGCTCTCCTCCTTGATATGACAACTTTATTTGGGCAAAGCATCATCAAAATATTTGGTAAATATATCTAAATATAATTTGAAAGGGTTTTTATTAAGTCGTCTTTTAAAATTATCAAAGGGTCATGATGGGTGAAATTTAGGTCGGCTCCTCAAAAGGAGACACCCATTCGGTTCACATAAATGATTATAAGTATAAGATAATTGCTCCCCAATGTGCAATTCGGATCTCTCACATATGATTCTGATTTTGGTGCATAGAAGATTGAGTTTACATACCTTGAAGGAGTGCCAAAGTCTGAGGTCATAATTTCTTTGTGGCCCAAATATTTTTTGTGGCTCACTTATATGATATATCTCTGAGGCTCACATAATCTCTTCTATGGCTCGCATATGCATTTCAATGGCTCACTATATTCTTTTTGTGCTTCGCATTACCATGGCTCACATATGCATTTCAGTGGCTTGCTATACTCTCTGTGTGCCTCTCATTACTTCTGTGGCTCGCATATGGCTCATATACCTCTCTATGGTTCAAGTGTTCTTCTTTGTAGCTCATATTCTTATCTATGGCTTGTATTTGAACCTTTGAGGCTTGTATACATTTCTCTATTGCTCGCTCTACATATCTCTGTGGTTCGCATCTCTGAGGCTTGCATATACCTATCTATATATCTCTGTGTGATTATGAACAATGACATAACGTACTAATAATTGCTATCCTGATATTGGTGAATGGACTTGATACTTGACAATGTTATTTATTTTCCTGTTAGTGTTATATGGCTATGATGATTGCAACCATAACAATGATAATGACAAAGGATAAGATCTATGGCAAAGTTTTCCATGATAGTGATTACCTATGCCTTTGGTTATGGCAGTTATATATGTTGACAATGATACTTGTGTTTATGGAAATCCTCATGACAGTAGAGCTGTGATAATGATATATGGTAGAGTGACCTTGAGTATTCTTGATGATAGTGATAACAGTAATCTTGATGACAGTGGTAAGAATATATCTACAGTACTCTTGATGACAACAATAATTGTTCTAATGGCAATGATGACTAAGATGTGTGGTTGTACTTTATGATAGTGATGTATGGCAGTATGCTCTATGGTAGGACTGTGTGACAGTGACCTTGATGTATATGATAGTGATCTTTGGTGTATAGCAGTGACCTTTGGTGTATGGCAGTGACACTCAGATGTATGGCTTGTATCTATGGGGATTATATGACAATGATGGTAGAACCTACATGACAGTGACAGGGATGTATACTGTGCTCTTATGACAGTGTGATCTAGAAGCTTGTGCTTGCATCTCTATTATACATGTCTGCTGCTGGATTGGCCCTCTGAGGCCTAATGTGATTAAGTTTTAATTTATAGACAAATCCTCCAAGTGGAAAATAACATCTAGTTGGCTTGATCTCCGTCAAAATAATCTCGACCGTTGATAGATGTTTGATCATCTTTTAATCTCCATTGTCGAAAATCTTTTATTTTGAGGAATTTTCGAATTTCTCATTTAACCCATTTTTTATTAGCTCAAAAATAATTATTTTGAGCTAATTTCTCCAAAAAATTGACTTTAACTTAACCACCAAGACCCAAGGGTGCAATTTTTATTGAAATTTTCAATATTCCCTTGGTGGGGGACCTCCAAAAATTAATTTATTTAAGACTCACGAATTTTTCCACTTGGAAAATTTAATTTCTCTAGGACTCTTAATTTTGACTTTAATTAATTAAATTTCTGGCTTAGAATTTTAATTTATTTTTGCTAGAAAATTTAATTAATCAACACTTAAGGGGATTAATAATTTTTTCCACCTTCTAATATTTTAGCCATGGTGTTTAAATATGAGGGACCATGCATTAAAATATTTTTACATAAGATAAATTCATTTCAACCCTCAAAGGGGGAACACTCGTTCATTATAGACCCTCAATTTATTACTTAATTATGCGATTCAATATGATCTAGTACACCAAGTGATTTGTAATAAAATAATTTAGTCAATTAGCTTAAATTATTCCCAAATCGCTTTTACAAAAGACTCGACTAAGACACTAGGACTCGCCTAAGACCTTGACGATAAATTCCACCCTAGCTTTGGGGTGAGGCTGGAGGGAGAAACTCTACCGATTATCCATGTTTAGAAACAATAATGAATCAGTGAGACGAAAAACCTCCTAGGATAAAATTCGTCGCCAAAATAATAGATTTACCTAGGTTGTTACATACATATATGGTCTTACTAGCATCATTTACATTAAAATTTTGTAGAATGGGTTTACAACTCTAATAAACTGATGACTGACGACTGATGATGATGAATCTAGGATATCTGACTACTCGAACATGATGGAATCCTTTGCAAAAAACTGTACTGCTATAGGGTAGTTGACATGGAGTGGTCAACATTTGGCTTTACTTGGGGATATGTTGCTTCATTGAAGAAATGAGAGAATCTAGAATCTGCACCCAAGCAACACACAAGTTCATATAAGTAGCGTCCATACGAATATAATCCAAAAATCATCATATAACATTAAGTACATGAAATAGGAGCTCTGTAACCAGTAACAAATAATCTATGAAACAAAATGTTGAAATGAAAACTACTTTAGCAACATAAATAAATAACAAGGAGTAGGGTTAGAAATACGATATAAAGATGCCCCATGGCATCAAATGTCTTCAACACAGTGCATATTGAGCATTTGTCGACTCTCCGGCAAGTTTGTGGGTTGTTTCTCGGATGTGCCATGCTGAATTCTAAAAGTGCTAGGACTTTGACTCATCCGAATATCGAGCTGCTCTCGGCCATAAGACGCATCAAATTTCTTCCTTCTTCTTTTATTCTTTTTGCTTTTTTTCTCGGTGGGCTGTGATGTCAATAATGAGACCACTGTAGTTTTCCTGTCTTGATCTTTAAGATGCTCGGACAAAAGATCTGAAGAACCTAAAGTATGCCCAACCTTATTCTGAATATTCTTAGTCAAAGGTGATACATAAGCTTGGTCTTTCTTAACTTCTTTTTTAATCATGATACTTCTAGTCAACCTGTCTTCAATGGGAAAAGTGACCTCCTTTCGGTGAGATGGGAATTGCTTTGGCGGACTGGGAGAGCTATGAGTCGTGAAAAAGCCTCTGTGCTTGCCCCCTAGATCCTTCGGTCTGAGCTGAAGTCCCAGAACATGTGTCTTTTCCATCATTTGCAGCTTATCTGAAGAGTGGTCTTTTCAATTCTAATGGCATTCATCTGGTTAGAGTGTTCAACCTTCATAGCACTGATTTCTTTGGCATGGCTTTCTTCCATGGTCAACAACTTATTTTGAAGAAATATTTGATCAACTTCTATATCTTTTATTACTTTGTCATTATCTGCGTTTATGGCAATCTAATGATTCTACATATTGGACATCATAGCTTCCATCTCTTGAGCACACTTATCCTCGATGGTGGCTATCTGATTAGAGATTAATTTTCATGATTTTTAGCTCCTCATCATGTTTTTTTTCTATAGCTGGCAACCTTCTTTGAAAACTGATTTCCATGGTTTTCAGATCCTCAACATGCTACTCTTCTATGGCTAATAATCTGTTCTAAAGACTGACCTCCTTGTCTTGAATAGAGCTTACTTCTTTCTTATGATTTTCCATTATGGAGCTTAGCTCTTCAACATGCTTTTTCTCAATAGCCATCCACTTGATGTGCGGGATTTCATTTCCTTGGAGTGATCTGCTACCAATTTCTCTTGATTAAGTTCCATAATTTTCATCAATTGAGCTTGATTGAATTGCATGTCTCTAATCCTTTGAGTTAATTTCCTGATAAGATCCTCTAGATCACTCATTCTTTCCTTTCCACTATCTCAGATTTTGATTGCAAAGGCACATGTATACTCATTATGAAAGTGGTCACAAGGTCTACAATATGGCACATTATGATGTGATGCATTTTCTTGAAATCTTTCTTTGATAATTGGCTCCACTACAGGTTCACTTTCATGTTTCTTTATTGTACTAGGGGCACAAGGCGGACCACTTTGATCTCCATATCTATCTTTAAAAGCATCGATGATGTCTTTCAAAGAATAAAAAGAATCATCAGGGAAATCGCAAAACCAATCTCTAGCATCACCTTCCAAAGAAAGGACAAAAAGTCGCATCTTGACATCTTCATGATTATAATGTGAAGATCCACAACACATTAGCATACAACGAGTAAACTTTAAGATATGCTTTGCAACAATGATTGCATTATTACCCGTGAACAAAGGCAATTTATTAATGGAATTTTTTGGAATATCATGAAGAATGTTAGTAAAACGACATGGGGTGAACAAGTTATCCATGATGACCTATTTTAGGGGAAAAGGGGCTAATGGATGTTAGAGGGAAATCCTTGTTCAAGAAAAACAAGAAATCAACAAAAGGCGAGCTTCTATTAGAATTTTTTGTAAGAAATGAAAGAAATGGAGTCGCCACTTGAACATGAATGTAACTCTAAAATCCAAAAGGCAAGAACCGAAAAGCCAGTGAGGGGGAAACACATGGATATCAGGGAGGGCTTCCTGTCTGAGAAAAATGAATGCTTTTTCACAAATGAATAAGTGGAGTCGCCACCCAAACAGGAAACCAATTGGGATGTCTAGGTGCGAAAGGTGCAGATCGGAAAGGTGAACAAGGTGATGAGAAGATTAGTGATATATCAAAGTGCTAGAAAATGTGGTGCTTGATAGATTAAGGAGATGAAAAAGATTAGAAGATTTAAGAAAAATGATGTTAATTGTTGTAGCGCCGAAGTTCAATAAATTGGTCCCCGACAATGGTGCTAGAAAAATGAATGCTTTTTCGCAAATGAATAAGTGGAGTCGCCACCCAAACAGGAAACCAATTGGGATGTCCAGGTGCGAAAGGTGCAGATAGAATTGGTGAACAAGGTGATGAGAAGATTAGTGATATATCAAAGCGCTAGAAAATGTGGTGCTTGATAGATTAAGGGGATGAAAAAGATTAGAAGATTTAAGAAAAATGATGTTAATTGTCGTAGCGCCGAAGTTCAATAAATTGGTCCCCGACATTGGTGCCAGAAAATGTTGTCGCTCAAATTGTACAAGCACCACGACAACGACTCAAATCAAGGGCTGTCACCCTGATCCCCAACCTCTCCATTCTTGCTGTCTCCCAACAACAGACTATGGGGGGTAGACCTTATGGAAATGAGATGATGAAGGACAAGTTGGGAACCAACGAGTCTGAAAGACATAGTTGGGTGGCCTGGCTACTTGGTTAAATTTAGCAAGATTTTAAGGATTAGATTGAATTTATATTTGAGACCAGTGCCTTATGGAGTCAACACTCTTGCTTCTTATAAAATTGAGACCAAGTACCGGATGGACAACTGCTGTTTCGATGCTTTACTAACCTATGTGAAATGCAAATCCTAAGATCTAGGTGTGATGCAAAGATCTTTGTTATTTTTAATCAAATGCTTAATCTAAGTATGACCTTCCCTTAACTGTTTTGAAGCTAGGCTCCAAGGTGGGTTGTGGGAAGGAGGTCAACAAGAAGCAAGCAAGAGATTGATTAACGATACCTTCTGTTAAGATCCTATCACATGATGCATCCAACGCTGCAGCCACTGTAGTTCTTACCACTGCAAGTTCACCGTGTTGACCACCGAAGAATTGCTAAGGCTCTCAAGCTAGATGGGAAGGGTGGCCCTAGAGGTCTATCAACCAAGCTGATGCTTGGAGGTAAGTTATTAATGCAACTAAACTTAGGATGCAATGCAAGGATGTTGAGAGAGTCTTAGGTTAAGATTTGCTTAATAATTAAGTTCTTAAGCTACGATTAAATCTTGAGTTAAGGAAACAAGTACTTTCCAGTGATATCAAAAGACAATCTTAACCATAGGTGAATGTGTCAAAGTTAACAAGATGTGCCCTAAGCTACCAGGATACAGATACAGATACGGATACGGATCCGTTGGATTTTTGAAAAGCCAGAATCCGGATACAATGAGGATACGACAAGTACAAAAATATATAATATTTTTTTTTAAATTTTTTAGAAAATACATTTGATGTTCAAAATCAAAACCATTCATGAATCACAACATTAGAACTAAAATTATTAGATAATTTATGAACTTGAGCACCAAAATGATGCATCTTGCCTCATACAAAAATGATAGTAGTAAATACAAAATGAGTGTTTCATCAATGATCACTTTATTAATATGGTAATATAGAGTAGGTCCGTGTACAAATCATGAAATGGGTCTACATCATCATCATCTGTATGTTGCAACTCTACATCATGAATAGATGATCATGTGCCAGGAATGTCAAAAGTTGTTGCAAAAGTAGTATGTGGTTGTGTAGCATCCTCAAGTAGATTAAGGTGATTCATGGCATTCAATGTCATGTTCAAATCACATATCTCAGTTTCCACATCCTACATCCTACTTGGACCTTTTTTATACTCTGAAGTAGAATGTGATAGAAGGCGCAGGTTGGAATTGACATATACAAGATCCTCAGCCTTTGCTGCTCACAGTCTGTTTCTCTTACTGAATGGATCAAGTCGTATGTACTCCAGTTCCTCTCAGTGGATGAGGAACTGACAACCTGCGATAACAACCTCGTGGCTAGAGTTGAGAGATAAGTGCTATCTCCACCATGGAAGCCCTACCAAGTAATAGGATCCATATTCCCTTGATCATCCATGGCTAGTGGATCTGAAAAGATCCCAGTGGATTGTACAAATGCTCCAAATTCCTATCGTACTTCCTTTGCAATTCCAACTTCCCTATAGATTTTCCTCAAAGCTGTATTATATCCCTGTACCACTCCAGAATCTCTGTTTGGCATTGCTCTACCAGGTAAAGGCAATATTTTGGAATGATAATATTTGGGGTGTAGTGCATACGCCAAAAGGTGTAATGGCATGGTCATTTTGTTCCAGCTTTTTGTAACTTTGTCTTTCACTTCATTGTAAAATACTTCAAAGGGGTCATGCTCATTTGCCTTGATAATTTCCCGTATCCTCTTCAACATACTATCTATGTTTTCATAGACTTCCCCCAAGCAAGGCATATCTGTGTCAAATGCCTTGATCATGGTTAGAATTGGTTTTGTGAACTGCAAAAGGTATTGGACCTTGTCCCAGCATGCATCATCAAGAATGATAGACTTTATTCTTTATCCTCTATCAGAAGTCGAAGTCCTCCACAATTTCCAAAGAGGGTCAATGACCATTGCCTGTAATGCTTGTCTGACTTCCAAAAGCCTCTTTATGACTAAAGTGTGGGAAGCAAAATGAGTTTTGTTAACTTACATAAACATATTGAGAAGTCAAATCTTAAATCAGACATAAAATAAATTGAACATTAAAACTGAGAACTCATAATGCATAACATTGATTAAAATGGAGTACCTTTAGTAGCTTCAACTTTGCAAAACTCCGATATATGGCTTGGGACATTGAGTGATTGGTGATAAACATTTGGATCTTCTTTGATGCTACATATATTTCATTGATCCACTCAATCTCACCAATTTTGGCTAGCATAAGGTTCAACGAATGCACTGCACATGGAGTCCAAAAGATGTGATTGTATTGATCCTCCACAATTAGGCCCGCTACTCTACAAACCTTTGCATTGTTTGTGATAACTTGGACAACGTTTTGTGGCCCCACACTTTCTATTGCATCAATAAGAATTGTGGAGATGAACGTTGCATTTTTTTTCCACTCCACTGCAATCAATGGCCTTCAAAAACATTGCTCCTTGGGGACAAATTGCGATCACATTAATTAAAGGGCGATTTCTTTGGTCTCTCCATCCATTAGAAACGATGGACACCCTTGTTTTTGCCCATGTATCACAGATTGATTGTAATTGTCTATCCACAAATTGTCTTTCTGATGTTAACAAAGTGGTGCGTACCCTTTCATACTCGGGGCTCTTTGGTGCGTACCCTTTCATACTCGGGGCTCTTGTATCCTTTTGGTGCTTCATTATCTGCTTTAATCATTTGTTGCCAATAAGGAGAGTGCACCGAACTGAATGCTAGCCCATTTGCATAGATGCAACGAGCAACATGCTCATTTGCAACTTCTCTAAACTGGATATTAAACACTGCTTCAATAGGTCCTAGAGTAGGTCTTTTATTAGTTGGTGTAGATGGCAATGGAGACTTGGTTATAGAGGCTTGCATAGGGAGTTTTCCCTTGCTGAATTTCCTATAAGCAACATCTTGCAAAGATACATAGAACTTAAGTTTTGCACGACTCAAACCTATCCCAGGGTGGCCATTTGGACCATTGCATACTAACACACCTATTTTAGTTTGCCCAGTGAGATGGGCCTTCACCCTAGTGTATGAGCCATTTCGAATGCTATTGCATTCACTACATCTCCATTTGTACGTACCACCACCAGAGTTTTTGCCAAAAATTTCCACATACTTCCATAAAGGAGACCTTGGATCTTTATTTGCATTTATTCCTTCACTGGGTTCATGCTATGATGGTTCCATGTTTATCACACCTACATTTATAATCAAATATAAATTAACATAATTATCATTCTCAAAGCAAAATTCTAAATTGTATATATATATATATATATATATATATATGGAAAAATAAAATTACAAAAAAATATAAAATTTGAAATTATTATTTTATAATAAATAATTTAAATAAATAAATAATTTTATATACATAATTTAAAAACTAACAAACAAATAAACATACAAATATTAATACAAAAAACAAACATATTGATATAATTATTAAAATAAACATATATAATATATATGTTTATTATAAATAAATAAATATTTTAATTTCTAACAAACAAATAAACACAGATATAAAGCTATAAACATATAAAAATTAAAATAAAACACAAACATATAATTGTTAAAATCAACATAAATATATTTATTATATATATTTTTATTAATGACAAAAGTAAAGTTAAATTTTTAATATGGAAAACTTGAAGTTTTAATAAATTAAAAAATTACCTACACAACTCTACTCCCACGACCCTGCCCGACCACGACTCCTCTCGACCATCGTGACTAAGCTTGCTGCACTATGACCACATTCGAATTGGGCGCTATACCACTTTGACTGTGCGCACAATCAACTGATCGTACGACACTAATCAATTTCACTCTGTTTTACCGGTAGCGCCCATGCTAAAACAATGCCACTGTCGCCCGCTAAGACCTACAAGTCACACGTCTATTTCTTGAATCTTTGCCCTTTTGTAGAATACCTTGAAGTTATAACGATTTCCAAACTGAAGGCACACTAAGAGTTCGAATAACGGTTAACTAAGAGTTCAATTAACACTACCTAGGAGTAGAACAGTTAACTAAGTTAGATCGACTGTTAATAGAGGATCTATGTGCGTGTTATGGTGTTTGTTGGCTAGATCCGCCTCGAAAACCCACCAGAACTGCAGTTAAACAGAATCAAATGCCTACGACTGTTTTGTTAACTAATCGTACACAAATCCTAGCATATCTGTATCAGTTTCGGATCTGGGGATCCGTGGTTCCACCTCTTGCCCCCTATGGATCCGGTAATGTAGGATGTGCCCAACAAGATAAATGATTTATCAATATGCTCAAAATAGCAACAACTAATAAACTCAAAGTAATGATTAGAGTACTTTTCTATATAGAACACTTAGCCATTGATTACTAGACAACTTTATTTGAATTAGGAAAGACCATTCAACTTAACATATTTTCAAATTTGAAGCAAGAAGTCTTGAAGAGCTTAAGATCTTAGAATGCCAACGTAAAGCTATCATTCAACAAAAGATGTTAGCCATGAAAATAAAAAATGACAATATGATAGCACTTTTAGATCGTTCAAATACAATATCAATATCCAATGAGCAACTCAGATTATTCTCTTAAGAAATCAAGCTTATTAGATTATGAGATGAATGTACCTTTAAAGAGTGAACTTGTTAGTGCAAAACTTGAAACCTTTAGAGATCACACAAGGCAAGAATGAGTTAATATCCTTGAGACCATAGAAGCAATGTGGCAATAACCCAACAATAAGCTCACTTTAATGCTAGTTGTCCCTTCCACAATATGCAATTATTATGAACCAACAATAGCCTTTAAGTCACTTGTTCTCTAATGTTATAACAACAGTGGATAAGTTTTTTATGACAACAAAGAGTTAGATTTAGTTAGAGCATCTTTAATATTTAAAGAGAATGCACAATGAAGTGGTCTACTATCAAACTAGTTTGTCAAAACCAAAATCTCCAATAAGTTAGGCTTTCCTATTATGCCAATACCACTGTCATATATTAGATTTAAGCATGCATTCCCAAACAGAGATGATAGTTATGAAAATATAGGAAATTTCACCCAACAAAGAATGTTTATTTTATCCAAGAGATTTATCAACGCATTTAACAAGTTATGAGTTGAATTTAGGCTACTTAGCTGTGTTTAATATCATTGCTATCAAAAGATTAAAAAAATGCAAGTAAACAGTGAGGGTTGGAGAGTTTAGGAGACAAACCAATGGCCCTAGGCCAAGTAGAGATCTTGCTCAAAATTCCTTTAGTGGTTAAGCAATCTAAAAACCTAAAATTTTACCCAAATACTCTGTAAGGACACCAATTGTTAGCTTTAGAAGATTCACTGATACCCACAAGAGATGAATGAGGCAAGGTGAGGATAAAGATGAAGGGGCAGCAAAGAAATCAAGGCCAACAAGTCTGTTGTTTTGGGAATGAGGTAGCGATAGAGGGTTAGAGGGCTTGTAAGCCCACGATAATGGAATGGGGAGGCCCTTAGTTCTACGATAGATCTGGAGGATATGGCTAAGAGGAAGGAAAGGAGGAGGGAGGCCAGCGGAGGTGGGAGAGAAGCTGCGACAGAGGAAAAAGGGCTGAGCGGGGAAGAAGAAAGGGTCTAAGGCCAATGCTCAAGAAGGCTCATGAAGGGCTGTAGAAAGGAGAAGAAGGCTTGGAGGAGGGAGATTGAGGCAGAGGAGCCCATGACAGGTAAGGAGGAAGGGCAGTGTGGAGGAAGGAGGGGAGCTGAGGGAAGAAGGGGCTGGACGGAGAGAAGAAGGCTCATGGCAGAGCTGGAAAAGGCTGCTGCAGGGAAGAAAAGGGCCATCGACAGGCTTGGAGGAGCCTACGTGGGTTGACGATAGGGTTTGAAGGGCCAATGAAGCCCAAAAAAAAGTAGACCTGCAAAATATTTTCAATTTTGCCTCAGATTTCCACAATTTGCCCAAAAAATACCACTAGAAATCCTCTTGAAGGCTGATGACTTCTCCTTGGGCTTGAGCGTTGAGCTTGGAGGAGCAATAGATGGTGGATCTTGCATTCCTAGGCCTAGATCCACCTCTAAAAACCCTTTAAAAATTTTCTGAGGCCTGAAACCCTTGAAACCCTCGGAAAATCTTCAGATCTAGCTTGAAGTTCACCTGCACAAATAAAATTACAAGAGCCCAAAACCCGAATACATACAAAAAAGTAAAATCAATTCCAAAACCCTAAAACCCTAGTTGCCCACAAGGATTAGAAAATAAAATTATTTACAAAATTTGATTTTACAATATTCACGACGATTTTGGTTCTTATAAGCAGATCTATTTGTTAAATGTACAATAGATAAAAATAGATGAGTGAAATAATTTAAATGGTTGAGCAATGGTCGAGATCTCTGTAAACCAGTCGTTAGATAAGCCTTGAAAATTAACAAATTGGGCTCTTAAGCTTTCTTGTCTTGGGAGTTGGTTGGTCCAACTGAAGACTTCCCCTCACGCCAAAGATCTAAATCCCTGATGTCTCTACACACTTAAGATCAAGTTATTAGACCAATAGGGGCTAGATAGACACCATAACCCTCAATATTTAGAGATCCCTGCTAGATTGATCAAGTTTAAATGCTTCTCTAGACCCAGTAACTAAAGCAAGATACTTGTGCAAATAATTAATCCAATCATTGGCTAATGAAATAATAACTTGTAAAATATTATTCAATAGAGCATTAAGAACATGATCCAAAAGTTTAGCAGAAGAAGTAGAAGAGGAACACCACCATGAATAAACCCCAAAGTCTTTTGCTTTATTGATAAAAATAGAAGGTATTACAATTGACAGAGTTTGACTCAAAGTTTTTTTACAAATTTTTTTGTATCTTGAGAAGCAAATGGCTTCTAGTTTATAGACAAATCCTCCAAGTGGAAAATAACGGCTAGTTGGCTTGATCCCTGTCAAAATAATCTCGACCATTGATTGATGTTTGATCATCTTTTAATCTCCATCGTCAAAAATCTTTATTTCTGAGGAATTTTCGAATTTCTCATTTAACCCATTTTTTATTAGATCAAAAATAATTATTTTGAGCTAATTCCATAAAAAAATTGACTTTGACTTAACAACTAAGGCCCAAGGGTCCATTTTTCTTGAAATTTCCAATATTCGCTTGGTGGGGGACCTCCAAAAATCCATTTCTTTAAGACCCATGAATTTTTCCACTTGGAGAATTTAATTTCTCTAGGACTCTTAATTTTGACTCTAATTAATTAAATTTCTGGCTTAGGATTTTAATTTATTTTTACTAGAAAATTTATTTAATCGACCCTTGAGGGGATTAATAATTTATTCCACCCTCTAATATTTTAGCCATGGTGTCCAAGTATGAGGGACTATGCACTAAAATATTTTTTTACATAAGATAATTTCGTTTCAGCCCTCAAAGGGGGAACACCCGTTTATTATAAACCCTCAATTTATTACCCAATTATGCGACTCAATATGATCTAGTAGACCAAGTGATTTGTAATAAAATAATTTAACCAATTAGCTTAATTTGTTCCCAATTCACTTTTAGAAAAGGCTCGACTAAAACAGTAGGACTCACCTTAGACCTTGGCGATAAATTCCACCCTAGCTTTGGGGTGAGGATGGAGGGAAAAACTCTGCTGATCATCCGTGTTTAGAAACACAAATGAATCAGTGAGACGAAAAACCTTCTAGGATGAAATTCGTCGCCAAAATAATAGACTTACCTAGGTTGTTACATACATATATGGTCTTACTCGCGTCATTTACATTAAAATTTTGCAGAATGGGTTTACAACTCTAATAAATTGATGACTGATGATGATGAATCCAGGATATTTGACTGCTCGAAGATGGTGGAATCCTTTGCAAAAATGTGTACTGCTATAGGGTAGTTGACATGGAGTGGTCAACAACGGGCTGAAGGAGGCTCTGCGTGCATGGTATGCCATAATCGATGGATATCTTCTTGGTTTGGGCTTCACCAAGAGTGAGGCGAATCCTAACTTGTACTTTGTACTCATTGAGGGTGAACCACTCATCTTGGTAATGTATGTGGACGATCTCTTCTTGATAGGATCGAAGAAGCTCATAGGGATGTGCAAGGAGGATCTTGCTTTGAAATTTGACATGAAGGACATCGGATTGATGCATTACTTTTTGCGATTAGAGTTATGGCAGCGACCAAGAGATACTTTCCTTGGACAGGGCAAGTATGCATTGGAGATCTTGAGGAGATATAGTATGGAGGATTGCAGGCCTATGTCTACATGATCACTAACTTGAAGAAGCTAAGTGCTTCTGAAGGTGAATTAGTGGATCCCACACTGTAAAGGCATCTGATAGGTTCCTTGATGTATCTAGTCAACACTATGCAAGATATATATTTTGCTATGAATACACTCACCCAGTTCATGGTGGAGCCAAGACAGGTTCATTGGGTGGCAATGAAGCATGTGTTGACATACTTGCGTAGGACAGTGGATTTTAGACTAAGATATGTCAAAGCTAGAGGAGTGGAATTGCAGGGGTAAATAGATTCTGATTGGGTAGGGAGTGTAGTGGACAAAAAGTCCACATTTGGATGTTGTTTCAGCTTGGGATTAGCCATGATCTCATGGTTCAACAGGAATCAATAGCTAGTGGCACTCAGTTCAACAGAGGCAGAGTACATGGCAATGAGTATGGCGAGTTTTGAGGGAGTGTGCCTTCGCAAGATGTTTGCAGGATTATTTGATTTGTTGATGGGTCCAACGATTATACACTGTGATAATAAGAGTTGCATTAAGCTCTTTGAGAATCTTGTGTTTCATGATCGGTCCAAGCACATCTAGGTAAGATATCGCTTCATCAAAGATAGGGGCCAGAGGGGTGTTGTGAGATTGCAGTTCTTTTCTATAGAGGAGCAAGTTGCAAATGTTCTCATGAAGCCTCTAGTGAAGGGAAGTTTGTGAAGTACTGGGATAAGTTGGGGGTGGTGGAGAATCCCTTCCTTGCTACGAGGGAGTGGTGATGTGAGTAACATCAGAAGGTCTTTTACAATTGCTTGGTGTCTTAGCATGCGAAAGACATTATTTGCCTCTTCTAGAGATTATGTCTTCTTTCCTAAGTTTATCTTAGGAAAAGTATGATAATTAAAGTCAATTAATCATTGTGGACTATTGGGTTATTTTCTAAGGATAAATAATTTAATTATTTAAGTGACTTAGAAATAATTTCAAACGTTGATCTTTAAGATGTTTCTAGAAGGAATCTTCAAGATGTTTCCAAAAAGAAGATTCAAGATGTTTCTAGAGAGGAGATTGGGGTTAGAGATTTGGACTCAATGAAAGTTATAAATGAAGGCCAGTGATGGAGGTGAATACACAATGAAGAGCTCAAGTGTGTGAGCGAGTCATCATGAGAGAAAGTGATTTTCTCTGTAGTGCGAGTGGCTCAGTGACCAGTGCGCAGAGAAAGATGAAGTGTGAGTGGGTTTGAGTGAATCCAAGAGGACTGAGTAGAAGGAGATTGTAGGGCCGAGTTTCCAGAAGTCGGTTGTGTTTGCCTAGAGGAGGCTGAAGTGCTGGAGTGCTGAGGTTTTTCTAGTGCACTTTAGTGGTAGGGTGCATATCGAGTTGTTGGAGGGTGCATATTTGATTGTTAGAGGCTGATTTCTTTAGAGTGATTTCATCTGGAGGCAAATTTCCTTGACGCTGATTTACTTGGGCCGAATTCATTCTGAGGGAGCTGAGTTGCAAGTTCTCGATTGTATTTTTCTTTGGATCTTCGTGGGTCGAAAAGACAAGATTTTCCAGATAATGAAATGACGAAGAATTGTTTATGGGTTAATTTTGCAATGTGTGATTGATCTCCTTGGTTTATTTCTGCTACACATTTTTAATTCTAGAAGTTAAAGATACCAATGATTTTATTTTTTGGTGATTCAGTTATTATTTGGGTAAATAATAATAAACTGAGGAATTAAATTGCTATGAGAAAAGAAATCTTGTTGGTATTAGAAATTTAACAAAATCTAGATTCTATCAATTATAAACAAACATACAAATTTTTAAGTCATATAATAGAAAGTAGAACATTACCTTATGGAATGAAATAGGCTATCTAACAATTATCAACAATAACATGACCAAATAGTTATGTTTACAAAATAGGCCATCTACACACTGAAATATGAATACCCAAAAGTCTAGAACAATACACTGAGCTAGTTGCTAAACACCTCTCTACAGAAGAAGTGTTCACCAATTGTGAAAGCACCCATGTTACCAAATGTTGTCTTTGTGGGGTAGCATCGCCATGCATTTTCCACCTCTCCTTTGTAAACAATTTCTACCATCACTTATATTGAGATCTTCATCACTATTATCATTCTTCATTCTTCTCTTCTTGTCTAGCCTTTGCGTCTACGCCAATTCCCTAAGGACATTAGTCAACATTGCCCAATTTTGATCAAACTACCAAATACAAGCCTTAAAATATGGTAGAAAAGGCTTAATATGCTTGATCGATGATTCTGGTTTGAGAAAAGGGTACAATTTTGCAAAGGCCATGAAAAAGGAGTTCAACAGTCAACGCCACCAACATTGTAGTACATATAGGGCTTGGTATTCTTGATTAAATTCCAATCACATACCATCACATGTGATAGAATCTAATGAACTGCTGCAATCCCATTGATCCTAAAATCTTGAAAAATGTTTAGTTTGAATTTTGAGTGGGATATGAAATTTTATTTTCTCCATATGAAGTTTGATGAGGTTGGAATCACTCTCAAACGTCTTTAGTCAATTAATGGTAATGTTAAAAATTTAAGACATTCTTCTTTATCTTTAATTTTCATCCTTTTCCTTTAAGAATTGAACATTAACATTAGGGAGCATCTTGGAAGCATCTAGGGAGCATCAAGGGAGCACCTAGGGAGCATCTAGGAAGCATAATTTGTCACATAGTGGTTCCAAAATTTTAGGAATCGTTCAAATCCAACCCGAAGCATGGTCTTGTTTTTTGGAAGCGTGTTTCCAAGGACACTTCTGTACGGTATCGCGTGGTGCGCGGTTTAGGGGTTTGGTGCATGGAGGGGGGGGGACGGTTCCTACAACACTGGCCTTGATGCAGGGTGGAAGACTTGTATACCACCATTATGAAGTGTTTTGTGGGGCAATTTTCAACTACCCTACCTATGACTAGGAGATCTATGCCTTGGTACAAGTTGTCAAAAGGTGGAAACACTATCTAATGGGAAATGAGACAATTATCCACACATATTACTAGCTACCACCATACCTCCCGGCCCAAAGTAAGTTACAACAGACCATATTTTACAAGTGGATAGGGTTTTTACAACAATTTCATTTAGTGATCATTTCCAAGAACGACAACACAAACAAGTTGGTCAACATGTTTTCGAAGCCAACGACAAAAAATTATAGCTTTGGAAACTCTGATGCACATGGAGCCTTTCACCCATGATGCATATAGAGAGGCATATACAGAGGATGAGGACTTCAAGGAGGTTTTTCAGCACTTGCAGAGCAAGGACAATTGGCTATCATCTCTAGAATGGGCTACTCAACAGGTTGGACAAGCTATGTGTTCCTAATGTTGAGCGATTATAGCTAATTAGAGGGGTGCACATCTCCAAGGTTGCAATTTCTTTTGTGTGTAGGGAAGACATTTGCCAATTTGTAGAGATATGTGTACTAGCATAGAATTCAAGCAAATGTTACTAGGTTCACAATAAGATGTATGTTTTGTAGTACTAGCAAGCCTAGTAATAAGAAACAAGGTCTATACCATCCCTTAGCTATGCCCATTCGTCCTTGGGAAAGCATTTCCACATTGTGGGAGCTTTACAAACAACCGGGAAGAAACATGAATACATGTTCGTGGTAGTTGATAGGTTCAACAAGATGTGCATTCTTGTGCCTTGTAAAAGGACCATCGATGAGCAAGAAGCAACAAGCTTGTTCTTTAGATAGGTTTGAGTGCACTTTGGAATACCAAAGAGTGTCGTTTCAAACAGGGACACTAGATTTCTTGGTGCATTTTCATCTCCGTTGTGGGAGAAGATGGATACAAATTTGAAGAGGTCTACAACATTCCATGTATAGACAGATGGACAAACATAAGTAGTCAACAAGACTTTGGAGTAGCTTTTGTGGGGCTACAATTAAAAGCATCCAAAGACTTAGGATGAAAATCTGGTATATATACAACACTCTTATATCGAGTAGTCTAAACTTCTATTGGTAAGTACCCATTTGAAACTTGTTTTGGATATTTGAACCTTTCCCCTTTGGATATTGCATATGGACAAGGAGGAGTGAGGGAGGATCTCAGAGGGTATGCTTTAAGGAAAGAGAAATTTGTTGAGAAGATCAGAGAAATCCAACTGCAAGTATAGGAGACACTGAATAAGTCAGAAAAGTATACGGCTAGGCATGATGTCCTTTTGAGATATTTGAAAGAGTGGGAGATAATGCCTACCAACTCAATCTACCCCCATGCATGCGCATTTACTTAGTGGTGAATGTGAAAATGCTAAAACTGTTGAATTATGGTATGTTCTATGCTTAGAGCAGTTTACTTCTTTTCTTCTTATTAGCCACATATTAGCAATCACATATACATTAAGTAAAGTGCAGATAGAACATTAAATGATCAACAAAAAACGAGCGAAGACAAGAGACACAAGATGTGGCGGCTAGCCAGGGACAAACCCCGATGTGGGGAAACCCTTTGATCAAATCTTCTTTTATCTTCAATAGTTTAGCAGAGAGAAATAGTACAAAATAAGAATTCTGTATTTTTATATCAGCAGCAGTAAACCCTAGATCAGCAAAGTCAAACTTGGTCAAATGAGTTGAAATTGACCTCCAATGTGCTTGGTCAATTTCTGGTCAACTAGCCCTCGAACAGTCTGAAGAAAGAACCCTTGAACAACCCCAAAAACATAGTCAAATGGCTGCCCAAAACTAGGGCAGTCAACGCTGGTCAAACCTGTGGACGGATTGCCTCGATTTTTGTGCCAAAATCTATGGCCTACCTAGGAGAGGCAGCGACACCAAAACCACACCCTTGATGAGTCAACGCTTGGTCAATGCAAGTTAAAGAGATCTTTAGTAGCTTCTGCTTCCTCCTTTCAGCGTCCTCCATGCCCTAATGCGTCCTCCTTCCCACGTGTGAGCTGCTCCTTGTATAACCCAAAGCTAAGGAGAGAGAGAAGAATAAGTGAGATGAGATGATGAGAAAATGAATCAACCTCTCTTGTATTTATTTGATAAACTGGGCATGTGTGCCACACATTTAACTGCTGGCTGACCTTGACAATTTGTCAAGTAAATACAAATAAATTCATATCTCCATAAATACTTGTTGGAATCAAATGATCTTTAGATCAATCCTACACCTCTCGATAAGAGGAATCTAGGAAAAATATCAGCTACCATAAATGAGGTGACCCACATGGAGTTTGGCCCTAGTTGCCAATTTTAACACTCCCTCTCAACTAGGGAGAACTCTATCTGCAATCCGCCTAACCGTCGCTACTATACCAGCCATCAAATGCACAACCCTGCACTACTTGGCCCTGCTTTGCTTTGCTTTGCTCTGCTCGAACTATGAAGAAGAAGAAATGATCAAGGATGTATCATACCGTTCTCCACTGACCCGAAGTCAGTCTCAGAGTGTGTCATACCACTCTCATTGATCCCAGATCAATGGAGGTCATCCTAGCATAGGGAGTATGGTAGATACAACGATGCGTCCATCAATAGTACTACTAATGGTCCCTAACCCCATTTCCCTACTCATTGATTAGATGAGAGGTACTTCCCATGAGTCCCAGATTGCATGGGTAGGATGCCTTGACAAGAGATCTAATCATCTTGTCCACAGGAGAATGAATCATCCTGTCCAACAGTCACCACAGGAGAACTAATCATTTTGGCCCACAAGAGAACTAATCATCCTGTTTCACAGTCGCCACGGAGAACTAATCATCCTAGCTCACAAGAGAACAAATCATCCTGTCCTACAGTCGCCACGGGGTGTGACAGGGGACGGTTGAACCTTTCACCCTGTACATAGTGCACCACCAGGGGATGGTGAGTCGCCCCATGGTCACATGTCGCTCCAAGAAGTACGCCGCGCCCCCTTGGAGTTCCCAGAGCTCAATACATCATACTCAACCCTCATAAGAGGGTCTCTGAACGACACCAAGTCGTTCTCGGAAAGTCAAGAATTTGACCTTTCCCAGGGGCTTCGTTAAAATGTCAGTGACCTATTCATCTGTACTGATATGTTGGAGCCTTATTGCTCCCCGCTGCATCATATCCCGAATATAGTGATACCGGATATAGATATGCTTGGAGCGATCATGAAATACGGGATTCTCTGATAAACGAATTCTGCTCTGGTTGTCACTCAGGATTAGGGTGGTATCCAATGTAAATCCAAACAACTTATTGAAGAGCTTTCAAAACCAGACCGCCTCACAAGAGGCCATACTAGCAGCAATGTACTCTGCTTCGGCGGTGCTCAAAGCCACCGACTTCTACTTCTTGCTCATCCAGGATATTGAGGTAGATCCCAAAGAGAAATAGCACCCGGAAGTACTCTTTCGGTCCACCACATTGCCTGCCCAATCAACATCGGTATATCCAAGTAGTCTCACATCTCCGACAGTGTATCTCAACCCATGAGTGATTGTGCCACAAAGATATCTCAACAGAGTCTTGGCACCAATCCAATGTGTGTGGTAAGGCTGAACCATATGTTGACTCAACGTGTTGACTGCAAAGCATATATTCGGACGAGAGTTCACTAAGAACATCAATGCTCCAACGAGTTGACGATACTCGGTAGCATTTCGTAAAACAGGTTCGGCAGCACTACCGCTTAGCTTCTTAAAGTCAAGCTCCATCGAGGTAGTTATGGGCTTGCAGTCCACCATATCGAATCTCTCCAATATATTCACCACGTATTTTGCTTGAGATAGGAAAATCTCCCTTGGTTTTTGCAGACTTCCAGTCCGAGGAAATAGTGCATTAGGCCTAGGTCTTTCATCTTGAACTCGGAAGCCAACTCCCTCTTACATTTGAGAATGGAGGGTCTGCACCTCTTAGAAAGAGGTTGTCAACGTACAACACCAGTATGAGAGGTTTGTCATCTTCAACCTTAAAGTAAAGGTTAGGGTCGACTTCACTCTTAGTGAATCCCATCTTCATCAGGTAGTTATCGATCCTCTCATACCACGCTCAGGGTACCTGATTTAGCCCATAGAGGGCTTTCTTCAACTTGCACATGTGAGATTCTCAATCATGAATCTCAAATCCTTCGGGTTGCTCCACATAGACCTCCTCTTTGATCGAACCATGCAAGAACGCGGCCTTGACATTCATCTGATGTAGGTTCCATCCTTGCAAAGCAACAAGGGCTATGATTGAGCGGATGGTGGTATATCGAGCAACAGGTGCAAATATCTCGTCATAGTCTATACCTTCCTTCTGAGAGAAGCCACAAGCGACAAAACGAGCCTTATACTTTTCCGCACTTGCATCAACTACATGCTTTATCTTGTAAATCCATTTCGAAGTGACAACTGCTTTGTCCTTGGCTCTGGGGATCACATCCCACACATCGTTTTTCATCATGGACTCATATTCCTCAGATATAGCATCCTTCCATACTTGATGCTTAACAACTTCTGCGAATGACGAAGGTCAATTTTGGATGATTGTGCTCATGATGGTCAAGTATCCCTGATACCTGGTCGGCGTCTTACTTTCCCTGAAGGTTCCCCTGGGTGCAACGTGCCCTTCAGCGTCATCAAGTGTCCCCCTTAGCCATGAAGGTCTCTTCCTAGAACAGGAAGGCTCTTGCGGAGGGGGATCAATAAGATCCATAGGTTCTTCCACATCGGGCATCGCTTCATCTTCCTTTTCCTTTGGTTCCCTGGTGTCAGCTTCTTTAGATCCCCTTTGAGTAGGAAGATTGTCAACTTTGCTAAGAGCCTTATCTTCGTCAAAGGTGACATCATGGCTAATCTCGATTTCCCTTTGACCAACCACAGATTCTATAGCCCTTAGTGTTTTTGCTATATCCCACGAAGATTCCTTTCTTTCCAGATGCACCCAATTTATTCCTCTTCTCCTTCGGCACATGAAAATATACCGGACTTCCAAAAATTCTAAAATGAGATACGTCAGGTTTCTTACTAGTGAACATCTCTTCAGAAGTCTTGGAACCCAATGCTTGATGAGGGCATCGGTTTTGCACATATACGGCAATATTCGCATCTTCGGCCCATAGAAACTTCAGAAGTCTTTGATCGTGAAGCATAACGCGGACAACTTTCACAATCGTACGATTCTTCCTTTTCGCCACACCATTCTTCTCAGGAGTATATGGTGTTGTAGTCTCCCTCTTAATGCCAACTTCTTTGCAAAAGTCATGGAACTCATTGGATTCATACTCAGTCCCATTATCAGTCCTTAAGATCTTGATTTTCTTTTCGGTTTGATTCTCGATCAAGGATTTAAAGTGACGAAACCAAGTGAACAATTCATCATTCTTGTAAAATTGACGAGAATAGTCATTTGAAAAGTGAGGTAATATAAATATCCTCTCAAAGTGTTCACAAGCATCATACCAGGTATGTCTGAGTGAACCAACTGCAATATATCGGAGGTCTTGCTTTGGCTTGAGGGGAATGGTCCCCTCTTGAGCTTCCCTTCGGCACATCCCAGACATACACCTTCTTGCTCTACTCGGAACTCGGGCATCCCTGTCACCGTTTGTCTTGCATTGGGTAGAGCTTTATCATGAAGGTGAGCAAACCTCCGATGCCATAGTTCGGACTGAAGTGATGTGTCACAAGACATGACACCTAGCGGACTTCCTCCGACCTGATATAATGAATCGACTCGAAACCCAAGAGTGAAAGCTTCTTTAAAATTCTTTTTCCATACACATACCTTGCCATCGATGAAGGTTACCTTGTAGCCTTTGTCTTCCATTGCCGAAACGGACACCAAGTTCTTTTTGAGATCAGGTACATATAGGACTTCTTGCAAATGAATTGTATTACCCTGATTCAATTGAAGAGTGACATTCCCTACGCCTTTCACGAGATATTTTGCGTTGTCCCCAAGAACAATTTCCAGGTTGGTCTCCTTCTCTATCAGATTAGAGAGAGCTTCTTTGAAACCGGTGAAGTGCCTTGAGGCACCACTATAGATAAGCCAATTTCCTAGCGTGTTCGGGGGAGCAGTAGTAGAGAGGACCGCTGGTAGACAATAGTCATCTTGCTTATTGTTAACAACGTTAGATTCATACGTGGAGTTTCTTGCCTTCTTGAAGGGTTGTCCTCTTCCTTGATTTCCAGCATTTCTTTTACCTCTGCCATTGGACCTGCCATTCCTTTGATTTCCTTGAGAGTGATTTTGGTCATCGTCATGGTGTGAGTCCCTTTTATCAGGGCACTCCCTCGCATAGTGGCCCATTTTATTGCAATTGTAACATCGTCCTTTTCTTCCACCCTTCGGTCCAGCCTTTCCTTTGGATTTCGCCCCATCATTGTTTCTTCTTTTAGCATGAGAAGAAAAGGCAGAGGGATGGCCTTTAAGTGTGGGCATTTCTTGCTCTTCCATCCTTGTCTCTTCTTGAATACATCTAGCCATCAATTCCTCAAATCCTGGGATGACATTATTGTTGAGAAGAGTAGTCCTGAATATATACCATTCAGGTGGTAGTCCTCCAAGAGTTGTGATAGTCATTTCCCTGTCAGGAACTACTTCCCCAAAAGATAGGAGATCATTCTTGATCTCGGTGATCTTAAGAAATATGCTTGCATACTCTCATATTTTCCCTTCTTAATCTCCTTCATCTTATTTCTAAGGAACAAAACTTGATTTGCATCATTAACTTTAAATAAAATCACCAGTCTATCGTAGATTTCCTTGGAGGTTGTTAGCTCGGAAACATAAGCCACTAGGCGCTTGTCGATAGAGTCCAGGATGATCTTCCTTGCTTTGACTTCTCCCTTGGACCACTTGCTTTTGGTAGTAGCGGATGCATTTGATGGAGGCGCAACAATATTGCCTCTCACATGGTCCAACACTTCCTGATCTTCTAAAGTGAGATTGAGAAACATCTTACATCCGTGATAGTCAGACTTCTCACAAAGTGTCATGGGCGGGGAAGAGTGTTGAGGACCCCATGAAGTTTTTAGGATAGCCTTGCCAACCTTCTCTTTAGTGATTGCTCTTGCTCTTGCTCTTGCTTGGGCTTTGTCTTCACCTCGGCTATGATACCATGCTGAATTATGGTATGTTCTATGCTTAGAGCAGTTTACTTCTTTTCTTCTTATTAGCCATAGATTAGCAATCACATATACATTAAGTAAAGTGCAGATAGAACATTAAACGATCAATAGAAAACAAGCCAAGACAAGAGACAAGTTGTGGCGGCCAGCCAGGGACAAACTCCAATGTGGGGAAACCCTTTGATCAAATCTTCTTTTATCTTCAATAGTTTAGTAGAGAGAAATAGTACAAAATCAGAATTCTGTAATTTTATATCAGCAGCAGCGAACCCTAGATCAACAAAGTCAAACTTGGTCAAATGAATTGAAATTGACCTCCAATGTGCTTGGTCAATTTCCGGTCAACTAGCCCCTGAACAACGTGAAGAAACAACCCTTGAACAACCCCAAAAACACAGTCAAACTGCTGTTGACTGAAGTCAACTTGTTGCCCAAAACTAGGGCAGTCAACGCTGGTCAAACCTGTGGACGGATTGCCTCGATTTTTGTGCCAAAATCTACGGCTTATCTAGGAGAGGTAGCCACACCAAAACCACACCCTTGATGAGTCAACGCTTGGTCAACACAGGTTAACGAGACCTTCAGCAGCTTCTGCGTCCTCCTTGCCCTAATGCGTCCTCCTTCCCACGTGTGAGCTGCGCCTTGTATAACCCAAAGCTAAGGAGAGAGAGAGAAGAATGAGTGAGATGAGATGATGAGAAAATGAATCAACCTCTCCTGTATTTATATGATAAACTGGGCATGTGTGCCACACATTTAATCGCTGGCCAAACTTGACAATTTGTCAAGTAAACACAATTAAATTCATATCTCCATAAATACTTGTTGGAATCGGATGGTCTTTAGATCAATCCCACACCTCTTGACAAGACGAATATAGGAAAAATATTAGCTGCCATAATTGAGGTGACCCACATGGAGTTTGGCCCTAGTTGCCAATTTTAGCAAAAACTCTATGAGCCATGCATGTTGGATTAGGAAGATTAGCAAGTCCTAACTTGCATAGAGGACTTAGCTCCAAATGCTCAAGCATAGTTCACCAAGGATACATTTTTGTAGAAGAGGTCCAAAACTACGAGACAAGGGCGGCAATAACTTTGGAAGACTGGCTTGAAAGGACAATTTCTTGCAAGGCTAAGTGGTACTCTAGGGAGAAGGTTGAAGAAAAATTTCCTCACCTTATTCAGTAAAATATTTTGGGGACAAAAAGCCTCCCAAAATGGTAAGATATGATTCGGATTGGATCACCAGATAATTTGTCATCTATCTTGATACTTTCATAGTGGAAAAATTGAAGGAATCAACTTATAGGAGTAGTTTTAGTAGCGGGACCTAGATTGGAGAATTGGGGTTTGAAACCTTTTAGTGTCAGTTTGAGGCCTTAGATGACTCTTTTTGGGGGTAAAATTTTGCCGCTTAAGCATTGCACCCAGTGCCACTATTCTACACACAAAGTGTTGAAGAATGTAACTAGTGTTAGTCTTCATAATTGTACTTGTCAAAATCAAATTTATTATTAATGAAAGTGACTTATTAAAGCATGGGTTTCATGCTTGGGTCAATGTTTTCTAGGTCAAAGCCTCTGTTGAAGGCTTCTAGGTTTTGTCTTGAGTCATTAGAGTTATTGTCATTTTTATTAGACCCTTGTTGGGCTTTTATATGATGTAAAAATAATTATTTTCGAGTCAAAAAGGTTATTTATCACCTCCACACCAAGTCAGCCTATATTAGGGCAATTCGACCCAACATAAAGGCTATATAAGAAGAGGCAATTCGACCTATTTGTCACATTCACCCAAGAAGTTCGATCTTTAAGGAAGAGAAGTAAAAAAAGAACAAAGTAGCTGAAGAAGGACGAAATTTGCTAGGAGGACCTAAGTCGAGTTTTTGGGCTATCTATCTCTCATGCGTGCGAAGTTTTCTGGGGCCGAAATTCTGTGTCTATTGCATGTCCGTAATTTTGTTGCTGGGGGTTGAAGTTTTGCTTCTACGGGGCGGAAACTCTGGACTAAAGCTGTTGCTGGGGAGCTGTCACTTGGAGATTTTGTCAAGGATCATCTATTGAAGGGAAGGGTTGACTTGGTGGTTGGAGGAGGTCTCTGTCTAGGTCTAAGAAGTTTGGAAGCGTCTCATATTGATTTGAATCTAGAGAAGGATGAGTTTTTGACTAGGTTTTCCCCTTGTAGGGGTTTTGCCCTTGTTGAGTGCCTACATCTTGTGTCTCTTGTTCTTGTGGTCTTTGTATATATATATATAATTTGGGAATTGCTTGATGAAAGATAAACTAATTTAGAAGTAAGAGAAGCCAACATAATTCACAAGTAAGTATCAAGAAAGAGGAATCAAACCCTAATTCCTATAAACATTGATTTCTTTATATGGTATCAAAGCTAAGGTCGAAGAAGGTTGAAGATCACTTTATTGGCTTGGAAGAAAAGGTTACTCCCTGTAATGTTCCTTTTTTGTGTTCTTTATGACATGGTTAGGATGGACTTTCAGAGTTGGGGGCAGACAGGTCATAGCTACAAGATGGTGTCATCGGCGGGCCCGAGGACTTTTGGAGGGGTTTTGAGTAGTTTCTGTGAGGTCCGATGGCATTCGTTTGGTATATTCCATCATCCACACAGTTTGCCTTTCATTTCGGTGCATTCCAACAACTTTCAAAAAACATAGTTATTATTGGGCCTGACTCAATTAATTACGCTTAAGATGGCATTCATACTTGACAGAACACCTTAGTGTAATAGCTCGTTGGAACCGAGATGAGAAAATCTACATTTTGGGATGGTTGGATATGAGTTTCAGTGACCTGAGGAAACATGGTGGCCGATTTACCTTTTTCTTGCATTAAAAAGAATATTTTAATTAAAATAAAAGAGGGAAAACTGCTCCATGATTAAAATAATAATAAAATAGGAGGTTCTAGAGGGGTCCATTAGATATATAAAAGAGGAGGCGGCCATTGGAGGACATCTTGGATTTATATTTTTTTCTTGTGGATTGGTTTGAGAACTCGGTTCTCTACTTCTACAATAGCCCCAGGACGGAAACCCTCGGGTGATTTAGAGAGATTGAGCGAGTATCCATCTCCCCTTGGTGAATTCATCCAGAATTCAAGAGAGCTTAGCAATGGCAGTTCAGTTCAGTTTTGGTGGAGGTCCAGGACAACATTGGAGCAGATTCGTGAGGCCAGTTCTATCTTTAGCTATATTAGTTGTTTTGACATGCAAAACCCCAGTTTATATATTATAAATAAAGCAGAGATTTCCTTTTTCTTATTATTGTTATTTGCATGTTCTATGTTGTTAAATTTTACATGGCAATCTTCTGTTTATGAATGGAAATTTTATCTAAAGTATTTATGTGTTAGAATTTCAAGAAAACCCCAAATTGTTCCATTTGGCACATTACAGTGGTATCAGAGCTGGTGTTCTTGCCATCCTGAGGGTTTTACTAAAATACAACTTCAACAGAAGATCAAGGGTTTATTGCAGAAACCATATCTTTATCAGATATCAAGTTTGTTGTTGTTTGCAAATCTCTCACACACATAACAAATTAGGCCATAGTCGTAATTGTCTTAGGAGGGGCCGAAAGGCATAAAATTCGCTAAAGGTGTGGCAAGTTGTGGGTCGAGCGAATTATTCAAGCAGGAAATTAATTTTCAGGGCCACAAATTCAAGTAGAAGCCATATGCATTATTGAAGTATTCTCAAAGACGTGTAGTCAGTAAAGGGCGAACTCCAAGCCAAGTGATTGAACATCATGTGCCTGACCAAGATGTCGATGTACTAATCAAGTGAGGTTAAACTCGATTGTGTATGCAAACGAGTGAAGGGCCAAGTTAGAGCAAGTTGCGGGCAGCGCTATAATTCACCAAGTTGCCGTTTCAAGCGAAAGATCGTGACGGTGCCAAAGAAATCCATTGGCACGACAATTGATGGTTTTTCTTTGTCCCCTTTTCTTCACGTTGATCCAATTGAGATTTTCGGACGGGACCACATTCTGAAAACAACATCCAGGGAAAGCATTTGTTGCTCGATGGAGGTTGTTTTGGTCAAAAATTGAACCGCTGGTGCATCGTTAGAAGCTTGGTGGAGGAACGCCGCAACTAGGGCACGTATGATTCGCATACTAAAGAGCCACCATTCTAGGTGATCGACGCGGGACCTCTATTGTCACTGTACATTGAAGATTGACAGAGCAAGTAGCATAATAAATAGGTGACGTGTATTCTTGGCTGCAGGGTCGGATTAATAAAATCTGGTCTTATTTATTTGTTGGAGGCTGACTCTGACATTTGTAAGTTTGTGGACAAAGTTATAGATCATCCCATGTGTAGACGGTAGAACGACGTACTCCCATGCATCATCAACGAGTTCGAAGGCACCCTCGGTACTCTGCGTGGAAGCGATGAATAAGGGAATCAATTTGCGTGCCGTGTTGAGTGCGCACCTGTAACCGACTAAGGAAAATCGGCAAGGTTGAATCGTTGTATTACACGATGCTCAGATCGATTGCAGTATCAAAGTTTGTGCAAAGATCGTGGGCCTAAGATCACATTGTCATCACTCGGTGCTAGGGTGCCAAGTTGCCAAATTAAACTCGAGTCATGCGGAGCCAAGTCTCTTGTTTATGAACTACCAGACATGATTTATTGCTAGAATCAAAGTTAATCGAATTGCTTTCTTGGAAGTGTGGCCGTTTTTGGAAGTAAAACACAAAACCATCATTGATCGTAGCAAAGGTGGGGGATAGTCTGGCGGGAACTTCGAGCCAACAACCAATCGTGGCACCTCACACGATTGAGGAAGCCGCAAACAAATTCGATGATTTTCATTGCTCATTCATCACTGGGCTGCTCTGTGTGGGGATTGATTCCACTGAGGCAGAGTCACTTCAAATCGTGGGTGCAATGTATACCTGTGCGTGTAACTCAGATTTCTATGGGTCGTGACTGGAGCGTAATTCTATGTTACCTGAATATGCGTAGTCTCTGCTGGTGGGTATTTTGATTGCAGGTGCTCCATTTTGAAGACCTGTTCAAACTACTGGTGGAAATTAGGTTCATCTAATCCATTTAAAATTTATCATATGTTGTGAATAAAAGGGATTGTTTTGGCTGCTATATTTGTGAACCAATTATCAGGGCCATCTAAATTTTTGGGTCAGTAAATATGTTAGCTAGACTCTTTGAAAGCTTGTTTTTGAATATGTATTAACACCTCCCAGTCACAAAATCTGCAAGATTGAAGCCTTGGTCCTGAAGTTGTTATGCTGTAGCAAATTCTGAGCATTGTCATAAATGTCTGGGTGTCAGAGTGCCATTCTATAGAGTCAAATGATGGTTGAGCTAAGTAAAATCTGTAGCACTGTTGATGATGTATCATGATTAAGACCAATGTGGAAAAAGTCGAAGTCGGGATTAATTCGGCAAGGGTCCAAAAGTTGAAAAACTCGTCAAAGTCGGGAGTTTTTTGAAAAAGTCGGCAAAAAGTCATCAAAATTAAAAAACACAAAATTATTCATTTTCTTTAATTTTTTTTAACATCTAGAGTATCCACAACATCAAATAAATGCATTTCCACATAAACATGTAAAGAAAGCTAATATATAATATGTATATGAAGTCTAATGCTACATCACATATCAAAATAGTGAATCAACTCCTGAATTTTGAGTCCTGTCTGAGTCTCAACTCTCAAGTGTCAAAATATCAACAAAAAATATAATAAATGAATACCATGAGTCATCTAAAAGTCATCAAGTAATCAGTCACTCAGATCCTCTTCCCCTTTTAATTTTTGTTTCCGCTAATTGTATTAAGAAATAAGTCATGCATTTATTCAGTAGATTGTGATCTGCTTGGGTAATAAGGTGTCAGGTGGTAGGTCCAATGAAAATTAACAGTGAGTATCATAGTAGATGTGAAAATTAACGCTTGGTGAATCCAAGCTGCTTATTTTCTGAGAAAACAATAGATGTCAGATTATTAACCTAGCCTTGGCATCTATTATTCAAAAACTCTTGGAGGTAAAATCCACTTCTGATACATAAACTTTCCCCACATTTACAGGGAATTCACCACTAAAGAAGATTCCCTTTCAAAACGTGCTCTCATTGCAGGAAGGATCTTTGCTGTCACAAGATTTCACAGGTACTTTGTTCCTGTCTGAAAAATGGGTTCTTTTTTGAGGCACTGGTTTTGTTTTTTTTGGACAGGTTGTTGCTATTTGATCTTCATGACCTCCTCTTTGTTGTTTCTCCTGGAAGCATTCAACAACTGTAACAATGTTTTTGATGGTGTGGGGTTCTTTCTACGGAAGACTATTGTATGCCTGTCCTTTTGGTACTTTTGTAATCTTTTGAAGGGGCAGTGGCTGTTAGAGTGTGGATGATTGAAAGCCTGGAGGCTTAGCCAGTGTATACTTTACTTTCTAACTAGAAATATGAAGTATAAAGATTTGTTTTTCCTTGGAAAACAAAAACATATCTTAACCTCAAAACTAACATATTACAAATGAGACTGCTATGCTCGCAAGAAGTATGACAAACAATACAATGCAATAACTTGAAAATGCATGGATGGAAGCTTCAATTTATAGTTTTTTCACCTTTGCGGCCTCTTTATCCGCGGCCTGGGAAGGGAGGAAGACTTTTTGGGTCGACTCCCGATTAAATCGAGAGTCGACCCAAAAAGTCTTTTCCAAAAAAGTCGGGGGATTAAATCGTTTAGTTCAAAAAATCGCGTTTTTAGGATTAAATCGAGATTTTTTGCAGACTTTTTCCACACTGATAAAGACTTACCTAAGCTTGGTAATATACTAATAACCATGTATTGGATATAGACCTTCCTGTCAAGGGATGTCGAGGGAGTAATTATTGCCAAGGTGCTTGAAAGCTGTCATTCTGCTAACATTATTATTACTTCCATAGATTGTTGGACAATGTATTGCTGATTTATGTAGGGTTATTGGTTGTGCCTTGCATTGCTTATCATAGCCTTGTATTATTACAATAAAAATGGAGTATCTAGAATATCTCATAAACCAACACAACAACACCTCAATGGACGATGATATATACTAGAAAACCAAGCATAACAATAAGCCTTTCTCAAAAGGCATTTATGCCATTCTTCAAAAGAAAGAGCCAAGGGATGTACAAAAAGAACTAGAGATTGGACACAAAATCCTTGCACTCGGGGCTGATTTAAAACGCATGAATGTCACACGGAAAGTCCTTTTCAAATTAGATGAACTGGATGCACTCCTTTCCGAAGTGAACCAGTTAGAGGGGAAGAAACTAATTTGGGCCCTAAAACCAACTATGCTTGCTCTCATACAACTCAAGTTTTTGGAGGAACCTTGTGAAGGGGTCAGACATCCAGTTGCATCTTGTCTTAGTAACATCATGAGACTAACCACCCCTGTAGCTCCTTACAATGATGATGTTATGAGGAAAGTTTTCAGACTGATAGTAGAGACTTTCCAAGACTTGGACAACAATGCAGGCTC
The DNA here is from genome assembly GCA_031772625.1 of Pinus tabuliformis. NCBI lineage: Eukaryota > Viridiplantae > Streptophyta > Pinopsida > Pinales > Pinaceae > Pinus > Pinus tabuliformis. Next base: position 1,201,021,902 of record CM062818.1, read on the forward strand.
TACCTTTGGGAATAAGCTTGAGATTTTAGAAGTCACTGCCATGGTCAGAACATATGAAGTCATGTTTGATATTGAGTGTGATGATCTTATTCTGTAGACGTTCCGATGCTTCCTCAACATCATGAAACATCATCCTGACATAGTCATAGCACACATGCAGTCCATCTTGTCATCATGTATGAGAGGCCGTGATGCCATTTGTCGAGAGTTGCAGTGCCAATTGCCGCCCGTTTGGAGGAGAGAACAATTGGTCTCAACAGCTGCTTATGAACTAGTTGAGAGGTTGGTTGAGCAGAACATTGGGCTGTTTAGGAGACAGTTGACCAGGGAGGAGCTATTCAGGTTTGGGGGATCATGCAGCAAGAATGAGCTGAGGAAGGGACTTTGCTTCATCTGTAGGGGACCTGACTACTCTTGCTTGAGTGACATTGAGGAGATGATAGAGGTAGAGTAGGGGGAGATTCCTTCTGACCTTCATGGCAAGGATTCTTCCTTGGACGAGTCCATGGGTTCATACGAGGATGCCTCCCGAGTAGCATGAGTCATGTAGAGTCGTTGACAGTAGGCCAGATTCATATGATGGGCAGTCAGTGAACCTTATGGGAGACATTCAAGATGATGAGTCACCAACGGTGATTCAACATGAGCAGCATATGTTGGAGCATGAGTCAGCTGAGGAGGATGATGTGCACAATATGCATGATGAGCCTTCTAGGGAGAGCCAGTTGGAAATTCATATTGCGCCTGTGATGGTGGAGGATGAGCAACAACCCTTGGGGTCAACCATTAATGAGGATCAAATAGTTATACAAACATCTTGTAGGGTGGTAGTATTTGCAGACATTTATCCTCAAGCGGTGTTGAAGGTTGACAGGGTAGTTTTGTGGGAGGCTAGTAGATGACAGGAGCGCAAAGTTCTCAATCAGAGGAGGGACAAGCTGTTGGAGATGTTGGTGCATCCATCTTTGGGCCTACCCATTGCTGTGGTGCAGATAGGTGTAGTGGCAATCGGAAGCGCTATAGTATTTCCAGGACACAACCCTTTCTAGGAGTACATAGATAGGGCTTGTAGCACATCTTGCCCGCTTTTTCCTATTATAGTGAGAGGGGCAGGTTTCCTTAGACAGATTTGGTTGATTGACTAGATAGAGCATCATCAGTTGAGCAGTGACCCATATCAACCTAGTAGACTTGTTCCTTACATCCATGCATTGGATTGGCAAGAGATCATGAGCTGGTACCATATTGATGGAGTATCATTTTTAGTCAGAAGCATTATATTGAAGGAGCCCTTAGAGGTGAGGGATATTGCATGCTTCAGTTGGCAACAAGATGTAGGCTGGCCACTCATCAGTATTTCTGCACAACATCAACATAATGAGATTGACCTTGGCCTATGCCATGGGTTGGATTGGAGAGAGGTGATGAGTTGGTACGCGGTGGATGGTCCAACATTCATGGTTGGAGTTATAGCACAACAAGAGCCATGGAGCCTTGATACTTGTTCTTGGTGGTAGGATTTGTTGATGACAGGTTCAGTCAGAGATCGGTTTGGGATTCGGGTATTAAGGGGTCCGTTCATGGTGGGTTGATACAGAGGCAATGCATCACCCAGTGGTTCGTATGGGATCTAGGCATTGGGTTTCCGTTGCGTTGGGCCACCAGATTGGTCCACAGATTTGGTTTGCTTGAGGGCAAGCAGTCTTGGGGCAGAGGGATTTGTAATGTTCTTTTTTTTGGTGTTCCTTATGACATGGTTAGGATGGACTTTCAGAGTTGGGGGCGGACAGGTCATAGGTACAGGATGGTGTCATCATCAGGCCCAGGGGCTTTTGGAGGGGTTTTGAGGAGTTTCTGTGAGGTCCGATGGCATTCACTTGGTATATTCCATCATCGGCACAATTTGCCTTTCATTCGGTGCATTTCGACAACTTACAAAAAACAGTGTTGTTATTGGGCTTGACTCAATGAATTACGCTTAAGGTGGCATTCTGGGAGGAATACTTTGATAGAACACCTTAGTGTAATAGCTCGTTGGAATTAGAACGAGAAGATCAATAGGATGAGATGGTTAGATATGAGTTTTAGTGACTTGAGGAGACATGGTGGTCTATTTATCCTTTTCCCACATTAAAAAGAATATTTTAATTAAAATAAAAGAGGGAAAAGTGCTCCATGATTAAAATAATAATAAAATAGGAGGTTCTAGAGGGGTTCATCAAATCTATAAAAGAGGAGGAGGAGGCCATTGGAGGAGATCTTGGATTTGTACTTTCTTCTTGTGGAAAGGTTTGAGAACTTGGTTCTCTACTTTAGCAGTAGCCCCAGGACGGAAACTCTCGGGTGATTTAGAGAGACTGGGCGAGCACCCATCTCCCCTTGGTGAATTCATCCGGAATTCGCAGGAGATCTTAGCAGTGGTAGTTCAGTTCAGTTTTGGTGGAGGGCCAGGGCAGCATTGGAGCAAATTCTTGAGGCCAGTTCTATCTTCAGCTATATCAGTTGTTTTCACAAGCAGTTATCAAGTAAAGAGAAATCACTATAATCATTGCCACATATATTTCTCAAGATGGTATCAGAGCTAAGGTTGGCTAAGGGAATTATGAAGATCTCTATTGCATTGAGGAAGCTCTTCAAGAAGTGTTCAAAGGTAGCAAGCCATCTCAAGAAAGGTATCAAGGAAGCATGGAATCTTCTATTCACTGCGAAGAAGGAAGTAACCAAGATAAAGGATTAAGGACTCTTCTCAGCACTCATTGGCACATTCCAAGACCAAAACATTTGGTCAATTGATAGTAGTGCATCTAGACACATGGTTGGCCATTACAATCAGCTGAAAACTTTATCAAAGGGAAAATCTTCTTACTCAGTGGAACTTGGAGATACTAAGAGCTATCCTGTAAGAGGAATTGGATCAACCTCTATAGAGCTGGAAAACGGAAACATTCATCTCAACAATGTCCTATTTGCTTTAGGTTTGCATAAGAACTTACTTTCTATATCAAGTTTAGAAGATATGGTTGATAGAGTAGCTTTCATTGATGGAAGAGTTGTAGTATGTAGTAAGAACTCAAGCATAGAAAATGCTAGAGTAATTGGTATTTGTGAGGGAAGACTTACAGGTTGATATCTCCTCTTGCACAAGCTTTGGTTCACATCGAAATCATCCCATGTGAACTCTGGCATAGAAGATTTGGCTATCTTCATTTTGAAATCCTTCCAACTCTAAGTTCTATAGTAGAAGGAGTTGCCGAGTTGAAAGAAGATCACGAAGGAGTATGCAAAGGATGTGCATTGGGTAAGAATACCAAGAGACCATTTGGAAGCAGTGCTTCACGGTCAAAAGAAATCTTGGATCTTATTCATTTCGATGTCTGTGGTCCTATGACTCCTAAATCACTTGGAGGTCATCTATATTATGTCACATTTATAGATGATCATTCAAGGAAAACTTGGGTTTACTTGATGAAATCCAAGGATGAAGTATTTACAAAATTTCAAGAATTCAAAGTTGAAGTTGAGAACCTTACAGAAAGGAAAATCAAGATACTAAGATCTGATAATGGAGGAGAGTATACATCCAAGGAAATTATAGCTTTTTATAAGGATTTTGGGATTAAGAGGGAGCTGATAGTCCCATATGAATCGGAACAAAATGGATTTGCAGAGCGAAAGAACTGATCCATTGAAGAAACTGTAAAAGCAATGTTACATGATCAAGATCTATTGAAATTTTTGTGGGGAGAAGCCACGAAGACAACTATATATATTCAAAATTGAAGTCCCCACAGGTCACAGGATAACAAAACTCCCGAAGAAGTATTCACTAGGAAGAAACCAACTGTGGATCATCTCCGAATCTTTGGTTATCCTGTATATATTCATATATCGAAGGACACAAGAAAGAAGTTGGATCCATCAGGTATGAGAGGAACATTTGTTGGCTACAACAACTCCTCTAAGTCCTATAGAATCTACATAAAAGAACGACATCGTATAGAAGTCAGTCGAGATGTCATATTTTATGAGAATATTGCAAGAAACCAAAGGAACTTTCCATGGACTCTAATGGTGAAGAACTTCTAGTATTTGAATAAGAAGTTGATAGGGAAGAAGAAGAATCTCACCATGAAGATGAAGGTCCCAGTGAACCTATTCAACTTGTGGTCATCCTCGCATCAAGAAAGAGACCTAATTGGTTGAAGTCAACACTGCTTGATGCAGAAGGTCATGGAGCAACTTAGGGCACATTCAAGGAAAGCAAGAAGCCCAAATGTTGTTCTGGGTATGTAGCCTACATGACAAAACTAATAGAAGCAAAGCCATCCAGTTTTGAAGAAGCCGTCAATCTTCAAGAATGGAAGGATGCCATGAATGAAGAATATCAATCTATAATGAAGAATGGAGTTTGGGAGATCGTGCCTAGGCCCGATGACAAATCTGTGGTAACTTCCAAATGGATCTATAAGATCAAACATGCAACAAATGGAAGTATTGACAAATATAAGGCAAGATTTGTGGCTAGGGGTTTCTCTCAACTTGAAGGCATCGACTATGAAGAGACATTTGTTTCGACAACAAGGTATACAACTATACGTTTGTTGGTCTCTTTGGCAGCATCGATGGGATGGAACATCCACCAAATGGATGTCAAGACTGCATTTCTGAATGGCACAATTGATGAGGAAGTCTATATAGAACAACCCTTGGGATTTGAAGTTAAAGACAAAAAGGCATATGTTTGTAGATTGAAGAAGGCATTATATGCCTCAAACAAGCACCAAGGGCATGATATGCTAGGATGGATGCATACCTTCAAATATTAGGCTTCACAAAGAGTTTTGTTGATCTGAAACTTTATATTAAGGTTGTGAAGGGTGTATTGGTAATCATTCTTCTTTATGTAGATGATCCACTCTTGACAGGTGTAGAAGGTCGAATTGAAGAATGTAAGAAGCAATTAGCCGCAGAATTTGACATGAAGGACCTAGGGCTGATGCATTACTATTTGGGACTAGAAGTCTGGAAAGGACCCGATGAGATTTATCTGGGGCAAGGGAACTATGTGATCAAGATGTTGAAGAGGTTTGACATGAGGATATGCAAACGAATGACAACTGCGATGATCACAAATTTGAAAATGCTGAGGAGTTTTGAATCGACCCAGGTCTATCCTTCCAAGTACAGACAACTGATTGGCTCACTGATGTACTTGGTGAATACTCGGCCAGACATATGCTTTGCAATAAATGTTCTTAGTCAATTCCAAGTGGAGTCCAAGCATGATCATTGGATAGTAGCAAAACATATTCAGAGATATCTGCGACGGACCATTCGCTACTGCCTAAAGTACGATAGAAGGAATGATGTCCACCTGATTGGATATACAGGTTCCGATTGGGGAGGCAGTGAGCAAGATGGAAGGAGCACTACATGAGGATGTTTCAGTTTGGGATCCTCCATGGTCTCAAGGATGAATAGAAATCAAGATACAATTGCTTTGAGTAGTGCTGAGGGGCTGAGTATATTGCAGCTTGTGAAGTAAGGAGAGAAGCGGTTTGGTTAAGGACGCTGCTATCTGACCTATTTGCAGAACTTATGGACCCTACAGTGATACATTGTGATGACACCAATTGTATACGATTGTTTGAAGACCCAGTATTTCATGGAAAGACAAAGCATATCAACAAGTATCACTATGTTTGGAAGCTAGTACAAGATGGTGTATTGCACCTACAATATATCTCCACTGATGAGCAGTTCACTGACATATTGGCAAAATCTCTTCCTAATAAGATGCTTGTGTATTTGAGAGACAAGCTTGGTTTGGTTGATGTATACTCCCTAGTTGAGAGGGAGAGATAGGCACATCATTCTTGTCTTCACTTGGGAAGACAAAATGGAGGATTAGGTAAGCATCTGGCATCTGATACTCTCTGAAGAGGTGGTAGGGAATCCAAGATGAGAGTAGTCGTGGATTGATATTCTTTGAGACTGACTATCCAAGATAAGAATAGTCCAAAGAAGGTCATACTCTATGAACACCCGAGTGGAATATGCACCTTGAGAGACAATGATGATGGTGTCTATAAATCATTGGTCTCGCTAGCATTGTGCTCTGATCTTATGGAGAGATAGATTTGTTAGTCAAGGCCTTGCTATATGACAATGCTGGTTGGTATGATGCTAAAACAAATTGGTTACCAATCTGACTTTTCTGATGAGATCTCTGCAGATTGAGAATGTCCATGTACGATATATGAATACCTCCCTAGTTAAGAGGGAGTGTTGAAAAATGTGTAACTAGGTTCGGTCTTCATAAAGATGAAATGTACTTTTGATTCTTGTAAAGTATAAAATGAAAGAAAATTATTATTATTATTTTTGGAGCATGGGTTTCATGCTCAAGTTCTTTTATTTTATAGGTCAAGCACCCATTGAGTGCTTCTAGGGTTTGTCCTAGGTCAAGAAGTCAAAAGAGTCATTTTCATAAGTTGAAGACTCCATCGGGCACATTGTAACTTGTAAAGAAAATTATTTTTGTCCTAAAAGGTGTCCATATACCCTCGAAGACCAAGTCTGCCTGGTAGCTAGCAAGTCGGCCTAAAAGGAAGAGCCACGTCCACCTTGAAGAACCTATATATAGGAGGGAACTTGTCCTCCCTGAGAAACATTCACTCATCACTCATTCTAGCGAAGAAGAAGGAAGAAGAAGGCAACGAAGAAGGAAGAGGCGAAGAAGATCTTTGTTTGGGCTATTTCTCTCTGACACATGCCAAGGAGAACTAGGGTTTCTGCATCAGATCTAGGGTTTCTATCTACAAGTTCGATCTTGGAGAAAAGAAGGCAAGTAGGTCAAGCGAAGGTCGCTAAGGGTCATCCTCAAGCTCCAGAAGTGAGGGAAAGGCAACCAAAGATCAAAGGAAGGCTCAAAAGACAGATCGAAGCTTACACGTGTGGCAACAACCACTGCCGGGGGTGCCAAAATTTCAGATTTGCAGTGGATGCCAAAATTCTACAGTTGGAGGTCGAAGGAGTGTTATAGGAAGAGATTTGACTGGGTTTTACTGGATCAAGGTTACAACATCATCCAGAGAGGTTGGTCTCGGTCTTGGAGGGTTCTGAAGTCAGTCCTAAGGTCTTGGAATTCATCAATTGAAAAATCTATAAGGAAGAGAAGAGATTTGTGGGGTTTCGTCTCAAGTGTAGAGGTTTTGGCCTTGGTTTGAAACCTATATTCTGTGTTCTTGTTCTTCTTGTTTTTGGTAGCTGTTTGATGATACACACATATAATAAGTAACAAAGCTAATAAGTAAAAAGACTTCACAAGCAATTATCAAGTAAAGAGAAATCACTATAATCATTGCCCTATAGATTTTTGAACACATGGATCATTGATAGTGGAGCATCAAGACATTTGATGGGAGAAAGTGGACAACTTCATACTCTATCAAAGGAACCATTATCTCATGCAGTGGAGTTAGGAGACAACAACAATTATGCAGTCAAGTGCCTTGGATCTACTTGATTGAAGCTGGAAAGTGGAGCAAAGCTACACCTCAACAATATACTCTATGTCCCAGGCTCGAAAAAGAATTTACTTTCAATTTCTTGTTTAGAAGATAAAGGAGATAAGTTTCCTTTGTAGATGGTAAAGTATTGGTTTAGGGAAAGTGTTCAAGTATTGAAAAGGCAAAATTTATTGGAGTCCATCATTTAGTCAAATGGTAAAGGGCATCCCCAACATCAAGGAAGATCGTGAAGGAGTATGTAAGGGATGTGCTTTGGGAAAGAATACAAGGAAACCTTTTACAAGTAGTGATACAAGGTCTAAGGAAATATTAGACCTCATTCATTCCGATGTGTGTGGGCCAATGTCTAACAAATCTCTTGGAGGCCATCTTTATTATGTGACCTTCATTGATGATCATTCTAGAAAGACATGGCTCTATCTTCTCAAGACAAAGGACAAAGTATTTGAAAAGTTCAAGGAATTTAGATTTGAAGTGGAGACCTTAACCGAAAGAAAGATAAAGACTTTGAGATCCGACAATGGTGGGGAATACACTTCAAAAGAACTAATTGCATATTGTAAAGAAGCAGGTATTAAGAGGGAGCTCATTGTTCCCTACAACCCTGATTAAAAAAGAGTTGCAAAAAGGAAAAATAGAACAATTGAAGAATGTATATGAACCATGATATTTGATCAATATCTACCAAAGTTTCTATAAGGGAGAAGCAACAATGACAACAATATATATACAAAATAGATGTCCTCGTAGAATCCTTGATAATGTGACACCAGAAGAAGCATTCACAAGAAAGATGCATTGTGTGGATCATCTCTGAATCTATGGGTGTCCCACATACATCCATGTTTCAAAAGACAAGTGAAAGAAATTGGACTCTACAAGCATAAAAGGGATCTTCGTTGGTTACAATCTCTCTTAAAAAACATACAGAATCTACATTAAGTAAGGAAGACAAATCGAAGTTAGCAGGGATATTATATTTGATGAAAATCATGCCTACAAAAGATCCAAGGATATTCTAATCGAATCTGATGACGAAGATATGCCACTATTTGAAGAAGAAGAGCATCATGACAAGATAACTACAAACCAAGAAGAAGAAGAAGGACCAAGTGAGCCTATTAAATCTGTAATAATTCCCGAAACAAAGAAAAGACCAAATTAGTTATAAGCTACACTTGAAGATGCCGAAGGACATGGAGCTACTAAAGGAACTTTTAGAGAAAGTAAAAGACCAAAGAGATATTGAGGTTATGCAGCATACATAACACAATTGATAGAAGCTGAACCATCTACATTTGAAGAAGCTACTCATCAAGAGGAATGGAAGAAGGCGATGTAAGAAGAATATAAATCCATCATGAAGAATGGAGTTTGGGAAATCGTTCCTAGACCAAGTGACAAATCGGTTGTCACCTCAAAATTGATCTACAAAAGAAAACATGTTGTCGATGGAAGCATAGACAAATACAAAGCTAGATTCATTGCAAGGGGTTTCTCACAAAAGGAAGGCATAGACTATGAAGAAACCTTTGCTCCTACTGCTAGGTATACTACTATAAGATCTTTGGTTTCACTAACTGCTACTATGGGATGGAATATCCATCAAATGGATGTCAAAACAACATTTCTAAATGGAACCATTGATGAAGAAGTATACATTGAACAACCAGAAGGTTTCAAAATAAATAGCAGAGATACACATGTTTGTAGACTCAAGAAAGCCCCATATGGCTTAAAGCAAGCTTCTAGGGCATGGCGTGCAAGAATGGATGCATATCTCTTAAGAATTGGGTTCGTCAAAAGTTTTGCAGTTGCAAATATCTACATCAAGTTGGTGAAGACTGAATTAGTCATTATACTTCTATATGTGGATGATTTGTTTATTACAGGTGTGGAGCGCAAAATGCTAAAATGCAAGAAAATGTTGGCTGCTGAATTCGAGATGAAAAATCTGGGACTCATGCACTATTACTTGGGCTTGGAAGTCTGGCAGAAACCTGGTGAGATATATCCGGGTCAACGTAAATACATAATCGAGATATTGCGAAAATTTGGTATGATGGATTCCAAGCCTATGACTACTCCCATGAACACTAATCTCTAGAAGTTGAGAAGCTCCAACTCTAGTCTTGTTGATCCTACTAGCTATCGTAAGTTTGTGGGTTCTTTGATGTACTTGGTAAATACGAGACCTAATATATGTTTTGTTGTAAATGTTCTTAGTCAATTTCAGTTGGAGCCTCGCCATGACCGTTGGATAGCTGCCAAGCATATCTTGAGATACCTACGTGGTACCATACATCACTGCCTGAAGTGTGATGGAAAGGAAGTTAAGTTAACAGGTTTTATTGATTCCAATTGGGGTGGCAGTGAGACTGATTGAAGAAGCACTACCGGTGGATGTTTTAGTTTGGGACCTGCAATGATTTCATGGATGAGTAGAAAACAAGATCTTGTTGCGTTGAGTAGTGTTGCGGCAAAATATGTTGCTGCATGTGAAGCAGGAAAGGAAGCTATTTGGTTAAGAAAACTTTTGTCTGATTTGTTTGGAAAGCCTTTGGATCCTACAGTGATAACTTGTGATAATCAAAGCAACATCAAGATGTATGAAGACCCCGTATTCCATGCAAGGACGAAGCATATCAACAACAAGTACCACTACATTAGGAGTTTGGTACAAGATGGGGTCGTGAAGCTACAATATATTTCGACAAATGAACTGGTAGCTAATGTGTTGACAAAATCTCTTCCGAATAAGAAGTTTGAATATTTTAGAAACATGCTTGGGTTGGCTGATATTACAGATTTAGTTGATAGGGAGAGATGAAGCATCTAATGGCAAGATGCTTGGGAGGACATCTAGTCAGCCTATGTGTTGATGTCTAGTCCTCGAAGAGGGAGGTAAGCGTTGGTCATGGAGCTCCGACCTTTAGATACGCACCTAGATCCCTGGGTTGGTGGTAGAGCTTAAAAGCTTGATGGTACGTAGATTGGCTAAAGCTTGAGTCCTCTTAGTCCCACCCGGATAGTATACCCTGGTTAAGTATCTAGTCTGCAACATTGAGTGTGCTAGAAATCGTTGTAATTCATTTCATTTTGAAATCTTCCATGTACTCTTATTTGTATGTAATTATGAATACCTCCCTAGTTAAGAGGGAGTGTTGAAGAATGTAACTAGTGTTGGTCTTCATAATTTTACTTGTCAAAAGAAAAATTATTATTAATGAAAATGACTTATTAAAGCATGGGTTTCATGCTTGGGTCAATGTTTTCTAGGTCAAAGCCTCCATTGAAGGCTTCTAGTTTTTGTCTTGAGTCGTTAGAGTCATTGTCATTTTTATAGACCCTTTTTGGGCTTTTGTATCATGCAAAGAGAATTATTTTGAGTCAAAAAGGTTATTTGTCACCTCCACACCAAGTCGGCCTTGTCCCCATGAACTCGTCCTATATTAGGGCAATTTGACCCAACATAAAGGCTATATAAGAAGAGACAATTTGACCTATTTGTCACATTCACTCAACAAGTTTGATCTGTTGGAATTTCTAAGTCTAACTGTTAGAAACCCTTCATGTACTTTCTTATTTATTTATGCCTACTTGTTCTGATTAATTAACAAGTTATTTACCATGTAAATACTGAAAATAAATACAGGTACATGCTCAACACATTACAGATCATCAACTAAAGGAAACAAAAGAAGCATAGAAGTGACACCGTTGTTTTTGAACCAATGTCCCCAGAAAAACCCAATGCGGGAAAACTGGTGCAGCGATCTGAGGGTTTTATTTTTATGCAGTTTTTGAATACAATCTGGGTGCCAAAACCGGCTTACCCAACAGAGAATAATCTCGGCATTAGTACCTCTCTACTCGGAAGCAGATATTCTCGCTGAAACCCCAGATAAACACTCTGATAGCTCCGAACTCCAATCTGCCCCATGAAAACCCCAGCGTCTGCCTCTAGGGACTGCGCCAACCCTTCCTGGCCCTGCGTCAGTCCAATAACCCCTGCGTCAGCCTCTGGAGGCACTTCGTTAGCTTCTAGAGCCTCTGCCTCACCCATACTGTCTCTCTGAGGCATTGCGCAGCTCCTGGCTGCTCTGCGTGGGCCCTAGATGGCTCTGCGTGGCCTCTAGCTGGCTCTACGTCCCTCTCTCCCGGCTTCTGCGTTGATCTTACTGGTACTATCTTTGCCTCTCAGCGTCTGTATTCACTGCCCCTCAACTACAACTCTGATCACTCTTTCGACTTCCTCATCAAACCTTGCCCCAGAAAATCGAAATCTTGATCAACTCAGTGTGTTCTCCAAGTGACCCTCAAGCCTCCTTATATACTTTTTTCGTTGACAAGTCAACGACTGAGATTAAGTCCCTAATCAACGGCTAAGATTAACTCTGGCTTGATCCATGACTTTTGGACCCTTCTAACACAATTTTATATTAATACACATTAATATTTATTTTCCCTAAGTTTAGACTTAGGGACTCCATTAAAAATATTAATTATTTTAATATCTTTCAAACTGTTTAGAATTCGCCCAAACCATTTCTGGGTATTGGAGATCTCATGTGCTTTAGCCTCTCCACCATTTTTCGTGACTAGAGCACATCCGATGCTACCCCAAATCAACACTCCCTCTTAGCGAGGACTGTGCTCTAGTAATACTCCTCACTGAGCATCACCCTGATCATCTGGCATCGGTCCCTGTGTTGATGCTAGGCCTGTTGCTCAATTTCTTCTCCACTTCTGCATCATGTACTGCTACCCATGGCCCTGCCACTGCCACTGCTGCATCTGTACGACAGCTCCCTTTGCATTTGTGCTGTTGTCCATGGCCCTGCCACTGCCACTGCTACATCTACACTGCAACTCCTCTCATCAAGCTGCATTGTGCTACCCATAGCACTGTTACTGCTAACTGTTGCACTGCAACTCAGTTACTGAGAAGCAAGTAATTGATCTCCCAACTCTGACATCTCTGTTAGGCTAGAAACACTCTCAATGCTGAAGCTCTCTCTGTCACTGACAAGTACTCCCTCTCTGACCTCTACGTTACTGCAACAACTCTGTGCATCTCGCACCGTTGCACACCTTTCTGTGCCCTGCACTGGTGCAACACTCCCGTGCCTCTCGCACTGTTGCAGCTTGCTAGCCTCGCGCTGTCCTGGGAATCCTGCATTGTAGCTCCCTCTGTCACTCCATCCGCATCCATCTCTATCGACATCTGCTAGTCTTGTTACTCCTCTTCGGGGCTCCCATATAATCCAAGAGGTTGGGTACCTCGAAGATCCTGCCCCTTATCGCCTGTAGTTCGTCTGACTATAGCGCAATGTCTCCCCACTTCCGCTCAAGTGGAATGTGAGCACTCATGGCAGAGTCATCATCTGTCTCCAATTCCTTCTCCGCCCGTGCTGGCGTAGCCTTGGTCTTGGAAGCCTCTCCCTTGCTCTTCTTCCTCAAACACTGGCTCGCATAGTGACCCAATTCCCCACAGTTGAAGCATTTGACCTTGGAGAGGTCCTTCTTCTGTTTCTCCTGCTTTCCCTCAGATGCTAGAGAAGCATCCTCCTCTTCCTCCTTCTTGATTCTGATCTCCTTGCCGCTGCTTCTCGCCTTGCTTAGCCTTTTGATCTCTTCTTGGCGAAGAGCCGCCCACATTTCCTCCCAATCTCGAAGGATCGCCCTGCCTAGTGTGCTATAGACAAACACCTACTAGTCTTCAGAGACTGCGTTCAAGGCTGTTCTCACTATCAATTCTTGATCTGGCGTGGCTCCTATGGAAGTTAGCTGATCTCGGATCTCCTTCAATCGACCGAGGAAGGGGTCGATCTGTTCTCCCTTCTGCCTCTGGTATGACTGCAACTGATTTTCTAGTTAGCATCTTCCTTAGCACGAAAGTATGCTGATACAACTTCTTTAGGGCCTCCCACATTTCATTTGCCGTATTCTTCTTGGCAATGTGTGGTACTACATGGTCCTTGACCCCGTCAAGGATGATGCTCTTGGCCCTCGCCATTGCATCCTCGTACTTATCGTTATCTGCTGGGTCAATTGGGACCGCTATTATCCTCAAGGCAAATTGCTTGATACGGTTCCTGTCTAGATCAGATAAGATTCTGGCCATCCAGACTACGAAGTTTGAGGCTCCGTCCAGTCTGTCCAGGTCTCTTACCCTGTTCATTGCCATCTTGCTGCTCCTATACTTCCCTTTTGGAAGTTCTCGATGTGACTCCTTCTGAGCCTCGATTTCCCTCCTGGAAACCCCTCTGCCATTGTCGAGGTGCCCCCACTCCGATCCTTAGTGTAGCTGCACCAATGATCCGGATTTCTTGGCTAGAAATCCTTGGCAACAACTCCCTCCTCCTTGGTCTTGCCCTGTTAGGTACTGTTCTGACTACATTACCCCACCAGCTTTACTCTGCAACTTACCCATAGCCTCCTAAGCCCCAGCAAACTAAAGGTTAGAGATTCTAGGCTCTGTGCAATCCCGACACCAACAAAATTCGCACCTCCTGGCCACGGGCGTCAATTCGTCCTAATTGAGAAAGATGATAGGGCACTGCGAGGTTGAGTCTGCTTCCCTCTGCCACTGCGCTGATCCTCTTCCCGGCTCAAACTTGATGATGCAGGCACTGCGTCACCCCTTCCTTGTTGCTTCTCTGCTAGGAACAACTTCTGTCACTCGGGACAACTGTTTTCTGCTGCTGTTGCTTTGCTCGGCTGATGTCCTCAGTTCTCCTGTGATCTGCAACCACGCTTTGATACCATGTTGGAATTTCTAAGTCTAATTGTTAGAAACCCTTCATGTACTTTCTGATTTATTTCTGCCTACTTGTTTCGATTAATCAACAAGTTATTTACCATGTAAATACTGAAAATAAATACAAGTACATGCTCAACACATTACAGACCATCAACTGAAGGAAACAAAACAGGCACACAAGTGACACCGTTGTTTTGGGTCCAGTGTCCCCGGAAAAACCCAATGCGGGAAAACTGGTGCAACTATTTGAGGGTTTTATTATTATGCAGTTTTTGAATACAATCTGGGTGCCAAAACCGGCTCACCCAACAGAGAATAATCTCGACAGTAATACCTCTCTACTCAGAAGCAGATATTCCCGCTGAAACCCCGAATAAACACTCCGACAACTCCAAACTCCAATCTGCCCCACGAAAACCCCAACGTCTGCCCCAGGGACTGCGTCAGCCTTTCCCGGCCCTGCGTCAACCCAATAACCCTTGCGTTAGCCTCTGGAGGCATTGCGTCAGTCTCTAGAGCCTCTGCGTCACCCACGCTGGCTCTCTAAGGCACTGTGTAGCTCCTGGTTACCTCTGCGTGGGCCCTAGCTAGATCTGTGTGGCCTCTAGTTGGCTTTGTGTCCCTCCCTCCCGGCTTCTGTGCTGATCCTCCTGGTACTATCTCTGCCTCTCTGCTTCTGTATTCACTGCCCCTCAGCTACAACTCTGATCACTCTTTCGACTTCCTCAACAAACTCTGCCATAGAAAGTCGACATCTTGATCAACTCGTTGTGTTCTCCAAGTGACCCTCAAGCCTCCTTATATACTTTTCTTATTGACAAATCAACGGTCGAGATTAAGTCCCTAATCAACGACTAAGATTAACTCTGGCTTGATCCATGACTTTTGGACCCTTCTAACACAATTTTATATTAATACACATTAATATTTTATTTTCCCTAAATTTAGACTTAGGGACTCCATTAAAAATATTAATTATTTTAATATCTCCCAGACTGTTTAGAATCTGCCCAAACCATTTCTGGGTATTGGAGATCTCATGTGCTTTAGCCTCTCCACCAATTTTCGTGGCTAGAGCACATTTGATGCTACCCCAAATCAACACGATCTTCAAGGCAGAGAAGCAAAAAAAGAGCGAAGTAGCTGGAGAAGGACGAAATTTGTTCGGAAGAGTTAAGTCGAGTTTATGGGCTGTCTATCTCTCACGCGTGCGAAGTTTTTAGGTAGTTGCTGGTGCCGAAATTTTGTGTCTACTGCAGGACCAAAATTCTGTTGCTGGGGGCGAAAATTCTGGACTGAAACTGTCGCTGGGGAGCTGTCACTTGGAGATTTTGTCAAGGATCATCTATTGAAAGGAAGGGTTGAATTCGTGGTTGGAGGAGGTCTCTGTCTAGGTCTAAGAAGTTTGGAAGTGTCTCATCTTGATTTGAATCTACTGAAGGAAGAGTTTTTGACTAAGTTTTTGCCTTGTAGGGTATTTGCCCTGACTGAGCGCCTACATCTTGTGTCTCTTGTTCTTGTGGTCTTCATATATATATATATATAATTTGGTAATTGCTTGATGAAAGATAAACTAATTAAGAAGTAAGAGAAGGCAACATAATTCACAAGTAATTATCAAGAAAGAGGAATCAAACCCCAATTCCTCTGAGCATTGATTTCTCAACACAAAGACCTTACTAATGGTCGAACAAAGATGTCAATTGGAGTTCAGATGCAAAAGTTATGCCTCCCGGAAGTTTACTTAACGTCATTGACCACCATTATTTGAGAGGATGCCACGTCAACCCCCTTTACTCGTGGAAATGGGGCTAGCCATGTGGGGGCCATAGACACTCTAGAAGGGTTGATTTGTAAGTTATGTTTAAGGTTGAATGAGTCAAATTTAGCCCGTAGTTGGTTATTGAGATGTGTTATAACTGGGCCACTAGGAGGAAAAGTGTTCCATTCTATTCAAGTGCATTTTCTTCCGTATTAGAGCACAATAGCTAAGACTTGCTTGGAGGGAGGACCATAACATTCCAGTATCCCAACTAGCAACCTTAAATTGACAAGCAAAATTCTCTGGGGTGGTTTGGTGTCATGTACAGTGAGGTTGTGGCCTCCCCATTTGGCCATGGGATAGTCATGTATCCATGCATGGCCCTTATATACCCTTAGATGTAGCTGCATGAGACTAAGATCGCTGTCTGGAGAGACTTTGAAGAGGTGTCCATGCCACCTAAACCCCTTACACTACCCAGAGCTTTGATTTCAGGAATGCAAACTGAAAACCACCAACATCCTGAAATAGTAGGTAGACAACGTAGGACTCTCTCTGGACTTGTGTCTCTTTGAGGAAAACCAATTCTCTATCTGTAATGACATCTCAGACTGTGCTTGGAGGGAGGACCATACCATTCCAGTATCCAAACCAGCAACCTTAAATTGACAAACATATTTCCCGGGGGTGGTTTGGTGTCATGTACAATGAGTTTGTGGCTTCCCTTTTTGGCCCTTGTATACCCTGTTTATTCCCTTCCAATCTGACCTCATGTAAATATGCCATTGCCTTTTTGCATTTACCAACGTGCATATCTTTGAGGCCTTCATTTAAGAAGACATTAGATCCTTTGCAAACTGTTCCCTCTTTGCTAACTCCAGAGAATTCATCTTCTGCAAAGCAGAAATATAATATCAAAACACCTTGGATAGGCCAAACTTTGTTTCTATGGCTATCTTTGCTTGCCCTATCTGATAGAAATTCTATTGTGTGATAATAACTAAGGAATTTTAATGGATTAGATCACAGAAAACTTTCTAGAAATGCATTAGTATTCTTTTTAGAATTTTTTGTGTATTATATATTGTGCTCACTCTCCCCCTCCCCAGCTCTTACAACCCCGCCCACCCCCTAACACACAGACACACACACTCACATACACTTCCTAGAAATGCATTGGTATTGTTCTTTTTAGGGTTTTTCATGTATTATGTATTGTGCCCACTCACCCCCTCCCCGACTCTTACCCTCTTTCTCTCTCTCTCACACACACACTCACACTGTCACAGACACATTCTCACATCATACCTTGACCAAGAAAACCATATTTTCAAAATTTCCTATTTTTATTTTGTGCAGATTTACTTAATGTCAAGATGATGCCTTTGTGGTTAGATATGATATGTTCCTGTTTTTTTTTTTTTTTTTCAGATCAAAAATTATCTTTAAAACTTCTGGTGTCTTACTGGAGGAGCTAAGAGGTGAAGGGCTAGCTGCAATTTTGCGTTACAAGGTGCTCATTCTGGATGAAGTGCATGAAAGATCAGTTGAATCCGACCTGGTTCTAACATGTGTAAGACAGTTTATGTTGAGAAACAATAAGATCAGGTAGAAGCTCTTTTTCTTGTTGGTCCTGAATTTCTTTGACATTTTGTTCGTTATATTTGGTGTTGCTTAAAAAGAGTTACCATGGTACTACTGTCCCCCAAGGTAACACAGCCTTAGTCACATGGGTCCGGGATATGTCTTGACATGGTGGAATGACCTGTGTAGTGGATTGCAAATGAGTCATATATTTACATAGATTAAACCAATTATAACTGGCGGTACGCATGTCTCGGTACCAGCACATTTAAGCTGCATGAAAGATCAGTTGAATCCAACTTGGTTCTAACATATGTAAGACAGTTTATGTTGAGAAATGTTAATTTTAGGTATGTTCTATGCTTAGAGCAATTTATTTCAATTTTCACAGTTAGCTCAATATCTTTCCAGATTAGCAATCACACCAGCGTTAAAGTAAATTGCAAATAGAACATAAACATAGATCGCAGAAGACAAGCCAAGACAAGAGGACACAAAATGTGGCGCTAGTTAGGGACAAATCCCAATGTGGGGAAACCCTTGACAAATTCTTCGTATATGTTCTTCAATAGTTCAGCAGAGAGAGAGAGAGAGATAATACATTTACAACAGAAGTAAACACTTTGACTTGTCTAGATAAGAGCATAGATCATCTCTAAGAAGATGATACATGAGACCAGTGGAAGACATGCTGCTTCAACTGATTCTCCAAGGTGACCCCTTCACCTATCATCGTGCTGCATCTTGTCATCATGCTGTACCTTACTGTGCTACACCATGCTTCTCCCATCATCACAATGCTGGATCTTATCATGCTTCATCAATCATGACAATACCCATCACTGTACTGCATCATGTACCATCATGTGCCATTGCTGCACCTTGTTTTGCCACCATGTGCTTGCTGAACCTTGCTTACCATACTGCTGTCCCAATTGCTATGGCAGCACCATGTCTTGCTGCTGTCCCAATTGCTATTGCAGCGCCATGTCTTGCTGGTGTCCCTTACATGCTGCACCTTTATTACAATGCTGTCACACCTTATTATATCATGCTGCTGCACTTACATCAGTTCACTGTTAGGGGATTCTCTGATTGCCACATTGCTGGACTGGTAAGGGTATTCTAACAGCTGTTTGGACAGCCTTCACAACTTTTGTCCCAAGGCTATGATCACCCTTCCCCAGCATTCCTAAACCACACGTTGGCTTGTTATACCCCAGCAGTCACAACTAGCCCTTACGCCCTCCTTATTAGCCTTAACGTAGACCTGTAGGTGTATAAGGGACTGTGGCTTGCTACAGCAAGCCTATCCCTTGCTGCGGTTAGAGCTTTCATTCTTCCATAGACTGCGTTAAGGTTCTAGGGCATCCATCTAGGGTAGAGACCCTTTTCTAATCTGCGTTGAGGGCTTACATTGCTGCCCTTCTTGACTGCGTATACCTTTTCATAGGTTATGTTAGGGCTACTCCATAGGGTAGCGTTAGGGCTTCTCCATAGGGAGCGTTAGGGCTTCTTCCTCCTAGATTTCTCTCACACTAAAATCCAAGACAAGTGGAGAGAAATCAAGAGAGAAGTTGTGTGTAAAATGACTCACAAGTCATCTCTTTCTATACTAAAACGTTGAGCACACGAGGGGATTATTTGGTCGCTGGCCGACCTTGATGAATTGTCTTGTAACACAAATAAATTCACAACTCAATGAATACTTATTGGAATCGGATGATCTTTAGATCAATCCTACACCTCTTGATGAGAGGGATCCAAGAAAAATATCAGCTGCCATAAATAAGATGACCCACATGGAGTTTGGCCCTAGTTGCCAATTTTAACAAGAAACAATAAGATCAGGTAGTAATTATGTTCTTATTGGAAGCTCGTTTTCTTTTTGGTCGTGAATTTCTTTAACATTCTGTTCATTACATTTGGTGGTGCCTAAAAAGAGGAGCCATGGTAAGACTTCCCCCAAGGTAATGCAGCCTTAGTCACATGGATCAGGGATGTATCTGGACATGATGGAATGACCTGAGCAGTGGTTTGTAAGTGGGTCATATTTACATAGATTGAACCAATTATTACTGATGGTAAGCATGTCTTTTTACCATCACATTTAAACTGTTTAAAAAATTCTCTTTTCTAGTCATTAATGACTGGGATTTCTGGCAACAGAGCCTGCTAAAGTTTCTTGTATTTATTGTCTCAAGGGAGGTCAACGGTCAACCCCATCCAAAACTGCAATAGAAATAAACACTGTTTTCTTAATAACTATCGCCAGGAAAACAGATTCTATCCACTATAAAGAACAAATTCTTTTTGTTCACATTCTACTTGATCTGGAGTTCTGAAGTTAAGTTTTCTCCCATTCTAAAAGAATTTTAATGGATTTTGTCAAGTTTGTCTTAATTTGACATACATTTACTTAACCTTTTAAATTTTTATCTGTGTGAATTTTTCAAGGATCCTGTCAAGATGAATAATGGCATAGTTTGAATGCTTGTCAGGAGTGGGTATGGACTTCTGGATTTTATATATGTTGTCCTTGCAATGTGGAAAATATACAAATGTAAAGCATTAAAATAAAGCTTCTTCTGCCCCATACAGTTTACAAATTATCTTCCTTCACTTCCCAGTTCATTAAAATGTCTTTGTCATACCTACAAGTGTCAAATGAGTGTTTGTTTTGTCTGAGAAATTCATAGTACGAGGTTATTTGTCTGGTTTTTGGTGTTAAATATTAGATTTTATGTACCAACTTGGTTTGTGATTAGATGAAGCTCACCATCATGACATTTGATTTAAACATGTTATTGACTCTTGGAATAATATAGTTCTAATGTTATGCAGGTTGGTGCTAATGTCTGCGACTGCAGATATAACAAGATACAGGGACTACTTTAAGGATCTTGGTAAGGATGAAAGGGTTGAAGTGATTGCACTGCCGAGTTCCTTAGTGCAGCGTTCTGTTTTTCAATGCAGAGTGATGTACCTTGAACAGGCAGGGCATTTTTTTCCCTTACATCATCTGATATAACTTTTCCTTTAGGTTTTCTCAGTTCTGTATTTAGGCATGCCATGTATGCAAAGGAACACCTAATAAACATGCTTGTTACTTTATGCTGAACAAACACATTTGCTACTTTTGTGAAGTTAGGTAGTGGAGTACTGATGGGTATAGTTCTTGATATTGTATTTCTGTTCGCATGAGATGAAGATTTCATATTGGAAAGGAAATATTTACGTAATATTAATCTTGTCCAATGCTCTGAATGGGTGATTATTATAATAGTAAAAAGATAACTCCTGGGTTAGGTAATTACCTGAGTTGCACAATCCAGAGTAACATTGAGAGAACACATGTAAAGAATGAGAGGCAGAAATGCAGATAATTTGGAACAAATACCAATACAATCAATTGCAGCAGGAAAAATATAGGTATGCTTTATTAAAAGGCATAATCTCCATCGGATCATCACTAGAGAATAGGAGGGGAATGATATTTATTATTTTCAATAAAACTCACTGAGAATTACCAATTCACCTGCTTTTAGCTTGTCTGTTATATATCCTACATGATAGTTGGGCAGTTGGTAAATACAACATCTGTGAATTTGCTGTATCTCCCAATTACTCATTTATCAAGAGATTTGTTAATTTTGGCAACTAGGGCCAAACTTCACCTTGGACAGCTCATATGAGGCAGGTCATATTTTTATTGGATTCCTCTCTCTGAGAGGTGTAGGATTGACCTAAAGATCATCCCATTATGACATGTACAAATGGAATTATGAATTTATTTTGATTATGGATAAATTGTCAAGGTCGGCCAGCAAACTAATGTAAGCTCAGAAGCCCAACAGTCACGTCTATTCATCATCAATGTTTTCATATAAATACAAGGTGCCTCCTCATTTGGACACTTCACTCACTCACATTCTTCTCTCTCCTTCATTGATTGGGTACGAATTTCAGAGGCAGCTCTCCACATGTGCAAAGAAGAGAAGTGTTTTCTATTCCAGCCGTTGACCAGCGTTGACCTGTTTTGAGTGTGGTTTTGGGTGGAGGATTTCTGTTTGGGCAGGCTGCAGTTATGGGCACGAAATCCGAGGCTGTTTGACCTTTATTTGACCCGTGTTGACTGTGCTAGGGTTTTACAGCAGCATTGACTTTTGTTGACCAGATTTGGCTGGACTTTTTCGAACTGTTTTTGGGCTGATTTGACATGCTGTTGGAGGCCTAGTTGACCGAGTTTGACTGAGCTGTTGTGGAGGTCAAAATTTTCCCTATTGACCAGCGTTGACTTTCTGGTTAGGGCTTTTTGTTTCTACTGTTTGACTGATCACATTTCACTGTGATTGGGCAAGTGAATATAGTATATTGTACTCTCTCTGCTGAACTTTTGAAGAATTATAAGAAGAATTGATCTAGGGTTTTCCCACATTGGTGTTTGTCCCTCGCTGGTGCCATATCTTGTGTCCTCTTGTCTTGGCTTGTCTTCTACTGTTATTGTTTATGTTCTATCTGCATTTTACTATCAAGTTGATGTGATTGCTAAACTGGATAGTGATAGTGAAGTTGAAGTAAAATTGCTCTAAGCATAGAGCATACCATTGTTATCTAAAATTAACAAACACCATGAGTCTCATCTGATCAATGAGTAGGGAAATGGGGTTAGGGACCATTAGTAGTACTATCGATGGATGCATCGTTGTATCTATCGTACTCCCTATGCTAGGATGACCTCCATTGATTTGGGATCAATGATACTGATCTGGGATCAGTGAGAGTGGTATGACACACTCTGAGACTGACTTCGGGTCAGTGGAGGATGGTATGATACATACTCGATCATTTCTTCTTCTTCATAGTTCAGCAGAGCAGAGCCAAGCAGTGCATTTGATGGAAGGGATAGGACCGACGGTCAGACGGACTAGCAGATGGAGTTCTCCCTAGTTGAGAGGGAGTGTTAAAATTGGCAGCTAGGGCCAAACTCCATGTGGGTCACCTTATTTATGGCAGTTGCTATTTTTCCTAGATTCCTCTTGTCAAGAGGTGTAGGATTGATCTAAAGATCATCCGATTCCGACAAGTATTTATGGAGATATGAATTTATTTGTATTTACTTGACAAATTGTCAAGGTCGGCCAGCAGTGAAATGTGTGGCACTAATGCCCAACAAATCATATAAGTACAAGTGAGGTTGATTCATTATCAACTCATCTCATCTCAACTCATCATCTCTCTCCTCATCTTATTGGGCCAGTAAAGGAGCAGCTTCTCTCACATGTGCAAGAAGAAGGACGAATTAGGGCAGCATTGACAGAATTAGGGCAATGTTGACTGATTTGGGGCAGTGTTGACTTTCTGGGTAGCGTTGACTTTTCTAGGGCTGCGTTGACCAAGTGCTGGGCCATTTTATGGAGCGTTGACCAAGGGCTGACTTGCGCTGACTTTTTGGGGGGTTGTGTTGACTAGCGTTGAGCTGAAAGTTGACCAACATTGACTGGTTAGGGCTGACCGCAGATTGCTGAACTTTCACTGCTGTTTGACTGAGTATTGTGGACTGTTTTGGGTTGCTAAAGGTAACTGTTGAAGACCGAGTTCTTCAAGTTGACTAGAAGTCAATCTGGCGCTGTTTTGACCAAGTTTGACTTTGCTGATTTAGGGTTCACTGCTATTGTTATAAAATTACAGAATTTTGAATTGTACTATTTCTCTCTGCTGAACTATTGAAGATTAAAGAAGAATTGATCAAAGGGTTTCCCTGCATTGGGGTTTGTCCCTGGCTAGCCGCCACATCTTGTGTCTCTTGTCTTGGCTTGTTTTCTGTCGATCGTTTAATGTTCTATCTGCACTTTACTTTATGTTTATGTGATTGCTAAACAGTGGCTAATAAAAAGATTTGAAGTAAATTGCTCTAAGCATAGAACATAGCATAATTTAACACATACCCTAGTACCCTAGGTGCTCTTGATTATTGGGAATCTCCCTCGCATAGAGGGCTTGGTGCTTTTGATTAAATGCAAGTTCCATACCCTAGTACATGACAAAATCCAATGGAAACATTGCAATCCCCCTAATCCTGAAATCTTGAAAAAATGATAAGTCTGCTGGATTTTGAGTGAGATCTAAAATTATACTTTCTGCATATGAAATCCAGTGAGGTCGGAAACACTCTCAAACATCCTGAGTCATTTCATGGTAAAGTTAAAAAATTAAGTAAAAGGATGAAATTGAAAGATAAAAGATAATGGAACTTTTACTTTAACAATTTAACATTACCATGAATTGCATATCAATAATAGGACCAAATTCTTGTTTCCAATCCTTAATAGCTCCCACTATCACTCCTAAATTGGCAGGGAGCAGATTTTTTTTAGGGAGCGTGCTCCCGGGGTTGCTTCCGATGTGCTCCTGCTCAGAGCACACTTTAGGAGCGCGCTCTTGAGGTCGCTCTCGATGCGCTCCCGCTCGGAGCACACTTCGAAGTCGGGTTGGGGGGGGTGTGGGTGTGCATAGGGAGCGAATTTCGGGAGCGCCCTCCCGGGGTCGCTTGCGATGCACTCCTGGTCGAAGCACACTTCGGGAGCAGGTTTAGGGTGGCGGCGGGGGGTGGGGGGCACTCCCCCACAACCCTGGTTGTGACAAGATGGTTTGGTCTTCTTTAGGGTGTGATTCGTGGCCAAAACCGGGTATATAATATATATGGCAGTGACAAACAAGATCTCCAAAAGGACCGTTCCACTCATATCTAGATACTTCTAGATCTCAGTTCTTAGACATTACACACGATGGTGTGGTGGAGTCTGTGCATTTGGTGGGGTGGCCTGCCTTATTTGTGATTTTTTTGACCCATAGTCTCTATGGTCATGTGATGATCACTCTAGGTTGATGTTGCTCCAGATCAAGGGAGGCTTGCCCTATTAAGATATACATGTTTTTATGCGCTACTGTCCTTTGGCTTCATCAGGCTTTGCCGGCCACATGGATGGAAACTAATTTCAAGATCCAGTCCCCATTGTTGGAAAGTGGCCTTAACTAGAATGGGTTCAAGTGGTAGGTTTGGTGGCTTCTGTTTGCAAAAGAAACCTTGGACAAGGCTCACGTGCTCGAACAAACCTTCAAATGCCAGCAAACAAAGTAGGCCAAGAATTCTGAACTCTAATAATTTTATTTGTTGTAGCTCCATAGAGGTAGCTATAGTGTCCTCTCATTTCATTATATAGGGGGCACTAAAAAATGAGGTGCATCTTTGACTTTGGCTCCTAAAGGTAGTACACTTGGTAGATTCAATTTGATTGTGGTATATGGTGGTCTATCTCTATCCAAATTTGATGGGAGCCGACTAGGAGCTATCCCAAAGGGGTCTTGAGCGAGTGCATCCATTGTTTAAGTGTATATGGGAGGCAGATGATCTTGCCATCATGTAGCTTGAAAAAGAGCAACAAACTTGGTGCAAGGAGTCGAAAGTGTATCTTCTTGGGGTACTCGGATACCTCCAAATCACATTGTCTCTATGATGAAGTAAATAAGAAGTTTATATTGTCTAAAGATGTGGTTTTTCTTGAATCTTCCAATATTGACAATGTTGTTAAATAATAGCTTGATTGCTTGGACAAATTTAGGCATGCAAAACTTTTTCAGGAATTTAATAATGAGATTCCACATTTTGAAGGGGGGATCCCTATCCTCGATGAATCTGTGGAATCTCCTTTTGAAGCACTCTCTCCCCCTCATGAAGTTCCAACAACTTCTTCAGATCAAGAAGACACTTTGAGTGATGTGATTGAGAGCATTGGAAGACTAAATCATGATTTTTTAGGCCCAACTTAGTCAACATAACAAGCTAGTCAACATAACAACCTAGACCATCTCAGAAAGGTCCACAAAAATGGCTCGCATCCTGGATGAATTTGTGGAATCTCCTTTTGAAGCAATCTCTCCCCCTCATGAAGTTCCAACCACTTCTTCAGATCAAGAAGACACTTTGAGTGATGTGATTGAGAGCATTGGAAGACTAAATCATGATTTAGCCCCAACTTAGTCAACACAACAACCTAGACCATCTCAGAAAGGTCCACAAAAATGGCTCGCAAAGACACTTGAAAGTATTCATCTTGATGAGGGAACGAGTGTTGATAATTGGCAACTCATGGATGAATTCCCTTATCTAAAATCTCATTT
The DNA here is from genome assembly GCA_031772625.1 of Pinus tabuliformis. Taxonomy (NCBI): domain Eukaryota; kingdom Viridiplantae; phylum Streptophyta; class Pinopsida; order Pinales; family Pinaceae; genus Pinus; species Pinus tabuliformis. The sequence goes on from CM062818.1 coordinate 1,201,047,727, forward strand.
GTGACAATTTTGGAGTGACTTTCTAAAATAGAAAGTCATGTCTAACATCTCAAGTATGACTTCCCAAAAGTAGTAAATCACCTTGCATCAATTGGTAATCAAGTATAGTTGATGGAAAATCACTTAACTTATCATTAATCAATCCTAATACGTCAATCTTGACTTAATCTACAATTTTATTATTATTACAATTATCCTTTATGATACTATTATATTATTATTAAAAGGAAATTCATGTCTCTCAATCATGGCACTCAATCATGGCATATGTAACTCCCCTTAATTAATGCATATGTTACTCTCTCTCTCTCTTAATGGATACGTTACATTCTCTGTTACGCACTGATTAAAAGCGTGACATATTCCTCTTAACACTCATTAAAGCATGTCATAAAAGATTCCTCTTACACACTCTTTAATGCATATGTTGCATTCTCTCCTTTATGGCATAAGTTACTAAGGCGTGCGTTGATCTCCTTTATGGCATAAGTTACTAGAGCATGCGTACCTCCTTAATGGCATAAGTTACAAAGGCATGCATACCTCCTTAATGACATGAGTTACAAAGGCATGCAAACCTCCTTAATTGCATGAGTTACAGAGGCATGTGTAACTCTTCCTCAAGGCATTCATATTGCTCCTTTATGACCAAAATTTGTTGCTCCCCCTATATATGTGTTATATCATCTCATTCTCACTACTTGTGCATTGTGAAAGAAGAATTCAAACTTGAGAGAGAGAGTTGGAGAGACTTGAAGAAGATTGTGAGAGAGAGAGACTTGGAGAGTAAGAGCAGAACTTGAAGGTTGATTCAGTGTTTGCATCAACTGCTACTACTAATGATCTTCATGCTACAACTTGTTCAAATTTGGGTGAACTTACTCATTCTCTTGATCTCTCATTGTACTTTGTATCTCTGTTGAACAATTGATATCTAATAGAAGAAGAATTTGGTTGGGTTTTCCCCTTGTGGGTTTTTCCCTGGTCATTGGACCTAAATTCTCTGTGTCTTATCTTGTTCTTGGCTGTCTTCAATTGTGCATTTGGTTTATGTTCTATCTACAATTGCTTAACTAATATTGCAGCAAAAAGAAGTTTTGGAATAAGTAATTGTTACAACATAGAACTTCAAAATTTCAACAATGAGAAGTTCCACTAGACAAAATAGAGGTGATGTAGATGATTCTGATTCAGTTGTTGATATGGATGTTTCTTATGATTGTGAATTAAATTTGTCTACCAATTTTCAACCAACATCCTTTGAAGAAGCTGCTTCTCATGATGAATGAAAAGAAGCAATGCAGAAAGAGTATGATGGTTTTATAAAGACTGGAACCTGGAAGTTGGCGGACCCTCCATTTGGAACCAAACCGATTGGCTGCAAATGGGTCTTCAAGAACAAGTATAAATCAAATGGCTCACTTGACAAGCACAAAGCAAGGCTCATGGGAAGAGGATTTGTTTAGAACGAAAGGGGTTGATTATGAGGAGACCTTTTTCTCCACAGCAAAATGGGCTACCATTTGGACTCTCTTTGCCTTGACAACTCATAATGGATTGAAAGTCCATCAAATGGATGTAAAAACTGCTTTCTTGAATGGTGATTTGAAAGAAAATGTTTTTATGTCTCAACTAGAAGGTTTTGTTGTGAAGGGACGGGCATAAAATATGTAAGCTTATCAAATCCTTGTATGGCCTCAAACAAGCACCACGAGCCTAGTATGAGAAATTGGCTGAGCATCTTCTGAAACTAAATTTCAAACACTTTGATTTTGATGATGCAACTTTATTTGTCAAGAAAGTTGGCAAAACTGTTTTCTATCTTGTGGTGTATGTAGATGATTTATTGATGATAGGGAATAATGAAAATTATATTGCATCCATAAAGAAAGAATTGAAGAAAGGATTTGAGATGATAGATTTGGGATATGTTCACTACTATTTAGGTATTGAAGTAACCCAACATCAGAAATACATTGGAGATTTGTTGAACAAATTTGGCATGACTGTATGTAATCCTTTGTCCACTCCAATGAAACAAAATATAAAGCTCACATCTAATGAACGAAATGAATTTGAGGATGCAATTAAGTACAAATGGCCCGTAGGAAGTCTTAACTACGTCACTACTGTAGAAAATTTATGATCTGCACCCCAATCTCAGTTTGTAATTTTGCAATTGTTTATTTTACCCAACCCACATGTTTTTTCATGCTGATATAATTTTTAGTATGCATTCATTGTAAACATTTAATGAGTGCTTCTACTATTTTTCACATTTCCTAACAGGTGTAATTAAATTAAAATTTATGCAAGCATTCAAGCATGAGAGACACTTATTTTTGGTCAAGGTGACCCCAGAAAAACCCCACAGCCTTTTGGGGAAAACAGATCTTCAAAGGATGATTTTATTGTTTGAGAAAATTAGTCTAAGTACATAAAATTAACCAAAGTACCTATCTCTATCAGCTGAAGCATTTAATTCAATTTCTGAAAGTTTGTGCCCACTGAAAATAATTTCCAGATTTACAAATTTCATGCCCAGAAATGCTGCCTTGATATCAGTGCCAAATTTGTGTCGAACACAGTGCAAACTCACTGTTGAAATCTGTGTTGTAGATGCCTTGAAATTCATGCCTGAAGGTGCCTCGATTTCTATGTTGGAGGTGGCTGTTGTCCCTCCATTTTCATGCCAGGAAACTGCCTCAAAATCAGTGCTGCCTGTAGCAGCAAACCTGAGATTTTTACCTTGAAATTTGGGCCTAAACAACGGAGGAATAGTCCTCGAATTTTGTGCACAATAGCCTCAAAACTCATGCCTCTTCCCTTGATTTTTGTGCTTCCCCTCGATTTATGTGCTTCTCCTTGAAAATCATGCTTCTCAATGGCTGCCTCCTAGAAATTCATGCCTCATTTCTCTTGCAGTAAACCCTCCTTGAAGATCTCCTTTTCTCCTCTCTTGCTCTCTCAGTAATCTCATGAGTGAATAAATGAAGAATAAAATCTCCCTTTTCCTTTTATTTCTTAGAAAAAATTGAATCCCTAAATCTAGGATTCAATGGTTGAGATTTAATTTCCAAATCTCAAGATGTGTGGTTGAGATCACTCTTTCCAAATGACCCCCCTCATACATTGGCCCCATTACTTAAAAGCCTCCTATTGCCCTTTTCAAGTTGTATACATTTTTCTAATTTTCTCATAAAGTGATTTTCTCTACTCACTTTATAAAGTGCAAGTGACTTTAATATTAGAAAAATACACTTAGTACTTTACATATAAAGTCACTTTATAAAGTGAAAGTGACTTTAATATTAGAAAAGTACATGGTACACCACTTTTAAGTATCTTTTCCATCCATGACATTAATATAACTCATAAATGTCACCAAGATAAAAGTCATTAATGTGTTTACTAGGCTAAAAGAGATAAATGCCTAGTAACACCTCTCCTTGGTATTATTTTCAACACTCCCTCTTACCGAGGAAGGTGTTTCTCACCACTCCCATCTTGTCTATGAAAAAGACATGCTTGCCTCTTGGCAAAGACTTTGTGAAAATGTCTGCTACCTGCTCATCAGTAGATATATACTTAAGCTCCACGACCTGTCGCTAAACCCAGTTTCTAATGAAGTGGTATCTGATCTCTATATGCTTTGACTGATGGTGAAACACTGGATTCTCAGAGAGTTTAATAGAACTCTAATTGTCACAGTATATCATTGTTGGCCTTAGCATCTCTGACCACGTAGTCCATGAATCATCTTGCGAAGCCATAATGCCTCACACCTTGCCTGACTAGTTGCCATGTACTCTGCCTATGTGCTGCTCAATGCCACTGACTTCTGTTTCCTACTAAACCATGACACAACTGCCGAGCCCAATGAGAAACAACATCCAGAAGTGCTCTTCTGGTCACTGACACTGCCAACCCAATTTGAGTCTGTGCAACCAATCAATTTGACCCCATCACATCTGACATAGTCCAACCCATAATCCACTGTACCTTGCAAGTATCTCAACACATGTTTTGCAACCACCCAGTGTACTCTCCTGGGCTCCATCATATACTGACTCAATGTATTGACTGCAAAACAAATATCCGGTCTAGTGTTGACCAGATACATCAATGAACCGATCAGCTGACGATACAAGGTGGGATCCACCAACTCAGAATCAACATCATGTAGCTTCTTCCAGTTGTTGATCATAGGAGTAGCCATAGTCCTGCAACCATCCATATGGAACCTCCTCAAGAGATCTCCTGCACACCTGCCCTGACCCACAAAGATGTGCCCATCCTCCTGCTAAACCTCCATCCCCAAGTGGTAATGCATCAACCCCATATCAGTCATATCAAACTCTGAAGCAAGATATCTCTTGCAATGTTGGATGAGACTGTCCTCCCCTGTAATAAACAAGTCATCCACATACAGTACCAGAATGAGTGGATTGTCACCTACCAAAATAAAGTATAGGTTCGGATCTGCATCACTCTTCTGGAAACCCAGCTGCTGCAAGTAGGCATCTATCCTCTCGTACCATGCCCTCAGTGCCTACTTCAATCCATACAAGGCTTTCTTCAGCCTACATACACGAGAATAACTCCCATGCAACTCAAAGCCCTCAGGCTGCTCAATGTACACCTCCTCCTGTATAACTCCGTTGAGAAAGGTGGTCTTCACATCCATCTGGTGAATCTGCCATCCCATCTCAGTTGCTATAGATATAACGACTTTAATGGAAGTATAACGAACAACCAATGCAAAGGTCTCATAGTCAACTCCCTCTACCTGGGAGAACCTCCACACCACAAACCGAGCTTTCAACTTCTCAACACTGCCATTTGCAACATGCTTGATCTTGTAGAGCCACCTGGAAATCACAACTGACTTCCCATCAGGACATGGCACTACCTCCCAGGCATCATTCTTCATGATAGAAGAATATTCCTCCATCATGGCATCCTTCCATATCTGCTATCTAGCGGCCTCCTCAAAACAAGCCGGCTCTGTATCTACAACGCCGACCACGAAGCCACCCAACCTTTCTAGCGTTATGCTCTCCCTCATTGCCCACTTGGGTCTCCCCACTGCCTCGTGAGCCTCCTTCAGGGTCTCCTGAAGCCATCTTGGCGTCCTCTTCCCTGCAGTAGTCTCATGTCGAGGTATGGGAAAATCCTCATCCGGTGCCTCTCCTCCTAGTGAGGAAGGCTCTATACTATCCAAAGGAGATCCTGAAATCTGAGATACTATGCCCAGAGAACCTGCATCAGGTGATCCGGTACCAAGCAACGCTATGCTCTGTGAACCTGTCACCCTTGAAGAAGGTGAAGCTCCTGATCCTAGTGTACCACTTGATGCTCTTGAAACCTATGGTGTGGCTCCTTGTTGCTCTACCTCATCAATCTCTCGAGACCTCCTCAAAGCCCTCACCTCTTCAAATCTCACATCCCGCCTCAAGACAATCTTCCTCTGTGCAGGGAGGTATATGCAGTAGGCTCTGCTGGTCTCGCTTTAACCCATCAGTGTACCTCTCTTTGCTATGGGTTCCGACTTTGTCCTCTTCTCCTCAGGGACATGTGAATATGTAAGGCACCCAAAAATCCTGATGTGCCCAACTTCCGACTTCTTGCCGGTATATATCTCTTGAGGAGTCTTGTTCCCCAAGACTCTGTGTGGGCTCCAATTTTACAAATAAACAATAGCGTTAACCGCCTTGGCCCACAAGAAGAAAGGTAAACTCTGATCATGTAGCATCGCTCTAGCTGCACCCACAATGGTCCTGTTCTTCCTCTCTGCCACCCCATTCTGTTGAGGGTTATAAGGCACAATGAGCTCCCTCTTTATGCCGACACTCCCACAAAAGTCTCTCATCTCTATTGAAGTGTACTCTCCCCCATTGTCTGATCTCAACACCCTGATCTTCCTCCCTATCTGGTTCTCCACAAGAGCCTTAAACTCTTGGAATCGCCGGAAGACCTCATCCTTAGTCTTCAGAAAGTAAATCCAGGTCCTCCAGGAGTGGTCATTAATGAACATCACATAGTACTCGTATCCGCTCAATGAGACATGGGACATGGGATCACATACATCATAATGAATCAAATCATGGACACCTGCAACTCTACTATCACTACTCTGAAAAGGTGTCTTTGTATACTTTCCCTAAGCACACCCCTTGCACACATCATGATGATCATTTCTGAAGTCTGGAAACTCGTTAACCATCTCCCTCAACATCCTGAAAGCTCTATGGTGCAAGTGGGCCATCCTCCTGTGCCACAACTCACATAAACCACTAATACTGGTCTGAGCCACCATAGCTCGAAGAGGCTAAAACACGAGTCTGTATAGTCTCTTGCTGCGAGCTTCAATCAAACGACCAGACTTGGTACTGGATCCTCTAGGATACAATAGCACTTGTCCCTTTCGGAACAGTACCTCATACCCCCTGTCCTCCAAGATGGAAACTGATACCAAACTCTTCTTCAACCTTGGAACATAAAGAACATTTGTCACCTTTAGAGGGGGTAATGACTCCCTCTGAAATGATACTGTCCCCATACCTGTCGCCTTGACTTTGGAGTTGTCACCAAGCACAACCTCCAAGTCAATGTCATCCTCCAAAAGGCTTGTGAAGTGCTCTCTAACTCCGATCATATGGCAAGATGCTCCATTGTCTGTGAACCATGCACGTGAAGATGTGACATGAGTGGCTACTTACCACCAAAGCACACTCTGAGTTAAACATAGCTGCAAACTCATCCACATTTGTTGTAGCTGCAAATCCTCGTTTCTTTTTACCCTTCTTGTTGGGTCGCTGTATGGCATAGCACACTCTGAGTTAAACATAGCTGCAAACTCATCCACATTTGTTGTAGCTGCAAATCCTCGTTTCTTTTTACCCTTCTTGTTGGGTCGCTGTATGGCATAGTGACCCATCTTCCCACAAGCAAATCATTTCACTTTTCTCATGCCCTTCTCCTTAGCCTTTTCCTTCCCCTTATCCTGCTTTGCTCCACTAGAAGACCCCTTCTTGATCTTTTTTGTTCTCTTTCCCTTTGCCGCAAGAGCAACATTCTCTTCTTCATCTCCCCCACCACTCTTGTTGCCACTGTGCATGCTTCTCCCGATCTCCTCTTGAAGGAAATCATCCCACATCCCCTTCCATCTAGGAAAATGCTCTCTAGCCACCAAGCTGTGGATAAAACTATCCCACTTCTCAGTGAACCCCTCTAAAGCAATGCGAACCAACTGTTCCTCTGGAATAGTCTGTCCGATAACAATCAACTCATCTTTCACCTATGAGACTCTGGTGAGGAAAGATGTAACACTGTCAGTCTTGGTCATCTTGGTGTTGCGTAATTTTTGTCTCAACACTATCTTCCTGTTCTCATTAGAACTCTGGTGCAAGGAAACTAAGGACTCTCACATCTGATATGCATATGTCATCCCTGAAACATGAGGGAACAAATGATCCTTGATGGCATCTAGAAGGATCCTCTTTGCCTTCACATTTTTCTTAGTAAATTCTACCAAAAGAGCTGGATCAGTGGGTGGTTATACAACTGCTTGTACAATATCCCACACTTCCACCTCCTCCAGCAAAAGCATGATCCTCTCCTTCCATGGGCCAAAATTTTTAGCACCCACCAATCTGTTCTCTACTCTCAACCTAGTAGCCATGACCCCACAACCAACCAAATGAAGCAAAACTGGAAGATAGAACCACTCTCCCTTTGAACTGCTGAAATCTTTGGGTTTCTGGCAAAGTTTCAAAGGTATGGTTCACTGTTTGAAGACTTTGGTAGCTTGCTGTCCTCTTTATCAGCTGACTGAAAGTGTAGATCTGAGCCTCAACTTGGCTCAACTAAAGCTCTGATACCATGTAAAAAATTTATGATCTGCACCCCAACCTCAGTTTACAATTTGGCAAGTGTTTATTTGACCCAACCCACATGTTTTGTTATGCTGATATAATTTTCAGTATGCATTCATTGTAAACATTTAATGAGTGCTTCTACTGTTTTTCACATTTCCTAACAGCTGTAATTAAATTAAAATTTATGCAACCATTCAAGCATGAGAGACACTTACTTTTGGTCAAGGTGACCCCAGAAAAATCCCACAGCCTTTTTGGGGAAAATTGGTCTTCAAAGGATGATTTTATTGTTTGAGAAAATTAGTCTACTTACATAAAATTAACCACAATACTTATCTCCTTCAGCTGAAGCATTTAATTCAATTTCTGGAAATTTGTGCCCACTGAAAATAATTTCTAGATTTACAAATTTCATGCCCAAAAATGCTGCCTTGATATCAGTGCCAAATCTGCCTCGAAAACAGTGCAAACTCAGCCTTGAAATCTGTGCTGTAGATGCCTCGAAATTTGTGCCTGAAGGTGCCTTGATTTCTGCATTGGAGGTGACTGCTGTCCCTTGATTTTCGTGCCAAGAAACTGCCTCGAAATCAGCGCTGCCTGTAGCAGCAAACCCGAGATTTCTGCCTTAAAATTTGGGCCCAAACAATGGAGGAACAGTCCTCGAATTCTGTGCACAACAGCCTCGAAACTTGTCCTTGATTTCTGTGCTGCTGCTTCCTCAAACTGCGTGCTGACTGTCCCCTCGATTTCTGTGCTTGCCTCCTTGAAAATCGTGCTTCTCAATGGCTGCCTCCTAGAAATTCGTGCCTCCTTTCTTTTGCAGCAAACCCTCCTTGAAGATCTCCTTTTCTCCTCTCTTGCTCTCTCAATAATCTCATGAGTGAATAAATGAAGAATGAACTCTGCCTTTTCTTTTTATCTCTTAGAAAAAGATTGAATCCCTAAACCTGAGATTCAATGGTTGAGATTTAATCTCCAAATCTCAAGATGTGGGGTTGAGATCGATTTTCCCAAATGACCCCCCTCATACATTGGCCCCATTACTTAAAAGCCTCCTAATACCTTTTTCAAGTTGTATATTTTTTTTTTTAATTTTCTCATAAAGTGATTTTCTCTACTCACTTTAATATTAGAAAAAGTGAACTTAGTACTTTACACATAAAGTCATTTTATAAAGTGCAAATGACTTTAATATTAGAAAAGTACATTTAGTACTTTACACATAAAGTCACTTTATAAAGTGCAAGTGATTTTAAAATTAGAAAAGTACATGGTACACCACTTTTATGTATCTCTTCCATCCATGACATCAATATAACTCATAAATGTCACCAAGATAAAAGTCATTAATGTGTTTACTAGGCTAAAAGGGATAAATGTCTAGTAACACCTCTCCTTTGTATTATTTTCAACAACTACTACCAGACCAGACATTTCATTTGCTGTTGGAATCTTTTCCAGGTTAATGCAAAAGCCTTGTGAGGGCCATTGGTCTGCTACAAAAAGAGTTCTAAAGTACTTGAACCGAACTCAAAAATTTGGACTAAGGTGGATGACCAGGGATGCGGGGGAGTGCCTAGCCCCCCCAAATTCGCTCCCGAAGCACGATCCAAGCAAGAGCGCATCAGGAGTGACCCGGGAGCACGTTCCCGATATTACCTCCCCGCGGGAGCGAATTTCGGGAGCGTGCTCCTGCAAAAAAAACTTCGCTTCCTAGCTTTCTTTACAATTTTGTTTTTTTTTTTGTTTTGCTAAGATGTTCCAAACACAAATTTTTTTTGAAGGAACACGATTTTTTGAGTGGGGCAACTTAATATTCAAGCCTATGGCCTTAGTATTGATATGCAATTCATGACAATGTTAAATTCTTTAAGTAAAAGTGACATTCTCCTTTATCTTTCATTTTCATCCTTTTATTTAAATTTTTAACATTACCATGAAATGACTCGGGATGTTTGAGAGTGGTTCTGACCTCATTGGATTTCATATGGAGAAAGTAGAATTTTAGATCTCACTCAAAATCCAATAGATTTATCAGTGATTTAGGATTTCAAGATTGGGGGGATTGCAATGTTTCCATTGGATTTTGTCATGTACTAGGCTATGGAACTTGTATTTAATCAAGATCACCAAGCCCTCTATGTACATTGATGTTAGTGACATTGGTTGTCAAACTCCTCTATCATGAGCCTACTAAAAATGTACCCATCACTCAAACAAAATCTTGGCTTGACATGTTACGTTTTTTCTATCTTATGTTAATGCTTAGAGGGTGATATTAATGATGAACATCCCAAGATAGGCAATGATTTTGATGATATGTAGGTATTTGTTGCAACATGATTTTTTTGGATGCTAGAGGCCATCTAGAGCCTATTTGTTGATGTACTTTCGGTTTCAGAGATGGATTGCATTCGATGCTATTTTGGTTATGTGCATCCTTACATGCTATATAAATGAGAACATGTAATTTGTGGACCTATTGTTGATGAAGATTATAACTACTAGATCAATGATGTGATATGGTTTAATCTATGTCTTTATGATTTTTATAACGAATTCATCTTTTTACATGCTTTTGTTGACATATATGCATCAAAATATAAAAAAAAATATTATATAAAATTCGCTTCTGACCCGGGAGCATTTCAAAATGTCACTCCCCACTCCCACTCGCTCCTGCTTCTACTCTCGCTCGTACTCCCAAGCAGCCATGTGGGTGACTTCAACTTGATTGGATATTCTGATTCAGAGTTTGATGGAGATAAGGAAATTAGAGTATCTACTTTAGGTTATGTTATGAGTCTTGGATTAGGAACTGTCTCCTGGAGGTCACACAAACAATCAATTCCAGCAGATTCTACAACAGAAGCAGAATATGTGGCAGCTGCAGAAGCAACCAAGGAGACTATGTGGCTTAGGAAAATTCTTGAAGACTTGTAGGTGAAACAAGTGCACTCTACTCCTCTTTTAATTGACAATACTTCTGCAATAAAATTGGCCAAGAATCCAAAATTCCATGATTGGACCAATATATCAATACAAATATCATTTTATTCAACATCATGTTGAAGCCAAGAATATTCACCTATGCCATTGTTCCACAAATGAGTAGATTGCAGACATCTTCACTGTAATATCCCTGATTTTTGTGAGTGGAAAAATTACAAATGAGTTTGCTCAATTTTGGGGATATTAATAAAAAGTGGGCAAATATTACCTTATTAGAAAATGGCAGCAAAATATTATTTTATTAGAAAATGGGCAAATATTATTTCATTAAAAAAAGGCGGTGAAAGTCCCTTAGTGGAAAGTGCCCCCCACTAATAAAATAACCTTTTGAGAAGAGAATCTGGAAGCTTGAGGAGACTCAATGAAGTGTTATAAAGGAGGGTGGACGCATTTACTATTCATTCTATTGTTTCCTATGATTTCTCATTGCCACTTAAGATAAGCCCAAATGAGTTTCAGATCGATGATTTCAAGTGAAATTCCTCACCCTAGTTTCGTTGGATCTCATTGCTACCCAAGCTAGTCTTTTCCAATTTCAGTGGACTCTCTTGCTACCCTAGTTGGAAATTTCATTTCCTGGTTTATTACTAATCTTTGTAGGAGAAGTTTGGAAGAATTTGATTTTTGCAGGAGAATGAAGTTCAAGTGATCAAGCCACATAGAGAAGGTTGACTTTTCCTCCAGCAGTAAGGCCGATTTTCCCAGAAGGTTCAGCAAGATAGGGGCTGAGTTATTCATCTTGCTCCCATCTGCCCAAATTGAAGGATATGTGGTACATGCATTTCCAGAATTTACTGTGTCAATAGAAGGGCCAAATTCTCCAGTGAGAGAGAGAGCTGAGTTGTCCCCACAAGGGAGGGTTGAAATCCTTCATATTATTGGCAGAACCCTTGTCCAGAGTGCATTTCTCCAAGCAAAGAATAGTTCAATCTTGCATTCCAGGAGGCTCCACATCAGTGTTTAAGCAGAGGCCACATTTCCCTTTTTTGTGAATAATTCATCTTCGTTAGCAACCCAAGGAAGATGCCAAATTCTCACAAAAGCACACGCTGTCACAAGGATAATACCAGGGCCGAGTTGGTTATTCATTCATTCACATTATTCAGAAATTGGTTCCAGTGTTAGTGTGTTGAAGGGAGGTCAATTTCTTGCATATCAATCACCTTTCAAATTGGATATCAGTCAGCGAAAAAGGAAGGCCGAGTACTACTGGCAGTGGGCCGAATTTAGTGCAAAATTTCCAAAAGTTTACCCTAACTGTAAGCAGAGCTGTGCTCATAATATCCAGGGGTTGAGCTCTTGACACAGACCCTTATCTTCAGCAAATACAGATTCTGGGTTGGAGTATCTTCAGCAAATTGGTGGCTGTAGCAGGCCTGGAAAAGGATGAGATTTCAGTTACTTATCTCTGTGCGTAGGGCTGAACTTGAGCACTGAAAAATACCTCTGCTTGTGGGTTTTTAAGAGGATGTGTTACATGTATTTTGGAATCAGATTTCTCACTGGAAGGGACTTCATTTGCTGCTGATGTAATTTTTATACATTTCTAAGTTTAAAATAAAGAGATGTGATGAGTAGAAGTCTTCCATATGGATATTTTATTTAATGTTGCTGGTTCATTCAAGTTAAACCCTTAAAATCACCTAGAGCAGTATGCATATGATGTGTTTGACTAAACTCTTCATTGAAAGGAATTATTAAAACTCAGAAATCTCAGTAGTCATTTTTGGGATATTCCTAGAGGGGACATTACATTCGCCAAAGCACTTGGAAGAGAAGAGTTTGAAAGATTCAGAATGATGCTTGGACTTACAAACACCCTTTCAGATTTGGGGGGGGGAGTGGGGGGAATGTTGACACCTAATCGTCCGGGATTGGGTGAAAATTTGTAAATATGTATTTAGAAAATACGAATATGGAAAGACCTTGGAAGGTGAATCCCAAGGGCGACTATTCAAGTTTGTATTTAATTACTTTCCACATTAATGAAACCAATTTCATTCGAGGAGTTATCTTTCCTGTCCTGACAATTTCCATAATTTTTGAGCAGTTTCCTTTGCTCTATTTGTCGTAACAAGCATTCCATCCATTTATTTTAATATACCTAACTTATTCCATAATGTTATTACGAATCTTGAGTGCCATCCCTGTTCTCCATTTCCACAAATTTTATGAATTGCAGGTACTTGACTGCTAGAGGTGATGGAAGTTTATTTAGTACAGTATAAAAAAGGGGGAGTTGATGGCATTTATACATTTTGTTGTGGTTTTACTTTTTGGTTTTCCGTTTTTTTGTTCACATTCATGTTTTTTCCATTTGGGAGTTCTTTTTGATTTTTTCTCGTAGATGGTCATTGCATTTCATTAAATTGCCAATTTTCAATGAATTGATTTGTTCCTCAGAAAAAATGATGAATCTGACCTGTAGGTGTTCGTAACTACTTGCAAGTGTTTGGTTAGCGGTTCTTGTGGTGGTTTTAACTTTTAAGTTGGTATCAAGTAGAGTAAAGATCATTTTAACAGAGATGTGAATTTTACCTCGAGTGCATTTCTAACTTTGGCTCAGTTTGTTATTCAAAAGAGAAACACTTTTTCAAAACCATTGGATTGTAGTTAAATATTTTCACAACCAGTGCACTGAAGTCTGAAACTTCTAAGCCCTTACTATTGACAAGATTATTGCCTGTCATTTCCTTCACCTGTATGATGTGTACTACCATTTTCATGTTTTTTCCTTTTTGTTTTAGACTATGGAGAAAATACTTTAGGTTGATATTTATAGCTATTATAAATGTTATAAATTGGCTGTGACTTGCAAAGCTCATGGGATGAAATTGTTGAGTCAGAGTAGAAGGGTATTACAATTCCTGATGGAATGGAAATGTATTTAGTTTAAAGTTGCAATCTTGTTTCGTAGTATTTGTTGACAAATTTGAAAATCTGCTTTAATTGATTTATAAGATAAAGCAATCTCTTTTGAGATTATAATACAAGCAATTTTCTTATCATAAGTTTCAAAATTCAGGTACTTGAACTTCTTAAAAAGAATCCTGAATGTCTATCAGATTTGGAATCATCTAAAGAAGGCCGTGATGAAGCTGATATAAATGATGAAGTGCACTACCTGATTCGAGATCTGGTGATGCATATTCATGAACAGGAGCAAGACCTAAAGAATAGCATTTTGGTTTTCCTACCAACATATCGGTCCCTGGAGCAGCAGTGGCTGCTTTTAAGACATTCTAGGATGTGTTTCAAGGTCCACGTTCTTCACAGTAGCATTGATATTGAACAAGCAACAAGAGCTATGCAAATTTGCCATTCTTATAGAAAGGTATAAAAGCCATATTTCCACTGCCTTCTCCTTCATACTGATTATGGTCATATTTTGCTGTTTAACACATTTCTGATTGTATGCTAAGTCCAGAGGAGGTTGATTACGTAATTACTAGTGAAATCATAAGTGCATTTTGTATGTTATAACTTATATCCCTTTTGTGTCGAGTTTCTTCTTGTTTGTTTGTTTGCTTGCGGGTTAGGAGAGTCTCAGCAGATCACTCCTGACTTCCTCCCAGGTTTTCACAGTCAATCTCTCTCAGACCTGGATCCCACCTTGTAACATTGTCAAACAGCATACTGGTTCCTTCTCTGTGGTCAATGTTTCACGAGGGATATCCTCATCTGTGTCCTTTTTTTCAAAGAAAAATATCATATATATTCAAAAAGGGAATATATACATGTCTCGGTCATTCATCAGATCAACTAATGAGAATCAAAATCTATCATATCAGCATCAGGGTTCATTATCTCTTTTACTGACCCATGCTTCCACTACCATCTTTCATACAATACCTCAGAAAAAAGATTCTTTTGTCATTCTAGCACATCAGCAAAATGAAAAAAAGGAGATACCAAAATGGTTTCCATGGATTCCACCTCTGCTCCATGATTGAATTTATAGAGGCTGACCAAACTTGTATGCAGAGAGAGTGCTTCCTTCGACAAGGCATCTGCTTCTTCATTTAGCTCACAAAGGATATGGCGATAAGAGATCCATTCAAGTGCCAGCAACCTGTTGAATGTCACTTAAGAGTGGCTCTAATGCAGTGTTGCTCACAGAGGCTCTCAATTTTTCCAATCAATAACTGACTTTGAATCGCCCAGCTCTTGAATCCTTTTAAGATCTTTTTTGCGAGCAATTTCTGTTCTCATTTCCCTTTCATTTTTTATTTTCCTATTTCTGTAACATTGTATTTAATGTATCATGCACCATTTAATTAGTTTGTAGTAATATTCTCATTATTGATCAATATTATTTCCAATTAAACAGCAATAAATTCTATTCCTGTTTTTACTTTGAATTCTAATGCAGGACTGTAGCAGGCCAGAAGAAGATA
Organism: Pinus tabuliformis; assembly: GCA_031772625.1. Taxonomy (NCBI): domain Eukaryota; kingdom Viridiplantae; phylum Streptophyta; class Pinopsida; order Pinales; family Pinaceae; genus Pinus; species Pinus tabuliformis. Next base: position 1,201,063,016 of record CM062818.1, read on the forward strand.
TCAGCTTCATTATCTTTCATGTTATTAAAAATTGACTCTGTTGAGATGGAATGTTCTGAGAAAGGAATGAGTGTATATTGTATTGTGATGTTTTCCTGTGTATTGAAAAGAATATTAATGTAGCAGTTCTTATGTATAATGCAATGAATGGTAAAGGGTATGAAGAGGGAGATATATTAGTAATTTGCAGAAAAAGGATTTTTTAGTATGGTAGACGCTGGAGTTTGATACTTTTCATACAGGTAATACTTGCAACAAACATCGCAGAATCTTCTGTGACCATACCTGGGCTATCTTACGTTATTGATTCATGCCGCTCATTAGACATATTTTGGAATGACGACAACAAAAAACATGTGCCACATCTGGTTTGGGTGTCAAAATCTCAGGTATATACAGCATTTTTTTTCTTAACTGATATTTTTGTATGAATGCCTTGTGAATGCAGCATCTATTTGTGAAATGTTGACAGTATCTTGTCCAATTCCATATTCCAACTGACAGGCAGATCAACGCAAAGGAAGGACAGGCCGTACATGTGATGGTCAGGTCTTCCGATTGGTTTCACGGCATTTGTTTGATAGTTTTGATAAATATGAAAAGCCAGCGATGCAAAAGCTGTCATTGAGAAAGCAGGTTCTCACGATTAGCTGTGCTGCATCAAAAGCCATGAATGACCCCAAAGGTAAGGACATCTCTTGAAATGTTCTCAAAGATCCAAAATTTTGAAGGATTGTGACATTTATGCAGAATATATTTCATGTTTGTGCATTTTATAAACTAGACTTTTTTGACACATGAAGTCTTTACTTCATTATCACCTAGCAGGCTATTTTTCATGCAATTGTTATGATCTGAACTTGAAAACAAGATTGAAATTAACTAGTAGTGAAATTATTTTATCAAAGAGATAATGAATTTCCTACATGTCTCATGCGTAAGGTACATGCAGTATGTGGGTAATGGTCAATGGGTCATGTATATTTTTACAGAAGGTTTATTTCTTACATATTATATATTGTCCATAGGAAAGACAAAAATCTATAGCAATCATAGATGTGCGAAAGCATTCATTGAACAGTTTTCTCAACTAAAGATTTTTAAAGATTGGTCAACCACCACCCTATACCCGCAGTTTTATATAAATTCACATTTATATAGAAATAGATTGATTAGCATGCAATTTCACTTAGTTACACTCTAGGATCTTTCGTTACAAGGGGAGCCTCGAGAGAAGATGAATTGTGTTTTGATAGCCTATTTTGTCCTATTCTGTGGATGTGCAGTCATAGAACATGGCACATGTTACCTCTCAAACTCTCACTTATGAACCAGCCAGATTCATGACTAGTGCCTATCCTATGCTGGGCAAATTGGAGTAAAAATGCATCAATCTAAGAGAGGTGTTTTACGAATGATTGAGGTAAAGAGAGATGGTATACATGCCACAAATCAGCCTTAACTTGTTGTAAAATAATGCAGAAATAAACCTGGAAGGTCCCTACAGGTGCCACATCAAACTATGCTATGATTTTGTGTTCTGCAAGGAAGCATGAGACTAGAAACCAATGTTACCAGAATCGGAATCAGCAATAAATCAGCGAGGAAAAAGAGCAAAGTGTTTTAATTGGACCAGGAAAAAATTGGTGAATTAAAAAAAATGCATAATATCGATAGATGTCCAAAATATCATGAATGAATAAGTATCTCATATATTGTATGAGTCTGAGTCCAAACATGATCCAAAGTACCGAGTCATGACTCCTAACCAATGATTACATAGAACTAGAAGCATCTGCTTCTAAAAGTTTTCAAAATATTGCATACTAATCAGTGAAAAAAGAACTAAGACTCTAAGAGTGAGAATTAGAAGCGATTCCTCCCACTCCTTCCCCTGCTTGACTCTCAAAATTCTCCAAGTCATTTACGCTTAAAAGAGGGTCCTCCTCCAATTGGACCCAATCTGCTGCATTTGTAGTATGCAGATCTATCTCTTCAAGGACGATTGTTGAATGATCCAAACCTGTCATTTTCATGAAACATGGAAATGTGAATTGAAGTTTGAACTTTAAAGTGCAAATCAAATTATGAAACCTTCAAATCAAATGCAATTATGCATGACTAAGCCAAGCCTTTTGTTCCTTAAGGCTTAGTGTCTCAACTCTCACCTAGTATTTGCTTGCTGCGAAGTCGTAGATTATAATGGACAAATACAAGGTCATTTAAGTGCTTTTGTGTCAATCGGTTGTGCTTCTTAGAATGTATATTCTCAAACATGCTCCAGTTGCGCTAAAAACCTAGAGCACTACATGATTGGTTTAAGATTCAAATGGCGAAATTCTTTAAATCCGGCATATCAATACCAAAGTTTTGCACCAAACACCTAGCAAGTGGCAAGGGTTTGTGAGTAGTAAATACAGATCAAAGATGATAAATACTAGAAAGACAACAAAATTTAATAAAACTTTTAAGTTTTTAACGCTCAAAAATAAGAAAATTTAATGATTTGATGATGCCTTCAAGCCTCAAAGAGTACTTGGCAACATATTAGTCCTTTCTCGTATAGTACTAGAATAGGAAAATAATTTGGTTGACACCATATAATCCTGTAGCTGGGCAAAGATGCGGCTTTGAACTTCTTGATCACGGAAGTGCCTTTTAATGCATGTCATTATTCCTTTGCCAACCTCCCCATCTTCATTAAATTTGTTCTTATCATAAAAATACTATGGGTTTAAGAAGTACCCAACAACATGTAAGGGGAAATGCAATTGCCTATGCCAACATGCATCAATAATGTCCCAAATAGGCATATACTTGGCCTCCTCATTCCCATATTTTCTTTTGATGGCCTTGTTGACCACTATGTGTCAACTACCCATAGCAGTACACCCCCTTTTTTCAAAAAAGGGATTGCACCTAATCAATGTGTCCGTGCCATTCGACTATCGTCATCAGCCCGATCATGTTATGTTGTAAACCCAGTCTACATGTGTAAATTGCATATAATCTTAGCAGATCTGTATCATGTATGTAATTGCCTAGGTAAACCTAATTTTCTAGTGATGATCTACATTCCGGAAGGTTTTTTGTCTCATTGATCCATGATTGGCAGAGTTTTCCTTCAGCCTAACCCCAAAGTCGGAATGGATTTTGTCATTAGAATCTTAGGGGAATCCTAGTGTGCTTCAAGTCTATGTAAAAGTAATTTGGAAATAATCCTAACTATTTGGTTAGGTTATTGCAAATTGCTTGATCTGCTAGATTATATTTGTGTCGCAGAACTGGGTGGTCTATGAGGGTCTATGTCAAATGGGTTTTCCCCCTTGAAATGTAAAAATTTAAAAATCATGATGTAAAGTGCCTTGAGGGTTGGAAAATAATTAATCCCCTCATAAGTCCTAGGTCCTAGGTATTTTTTTTCCAAAGGCTAAGTTCGAGGGTACCAAAAAAAAAAAAATTTAAAAAATAAATAAAATAATAAGTCAAAGTTTTGAGGAAATAAATGCAAAATTTTAATTTTTTTAATGCATTTAAAATTTCGACGGATGAGATTAAAAGAGATTTTGATCCTCATCGACGGTCGAGATCACTTTGACATGGATCACTCGAACTAGCCGTTGGGAAATTTTTCTTTAAATAGGGTGTCAGGGGTCATTTGAGATCATTCGATCTGGGAGTCTTGTGCTAAAGAAAGCTCTCTTGTAGTCATTTTTCATGTGCAATAAAGAAAGACTTTGGGGTTGAAATCTTGCTGGTGTTACTCTTCTGGAAATGCTGTAAGATGTTTTATTTCTGTGCATGATTTTAATTTCAGCCATTGATGATAGCTTTATGAAGAGTGATTTTAAACACAGGTATCTTGTTTAGTCGCTAGGGTTTGAATGGTAGTTAAATTTCTGAATATGATGGCAGGTATCTCCATTAGATCTGGATTTTAGTATCGTTTTCTCTCTCTTTGTTAATGGTTAAATTAAGCTGTGCAGGAAATCCTTGATTTTGAGTTTACTGGGCGTTTGGGGTTTCTTGTGGAATTTCTACAGGTTGATTGGCTGCCTGGTTTTTCTGGAGCAGAAAAAATTTCGAATTTGTTTTTCATTGTCGTCTTCTAGAGGATTTCAGAATTATTCTTTATTGTCTGATTTTGGGTTTTAAATTCTTCAGACCTGGAAAGAAAATTTTCAAACAGAGTTTTGGGAAATTTCTGGGTCTTTTACTGTTGCCTGGGGTTTTAGTTTCGTTGTTGCAGATAAACCCCCGCTTCATTTTTCCATCCCCTCCATCCCACTCGAAATTCATCTTCACTTGCACACATACAACAACGAACAAATCTGCGTCTCTCCACTTGCATTTTCCTCCAACCACGCTTCCTGCTCAACCCTTTCACTTTCTGCTCCACCCTCTACCCTCAGCCATCTCCACACTGCTCCATTTCATTTCATCGCTGCTTAACTCCAGCACCTCGACTGCCATTTCGTGCACCACCCTGCTGCCAACGCTTTTCCAAATCCGCATTTGTCCCATCTCTCTGCATCCTTATCCACGCTGCTCACTTACCCTGCGTTCTGCTAGTGTATTCAACCTTCACGTCCAGTCCTTCACCTGTCAAGCAAGCTCATCTCCCTCACTGGCCAAACTTCTCCATCCACCAGCGCTGCTAACCCTCAGACGCGTTTTTTTTCTTTTTCCTTTCCTCGCTCCTTCACGCAGCTACTGCCTTCTCTTCTACGCATTCCCTCTCGTTTCCCCGTAGCGCCTCATTCCATTTCTCCTTTGTGCGTTGCCATCATCGTTCTCTTTCCCTTGCTGTTTGAAGAGCTCCATTCCTGCCCCACGTCTTCTTCTCCCATCCACGCAGGCTTCTTCCTATCGCTCCATCGTCGAGCTGCCAGTCCGCGCCATCCCTCCTCCGTCCCTCCTCATCAAAGCGGCTCCTCTATGTTTTCATTTGGATGCCCTCATCTCCACGCAGCCTTCGAAACCCATCTCCGCTGCCTGTCTGCGTCTGCATCGAACCCCATACTCCTCGCTCGAGCTCCTCATGCCTTCTATTTGCCGTCCAACTTACACATACGCATAAACAGTAAAGCATTTCGATATATATATATATATATATATTTTTTTTTTTTTTAATTTTTTTAATTTTTTAATTTTTAATTTTTAATTTTATTTATGTATGTGTTTAGTTAGGGTTGGCATTTTTTCGATCTTAGGACTTAGAGTTAGCTTCAATGATTTTTATTCAAGTTTGATAGTTCACTCTCTCATAGCGTATATTTTTTTATTTTCATTAGGTGTTAGTTTTAACTAGACTTTTTTATTATTTACCTTTTGATTTTATTTAGCTTAGGTTTTAGTCTTAGAATTAGATTTTTTTTAGTTTAGTTTAGTTTTATTTCTTTTGATTTTAAAATAAATAAAATAAATAAAAAAAAATAAAAACAAATAATAAAAATTTAAATAATATCAAAAGATATAAAAAATATAAAAATATAAAAAAGGCATAAAAAGTTAATTGTAGGGTTTGATTTATTTTTGGTTTAGATTTTCATTTAGGCTAAAAAAAATATAAATAAATAAATAAATTTTAAAAATTGAAAATTCCTTTTGGCGTCTTTTTTTCTTTTGTGGTATCAATGTTTCACTTCTCTATAGTTAAATGCACTTAAATGTTTATTTAAAGAGTAGCTATCTGAAAGTGGTGATTCATTTTACGCACTGGTTAGCATTTTGTGGTCATTCAAAGTATTATATCTTTTGAAAATTTAATTGCTGAAGCATTGTTAAAGTATTGTGCATGTGATGAATATCGTGCATCTATCTTTCGTTATTGTTTGATTAAATGCTCTTATCGTATGCCAGACACTTCAGTAAGTATTTTCAAGCTATTGTTAAAGGGTTTGTTTCCATTTCTATTTTCTAAGCAACAAACTAATTACTCGGTTTTCACTTCATCTAGCGAAGGCATTGGTCTTAAACATTTAAAGATTCAACCAAAATTTTAAATACCGATCAAGTGCTTGTTTTCCCCGCTGTGTCTCCCAGGCCAGCTGATTACCAGTTGGTCTTCTTTTATCCCATAGTGTCTACCCCCCTTAGCCTAGGGAGACGGATTAAACGGAGAGATTGGGGATCAGGGTGACAACCCTTTGTTTGAGCATTGTCGTGGTGCTTAGACACTACGCGACAACATTTTTTGGCGCCGCTGCTGGGGATAGAGTTTTTTCTGCCCTTGGTTTATTCGACATTCATCATTCATCTTTCATCTTTCTCATCTCTCATTCGAGCTGGCAAAGTCAACATTTTTTGGCACATCTCATCTTTTCCTCCATTCATTAGCCTGTCAAGTGTCCAACATTTCCTGGCGTCATTTGATCTTTTCATCGCCCTATATTTTGTCATCTCGTTAATCGTTTCATCTGTACCTTTAGCACCTGGACTTATCGGATCATTTCTTGTTTGGGTGACGACTCCACTTCTTTCATCTCTTGATTTTCTTGAGCAAGAGATCTCTCTCTATCATCCATTTGGTCCCTCATTATTCATCATGGATTATTCGTTTACCCCGTGTCATTTTACTGATGTTCTCCATGATATTCCGGAAGTGGCCATTTCTAAATTGCCTTTGTTCTCGGGTGGTGATTCTGTCGCTGTTAGAAAGCATCTACGCAGTTTTTCTTGTATAATGTTCATATATTGTAGACCTCCTGAGTATAATCATAAAGATGTCAAAATGTGTCTTTTTGTCTTTTCTTTAGAGGGTGATGCTTTGAATTGGTTTAATAATTGTCCTGAAGACTCTTTCACTTCTTAACAAGACATTGTCAATGCTTTTAAAGACGGATATGGTTATCAAGATAGCTCGCCTTGTGCCCCTAAAATTGTGCAACAGAATGAAAGTAATCTTATGAAGGGTCCAACTGTCGATGAAAGATTTCAAAACAATTCTTCATATCAGAATGTGCCATCCACATGTACTATTGCAGATCAAATCCATGATAGTGGAAAAATAGGGACAAATTGTAAAATCAGTGTCGACAATGAAAGGGAAAATCAGAAGCAAATTATAGAAGCAAAACATAATATTTGAGATTATGGTTTAAAAAAAAAACCATGCATTAGAATAAGTATTATTACGTATTACAATAGAATACCCTGCATTAGGACAAGGAGGTCGCGAGACTATCCTCCTTGACCTTGATACTAGTAAGACCTGCCTAGCAGGTAAAAATAGAAAAAAAAACTAGTTTGTAAATTTGAAATTTGAAATTATATGTTAAATTTGAAAGTATATCTCAAATTTTCACAATTTTATTATGTATATAGGAAACACTATGATGGTAAGGACATATCAGCGATGATGACGTGATCGGGCAGCATCACTGTCATTAACACCACCACCGTCATCATCACCATCTTCATCACCACCACCATGATCGCCTCCATCGAGACCATCATCAACACCAATCGCTCCAGCACCGAAGTTGACCATGATAATGCACTCATTGGAAGCCATATTGAAAACATTAAAAGGGTTGACAATGGCTAAGACCAAGGACGAGCAACCTCAACCCATAGAAACCATTTCAACGGAACCAAAAAATTCTGAGTATAAAAGATCAAAGGAAGATATTTTTAGGGAGCTACAGAAAATTAAACTCCCAGAATTTTCTGGAGGACGAGCTGGAGAACGTGCTGAGGCATGGTTAGAAGGAATGAACAGATGTTTTAAACTAAGAGGGTACTCTTCTTTTTCAAAAACAAAAATTGCCATATTTCAATTAAAGGAAAGTGCCTTGATTTGGTGGGGAAATTTGGAAAAACAACGGATAATGTCCCTTAGGAATTGTTCGAGGAAAGATTCTGCGCTGAGTATTTACCTCCATATTTTCAAGAACAACACGCCGGGGCCTTTCATACATTAATTCAAGGTAATAAAACAGTGGAAGAATATGAAATAAGGTTTATGGAGCTTGTGAAATACATTCACTACTTAGATTCTGATGAACGTCAAGATGAACGCTTCATGTTTGGGTTAAACCCTTGCATCAGGGCATTGGTTAAGATGTGGAAGCCATCATCAGTGGTCGAGGCGGTAGAATGTGGCTGCTATGCAGAAGAGCATCTAGGAATCAAAAAGGATGTCGGGCCAACAAAACCTCTACAATCAGGGTTTCCAGGAAAGACTCCCCGAAATTTCTTCAGGGGAAGTAGCTCAAGACCACCACCTTATGGTAATAAATTTACCCCAAGAAGTGTAGGAGCAAGAGCTCCCATGACAGTTAATACTATAGCCGTTGAATCATCAAACACAAGTCCATGGAAATCTCGTGGAACTGCTAATAGAGGAAGAAATACGAGAGGAAGCGGCATGAGAGGGCGAAGCTCTTTATCTAGAAACTCACAATATGATTCAAGAGGACCGACCCAGGTTAATTGTTGGGGATGTGGAGGACCGCATTTTCAACGTGATTGTCCAGAAGCTTCATCAAGTATATTGCATAGGACAGGAAAAGAACCAATACCAAATACCCAAGGCAATCATAGAATCCATGCAGTAGTCAACAACAATCAAGCAGCACATCAATCCACTGTAGTGGAATCCTCAGGTATTATTAATGGTATAAAATTCAAAATCTTATTTGATACTGGTGCCATAGATAGTTTCATTTCGTCATATGCATTAAATAAATGTGGGTTGGTAGCTCACAAACAAAATGATTTAAGATAGGTAGAAATGGCGTCAGGAGAACTCCAATCTGTAGACTTAAGTGTGGAACAATGCAAAATTGGTCTAGGGGTCTGTTCGACTAAATTGAAAGTTTATGTCACAACCCTATGAACTTATGATCTTGTCATAGGTATGGATTGGTTAGAAGCTCATCAAGCTTGGGTAGACTGTTATGGGAAAAGAATTCTCGGTATAAATGATGAAGGAGAGACGATCCAAATTCAAGGTATCAAGAGAAAAGTATCTTTACGCTACATATTAGCAATGCAAATGAAGCGTTTCTTAAGGAAAGGTCGTCAAACATACGCAATTCAAGAAGTAAGAAAAGAAAAATAACCATCCTTAGTACAATATTCGGTGTTAGCCAAATTTCCAGATGTATTTCCAAAGGAACTACTAGGATTACCCCCCTGAAAGAGAGCTAGATCTCACAATAGAATTGAAACCTGGTACTCAACCAATCTCTAAAACACCTTATAGTATGACAACTCCAGAACTTGAAGAATTGCAAATTCAATTGAAGGAGCTATTGGATATAGGACGCCTTTGACCCAGTATATCACCTTGGGGCGCTTCTGTAATTTTTGTCAAGAAGAAAGATGGTTCCTTAAGATTTTGCATAGATTACCGAGACTTGAATCGAGCTACAGTAGAAAATCGGCATCCAATGCCTTGAGTTGATGATCTCTTCGACCAAATGAAAGGAGCCACTGTCTTTTCAAAAATTGATCTACGATCAGGCTATCATCAGCGAAGGATTTCGGAAAACGATATTTCTAAGACTGGATTCCGAACACGCTTTGGGCATTATGAATTTACTGTGGTACCATTTGGGTTGACTAATGCACCAGTGGTATTCATGAACCTTATGAATAGTGTTTTTCCGCAAATATCTTGATCAATTTGTACAGGTTTTCTTAGATGATATTCTCATCTACTCCAAGAATAAGAAAGAATATGAAGATCATTTACGGATAGTATTATCCTCCCTCAGAAAACACCAGTTATATGGAAAGTTATCCAAATGTTTTTTCTTTTAGGAAAAGATTCATTACTTAGGTCATATCATATCTGGTGAAGCAATCTCAGTAGATTCTGAGAAGGTAAAAGCAATAATGGAATGGCCAATACTGAAAAATGCACATGAAGTGCGAAGCTTTATGGGTTTAGCCAGTTACCACCGAAGATTTATGGAAGGGTTCTCCAAAATTGTAAAGCCAATTACAACTCTTCAATGTAAAGGTGTTAAGTATGAATGGACTTGGGAATGTAATAAAACATTCTCTGAATTCAAAATACTGCTGACCGGTGCACCAATCTTAAGAGTCTTTGATATGCACAAAGATTTTACTGTATGTATTGATGCATCCAAACGAGGGTTAGGTGCTGTATTAATGTAAGATAGAGGAGTAATAGCATATGCCTCAAGAAAGTTAAAGCCTCATGAAGAACACTACGCCGCTCATGATTTAGAGTTAGCCGCTGTAGTACTAGCTTTAAAGATAGGGAGACACTATCTAGTAGGGCGAAACTTTATGCTTAAAAGAACCATCAAAGTCTACAGTATTTGTTCACCCAAAGAGACTTGAATGCTAGACAAAGACGATGGAGTGAATTTCGAAGTGAATATGATTTTGGAATATCATACATTAAAGGAAAAGAGAACGTACTGGCAGATGCTTTAAGCAGAAGACCCCAAATATTTTCCCTCATACCTATCAAAGTAGACTTAAGGAAACGAGTACTAGAACATCTCATAAGAGATGGCTGGTATTTAAAGGTAAGATCTAGTCTTGATAGTAAAAAGCCAAAAGAACCTAAGTTTGAGGGATATGAACCAGAAGATGATGGAATCTTGCGATTTTATGGAAGGATGTATATTCCTGATAATGGGGATCTTCGAGACACATTCTTAAGGAAGCCCACAGAGCAGTACATTGTGCGCATCTCGGAGTAAATAAAATGTATACTGATACCAAGAAACTCTTCTTCTGGTCGGGCATGAAGCGCGATATCATTCAATTCGTTGCAAAATGTTTTGAATGTCAACAAGTAAAAGCTGATCATTGTCATCCAGCAGGTCTCCTGCAACCTCATGACATTCCTATGACCAAATGGGAGATCATTTCTATGGATTTTATCACTGGGCTACCTCTTCACAAAGACATAATGCTATTCTGGTGGTAGTGGATAAATTAAGGAAAAGCGCCCATTTCATATCCGATTCGGAAAAGGGACAAAGTTGTCACCCCAATCTATCGGACCATTTAAAGTCATGGAAAGAGTTGGACCTTTCGTCTATTGTCTTGCACTGCTACCTCACTTGCATAAAGTTTATAATGTATTTCATGTATCTGTGTCAAGGAATTACATAATTAACAAATCTCATAACCTTCAATGGAAGGAACTGCAGGTATCGGACGAGGGAATCATTTCGGTCAAACCATTACGTATACTGGAACGTAGGGTTTGACAGCTCAAGAATCGTCTGATAGACCAAGTTAAGGTCCGATGGGATAAGTATGGCCCTGGATCGACTACTTGGGAAGGTATGGAAATCATATGTCAAAAATACCCCAACTTGTGTCAATTTTGAAGAACTTTAAGCCATATTTTATATATATTTACTTTACTTTAAATCAGATACTCAAAACCATTTTGGAAGGATCACATATAAACATGAATTTTTATGTTATTGAAATATGATATATGTTATCTGCTTAATTCTACTGGTACGTGGATACCAAGATGGAATATGTTATTATGGTAGGAATTAAAATATTATAAATTTGATTCATTTATGCATATCGATATAATTAATGAGATAGAAATAAAAGAATGATTACAATTTCAATATGAAAGTCAATAACATGAGCAGGACATGACCAAATATGTTATACTAGAGATAACATGTATGAGCTATACATAAATTGTTTATTTTATATATATACTGATGCATGTGTTATAATATATGGACAAGTGTTTACATTGCGGCTAGCATTGTTACCAAAAAGGCCATGCGATGACAAAAACTTCAGTACAATTAAGATTCAACGAGGTTCCATGAAAGAGTATTGAATCAGGTCCCACTAGGAGGGGTGGAGGTATTGCCCATTGTTTATTCTCCAAAACTTGGAGTCATGGGAGGACTGTGTGAATCATGCTCCCTAGACGTGTGATGATGACTGCCAGATGCCTACTGGCCAATCAGGTTGATATAATTGACGCTGATACCCTTGAGAGCCTATGAATGGTTAATTAGTATAGCTGACGCCATGACACACTCTAGTAGAGGACGAATAGGATGAAAGCGGAAAATATTAGGAAGGATAGGATGATTCTATAATAGCTTGCGGAACCAACCAGGGTAGAACATGAATATTATAGTTGTAAAATCTTAAAATATTTAAGAACACAAAATTTTAAATACCCATATAAAATGAATTTAATCTTGAAATATAAAGACTTACATACTCACATTAATCTCTAATATATTTTAGAAACCCTAACTTCGGGACGAAGTTTTTGGAAGGAGGGATGCATGTAATGACCCACTTATAAATAAAATACGAGTATTAGCATACATACGAGACCTCCATACGATAACTACGTATGCATGGACGATACATACCCATATGTATCGCACTATATATAAACTAGCTACTACAAGAGGAGATATAAATTAAGGTAATAAATTATTACCTCATCAGAGTATCGTATATATGATAAATCATTAAAACCAACAGAAAATGTTAATTTTACAAATTAAAAATTTACAATTAAAAATTAATAAAATAATAATATAAATTAATTAAAATTATAAATTAAATAAATTAAATTAATTCATTAAAATAATAAATAAACTTTATTAAATCAAAACTGTGTATCCAAATAAAAGCAACGAAATCAAATGAGATTTGATTTCATAAAAGTTACACGTATCCAAAATATTGACATGGAGATGTGAAGAAGGCGGTGGATGAGGAAATAAAAGAAGGAAGGAAATCTTGAAAGCGGGGGGAGAAAAACCATTTTTATGGAGGGAGCAGAGATGAGAACAATTTTGGAACACAGTGGTACAATCATCGCTGTCTTGATTATACTAGAGTTTTTGGGCACGGGGGAATTAGATAGCTTCAATTGGAAAGCTTTCTGAGACTAAGTACCTAGGTTGTACCCAGTTCGGCAAGGAGGTTTCGCTGTTTTAGTAACATAGTCGGACAAGAATTACAGCAGAGCAGACAGGTTGGTATTCATTAGATTAATCTTTCAAATTCAATATTCAAATTTCATGTTCTTGTATTTAAAATTAATTTGAAATCAAGGTTCTTACAACTCATCTGCACTATATATCATTGCCTCATGGGAAAAATATGGTTTCTAGAATGCCGAAGATTAGAGTGGATCGTGATGGAGTTTGCCAAGGGTGCGCAAGTGGAAAGCATGTAAAGCGACCATTCCCTTCAAGCAAAAGCAAAACCAGTACGGTACTTCATCTTATACATTCTGATTTATGTGGACCTATGTCTGTAACTTCTCTTGGTGGCTATTTGTATTACATAATCTTTGTGGATGATTTTTCTCACAAGACATGAATTTTCTTTTTGAAAAGAAAAAGTCAAGCATTTAACATGTTCAAAGACTTCAAAGCTTTGGTATAAAAACAAATTAGAATGTAGATCAAAATCTTCAGATTTGACAATGGAGGAGAGTTCACTTCAAATGATTTCATTGAGTTCTGCAAAGAAGCTGGAATCAGGGAGAGACTAGCATACCTTGTAACCCAGAACAAAATGGTGTGGTCGAAAGAAAGAACAAAACTATCATGGAAGTAGTCAAATCTATGTTGCATGATAGAAGCTACCAACGTTTCTATGGGGAGAAGTTGTTAACACTGCTATCTATGTCTAAAATAGATCTCCACACCAAGTCTTAAACAACAAGACTCCTAAAGAAGCCTTCATTGTCGAAAAACGTGAGGTTTGGCACTTGAGGATCTTTGGCTGCCCAACACTTCTGAAATATCTCTACCTTTGCAGTAGACCTATACCTTCACACGTGTGAGAATTCTTCCTCCTTTGACCCTCACTCTCTCTTTTGACTTTAGCTCTTTTCGTTGTCTTCTTCATTGGTTTTCTCTCTCCTTTTGGCACATAAATTGAGTTTTCTTGTTGGTCTTCAAATTAGGTCAAACTGCACTGTATATATACACAACCAGAGGTTGAATGGGTCCCTTCCAAGGCCGACTTGGTCTTGTGGGGAAAAAATTCACTATTTTGACTCAAATATTTTTTTTTTCTTGCTTCTTTCAATAGTCAAAATGGGACTTGACTTTAGTACAATAAATTGATTTATGACAAATAAACTTTTGGCTCATTAGCCATAGAAGCATGAAGAACATGCTTGACCTAAATAACAATTTGACTTGAGCATGAAACCCATGCTTGAAAGATAAAATTTCTTTTTCTTCTTTTTCTTTCTACATGAAATATACAATGACATAAGTACAATGATAATTATGGAGAGTGAACGTAGTTACATTTTCCAACATGATTGAGGCAATTTTCCAGTGGGTGTCCGAGCTCCAAACACTGTATTGGCACCTTATTAAGAGTATAGATCGCAAACTTTGTGGTGATGGTCGACAGGTGCAAGACAGATCTGCATACACTGAGTAGATTGAGAGTATCAGATATTCATCTATTGGTGGCATTCAGGGATTAGCTATATGGCACGTGGGGTTCCCAACGAACATTAGTAGTAAGTACTACGCAGTGGCAGGGAGTAGGGATTGGAAGCGATGGGCTTCCAATCTGGCTTTGGGATCTAGGAATCCATTGGGCTAGTGGACAACCTTAGTGCAAGAGGATTATGGGGATGACAGAGACATGACTCCATATTCCTTGGGATGACAAGTTAGGATCGATAGGATTATCACTATGGGCCAAAGAAGGCTTTCCCTGTTATTGTTTCAGTTGGAGACTAGACGTGCATTGATAGATTATGGCCTTGTCAGGCTGCCTTGGCAAGATATACTTCCACGCAGTAGAGTCGTCCCTTATTGGTGATGTGATGGAGGGATACTGAGGTGGATGACTTTGCAGAAGCACATGAGGGTCGCAATTATGACCAGACAGGTACAGAGTCCACAGGGTGGTCTCGCCTCGAGATTAGTATGGGACCTTGGAGGTACAGGGCAGAGTAGTTGGGTCACAGATTGGGGAGAGTGGGTTCCCGCAAGGGAAGGACATCTAGATATTCCATTGGGTCTTCGTTTGGCAACAAACATTACACTTCCCAGGGACATTTCGGGATGGGAATGCGCTTCACATGGGTGGCCTTATGACCAGTAGGAGATAACTATGATTAACTTGTAGGGATGGGGGATCTACTTTGTGAGACTTGAGCCACACCTTCAGGAGTCCACTCTTGAGGTACCCAAGATCGATTCCTCGGCAGGACAACCTTTTGAGGAGTTGACAGGGGCTTGGCAGAATCAAGGAACTCTAATTGTTGACAATATGTTGGGGGTCTTTTGCACCCATAGATTTTTGGATTGTGCATGGGGTGCTTCACATTAGACAGGGTGGCACACGGGCCTAGAGTTACTCGGTGGCAGATTTGGGACCTCGGTATTGCTTGCAGTGACAGTTTGGGCCAACAGATAGAGCGGGCGCTCGTTTGAGCATTGCTTGAGGACAAGCAATTTTAGGGAGGGAGGATTGTAATGTCCTCGATTTTTGGTTTACTATCCAAGGAGACCACAAGGAGGCTATGCGCACCTCTAGGGAGAGAAGTGTGATTTTGGGAGGCATGCGGGGGCCCACTAGAGAGGCAGTATGTCCCAAGAGAGGGAAATTGAACTCTTAGTGGAATGTGGGGGCCACCAAAGGAGGCAATTCAAACCTTAAGGAAGGGGAATGAGTTAGTGGATTGTGGGGGCCACCAAGGGGAGACAAGGGGTCCATGACTATATAAGGCGGCAAGGAGGCATTTCTCCTCATCTTTGATAATTGCATTTAAGAAATTAACATCTCTTGGAGTTGTTTAGCACAAGAGCTAGAGTACTGTTGAGTGACATGAGTCTCAGGTGAGATTCCAACCCAGTTTCGAAGAACTTCAAGTGTCTCCCTAACTGGTAGTTCGAGGAGTCCATCATCGGATATTTACAAGGCTATTCTTTCAGTGTCGGGCCAGATTGAGCAGTGCGTATTCCAGGGTGCAGAAGGGGGAGTGAAATACCCAGTGTGAGATTGTAGAGGGAGTTCGTGGGTCAAATGCGCATGGAGATTCAATTGCCAGAGTAGGGAGGATTTAGGGTGTGCTTTTGCTGTAGATTTGGGAGTTGATTCAGAGGGCTGAATCCATCATTCACATGTTGTGCATATGCACTCTGCGAAATAGACTGCACATGCATTGTGTGGTGCATGTTGGGTAGCTAAGGAGTTGGAGATAGGGTGGTGTTTCAGAGGCAATTGCTTGGGTGTCTTGGAGGATGCATTAGTGGCGGATTTCGGGGTGTTCTAGCAGTAGTGTTTCTAGTTGTGCATATAGCTAGTCAAAGAGCCACTTGCACCATTTTGGAGGGCTTCGTCTTCACCTGGGTTTAACCCAAACCATTGTCGTGTTTTTGTGGGTTTTAGGAGGGGAGTCTGGGGCTAAATTTTCAGAGCATTCTGAGGATTATTTGACCTTGAGATCATTGTTCCAGCCAACAACCAGTAGCAAATTACTCACTAGGCAGTGCACACTTTTTGTTCTGGGCCATTCCTCATCTAGGTCAGAGATATTTCTTCTGGGTTTTGCCCAACTTACCTAGCAAGACCATGTTCCATTATTTCATACTATTCTATGTACTCATGTCCATATTTTTAATATAATGGCTCAGATTAACTGGCTGGTGTTACTTGTGTATTAATTTGTGGCTGCATCGTTTATTTTTCTTGTTGTTTCGAGTTGTTGTTTGGTATGCTTTATTAATTTTTCCGTTAGGAATATTACACTATCTCAATCCTGACCGACATTCCTTGCGACAAACCTCTACATGTGCCCTTTGCCCTCGTTGAATCCTATGATTGTCGACGTCGCTTCGTTCACATTACCTCGACTACCTGCATCCCTTGGTTTCCGGTTGGATGTCCGCATGTTTCTTTGGGCTTCTCTGTGTCAGCCACCATTGTCCCTCCATCGTCTTCTTGTGATTTCAAGCCACGGGTTCTCAACTGATTTGTGTACTGGCTTGTTGGCCCTGATGGCAAGTTTGATAGCTGCAGGTTGGCGGCCCAACCATCTCCCCTTTTTAATTCTTTGTAGGCCACACACAAAAAGATTCAATTCGACCCTTGCATTTTTTTTAATAAATAGTTTTTGCCTCGTATGATCGTTGCCAAACCTAGCCCTCTCGATCCTATACAAACTTCGCTTCTGCAATTCTGAGATCGGTTCTTAGAGATCTAACTCTGATACCATGTTATATTTCCTGTGAACCTGGCATGCAGTACTTAATTCCTAGCAAAAAACTGATCTACTAAATAAATATAGAGCTAGGTTCCTAACACAAATTCAACGGGAACAAATTTAAATAACTGATCACATGAAACAATGACAAAATTTTTTTCCCAATCAAATTAGTTCATCATTAAAAAATGACTCAAAATGTACTTCGGCTCCCATCCTGGGATAATGGCCCAAATGAGAAAATACAAAGGTCTCGGATATGATCCAACAGATCTGCCCTAGATCATTGCGTGATCTTTCCTGCAGATCTAGATATCCAACATCTCTACACTCCCTTGGGCCCAACACACCGCTCACTAAGATGCCTCTCTCAATCTTGTGCTGCTGTAGTGCGTCATTCTCCTTTCCTCAACCTTGCTTTTATAACTTTACATCGAACTAAATCCTTATCCCTAACCCTAATCTCAAAGTGATTGACGGCCGAGAGTAGATCTCACCTCATTTGAGATCAACGACTAGGAGTAAAACTTATTCGCTAAATTAAATTTCTTTACTTTTCCTAAGTTTCTTTTAGCTCAATAAACCAAGATACTAATATATGCTTTTTCCTAAGTTAGACTTAGGCTAAGTTGCATCAACAGCTTGTTAATGCTAGAGCAAGTGTTCTAAGGAGAAAATGGGGACTTTTGCATGCCTAGACACAAGGCCCGTGCAAAAGTACCTGCCTGAGCTACAAAAGTCAACAGTCCCAACGATTAAATGAAGGCAAAATTGGACAAATTTCATTTGGAAACACATTGTACAAATGTTGAAATGCATTTCAGTTTGTATGAAATGCGTTTCCCACATGTGAAACACATTTCATAGGAACTGAAATTTGTTTCAAGCGCATTTCAGTTGTGTTACAGCATTTCAAGTAAAAAATGTGGCTGGTACACAGGGATGGGGGCATGTTTCCTGCAACATAGCTCTGACATATTTACACATTCTAGTCCCACTTTATCTTCATATATTTCTAATAGCAACCATATTTTTACTTTTTATTTTCTTTTTCCATGGTGTAATTTCATTATGTATAATAAATGAAATTACATACAACGGATGCTTATCAGCATTACATATACTCCTTTGTAGCAGATCCATAAGTCTCAACAGGAGATATTTTCTCAAAATATATGCATCATATTCTGGACCATATTCACTCAGAGCTTATATGCATCATATTTTTCTCAACCTTAAAAGTCTTTTTTATAACCTTCAATCACCCACCAGATCCCATGAAAAAACGAAAACAAACTGTGCAAGTTTCAAATATGCTGAAATGAAACCCAAGGAAATTTCTAATTTCAATGTAAACAAAAGAGTATATTCAAATTTTTTATTGAAAATGATTAAGTTCAGATTCAGAAGAAACACCATTCTCATCTAGTAAGACCTTTAAATGCTTACTTCCTGAACTTATGGTTTACCTACTCTACCAACCTACCTGCTCAACCAACCTCTATATACTCCCTCACCTAACTCCCAGATCTTCCAGCATCCAGGAGACAAAAGACACCCTTTCTTTTGATAAATCATTTGCCTGGGAGTTCCTTTCTCTTAGATGTGCTGATATGGAATACTGGTAAAAGCATATTGAATGGTAAGAATGTCATTGAGAATTGGCCTTAAGAGAGATTTTACTCAGATATGCCCCCTTCATCCAGTTATTTACTAACTGAGAATCCCCAAATACCTGAACCTTTTGTGCCTCTTTTTCTGCTGCCAGTCTAAGAGACAATTTTATCCAAGCCAGCCTTCAATTTTATCTAATGGGAACCCTACAGATGAATAGTACCCCTTCCCCACAGACCTGAGGCTCCCATTGAGCTGCACCATCAAAATAAATCCAGATTCCTGATTTATCTATCTAGTCTTCTACTATCATCCTTGGGGGCTTTTCAATTTATTGCTGTGGAAATCTCTCAGGAATACTCATACTTTGCATTGCGCATTGTATGAGAAGTATGAATTTAACTTCAATGGGACAAAAGTTCCTTGACAGCCAAATCCTCCACGCTATGGTCACTTGTAATGTGTTTAAGTTTACCATTGCTCCAATCCAATTCCATATTTTGAGTCTTTCTTCGATAAACATACCCTTCCACTCGAGATTTAGACCTCCCTGGTTTGACATTCTTTCCCAACTTGAACTGTACAAGGATGAGAGAAAATCAAATATAAAATAGTTTCTTCATTTTCCTTATATAGGGAACATCTTCCCAGCCCCAACTTTGTTGTTTAATGCCAACCACACGAAGACAGGACTTTAAAGGACACTTTTATTTCCAGACCACCTTCTACCATCACTTTGGTGCATGAACATCTAAATCTTCAATAAAATCTTATATCTCAGTTCTCGAGAGTATAAACCTCCATTCTTATTTTTATATGACATCAGTTCATCATCCTCCTCTCTGATTCTTGAATGACTGGTTCTAAGCTTTGAAATGTAACTCTTTGAAACCTCAGCTTCTTCATCTCTGAGACAACGAAACTTCGCAGATTTCCATTCCTGACTCCTGATACTGGAAAAATTTGGATTTGTTGCATGAGCCCACCCATGGATCCAATCCAATTCTGATCCTATGTCCATCACCATCTTTCCATATCACCTGACTTGCAGTTAGAGGAAAAGCTGCCTGCTGCACTAGGGCACAAATGTGGTCCAGTCCACCACACTGACTCGAAGTCTCCCTTGTGACCACCTGCCAGACTTGCCACTGAAACCTTTTGTGGCTTCCAAACCCCTATCAAAACGTGGTGAAGAGCCACCCAAAACTGTTTTGAAATTAACTTCTTCCAGAATCTGTGCTATGACACCACCTTTCCTGCAGAATGTGTCAGTTGCTTGTTTATATGTTTAAGGGAAATTAATATTTTGCTGTTGAATTTGTAGTTAATTGTTTGCGTACTTTCCTGCAGAATGTGTCAGTTGCTTGTTTAAATGTTTGAGGGAAATTAGTCTTTTGCTGTTGAATTTGTAATTAATTGTTTGTTTAATGTTCATGCAGTTCTATTTCAGAGGGCCCTTGACCCACCGAATTTGAAAACTATTCAAGATGCACTAGATTTGTTGGTTTCTTTAGATGCTCTGAAGGCACCATCTCATCATAGGGGAAAGTATGAACCAACATTATATGGCAATTTGCTTGGGAGTCTCCCCCTTTCTTTGGAGGCATCAATGCTTGTCATTAAGTTTGGTCAGTGTGGGTTTCTTAGAGAGGGTGCAATAATTGGTTCATTGATGGATGCACGACCAATGCCTATCATACAGCCATTTGGGCAGCAATCTTTGGTATGTCCTGATTAATTAAGTGGTATTTTTGTTTTGGCACAGATTTTTCCCTTCGGAGCGTCCTTAAAAAAAATTCTCATTCCAATTTCTCTGTCATTTCTCAGTTCAATAAATATGTGGACAGCTATTACAATGATGCTAATGGATCTGTTGGTTCTTCATATCATACAAAGACACTTATGGCAAATTTTTGTGCAATTCTGTTTTGGCAACGGATTTTGAAGGTAACTGTGGTTGTATTATGTTCTTGGTCTATGAAAGTAACTTTAGTTGTATTTTATTTTTGGTCTATGAAAGTAACTGTGGTTGTATTGTACTTCTGTTGTACTTCGATGGCCTTCCCAGTCAGAAATTATAAACAGCCATAGGTATAACATTGCACAAAACTTTATTTTGATACTCCATATTAAATGCAACCTTACATTGCAGTATCCCTATAACTTCATACCCTTTTTGAAACCAACATAATCTATACAGAACTGGATGCTTCTAACATGCCAAATTGAACTGCTGAACCATCTTCACAACTGCCAAAGTCAAAGATACTCTGGTCTGAAGGCCAAACATTGTACCAGTGTTCCATAGGTATGTGTCCCACAGGGTGGGGGTGCACTCCCCATGTTTTCGATAGAGTTGGGGTGGGGGGATGCCTAGGGTAACGTTTCCCCACGTCTCCCTTTTTGGGTAAACTAGGGAGACGTTTCCCCAATGTGGGGGACACATTGCCCCAAAAGGGATGCCCACAAAGGGCTGGGCGCCCCTCCTTGCGTTTTGCTTGAAAACAATAATTTATTGGTGGGAAGCCTAATATTCAGCGATTTATTTGTTGAAACGCTGATGTTCTATGCTGTAACAATCACTTATTACAAAACTTTTTTATGCTGCAATATTAGAGAAGCAATTGTAAATAGAACATAAATCAAATGCACGATAGAAGACAACCAAAACAAAATGAGACACAGAGAATTTAGGTCCCGTTGACGACTGGAGTGGCACTTGATGATTGTATGAAGACTCACTCGATGCCCAAGGATGTACCAATGGACACTTGTACCATTAGATATCATCAGTCAACAGAGTTTTTAAATTCTACTTCTATTTTCTCATCATCTTTCTTGTACCCAGATTCCACACCCTATGGGGAATTGTAATAAGTGATACTAGTTCTGATGCGTTTTGAGTCTGTAACAAGTTTAGGATGTTGGGACTCGATCAACAAATGAGTACACTTTGGAGTGTTTTTTTTATCTGGTTAATTATCCCTTTTTTCAGAGACGGATAATTTTCTAGGTTTGAAGGTTGAGCCCCTAACACATCTTAGTGTCTAAAGTCGATATATATTACCATACTGGATTACAATTTTTTTTTCGTGGAATTTGGTTAGGTCTAGGTAGTCATTTTTTAATTTTTTAGATTTTCTGCAGTGCGGAAATTGCAATAAAAATTGTATTTGTAATGTAATAACTGATGTCTAAAGGAAGTTGTATGGAATATGAGTAATGAAATTTGCACCTCCTATCCCCAACTTTCTACTAAGACACTATTTGAGAGGTTAAAAATGCATTTTGAACCCTCAAAACCCACATTTCCAAAGTTAAGTGGGAAATCTGGCAATTAATTAAGCCAAAAATTAAATAAATGGAGAAAATAAACATCCACACATGCTAAATGTTGTGGAAGTGAGGTGGAAAATTATGGGGGAGTAATTGAAGTCCCAAGGTGATGTGGACTCATAAAATAAAGGAAATGACATGTGCTCAAATAAAATCAAATTTCTGGCATTAAATGAGAAAACTGTTTACTTGGAAATTCGAATTTGTGAAGTTAATGCATATTTAGGAGGATTTGGGAAAATATTTGGTGGATATTTTTGTGGGAAATTGTCTCCACATGGGTTACCATCCATATGCATTTATCATTCTATCATAAAATTCAAATTTGACACAAAAGGGAAGAAGAAAATGATGTTCGCTTGCCGGAGTTCGATTTTTACACTTGGCATTGGAGCACCATTTAACAAATTCGAATTTCTCTTTGGGATTGTCACCTCACGCCACTTGTTTAATCACTTCTATCTGGGATTGACTCCCATAGTTCTATATAATAGAGCCTTGAGCCCTCATTTGTATCATATTGTTATTAGCTATTGTGCCTGCAGAAGCGCTGGTGCCCTGTACACTTTCAAAAATATCAATAAAGACTTTGGAGTTTCATTCATGAGGTGTTCCTCTTTTTCGAGTGTGATGAATTGTTAATCATTGGTATAATTCCTTTTACTCATGCTTTGATCTAATTTGTTTTCATATGCTCTTGTAGATTTGTTAATGTATAGCTATCTTGCATTGACATTTGATTTAGAAGTATGCTCTAGGTATAGAATGCTCTAGTTGGTTTTAAATAAATTTCTAGAGTCTCTTATCATTGTTTATTGTTGAATCTATATGGAACTAATTCTTGATTTAAGTTTTGTAGAGGGAACATCTTATTGGGATCATAGAATCAAACGTGAGGGGAAGTCTTTGGAGAGACCAACCCACTCTTAATACATCCTTAAAGGAGATCTCATTTGTTCTTTGAGCCTTCATAGTCTTATCTTACAAAGTGGTTTAGCAGAGGTTTTTGGAACATAACTTGTACACAAGCCGAGTACTTCTAAATTTAAATCTCTTTTAAAAAACATTGTACTTCATTTCTTTCATTTACTATCTAAGTGCTTGAAGATGGCTAAGCAAAGACGAGAGTTTATTCTTACTCTTTAGCTTAGCCTTTTGTGAATTATAATTGTACATATACATTTTATCTCGCTGATTTTTCCATTAATACTTAACTTATTTTGCAGCCATTGTTTGGATTGTTTTCTAACTCTTGTGTGACAGATTTTGAAGAGCAACTTCCTGCAACATCTAACAAGTGTTTGCAAGACCTTTGGCAAGTGTTGGGGGTTCGATTTCCAAGGATGCCATGAGCCATTTTGAGGCTTATTTTGGTCAAAGTCGAGTTCACTAGAGGGCCGCCCATTTTCCTCTCTAAGCCATGGGCATTTGGAAGAAACTTTCACCTTGTTTCCCTTGCATAAGTTTTGTGAAATCTTGTCATTACTTTCTCAAGAAATGAGGTTTAGTGTCCAAGTTTCAAACAATTATTGTGAAGACTCTCCTTGAAGTTTAGTTGAGGACTTTGAAGGGCCCTCTTCTCATTTTAATATTAATAAAAGATCTAATTTGCTTGTGGGAGCTTGAGATTTCTCCCAAGGTATCCTATCTCCCCATTTAGAGGGAGGCTTCTCTTGGGTGGATTGACATTTGCATGGTTTAAACTTTCACAATTTACTCACTTACATGCATGCTTTAATTGGGAATTAACACAACCTCACTATCACATTTCATTTTTAGGTTAAAGTTTGTTACAATTTCATTTGAGATTTGCATTTTCTATCTCATTGTTGCTTAGAGCTACAAGCTTACACTTTACTTTGGGCAATTCATCATTTACATGCAAGCATTTTATATTCTTAACAAACTTTGATTCGTTACCATTTATCTTGGTAAATTGTTTCATGAGCACTTGAATACATGCTTCATTTTCATGTTACATCGTTATCTTGAATATTGGAGCAATTTACTGTCATTGTCTATTTGAAACAAATCTTACTTTCAAGCAAATTACTTGTATCATTTAATTCATTGATGAGACACATGCAACACTTATAAGCTAATTTTATTCCTCCAATCGAGGTTATAGTTGCAACTTATGTTGAAAACTAATTCATTTTCAAGCATTGCAAATCAATCTCTCTTTTGGGGAAAAAGCTTACATGCATTTTATCTAGGCATTTTAGTATAGGAAGGCCCAAAATCTCATTAAAATTTTACCTCCAACATAAGTTGGTTGAAGTAGACATCTTAGGGACCCTCTAATTCTCTATTGACTCCTCATTTTGAGATCTATATCTTTGGGCGAGGGTAAAGTCTGAGGATTGAAGAGTTAAATTGTAATATTGTTGTAAAGATAATTAATAAAGTTAACCAATAGCACTTTCCATTACATTTACTTTACTTGTCTCATGATGGTTTGAGTTTTCATATGCAAAGTCTATTCCAAAAGCAAGTATTGTAATCCTTTCAAACAAGTGCTTTCTTTTCATGCTTCAAGTCTAATTGCATATCGATGTCTTGGTTTAATACTTCTTTTCTTTCACATTTCCAAGTTAATTACTAATTTTTGGGTTTTGGCATGATATGTTTCACATGTTTTGATTTATAAAGAGTATTATCTCAAAAACATTTTGTATTTTACATATCTTGTGCTAACAATTTTTGTTTACATTTTAGGGTTACTTTGCTTTCTCTTTTGAGAGCATTGCATTTTACTTTGAGCAAATATATCTTTAAATTGTTGAGCAAATTCCTTATAAGGCACTGGTTTTATGGTTTTTGTCATATTAATGATTGGCATTGTTATTTCAAGTTGCTCACTTCATATTTGCTCATAAATCTTTAAAAGTAATCCATAAAAACTCACATTTTTTAACTTAACTTTTCATTAGGGACCACTCCCCTTGGCTAACCTAGGAGATGACTCAAACAGAGAGAGTCGGGATTAGTGTGACAGACCCTTCTCTGAGTTCCCTTGCTACCAACCACACCTTTTGGGGTTGAAGGCTTTTCTCACTGATTTGTAGGTAGGTGTAGGCATCATGGTCAACATTTTTGGCGCCGTTGCCGGGGACAAGTCTTCTTGTACCTGGGAAATCGACTAACTTTTGGTTTTTGCATGTTGGATTTTAGAGTTAGATTCCTGTTCAAGTGGCGACTCCACTTATTTCATTTTCCGCAAGGATTTCTGCCTGACCCTTGCTTCTTGTAGATTTCATTCTAATCATGAATAGAAGCCTCTCTCTGGTATACATTTTCTCTTTCAGGATCAAGTGAGCATAACATCATGAATGATTTATTCGCCCTTTGTGATTTTACCAACATTTCAGGCTATCTGAATTTCATTCTGGATGAAGCCATTTGAGGCTATTGAAGAGTTCGTTAATGTAAACTTGATGATAATCTTGCAAAGATGTTAGAGCCGCAAAAGATTCAACACATTTGGTGCAAATTTTAGTGAAATCCTAATTCTACAAAAAATACAAGATGGAGGAAGATACAATAAATTTGCACAAAATCACTGTAGAATCACCATTTGTCATCCAAGGGAAAATCCATCCAATCAGAATATCCTCCACAAGACAATTTTCCCATTCAATTCTCCATGGTGACCAAAAGAAAAGCAACAACTAGTGTGCACTCTCTCAAGCAAGTGTATGAGTGTGTGTGACAATGATCCAAGGCTAGAGCGACTACCGTCAACTTATATTAGAGCAACCAAGTTGATTTAGGCTTAAAATTGATTAAAAGCCCTAAAAATAATAAAATATTTGCTTACAAGTTAAGTAGGTCATAGGCCGACCTCAAAAGATAACTATCACAATGTGCAAATTTTAGTGAAATCCTAATTCTACAACAAATACAAGATGGAGGAAGATACAATAAATTTGCACAAAATCGCTGTAGAATCACCATTTATCATCCAAGAGAAAATCCATCCAATCAGAATATCCTCCACAAGACAATTTTCCCATTCAATTCTCCATGGTGACCAAAAGAAAAGCGACAACTAGTGTGCACTCTTTCAAGCAAGTGTATGAGTGTGTGTGACAATGATCCAAGACTAGAGCGACTACTGTCTACTTATATTAGAGGAACCTAGTTGATTTAGGCTTAAAAGTGATGACTAAAAGCCCTAAAAAGAATAAAATATTTGCTTACAAGTTAAGTAGGTCATAGGCCGACCTCAAAAGATAATTATCACAATGAATAAACATAAAACCAAGCCTCTTTTAATCCACATGTGTAAGCTAAAAGGCTTGCAAAGGTGACTTCTGTTAATTTTCGTAACCCCAACACCCTGGATAATTATTTCCTAGCAGATTATCACAGATCTAGTAAATAAAAAGAATAGTTGGGATATTAACACATAAAAAATAGATAACAATGGAAGAAAATTAAAATACCAATCTCATACATATGCACACAAGATTTCTACTCTTTGAAATCTGATGTTTCATTAACAATAATCACCAACATACAAGGGATCCCTTCCTAAGATATGGCTCTTTGAGGAGAAAACAAATAAAACAAGGACCTAGAGTTATACCAATTGATCAAACCCTCTCAATATCTATGCTATGATCTTGCTTGTCTGATCTGGATCTTTCTCCTTTGCTTCCCCTTGCACTCTTCCTCAAACTATGCACACTTGGACAAATGTTTTCCCCCCAATCATTGAGATCTCACTATGTCACTATGTCTTGTGTTGACTAGATGTGTCTTCTCCCTTGGCCTAGCTTGCCTTATATAAGTTTGAGTTATTCGCCGAATCCACCACCCTAATCTCCAAACTGGTTGACGATTGAGGTTAGATATCAACATCACTTGAGATCAATGGTTGAGTTTCATATAATTCACTAATGCAAATAACCTTCGCATTTCTCACTTTATTGTATAAAAGTCAATTACTTTAATAATTAAAGTAATTGCTAAGTGTCAATTAGGAAACTTCCATAGATCTAGACACTTGGACCTGTGCAGAAGTACTTGCCTAAGTTACTATTATTATCATTCCCTTTTAGGAAGGAAGGCGCTTCTTGAAGAGCCACCTAGAACCAACTTTCCCTCTAGTCCTTGCACAATTTTCCATGCATCATCCTTAATGATGGCTTTCCACCAAACCTCTTGGTCTACTACCTCCTCAATGATGTAAGTCGTTAGTGCCTTGTAGTTTGGAAACTTCTTTGGATGCTTGCTCTCTTTGAAGGTGCTCCTACGAGCCTCTACATTCTCTTGAGCATCCCTCAACGTTTGCTCAAACCACCTAGGTCTCCTGATAGAACTAGAAGGATCCTTGGACTGGAAGTCTCTACATGTTGCTTTACCTTTGGAGCCTCCTACTCCTTACCCTCTTTCATTGTTGGTGGCAAGTCATGAAACTTCTTGGATGCTAATTTCTCTTTGAACTTAACATCTCTTCTCACAGTTATAGTCCTCTGTGTTGGTATGAAGATCTCGTAAGATTTTGAGGTGTCTCTATACCCAACAAATCTCTCCTTTTGTCCCAAAGGATGCATCTTCATTCTCTTTTTAGTAGGAACATGGATGTATATTGGACAACCAAAGATCCTTAAATGCTCTATTTCTAGCTTCACCCCAAAGAATGTCTCCTCTTTAGCTTTATCCCCCATTTTCCTGTGAGGACCCCTGTTCTGCACATAAAATGTAGTGTTGCAAGCCTTTTCCAAAAGAAATATAGGTAGCTCTTGGTCATTTATCATTGCCTTGGCAAAAGTGATGATGGATCTATTCTTTCTCTTCACAACTACATTCTGCTTAGGGTTGTATGAACTCCCATCTACCTCTTAATCCCTACCTTTTAGAAATGGTTGGAGTTGTTAGAGGTGTACTCTTCCACATTGTTTGACCTCAAGACTTTGATCTTCTTGCCTGTTTGGTTCTCCACCTGGGTCTTGAACTCCTGAAATCAACTAAAGACCTCATCCTTGGTCTTCATGAAGAAGATCCATGTTTTACTGTAACAATCATCAAGGAACATGACATAGTATTGATCTCCCTGCATAAGTGCCATTGGAATAAGGTCACATACATTTGAATGAATGAGATGCAAGATCCCTTAGGACCTACTCTTGCTGCTTGGAAAAGTAGCTTGGCAGTCTTGCCAAGTGCACACCTTCTACACACGCCTTGCTAATCAATGCTGAACTCTGGAAGGCCAGTGAGAATCTCCCTCAAAATCAGTAATGCCCTATAGTGCAAGTGTTCCATCCTCCTCTGCCATAACTCGCAAAGATTGTCATTGTCATGTATCAATGCCTAAACATGTTTTCTCATCAACCTATATAAGTTGTTTTCTCTAACTTTGATGGCTATCGTTTTGTCTAGGCTAGACTCCTTGGACAAATGAACACGTTCCCATTCTTGAACATGACCTCATATCCTTCGTCCACTAAGATTGAGAGCAAGTTCTCCTTCAGTTTTGGTACAAATAACACATCCTTGGCTTCCAACGTTCCTTTTGACTTTAGCTGGAACTTAATGGTTCCAACACCCTTCACTACATACTTGGAATCATTACCAAGCTGCACTTGTAAATTTGAGTCTTTCTTCTTTAGACTACCAAACAACTCACATGTGTTGATTTTCTAGTTGCAGACATGACTAGAACAATTTTCATACTAATAACTACTTCAACAATTTTCATACTGA
The DNA here is from genome assembly GCA_031772625.1 of Pinus tabuliformis. Lineage (NCBI taxonomy): Eukaryota > Viridiplantae > Streptophyta > Pinopsida > Pinales > Pinaceae > Pinus > Pinus tabuliformis. The sequence continues at coordinate 1,201,091,868 of CM062818.1, forward strand.
AACTACTTCAAATGATACAATTTTCACTTATTTAGAGCATTCCAATCATTAAGCATTTACACTTGAAATTTTCAACCATTAATTTTAGTGGAGCAATAGAGATCACAGTCAAACAATGACACCAAAATTTCTTGGGAAAAAAGCCCACAAGGGGGAAATCATGCTAATCTTTCCTTATGTGAGAGAGAGAGTTGAATTCATCAAATTGTACATCAAAATATTCGAGGCAAAATGTGAACCTTTGACTTGAATAAATGCCAAGTCAAAACTAGTCAAAAGAGAGAATAAGTCAACTTTTGGCTCATTGGTCAAAGTATGTACAAGGGGCCAAATTTTGACCTGAGGCTATTGGTCAAAGAGTCGAAATTCGGCCTTGCAATTTAGCAGAAGAGTTCGGTCAAACCTGAGTTTGACTTGTGGTTAAACTTCAGTGAACGCCCAGAATAGAGACATAAACTTCAGCCAACGAATAGTCAATGTTCCTGGGAATATTCGCCCTCCAATCACAGTCAAAGATTCTGCCAAAAAATAGAGAAAGAACCAAGTCAACACTGGTCAGCATAGAGGTAAGAAAAATCAAACTTTGCTGGAAACTTTGTCTTCTTCCTCGTTTGCATGTGTGAAGAGAACTCCTTTATATAGGTCGAATTGCTGAGTGAATGTGATGTCAAATGGAGTTGTTGAATATCCAATATATAGTAGGTCAAGGAGGTGGGTTTTCACATTGGGGTCTATTGTCGCACAAAGTGTCCAGGCATCGCGACAATGCTTAGAGCAAGGGCTATCACTCTAATCCTTACTCACTCCGTTTAGACACTCTCCTATAGAAGTCAAGGGGGGTTGTCCCTAAGGTAAATGAATGAGGGTAGTCTGTGGAACACAGGCTCTAAGAGACTTAAGGATGAACAACTTGACGAATATAAAACAAGTCCAGGTTAACCGAGATGGATAGATCTAGCAATTAGGACAACCACAAGATTGAAATGATTTTGGACCAGTGCCTTAATATTCAATTAACCATAAATTAAATGAAAACAAGTTATCCAGAGAAATTTATAAATGTGATGAAAGTGACGATCATGAACGATTAAATGTAAATGCTCAAAACTTTATCATGCAAGATATTCTAGCAATTAAATACCATGAAGAATTATGAAATTTAAATGCTAAGCAATATACGATCCTAGAGTTAAAATGATTTTCTTCAATAACCCAGATCTAGAATTTATCTTTTTCCTATAGTCAATCTTTAGATATGATTCTAAAACATTAATCGCGCTTGACAATAGAGAAATCAATACCACAAAATTTTACACTTAACACAAAAAGACACCAAGGAACTTTAGATTAGAATTTAATTATCTCTTAGGTAAATTTTTAATGTGCTAAGCTTGTGAAGCAAATTTAATGTGGCAAATGTTTAATTAAATTTTTTAATGTGACCAAAGATAAAAATCAAAAGACCTTAATTAAATTAAAATCACATAAAAATTTAATTTTTTAAATGTGAAAGCTTAGATTTTCTTTTGATTTATTTCATTCGCAATTTCATAGTCACAATTTTTTTTTTTGAACTTTTTTATGTTTTTAGTTTTTTAATTAAAAAAAATCAAAACATAAAATCGAAGTCATGAATTATAATTGAAAAATTAAAACAAAAAACAAAATCAAAACAAAAATAAAAAAAAGAAATGAGAAAAACCAAAACAAAATAAAATTGAAACCAAAGTTAAAAATCAAAGTAAAAAGATATATAAAAAAATAAAAAAGCAAACAAAACAAAACGAAAGACGAATAATATGAAATTGAATTTTAAATAAAAACAACCTAACCCTAATACATATAAAACAAAAAACGAAATTGAATGTTGGTGTTGTGTATGCAGGTAGGACGGATTGGCGGTAGTGACAACGGAGGAGAGGAATGGAGTTGCGGGAGGAGAAGGTGGAACGAGGGAGGTGACATGGGTCGAGACGAGAGGTGGCAGGAGGAACTCGAGCGAGGGGAGCCGCGATGATGGAGGTTGGAGTGAGCAGATCGAAGAATGAGAGGGCCACAGGTTGAGAGGGAGCTTCAAGGTTTTTTGCAGGAAGGCGCTCTGGAGTGTAGTTTTTTGAGAAAGGATGAGGAGAATGTGGGTCGAGGGAGCCGCGGAGAGGAGTTTCGAGGGGTTTTGAGCAGGGGAGCTATGGATAGAAGAGGATAGGGCGCTGCGAACTGGTAAAATGTAGAGGAGGGAGGAACCCCAAAATGTAGGCAAAAAGAATCGAAAATTTGCAGAAAGGAGAAAACGCAACAGCATAAATGGTAGCCCAGAAAACTAAAAAAATTTCCCAGAAATTTTTGATTAAAATAATATTCTTTTGCTTCAGATTTGTCTTTAAAACACTTATAAAATCTCCAGATTTAAATCTTAAAACCATTGGACTGTAAATTTTTTTGAATAATATCCCCGCAAAGTGATATTGAGGCTAGATCTTACCCTCTAGGGCTTACATCTAGCTTCAAAAAAAATTCTCCTTTAGATCTGCAACTGCAAATGACAATAACACCCAAAAACGATATATACCATGATGAAATTAAAAACCTCAAAACCCAGTTAAATTACAATAATTACAAGCTGAAGGCTCTAAGTAGCCAGATCTATCATTATGCCTGCATAGAAATTAAAAGATTTTTTAAATTTTAAGAGGAGGTGCTAACTTGAAACTCTTCGTGCATCAAAAAACAAAAATCTTATGATAAGCCCAGAGCTAATTAAGCTAGGCTATTCAGAAAATACGAATCGGGAGTTGGTTGGTCCAACTAAAATTTCTCCTAATGCTCGATGATATAAACCAAGATTTCCTTGAAAAATTCTATTCAGCCATTAAAAATAGAACGAGAAAATAATAATAAAACTTAGACAAATAGAGATACCTGCTGTTATGTTCAAAATTCAAATTATTATTCAAACCCCAACGACTGAGCAAGATACCTGTACTCAAATCATTCTTTAGAAGCTATCATCGTTGGCTTTAGAAAAAATTATGCATGAAAATAAAACATCTTACATTATTATCCAGAAAGAAGATTACATTAGAGCTTCTTTCTAAGCACATGACTCAAAGATCGGATGGATCCGCTGACAAATGACTTCTTATTTAAAGATAAATCTTTCAATGGCTAGTTCGAGTGATTCTCATCAAAACAATCTTGACTGTTGATAAAGTTTGAAATTTCTTTTAATCTTATCTGTCGAAATATTTAAATATTGAGGAAATTCGAGAATTTTATTTAAATGCATTTTAATTAACTCAAAAATAGAATTTTTGAGTTAATTTTCCAAAAAAATTGACTTTGACTTAACCCCCAGGGATTAAAGGTTTAAAATTGATCAAAATATTTAATTTACCTTAGTCTCGAGACCTTTTAAAATTTAATTTTTTAGGACCGACGAATTTTGCTTTTGGAGAATTTAAATTTACCTAGGATTTATAATTAATTAAATTTTTGGCTTAGGGTTTTAATTAAATTTTTGCTTAGGATTTTAATTAATTTCTGGCCAGAAAATTTAATTAATTAACCTATGAGGGGATAAATTATTTTTCCAACTCTCAAATGTTTAGCCATGGTTTTTTAATTATGAGGGACCATGCACTAGACATTTTTAAAACAGTTAGAAACACTCGTGTAAAAGAATATTGAATGAATTAATTCACCAAGAGCAAACAGCTCAATGATAATACAAAGATATTTACAATAATAGAAACCAGTTTCATCTAAGAAACTGCTAAAAGAATAAAATTAGCAACAGCTAGAAGACTGAGCATTAAATACTAAATAGACATATTCTAATACCCTCCCTTAATGCTCAATCTATTTACAACACCAATAGACCCGCGGAATTTTACAAATTTATCAGGACCAAGCGGCTTGGTGAAAATGTCGGCGGGCTGCTCTGTTGTGGGAACATATTGCAACTGAACTGAGCCGTCTTCAACCAGCTGGCGAATGTAGTGGCAATGAGTTTCCACATGCTTTGTTCGTTCATGAAAGACTGGATTCTTGGCAAGTTTGAGCACTCCATGATTATCACAAAACAAAGAAGTAGGCCCTATATGGAAAACATGCATATCTGCAAGCATACGGCGAAGCCAAACTGCCTCACAGGATGCCTTAACTGCTCCCCGATACTCTGCTTCTGTTGAGGAGAGAGCCACTGCCTGTTGCTTCTTACTAGTCCACGTAACAGCACCAGATCCTAGACTAAACACATACCCAGCTGTAGATTTACGGTCATCAACCGAACCGGCCCAGTCAGAATCAGTGTAGCCACTGAGAATAGGATTGGAGCTGCGAGTATATAAGAGGCCATAATCAGAAGTACCACGCACATATCGTAGCACCCGCTTTGCTGCTATCCAATGATCAGCTTTAGGAGCTGAAATAAAGCGAGAAATGTAGCTTACTGCAAAACTGATATCAGGTCTGGTAGCAGTAAGATAGATGAGACTGCCCACTAATTGCCTGAATAAAGTTTCATCCACAAGGGGAGAGGATGACTGTGCTGAAAGTTTGAGCCCTGGTTCCATAGGAGTCGTGGCCGGTTTGCAATCCTGCATTCTGAACCTTTCCACAAGATTTTTGGCATACTTGGATTGAGAGAGAAAAATCCGATTTTCAGTCTGCCAAACTTCAACCCCCAGACAGTAATGAAGAAGTCCCAAGTCGGTCATCTCAAAAGTTCTGCATAGATCTTGTTTGATCCCATGGATCAAATGTGCAGAGCTGCCAGTAATGATAAGATCGTCCACATAGACAACGACAAACAAGATATCAGCACCAGTATGCTTGATGTACAGGTTTGCATCAGATGGCTCCACTGAAAACCCTGATTTGTCAGGTACTGATCAATTTTCATGTACCAAGCCCGAGGAGCTTGTTTCAATCCATAGATTGCTTTAGCTAACCGACACACTTTCTGTTCTTGACCAGCAACCTTGAATCCTGGAGGCTGCGTCATGTAGACTTCTTCCTGAAGATCACCATTTAGGAAAGCACTCTTTACATCCATCTGATGAACTTTCCAATTGAACTGAGCTGCTAGGGCAAGAACAAGCCTTATGGTACTCATCTTGGCTGTAGGAGCAAAAGTCTCCTCATAATCGATGCCTTCCTTCTGTGAGAACCCTCGAGCCACAAGACGAGCTTTATACTTGTCTATGGTTCCATCAGCTTTGTATTTTACTTTATACACCCATTTGCAGCCTATGGGCTTTTTTTCGGCAGGAAGATCAGAAAGTGTCCAGGTGTGATTCTTCTGAAGACTCTGGAATTCGGCTTCCATAGCCTGTTCCCACTCAGATGTACCCTTAGCCTCTGAATAGGTTTGAGGCTCAAAAATACTGTGAAGGTTAGCCATAAGAGCAAAATTGACTGTAGACTGTTGTCTGTTCTTATGTCTAGAAGTTCTACCTTCAAGGAGCTCATCATCCCGGAGATCACCTATGGTTTTAGCCCACCATTTAGGCCGAAGAGAAGAAGAACCAATATCAGGATTAGAGGAACCAATATCAGGAGGAAGGGAAGAAGGCTCAAGAGCAATAGGGACAGCAAGAGGAGGATTAGCTTCTGGAGGAAGCTCAGATAGAGTAGTATCAAATCCTGATGCTACTTCATCACTCCCATCAGGTGGACTGACTGGGAGAAGAACACTGTGAGGCGGATCCTCAGACCGCTGCTCAGAAGAAGAAGACTGAAAGAATCCTCTGTCTTCATCAAATACTACATCTCGACTGAAGCTAAGACGACCAGTGGCTATATCTATCAGCCTATAGGCCTTGTGATGATCACTGTAACCTGTCATCATGAGTTTCTGACTTTTGGAATCCAACTTAGAGCGCTTAGCAGATGGAATCCAAACATATGCAACTGAGCCAAAAACTTTGAGATGACTGATCTTAGGCTTACGACCAGACCACACTTCTTCAGGAGTCTTCCCTTTAACAGCCTGAGTAGGTGATCGGTTAAGAAGGTAAACAGCAGTAAATACTGCTTCAGCCCAGAATTTGTTTGGAACACTCCTGTGTTGTAACATGGAACGAGCCATTTCAACAACCGTGCGGTTGCGACGCTCGACAACACTGTTCTGCTGGGGAGTGTAAGGTGTGGTTAATTGACGTTTGATGCCATGAATATCACAGAAGTTGGCAAAAGCTGAGGAACAAAATTCCCCCCCATTGTCGGTCCTAAGGGTCATGATATTACAACCAGATTCTTTTTCAACTAATGTTTTAAACTTCTGAAAGGTACTAAGAGCATCAGATTTATTTTTAAAAAAATACACCCACATCTTTCTACTGAAGTCATCTACAATAAGTAAAAAATATTTGCAAGCAGTGATAGAAGCTGTATTCATAGGACCACAAATATCAGCATGAAGTAACTGAAGTACCTTGGATGCGCGCCAAGATTCTCCATTTTTGAATGAAGATCGATGTTGCTTTCCTGCTTGACAGGCGCTGCATACCCCCAACTGCTGAGTCTGAATATCAGGTAATCCTGACACAAGTCCCTCCCGAGAGAGCTGAGAGAGATACTGCATATTGAGATGCCCATATCACTGATGCCATAGAGTGCTGATGGGAGAAACACGTGCTGCTAGAGCCACTTCTGGAAAGTCACCGGTGTCAAGTAGCCTGTATAGACCATGGTCCTCTAGGCCAACAGCAACTGTTAGACTGGTCTCCCTGTCAATGATGGAGCACTTGTGTGCACTGAACATAACATCAAGCTGAGGAGAATTCCTCATAATCTGGCTGACAGATAGTAGATTAATCTCCATACCAGGAACGTAGTATACATTTAGAAATATGAGCGTGCGTCCACCAGACTGAATTTGAACTGTACCCCTGCCAGCTACATTGTACTTTTCACCTCCACCAAATACCACTGAATCACTGAAAGGTGAGAAGTCAATAAACCAATCACGCCTGTGAGAGAAGTGGCGTGATGCACCAGAATCAAGGTACCATGCAGAGGACGGAACATGTTCTGAAGACCTTTGAGCCATAAAGGCGTAAAAGGCAGAATCTGTCTGCTCGGAATGTTCTGCAACATTCACTGTCTGATTTGGCCCTCCCTGTTTCTTCTGTTCAGAAGCAATCCTCTGCCGGCAATCTTTCTTCATGTGACCAATCCTGTGACAGTAATTACACTGCACACTTTTCTTCCTAGCAGGATCAAAAGACTGAGGAGGACCTTTCTGCTGGAAAGACTGATAGGACTGGTATTTTGCAGCAAATGCATTTTCCGAGGGCACTGATGAAGTACCACTACCAAACTGCTGTTTCCACCGATTCTGCTGCAGAAGTTTGGTACATAAATCTGAAAAATTTAGATCAACATTCGTGGTTGTAATGTTGAGTGTTTCGATGAAGTGTTCATAAGATTTTGGTAGACTCTTCAGAGTAATGACTACCATATCTTCTTCCTCCATGGTCCGACCAATGGCTTCGAGCTGATCTCGAATGTCTTTAATTTTGTTGAGATGTTCCTGTAAAGACATATGTTCATCCATCATGATGGAGAACAACTGATTTTTGAGAAAAAATGCTCTGCTTTTGTCAGATGTCTCGTGCAGTTCTTTCAACTGTTGCCAAATTTCGGCAGCGGTCTTGCCAGAGGGAATCTGTGGTAACTGATCATCAGCGACAGAGAGCTTGAGAAGCATAACAGCCTCCCGATTTCGATCATCAAATTTATCTTGATCGGTACCAGTTGTACCGGGACGAGGCTCTTTGCCCAAAATGAGCTGATCAAGACGCCTGTATTCAAAAATGGTCAACATTCTTTGTTTCCAAATGTTATAGTTGCTGCCATTAAAGCGTTGATTTCCTTCTAACATCAGATTGCTGAGCGTAGCCATTTTTCCAAAGATAATACAGAAGTTTGACACACAACCAAGTGTAGCTGCCTGCTTAAAAAATCTTCTTTCAAGATGACTGTACCAAATTGTTAATAAATGCTGTTGTAAAGGAAATAGACTTGCCCACAAACAAAAAATTTACTCAGATCTGATCATGCCACTTTAAAAAAATGACTGTGATGCTGGTTTGATCACGCTTAAAAAAAAAAATAACTATAATACTTTATTCTGGTCCCACCGCTTCAAATCAGATCATAATAATCTTTAATCCACTTTCTAAGCAAAAAAACGTGAATCTGGAGAATACCTTTACTTGACACTGCCGTCACGTGACCTGAAGAATCTCGCTGCCGTCACGTGATCTGAATGATCTCACTCTGTTAACAAAAACACTTTGATTCTTTAGCAAGTAACAACGGCTAGGATCCTGTCCTGCACGTCTTGGCTAGAATGTATATACTAATTGCGGGCACAGTCGGGTCTCGCTCTGTTTTTTAAAAAAAACTTTGATTTCTCAGCAAATACCGGTAGCTATAGCAGAAAAGGTTTCGTGGATATATTTTTACATTTGTTGACGGGCTTGCTGATACGGATCGGCTGCAACGTTTTCTGCTCCCGAATTTCTCGATTCCCAAGTGGCCGTCTCTCGAGGGGAATCAGCGGCTCCTTCTGGAGAACACCGTGAGCCAAACGCTTCGGACGCAATCAATGAAATACCACGAGACGTTAATACAATACCACGGGAGCTATATTGCCGTAACTTTGATTACTGATATATTGCCGTAACTTTGAATTGATTTGATTTGATTCGGGTGATGGCGAGAACAAGCGGCAAGCAAGGGTTTTCACGGGCTTCCGGGCCACGCAGTTCCGAGTTCACAAGTTCAAAAAACTCGAACCCGCTGGCAGAATCAGATCTTCCGGCATGTATAAATTGCGGATCTCGGCCTGCGTCCTCCGAAATCGAGTATCTGGAAAAATATGCGGCAAGAAGGCTGTAAAGTCTGAAGAATAAATACAGCAGCAGTACTGATATATTCCCGTGAGCGAAGGCTGAGCGTCGAACTGTGTGAGCGAAGAGTGTGTTGCCACGTTCCCGTATGGCAAAGCAATTCAAATTTTGGTGCCGCTGGAAAGTGCCAGAATTTTGATATGTTTCTAGCGTGCCTTGATTCGAATGGATCCGGAACCGTCCTCAGAACAGACCCCACAACTCTGTTTCGAATCTTGATTCTTCAAAACAAATAAACTGTTCACGATAATGCAGGAGATAAATCCCTTTCTGTATCGAGATTGACGACTGTAAGCTTTTATCACAATGAGCAAAGCCGAGGCTAAGACTCAGTTAAGGCTACCTAGCTTACAGAGGGCTCGACCTTAGAAAGGAATGAAGATCAAGAAATCTGCAGACCCTGAGAGCAGTTTCGAAATGAACTACTGAATTTTTCAATCTATGAAAAATTATTTCGAAACAAAATCCCTGTGCTCTGATACCATAAAACAGTTAGAAACACTCGTGTAAAAGAATATTGAATGAATTAATTCACCAAGAGCAAACAGCTCAATGATAATACAAAGATATTTACAATAATAGAAACATCAGGTTTCTATGTACAAACAGTTTCATCTAAGAAACTGCTAAAAGAATAAAATTAGCAACAGCTAGAAGACTGAGCATTAAATACTAAATAGACATATTCTAATAATTTTACATCATGATTTACATATTTTTTACATCGTAAGGGGGAAAACCCATTCGTTACAGACCTTCACAGACTACCCATTTCTGCGACACAGGTATAATCCAATAGACCAAACAATTTGTAATAAAATAATCTAACCAAATAGTTAGGATTATTCCCAAATTACTTTTACATAGACTTGATCTAGAACACTAGGACTCGCTTAATATCCTAGCGACAAAATCCTTTCCAGCTTTGGGGTAAGGATGAAGGGAAAAACTCTGCCGATCATCTGAAAATGAATCGGTGAGACGAAAAACTTCCTAGAATGGAGATTATCACTAAAAAAAGTAGGTTTACCTAGGTTGTTACATACATGACACAGGTCTGCTGAGATTATTTATATTATACACATGCAGAATGGGTTTACATAACAACTTGGAGGTCAGGTTGATGACGATAGTTGGACGGAACAGACACATCGATCATGCGCTATCCCTTTTGCGAAAAAAAGGGGGTGTACTTCTATGGGTCGTTGACACATAGTGGTCAACAGGGTCAAACCCATTCAAGTGGTGGAGCCAACTTGTTCAGTTGAGGCTGAATTGGACAACTAGAAAACAAATCATTTCTCCTTTGATTTTGACAATGAAAATACTGACCGCAGCTACAATTTCTCAATATTCCCTCTTAGCCAGGGAGGTACTTTTCATTCTCTCTTTTAGATGTACAAGTCTCCTCATAAGGAAAGATAAATAGCGCCAAGCTTATCCCACAAGCCAAAACCAATGGCATCAAGGTCAGAACCCAACTGACCATGGGATCAATAAATGGGGCCAAAATCTCCAACAATATGAAATGGAGTCAAGTGCAATGACCCAAGAGAGTACTCAAAAATCAATCTTCCTGACCAAGCCCACTTGGTCCCTTAGTCAAACACAATGAATCAATGAAGAAATCTCAAAATCAGTGCCCCTAACTAAACCCACTAGTCTCTCAGTCAAATGCAACTTAAAGGGATCACTCCATGCCTCATAACCAAACTCCCCAACTATATTGGTTGCTCAGTGAATCTCAATGACCCAAGGGAGTAATCGGGAGAATCTTCCTGACCATAAACCATGGTCTCTCAACTAAGCCCAAGGAATATTGTCAGTCTCATGATGCTATACGATCAATGCTCCCTCTCTCCAAGAGAGGGATTATCAACCACTTCAAGAATTTCTCTGAAATAAGCAAACTTCATATGGGACAATGGCTTTGTCAAAACATCAACAACCTACTCATCAGTAGGGTGTATTTGAGCCTCATAGTTCCTCTTTGGACAATATTCCAGATGTAATGATACTTGATCTCAATGTGCTTCAACCTGTATGAAAAACTCGATTGTCAGATAGCTTTACACAACTTTCATTGTCACAATATATCACGACCGATTCCAACAATTAACCAAACAAATCAACAAACAACTATCGAAGCCAAATTGCTTCACAATAGGTTGAACAATCAACTATACACTCAGCTTCAGCTATGCAAAGTGCACCCAAGGTCTGTACCATACTTATCCATGATATCCAGGCTAAAACAACATCCAAAAGTGCTCTTCCTATCTTAAGAACATCCAACACAATTAGAATCTACAAATCCATGCAACAGCTAGTTCAACAAGGCAATCAATAGGATCAGTCAAGTCAACAACAGAGTCTCACAACTTCTTTAAATTTATCACCCTGGGAGTATCCATGGACTTACAATCCATCATGCCAAATTTCTGAAGGATCTTAAGGATGTACTTACCTTGACCAACAAAGGTTTCAACAGGCTTTTGCCATATTTCCAGTCCCAAGAAGTAATGCATAAGACCATGATCCTTTATCTCAAATTTAGAAATCAACTCCCTCTTACACTGGACATTGAGATTCTTAGCCCCTGTCAGAAATAGATCATCGACATACAATAGAAAAATCAAGGGATCACCTTCAAAAAATTTGAAGTACAAATTTAGATCAACATCACTCTTTATGAAACCAAGACTCAACGAATAGCCATCAATTCAAGAGTACCATGCACAAGGAGCCTGGTTAAGCCCGTACACGACTTTCCTCATTTTACGAACATCTATCTCTCTATTATGAATCTCAAAGCCTTGAGGCTGTTCAATATATACTTCCTCTTCAGTGACTCCTTTAAGAAAAGCAGTTTTGACATCTATTTGATGTAGTTTCCAACTTGTAATAGAAGCAAGAGCAATAATGGATCTAATAGAAGAGTCCCTGACAACAGGAGCAAATGTGTCTTTATAATCTTCTCCCACTTTTTTGGGGAATCTACAGGTCACAAATTTTACTTTGTACTTCTCAATGCTTCCATCAACTGCATGCTTGATTTTGTATATCCATTTAGAAGACACAATAGATTTCCTTTCAAGTCTTGGCACAATTTCCCATACAACATTCTTTAACATGGATTGGTACTCTTCAATCATAGCATCTCTCCAAACTTGATGTTCAACTGCCTCTTCATAGGTGGATGGCTTAGATTCAATGTTGCATAACCTGAATGCTTCTGTGGCCTCTTGCTTTCTTTGAAGGTGCCACAAGGAGCTGCATGTCCTTTTGCTTCTTTTAAAGTTCTTTCAAGCTAGGATGGTCTTTTTCTAGTCTCAGGTACAATGACTCTTGGTGAATCAACAGATTCATGTGGTTCATCTGACTCTTCTGGAGGATCTTGTTCCATAGGTTCAAGCTCTTTGGGTTTTGATCCCTCATTCTTAGGAGCCACTTGCATCTCATCATCAGAGTCCAAGTGTGATCCTTTGGACTTCTAGAAAGCATCATCCTCATAAAAAATGACATCCCTGCTAGTTTCAATTGATCGTTGTCCTGGTATATAGATTTTGAAATCTTTTGAATTTTCACTGTAGCTAACAAAAGTTCCTTTCCTCCCAGAAGGTTCCAACTTTGTTCTTTTCTCCTTGGGAACATGAATATAAATAGGACAACCAAAAATTCTTAAATGTTCAACATTGGGCTTCTCACCTGTGAAGACTTCTTTAGGAGTCTTATATTCCAAGATTCGGTGTGGACATCTATTTTGAACAAAACAACTTTCATTGAAGCTTCTCCCCAAAGAAATATAGACAACTTTTGATCACGAAACATGGCTTTGGCAGCTACCATAATAGTTTTGTTTTTCATTTCAGAAATACCATTTTGTGGAGGATTGTAGGGAACTATCATCTCCCTCTTAATTCCAGCATCCTTGCAAAAAACAATGAGCTCTTTGGATACATATTCTCCTCCATTGTCAGATCTTAAAGTCTTGATCCTCCTTCCCATAGCATTTTCAACTTGTGCCTTGAATTCCCAAAACTTTTCAAACATTGCATCCTTAGACTTTGAGAAATAAATTTTACGAGAGTAATCATCATTGAAAGTGATAGTACAAATAACCACCCAAGGATTTATTAGGCATAAGTGCACAAACATTAGAATGTATAAGGTCCAAGATTCCTTTGCACTTACTATCACTGCTAGTAAATCATCCTTTGACATTTTTCCCAAGAGCACATCCTTTGCAAACTCCATCATGCTCAATGTTGATTTCAGGAACGCCTTTAACAAAATCCTTCATTCTAGTCAAAGCTTTGTAATGAGCATGAGCGTACCTTCAATGCCATAGTTCACGAAGATCAGAGGTGTTATGTATCAACGCTTGAATTGAGTGTCCAAGGAGACGATATAAGCCTCCTATTGTACACCAATGACCAATGACATTCTTCCATACTAGAATTTGACCATGAAAGAAGGCAATTCTATATCTTTTGTGTTCAAGAGATGAAATGGATAACAAATTCTTTTTCAAACCAGGAAGATATAAAATATTGTTAATAGGGACATTACCTCCTAATTCCAACTTTAAGGATGATGAACCAATGCCTTCGACTTCATACTTGCCATTATCTCCAAGCTTCACCCTTTGAGATATCTCAACTAATTCAGAGAGATTATCACGACTTATATTCATGTGCCCAGAGGCACCACTGTCCACCAACCAAATTTCTTCATGACCTGCAATAGAACCTGTGAAAGCAGAATAAAATGAATAATTATCATAATCAATATCTTCATTCCTAGGCCTCCTCTTATTTGAAGGTTCATTAAGATCAGCTCCGATAGCATGCTACTCCCCTTTCCTTTTTCGATCATTATTCTTCTGAGGACACCTGTTTTGATAGTGACCATATGCTTGGAAACAAAAACATTAAACAATTGACATGTGCCTTCTTTCTTGAGAGGGAGGAGGAGGTCTTTGTGGAGCAGGGCCTTTTTCTGGAGCAGGTCTTCTTCTTGTACTTATTTAAAATCTTCCAAAATTTCTTCTTCCCTTGCTATTCTTTGAGTGGATTGCAAAAGCTTGAGAATCTTCACCTGGATTTGGAATCTTGCCTTTAGACATGAGCCTATATTCTTCTTGAGTGCAAACAACCCATAGTTTATCAAAGGTAGGAGTAGTTTCTCTGCCACTAATTCTTGATGCAAAAGAATCCCAAGTGTCAGTGAGAGCATTGAGTGCTAGAGCTACTAGTTCTTTATCGGGTACAACTTCATCAATAGCTTTGAGTTGATCACTTAATTGATATATTCTTATGAAGTATGACACCACTGTATCATTCTTTGTCATATAAACACCACGAAGGTGATTCGTTAGACTTATAGATTGTCCAATATTGTTGATGGTGTATAATCTAATGAGAGCATCATACCCTTGCTCGGAAGATTCATGGTCAACGATACAAGGAATCAGATGATCTCTAATAGATTCCACAATGATGCTCATAGCCAAGATGTCATCTTCTTTGAACTTGTGTGTTCCTGCTTGATTAGTTGGTTCAATAACTTTTCCTTTCACAATATCCATGACCTTATTCCTTACAGGGACAACGTCAATTCTGGTCTTCCATGCTTTGAAGTTTATAGCTCCTTCAAGTTTGTTTTTGGTCTTCATGAAGGAATAAATGATGAAGATGATCAAACAAGACAAAAGATGTAGGATATGGTCGCTTCAAAGTGATCTCAATGCTCCTCTTCTTCACCAAAGCTCTGATACCATGTTGATTTTCTAGTTGCAGAGAAGACTAGAATAATTTCTAACTACTTCCAATGATACACTTTTGACTTATTTAAAGCATTCCAATAATTAAGCAGTTACACTTGAAAATTTCAACCATTAACTTTAGTAGAGCAATAAATATCACAGTGAAAACAATGACACCAAAATTTCTTGAGACAAAACCCCACAAGGGGGAAAACATGGTAATATTTCCTTATGTGAGAGAGAGAGAGAGTTCAATTCATCGAATTAAAAATCATAATATTCTAGTCAAAATGTCAACCTTTGAATTCAATAAATGCCAAGTCAAAACTAGTCAAAAGAGAGAGAATAAGTCAATGATCTCCTCACTAGTCAAATTTTGCACAAGGGGTCGAATTTTGGCTTGAGGTTGCTGGTTAAAGTGCTGAAATTCGCTCTTGCAATTTCACAAAAGAGTTCGGTCAAACCTCATAATTTGACCTACAGTCAAACTTTAGCCAACTGTAGAACAAAGACAGAAACTTTGGTCAACGAACAATCAAAGCTTTTGTAAAACAATAGAGAAAATAACCAAGTCAACCTTGGTCAATGCAAAGATAAGAGTGGTCAAACATCCCTGGAAACTTTGTCTTCTTCCTTCTTCACACTTGTCAACATAACTCCTTTGAATAGGTCAAATTGATGAGTGAATGTGATGTTAAATGGAGGAGTCAAATTGCCAATATATATAGGTCAAGGAGGTTGGTTTTGACCTTCAGGTCAAACCCCTTCAAGTGGTGGGGCCAACTTGTCCAGTTGAGGCCGACTTGGATAGCTAGAAAACAAATCATTCCTCCTTTGATTCTGACAATGAAAATACTGACCACAGTTACAATTTCTCAACACCATGCCTTTGTCACATGGCATTATGTACCACTATCCAAGTACCAAGCACTCCCGGTGATGACGTTGGTAGATATATAGGAGACAAATGAGAGGTCCTTCTCAAAATTCGTTACAAACTCAGCAAGTTGAACCTTTGTTGATTCTACTATTTGTCGCGACTTTCCCCTTCCCTTATTTTCTGAACACTGTGATGCATAATGCTCATTCTTGTGGCAAATAAAATACTTGAACTTGCTGAAGTCTTTCTTCTTTCCTGGTTGAGAGGTTGTCCCCTCATTGTTACTATTGGAACCCTTCCCTTTTCCCTTCTTGGCCATAGGGATTAGGGTTGGGTTCTCCTCTCCACTTTCTTCCTAGATGCAATCATTCCCCAATTGGGATCTTTCTCCTGAGTGTAGTTTCTCTTGACAAATGGTTCCCATGACTTGGGAAAACCATTCAGTGCCACATTTGTAATTTCCGCATCAACCATTTTCTCCCCAATGGCTTCATGTTAATCTCGTATCTAGGTGATCCCCATGAAACAATTGGTAACATTATTAGACCTTGACATTTGAATGGATCCGAGTTTGTTTCTCATGATCATCTTCTTATTCATGTTGTCACTCTGGAACAAGTCAACTAGAGCCTTGATCATATCCCTAGCTATCTTCTTCTTTGCCATGTGAGGGATTAGGGGATCCTTCACACCATCTATGATGTCTTGTTGTGTTTTAATCTCTTTTTCATGGGTTGTCAACTGCATTGGATCTGTTGTCGATTGAATTGCCTAGTCAACAATCTTCTAAAGGTCATTTTATTTTAGCAGTAAGATAACACTTTCCTTCTAGGGTGGGGAGTTAGGTGCTCCATCCAATTTGTACTCAGACTTGAGACTGGCTACTACCATTTATAGATTTGACAATCTACCTTGTGCTCAGTCCTTCTAACACCCAGAAGAAAATAAATGCTATTGGTTTATAGATATTCAAAGATATGTCCCTGGATCTATGTTTCGTTCCATTAGAACACCCAAAAAAAAAAAAATTCTGCTAAACCCTTGACTGGCACGATCGCCCTCTCTTCCTGTAAAGGGAAGTTTCCTTCAATCACTCCTAGCATTCTGCTAACTTTGCTAGCATTGTCTTTTGTACCCCAACTCTGCCAATTGTATGTTCCCATCACTTTGCGTTGTTTCTACTTTGTGCATCACCTTTGGCTTCTCTAGAACATCGTATGACTATGCGCGACACTTAACAGGTGTTCCCTACGTTTTGACACACTCTTGTATGATTCATACATCTATATGATGACTTTCTTCTTGGTCACGAGCTCTTTTGCATTGGCTTGGCCCATTGATGATTGATGGCCCCTCTTCACGCTGTTATGACATCTGATAGTTGCAACTGTACTCGACTCTTGTGTGTGAAAACTCTACGATCATTGTTGCCTGTGTTTGCGACTTAGCTTTCGACAATTATTTGGCAGCTCTGGTTGCTCCTTGTTGGCCCTCAAATTTGTATGAAAAATCTTATACGTATGACGACTGTGCTTTTTCTTTAACACCCTCCTTGCCAAAAAAAATGTGGCAGCTATAGCTTGTCAACTATGGACCTTTTACTCTTTTTCTTATTTAACTTTTTTTTTTTCTTTCCTAGATTTTGGCGTTGTCACACGTGATTTCCT
Source organism: Pinus tabuliformis (assembly GCA_031772625.1). NCBI lineage: Eukaryota > Viridiplantae > Streptophyta > Pinopsida > Pinales > Pinaceae > Pinus > Pinus tabuliformis. The sequence continues at coordinate 1,201,109,103 of CM062818.1, forward strand.
TGTGCCAGTGCTAGTGGCTCGTATAGTTGTGTATGACCAATCTTTTCCTACTTTGCATTTGCTTACTGTCTTATGGATCTTCACCCAACCACATGTCATGTCCCTTCCCAAAAGAATTTGTGACATGCCTTGTTTCTACACAATTTTGTACAATTTTGCTAAGGAAAAGGACCCAAGTAGTTTCGACTTAGGGACTTTCTGAGAAATACAGCCAGATTATTTTGCTAGTGGAAGGTGGGGGCCAACCACGTGGGATAGCGTACTAGGCAATTCGAATTGCTTGGAGGGAATTCGTATAGCTGTTGGAGGGGCCCACATGAGGCAAAGGGAGGCCCCCGAAGTCATAAGGAGGAAGAGCTCCTCACTTGGCCATTCATTCACTCTTGCATATCGAAGTTCACTTGTCTGTTTGCTCGAGCTGCTTAGCTGAGTCAACTCGCTGTTCAGCCATGAATCTCTCAAGCGGGAGATTCAACCTTACCTTCGGGGGACTACGAGTGCCACCCTAGGAAGGTAGTTCCATGGAATCTTGAGGAGCACTAGGGAGTATTCACAACCCATCCATTCAACTATCACCTAGAAGTGTGTATTTTTGGGCTAGCAAGTGGAGAACACGCAGTGGAGGGAAGAGCTTCATTGGACCAGCCATTAGCCGGAGAAAGAAGGGAATTTGAAGGACATCATTGGGTCAACACTCTGGAGGAGTTTTGGAGCAAGGGAGTGCAACAAACAGGTAGTTCGAATTCCAGTCTTGGAGGACAATGTATAGGGCTAGTCTAGGCAACACGTGGGCCTTGAGGGAAAGAGCTACAGCCTAGAGTCATAGTTGGAAAGGACGGAAATTCATAGGAGGGCTCATCCCAGTGATTTGGTGGAGTTTTTGGGAGGTTTTCCAGCTTCATTCTAGTAGGCAGAGTTTTGCAGTTTGTAGCAGAGGTTGGGCTCCGTGGGGATCGAATTTCTGAAGTCTGAACTAGGCCAAACCCTTCCTAGGTTTTTGTGGGTTTTGGCTATGGATCCGGGAGCTGAAATCTTATAATTTTTTGTGCACGGGAAGCAATGATTCCAGGCCTTTGATTCCAACAGACAACGCAGTTTCTGGGCAACACAAATCGGTTTTGGTGCAGCAGTTGGGAAGCCTTCAGATCAACATTTGCTCACTTGGGCTTTGTTACGCTTGTCCTTAGAGAGAAGCCCAAGTCCACCATTCTATCTTATCATTGTACTTGCCCTTGAAGATTTAATAAAATGGCTCAACAGTTCTCTATTTCCAGCGTTTTATGGGTGCCTGATGTGTATTTCGTTTTTCTGATTGCTGGACTGTTTGCTTTCTTGTTTATCACTTAATTTCATGTGTAGGAATATTACAGTGGTATCAGAGCCTAGGTCTTGGCTCAATTATGGGGATTTTCTCCTATGAGCTATGTCATAGGGTTCGGCGAACCTGAAAAAATTTGAAATTCATTCAGGTTCGCCGAACCTGTAATTCGAACCTAAAGCCGAACCTGAACGAACTCGAACTTCAACAAACTTCAACGAACCTGAACGAACTTCATCGACCCTGAACGCGAGTTTAAACGAATTTTTTAAGGTTCGATTTAGGGTTTGCCTGTTTTTTCGACGATTTTATTTGGCTGTTTAGAAGAAAAACCAGGGGCCGCATACCGCTTTTCTGCAACGCTTCCCGCCAAATAATTCTTTATAAACGATGGCTCTCTAACGTTTTGGCACACGCTGTCGGGACTAGGGAGTATTGAGTGAGCGTTTGTTTGTATTGAGTTGATTGCGCTGTGCAGTTTGCAGACGTGCAGGCATGCAGTGTGAGCCTGAGGGCCGAGGCTTGCCGCTTGAGCAGTGAGCATTGACGCAGTGTTGTGAATCGTGATTCAGCACCCTCACGCAGTCGCAGACCACTGACGCACCAGTGTGCACGCAGCAATGCAGATCACATTAACTATATAGTCTTCGAGTTTTCATTAACCTGTAACCTTAGGGTCTGTCTTCCCTGGAATCGGAATCGAACTCGACACCTACAAGAGTACGGAGTTTTAACTACTTACATATTCAACTTCATGTCATGTCAGTAGCGGGAAATTTTTGGGCATTCTCCTTTGACTTTGGATACGAGACACATGGGTTTCGTTTGTTCGGGGACGAGGACAACGAAATATTGGATTTCGTTTGTTCGGGGACAAGGACAACGGAATATTTACTTTGAGGGCTCAAAATATTTTTATGATGTATGTGGTTAAAAAATTAGTTTAAACCATACAGATTAGGATTGGATTATAAATTTTGTCGCCCGATTTTAACTAGACAAATTCTAAAAACATTTATAAATTTTATCACCAGATTTTAAAAATTAGAAATTTATGGATAAACTCAAAAAAAATATCACACTTAAAAACTATTCCCAGAAAAATTATATTATTTTTTTTAGCCAAAAGTAGTAATATCTACAAGCCCCAGCTAGCTGACCTAGTAGCAAAAACAATTTAATAAAAACTATTAAAACAAATAAAGTTAAGCTTTCCTGAGTAAAGCGAGAAAAGATAATTTAATAAATATAAAATAAAAGAAATAGAGTTAAGCTTTCCTGAGTAAAGCGAGCAAAAATAATTTAATCATTTTTTTTTAAAAGTAATAGAGTTAAGCCTTCCTTAGAAAAGCGAGTAGCTTTAAGTAATTCCTGAGTAAATGGTGCAAATTGAAAGCTGACAAAGCAGCAAAAATAATTCAAAGTTTACCATTAGATAATATAATAAAATAAAAGAAATAGAGTTAAGCATTCCTCAGTAAAGATATTAGCTTTAAGTAATTCCTGAGTAAATCGTGCAAAGCCAATTAATATGACTGCTTTAAGTAATTCCTGAGTAAATCGTGCAAAGCCAATTAATATGACTTTTCAGGAACAAAGTTCGTATTTATATCTTAAAATCAATGAAAATATAAATATTCAAGTTCAATGAAATAATAAAAGTGAAAATGTCAAATATCGCATGCTGATTGGGTGGTCAGGCCTTGTGACACCAGGTTTGCCACATATTGTCAGTTATAACCTGGACCACTTAGCCTTGTGTTGATGACTTTGATGATATTTAAAATTTTGAAATTTGAAGATGTCCTACAATGAGTTCTTAATATAGTTGTATTGGAATGTGTATGTTTAAATTTTGATCATGTTTTGATTATGTGATTTTTTAAAAGATTACTAGTATTTGACATTCATTTAAATTTTGAAGAGTGAAAATTATGTCATTTCTTTTTGCAAACTACTATTGTGTATGTTTACATTTAACTAGATGTTAGAATGATTACATTATTCATGTATGTTTACTAATAAGAATTTGTATTCATGTGTTTATGGATCGATTTTGAATTTTCTATTATTTTGTCATATATATATATATATATATATATTGAAAAATATGTATAGTTGAACCTAATGCTGAACCTCATTCGAACTTGATCGGAAAATTCGAATTCGAATCGAACTTAATCATAGTCGAACTCGAATTCGAACTCGAACTGTTTGACATAGCCTATGAGAGAAGGGGACCAGCAAAATATTACATACAAGAGGCAGAGGTACCGGAGCAGAGAAAGAGAGTTGGAAATCACTCCAGACACGAAGTACATGGGGAAGGCAGTGGTAGTAGAGGAAGATATGGTAGAGCCCAAGAGCAGGAAGGAGATGGCTTTTGACAACCTCTTGAAGGATTTGAATGATTTAGCAAAGGGGCAGAAGAGATTCTTGAGAAGATTAAAATGCAGAACTGATAGAGAACCACCCCTAGGGGATTCTTATTTGGGGAAACTTCTGGAGCCTCTCAGCAATTCGATCACCCTTCATCGGTAGCACAAACCCCATCAGCCAGTGGGCCAACTCGACCCACACTACCCTCTTTCGTGCTTGTGGCACAGATTGAACCAGGAGGGACTGGAGACCCTTCCCAGATGGGGGAACACTTTAAAGAATGGTAGTCTATGGGTGCAGACTTCAGAGAAGCACTCTCTTTCAGAGATTTCTGCAAACTCAAGCAGAATGAGAAGAACGAGGGCTATGGAGGACAAGGCACCCAGAGATATGAGTTGCAGAGGACCATAGGGAGGATGTACTTCCCTGCATTCGATGGCACTTCCAAGTACGCTACTCGGGCTTGGGATGAGAAAATGGACACGTATTTCCAGCTCAGCCAGATGAAAGAGCTGGAAGCCATCAAGATGGCCACGCTGCACATGGAGGGGGAAGCCCATGACTGGTGGTTTCATGGTTTGGCCACCCCGGGGCATGCCAATGTGGCTTCATATGAGGATTTCACCAGGAGGGTGGTGGAACGCTTTGACTAGAGGGATCTGGAGGCTCATTTTCGGGAGCAAACCCAACTTCGCCAGACAGGCAACCTAGAGTAGTACATCTCAAAGTTTCTGCGAATTTTAGTGATGGTGTTACACCTATTAGATGCTCGGAGGGTATACACGTTCATAGAGGGCTTACTCGAGCCCCTGCGTGGACTGGTGAAGTCACGCAGACCCTCCACGATGTAGGAAGCAGTTACGTGCACCAAAGGTTTGTAGGGGGATATCCCCAAGACACGAGCACCCTTCTTTGCATGGACCCCTTTTCCCCAGAAGGGGCATGACACTAGACCCCCATCTTAGAGAACCACCCAGGGACGGGTGCAGCTGGATGATGAGACACGGAAGGACCTCAAGAGGAGGAAGTTGTGCTTCACTAGCCGGGAGTCTTGTGCACCAGGCCATCGGTGCATTGCTGGCAAAGCACATTACATTGGTCTTTTCAGATAGTGACCAGGAGGACGAGGTGGAGCAAGAGTATGGTATGGGAGACGGTGAGAGTTCGGCAGATAGGGGACCACCACCACCACCTCCACAAGGAGGGGCATCCTTTACCCCATACGGGGGAGTCGTTGCTTCTTTATGCGGGGTCCCCAAATTCCTGACATTGAGGATCAAAGGTACTATATAGGGACAACGAGTGTTATTCTTAGTTGACAGTGAGGCTACCCACAACTTCATAGATGCCCAGTTGGTTCAAGGGAGGGGCCTCACCACAGCCAAGTTTGAGGGCTTTTCAGTCCTGGTACTAGGTGATCGTACCATGCAGTGCACTTGGTATGTGCCCTCTTTGACAGTAGTTATGGGGAACTACTCTATGAGAAACCATTTCTTTGTGGTCGATGTGCCAGACACCAATGTGTTGATGGGTGTCCAGTGGCTTTTCTCCCTTGGGCGAGTCACTACTGATTGGAAGACACTGGAGATGCAGTTCACCAGATGGATGGCAAGTCGGTGGTCCTTAGAGGCATGCATTCATATCCACCACAGATAGTCTTAGCGCATAGGATGGAGGCAGATCTGCCACATGCAGACATCGCATGGGCAGTGGAGTTGAGGGTTTTAAAGGTTTGAGGGACGACCTAGCCACCAGCTCTAGACATAAAGGCCTTGTTGGACATGTACTCAGTGGTGTTTGGGGATATTCCACAAGGGTAGCCACCAGACAGGAGATTCAAGCACACCATCGAGCTGGACCCCGGTGTGCAGGCAGTGATCACTACCCTTTATAGGCATCCTAAGGCCTATATGAACGAGATTGAGGGGCCATCAAAGAGCTGTTGGCATTGGGCCATATCAGACCAAGTTCCAATCCTTTTGCTACTTCAGTAGTGTTGGTGAAGAAGAAGGATGGAACCTTGCACATGTGCATTGACTACCAGGCCCTCAACAGGAAGACACTGAAGAATCATTACCCCATCGCCCGCATCGATGAGCTGATGGATGAGCTTAGAGGAGCCACGTAATTCTGTAAGAGAGATCTACGTTCGAGGTACCACCAAATCAGGGTGAGGGATCAGGACATCCCCAAGACAAATTTTCAGTGCCATTATGGGCACTTCGAGTTCTTGGTCATGCCATTTGGGCTGATCAACGCGCTGACTACTTTTCAGTCATGTATGAACCATGAGTTCCGGAGGTAGTTGAGGAGATTTGTGTTTGTTTTCTTCGACGATATCTTGATTTAGAACAGGACTTGGGAGGAGCATCTACAACACTTGGAGGAGGTGCTGTGTATTTTGGAGGAGCAACAGTTCTATGCCAAGTTGTCCAAGTGTGAGTTTGGCCTGACAAAGATGCTCTACTTGGGGCATATCATTGGTGCAGATGGGGTGAAGGTCCATCAGGAGAAGATACGAGCTATCCGTGATTGGCCAGCACCCAGAGATGTGACAGCGTTGAGGGGCTTCTTGGGCATCTGTACTTATTACCGGAAGTTCACCAAGGAATTTTCGTAGTTGGCATCTCCCCTTACACATCTGACCAAGAGAGGGGCTTTCGCATGGACAGATGGGGCATAGGCAGCTTTTGACCGCCTCGACGAGGTGATGAGTAGTTTTCTAGTTTTAGCACTTCCGAATTTCTCCTAGCACTTCACCGTGGAGTGTGATGCATCCGGGGAGGGGGTCAGAGCAGTACTATCTCAGGATGGGCACCCCATTGCTTTCGAGAGTCGGAAGCTCTTACCCCATGAGAGGTCATATTCTATATATGACAAGGAGATGCTGGCCATCATGAATGCATTGGCCAAGTTCCGATAGTACTTGGTGGGTAACAGGTTTTGGGTGATGACTGATCCCAATAGTCTTCGTCACTTCATGGGGCAGCAGGGCCTCAACGATAGAGATGGGTCAGCAAGGTGCAGGCCTATGACTTCGACATTGAGTATGTGCGAGGGAAACACAACGTGGTGGCTGATGCCCCATCCCGGAGACCCGTAGGCCTATCACTCATGAGCATCTGCCATGATTGGAAAGCCCAGTTACTGGTGGAGTATTCCAAGGACAAGAGGGCATGCGAGATTCTAGAGGGTACCCACAGACAATCTTAGCACATAGGATGGAGGTAGATATGCGACATGGGGACATCGCATGGGAAGTGGAGTTGAGGGTTTTAGAAGTTCGAGGGTAGGCCCTGCCACCATCTCTAGACATACATACCTTGTTGGACAGGTACTCAGTGGTGTTTAGGGATATTCCACTAGGGTAGCCACCAGACAGGGGATTCGGGCACACCATCAAGCTGGAGCAGGGTGTGCACGCGGTGATCACTACTCCTTATAGGCATCGTAAGGCCTATAAGGACGAGATTGAGAGGGCCATCAAAGAGCTGTTGGCATTGGGCCATATCAGACCAAGTTCCAATCCTTTTGCTTCTTCAGTGTTGTTGGTGAAGAAGAAGGATGGAATCTCGCGCATCTGCATTGACTACCATATGGCCTTGTAATCTACCACGTGTAATCCTATGTGCAATTCTCGATAGATTTGGTCTTTTAGAGGTTTAACTATGATACCATGTTAATTTTCTTAATCCTAACCACCTGGCTAATTTTTTCCTAGCATATTATTACAAATTTGACTGAATAAAGAAATGACAAATTTGACTGAATAAAGAAATGACTATGATTTCAACACTTGAAATAGATAACAACATAAGCAGATAGAAACACCAATCTCATACACATGCAGACAAATTTTTGCCCTTCAAAATATATTGTTTCATTAACAATAATCTACAATACAAGGGCTCCCTTCTAGGGATGATGGTCCTCTTTAGAAAGAAACAAATACAACAAAAGCTAGGAGTTATACAAGTTGATCAAACCCTTTGCAGATCTGTGCTTTGATCTTGCTTGGATGATTTAGATCCTTCTTCCTTGCATTCCCTTGCTCTCTTTCTTGAACACTGCACACTTATATGAATATCTTGTTACCCACCACCAGTTGGGGATCCCTATAGAAGAAATTTTCTCATGGATTTGTCTTCAGCTGATAGCCAATAACCCTTTGCAGCCACCTGATAGCTCGATATGCTACTATTCTCCGTCGCCTGAGCCATTCAATGTGCCCTCGCTCATTTGTCATGATCGTATGTTTGAAGGTGGGCCTTCCAACCCTGAAGGTACGATTTTTCATTATGTAATTGGTTGTTTATGCTTGCTTTTCTTGGGCACATTTGGGCATGGATTAGTGGGGAGATTTGGCGGAAAGAACATGCTTTGACTTGTACTCTTGTTCCCTTACCTCATCTTGGGAGTTAATCTTGGATTGTAGTCTTGTGGGATCTCCTCTATGAGCTATTAGCTTTAGGAGTGGCACTACATTGGAATCCCTGATTTTGGTTGTGTGGTCCTGCTTACCGACACCATATATCTTACTCCCCTCTCCTCATCACAAGCCCTTTTTCACATTTTCCCATCTGGGTCCACATTTGTCCATTGGGTCCCCAAGGTGTTAGCTACACCCTATTGAAGTTTCTAAGTCTACTTAGTTAGAAACCCTCCATGGACTTTATCTGATTTATTCCTACCTACTTGTTCCGTTACTTAACAAGTTATTTACAATGTAAATACTGAAAATAAACACTAGTGCGTGCTCAACATACTACATATCAACAACTGAAAGATACATAAACAATCACACCATATGACACCATTATTTTTGGACCAATGTCCCCGGAAAAACCCAATGTGGGAAAACCGGTGCAACTATTTGAGGGTTTTCTTATTAAGCAATATCAGAGTACAATCTGGTTGCCGGAATTGCCCTACCCAACAGAGAATTTCCTTGGCAGTAATACCTCTCAGTTTGAGACAAATCTCTTGGCTGAAATCCCAGATAATCCTTCCGGGAGCTCCTCAGCTCCAATCTGCCCTAGAAACCCCAGCGTTTGCCCTTTCTGGACTGCGTCAGCCCCTCTCTGCCCAGTGCTGGCCCTGCGTCACCCTGAATCGTTCTGCATCAGCCATAGGAGGCCCTGTGTCAGTCTTCTGGCCCTCTACGTCAGCGATGCTGGCCTCTCTGAGGCTCTGCGCATCTCCTGACTGCCTCTGCGTGGCCCTGTGTGAGCCCTGGTGGCTACTGTGTCACTCTCTCTAGCTACTTGCTGCTCTTACGACACTATCTCTGCCTCTCTGTCTCTCTGTACTCAATGCCCCTCAGCTGCAACTCCTGATCACTAATTCTATCTCTCTTAGCAGACCCCGCTCTAGAGAATAGAATGACTGATCACTCTATTGTTTTCTCCAAGTGACCCTCAAGCCTCCTCTTATACTTTTTTTGTTGACATATCAACGACCGAGATTAAGTCACTAATCAACGGCTAAGATTAGATTTGGCTTGATCCATGTCTTTTGGACCATTCTAACACAGTTTCATAATAATACACATTAATATTTTATTTTTCGCTAAGTTTAGACTTAGGGACTCCATTAAAAATATTAATTATTTTAATATCTCCAGAACTGTTGAGAATCTGGCCAAACCCTTTCCGGGTATTGGAGATCTCATGTGCCCCAACCTCTCAATCAAATTTCGTGGCTAGAGCACATCCTATGCTACCCCAAATCAACACTCCCTCTTAGCAAGGACTGTGCTCTAACAGTACTCACTGAGTATTACTCTGATCATCCGACATCAATCCCTGTGCTGATGCTAGGCTTGTTGCCCACCATCCTCTGCACTGTTGTATCTTGTACTGCTGCCCATGGTTCTGCCACTGCCACTGCTGCATCTGTATGGCAGCTCCCTCTACATCCGTGCTGCTGCTGGTCCTTTCTTCCAGCAATGCATCTGCACTGCACCTCCTCGCATCTTGTTGCATCGTGTTGCCCACTGCTCCACTGCAACTTAGTTACTGAGAAGTAAGTAACTGATCTCCCTATTGACCTCTTTGTTGGGCTAGAGACCCTCTTGATGCTGAAGCTCTCTCTACCACTGACAAGTGCGCCCTGTCTGACCTCTGCGTTGCTGCAACAACTCCTTGCGTCTCGCACGGTTGCACACCTTTCTGTGCCATCCTGCACTAGTGCAACACTCCTGTGCCTCTCGTACTGCTACAGCCTGCTAGGCTCACGCTATCTTGGGACTGCTGCACTATAGCTCTCTCTGCTGCTCCATCCGCATCCATCTCTACCGACATCAGTTAGTCCTGCTACTCCTCTTCGGGGCTCCCGTAGCAAGGTCTAATCCAAGAGGTTGGCTACCTCGAGGATCCTGCCCCTCATCTCCTATAGTCCGCCTGACTATCGCTCGATGTCTCCCCACTTCTGCTCAAGTGGTGCGTGTGCACTCATGGCACAGTCATCGTTTGTCAAAACTTCCTTCTCTACTCGTGCTGGCACTGCCTTAGGCTCAGAAGACTCTCCCTTACTCTTCTTCCTTGGACACTGGGTTGCATAATGACCCAACTCCCCACAGTGGAAGCACTTACTCTTGGAGAGATCCTTCTTTCGCTTTTCCTGCTTTCCCTCAGATGCTAGGGCAATATCTTCCTCCTCCTGCTTGACTTTGATCCCCTTGCTGCTGTTACTTGTCTTCGACTGCTGTCTGATCTCTTCCTGGCGAAGAGCTGGCCACATCTTGTCCCAAGGTGGGAGAGTCCCTCTGCCCAATATACTCTGAACAAATACCTCCCAGTCTTCTGAGGCAGCATTCAGGGCTGTCCTCACCATCAACTCCTGATTCGGGATGGCTTCTATAGCAGTCAACTGATCTCGGATCTTATTCAGTCCTCCGAGGAAGGTGTCAATCGGTTCGCCCTTCTTCATCTGATACGACCTCAGCTGATTCTCAAGTAGCATTCTTCTCTGCACAGAAGTATGCTGGTACAATTTCTTGAGGGCCTCCCACATCTCATATGTTGCTTCCTTCTCGACAATGTGTGGTACTACATGGTCCTTGACCCCGTCAAGGATGATGCTGTTGGCCCTTGCCATTGCCTCCTCGTACTTGTTGTTATCATTGGGGTCGACTGGGATAGCTATAACCTTCAAGGCGAAGCTCCTGACACGATTTTTGTCAAGTATGGATAAGATTTTGGCCTTCAAGACTGTGAAGTTTGACGCTCCATCCAGTCTATCCTATTCTCTTACTTCGTGTAGTGCCATGATGCTCTTCAACTTCCCTCCTGGAAGTTCTTTGTTCGATTCCTCCGAGTCTCTATTTCCCGTCTGGAAGTTCTCTTTTGGACTCCCTTTGAGTCCCGATTTCCTTCCTGGAAATCCTTCTGCCACTGTCAAGATGCCCCCTACTCTGATCGTCTTGTGCAACCGCACCACTAATCTGGGTTCCTCAGCTAGAAACCCTCGGTAGCAACTCCCTCCTCTTGGCCTTGCTCTGTGAGGTACTGTTCTGACTAAAGTACCTCACCAACTCCACTCTGCAATATTCCCACAGCCTTCTAAACCCAAAGAACTTGAAGGTGAGAGCTCCTAGGCTCTACGCAATCCCGACACCAGCAACCCGACCTTCTCAGCCAAGTGCGTCAGCCCTCCCAGCTTTTGCGTGGATTTGCGTGAGGCTCCCTTTGCCTTCCTTAGCCTTTGTGCTGCCTCTTCCTGGCTCACCCTTGATGACGCAGGCACTGCGTCACCCTTCCCTTGTTGCTGCTTTGCTAGAAACAACTTCTGTCATCTCGGGACAACTGTTTTCTGCGCTTATTGCTCCGCTCGGCTGATGTCCTCAATTCTCCTGTGATCTGCAATCTTGCTCTGATACCATGTTGAAGTTTCTAAGTCTACTTAGTTAGAAACCCTCCATGCACTTTATCTGATTTAATCCTACCTACTTGTTCCGTTACTTAACAAGTTATTTACAATGTAAATGCTGAAAATAAACACTAGTGCATGCTCAACATATTACAGATCAACAATTGAAAGAAACAGAAACAATCACACAATAACTAATACCACTAATTTCCTCTGCCCCTCTTGCGTGAAAATGCAACAACTTTCCTTCTAGATGTAGATGGTGGTGGCACTTGCAGTGGACTCTGCTATGCTTTAGACGCTGAAGAACTAGGTGCTATAGGAGGTAGACGACGTCCTCTGCTGGTGACAGAGGTAGGTGGTGTCACCTCCTCCTCCTCCTCTACCCCCTCCGCTACCTCCTGCTCTAACCAATAAGGCAATGATTCCATGATAGGCCTCTCAGCCTCAACCCTCCATGCAACAGTGGTGTTAATCCCTTCCAATGAGATGGCCTCCACATCAGGTGCCCTTTCAAGTTGCTTCACCCACAATCGAAGAACGTAGTAGATGTAGACCATGTCATTAAATCGTTGGGACTCCAACCTGTACAAGGGTCATAAATTAATAAATTATAAATAATAAAATAATAATTATAAAAAATTATTATTTAATGAATTCAAAAAATTAATTGGAAATTTGGAATATTTTACCTTGTTGTACTTCTTGGTGTGCATTTTTTTCAAATACACTCCATTTGCGCTCGCATCCCGAGTAGCTATATGTTTGGCTGAGCACTTGAATGGCGAGCCTTTAGAGATTGGGTACTTTGCCACCATAGCTCCTCCACCATGCATCTACAACATATAAGATAAACATAAGAAAAAAAATTGAAATTTGAAAGTTGAAGCAAAGTATGAACTTAAAGAGACAATGAAATTTGAAAGAAACTAAAGCTTACCTGGCATTTTAGTCTTCCTATCCACAACAACCATGTCAAAGCTAAATGTGCCATTTGCCATCTTGTATATGTCCATTTCTTTGGATATTTCTGCACGTTTTGCTGGAGATGGCACCATTCTCTGAACACAGGTGAAGGATCCATCCATGACCTCAACATCAAATAAAAAACCATAGGAGTAAGAAAATGCGTTGTGCAGGTAGATCCCTGTAGCATGAATGGGATAATGGATTGTATTGTTCCATCACTCATCAATCAAATGGACTGTATTGTTCCATCACTCATCAATCAATTCTCATAGGAGTTGTTGTTTATCAAACCCCTCATTCCCCTTATCATCATCGTAGGGCCAAATGGATTCTTTCGCCCTATCCATGGCCTCATACATGTAGCCCATTGCGGGCTTGTCTCCATCAACTAATCGAAGAACTTTTACCAAAGGTTCAGTAATGCTACACACCTCCTGCACTCCCGCCCATAAGCTTTCCTGATATGAAACTAACCTGCATATGGCCTCTCCATCTGGTTTACGACTAAATGCTAAAGCACACCACTCCTCTGAAAGAAACATTCTCTTCACATCCCACATAGAATTCAAGAGGGATTGAAGAGATATGAAACTGGTGGCAAACCGTGTAATGGTAGGGTGCATCAACTCCTTGTTATTGGTAAATGTTCTCATCAAATGAAACACAAATGCATGATTATATATAAATTTTGTAATGCTTTTTGATGACTCAACAATATCTTTGATAAGAGGATTTTTTTCTATGTATTCCAAGATCAAATCAATGTAGTGTGTAGCACAAGGTGTCCAAAATAAGGTAGTATTCCTCTCCATAAACATTTTGCCAGCAACAACATAATTTGCAACATTGTCCGTTATGACTTGGACAACATGTTGTGGACCCACCTCCTAAATGAACACATCCAACAAATCACATAATAACCGTGCATCTTTGATAGTGCAGATGCATCAACAGATTTCATAAACATTGTTCCCTTAGGACAATTAACCAAGAATTTAATAAGGCTTCTACGGTTTTGATCGGTCCAACCATCTGACATCACAGTGCATCCTGTGTGTGCCCATGATGTCCTAAGCTCCTCCAATCTCTTAGTGTAGTCAACTTTTTCATTTTGAAGAATGCGCCTTCTAAAGTCATCATATGAAGGGACTTTGTACCTTGGGCCGACATAGCAATAGCATCAACTGCTGGTTGGAAAAATGGATTGTTCCTTGCAATGCTGAAAGGAATATCACTCCAAAGAAGAAACTTTCCCAACAACTTGTTAGCTTCTTCCTTCTCCCGTTTTTTAATAACTGAAGAGTTAGATGGTTGTGCACAAGGTGAGGTTCTAGGAACAAAAAATGATGAGGTAGCTACAGGGTTGGCTGTAGATGCTAATGGTGAAGTAGAACCAATACCACTCTCATGTTTATCTCCCTGTCTTGACACTCTACTCCTTGCTAGTTGACTCTTCAGAGCTGACTTGGACAATTTGGTTTGCTCTATTTCTTCCAATGATCTGAGGGCTGTTCGAATGATTTCTGGATTTGTATTTGTGCAAGGCCCTACCTCATGTCCAAGAACTTGTGCAAGGTGATACTTCAATCTGTATAACTCCCGCCTTGTCATATGATGCCCACATAACTTGCAAGTCAAATTTGATTTATTAAACCGTCCATCAGGTTCACCAAATTCCCACAGAGGGTCCAATTTCATTGGAATGTTTGTAACTTTGTCGAACTCTTGAGATTTAATATAAGATCAAGTTTGAAGTTGAACCTAGGGCACAAGAAGAATTGCAAGTTAAAAAAATGAAAATAAAATTTACATATAACATATTGAATTTTTGACAAAAGAAAAAAACCCTCAACTGAATGCAACAATAATGGCAAAAAATACACATTCAAACTCAAGCAAAAAAGATGGAAAAAAACTAGGATCGCCAGAAGAAATTAAACAAATAAATCTAACAATCAAGTTTTTGCATTTTTGACCAAAATAAACCCTCCCCACTATATATGCAAAAATAAAATAAGAAAAAAAGAAAAAAAAAAGAAAAAAAATCCAAACAAATATCATGGAAAATAAATAGGTGATAGAAACCCAAAGACAAACAAGAAAAGAACCAAAAAAATGGCCAAATTTGATGCACATACCTGAAAACCATGCTTTGCTGAAGAAACTTGGTCCACACTTGATTTTTTTTTGCTTGGGATGCTAAATTCCTTCACTTTTCTCCTCTCTTGCCATTGTCGATGAGTTCTCTCGCGCCCCCACAATTTTTATGGGCTGGATTGTGATTTTTTTGTAAAAATTGCGATTTTTTGGCGATTCTTTGAAATTAAAAAATAATTGTTGAGAAAATCGGCGATTAATTTGTTACATCGAAAAAATTGCGATTAATCGCAATGTTCGCATCACTGATCCATAATTAATGCCTAACCAATTGCACTTGTGACACAATATTAGATGGTTGTGGCCATAGGTGAAGCTTATATTATTCTTAAGTTTCAACAAGGATCTTGCATAGCCATTTGATAGTTGGTTCTGGTTGGTTGACATTGACCAACACATTTGATGGGTGGTAGGATGTATTAGTTGTGTAACCTACATGAGACTGAAGCAACATAGCATTTCATATTTATATCTAAGGGATATATCATTGTTTATATGAAGATTTAAGACGATACCTTACTACCTTATTTTGGTTGATAGATAAGAGGTGTTTGGCTCTCTAAATTTGAGAGGCAATCCCTCATACATTGGGACCTTATAGGATAGATCCAAACCCATTTTCACTAGGTTTTGTACTTCTTTCTTTTAAGCTATCTCAATAGGTAGATGGTTTGAAGATTGTGTAGATACCTTGACCAGGGATATAGACTATCTTAGGTGAGCGAGATGGTGCGCTTCCTCCTCTTCTTCTTTTGGGGGAATTGTTAGTTTTTGTAGCATCGGATGGTGTTATAGTCTCAAACTTTATGGAGAGGTTAAAACACATAAGTTCTCCATAACCCAGAAATTGTTTCTGGAAATTCCACCTAAAGATAGCTCAATTAAATTAATTGATTGATAATTAAAAATTCCTAAGTCTAACTTAGATAAATCGATTAATTAATAGGAATTAATTGAGAAAGGTGACAATTCTCTAGAAACTCACATGGATCCAACTCAGAGATGATCTAAACTGTTGATAATGATTTAATCATGGTCGTTGGTTCCCCAACAAGAGATTATAAGAGGAGGTTGATGGGGTTGATGCAGAACACACTAGTGTAGATACTCAGTGATCTAGGCAGAGTGATTTTCTAGTAGCAGAGCGATTTAGCAGGATGATACAAGCTAGAGATCGAGTAGCAGGTGGCAGAGGGGCAGAGTAGCTTATTTCTAGAGGAGTTTCCATTTCTGGAGGAGTCAGTAGAGGAGGTCAAGTTTCATATCCAAGAGGCTGCGTAAGGGCAGCATAGGAGCCTCAAAGAGGTAGTTTGATTTGGCTGAGCAGGAGAAGGTTTCGGGTGGTAGAGGCCGGGAAGATTTTCAGAGGGTTTGTGCAGTGACTTCCTGCAACAGCTACATGCAGAGCAACTAACTCGGAAGTAGTTTCAGAGGAGTGTGATTTTGGCCTTCGTAGAAGGCTGACGCAGGGATTTGCCGTAGCAGTTTTCTGTGGCCAGTTGGGGCCAGGATTGCTTGTGGAGGAGGGTAAAATTCCCTTAGTAATTTTGCTAGTATTTCTCTCAGAGAGGAGCGCCAGTTTGGCATATATTTTATTGTACTCAGAATTTCTGCTGTTGCATAATAATAAACTGTCATTTCCTACATCGATTTTCCCACATTGGGTTTTTCTGGGGACAATTGTCCAAAAATAACGGTGTCGATTTGTGTGTGTGATTGTACTAAATTTCCTAGTTCCACATTTTATTTCCGCAACATAGTTTTTATTTGTGAAGAATTATAGTGTGAATTATTCGTTCTTTGTCGTAGCAAATAAATTGCTTAATAATTAACCAGTTAGAAGAATGATTACCAATTGCTGCATTTCAAGGAATTTTCACATGTTAGTGATTTTTATTAGGACTAGTAGCTTAGAGATGAAGATGGAGAAATTCGATGTTTAGAGAGAGCAGAGACACAATTTCTCCAGGGTCTGCGCAGGGCCTAGCTAGGCAATGCGAGTAGCAGAACAAAAGTTCGATTTCCAGTTGCAGAGTGGCACGAAAATTTCGAATTGCTTAGAACAGAGCTCCAATAGGGAGAGGTAGGGATAGAAGGTAATTCCAGAGAGCAGCGCAGCAGAATTGTTGAGCAGAAGAGGAAGAAAAATTGCGCACATAGAGAGAGTTTCTCTCAAAGGGTTTCTAGTTTCGTAAATCCAAAATTTTCAGTTGCAGAAGGCAGTATCAACATGCAGATTTACTGACTCCAGGAAGGAGTGCGAGTACTAGTGCTAGCAGCCGAGCAAGTGAAAGGGGGAGATTTCCGTCCCAGGTCGAGTCTTTGTAGTGATGGCTTCAATAGGACTCCAAGATCTTGACATATTAGAGGGTGCATTGAACTATTGTATCTAGAAGTCCATGATGCGATTCCTACTAGATGAGTATGGTCTGAAGCAGTATGCAAAAAATGTTGTTTCCATACCTACAAATCCAAATCAGGTAACGAATTACAATAAGGATATGGCTAAGGCGAAGCGGTTGATTCTCAATGGAATTTGAGATCATATAGTCTCACATGTTGCGGTCAATAATACAGCCAAAGAAATGTGGGATGCTATTACCGCACTATATCAAAATCCTTCTGAGGAGCGGAAGATGTTCCTGAAGGAAAAGTTGAGGAATGTTCGAATGCTGAAGGGTGAAGGCATCAACCCCTATCTCACCAGAATTCAGGATATCCAAGATGAGCTTGCTGTCGCAGGAGTTGCCGCCACCTACAAAACTTGTGCATTTGGCCTTCAATAATGTCATGAGGAGTGGGAGACCTTCGTATAGAGAATTCTAGGACGAGATTAGTTGCCTGGATGGGAGTAGATATGGGAAAATCTCACAAAAGAGGAGATGAGGTGAGCTCTAGTAAAGAGCTCCATCAACGACAGTAGCAACAAAGGATCGAAGGGTGTGAAGGAGGAAGAAAATGTGGCCCTTGCATTGAAAGGGAAATCAAAAGGTCCCTGTCTTGGACAAGGTTGATAGGGAGAGAAGAAGAAGAAGAAGGAGGATCTGTGCAAGATCAAGTGCTTCAGGTATAACGAGTTTGGCGACTACAGTACCCGGTGTCCTCAAAGGAAGGAGGATAAGAAGGAAAAGTAGGATCAGGGAACAACATTCGCAAAAATCGATAATCTTTCCTGTAGGCTAGAGGAAGATTTTTCCATTAGTGTAGCTATAGCTCTAGGAGAGAGGTTCGGCGATGTAGAGCTTTATTCCTAGAGTTGCAGAGATTCGGGCAGGGTCTAGTCCAGATGCGACAAGGAGGTCAATTCCAGATTGTTGCAGTAGGACCATACCTTACCTACAGAGGCCCACAATATTCAGTAGCAAGAGGATCAGTGTCAGTTGGTGCATTTAGTTCCAAAGTGACAGTTGCAGAGTAGTTGCAGTAAGATGTTGAAGGGGCGCAAAGAAATGTTGATAGCAGTGCAGGAGGCATAGTCTAGACTCAACAACAATGCAAATTTCCCAGTGGACGGTGTAGAGGATAGTAGCAGTCAGAAAATCAAGAGACAATTGCAACACAGAGATACAATTGATTCAGATACTTCTCAGTTGCAACAACAACAACAACAGTGAGATGGACTGTTAGTTGGTTGTAGTGCAGTGGGAGGGTTGACAGCAGTACAGTTGTACAGTGCAGTGTCAACAGCAATAGAGATGCAACATGGTTTAGCTATAGTGAGTAGCAAGTGAATCAAAGTTAACGTAGTGATTGATGGATAGTGGCAGGTAGCTACAATTACCAGACATCAACGTGTATGGGAGGATGATGCAGAAACATGGTGTCGTAGTAGTGCAATACTAGAATGCCTTCCTTGCTAACAGTGAGTGTTAGTTTTTGTAGCATTACATGGTTTTCTAGTCTCAAACTTTGTGGAGAGGCTAAACCATATGAGTTCTCCAGAACCCATAAATCGTTTATGGAAATTCCACTTAAGACAACTAAATTAAATTGTCTGATCGATAATTAAAAATGCCTAAGTATTAGGGAAATTGATTAATTAATAGGAATTAGTTGAGAAAGGGGAGAATTCTCAAGAAACTTACATGGATCAACTCAGAGATGATCTAAGCCATTGATAAGGATTTAATCATGGCCGTTGGTTCCACGATGAGAGATTATAAGAGGAGATCGATGGGGTAGATGGAGAACACATTAGTGCAGATACTCAGTGATCTAGATAGATCGATTTTCTTGTAGAAAAGCGATTCAAAAGGAGGATTCGAGGCAAAGATTGAGTAGCAAGTGGTAGTGGGGCAGAGTAGCAGATTTCCTGAGGAGTTGCTAGTTTCGGAGGAGTCAGGAGAGGAGGCCGAGTTTCATCTCCAAGAGGCTGCGTAGGGGCAGTGCAGGAGCCTCAAAGACGCAGTTTGATTTGGCTGAGCAGGAACCTCAAAGAGGCAGTTTGATTTGGCTGAGCATGAGGAGGTTTTCAGGTGTCGGGTGTCGGGAAGATTTTTAAAGGGCCTGGCCAGTGACTTCCAGTAGAAACTATAGGTAGAACGACTAATTCAGAAGTAGTTCCAGAGGAGTGCGAGTTTGGCCTACGTAGGGTTTGTGTAGAAGGCTAACGCAAGAATTTGCCAGAGAAGTTTTCTGTGGCTGGTTAGGGCCAGGATTGCTTGTGGAGGAGGGTAAAATTACGTCAATGATTTTTCTAGTATTTCTCTCATAGAGGATTGTCAGTTTGGTGTCCATTTTATTGTACTCATAATTTCTGCTGGTGCATAATAATAAAATCCTCATCTATTCCACCATTTTTCCCACATTGGGTTTGTCCAGGGACAATTGTCTAAAAAAAGTGTCCATTTGTGTGTGATTACTCTAAATTTCTCAATTCACATATTTTCGCAATGTAATTTTTACTTGTGAAGAATTGCATTATGAATTATTCACTGTTTGCTGTAGCAAATAAACTGCTTAATAATTAACCAATTAGAAGAATGATTTCCAATTGCTGCATTTTAACGAATTTTCACAGGAATGACCTACTCACATGGGACCACAAGATCTTTCTCTTCCCGTTTTGTTTTATCACAAAAACATTTCCCTTTCTAGATCAAGTGGCAAAATGCCTATTGTTAGATTCTTTTCTTTGGCCTTAGGAAAGACTGAGAAGTCCAGGGTGCTTTCCAAAGGATATTAGCTCCTTGTTAGACTCCTCTGCAACTTTAGCAGTATTAGCAAAAAACTAGGCCTAGCATAACTAGAAGTATGAGTTGGCCAAGCTGCATGGCTAGTGCTTCCATCACTATGTGCAATCCATGGTGGTTCACTTCCTTCAACTCCATTTTTGACTAGCAAATTTGCATTGGGACCAACCCCGCCCAACTCTGTGGCATCAATAATCAAAATTATGATCAAACTCATTTTGTTGAGTCCTAAGTTGCACGAAATGCCAAAACATCTAGAAGTTTCTGAAATGGGTGCAACTAGAAATGTCATCCACGAAAAATGGAAATGTCGCCCCAAGTGTTGGGCGAAATGCCATATATATGTATATAAGTTAATAATGGATGATGCTGTAAGAAAAGAAAGAATGATACAATAAATGACATTTTAATGATTTTTACATGATGCGAAAGTCCAAAATTAGCCTTTGTAGATGAGGTTGTACATTGAAGGTTCCAAAATCATCCTTTATGCATGAGGCTAACTGAAATAAAACATCAACTAAAGACAAATATCGACTATATATAGTAATCATAACAATCCTCATCCTCCTCAACAAAAATATAGCGAGATGCTTATTCAGAGAAGAGGCAATTCTACTTGTACTTCCATTTTTGCTTGAATCACGACTAATATCTAGAGAAGCAAGAGAGAGCTCTAAGTGTGATTTTTTTTAATGAAATTAGCTTAGGAGTGAAATCAACTTTAGGAAAAATGTTTAACTAAGCGTTTTTGGGCCATAGAAGGGACCCATGCCCTTCTTGGCCTTAAGAGAGACTTAGTTGATAATTCTTGGGATCCTCTTAGAATTATCCAAACAGGGTGTTTGAGTCCAGGTTGCTTTCCAAAGGATATTAGCTCCTTGTTAGACTCCTCTGGAACCTTAACAATATTAGCAGCAAAACTAGGCCTAGCAGAACTAGAAGTATGAGTTGGCCAAGCTGCAGGGCTAGTGCTTCCATCACTATGTGCAATCCATGGTGGTTCACTTCCTTCAACTCCATTTTCGACTAGCAAATTTGCATTGGGATCAACCCCGCCCAACACTATGGCATCAATAATCAAAATTATGATCAAACTGAGTTGGTTGAGTCCTAAGTTGCACGAAATGCCAAAACATCTAGAAGTTTCTGAAATGGGCACAACTAGAAATGTCATCCACAAAAAATGGAAATGTCGTCCCAAGCATTGGGCGAAATTCCATATATATGTATATAAGTTAATAATGGATGATCCTGTAAGAAAAGAAAGAATGATACACATAAATGACATTTTAATGATTTTTACATGATGTGAAAGTCCAAAATTAGCCTTTGTAGATGAGGTTGTACATTGAAGGTTCCAAAATCATCCTTTATGCATGAGGCTAACTGAAATAAAACATCAACTAAAGACAAATATTGACTATATATTAGTAATCATAACAATCCTCATCCTCCTTAACAAAAATATAACGAGATGCTTATTCAGAGAAGATGCAATTCTACTTGTACTTTCATTTTTGCTTGAATCACCACTAATATCAAGAGATGCAAGAGAGAGCTCCAAGTGTGATTTTTTTTAATGAAATTAGCTTAGGAGTGAAATCAACTATAGGAAAAATGTTTAATTAAGCGTTTTTGGGCCATAGAAGGGACCCATGCCCTTGTTGGCCTTAGGAGAGACTTAGTTGATAATTCCTAGGATCCTCTTAGAATTATCCAAGCGACTCCTCTGCAACTTTAGCAACTAAGTCACCTGACACGGGGATTCGGGATTCGTAGGATACGGGGATTCAAGTGTCGGATTCGGACATGTTGACTCCTCTGCAACTTTAGCAACTAAGTCACCTGACACGGGGATTCGGGATTCGGGATTCGTAGGATACGGGGATTCAAGTTTCGGATTCGGACATGTTGACCCCTCGGAACAGGACACGTAGGATTCGTTATATATATATATATATATTAAAAATTAGATATTTCTTACACAAATTCTAATTAGTGATACAAATTCATTGATTTCAAACATAGATCTTCATCTATAGCATGCATAGTACATACAAAATTCAAATACATGTCAGTGGTCACATAAATCATGATTCATAAATGAAAGACAACTTACAACTACAAGATAGTAAGATAAAGACACTAAAAGCTGTAGTTTTCTCATTAGGTCATCATTAAGGCTGATCTCATCATTTAATTGACTGTTATATACTTGGCAATAAATTGCAGCAGTCTGATCTCTTGTTGACAGTGGACTAACATTAGCATATCTTAAAGTCTGGTGCATTCATTAGTCCTTCATTGGTTTTCTCATGCATTATTGTGACATGTTGAAAATATATTGGACAGCAGATTGCATTGATTCTTGAAGATAGCCTTGTTGGATTACTATTTGTCCCTCTCTCATTTCTTCACTAGTTGAATTGCACATTTCTTATCTCTTGCATTTCATTACATGATTAGCTTATCCTATTGATTGTGCTTAAGCAGTCCTGAAGACTTCTCTTGTTCTACTTGATAATCTGGTAAGTAAAAGAGAAATCCTAATAAAGCAGACATAGGCAAGAGGGAAGTATTGCTATCACCGTTTTATTATTTGAATCCTGATTGACAAATGATATTTGGTTAAATTAGATACAAGCACTTTTCACATTTGCAGTTTCATTAAAGCAGATCCTAATTGTGTTCTCCTCTTGCATTTCTCTCTTGATAGCTTGTTGTATCTCATCCATCCTTGTCATCTCTCATTGATTTGTGAGCTTTTCTAATTCACTTGCTGGTTGCATTTGTCTTATAGTTATCACTTATTCTTGTCTTATAATATCTGTTTAAAGTGATGAGATCAGCCTTAATGTCCTGCAGAATTGGGACACGTTGTGTCCTAACGGGATTCGTATGAATCCCGTTAGGACACGACATGTCCCCTTTTGGGATTCAAATCCCCAGCGAATCGTGTCCGATTCGCAGGATTCGGACATGTGGCCCCTATATAATGAATCCGGTTACTTAGTTTAGCAATATTAGCAACAAAACTAGGCCTAGCAAAACTAGAAGTATGAGTTGGCCAAGCTGCGTGGCTAGTTCTTCCATCACTATGTGCGATCCATGGTGGTTCATTTCCTTCAACTCCATTTTCGACTAGCAAATTTGCATTGGGACCAACCCCGCCCAACTCTTTGGCATCAATAATCAAAATTATGGTCAAACTCAGTTGGTTGAGTCCTAAGTTGCACGAAATGCCAAAACATCTAGAAGTTTTGGAAATGGGTACAACTAGAAATGTCATCCACGAAAAATGGAAATGTTGCCCCAACCGTTGGGTGAAATGCCATATATATATATATGTATATAAGTTAATAATAGATGATCCTGTAAGAAAAGAAAGAATGATACACATAAATGACATTTTAATGATTTTTACATGATGCGAAAGTCCAAAATTAGCCTTTGTAGATGAGGTTGTACATTGAAGGTTCAAAAATCATCCTTTATGCATGAGGCTAATTGAAATAAAACATCAACTAACGACAGATATCGACTATATATTAGTAATCATAACAATCCTCATCCTCATCAACAAAAATATAGTGAGATGCTTATTTAGAGAAGAGGCAATTCTACTTGTACTTCCGTTTTTTCTTGAATCACCACTAATATCAAGAGAAGCAAGAGAGAGCTCTAAGTGTGATTTTTTTAATGAAATTAGCTTAGGAGTGAAATCAACTTTAGGAAAAATATTTAATTAAGCATTTTTGGGCCATAGAAGCGACCCACACCGTTCTTGGCCACTTCAGTGTGCCCGAAACATCTTAACTCACTAAAATGCCATAGTTTTCGGCCAAAACGCCACCAACCATACCATATGACATTTCATAATTGTGAAATACTGTATGGTATGGCCAACAACGTTTTGGTGAAGTTTCAACCGAATTTCGGCATTTTGGTACTTTGTCGGTACTAGTACGTCACCCAAGAAAGCGTTTTGTGCAACATAGGTTGAGTCTCCTCCACCCATTTTGAAGATGGATCATTATTGGAATCTTTATCGTGTCTTTTGTTCAGTGACTAGTTGCACCTTAGTGGAAGCTTGTATTGCATGAAGAGAGAACATTTGACCGTTTTGTTCCAAATGATTTTTCTTCTTCATGTGAATTTGACATCCACTCAAAAACAACCCAATTGCACTTACACCTAGAAGCATTGCAAGTTTGACTGAGAACTCTAGCTGCAAATTTTTGCAATTGAGGACATCTGTTGGAAGATGACTCCCACCAATTGTTGTGAAGACAAAGACTAAAGTTAGTTCAATGTCCAACAATTTAGAGCGCAAGTTTGGCTAAAAATGTAAGTATTTATAGTTTGAAATTTAAACAATTGAATTTAAAAAAATGGAATTTCTTACCTAATTAATCCACATCTCTTGCAATCTGTGGCAAGTTTTTGCCAAAGGTACTTGTAGCTCTAGGGAAAGCAATGGTCTGTGGATGTATTTTCAACTGCTTGGATTCATCAGGCATCATACTCTCCAAGCACTTGTACAACCCATCTTTGACATCCTTGGTCTATTCTTCTCCTAATCGAACTCCGTAATGATACCTTGGGTTCATGAAATACTTGACTGCATGTTTAGGACGATGGAGTTGATTGTTCCATTTGTTGTCAATGATTTACTAAACAAGGCCATATTTACCTAGTCTATCCTTTTAGGTTGCTAGTATTCTCCTTTGCTTAATTCGTAGCCTCATAGATGTAGCCCATGGCCAATCTTTCCACATCCACCAATTGAAACACGTTAACAATTGGCTTGTCAATTTTCACAGGCTCTGCTACTTTTTTCCAAAAAGTGTTATCATTTTTCTTTTGTTTTTTTTTCAATCTTGTTTGTGAGTCCACCAAGATGAATTCCAATCATCATTGGAAAATATTTTTTGCAAGTTTTGTTGTTGGGAATTGAGAGATTGCAACGTGAGGGAGTGAGTTCCAAATCTTGTGTTGGCAAGTCTAACAAACTCCTTGCCCCAATGCTTTTGCTCATTAAGCTCAATACCTGTGAGTTGTTGTTGATGTATTTTGTGACACACTTGGCGTGCTTTACAATTTTCTTTGCCAACTCCAGTTTTCCTATGTCCTCAAGCATGATGTCTATGCAATTTGTAGCACATGGGGTCCAAAATATGGTCCTACATTTGGACTCTAGCATATTTCTAGCAAGAACATAGTTTGAGCCATTATCTGTGATGACCTACATAACA
This sequence comes from Pinus tabuliformis, assembly GCA_031772625.1. Taxonomy (NCBI): domain Eukaryota; kingdom Viridiplantae; phylum Streptophyta; class Pinopsida; order Pinales; family Pinaceae; genus Pinus; species Pinus tabuliformis. The sequence continues at coordinate 1,201,134,245 of CM062818.1, forward strand.
TTCTTCTTCCCCACTATCCTAACAATCTCATCCAAAAACTCAAATAACAAGTTTGCATCTTTCACCCTATCAAATGCATCAATTGATTTCAAAAACATGGTTCCTTGAGGGAAAGAGACAATTTATAATAGTGCGGTTCTTTCCATCAGTCCATCCATTTGATATGATGGAACAAACTATTTTGGTCCATGACTCTTTAAACTAATTCAGATATTCTTCAATGGAGAAAACCTCTGTTTTCAAAAGAGATTGTTAGTTTTTGTTAGTGTAGATAATATCGGTGAAATATCGTCGAATAGCGTAAATATCGCGATATTTTTGGCTCCCGAAAATATTGTGATATTTTCGAAATATCGGTGATATTTCGGCAAAATATCGCGCGACGATATAAAATATTGCCAGGCGTGTTTTTCCGCGGCTACAAAAAGGAAAAATTGGTTTTTTTTCTTCATTTCTGTTTCTGAGTGTTGGAGAAGGAAGGGAAAGAGTTTTGTGGTGCTTGTCAAGGAGGGTTTGAAGATCAAACAACGATTATCACCACCAATTAAGATTTTTTGGTGGATCAAAGATTGAAGAATAGTGAAACAAACTTCATTTCTTCCATTAACAAGTATGTTCTTAAAAACCCCTATGTTAATGATCTTTTCATAGATTTAGGGTTATGCTTGCTTGCCTCTTTGCCTACCAACATTTTGTTTCTTTGTTTTTTTTTCCATTTTCTATGATTTTCATGCCCATGAACAAATGCAAGGTTTTCTCCATATTTGGACAGCAAGCTTCATTTTTTTCTTTTCAACTTTCTTATGCACCCTCTTATTGCCATTTTTCATTCACATTGCAAAATGCAAATAATGTAGTAATTTTTTTTGAATGAGGTGGTTATTACTTATTATTTTTTCATTTTGTGTTGGGGGGTTTAATGCCAATTTTTTGTTTTTTTTTGTGCCCTAGTTTTGAATTAGTTCACTACAAATGTCAAATATGCCAAAAGTCTTGGACCCATATTTTGGGACTATGGGGAGGCTGTTGGTGGGACAAATCAGGCATATATATCATGCAACTTGTGTGGGACCAAGATGTCAAGAGGGGTTACACGATTGAAATACCATCTTGCCAGACTCTCTGCATATGATGCAGATGTAATGCCTTGTATGGTTTCTAGTGAAGAGGTTATACAAAAAGCTTGTGAAGCAATTGCTGAACAAGACAGAAAGAAAGCTGCTAGGGAGAGGCCAATGGTTTCAGATAGATAGCTGCTAGTTTTATTTGTTTTGCAACTTTTGCTACATATAAGTTTATAACTCATGATGATGAAATACTTTTAAAGTTTTATATATGTGATGTTATTTTGTTTGAGTCCTTGATTGGACAATTATCACTATCAGGGATCCGCAGGGTATGTGATGTTATTTTTTTTGAGTCCTTGATTGGACAATTATCAGGGATCAGCAGGATTTGGTATCGCCTTTGAAGTTTGATCATGACATATATATCAATGCCTTCTTCATATTTATGTGCCAATGTGTTTAGTTCATGTTGTTATTGCTTTATATGTTTAGAAATCTGAAAAAAATGAATATATTATGCATTTTTTATGCTTGCCGATATTTTGCCGATATTTTCAACGATATTGCCAATATTTTGCCGATATTTTCAACGATATTGCCGATGAGATATTTTCTAGACCCTCGCCGATATTTTCCCGATACCGATATTATCAACACTGGTTTTTGTAACATCGGATGTTGTTATAGTCTCGAAAATTTGTGGAGAGGCTAAAGCATAGGAGTTCTCCAAAGCCCATAAATCGTTTATGAAAATTCCACCTAGAGATAGCTCAATTAAATTAATTGACCATCATTAAAGTTTTTCCTAAGTCTAACATAGGAGAACTGGTTAATTAATGTTAATTAATTGAGAAATGTGAGAATTCTCTAGAAACTCACACAGATCGACTTGGAGATGATCTCAACCATCGATTAAGTTTTAATCTTGGCCGTTGGAGTCTCAACTGGAGATTATAAGAAGAGGCCAATGGGTAGATGGAGAAACATAAAACAGAGAGCCTGCAGTGTGAGTTCCTTGGGCAGTTCGAGCTAGCCAACAATAGAGTTCGAGCCGGAGAGGGGACACAGGGCTACAGAGGGCCAAAGACAATGATCCAGAGGAAGATTTTCCAGTTCCAAAGAGGTAAGAGAGGAGGCCGAATTATTTCCCCTAGAAGCAGCACAGGGCCTCTATAGTTTCTTCAGTGAGCAATTTGTTTTTGCTAGAGTGGGGGTTTAGTTTCCAAAGGCCGGGAGGATTTTTGTTGGGTCCCTATAATACTAGTGATTACCCCATTACTATTGTAGTTATGCCCCTTAGTTATATTGTTGTGCCCCTATTACCCCCATGTTGTTATTTCTGTGCCCCATAGAATCCCTCTATTGTTATTTTTGTGGCTTTATATTATTATTGTTAGGTCGGCTGGATTATATTGTGACTCCTTAGACTCCTATATATAGAAAGGAGGTTTTGTCATTTGTATCATCAAAGAATTGTTCATTTATGTAATGTAAAGGAGGTTGCCCCCTCGAAGAGGCTGAATTCTAAGGCGTTGATCTATTTTTTCTTGAGCTGGTTTCATAACATTTGGTATCAGAGCTTTGGATTCTAGGGTTTCGCTGCTCCAAACAGGTCGTCGTGGCATTTTCGCTATAACTTTTTTTCTGTGACGTTTCAGAAGTCGCAAAAAAAACCCATTTGAGAAGAAATCGCGCTGAACCTTGGGTCCGAATTTCAGAGCTTTTCGCGCGATATTTGTGGAGATATGATCTGAGGAAGTTGGTCTTTTTGCAGACTCCTGAATTACATTCAAAACAGGTGACCTGGGGAAAATCGTCATAACTGTCTCTCTGGGGATCGGATTGAAATTTCGTAAGAAGGTACAGAAAGAGGACGGACTGTAGTTTTTTGTATGTGTGTTTCAGATTCAAAGGTTGAAACAGTGACTCGTGGCACGTCGTACAAGTTCGCTCTACTGAACTAGTCTAAAAGCAAGTCACTGTGGGAGATTTCACATAACTCTTTCTTGGAGAATCCAATTTGGGTTAGACTTGTGGCATTGGAAAGAGGACGTAGAAGGCTACTACAGGTCGCAATTTCAGAAATAAATGATCCGAAATTACAGAGATACATCAAATTCAATATCAGGCTTCTATAAAGTGAAAAAAGGTGTGTAGTTTTTTTTTAAATTTTTGTGTAAGCTTGGTTTAACGAAATTCAAAGGGCATAGTAAAGCATTATTATCGGTAACTGAGCCCCGAGGAAAGAAAATGCAAACACCTAGTAAGGAACCTGAAAGCTCTAGCATGACTCATGAAGAAGAGGAAGAAATGCTACATGATATATCAAAATTACAAGAACAAGTGCAACAAATGTCATGCTCACAAAAGCTAACAGAAGCTAAGATAAGTGGCGTGGAATCTAAGATAAATGGCGTGGAATCGAAGATAAAGGGCATGGAAGCTAAGATGGATGATTCGAAGACAGATTTGAAGAGAGACATGGCAGATTTGAAGACAGACATGGCAAATTTGAAGACAAATTTGACAAATTTTCTACAAGAAATACTTACTAATGGTGAAAAGGTTGTAAAGGAAACTCATGATGTGAACAAAAGTAATGTTAATCATGATTCCATAGACGCTAATGTTGGATCGAAGACCCACTATATTCCAAAAATCGATATGAGGAAGTTTGATGGCAAGGATCCCGCCACATGGATATTACAGATGGAGCAGTTCTTCGATCTCAATAATGTGCAAAACACACAAAAGGTACGTATGGCAACTGTATATTTGGAACCAAATCAGTTTGTATGGTATCAATGGCTTTGCTCTCGTAAAAAATTTATCACTTGGGCAATTTTTACGGAAGAATTGATAGCACATTATGAAGATACAAAAAGAAACACTTTTTTTAGCCAATTGATAAGTCTCAAACAAAAGGGTTCAGTAATGGAGCACATTGAGGAGTTCCAAAAATTGAACATAAGGGTAAAAGATATTCCAGAGGAGCATAGGATTGATGTGTTCATAGGGTCTTTAAAGGATAATATCCAACATGATGTTCGCCTTTGAGAACCTGATTCATTAGAGAAGGCATTCAGGTTAGCAAGAAAAATGGAAAGCAAAATTATGGCAACCAGGAAGCATACCACTCACAACTATAAAGACGGAAGTGTTGTTGCCCCTAGTCTTCCACAACCTATAAGGTTGACACCACAACAATTGGAAGAAAAAAGAGCAAAAGGGCTTTGTTACAGTTGTGATAGCAAATACACTAAAGGTCATAAGTGTGCTGAGAAGAAATTATTTCAGATTGTGAAGAGGAAGAAGAAAAGGAGCAAGAAAGGTCAAAAGAAGAAGATATACTCCAGGAACAAAGCCTAGATGAAGAACAAATAAATCCGACCATATCTTGTAATGCATTGGCGGGAATTACCACTCCTCAAACCATCAAGATAGAAGGACAAATCAAGAAGAAAAAGGTAATAGTGTTGATTGATTCAGGAAGCACCCACAATTTTATTCATTGTAGAGTAGCAAAAGAATTGAATTGCTTCCTATATCCAACACCAGAGTGTCAAGTGATGATTGCAAATGGAGGAACAATAAATTGCTCTGGAAGGTGCCATAATATCAAGCTATCCATGGGAGAATATGTATTGACTAGCCCAATTCTTTCCATTCCAATGGGAGGTGTTGATGTTGTACTAGGAGTCTAATGGCTACAATCCTTGGGTACAATAGCTTTTAATTTTCAAGAACTTTTCATCAAATTTTCTACAGAAGGAAAGGAAGTTGAATTAAGGGGTATTGCAGGGAAACCAGGAAAGATAATCAGCTCTAATGGTATGACAAAGCTTCTAAAAAAGGAGCAAAGAGGTGTAATTGCACAATTATGTTCGCTAGATGTTTCCACATCGGAATCATCTATTTCTCCAGATCTCCAAAAAGTCCTGGACAATCATTCCAAGGTATTTGAGACTCCCAAAGGTCTCCCGCCTATGCGTGATCATGATCATGCTATTCATCTGATTCCAGGAAGTGTTCCTCCAAACATCAGGCCGTACAGATATCCCTATGTCCAAAAAAGTGAAATTGAACGTATGGTTGCAGAAATGCTAGAGGCTGGTATAATTCAACCAAGTCAAAGTTCTTTCTCTGCTCCAGTAGTATTGGTGCACAAGAAGGATGGATCATGGCGCATGTGTCCGGATTATAGGGAGCTCAACAAGCTCACTATTAAAGATAAGTTCCCCATTCCTGTCATTGATGAATTACTGGATGAATTGCATGGATCAATTTACTTCACCAAGTTGGATCTTCGTTCGGGATATCATCAAATCAGAATGAAGATTGAAGACATTCCGAAAACGGCATTTAGAACTCATGAGGGTCATTATGAATTTTTGGTCATGCCTTTTGGCCTTACTAATGCACCTTCAACATTTCAAGGTTTGATGAATTCAATTTTCAAACCATTCCTTAGAAAATTTGTGTTAGTATTTTTTGATGATATACTAATCTACAACAAGTCTTGGAAGGATCATGTTGAACATGTTGACAGGGTGCTACAACTATTGGAGGAGAAACAATTATATGCAAAAAGATCCAAATGTTTCTTTGGAGTCCAGGAGGTGGAATATTTGGGTCATATTGTATCTCATGAAGGAGTTAAGGTAGACCCTAGCAAAATTAAAGCCATTAAGGAATGGAAAATCCCCACATCCATAAAGCATCTGCGAGGATTTCTTGGGTTGATAGGGTATTATCGCAAGTTTGTTAAGAATTATGGGAGAATAGCAGCACCTCTAACGACATTATTGAAGAAAGATGCATTTTCATGGACTCCGGAAGCAACAAAGGCCTTTGAACATCTTAAAGAGGCAATGTGCCAAGCACCGGTCTTAGCTACACCGGACTTCACAAAAACCTTTATTGTGGAATGTGATGCTTCAGGAAATGGAATTGGTGCTATTCTAATGCAAGATGAAAGACCCATTGCTTTTGAAAGTCGTACAATCAAGGGAAAGTTTTTAAGCAAAGCTATTTATGAGAAGGAAATGTTGGCAATACTCCATGCACTTAAGAAATGGCGACCCTACCTAATGGGAAGACACTTCAAGGTAAAAACGGATCATGATAGCCTTAAATACTTTTTAGAACAAAGATTATCCTCTGAAGAGCAACAAAAGTGGGTCACAAAGATGTTGGGTTATGACTTTGAAATCATCTACAAAAAAGGGAAGCAAAATGTGGTGGCAGATGCACTCTCAAGAAAGGATGAGGATGTGGAAGCATTGTTGTGCGCCATTTCTATTATCCAACCAGATTGGATAAACGAAGCAAGGGAGGAATGGAAGAATGATGAAGAAGTGTGGGCACTTATTCGAAAGCTACAACAAGATTCCAGTACGTTTGATACATTTAGCTGGCAAAATGATTCATTATGGTACAAAGATCGCTTATACCTCTGTAAGAATTCCCAACTAAAACAAAAGATTCTTATGGAATTGCACACTTCTCCCTTAGGAGGGCACTCGGGATTTTTAAAAACTTACCACAGGGTTAAGAAGGAATTTTTTTGGGATGGCCTTAAATCAAATATTCAAAAGTTTGTGGCGGAATGTTTGGTTTGCCAACAAAATAAAGTTGAAACAATTAAGATGCCAGGTCTATTACAACCTTTATCCATTCCAAGCCAACGTTGGGAGGAGGTTTCAATGGATTTTATCACAGGTTTACCCAAGTCTGAGGGAAAGAGTGTCATCATGGTGGTAGTTGACAGACTTACCAAGTATGCACATTTTTGTGCATTATCACATCCATTTAAAGCCAGTACAGTTTCTACTGCATTTATGGAAACAATTCAAAAGCTACATGGAAACCCAAAGATTATTGTAAGTGACAGAGATCCCATTTTCACTGGAAATTTTTGGACAGAATTATTTTCTTGTCTTGGTACTCAGTTAGCTCATAGCTCATCTTATCATCCTCAATCTGATGGGCAAACTGAGATAGTAAACAAATGTTTGGAAGGATATCTTCGTTGCTTTGTATCTGATAAACAAACACAATTGGTCAAATGGTTGCCTCTGGCTGAATGGTGGTATAACACTTCCTTCCATACAAAAACAAAAATGACCCCATTTATGGCACTTTATGGGTATCAACCACCATCCATCACATCATATTTAAGAGAAAATTCTAAGGTTCAGGCAGTGGAACATCACATCGAACATCAACGACAAGTCCTCCAACTCTTAAAGGATAACCTCGTGTTGGCACAAAATAGAATGAAACAACAGGCAAATCAACCTCGCAGTGAAAGAAGTTTTGATGTAGGTGATTGGGTATTCCTACGGCTACAACCATATAAGCAAATGTCCCTGAAGCAAGCTAAGAAGGATAATAAATTATCACCAAAGTATTATGGTCCGCACAAGGTGTTGCAAAAGGTTGGTACTATGGCATACAAATTGGAGCTTCCTGCAGCTTCTCGATTGCACCCTGTTTTCCATGTTTCATGTTTAAAGAAGGTTATAGGTGACAAGCTCCTAGTGCAAACAATATTGCCAGAACTTGATGAGGAAGGAAAAATTATATTGGAACCGGAAGCAGTCACAGAAACAAGAACTCGACAGCTACGAAATCGAGCAATTTCAGAGTATCTTATCAAGTGGAAGAACTTATCCGTTGAAGATTCCACATGGGAGGATGAGAATTTTATGCAGAAGTATCCAGAACTACTCAAGCGTTGAGGACAACACTTTTTTGAAGGAGAGGGGCATGTTGGGTCCCTATAATACTAGTGATTACCCCATTACTATTGTAGTTATACCCCTTATTTATATTGTTGTGCCCCTATTACCCCCATGTTGTTATTTCTGTGCCCCATAGAATCCCTCTATAGTTATTTTTGTGGCTTTATATTATTATTGTTAGGTCGGCTAGATTATATTGTGACTCCTTAGACTCCTATATATAGAAAGGAGGTTTTGTCATTTGTATCATCAAAGAATTGTTCATTTATGTAATGTAAAGGAGGTTGCCCCCTTGAAGAGGCTGAATTCTAAGGCGTTGATCTATCTTTTCTATCTATTCTTGAGCTGGTTTCATAACAATTTTCTAGGAGGCAGGAGAGACACTTTCCCAGTCAGCAATAGGTAGGACGACTTGATTAGCATCAATTCCAGGTTGAGCGCGTGGAATGTTGCGCAGAGGTGATGCAGGGCCTTTGTAGAGGGTTTGGACGACTTGCTTTTCAGTTGTGAATTTGAGCCGAGATTTCTTGGAGACGAGGGTAAATTCCCTTAGATTATTTTGCCAGTATTTCTCTTAGATTGGATAGCCACTTGGGCATCCAAATTTATTGCACTCAGAACTCACTGCCACACAAAAATAAAACCCTCACCTGTTGCATCGATTTTCCCACATTGGGTTTTTCCAGGGACATTTGTCATTTTTATGTTTGTGTGCTAGCATATTCCTCAGTTCCAACATTTTATTTTCACAACGTTTATTTTTTTATGGTAAAGAAATTACAGTGTGAGAATTTCTTATTTTGCCGTAAACAAAATAAACTGCATAATTAATTTATTAATTAGAAGAATTATTTTCAGTCACTGCATTTCAAGGAATTTTCACAGAGATCCCCTCAAGTCATCCATGCTAGGGCCTTTGAAGCCCTTTCTTGTAGATATAACAAAGTCCCACATGGCTTGGAAATAAGGTGGGTGGGCAACGTTAAAGGGGATGTTTGCATCATATTGCCATCTAGCAATGTATTGAAAAGCAATTTCTTTGCGTTTCCTTTTCCAATGGGTATCCAAAGTCGGTTGATTTAGACTTGGTTGGGAGATAGCAACACTGGTAGAGAAAGAGGTGGGTGAAGGTGCAGAATAACTCTTAATGTTCAACCTTCTTTTACCTTTAGCTTGACTTTGAGACTGAAGAGGGAGAGGAAGATAATAGAAGGGGTCATGGGCATTGGTGGAAGGGATAAAGGAGCAGTGTTGAAGGTCAAAATCATGACATGCCATTGCAACTCCCACAGCTCATGCAAGTTCCCTCTTCCTTGCAATTTCTACTTTTATAGCCTTTTCCCTGACCTTCTCCTCCTCAAATTATCAGACTTTTCAAGTTATTCAATCCTAATTTGCTCTATCACTGCATTTGGTGCCTCATATGGGAATACTTAGCCACTTATACCAAAGAAATGTTGTTTCAACCTATAAATAACAACCACCCTCCCTCCCTTCCTAAACCGCTTTCGCTTTTGGGCAATGGTGGATGATGAAATTTCATATTTGAAGGGAAAGTAATTTGCAAATAGAAAAAAACTACAACCTAAGTCACTTGACATGGGGACACGAGACATGGAGGACACGAGGATTTGAGTGTCCGACACGGGCATGTTAACCCCCCCGAACAGGACACATATATATATATATATATATATTAAAAATTATATATTTCTTACACAAATTCTCATTCATGATACAAATTCATTTATCCAAACATAGATCTTCATCTAGATGTAAGTTTTACAAAGTAACATTTTGCATACAAACACAATTGCGACAGATTCATTAATGATCCAATTGGAGAAAGATAAGATACTACAGTTTTCTCATTAAGTCATCAAAATCAAAATGTGTTACATAGTTAGTAGTAATGCCAATGGCAAATAGAAATAGAAAATACAAAAAAACTACAAGGCTCAAGGTAGTAGGTAGCTCATGAGTCATCAATCATCATTATCAAAATCAACATCACTGTCATCATCATGGTCACCACTGCTCTTCTCTACTGCATCCTCCTCCTTTGTATCTAATGTCATCTCTGCATTTGCTGGTGTGGAGGATGACCCCTCTACAATATCACTATCATCAAAAGTGACAGGTTCTAGCATTTGGCTCATTAAGATCTAAGTTGGCCAATGCCAACTCAACATTGTTGTCCAAACCCATGTCATCAGGAAAGACATCCCACATCTTTGTTTTTCGCTTCAACCACTCATCCCTCTGTGAGACTGCTCAAGCCTGCTTTTCTTGACACTATACAAATTCCCATATGTGCTCCAATTCCTCTCGCAACAAGAGGATGAAGTCACCTAAGAGATGAGTGTCATGGCTAACTGTTGTAGAGGAGGGCTTGTTGCCCCATAAGCTACCCACCAAGAATAGGGCTTCTTAGCCCCCTTGTCTCTAATCACATCATATCCTGCAAATCGACCGGTGCCAGTGGAAAACTCTGCAAAGGCATCCTCCACCTCATCAAGGGATGCTCTATCCTAAAATATCCGCCTCAATGCATCCTTCCTCCCTTGTGAAATTTCACCATCCATGTGAGGAGGGAATTTGCGGGAAGGTCCAATGAGTGAGCTAAACAATGCAAAGGTGTGCAGTTCTTGTCCCATTTGTTGACAAGAATACCCTATATGGTGGTGAAGAAGGCCTCTGATGATGTCTCGTACTCAGGGCACTCACTTTGTAAAATAATGCTCCTTACAGACTCAATCATGGAATCCCATCCCTCATAAACTTCTTCTAGGATGGGTTGGTCTGTATCTACAAATCATCGCAAAGAAATGATAGGGTCCATGATATTAATAATTAGATCTATCCTCTCCCACCAAGCATCATCTAACACTGTGTCCTTCACTCTTTTTGAGGCTGCTTGATTCGTGTTTCTCCAAAAAGACCAAAACTTTGAAATAACCATGGCCCTAAGAGCGGTCTTGACCTCCCTCAACCTCTTCAACATGATGAATGAAGAGGCAAACTATGTATTTGAAATCTTCAATAATGATAGATTGGTGTTCTCCTTGTAGATTGTGAGGGCATTTGTATGATTTTGTACAAAGTTGCGGATATGTCGTGCATCCTCAATAATACTTCTAATCCAAAGCACATCAGAAGCAATAGATTTAAGTGCTAAATTCAAGGAATGGACAATGCAAGGTTTCCAAACTAGCTGTGGATATTTAGCTTCCACAATCATGCCAGTGACCTTGCAAACATGTGCATTATCTGTAATGATTTGCACATAGGAATCAACATCGACATCTTCAATAACTTTAATGAACAACTCAACCATATATTGTACATCCTTGTATTGTCCAAGCGCATCCACTGATTTCAAGAAAATTGGATCATTCAAGGAAAGGACCATGAAGTTGATGAGTGGGTAGTGTGCTAGATCTATCCATCCATCAGAAACAATACTAACCCCAAATGTTGGCCATGCTGATTTAATAGGCTCAAGCATTTTGTCCACCTCTTTCTTTGCCTTAGTCAACAATGTGATTCTAAGCTTCTTCGACCCAAGAGGCACATACCTTGATGGAGACCCTCGAGTTAGAGCTCGGCACATCTCAATAAATAAAGTTGAACATGCAAAATTAAAGGATATGAAGTTCTGATAGAGAAATAATGCAATGGTGAGATCAAGCTCTTCCCGTTTCTCTTTCTGAAAAATCTTGTCCATTGGACCAAGTGCCACTACCTTTCTTTTCGCTGCTTGTCCCCCACCAAAACTCTCAAATGGAAATTTGTTGCCACTTTTCCTCAAGAATGGAAGGGGATCATCATTCTTGGTTTCTTTAGATGTTGCTTTCACCTTTTCCATACCAACATTGGCCTCTTTTTCCATTTGTTTTCTCTTAGCTAAAGATACCTGTGTACATGCTGCAATTCCACAACCTGGTAAAGCCAACAAATGAGATTTCACACGGTAATATGTGCTCATGAAATGATTGTTGCAATAGTTGCATTTCCAAGCAACATTGCCTCCTCCCTCTAACTTGATGCCTAGCCCTTGCTCTCTTGTGACATACTTCCACAAGGGATATTTGTTATCTTGAGCCTACTGTCTTCCCTCAACATTTGAAGTCGCTGTTGCAGCCCCACTTCCAATAGAGGGAACACATGCAGACCCTGATGAAATTGGAACAGGAGGGGCATATCCAATGGGAACATTCTTCCCCTTCCTTTGCCCCTTCCCTGCTGCCCTTGATTGAGCCATGAATGCTGTAAAAAAATAAAGAAAATATGCACAAACTTATTAAAAAAATGCACATGCAAATTGCTGTGATAAAAATGCCAAAAAAAATAAAAACAAAATGCACTTACCTGTTGCTTATATCGCCTCCAAAATGCTACCAAACCCTTTGCTAATCGTTCCCACACACTCACAACAAGATAGACACTCAAAAGTGAGTGTAAAATGGCCCAAAAATGCCCCTTATGGGCTGCGCGACATGCCATTCACGGGGACACGTGTCTCGGAATCAGGACATGACGGACCTGATCGGGACATGGTCAGAGGACACGTGTCGCACCAAATTGTGTCTGATTCACCGGATTCGAGACACGCAGGAGGTTAGGGTCGAATCTGGTTTCTTAGAATGTAACTAAGCAAAATTCAAAACCTATGATAAATTTGAAAACCAAAAGGAGACAAATTTAGCTTACAAGGAGTGGTTGTTTCCTACTTGAAAGAGGGGCAACAATCAAATCTAGAATTTTTTAGGAGAGAAAGAATACCTAGGGATGAAAACAAGCTGCTAAGGTCTCCTCCCAAAGATGCCATATTCACTAGACAACTGAAAACCAACTCGAGGATTTAATAACCCTTGTTTAATTTACAAGAGTTTTCTTGTGTTTTATTAAAAATTTTGTTCTCAAAGATTCATAAATCAACACATAAATTCATAAACGAAATAAGAACTAGCGTAATATGTAAACTTAGAATTAATTATGTCAATTCCAATTTACTCACCATAGATCTCAGAAGGATTTACAAAATTTTCTTTTAGGATGAAGAAAGTGATTTAGTTACCCTATATCCCAACCACTTCTCTGCAACTCGAGTTCGGACTTGGCCAATGATTTACTACATTTTTCAAAACACGACCTCAATAGCTTGGCTCTCTCGACAAGAAAAAAACTTTGGCTTTTGACCCTTGGACAATATAAGATTTGACTGCTTGTTTAATTTGTCAATTTCAAACTTAGTTTTTGCAGAGCTTGGATTGGGTCGAGTTAGGGTTTAGAAATCTCAACCCTGATTCTGGAAAGTATAAAAAATTTCCACTGAAATACGAAACTCGGCTCTCGGTCAGATAATACCAACTCAACCTCGACGTGGTGAAATTCAACAATGAGGAATTTGGTTCTGGATTTGGCATTTCAACTTTATCCAAGCTTAGTAGTGAGACTTCCCTCCTAATTAGCCCTGACAGGGCAATAAGAATCAATTGGCTCGATTTAGCAATGAGTACTTGGCCCGATCCTAGTGATTACAAACCCCGCCGAATTTATCAATGCGAACTTGGCTCCCGATCTGGCAAGGTCAAACTTGGCTTAATGAGAACTCGAGGAATGAGGAATTGGCTGTGGCCGTGGAGATGGTAATACAACTTAGAAAATCAGTGGTACTAGAAAATCAGTGGTACTTGGTCCTCGACTTCTTGATAATATCTCTGCGTTCTAAGATATGCATTCAATTCGGTTATTTGGTGCTTCCCCACTTGGTCCGGATAAATTGACCTTATAAACTAATTACCTAGCTATTAGCGTTACTGACCCCCCCCAGGTAAACTTTCTTCAGTTGAATTCAAGCTGGCTCTAAGAGATACCCTTGCTTGGTGACTCGGCTCCCTAGAGGGCTGATCTTACTGAATGCTGGTTGTGACGAGTTCCAACACTATCAATTTTTCTCTTGTAGACTTCACATACCAATTGAAGAACTGGCTAGGGTAGCTTTGTGGCCACTGAAACCAATGTCAATGAAATAGTTGGCTAGAGAGTGTCTTCCAACCCTAAAGCCAATGATTTACAACTAGGGTATGTCTCTCAACATTGAAGCTAGTAGATAGCAGGGTTTACCCCTTTTTACTTGGAAGCTCTTGGAGCTCCTTGACAATCTCTCAATAATTCTTCCATGATCCCTTCAATCCTCCTTTTCCCTTTTATACTAATTCCCTCCTTTGAATACCACGGGCAATACATGGGTGACTTTTTACCCCTTTTAGTAATTATTATTCTATTTTATGAAGACCCATTATTCTTCTTGTCGTTAGCCTATGGGATCTAGATAGGCCAAGGCTCAATCCCCCTTTGCTTCTAGAAAGGGACATTACACAATATGATTACAAGCATCAAACTTGCTGCTGTTAGACTGCTGCTGCAAATCTCAGGGCTGTTGCAGCACTCTCCAAGCTCACATATGCTCACAAAAACTCAAAATGAGAGGTGGGAGGCAAATAGGAGGGGTGGGCTGCTTTTATAGTGTAAGTGAGGTTGTTTCTGGAGGGCAATAGCCCACTCCAAAATGTTGCCTGCAGGTCCCATAGTTTGTCACATGCATCAAAGTACGGACCAACCCAGTTTGGAGTGGCACTGGCCAGTTCAGGTTGGGTCAGTTGCGAAACCAGATTTTCCTGCTGGTTCATTGGCTGAAGGTTGCTGACCAGCTGGTTTGACCCATTACTGGCTCAAACTGGCCAGTTGTTAAAACTATGGTTTCTATCAAAAACTAACATCCTGTAAATTTTAATACCATTAACATATGCTTGTCATTGGTCTCTTGGTAACTTTGTGTTTGATTTCATGCCTTATCTGCAGAAAAAAGAAAATAATCTTGGCAGTTGATTGATAGATTGGATTTTTGAAGAACTAGCAACTGGAGGAGCTTTTATTGAGATCATACCCTTGCTTGGAATAAACCACTGGAGAAAATGCCTGCTTTTAGGTTGTATGCTTGCACATGTTGCCACTAGTGCTGAATGATATTGTAAGTTTTTTGAATTTGTTCCAGAACATGGAGCAATTCAATGTCAGTGACATTTATTGCATTGACGTTGTAAGTTTCTAAACTTGTTTGTGTTGAAAGATTCTAGAAAATTTACCAGAACTTGATGTAAATAAAGTCAGCAACATATACAACTAAAGGCTGTTTCTGGTCTGTTGCACTTGCATATTGCACATCAGGATTTCTGTTCTTCAAATCATTCAATTTTCGTTCTTGTTTACACTAAAGTTTTTAGGAGTGTTCTAGACACTGCCACAATCTATTGACTATTGATTGTACTCTCCTGTCTCTACTCTCATTGACCTTTTCTTGCTCATTTGTGGACATTATTAAAATTATCTTATCTTTAGCTTTCTCCTCTTGCCTTAGCTTTCTTGACTTATTTGGCTTGATCTGTAAATTATAGCGCCTTTTCTGAAAAGAAACTCTGCATATATTACTTCATAGAATAATTACGTCATGGGACAAAGAGTTACATGTGGTATCTTAAAAGAAATGCCTTTTTGAACTTTTTGAAGGACAAGCATCGATTGCAACGACTCATTCAAGTGGCTGGCAATGAGATCTTCACAACTCAGACACATGATTTTGCTTCAATTGCTCCTAGGCTTGAGCAGGAGTGGTCTTCTTTCCACCATTTGGTGCCGTCATCACTTCATGCTATTGCTGAGACATGTACATAGTGATTTCCCTAACTTTCAGTTGAAGTAAAACTTCAATTTTCTTCTGGACACAACTGAAACATGTACATAGAGATTTCCCAATGTTTCATTTGGTGTGAAAATTTATTTCTTTGTGGATATAATACAACTGTCTTTCTTTTTTCTCAGATGAGGTTGTGATGGCAATAATGCATCGCTTCAGGCCCAAGTTTCTCTGCATTTTGGAAGGTCCACCATTGTATTACAATGATTATGATTTCAAGCACACATGCTTTCTCTCTCCAAGACAACTTGAAGCAAACTTGAGTTTTGCCGTTGGCACTGAACTAGCAGATGATATTGTTACAGATGTTTGTATTCAGGCTTCATATGTTGACTCAGGGTCCTTGAATACTTCAAGTATAGGAAATGAGCTTACAGAAATTATCAAAGAGGTCAGTAATGTAGTTTTGTGATGCAATATAGTGACAGCTGGTTAATCCAAGTACTCAGTCATAGGTTAAATCTAAATGAATTAATTTTCGGTGCTGTTTATTTAGTCATTTGCATGAATATCGTTTCAAGACCTGATCCTGTTTCCTATTTTATAAATCTTCATAGATAAGAACCCAATGTACACAACAGAATCTTTCATATTCTGAAGGACAATATTTCCATGACCAACCAACAACTGCCACACCTGTCTGCAAGTTCTTTGCCAAGGGAATATGTAAAAGGGGGAATAGCTGTTTTTTCTCACATACTGATCATGCTAAACAAGAGCTGTGCAAATTTTTTTGGACATTGCAGGTAAACATCTAAACTGGTGAAAATCTGTTCGACATTGTAGCATGCAATTTGGTTATATTCACTGTATTTCTCTATACATGTTTCTGGATACACAAGGCTTCATGCCTATTACTACAATATTGCATCTTGAGAAGGTGTCTTTCAAATGTGTGTGAATAGGGCTGCCGCTATGGAGAGGAATGCCTGTTCTCTCATAATATTCAAGCTTCAGAAGTTTCAGAATATAGGAAATGCGTTGAATTTGAGGATAAAATAACTCCTGCAGTACCACTAATGAATCTTTTGCCCGAAGTCGGAGAACATAATAAAAATTGCATTCTTGTCTTTAGAGAGTCTGACTTTCACTTCTCTCTAAATCTTGCCCTACATTATGATCCAAGTAAACTTATCATAACTACAATGAACTCAAAATCATATTGCACAAAGGAAGGATCTACTGCGGGCATGCACATAGACAAGTTATATAACTTGGATGCTGAAATCTTATGGGATATTGATCCTACTCAGTTTATAAGACGTACCAGTGTGCCTTGGACCAAAGTCCAATGCATTATATGGACAATAACATCTTTTAGCAGGGATGAAGAATTGGAGATGCAAAAAGATCTTATAAAGAGATTCTTTGAGTTTTTGGCTGTTGCACTAATTGCATGTGATCTCAATGATGTTCAAGTAATTTTGACAATAAACAACAGCAAGTATGCACAATTACAGGTACTGTTCTGCGTATACTTTTTTCCAGTGAGCTTCGTAATTCATTATATGTATCTAGCATGGTGACAGAAAATAACATTTCTTCATATTTATGTGGGATTCTTCCATGGGAAAGGTCTTATCATGTATGCTGGAAAGAAACAACCAGGTTTAAATATTCTGGTATGAATTATGCTTTGGGTCAGGCTTCTGCTATAAATCACCCTGAACTAGTGTTCCATGGGGGATGTGTCCCCGAGGGTGGGGGGCACAGCCCCCACGTTTTCCATGTTCCTGCAATGGTGGCATGGGGGGCAGGTGGGGAAATGCTTCCCCATGTCCCCCTTTTGGGGAAACACTGGGAAAATTGTTTCCCTAGTGTGGGGGACATGTTTCCCCAAAAGGTGGACTTATAGGGTACTTTTGGTCCATCCCCCAATGAGTGGGGGATTTCTGAGCATCCTGCCAAAATTTTTACCTATAAAGCCTTTAAAAATATAAAAACAAAAAGCAAGAAAAAAAAGAAGCAAAAACAATATATAAAAAAACCCTACCTCACTTTTCACTTTTATTCACCTCTTGTTCACTTTTACTCTATGCTAATTTTATTTTCAATGTTCCATTGTCGATTGTTTGTCTTGACTCTGGATACTGATGACCTCAGACTGAGTCTTTGACTTGTCTCTCTATACTATTTTTGAGTTAGAGTAGTTTCAATTTACTATTTCAGACTTCAGTATCTACTATTTTTCTTAGTACTAATTAGATTCTAGAATGATGAATTTAAATCAATGTATCAATATTTTACTATTTCTGTTTCATTTATGGTTTATGAATCAAAGTATTTCATTATTGAATCTAAATTCAGATCATAATTATATCATTTACAAATTTTATTGTTTATTGTTTAGTATTTCGTATGAATTGTTATTGTTGGGATTTTATCATCCTCATTATTAGTTTTACATTTTTAGAGAAGGGGACCCCTGTGATAGGAGCCCTGCCCTCTTGCATCCACCCTGAGTTGCCCTAAAAAATTGGGGGTGCCTCCACCTGTACTCCCACGTGCATTTCCCCACTTCCATGCTCCCTCATCTTGGAAAATTGGTGGAAATTTGCGCTAAACATGGGCATCCCTAAACCTATCAATAATCTATAAGGTTAAAAAGCTTTACAAACTATGTTGATGCTTGCCCACTAATGTTGATGTGAAAACCACTTTAATAAGAGTACTTGTATAGCAAGTTTGAACGAGAAATAAATCACTCCGAACAAGAACATCCATATGACATAAATCCTTCAGCGATTTATAAAGTTAAAAAGATAACCTGTTACCTACCTATGTTGATGCCTTTCCACTAATTTTGATTTGATGCCATTTTGATGTGAGAACTAGTTTACAAGAGTACTTGTATATTGAGTATGAACAATAAATAGAAACTTGAATAAATTTATAGAATTCCATTCTCCATGAGTGTTATGCCATGATATGCATTTTGTTATAAACAAAAATAAAAAAAATATATAAATAATTTGTAATTCATAATTAATGAAAGGATATGTTTCAATCAAAATGCATGACTTATGAAATGGGACTTCTTCCTAGTGCATATTTGGAATCTCAGTTATAATTTATATCATTTATCTTTTTTACTCATACACTTATATATTGTTTATTTATCTTATTACCCCTCATGTTAGCGGGGGTACATAAGGTCAAGGTCACAAGTCAAAAGCAATGTAAAAACCATTTGAGGCCTTGTATTAAGTATCTTGGGACTGCGTATTATCATTCAGTTTGTATCTTGTTGTTTTGGTTAGACCATGGATGGTCCCTTGAGGTTTATTTCAGGTTTGTTTTGTTTTGTATAAGATTGGAGGGCCATAGGTGAGCCTTCTTGAGGACTCATGGTTTTATGGGATCCTGCATTTGTAGGGGTAATCACTGTTATATGGGCTAGTTTAGTTCGCGTCAAGGTGCACCTATGTCTTACCACATGGTTATTGTCTATAAAGTCTATAGGTGGCCTTGGCTTTGGTGTAGTATCCTCAGACAACACTCATGCATTGTAGTCTCATATTGACCACTGCCACCTTTCTCGAGGTAGTTCATGGTTCCTAATGCAAAGTGGTCCTAGTGGTCAAAAAGTCAATTTGGTCTAAGATTGTGTAGTTTGATGAGAGTAATCCATAACATGAAAAATTTTTCCAATTGGAGAAAAAAGTGGCTAGTTACAACTTGGTCAATAGGTTAAAGCAAGATTCTGGGTGGGAAAAGAGGTGGAGTGTTGGGAAAATCACACATGTATTATGTCCAAAATAATTAATAAAACAAGGAGAACAAAACCCAGGTGCCAGATTTCAGAGATCCATCGCGGCATTAAAAAACCAACATAGGGGGTAGATGATGTGGCAGCGCAGGTAATGATGTGGCAATTCCTTGCAAGATATGGAAATTCTGAGAGAGAACCAGTATAGGTCTAGGCTGGTAGAGCAATATTGATGTTCTAGAATTTCCAGAAGGGAAAGTGCATTGGAGATCTAGCTTCTAGGTGGCTAATTTGATTTATTAAAGGGAAAAGTCAAGTCAAGTATAACCATAGGCAAAGTCAACCAGCCATAAGAGGGTCTACCTAGCCGTTGGAGACCTAATGGACCAATTTGTTGAGTGACGCATCAATAATGTAGCCATTAAAAGATAGATATATACCAAGGGTTCAAGCATTCTCTTGACAATGATGTATGACAAGGACTTATGGCAGTGATGTATATCACAATGATGTCTATGGCATCGATGTGACATTGATATATGACAATATTTATGATAGTGATGATGAAACAGAGATGCATGGCATTGTTTTAATCACCGTGTGATATATATGTGTGTGTGTGTGTGTGTGTTGTATGGTATGACAATAATATTGGGCCATGATATGTCATAGATGTTCTTATGACAATGATATTCGGTAGTGGCATGACATTGATGTATGTCAGTGAAACATGTTCCTATGAAAAATGACAATAACCATTGATGTGATAAAATTGGCAACTAGGGCCAAACTCCATGTGGGTCATCTTATTTATGGCCACTGATATTTTTCTTGGATTCCTCTCTTCGAGAGGTGTAGGATTGATCTAAAGATCATCCAATTTCGACATGTATTTATGGAGATATGAACTTATTTATATTATTTGACAATTTGTCAAGGTCAGCGAACAACCAAATAACCCCCAACTCAACCTCAATGTTGCATTTAAATAGAGGAGGCCTCAAGTCATTTGTTACACACATCTCTCATGATCTCTCTCCACTCGTTTGGGTTTGGTGGTAAGAGAGATCAAGTGAGAGACCTAGCCGCAGTCCTAAAGAAGGAGATCTAGCCCTAGCCGAAGATCTAAAAGGAGCCATAGCCATAGTGACAAGCAAGCCCTAGCCACAGTCAAAGGGAAGGATCCAATATGCATTCAAGAGGAAGGCTTAATCCGTAGTTAAGAGGAAACCTATTCGCTATCAAGAAGAGCTCCAATATGCAACCAAAGGGAGCCCTAATCTGCTGTCGAATGAAGCTGCTGCCTAAAGGAGGCCCTAAATTGCAATTAAGAGAGGCATAATTCATAGCAAGGAGGCCTAATATGCAATTTAAAGAGAGGCCTAAGACGTAGTCAAGAGGCCAGATCCACAGCAATTGAGGAGCCCTAATACACAGCCAAGAAGAGACCTTAAGCCGCAGCAAGAGGAGCCCTAACGCAGCTAGAATAAACTTGTTGACGGTGTGAAGCATGAGTTGTTGTAGGTTATAGTGTAGTAATAGAGGCTATGTCTAGGCATGGGTTAAGGACTTGTTTGGGTCTGTTGGAGGAGACCACAACTATAACTAGCTGCTTTGCTAGGCTGCAAGCCATAGCAAGTAGCTAAGGCTGTTCCAAGGCAACATTGAGGTGTACATTGCTTGCAGGAGGCAGCGTGGATAAAGGGGAGACTCTCTTAGGTGGATTGCAGCCCTAGAAGGGCTTAGTTCGTTGACAGTGTGGAAGGTTTAGGGTTGCATATTGTGCCCTAACCAGAATTGCAGGAGCAGCAAGCAATCAGAGGAATGTTGTAGCAGTGTTATGTGGAGGGCTACTAGATTGATGATCTACTAAAAGGATATGCTATAAGACTCTTAATGAATGTTTGAAGACTGTCATAAGGATTCAAGGTTGTATCTTAGAATAGTCATCGTTAGCAGAATGATGGACTTACTGCTGCTGTCATAAAATATCTGATTTGTATATTTGTACTATCTTTCTCTCTCTGCTGAACTATTGAAGAATATAAGAAGATTTTATTAAGGATTTCCCCACATTGGGGTTTGTCCCTGGTTGGTGCCACATCTTGTGTTCTCTTGTCTTGGCTTGTCTTTTACTGTTTATGTTTATGTTCTATCTGCATTTTACTATCATGCTGATGTGATTGTTAATCTGGAAATTGATATTGGGCCTATAAGAGAAATTGAAGTAAATTTCTCTTAAGCATAGAACATACCTAAAATTACCATGGTATCAGAGGTGAAGTGAAGACAAAGCCCAAGCAAAAGTGAAAGAGCAATCACCGAAGACAATTGGACAAGGTCAAAGGCTTAATGGGTTCCTCATCCCACTTCCCGGTTGAAGACAAGCTCCGTGAAAACTCTGACTATCACGGATGGAAGATCTCTCTTGATCTGACATTGGAAGAATAAGAAGTGATGGATTATGTAATGCACTGAACAAGTACACCAAGGGCAAAGATGAGGATATTCAATCCTACTTCTTGATCATTGAGATCAAGAATGATCTTCTATCGATTGGAGAAATCATATTTGACATGGAACTTACTATCACTACTCTTGGAGGGCTCCCACCCGAGTGGTATATATTTAGAACCACTATTATCAATAATGATCGAATTCCGGGATTTGAAGAATTGATGTCAAGATGCATTCAGGAAGAAACAAGAATGGTGGAGCAAGAAATGCCTTTTAATAGAGGCAACCCCACTGCTTTCTCCACTCATGCCAAAAGGAGAAATAATGCAGGGTCTAAAGGTCACTTCAATGGAAATCTCAGATCTAAGGGTGGAAGGAAGCGCAGGTGCTTTGCTTGCAATAAGTTTGGCCTCTATGCAAGGGAGTGTCCAAATAAAAGGGACACATCACATGATGATGATCACAATCATTATTCCAGGGGAAACTTTAACAACAATGATTGAAGGAATGACTGGTACAATGGCAAAGGAAAAAGGAATGCGGGATATCAAGGAAATGGTCGACCCTCCAAGAAAGCAAGGAACTCCAGGTATGAAGAATCAGATGTGGTTAACAATAAGCAAAAGGAGTATTTGGCTCATTGATAGTGGTGCTTCAAAGCACTTCACCGGATATAAGGAAGCTCTCTCTAATCTGTTAGAGAAGGAAACAAACTTGGAGATTATTCTTGGAGACGATGCCACCTATCCCGTAAAGGTTGTAGGGAATGTTACCTTTCAATTGAATCAGGGTAACCCTATTCATTTACAAGAAGTTCTATATGTACCTGATCTCAAAAGGAACCTGGTGTCCATTTCGGCAATGGATGACAAAGGTTACAAGGTGGCATTCATCGATGGAAAGGTACATGTTTGGAAAGGGAATTTTAAAGATGCTTTTGCTCTTGGGTTCAGGGTTGGCACTTTTTATCAAGTTGCACGAAGTCCATTGGGGACCATGTCTTGCGACACATCTCTACAATCTGAACCATGGAACTAGAGGTTTTCCCATCTTGATTACAAGGCCCTACCCGATATGAGACAGATGGTGACTGGGATGCCAAGTTCAAAGAAGAGCATGAAAGTATATATCCGGGACATGCCGATGGAAGGCTTACAAGGGGACCATTCCCCTCAATTAATAGCAAGACCACAGATGTGGAACAACCAGAGGGGTTTGAGGTTGATGACCAGGAATCTCATATATGTAGGTTGAAGAAAGCTCTCTTTGGTTTGAAGCAAGCACCCCAGACTTGGTATGAGAGAATCGATAGCTATCTGATGAAGCTGGGATTCACTAGGAGTGAAGCCGATCCAAACCTTTACTTTAAAGTTGAAGATGATAGACCTCTCATACTGGTGCTTTATACAAATGACCTCTTTTTGATAGGTGCAGACCCTCACTCACAAACGTAAGAGGGAGTTGGTTTCTGAATTTGAGATGAAGGACCTAGGACTGATGCACTAATTCCTAGGGTTGGAGGTCTGGCAAAAGCTAAGAGAAATTTTCCTATCTTAAGGAAAATATGTTGTGAAGATATTGGAAAGATTTGAGATGGTGGACTGCAAGCTTGTGACTACCCCGATGGAGCTTAACTTTAAGAAGTTATGCGGTAGTGCTGCCGGACCTGAATTGGGAAATGCTTCTGAGTATCATCAACTCATAGGAGCACTGATGTTCTTGGTGAACTCCCGTCTGAATATATGTTTTGCAGTGAACACGTTGAGCCAATATATGGTTGAACCTCATCACACACATTGGATTGGTGCCAAGAATATTTTGAGATATCTTCAGGGCACAATCACTCATGGATTGAGATACACTGCCGGAGATGTGAGGCTGCATGGTTATTCTGATGTTGATTGGGCAGACAATATGGTGGATCGCCAAAGCACTTCTAAGTGTTGTTTCTCTTTGGGTTCCGCTTCGATATCCTTGATGAGCAGGAAGCAAAATTCAGTTTCTTTGAGCACCGCTAAGACCGAATACATAGCTGCGAGTATGGCCTCGTGTGACGTTGTTTGGTTGGGGAAGCTCTTCAGTGAGATATTTGGACACGTGCTGGATACCACCGTGATCCTCTGTGACAACTAGAGTGGGATTTGATTATTAGAGAATCCCGTATTTCATGATCACTCCTAGCTCATAGTCATCAGGTACCACTTTATCCAGGATATGGTATAACAAGGACCAATAAGGCTCCATCACATCGGGACTGATGAGTAGGTTGCTGAGATTTTGACGAAGCCCTTGGGAAAGGTCAAATTCTTGATTTTCCGAGAATGACTAGGATTCATGGGGAGACCCTCTCTTGAGGGTCCTGTATGATATGGATATTGAGCTTTAGGAGCTCTAGGGGCCATGGGGCACTTCTTGGAGCTATGAGCAACCATAGGGTGAGTGGTTCAACCTTCCCTTAATGGTTTGCTATGTAGGCAGGATGAGTGGTTCATCCTTCTCCTGCTGAGACACAATCATAGGGTGAGTGGTCTAGCCTTCCCCTAGTGATTTATTGTGTACAGGGTGAGTGGTTCTGCCTTCCCCTGGGATACCCCATGGTGACATGTAGGCAAGATGAGTGGTTCATCCTTCTCCTGCTGAGACATCCTACCCATGTAGTCTTGGACTCATGGGAAGCACCTCTCATCTGGCCAATTAGTAGGGAAATGAAGATAGGGACCATAGTACTACCAATGGACGCATTGTGTACTACCGTACTCCCTATGCTAGGATGACCTATATTGATCTGGGATCAATGGAACTTACTTCAGGTCAGTAAGAGTGGTATGAGACACTCTCTTTATTTGGAACTGATTTCGGATCAGTAAGAGTGGTATGAGACACTCTCTTTATATGGGATTGACTTTGGGTCAGTAGAGAATGGTATGATATAATCTCGATCACTTCTTCTTCATAGTTTAGCAAAGCAGAGCAGAGAATAATAGTGAAGGGCACTGCATTGATGGCAGAGATAGTACACACTGGCATATGGATTAGCAGATGGAGTTCTCCCTAGTTGAGAGGGTGTGTTAAAATTGGCAACTAGGGCCAAACTCCATGTGGGTCATCTTATCTATGGAAGTTGATATTTTTCTTGGATTCCTCTCTTCGAGAGGTGTAGGATTGATTTAAAGATCATCCAGTTCAGACATGTATTTATGGAGATATGAGTTTATTTAGATTATTTGACAATTTGTCAAGGTCGGCCAACAACCAAATAACCCCCAGCTCAACCTCAACGTTGCATTTAAATAGAGGAGGCCTCAAGCCATTTGTTACAAACATCTCTCATGATCTCTCTCCACTCGTTTGGGTTTGGTGGTAAGAGAGGTCAAGTGAGAGACCTAGCCGCAGTCTTAAAGAAGGAGATCTAGCCCTAGCCAAAGATCTAAAGGGGCCATAGCCATAGTGACAAGAAAGCCCTAGCCACAGTCAAAGGGAAGGCTCAAATACGTAGTCAAGAGGAAGGCTTAATCCACAGTTAAGAGGAAACCTATTCGCTGTCGAGAGGAGGTCCAATACGCAGCCAAAGGGAGCCCTAATCTGTTGTCTAAAGAAGCCCTAATCCGTTGTCTAAAGGAGGCCCTAAACTGCAGTTAAGAGAGGCCTAATTCGTAGCAAGAAGGAGGCCTCATACGCAGTCTAGAGAGAGGCCTAAGACGTAGTCAAGAGAGGCCAGATCCACAACAATTGAGGAGCCCTAATACGCAGCCAAGAAGAGACCTTAAGTCGCAACAAGAGGAGCCCTAACGCAGCTAGAATAAACTTGTTGATAGCATGAAAGAAGTATGAGTTGCTGTAGGTGACAGCGGTGTAATAGAGGCTATGTCTAGGGCCTAGGCATGGGTTAAGGACTTGTTTGGCCCTGTTGGAGGAGACCGTAGCTACAACTAGCTGCTTTGCTAGGATGCAAGCCATAGCAAGCAGCTAAGGCTGTTCCAAGGCAACATTGAGGTGTACATTGCTTGCAGGAGGCAACATGGATAAAGGGGAGACTCTCCTAGGTGGACCGCAGCCCTAAAAGGGCTTAGTTTGCTAACAACGTGGAAGGTTAAGGGCTGCATAATGTGCCCTAACTAGAATTGCAGGAGTAGCAAGCAATCAAAGGAATGTTGCAACAATGTTATGTGGAGGGCTACTAGATTGATGATCTACTAAAAGGATATGCTACAACACTTTTAATGAATGTTTGAAGACTGTCATAAGGATTCAGAGCTGCATCTTAGAACAATCATCATTAGTAGAATGATGGACTTACTGCTGCTGTCATAAAATATTTGATTTGTATATTTGTACTATCTTTCTCTTTGCTGAACTAGTGAAGAATATAAGAAGATTTGATCAAGGGTTTCCCCACATTGGGGTTTGTCCCTGGTTGGTGCCACATCTTGTGTCCTCTTGTCTTGGCTTGTCTTCTACTGTTTATGTTTATGTTCTATCTGCATTTTACTATTATGTTGATGTGATTGCTAATTTGGAAATTGATATTGGGCCTATAAGAGATATTGAGGTAAATTGCTCTTAAGCATAGAACATACCTAAAATTAACAATATGACAATGACCTTTGATATGGCAGTGACTTTGTTGTATGGTAGTGACACTCTGATGTATGGCAATGTATCTTTGATGTATGACTATGTCTTTATATGACAATGATCTATGATAGTTGTGATAGTGTCTCTATCACAAATGTCACAGTGTATGACAATGATGTCTATGACCATGACATATATGATAGTGATGCTAGTGAATACCTACTTGAGGGTTACGTTTGTTGCTATCTTATGAGGATCTAGTATGATCCAGGTTTGGCCTTGTTACCTCTCAAACTAGTAGGGGTCCTAAAAGGGGATCCTTGAAGGGCTACCACTAGGTCAAGGGAAACAATGGAGCAATAAACCACTATCACCTCGACTAAGGCTCCCTACTCTTTACAAACTTTCACCGATGGGAGGAGACCTGCTATAATAAGGATGACAAAATTGAATGGATCAATGATAGGATGAGAGGTGATCCTAAAATCCTATTCACAAGAGAGGATCAAATATATGGCTTACTTGGTTTGAAAGCAAGATTAAAGGCTCTCTAAGAAGGGTTGAAGGGAATTCTGGGAGCTAGGGTCTGAGTATATGACTTGGAAAGAAGATTCTTAGCTCCTAAAATCCTTGTGGAAACTTGACTTCCAAGTGGTCTTTGTGAAATTGGCTTCAATAAGTTGTGGGACCACACAGGACCAAGTGGACTCAAGGTTAGGTCAAGGAAATGGGGTTGGGAAACCAATGATGTGTTTGACCTAATCAGGGAGGAGAAGGGGATCAAGGAGGAATTTTCAATGAAAGGTAATGCCATGAGCCCAATGAGGTTTCTAGTGAAGGGACACCTAGGGAAAGGAATGGTCCTCGAGCTAGGGATTGCAATACCTTGAGATCCCACCGTAGGATTTGCTTAAAATTTGGAGGGCCTCTAGAACAAATTACAACGCAGTTGTGGACCAAAAATCGAAGTATTTGGATGGCTGGATTGTGAGATATGTGATGCCTTAGGTGACGTATGTAGGTCAGGCCTAGAAAGAGAGAGAGAAGATGAGAAAAATATAATTTAAGGTGATCACCTATGGAGGACCAGTGCCTAATCCTTTGGGGAGATTTGGAGTCATGAGTAATTATGACTATGGATATTGGATTTTCAAGGTCAAGGAGGCCTCAAAGACAACCTTGCATACCATTAGGGCAGCAACAAAAGCAACTTCAAGAACTTTATACTTCGTTTTGCAAAAATAGAATGCTTATCAAGATGGATTTCAATGAAGAAGCATCTCTAGGAACATTCATTCTTAATACATGGCCCATACATGAAGCATCACTATCAAGAAACTGAATTTCCACAACTTCGCATAAATGGATGCAGTAAATTAGCCCTAGCATAGCAAAATCCGAACAACAATGTATGTGACAAAATAGAAAGAAAGAATAGCTTTAAATTTCACTTACATTTATTAGGAGTATATGCAACCATCAAAACTTTGCCAATCAAGAAGGTCTAGGACAAGAGAAAATAATCCAAACATCAAAATTCATTCCATGCTCCAAAAATTCATCCTTCAAGAAGGATAGTGAAGTTCTCTAAAGAGATAGAAGTCCAATCCAAGTGATGATGCTAAAATGAACTCACATCGCTTGTATTTATACACTCCTAATGAGTTCGACTTAGCTAATTAGGTCTATGTTAACCCCTAGAATAAAATAATGTGCAAAATAGCTATCTTCTGGTGACAAGCCCACCAAACAAGCTCATAAACAATATAATAAGCCTCTCAAGAGGTTGAATGATCAATAGTAAATGTCATTGGGCCTTCTAAGAGGCCTGATGAAGTCCATAAGTGCCAGAATGATAAATAGGACTCCCAAAAATAGTGAACAAGGGGTTGGCCCCTTGTTCCCCAAATAATAAACCTGTGGTGCTCCCAACGGGAGTGGGGCCACACAAGTAACCTCATGGGTCTCCAAGTAGATCGAAGATGCCTGTAGAGCATCTGTAAGGGCTCAAATGATGGTGTAAGTGATGCCACATCAACATATAAGTCTTGTGTTATCTGCCAAGTGCATGGTACAACTATGGGGCCGGCTGGGCATGGTGAACTAGGTGCATTTTCCTCATACATCGGGTGAATCTCGAGCAATCTTTGAACATCTCTGGGGATCCATGGAGTGTTGTCTACTGCTGTGGAGGCCCATGGCTCTCTGCACACACCCTACATGTGCCAATGTAGCCCTCTGCGGAAGCATCTGCTATATATATATATTTTTATATTTTTTGCATTTATACTCAAAACAAACATCCCAAATACCAAATTAATTGTAGAAGACATGAAAACATGCATATTTTTGCATAAATCAAGATAGATATAACATCCATTGTACATTAATGATTAATTATTCGAGCATCAACCATTTAGATGCATCAACCATCTAGAATCTAGATTCTTCTCCTCTTGTCTAGCCTTTGCCTCTACCTCGATTGTCTAGGGATATTAGTCAACATTGCCCAATTTTGATCAAACTACCTAATTCAAGACTTAAAATATGGTAGAAAAAGCTTAACATGCTTGATTGATGATTTTGACTTGATTGAAAGGTAATTTTTTGCTAAGGGCGTGCCGCGTGACAAAGGAGTTCAACAATTAACACCACCAACACTAGGGTACATATAGGGCTTGGTGCTCTTGATTAAATGCTAATCACATACCTTCATAATTGATATAATCTAATGAAATGCCACAATCCCATTGATCCTGAATTCCTGAAAACTGTTAAGTCTGCTGAATTTTGAATAGAATATGAAATTCTATTTCTCCATATGAAGTCCAATGAGGCTGGAACCACTCTCAAACATCCTAAGTCATTTCATGGTAATGTTAAAAATTTAAATAAAAGGATGAAAATGAAAAATAAAGGAGAATGTCACTTTTACTTTAAGAATTTAACATTACCATGAGGGAGCATCTACTATATTTATATATTTTTTTTGCCTTCATTCGTCACCCTAACCCAAGGTGGACCCACCCCCAACAAGCAAACTCGCCTAAAATAAAATAAAAAAATTGAAAAAAAAAACGATTTTGTAAACGCTTTTCCGGAAGCCTTTCTGGAAGCATGCGCTTCCTCCTCCGAAGCGCCACGCTTCTGATGTCCGAAGCGCTGTACGAAGTGCGCTTCGGCGCTTCCGTACAACGCTTCCAAATTTCCAGGAAGCGTCTAAAAATGCCGAAGCGGCGCTTCCGAATTCGGAAGCGCTGCTTCCGGCCAAGCTTCCTAGGCGCTTTCGTACGGGACGCGCTTCAGGGCTTGGAACCGGGGGGGGGGGGGGGCGCTTCGTGCAACTATGCTCTGGAGGGTTAGGACCTCGTGTAGGGAGACCAAACCCAAAATGAAGACCATGTGTAATCCTGCATAAGATCCAATGCGTCCCCTAGCCTTCCAGTACAACAAGTCATTTAAAGAAATCGAGTTAAAGAGCTTACAAACCATGGACAACATGTGGGCACTTCATAATGGCATGCCCTTCCATAGTGGGATTTGGCATGTGCTAATGTCTCCAAGCTCCAAAGGGGGTTAACCAAGTACCCTATTAGGTGGTTTCTACCTTTAGAGGGGATAGTATGTCCAAGGTACATCCTTCAAATGGTGGTGACATGTGATAAAGAGATGAATGGAATAGGGAATGAAAGGGGCAATCCTGGGCCACATGTCGGGGTACAAGGGTAGCTAATAAAGGGAAGCCCACACTTGGGTATAAAATGTATAGGAGGGAGTAATCGTGTTGCATGAGATACCTCGACCTTGATGTTTCCACCCTTGTTTAAACTTTATATACATTTTGCCTTTTATGATATTTCTTTGTTTAACTGCTTGGGGCTCAAGGATAAGAGCATGATGTGTAAGGTATAACAGTGGATACCCCTTTTAAGGTAGGGCGGTTAATTGCCCACCATGGGTTGGGACAATCTTGGGTTCCAGAATGATAAAAGGAGGCTCATATAGGGCCTATAGGAACCAGGTTGACGACCATGGGTATGGGGTAGAGCTCATGCATTTGGCCTTTGCCCACGTGCTAAATGTGTTTGTCCCAACCATCTTTTGCATTTTGTGGTACATTTTACTGTTGAATGTGGCCAATTATGCTTTTACTTTTCTTTTTAGATGCATCAACCTCTGGGGCATCGTTTCAAGCTCCACACAGGGTGGAGGCAAAGGGAAGGGGAGGCCAACCCTATGTGGACCCAAGTGGGAAGAATAATGAATGGGGCTATAATGAATGGAAGAGGAGTAATGTGTATGGATGAGAGAGCGAGACCATGCAATCAAAATCAGGGTTTCCCATGTATTACCACCCTAAAACCCAAAGGTCAGTAAAGGAGATCCCACGAGACTAAGATCCAAGGGTAACATCCAAAAGAGGTCTAGGAGGCAAAAGCATAGACCTAGCCCACTCTTTCTGCCAAATCCCCCCATTAATCCATGCCCAGAAATGTCCATGATAAGCAAACTACAATACTCAATTACCAAATGACAAGGCATGCCTTTAGGTTTGGGAGGTCGACCTTCAAACATACGATCATGACAAATGGGTCAGGGACCACATGGCTAGCTCAAGTGATGGATAAATGGCACAATGAGCTAGTTGGTGGCTGCAAGGGGCTATTGGCTGCCGACTGAGGACCATCTTAGAGAACATTCTCTCCTAGGATATCACCCACAAAATGGTGGGTAACAGGTCCTAGGTGGTCTAATGTGATTGATGATGAAAGACTTATGTCTCATGATAGTTGTACATTGTATCTCAGTTGAACATTTGATGAATATCTAAGAAGAATAATCTGGTTGGGTTTGCCCTTGGTCTTTAACCTAAATCATAGTGTTTATATTGTATACTAGGCTAGGGCAATTTTTTCCTTTAGGATTGCTATTCCGATGAGGGTTTCTTCAACAAATCTTTAGCAGAAAACTTGATTAGGGTTTCCACTTAATTAGAAAATATTAGATGACAATAATCTGCCTTCCATCATCTAACAATAGACAACCATTAAATAACACAAAATTTCCACAACAAAAGATATCCACAATTACAATTTTTAAGTCACAACAATGACTGCAAAATAACAATAAGGGCATCCACAACTAATTTACTAATATTGACTTGTAATACCAGCAATTTGTAAATTAGTATAAAATCAAATTGTGCTACTCTAACTACCCACGTGCATTGTATGAATTTAATTATGCTCTCTTAATCTTACTATAGGGGGGTCCAGATTTCCTTCTATAGGTAACAGTGGAGACAAATTTTTGTTTCTTTGCAAGATTCGTGCTTCAAGAAATAAGCCTCTTATTTGGAGTATCTGCAGAGACAAAACCTTTGATTTTTGTGACCAAAACTTTCTCTTGTGATGGTCACAAAGCTTTTATTCCAACTGCGGATTTTTGATTTTAGGGACCGAGCTTCAGATAATGCATGCATTGCCTTGACAAATAACCATAGAGCTTATATTCTCAATGCGGATCACGTGTCTTCATGTTCGAGCTTCTGATCATACCTGCATTCCCTTAATAGGCAGTCGCACAACCTTTATTGACTTCCGGCGCTGAGCTTCATATAATGCTTGCACTGTCTTGACAGGTAACCACAAAGCTTATTTCCTCAATGCGGATCACGTGTCTTCAGGGATAAGCTTCAGATCATGCCCACATTGCCTTAACGGATAATTGCAGAGCCTTTATTGACTTCAAAGGCCAAGCTTCAGATAATGCTCACACTTCGACAGATAGTTGTAGAGCTTATATTCCCAATTGATTATGAAAAATGAAACTCAGTCCAGTATTCTTGTGCCCAAAATAGAGTTTAATCCTATGTTGCACGAGTTTCTGGTATGCGGGTACTTCGGGTACGGGGGAACAAGTATTTGGAACGACTAGAAGCTTTGCCCAAATTTATAGGAAATGTCAAGTTGGGAGCGATAAGAATATATATATTAAAATTTAATATATATTAAAAGTAAAAATAAAATAATTTATTTATTTCCATCCAAAACTTGCTAATTAAATTCCATCCTGCACATTCAATCTTGCAATGAAATATGTAAAAGATTGAACGTTGAAACACGGTTAGAAAAAAAATCAAAATATTAATCCATCAACAATTTGCCAATGAAATTCCTTGCCAACAAAGAAACACGCGGAACTCCCAAACCGAAAAAAAGCTATTATTACTTGATTATTGTGTGATTTCATGCAACACTATATTATATTCAACTTCAAAATTAAAGTTTGTAAATTTATAAAATGAAACTAACTAACACTCTACTCTTTCTCTTTCTGACCATCACTGTAATTTGTTGAAACTTATCATTAAAGCTTCAAGAAAGTAGACCTATTTGTAATTGTTGAACTTCAAGATTTGCAACATAAGCTCGCAAGGAATCATTGGCAACTGTCGATAGTTTGTTGAAACCTTTGCTACATCTCCACGTCTCTATCGCTTTACATAGCCCATGCAGTCCAACCCCATGACCTATCATGTATCACTTAGACAATAAACAAATGGTACCTTCTCTGCCCAAAATAGGTATCCAAAAGATGGAAATCTGCTCAAAATAAGTACCCGAAACGTCAAAATCATATGTAGTGAAGCTCCCGAAAAGCTCCAAATTACCCTTTGAAGCTCCCGACAATTTTGGAAAGTTTCCTAACAGGTCCCAAGCTCCCAGGAGCGCGGGAGCGTGGGGTACGTGCTCTCCAATTCCTGGGAGCAGTACTCGTGTTACTATGGTTTAATCTCAAATTTTTTCTTCTTTTGATCAATCCTTTGCCCATAACTATGTTTGATCTCCAGATCAATTCACATAGCCCAAAATTATACTCGGTTAACTTGCCAACAGATGGTCTTGGTCTTAGAAAGAATTTTCCTGCCTTCTTGAACCTTTTTAATCTAGAAATTCCATCAACAATCTTGTACCAGAACAAGTAAAAATAAAGAGAAAATAGTTTTTGTCAACTAGGGTGGGATCTTTCACCAACGAAATTGACAGAGGTAAAGGGTTCTTAAAACCCTCAGAGCCTCAGGCTCAAGGGAAAAACAGATAAATTGGTCCACAATGATGATCTAAATGAACTCAAACCTTCTGTATCTATAGTTTTCCTTGAGGGGATTCTCCTCCTTAATTAATTAAGTAAAATTCACTCCAAACCCAAACTTTGGTTTTCATTGCCCAGCTGCCCCAAAAGTCACCCACACATTAGGTATTTTGAGGTTTTCCCCTTTATCAAGGACTATAGCCTACGGGGATCGATAGGCTACTTCCTATTTGGATCTTGAGAGATTAATTCCTTGGGAACATTAGAGTCCCCTGTTCCCGACATTGCTTGTCCTCAAGCATTGATAAATCTTGCTGCTGACCCCTTTGTTTCCCAAGTAGATGACCAATATGAATGATTCTTCTAATCAACCTCTGAAGTACATAGCCTCTACCTATTTTTGATGGGGTGATTCCATCTGAAATGAGATAAACTATGGCATGCATGTGGTCTCCAATAACCTTTAAATGGATTTATGTGCGATGATCAACCCCACATATTTCACACCTGTCAATTCTATAGCACAGTCCATGATGGGTTAAAGAAAGTCTGTTTCATAATTATTTGAAACCTTCTGAAGGATCTGAACCATGTGCTCAAGACCCATTCTTGTATCAATATTTATGTTTTGTAAAATCTCTAGAGTTCCATCATCTTTTCGGTTATATTGCATGAAAACCAAATTATAGAATTCTATGAATCTAGTATCATCTCCCAGATTTGTGCCTGCATAGCCTGTTTTAGGATGGATATCATAATATGGTTCAGAGCAGGGACTGGTTG
The DNA here is from genome assembly GCA_031772625.1 of Pinus tabuliformis. Classification (NCBI taxonomy): domain Eukaryota; kingdom Viridiplantae; phylum Streptophyta; class Pinopsida; order Pinales; family Pinaceae; genus Pinus; species Pinus tabuliformis. The sequence continues at coordinate 1,201,168,436 of CM062818.1, forward strand.
GACCACTAGACCAGAAGTTGTCCTCCTCTCCCATATGTTTTATTCTTTCCTCTGGAACACCCACCTGTTCATACCAAATATTGAAGGCCTCATCATCATCCCTGAAGACACTCACCCACAACCTCTCAGGAGGCAGCTTGAAATCCTTAGTTGCAAGCTCCCATGCCCATCTAATACCCTCTTGCTTGTAGTCTCCAAAACTGAAGTTACCAAGCATTTCAAAAACTGTGTGATGTTTGTCAGTCTGACCCACATTCTCCACATCATTAGTTCTAATGCATTTTTGAGCAGTTGTAGCACTTGGCACTTGCCTTGGTGCTTGAGCAAACAAAATGGGCTTGAACTGAAGCATTCTAGCAATTGTAAGTAGAATTGTTGGATCACCAGGCATAAGAGAAGAGCCAGGCATAATCTTATGATTACGAGACTGATAAAACCCAAGAAATCTACAACAACTCACATCCCAGTCACAGAAGGATTTGATTGCCTTTTCACTTGGTTCATCCTTCATTGTTTTTGTCAGTGCTGAACTATTTCTGACTGATAGATTCACTTTCTGTGGCACTTTTAATAGAATGCTTCTATACTTATATGTTGTTGGGAAATTGAAAAAAAAGAGCTTCCCTGCTGTGAATCCACACTGAATTTGCTACCTCTGTCACAAATTGATGGAGAAGCGTACCTCTTATGAGTACCTTCTTCCTCCTCCCTTATAAGCCTCTGTATCACAACGTCAAAGCTTGGAAATTGGCATCATGAATATTCTGGTCAGATTTTTGCAAGCATGCGCTAACATGCTTTTGCGATTAGAATGAACCCCTCTCATAGCATTTTTCATAGAAAAAACAATGAAGAGACCATTCAAGCATACTTCATGAGGATATAAAAAATCAAGGATCAACTGTTAACTGTTGGTGAAATTGTATCTCATAAAGAGTTGATGCTGATTACACTTGGAGTTCTTTCTCCTACTTGGGAGACTCTTATTATTACCATAAGAAACAATGATAAGTTTCCCACATTTGATGAGCTCCTGGGAATGTGCAGTCAAGAAGAGGCCAGAATGATTTCTAGAGGAAGAATTCCCAAGCATGAAGTGGGAGAACCTACTTCCTTTGTTGTCCAAGGCAAGAAGCAGAAAGGAAGCAGAGGCCATCATTTTTCAAGAAAGCTTGCTCCTAGATCCAATAGTTCCTATAAATGGAAAATGGACTTATCAGAAGTTCAATGCTACAACAACCATAGGCTTGACCAATATGCCCTGGACTGTCCTGAAAACAAAAGAGCACAAAGATCCAACTTCAACGATTGTAGAAACAACTTCAGATTTGATTACAGAAGAAGAAGAGAAGCTCCTGCTGTTCATAAAGAAAGTCATCGTTCTTCCAAGACTTCAAGGAACCCAAGGTATGATAATAATGGAATTGAGACGCAGTCAGAGTACTTTCTTGTTTCTGCTCTTTCTAGTTTCTCTCTTGTAGATTCTTGTGATATCTGGTTGGTTGATAGTGGTGCTTCAAGACACTTTACGGGTTATAAAGATGTTCTCTCAAATCTAGTTGACAGGGAGACAAATATGCAAATCATACTTGGAGATAACTCTACATATCCTATAAAGGGATTTGGTTCTGTTTCTTTTCATCTGGATGAACTTAAAACTATATCTCTTCAAGAAGTTTTGTATGTACCTAGCCTGAAAAAGAATCTTGTATCTATATTTGCTTTAAATGATAAAGGAATGAAAGTTGCTTTCATAAATGGAAAAGTTCTCACTTGGCCAATGAGATCTAGCATGAGAGATGCCTTCACTCCGGGATCGAGATTTGAAGGGTCTCTATAAAGTCAATGGAAGACAAATGCATGCGCTAATTCATGACAACAATCATCAATGTGAACTTTGGAACTGAAGGTTTGCTCATCTGCACTAAAACATTGCTGCATGTGAGAGAGATGGTTTTTGTGTTGAATTTTGTTAAAATTGGCAACGAGGGCCAAATTCCACCTTAGGACAACTCATATGATGGAGACGATTATTGCATTGGATTCCTCTTTCGGAGAGGTACAGTTTTGATATAATAATCATCTCATTCTGACAAGCAGAAATGGAATTATGAATTTATTCTTCTTATGGACAAATGGTCAAGGTCGGCCTCAGTCAAATGTAGGCTCATGTAACCCAATAGATGGGTCTCCTCACCCTCAACGAATTGTATAAATAGGAGTGGCCCTTCCCTCATTTGGACACTCACTCATCACCTATGAAACCGGATTCGTCCAAACCCCTGGACGAATCCCGAATCGGACGAATCGGACACGATTCTGTCCTGACACGTGTCATGTTTCAATGACTCGTCGTGTCATATCCGGGTACGTCGTGTCATGAGCGTGTCAAAAAAATGAAGAACGTGTCACGATTTTGGAATCGAATCCTGGTTTCGGATTCGTTTTTCGGGCTGCTGGTAGGTTTAAGTTCGCTGTTGTCATTCCCATTTGACCGCATTTGCAACCTTAACATCGATTTGGAGCGAGTAGCAGCGATTTGGAGCGGCGGACCGCATTGCAATTTGCAGGTTTAAGGTTAGTTCGCTGAGTTGTTAAAACTTAATATGTATCACACCTTATCAGTGATCAGTTTGCATAAATTGCGTGACACAAAACCCTTGAACCACTGTAATGTTGGGTATATAGAACCAGTCACCACAACGTATGGAGCAACGCCATATAATCTGAGCCACTGAAATCTAACAATGCTCCAGTCGTTAAGAACGAGCCTTTGAAATCATGAACGAGTCGCCAGTGTTATATTATCACTGTGCGATCCATTTCTGTGTGAGCTATAGATAGATGCGGGCCACCATGATACATATATGAACCATAGTTAAATTAATAAATAGACAGAACAAAGGTATACGCCACGGCCCACTGTGTTTTATAATAAAGGTTACATATGTAATATTTCAGAGCTGCAATGACAAGAACTGAGTCTGTGCATCTTGTTTATTACCTTGATGATGGAATGAGTGAGCAGAAGCGTGTGTAATAAGAGTGTTGGGTTTGGATATTTTTATAAACGGAGTATGGTATTCACTATTCAGTTGGCAGAATGGACACACTTGGCTTTGTCTGAAATATGTATCTCATGGCCACAGCTTTAAAGTAGAAAATGCTTGCGTAATGTTCAACTTACGGCTATCGATATATACAAAAACATCATAATTTAGTTCTGCAGTGAAGATCCATGTTAGAACAGGCCATTAACCTATAAATCAGAGTCAAGAATGAGTTCGTTGTACATTTCTGGGCATAGTTTAGCCTCCATAATGTGATTGAAATGCTAAACGGAGTAAGTGTGGGGTCATCCTCTGCGTATTATTGAATTCTGGGCCGGGTTTCTCCACATTGGCATGAGTTGGAAAGAGCTGAAGTCTTCCTCTTAGTGGCTGTGCGTATAGCTGATAAAGATAGCCCATTGTGCATAGGCCTAGAGTACTCAGAAGTGCCACAAATTCAACATATTTAGGGCTGCTGAGAACACTGTCTTTTATAACACTCAGACCTTGGCCTGTCCTGGCAGTGTAGAAGTTTAGAACACTGTCTTTAATTTTTTATACAGCAACATAGAATACATTATACAGCCAGTTGGCAGTGAGCCACTGCTAGCCTATAAAATGAACTTGATTCTTGTTCATTTCTTTTGCTGTTTGCATTTTAAAAATTTTACAGCAGTTTGACTGTTTGTTCATTTTTTTTACAGGTTGAGGTAACATGGCTCAATCAACGGCAGGGGCAGCAAGGAAGGGCAAGAATGTCATGGGTAGAGATGCTCTTCCTCCCCCAATATCATCAGAGTCTGCTGCAAGTAATCTTGAGGGAAGAGGAGTTAAAGACAATGAAAAATATCCATTGTGGAAATATGTCGCAAGAGAGGATGGGTCAAACAGCAAGGGAAAGGGAGGAGGCAATGTGCAATGGAAATGCAGCTTTTGTAACCTTTCTTTCACAAGCACATATCACCGTGTGAGAGCACATTTGTTGGCTATACCAGGTAAGGGGATTGGAGCTTGTAAAGATATTCCTTCACAAAAGAGAAAAGAATTGGAAAAGGAGGCCCATGTTGGTATGGAACATGTGGCACTGGCTTCAAAATCAAAAGCACCCAAGGGCAAGAATGAAGACCCCCTTCCATTTTTGAGGAAAGCCACCACCAAATTTCCATTTGAGAGTTCTACTTCTACTGGGGGACAAGCATTAAAAAGAAGATCACTTGGTCCAATGGATAGGATTTTCCAAAAAGAGAGACGGGACGAGCTTGATCTCACCATTGCCTTCTTCTTCTATCAAAACTTCATATCATTTAATGTTGCACGTTCACCTTTATTTGTTGAGATGTGCCGAGCTCTAACTCAAGGGGCTCCAGCAGGGAATGTGCCTCCTGGGTCAGAGAAGCTGAGAACCACATTGTTGACGAAGGCAAAAAAAGAGGTGCAAAAAATGCTCGAGCCTATTAAGGCATCATGGCCAACATCTGGGGTTAGCATTGTTTCTGATGGATGGACAGATCCAGCACGACACCCAATCATCAACTTCATGGTGTCTTCCTTGAATGGTCCAGTTTTCCTGAAAGCAGTGGATACACTTGGCGAATACAAGGATGCACAATTTATGGGTGAGTTATTTATTAGAGTTGTTGAAGAGGTAGGTGTTGATTCTTGTGTGCAAATCATTACAGATAATGCACCTGTTTGCAAGGCGGCTGGCATGATTGTGGAAGCTAAATATCCACAAGTGTTTTGGACACCTTGCATTGTCCATTCATTGAACTTAGCACTGAAATCCATTGCTTCTGATGTGCTTTGGATTGGAAGCATTATTGAGGATGCAAGACATATCCGTAACTTTGTGCAAAATCATACAAATGCCCTCACTATCTACAAGGAGTACAGTAATCTATCATTGTTGAAGATTGCTGATACACGGTTTGCATCTTCATTCATGATGTTGAAGAGGTTGAGGGAGGTCAAGACTGCTCTTGGGTCCATGGTTATTTCTCAGTTTTGGTCTTTTTGGAGAAAGACAGATCAGGCAGCCTCTAAAAGAGTGAAGGACACGGTACTAGATGATGCTTGGTGGGAGAGGGTAGATCTAATTATTCGGATCATGGACCCTATCATCTCTTTGCTTCGAGTTGCAGATACAGACAAACCCATCCTAGGAGAGGTTTATGAGGGATGGGATTCCATGCTTGAGTCTGTGAGGAGCATTATTCTACAGAGTGAGTGCCCCCCGTATGAGACATCACCAGAGGCCTTCTGCGATACCATACATGATATTCTTGTCCGCAGATGGGACAAGAATTGTACACCTTTACATTGTTTGGCTCACTCATTGAACCCCAAATACTACAGCCATGAGTGGTTGAATGGTGGACCTTCCCGCAGATTCCCTCCTCACATGGATGGTGAAATCTCACAGGGGAGGAAAGAGGCATTGAAGCGGATTTATCATGATAGTGCATTGCTTGCTGAGGTGGAGGATGCCTTTGCAGAGTTTTCCACTGGCAGTGGTCGGTTTGGAGGCTATGATGTGATTAAAGACAGGGGGCTTAAGAAGCCCTACTCTTGGTGGGCAAATCATGGGGCAACAAGCCCTCCTCTTCAGCAGTTAGCCATGAGGCTCCTCTCTCAGGTGACTTCATCCTCTTGTTGCGAGAGGAATTGGGGCACATATGGGAATTTGCATACTGTGAAGAAGAACAGGCTTGAGCAGTCCAGGGCAGAGACAATGGTGTATGTGCACACCAACCTTCGTCTTATTTACAGGCAGAGGGAAGAGTGGTTGAGGGGAAAGACAAAGATGTGGGATGTCTTTCCTGAAGATATGGGTTTGGACACCATTGTTGAGTTGGCATTGGCCAACATGGATCTCGGTGATCCAGTGCTAGACCCTATTAGTTTTGATGACTCAACCTCCATACCAGCAGATGCAGAGGCGACTATGGATACAGGGGAGGAGGAGGATGCAGAGGAGAGCAGTGGGGACCATGATGATGGGGACAGTGATGCTGATTCTGATGCTGATTGATGCCTTGAGGCTTGTATACCTATAGTTGTTTTATATTTTCTATTTCTATTTGCCATTGGCATTGCACCAACACTACCTATGTAACAGATTTTGATTTGATGACTTAATGATAAAACTACAGTTGTCAGTGTGTTTATCTTACTATCTTGTAGTTGTAAGTTGTCTTTCAGTTATGAATTATGAATCATGATTTAAATTTTTAATAGATTTATGATTTTATCATTTATCATTTATGTGACCAGTACCACTGACATTTATTTGAATTTTGTATGTACTATGCATGCTAATAGCTATAGGTGAAGATCTATGTTTGAAATCAATAAATTTGTATCATTAATTAAAATTTGTGTAAGAAATATGCTAATAACTAATTTTTAAGATATATATATATATATATTATATATATATATATATATATATATATATATATATATATATATATATATATTTTTTTAATAAAATAATATATAACGTGTCCTAACGTGTCTTGTTCCGGGGGTCAGCGTGTCCCGAATCCGACACCACAAATCCCGAATCCTACGTGTCCCGAATCCCCGTGTCAGGTGACTTAGCTCATCACACATCACATCATCTCTCTTTTCTCTTGTTTGGTTCGTACCATTTGGAGGCAACTTCTCTTCTTTGCACGTGTGGCAGGAAGCCAAGTTTTTCTAGGTCAAAAGAAGCCGAAGTATCAGAGCATTGACCAGCATTGACCAAGAGGGATTTGACTAGTGTTGACCTTGGATTTTGGGCCAAAATTCCTATTTCTCTAGGCTACATTTATTGGCACAGAAATCGAGGAGTTTGGGATAGTTTGACCAACGTTGACTTCAGGTTGATTTCAGATTTGACTGTAGAAAATTACAATAGTGTTTCTCTCTCCTTTGACTGGGTTTGACCGAATTGTTTTGGGCTGACTTTGACTCTCTTAGAAGGCTGAATTGGAATGCTGTTGACCGAGCTGCTTGGAGGACTTTTTGGGGCAGCGTGGACCATCGTTGACTTTTCGGTTAGGGCTGCATTGACTGCTGATTTGGCATAACTTTTTTGGGCTTGCATTTATGATATTTGTACTGGCTCTATCTGCTGAACTATTGAAGAATAATAAGAAGATTGGATCAAAGCGTTTCCCCACTTTGGGGTTTGTCCCTGGCACCTGCCACATCTTGTGACCTCTTGTCTTTGCTTGTTTTATGCATATGAGTTTATGTTCTATCTGCATTTACTGTCAATGTTTATAAGTTAATGTGATTGCTATTGGATATAATTGGAAATTGTCATTGGGCTGCTAAAGGAACATTGAAGTAAGTTGTGCTTAAGCATAGAACATACCATTGTTATCTAATATTAACATGGTATCGGAGCTCAGGTGAAGGCAAAGCCCAAGCAAGAGTGAAGCAAAGCATTCACTAAGGGAAGCTATTGGACAAGGACTTGGAACTAGTCCCAATGATGACTACATCTTTCTTCAAATCCAAGGAAAAGCTTAAGGACAAATCTGACTATCATGCATGAAGATGACTTTGGATTTGACTTTAAAGAAAATGATGCTATGGACTATGTCAAAGGAAGAGTAACAGAGCCTCCTTCAAATGCATCCACTGCTGCACAAACCAAATACAAGAAAGGTGAGGTTAAAGCTAAGAATATTATTGTTGATTCCATTCATAAGCCTTTGGTTGCCTATATTTCTGATTTGGAAACATCTAAGGAGATGTATGAAAAGCTGGTTGGGATGTTCAAAATAAACAATGCGAATCAAATTTTCTTTCTCAAGAACAAGTTGAAAGATATTAAGATGGATAGAGGAGAATCCATCCAATCCTACTTCATGAGGATCACCAAGATCAAGAATGATCTCCTATCTATTGGTGAAGTCACTAGTGACAAAGAGCTTTCTCTTATTGCACTTGGGGGCCTTACAAGAGATTGGGATGTGTTCAACACCCATCCTCAACAATGACAGGATTCCGGGATTTGATGAACTATTGGCCAGATGTACTTAAGAATAAATAAGGATGATGGAAAGAGAGAAGCCCTCAAATGGAAACAATCCTATCGCCTTCTCCGCTCATTCTAAGAGAAGGAACATTGTTGGCCCAAGGAATCAAGGACAAGGGTTGAAGCTGTGAATCAAAGAAGGAAGGAAAGGAAAGTGCTTCAATTGCAACAGGTTTGGCCACTTCGCCAGAGAGTGTCCTCATAAGAAGGATACTCCAAGAGATGATGACAACAATAACAACTTAAAGGGCAATGGCAATCAAACACCAAGTTCAACAACAAAGGAAAGAGGAATGCTCCCGCTGCTCGAAATGGAAATGGTTGTCTTCCCATGAAGTCAAGAAACTCGAGGTATGAAGAAGTTATTGTTGTAAAGAAGAAATAATTTTATCTTATTTTTGCCCTTTCCATTGCCTCCCCTCTTGATACATTAGACCATTGGTTGATTGATAGTGGTGCCTCAAGGCACTTCACTGGGTACAAAGAAGCTCTCTCAAACTTGGTTGAAAATAAAAGAAATATGGAGATTATACTTGGGGATAATGCCACTTATCTTGTGAAAGGTATTGGGACTGTTACTCTTTACCTAAATCATGGTCAAACTCACCACTTACAAGAATTACTATATGTACCTGATTTGAAAAAGAACTTAGTTTCTATTTTTGCGATGGAAGACATAGGTTTTAAGGTGACATTCGTTGATGGGAAGGTTCGTGTTTGGCAAAGGAACCCAAGAGATGCATTCAGTCTTGGATTCAGGGTTGAAGGTCTCTATTAGGTTGGAGGAAGTTTGTTGGGAGTAATGACTTGTGATACTTCTTTTCAATCCAAATTATGGCACTAGAGATTTGCTCACCTTCATTTCAAAGCCTTACCCAATGTAAGGAAGATGGTCACAGGGATGCCTGAATTCAACTTAAATCATGAAGGTGTTTGTCAAGGATGTGAAGTTGGAAAACATACAAGGGGACCATTCCCTTCAATTGAGACTCAAATCACTGATATTCTTCAATTGGTCCATTTTGATCTATTAGGTTTGTTTCCCGTGACATCTTTGGGTGGATATTTGTATTATGCTATTTTTGTGGATGACTTCTCTCGCAAGACATGGATCTATTTCTTAAAGAAGAAGAATGAAGTATTCAAATGGTTCCTCTCCTTCAAAGCCTTGGTCGAGAATCAAACAGGGAAGAATATCAAAGTTCTAAGGACCGATAATGGGACCGAATATGAGTCTAATGAATTCAAAGACTATTGTAGAGACATTGGCATTAAGAGGGAGACTACAACCGCTTATACTCCTGAAAAAAATGGTGTTGCCGAAAGGAAGAATCGTACTATCATAGAAGCCACCCGGGCTATGCTTCATGATCAAGGTCTTCCAAAGTTCTTATGGGGATAACCTGCCAACACCACTGTGTATGTCCAAAACTGATGCCCACATCAAGCTTTGGACTTCATGACTCTCGAAGAAGTATTCACCGGTAAGAAAATTGATGTTTCTCATTTTAGAATTTTTGGTTGTCCTGTATATTTTCATGTACCGAAAGAGAAAAGAAACAAACTAGATGTATCTGGGAAGAAAGCAACATTTGTGGGCTCAAGTGAAACTTCGAAGGCATATAAAATCTATGTGCCTGGTAAAAGGGAAGTGGTATTAAGTCATGATGTCACTTTCGATGAAAATTCTACTCTTAGAAAGATTCGAGATCTTCCTATTCCTAGGAAGGCCAATGATGACGTTGATCCAAAAAAGCAGGATGAACCTCCGTTCGTTGAACTGATGCCCGATGTTGAAGGTCCGATGGATCCCATTGATCCACCTCCTTGTGAGCCCTCTACTTCAAAGAAAAGGCCTTTATGGCTCAAACATACTCTTGAAGATGCCGAGAAACACGTTGCACTGAGGAAGACATTTCGTGAAAGCAAGAAGCCGAATAGGTACCAAGGGTACTTAGCTGCCATGAGTACCATTGTACAACCTGAGCCTTGTACATTCGAAGAAGCCGAGAAGCAACAGGTTTGGAAGGATGCAATGAACGAGGAGTATGAGTCGATCATGAAGAATGATGTGGGATGTGTTTCCTAGACCCAAGGATAAGCTAAGTAACCGGATTCGTCCAAATAGCCTAGCGAACCAGAGTCCGGCGTGTCCGGTACAATTCGGTCAAAAAACGAATCCTAAACTCAGATTCTTCGAATCCTATTAGGATTCGTCGAATCCTAAACGAATCTCGATTTTTGCCAGCGTGTCACGATTTCCAGGATCCGTGTCCCAAAAAAGGGACTGCCATGGGTTAAAAAAGGCCGCATTTCCTCATTTCAGTCACGCTGTTTATCATTTGGGTTGCATTGTTTGAGCTGTTTGCAAGGAGAGAAGGGTTTGGAGCAAGGAGCTAAGGGAGTAGAGCGTTCGACAAGGAGATTCAAGCACCAGGTAAGTGCATTTCAACTCCATTTTTTTGCATTTCTTATTCTATTACGGCAGTTTGTATTTGATTTTTTGTTTACAAATTTGTGCATGTTTTGTTCATTTCCTTTACAGTATTCATGGCTCAATCAAAGGCAATAGTTAGGGGGCAAAGGAAGGGCAAGAATGTCTCCATTGGAGATGCCCCTCCTCCCCCAATATCATCAGAGTTTGCTGCAAGTAATGTTGATGGAAGAGGAGGACCTAGAGACAACATTGATAAATATCCATTGTGGAAATATGTCACAAGAGAGGATGGGACAAGCACCAAGGGGAAGGGAGGAGGCAGTGTGCAATGGAGGTGCAAGTTTTGTCACATTGCTTTCAAAAGAACATATTTCCGTGTGAAAGCACATTTGTTGGCTTTACTGGGTTGTGGGATTGTAGCTTGTAAAGCTGTTTCTTTACAAAAGAGAAAAGAATTGGAAAAGGAGTCCACTGTTGGTATGGAAAATGTGGCTTCAAAATCAAGAAAACCCAATAATGAAGACCCCCTTCCATTTTTGAGGAAAGCCACCACCAAATTTCCATTTGAGAGTTCTACTTCTACTGGGGGACAAGCAGTAAAAAGAAGAGCAATTGCACTTGGTCCAATGGACAAGATTTTCCAAAAAGAGAGATGGGAAGAGCTTGATTTCACCATTGCCTTCTTCTTCTATCAAAACTTCATATCATTTAATGTTGCACACTCACCTCTATTTATTGAGATGTGCCGAGCTTTAACTCAAGGGGCTTCAACAGGGTATGTGCCTCCTGGGTCAGAGAAGCTGAGAACCACATTGTTGACGAAGGCAAAAAAAGAGGTGTAAAAAATGCTTGAGCCTATTGTAGCATCATGGCCAACATCTGGGGTTACATTGTTTTTGATGGATGGACAGATCCAGCACGACACCCAATCATCAACTTCATGGTGTCTTCCTTGTGTGGTCCAGTTTTCATGAAAGCAGTGGATACACTTGGAGAATACAAGGATGCACAATTTATTGGTGAGTTATTTATTAAAGTTATTGAAGATGTAGGTGTTGATTCTTGTGTGCAAATCATTACAGATAATGCACCTGTTTGCAAGGTTGCTGGCATGATTGTGGAAGCTAAATATCCACAAGTGTTTTGGACACCTTGCATTGTCCATTCATTGAACTTAGCACTGAAATCCATTGCTTCTGATGTGCTTTGGATTGGAAGCATTATTGAGGATGCAAGACATATTCGTAACTTTGTGCAAAGTCATACAAATGCCCTCACTATCTACAAGGAGTACACCAATCTATCATTGTTGAAGATTGCTGATACACGGTTTGCCTCTTCATTCATGATGTTGAAGAGGTTGAGGGAGGTCAAGACCACTCTTGGGTCCATGGTTATTTCTGAGTTTTGGTCTTTTTGGAGAAAGACAGATCAGGTAGCCTCCAAAAGAGTGAAGGACACAGTGCTAGATGATGCTTGGTGGGAGAGGGTAGGTCTAATTATTCGGATCATGGACTCTATCATTTCTTTGCTTCGATTTGCAGATACAGACAAACCCATCCTAGGAGAGGTTTATGAGGGATGTGATTCCATGATTGAGTTTGTGAGGAGCATTATTCTACAGAGTGAGTGCCCCGAGTATGAGACATCACCAGAGGCCTTCTGTGATACTATACAAAATATTATTGTCAACAAATGGGACAAGAATTGTACACCTTTACATTGTTTGGCTCACTCATTGAACCCCAAATACTATAGCCATGAGTGGCTGAATGGTGGATCTTTCCGCAGATTCCCTCCTCACATGGATGGTGAAATCTCACAGGGGAGGAAAGAGGCGTTCAGGCAGATTTTTCAGGATAGTGCATTGCTTGATGAGGTTGAGGATGCCTTTGCAGAGTTTTCCACTGGCAGTGGTCGATTTGGAGGTTATGATGTGATTAGAGATAGGGGGCCTAAGAAACCCTATTCTTGGTGGGCAAATGATGGGGCAAGAAGCCCTCCTCTTCAGCAGTTAGCCATGAGGCTCCTCTTTCAGGTGACTTCATCCTCTTGTTGCGAGAGGAATTGGAGCACATATGGGAATTTGTATAGTGTGAAGAAGAGCAGGCTTGAGCAGTCCAGGGCAGAAACAATGGTGTATGTGCACACTCGTCTTATTTACAAGCAGAGGGAAGAGTGGTTGAGGGGAAAGACAAAGATGTGGGATGTCTTTCCTGATGATATGGGTCTGGACACCAGTGTTGAGTTGGCATTGGCCAATATGGATCTCAATGATCCAGTGCTAGAGCCTGTTATATTTGATGACTTAGAGGGTTCATCCTCCACACCAACAGATGCAGAGGCGACTATCGATACAGGGGAGGAGGAGAATGCAGAGGAGAGCAGTGGGGACCATGATGATGAGGACATTGATGCTAATTCTGATGCTGATGATGAGGATTGATGCCTTGAGGCTTGTATACCTGTAGTTGTTTTATATTTTCTATTTCTATTTGCCATTGGCATTGCACCGGCACTACCTATGTAACACATTTTGATTTGATGACTTAATGAGAAAACTACAATTGTCAGTGTGTTTATCTTACTATCTTGTAGTTGTAAGTTGTCTTTCATTTTAATTTATGAATTATGAATCATGATTTATGTGACCATTGACATGTATTTGAATTTTGTATGTACTATGCATGCTATAGATGAAGATCTATGTTTGAAATCAATAAATTTGTATCATTAATTAAAATTTGTGTAAGAAATATCTAATTTTTATATATATATATATATATATATATATATATATATATTTAAATATATATAAATATAAATATATATATATATGTATTTTTTTTTTTAATAAAATAATATATAATGAATCCTATGTGTCCTGTTCCGGGGGGTCAACGTGTCCGAATCCGATACTACGAATCCCAAATCCTACGAATCCCGAATCCCCGTGTCAGGTGACTTAAAGGATAAGTCTGTGGTCACTTCTAAATGGCTCTACAAGATCAAACATGGAGCTTGTTGACACCTAATCCGAAACGGATGGGTGAACTGGACAGTCATCAGGAAGATGAACTGATCCGTTTTATTTATGTATATAAATATGAGTTAGCTAATGAATAATAGTACTCAGTTTTCTCTCCCGCTCATTCTGGAGTTACCCTGGCCTGACATGGTATCAGAGCACAGGTCCCAGAAATAGTTGTAACTCCTGCTGTCCTGAGAGCTGCTCATACCTGAGCGCTGCTCTCTCCTGAGCGCTGCTCTGCTCTGACATCCTGAGCGCTGCTTTGCTCTGACATGGTATCCTCTGTCGCTGGACTGACATACCAGAGATGCGTTGGTGCCTCATTTTGCTCTCACCCAACGCTCATGGTTGTTAACGCTCTCACCGCCCTCCCACCATCGATGCACCAAGCTGAATCTATCCTTGAACAATACAGCTCACTGCCGTGTTGCTTGAACTTGTTTTATGAAGAAGTGTCCCTTGCTTAACTCGTTTATAATGCCTCTGCCCTCGTTGCCCACAAGCAACGCTGCATCAGACCTGAACAACCCTTTGTTTTCCTTCAACAGATTATAGTAGTTATTGTCGAAAGCTAGCGGGGTATCTGGATCCATGCGCACTTTTGTCTTTCTGTCAGATGGACTGCAGATTGTTTTGAGATGAGCGGCATAACCAGGGTCCAGCGAAGGATCGGTGTCTCCTACGCCACTGTTGTTGTATAGACGAATTGAGAATGAACCACAGTGAGCCCTTCTAATCGTATGAGGTCCATTCCTACGGCATCTCGTGTAGCCAGAGCCAGAATATCTGCACACGACACCACCCCTGGACACGCAACCTCCAGGGCGGTCTTCACGGACAGTGCAGTAATGGAAGGCTGATCTTCACGCCTATTCACTAAAGAGGGCACGCTTTTCATTAAAGAGAGGGTACTGCACCATGCAATGCAAGGGAGGTAACGTGTTGCGCAGTTGATTTTAAATGGCGGTTTTGGTAATGTGATGTGTTGCGCAGTGGTATTATTTTTTATCGAATGCACAGTGGTATTAACGTTTGAATGCCTTTGCATTATTAACGTTTGAACGTGTCTGCAATATTTGAATGCGTTTGCATTATTAACACCCTTTTAAAGCTGAATCCGCTCACTATATTCGAGTGTATTAAAGCTGAGCGCATCCGGGGAAAACACTGTGAGTATTAACGCTGAGCACTGTGGATGTATATATATATTGTCCAAGTTTGTGGTCCAGAATATATATATATATATTGAATGGTTTTCTTGCTTAAAAGAAAATAAAAGGGGAGGTGATATGGAAAGGGGAGGATATTTTATAAATTTTGGAGACATTTGAAGAAAACTCAGTGCACAAAGAATTTGAAATCTGTTACCCTTTTTGAGTACAATTTCACTGCATATCAGCAGAAATTTTTTTATCAGCAGAAGTATTTTTCTATCAGCAGAAAGTTTTTTTTTTACAGAATGCATTCAATCATTTCTATGGTCGGAATAGTTCTCACTGGCAAGGAGAACTATTCTGAATGGTCTCGGATGGTAAAACACACCCTCATCTACAATGAGTTGTGGAAAGGAGTGTGTGTCGGAGAAGAAGGCAAAGACCCTGTGCAGCCTACATCAGATAAAGAACTTGTCATTTGGGAAAACAAGAACAGCAAAGCCTATGCATTGATCGCAACATCTGTAAATGAAGAAGTAAGTCGTCATATTTCATCCTATTCCACTGCCTTTGAAGCTTTACAAAAGCTGAAAGAACTCTATGATTCACATTCTGCACTTGAAGTTGTTCAGCTCATGATTAAACTCTTCACTCTTGAACTGAAAAATAATGATCCCCTTGCTCTTGCATCTGAAATAAAGTCTATAATGCATGATATTAAATCCACTAAGGTTGAGCTGGATATCTCTCTTATTGCCTTTCTCAAAGCACTCTATCCTACCTACTCTAATTATCTTGAGTCTTTACAAGCAAATGGAAATCTTAAAGACATAACCTTTGAGTCTCTTGTGAAAAAGTTTGCTGAAAGAGAGAAAGCATTTGGAAAGAAAACAGTCCCTGAATCTTCTGAAGAGACTGTTTGCCTTGCTCATAAAGAAAAGCATCCTGCTCAAGATTCTACAAGAGGAAGAGGTGGACGAAGAGGAAGAGGAAGATACTTCAGAGGCAGGGGGCAGACATTCTCAAGCAGAAAAGGCAGATCTGCATTGCATTCGTTGCAAACGAAATGGATCACATGATGCTTCTACATGCAAGCTACCATGGGACAAGATTGAGCAGAGAAGAAATCAGCAAAAAGGTAAAACTGATGACACAGACAAAGGTAAAGCACCTGAATCCGCTCACTATATTGAGGCACAATGTAACATTGGAGTAAATGAAGATTTGTTTAATGCTTCACTTGCTTCTTCGAAAAATGACTGGTTGCTTGATTCAGGAGCAACCTGTCATATGACTCATAGGAAAGATTTTTTTGAAGATTTCACTGACAATGTTGATGGAGCAGTATACTTTGCAGATCAGTCAAAAATCAAGCCATCAGGGCTTGGCACAATCAGGCTTAAACTGCCTGGTCTTCCAGACTTTCTTCTGGATCATGTTCTATATCTCCCACAGCTCAAGAGAAACTTGCTGTCCCTGGTCCACATCCGCCAGCAAGGTCACTCCATTCATATGTTTGATGGAAAGCTTGAGGTAAGAAAGGCATCTGACCACTCACTTGTCATGAGGGGTATAGAAGAAGAAAGACTTCTTAAACTGCAAGGAACTTCTGCTTATGCACAACATTTTTCATATATTTCTCATCATGAAGAAGGTACACTTCCATCAAGTTTATTATGGCATGCTAGATTTGGACATTTAAACTATGATAGTCTCCGCTTGTTGAAGAAAAATGGTGTTGCTGGTCTGCCTACAATTCCTAGAAAACATAAGCAATGTGATGCTTGCATTTTAGGAAAGCATAGCAAACAGTCTTTTCATGATTCACATTCAAGAGCACATAGGAAGCTTGAACTCATTCATTCAGATTTATGTGGTCCAATGCCTGTCCCTTCTGCAAATGGAAATAAATATATCATGACATTTATTGATGATTACACCAGAATGTGTTGGGTTTATTTATTCAAGAACAAATCTGATGCTTTTCAAACATTCAAGAATTTTCATAAATGGATTGAAAATGATGCACAATCTCATATTGGGTCTATTCGCACTGATAATGGAAAAGAATATACATCAAATGAATTTGAACACTATCTTCGCCAACATGGGATTAAACATCAAACAACTGTGCCTTATAATCCGCAACAGAATGGTGTAGCAGAAAGAATGAATAGAACAATCTTGAATATGGTACGATCCATGCTTTTCTTCAAAAATGTAAAGACAATGTTTTGGGCTGATGCTGTTCTATGTGCTGCATATATAAAGAATAGATGTCCATCTAGTGCTATAAGAAACAAGACTCCTTATGAATTGTGGTATGGACATGTTCCTTCGGTAAAACATCTCAGGATCTTTGGTTCCACCTGTTATGCTTTAATACCAAAGGTACATAGAAACAAACTTGGTGCTAGAAGTCGTAAGTGTATCTTCCTGGGGTATTCAAACACATCTAAAGCATACCGCCTCTATGATGAAGTAAATAAAAAGTTTGTTTTATCTAGAGATGTCATTTTTCTTGAATCATCCAAATCTGACAGTGTTGTTGAGTGACAACTTGATCGCTTGGATAGATTCACAAAACCGAAATCATTTCAAGAGTTTGATAATCAGATTCCACATCTTGAAGGGGGGATTCCTATACTAGATCAACATGTGGAATCTTCTTCTGAAGAACAATCTCCCCTGCATGACACTCCAACAACGGATGATGCTTTAAGTGATGTAATTGATAGAATTGGGAGACTTAATCTTGATTCAGTCCCAACTCAATCAACAGAACAGCCTGGACCATCTCAGAAAGGTCCCCCAAAGTGGCTGACAAAGACACTTGAAAGTGTTCATCCTGATGAAATTGGAAAAACAGGAACCAGAAATACAAACCGACAAGATGGAGGTGATGTAGATAACTCTAATTCACCTGTTGATATGGATGTTACTTATGATTGTGAATTGAACTTGTCTACAGATTTTGAACCAACTTCCTTCAAAGAAGCTGCTTCTCATGATGAATGGAAAGAAGCAATGCAGAAGGAGTATGATGCCCTCATAAAGAATGGCACTTGGAAGCTGGTTTATCCTCCATTTGGAACCAAACCAATTGGCTGCAAGTGGGTCTACAAGAACAAGTACAAAGCTGATGGCTCACTTGACAAGCACAAAGCTAGGCTTGTGGCAAAAGGTTTTGCACAGAAGGAAGGGGTCGATTATGAGGAAACTTTTGCCCCCACAGCAAAATGGGCAACCATCCGGACACTCTTTGCACTAGCTGCTCAGAACGGTTGGAAAGTCCATCAAATGGATGTAAAAACTGCATTCTTGAATGGAGATCTAAAAGAGAATGTTTTTATGTCCCAGCCTGAAGGATTTGCTATGAAAGGACATGAACACAAAGTATGCAAACTTGTGAAGTCCTTGTATGGCCTCAAACAAGCACCACGAGCCTGGTATGAAAAACTAACTGAGCGTCTTCTGAAACTCAACTTCAATCATTTTGATCTTGATGATGCAACTTTATTTGTCAAGAAAGTTGGCAAAACAGTTGTATATCTTGTGGTATATGTAGATGATCTTTTAATGGCAGGGAACAATGAAAGCTATATTACATCCATAAAGAAAGAATTAGGAAAATTTTTTGAAATGACTGATTTGGGCTATGTTCATTACTATCTTGGCATTGAAGTAACCCAACATCCAAAGTCCATATTTCTTTCTCAAAAGAAATACATTGGAGATTTGTTAAACAGATTTGGCATGATAGAGTGCAATCCTCTTTCTACTCCAATGGAACAAAACTTGAAGCTCACATCTATTGAAGGAAAGGAATTTGAGGATGCAACAAAGTATAGACAGCTTGTAGGAAGTCTCATCTACCTCACTACTACCAGACCAGACATTTCATTTGCTGTTGGAATCCTCTCCAGGTTTATGCAAAAGCCTTGTGAGGGACATTGGTCTGCTGCAAAAAGAGTTCTAAGGTACTTGAAGGGAACTCAAGACCTTGGAATCAAGTATACACAGGTGGACGACTTCAACTTGATTGGATACTCTGATTCAGACTTCGATGGAGACAAAGAAACTGGGGTATCTACTTCAGGATATGCTATGAGTCTTGGATCAGGAGCTGTCTCCTGGAGATCACGCAAACAATCAGTACCAGCAGATTCCACAACAGAAGCAGAATATGTGGCAGCAGCTGAAGCAACGAAAGAAATTGTGTGGCTCAGGAAAATTCTTGAAGATTTGCAGGTAAAACAAATACAATCAACTCCACTCATGATTGATAACACATCTGCAATAAAGTTGGCCAAGAACCCAAAGTTCCATGATCGTACTAAGCACATCAATACTAAATATCATCTGATCCGACATCATGTTGAGGCCAAAACAATCCATCTCCGTCATTGTTCCACAAACGAGCAAATTGGAAACATCTTCACCAAAGCGCTTGGAAGAGAAAAGCTTGAAAGATTCAGAACGATGCTTGGACTCACCAACATCCCTTCAGATTAAGGGGGGGAATGTTGACACCTAATCCGAAACGGATGGGTGAACTGGACAGTCATCAGGAAGATGAACTGATCCGTTTTATTTATGTATATAAATATGAGTTAGCTAATGAATAATAGTACTCAGTTTTCTCTCCCGCTCATTCTGGAGTTACCCTGGCCTGACAGAGCTGATGGGAGTGCTGAGAAATTCAAGGCCAGATTTGTAGCTCGAGGCTTCTCTCAGAAGGAAGGAGTAGACTACGATGAGATACTTGCACCAGTTGTCCAATATACCACCATTTGTTTGATCATAGACCTTGCTGCCTCGTAAGGATGGAACCTTCACTAGATCGATGTCAAAACTGCCTTCTTGCATGGTTTTCTTAAGGAGGAAGTGTATGTGGAACAACCCAAGGGGTTCGAGGTTCAAGATTGTGAGACACATGTATGCAGGTTGAAGAAAGCTCTCTATGGGTTGAAGCAAGCCCCTAGGGCTTGGTCTGAGAGGATCGATAGCTATCTTATGAAGCTGGGATTTACTAGAAGTGATGTTGACTCGAACCTATACTTAAAGGTAGAAAAGGACATACCTCTCATTCTAGTTCTCCATGTGGATGATCTCTTTCTTACAGGTGATGACCCTCTCATTCATGAATTGAAGAGGGAGTTTGCTTCTGAGTTCGAGATGAAGGACCTCAGATTGATGCATTATTTCCTAGGGTTGGAGGTCTGGCAAGAGCCAAATGAGATTTTCCTTTCTCAAGGAAAATATATTGTGAAGCTACTTGAGAGATGTGGGATGGTGGACTGCAAGTCTGTGACTACTCGGATGGGACTCAACTTCAAGAAGCTATGTGGAAGTGCTGCTGGGCGTGGATTAGACCCTTCCAAGTATCGTCAACTTGTGGGGGGACTGATGTTCTTAGTCAACTCTCGTCTTGACATATGCTTCACTATGAACACATTGAGTCAATATATGGTTGAGCCTCATCACATTAATTGGATTGCTGCCAGGAATCTCTTGAGATATCTTCGGGGCACAATCCACTATGGACTGAGATACACTGCTAGGGATTTGAGACTACATGGATATTCAGATGTTGATTGGGCTAGCAGTGTGGTGGATCATAAAAGCATGTCTGGGTGCTGCTTCTCCTTGGGATCTGCCTCTATATCTTGGATGAGTAGAAAGCTGAAATAGGTTGCACTAAGCACCGCCAAATACATTGCTGCGAGTATGGCTTGTTGTGAAGCAGTTTGGTTGAGGAAGCTCTTCAGTGAACTATTTGAGCACGTGTTAGATACCACTGTGATTTTCTGCGACAACTAGAGTGGGATTCGTCTATTAGAGAATCCCATGTTCCATGACCGCTCCAAGCACATTGATATCAGGTACCACTTTATCTTGGATATGGTACAATGGGGAGAAGTTAGGCTCCAACACATCAGGACAGATGAGAAGGTTGCAGACGTTCTAACGAAGCCTCTCGGGAAGGTCAAATTCTCAACCTTCCGAGAGAAACTTGGAGTCGTGGAACGACCCTCTTATGAGGGTCCCGTATGAGTTGGAAATAGAGCTCTAGGAGCTCCTAGGGGTGTGGGGTACTCCTTGGAGCTAACTATGAGTGACCATAGGGTGAGTGGTTCACCTTCCCCTAGTGGTGCACTGGATACAGGGTGAGTGGTTCACCTTCGCTTGTGATACCCCATAATGGTTGATATATGTGTAGGGTGAGTGGTTCACCTTCCCCTACACGAACACATGTATGTAGGGTAAGTGGTTCATCTTCCCCTATGATTGGCATATGCATAGGATGAGTTGTTCACCTTCTTCTATGACATGAGCAGGATGAGTGGTTCACCTTCCCTTGCTGATGCCCCAACACACATCCTACCCATAGAGTCCGAGACTCGAGGGAAGTACCTCTCATCTGGCCAATGAGTTGGGAAAAGTTAGTTAGGGACCATAGCACTACCGATGGACGCATTGTGTACTGTCGTACTCCTTATGACTAGGATGCATGGTGTTCAACAACTTGATCTGGGATCAGGGACTAACTTTAGTCAGTGGAGAGTGGTATGATACACTGTCGATCACTTCCTCTTCATTATTACTTCATGGTTCAACAAAGCAGAGCCAAGCAGGGCAGTGATGGCATGGATGGTACACGATGACAGGTTGGCATCATGATGTCAATTGGTTTTGCAGGTAGAATTCTCCCTAGTTGAGAGGGAGTGTTAAAATTGGCAACTAGGGCCAAATTCCACATTAGGACAACTCATATGACCCTTGCTCCCCACTGACCACATGCTCTTCTTGGACTGCAGAGTCTCCCTCTAAATCTTCAAGCTCCCCCTCGAACTCGACTCCCTCTGAGTCTCTAGAACCCGGACCTTCTTCTCGGGAACTTGTACCTTCTCCTTTGAAGGCTGCACTTGCACCCGCTTCTCTGGAATCTGCACCTACTCCACCTCCTTATTTCCATGATCCGCAGGCTTGCCCATCAACCTATAGAGACCATGTTCTTTAACTCTGAGTACAATCCCATCAGTGTTAGAACCTCTGTGTCTGAATCTTGCCTTCCTATCTTGAAACAAGACCTCAAACACCTTCCTCTCGATCATTGAGATGGAAATCACACTATATCTGAGTGCTGGTACAAACAATACATCCTGGAGCCGCATCACACGTCCTGTCTCCATCCTGAATGGCACAACACCCGATCCTTGGATCTCCAACTGACTCTTGTCACCCAACACCATGTGCAACTTCGAGTCCCATTTAGGTAGAGTCTCAAAAACCTCTTGTGATCCTGTCATATGCTTTGTCACACCATTGTCCATGTACCATCCATCCTCATTGACAATACCCTGTGAGAAATGAGAAATCATAACAAAGTCCTCCTCTTCCAACCTCTTGGAATGATCATCTATCTCAGCTGAAGTGGCAACATCGACGGCCTGCTTTCCTTTCCTCTTCTCATCATCTCCCTTCTTCTTCATCGGGCATCTCGACGAATAATGACCCATCTCGCCATAGTTGAAATACTTGACTTTACTCAATTCCTTCTTTTGCTTACCCTTCATTCACGCCATGTCATCATTGAAAGACTTCTTCTTTGGATGAAGATCCTTTTCTCGCAACTCTTTTTGAATGAAGTCATCCCAAAATCTATCCTAATCTGGCAGCTTCTCCTTGGCAACGATCCCTTTGATGAAGGGCTTACATTCCTTGGTGAACCCTTTCATGGAAATCCTTACCACATCTCCATTTGAGGTAATCACACTTGTGAAAATTCCTTAACTTGGAATCCTTATTGCAACAACTAATGATATTTCTCCTGCTTGTTAGATTTACATGAACAAGTTATTTGTAGTCTCCTATGAAAAACATTGAAATACATACATTGCAACCTACACCATTAAAATAATATGCCGAAACAAGAAATTGAACAAGAGAAAAGATACAACACAAATGACAGTTGTTTTTGGACAAACGTCCCAAAAAGAACCCAATGCGGGAATTCAATGCAACAGATCTTAGGGTTTTTATTATTAAATAGAAGTTATTTATGAATACAACCTCTGGATGCCTTGGTGGCAATCTAGTACAGATAATATCACTTGGCAGGAGAAATTAGTGAGATTACCTCACTCTACATTGCAAGTCCCAGCTGATTCGACAACTGAACCAACGATTTCCTCGACTACTTCTGTGCTGCCCCTACGTGGGCCTGTGTCAACCTCTAAGGCATTGCGTCACCTCTGTTGGGAATCGATTTTCTCTTGGGAGTTGAATCCATCCCTTCCTCCTCATAACGTCAACCTCCTCAGCAAATTCAGACCTCTACATGGAAGGATTCTGTGCTGCTCTGCGTGGGCCCTTCCTGGCTCTGCGTCACCCTCTCTAGCCATTGCACTGCCTCTTTTGTGTGTCTCTCTGCATCTCTGCTGAGTATTCTGGGCTCTGGAGAAGATCCTCCAACCAAAACTCTCGCTGCCCCTCTTTGTGTGATCACTAGGAAATCACTACACTGCCTATAGCTTCAGTAATTCGATCTGATTGATCAACTCTGTGTGTCTTCCAAATGACCCTCAAGCCTCCTTAAATAATCTTCTTGTTGACATTCAATGGCCCAGATTAGAAGCTAATCAATGGCTAAGATCATTTCTTCTTGATCCTCATCTTCTTCTAGAAGTTACACCCACAGTTAGATTAATACCCATTAATTATTTTATTTTTCTAAGTTTAGACTTACGAACCCATTAAAAATAATTAATTATTTCAATAAAACAGTCTCCTGGTGGAATTTCCCAAAACGCTTTTTGGGTTCTTTGGAATACATGTGCCCAAGCCTCCTTGCAAAATTTGAGACTTAGAGCACATCTGATGCTACCAGAAATCAACACTCCCTCTTAGTGAGGAATGTACTCCAACAATGCCTCCCATTGAAGCATCACCCTGACTTCATCACATCGTTCTCTGCGCTGCTGATGTCTGACATGCTGCCCACCAACTACTGCGCTGTTGATGTCTGACATGCTGTCCACTAACTACTGCGCTGCTGCTGCAACTTGTCTGACATGTTGTCCACCAACTACTGCGCTGCTGCTGCAACTTGTCTGACATGTTGTCAACCAACTACTGCGCTGCTACTGCAACTTGTCTGACATGTTATCCACCAACTACTGCGCTACTGCTACTACTGTACTACTACTGACCTTAGCACTGTTAACACTGCATCTGGACTACAACTCCCTCTCAAGTGTTGCATCTGTGCTGCTGCTAGTACTGTCACTGCTAACACTTCATTTGCACTGCAACTGAAAAACATCCCAAAATCTGAGCAAGTGTTTAGCATAGATGCATCTCGATGCCTAATATCTGACTGCTGCTAGTCCCACGCTATCCCTTTGAAACCAGTGCGCTGCGACTGCTACAGCACTGTGCCTCCCTGCACTACTGCAACTTTGAACTACTCTGCTCAGATTTGGCGTTCTAGCCACTGCATCTGTCGCTCCAACACTCCTGTACACCAACTGATACTGATCCATCTTGCTACTACTGATCTGGGCTCGCATAGCAAGGAATTGATCCGAGAGGTGGGTTCCTCTAGGATCCTGCCCATCTGTAGCTCTTTCGAACTACAGCTCCAAATCAACCCACCTCCCTCTTGGAGGTATCTCGTTTGTCATGGCGGACTCCTCCTCGATCTTCGAGGGTGCAACCTTTAGATTGTGCTTCTCATCTTTGTCCTTCTTCATGAGAGGACACTGTGTTGCGTAGTGACCCATTTGACCACGTTTGAAGCATTTGATCTTCGAGACGTCCTCCATCTGCCGTTGCTGCTCCTGCTACCCCTTAGATGCAAGGGCTGCATTCTCTTCCTCTTCCTTGGGCTTTGACCCACTGCTGTTGCTTTTGTCAGGTTTACACTTGACTAGGTCTCTCCTCAGCTCCTCTTGCTTAAGAGCTGCCCACATCTGATCCCAATTTGGCAAAGTCGCCTTGCCCAGGATACTTTGGACAAGGACTTGCCAATCTTTAGAAACAAAATTTAGGGCCACTCTTACCATCTCGGACCCTTGAGGTGTAGACCCCATAACTGCTAACTCGTCTCAGGTCTCCTAAAGTTTTGTGAGGAAAGGATCTATGCGCTCCCCCTTTTGCATCTGTGCAGATCTTAGTTTCTGCTATAAGTACATCTTCCACTGCTCGGAAGATCCTTGATACATTGTTGCCAAGGCATCCCACATCTCTTTAGAAGTCCTTCTACTAGCGATGTGACAAACCACATGATCCTTTACTCCATCAAGGATCATCCTCTTGGCCTTTGCCATTTCTGCCTGATACTTCTTCAGCGGGTCTGGATCTGCAGGCACAACCACCACGCGGTCGACATAGGTCTTGAGAGATGCTCATCTAGAAGGAATGACATTCTCACCTTCCAGGTGATGTAGTTGGATGCCCCATCAAACCTGTCCTGATCTCTCACCCATTGGTTGCCATCTCTGCCACAAAAATGTCGAGCTGCTCTTCTTTTTTCCTTACTGCTATTGCAATAAGAAAGCGAACTTCTTGGCATGAAGTCTAATGAGGAAAAATTCCCTCACTGTGCTTCTCATCTCTGTTCTGACGCCTTTCAGGCCAACAATTTGCCTACTGAAAAACTGCGTCCCACCAGCTCTTCCTCACGCTGAGGATCAACGACGCTCCCTCTGCGACGACAAGATTTCAATCTGGAAGGCCTTCGTCTTTGTCGACTCATTCAAAGAGAGACTTTCCTCGAAAATTCAGTCCTTCTGGCTTGGATTGCGCAATCCCTCTAGGGATTTGAACTGCTGCGTCCTGCTGCAATAAGAAAGTGGACTTCTTGGCGGGAAGTGTACTGAGGAAAAATTCCCTCGCTGTGCTTCTCCTCTCTCTTTTGACGTCTTTCAGCCCAACAATCTGCTTGCCGAAAAACTGCATCCCACCAGCTCTTCCTCACGTTGAGGATCAACAGTGCTCCCTCTACCACGACAAGATTTCGATTTAGAAGGCCTTCCTCTTTGTCGACTCACTCAGAGCGAGACCTTCCTCGAAAATTCAACCCTCCTGGCTAGGATTGCACAATCCCTTTGGGGATTCGAACTGCTGCATCTTGCTGCTGTTTCGATCTCCTTTTCTGCTCAGTGCTAGACTCTTTAACACTTTTCTTCTTGTCTCACCTACACTACTCCAATACCATGTGAAAATTCCTTAACCTAGAATCCCTACTGCAGCAACTGATGATATTTCTCCTACATGTTAGATTTACATGAACAAGTTATTTGCAGTTTCCTATGACAAACATAGAAATACATACAGTGTAGCCTACACCATTAAAATAATATGCCGGAACAAGAAACTGAACAAGAGAAATGATACAACACATATGACAACTGTTTTTGGACAAACGTCCCTGGAAAAACCCAATGCGGGAAAACTGGTGCAACAGATCTGAGGGTTTTTATTATTAAGCAAAAGTTATTTCTGAATACAACCTCTAGATGCCTTGCTGGCAATCTAGTACAAAGAATATCACTCTACAGAAGAAATTAGTGAGATTACCTCACTCTACAGTGTACACCGCAAGTCTCGACTGATCTGACAGTTGAACCAAAGAGTTCACCGACTACTTTTGTGCTGCCCCTGTGTGGGCATGTGTCAGCCTCTAAGGCATTGTGTCACCTCTGCTGGGAATTGATTTGCTCTCAGGAGCTGACTCCAGCTCTCCTGGCTCAGAACGTCAGTGTCCTTGGCAAATTCAAACCTCTGCGTGGAAGGCTTCTACACTGCTATGCGTGGGCCTTGCGTGATCCCTTCCTGGCTCTGCGTCACCCTCTTTGACCATTGCACTGCCTCCTTTGTGTGTCTCTCTGCCTCTTTGGTGAGTATTCTTGGCTCCGGAGAAGATCCTCCAGCCAAAACTCTCTCTGCACCTCTGTGTGATCACTATGAAATTACTATTCTGCCTCTAGCTTCAGCAATTCAATTTGGCTGATCAACTGTATGTGTGTCTTCCAAATGACCCTCGAACTATTAGAATTTTTGACACGAAATTCTACTTCAGTAACTGATTTATTTCTCCTACTTATTTCTCACAATAAGTTGTTTACAAAACCCTACAACAAACATTAAAATAAATTCTACTGTCATTATGACATAATAGCATAGAGAAAAATAATAGTGATATACAAGCAAAGGAATCAATCACATCAACATAGTTATTTTTGGATAATTGTCCCTGGAAATACCCAATGTGGGAAAATCAGTGCAGGAAATGAGGTTTTATTTATTATTCTTCAGTGACAATCTCTTTACAAGGAATAATTTTGTAGTACATAGAGAAACCTTCAAGAAAACACTTGAGATAATTTTCCTCCTTAGCTAGGAGAAATTTTGACACCACAGAGACCCTTTATCCTTCACTGCATCACCCCTGCATCATCTGTGTGAGGACTACATCATCCCTGCATCATTTGTGTGAGGACTGTGTGAGATCTCATCCTTGCCTGCATTGTCCCTCAGAGCTCTCCCACTGCGCTGTCTCTCTAGGGCACTACGTCACCTCCCCCTTAATCTCTGACTGAAGATGAAACCCTCCTCTTCCTTCACCTTGCTACTCTCCCTCTGAAATCGAACTCCTTCTCCTTGAGAATCGATTTCCCTCGAGTTACTGAGTATTTGCCTGGTGCGTCTCCAAATGACTCTCAAGTCCTCTTATACTCTTCCTGTTGATGAATCAACAGTTGAGATTAAGTCTCTAATCAATGACAAAGATTAAAACAGATTTGATCCTCGTCTCTTAGAAGCTTCTCACTGATATCTTTATTAATACCCATTAATATTTTTATTTTCCTAAGTTTAGACTTAGGAAGCCTTTAAAAATATTAAGTATTTTAATAACTCCTCATCCAGGTGGAATTTCTCCAAACGATTTCTGGGTCTTGGAGATCTCATGTGTTCTAGCCCCTCCAAAATTTTTGGAGCTAAAGCACATCTGATGCTACCCAAAATCAACACTCCCTCTTAGCGAGGAATGTGCTCTAGCAATACTTCCCAATAGAAGCATCACACAGATCCACGACATCGGTCCTATGCGTTGTTGATGCTCGACCTACTGCCCCTCACATGTTGTGTTGCTGTAACATGTACTGCTGCCCATGACATTGCAACTGTCACTGCTGCATCTGCACTGCAGCGCCCTCTGAATGTGCTGCATCATGCTGCCCAAAACACTACCACTGCTAACAGTTGCATTGCAACTCCTTATACTATTCGCTTTTGCTACTGAAACGAATTTTTCACAATCCCCATCTTCTCCCTGAAATGAACAAACTTTGTTCTTCCTAGAGCCTTGGTGAGGATGTCTACCA
The DNA here is from genome assembly GCA_031772625.1 of Pinus tabuliformis. NCBI lineage: Eukaryota > Viridiplantae > Streptophyta > Pinopsida > Pinales > Pinaceae > Pinus > Pinus tabuliformis. The sequence continues at coordinate 1,201,196,537 of CM062818.1, forward strand.
CTTGTTCTCCTGTTGGGGTGTACCTCAACTGTACCACCCCTTGTTGGACACAATCTCTGACGAAGTGAAACTTGATATCATTGTGCTTTGACCGATCATGAAGGACTGGATTCTCATAGAGCTTGATGCAACTCTGATTATCACACAAAATAATGGTCGCTTCCATCTTTCTCCTGAATAAATTCACAAGCAATTTCCTAAGCCACATGGCTTCGCACGAAGCTGTGTTAGCTGCCATATATTCAGCTTCAGCTGAGCTCAGAGCCATGGATGTCCGTTTCCTACTACACTATGAGGTCATTCCTGATCCAATGTTGAAACAATACCTAGTGGTACTTTTCCGATCTACTGGACTTCTAGCCCAATCTGCATAAGTGAACCCACTCAATCTGATGTCATTGCCTTGGGTGTACATTAGTCCATGCTCCACTGTTCCTCGTATATATTTGAGAACATACTTGGCTGCTGCCCAGTGCGCCCTTTTTGGTTCCACCATGAACTGGCTAAGGGTGTTGACAGTGTAACAAATGTCTGGGTTGGTATTGACCAGATACATTAGGAACCCTATGAGTTACCTATACAAGGTGGGATTGACTTCTTTATCTTCAGATGCATCAATCTTCTTCCAGTTGGTGATCATTGGAGTAACCATAGGTCTATAGTCCTGCATTATGGACCTTTTCAAACTCTTTGTAGCGTATCTCCCTTTTCCAAGGAAAATTTCACCCTTCTGCTGCCAAACTTCCAACCCTAGGAAATAATGCGTTTGTCCCAAATCCTTCATGTCGAATTCTGTGGCTAGGTTCTCTTTGCAATCTTTGATGAGCTTGGATGAGCCTGTCAGGAAAAGATCATCCACATATAACACCAGGATTAGAGGCTCATTCTCTACAACAAGATAGTAGAGATTAGGATCTGCGTCACTCTTGATGAATCCCATCTTCTGCAAGTAGCCATCAATTCGACTGTACCATGCTCAAGGTGCTTGTTTAAGCCCATACAACCTGCATACATGAGATTTCTTCTCATGTGTCTCAAAACCCTCTGGTTGTTCAATATATACTTCTTCTATCACTCCGTTCAAGAACGCCGTCTTGACATCCATCTGGTGAATCTCCCACCCCATCTGTGTTGCAAGGGATATCACGAATCTAATAGAAGTATACTTGGCTACTGGGGCGAAGGTTTCTTCGTAGTCTATCCCTTCCTTCTGAGCATACCCCTTAACCACAAACCTGACGTTGTATTTTTCCACACTGCCATCTGCAGCGTATTTGACTTTGTAGAGCCATCTGGAACCTACAAGTGACCTGTCCTGAGGCCTAGGTACCACTTCCTAGACATCATTGACCATTATGGAACTGTATTCCTCCACCATAACATCTACCCATACTTGATGCTGAACGACCTCTTGAAAACTAGAGGGTTCTCCATCCTGAGCCACCAAGGCTTGGTATCTGTCTAGCTGTCTCTGCTCCCTTTTCTCGTTCTTGGGTGCAGTGACAAAATTCTTTGCATCTCGTAGTATCTGTCGAAGTTCCTGGCTCGGTCTACCACCTGTAGTGGGTATATCTATCTGCCCCTCCTCTTCCTGAGACTCCACTTGTTGTGATACCTCTGGAGTTTTTCCTTTAGGAGAAATACTGGTGCTAGTTTCTGCTAGATGAAGTCGCTGGACTGACAAATCATCATTTCACTGCTTTTCGAAGGGCATTTCTTGAGATTTCCTGAAAGCTCTATCCTCCATGAACTTTACATCCCGTCGAATAACGATCTTCCTATTCCTTGGAAGATATACTCTATATGTCTTAGCATTCTTGCTATATCCCACAAGATATCCTTTCTCTGCAGTCTGATCCAATTTCTTCCTCTTTTCTTCGGGTACATGGCAGTATGCCAAACTCCCAAATATCCTGAAATGACTCACTTTTGGCATCTTACCGGTGAAGACACTCTCCGGAGTAATCTTACCTAATGCCCTGTGAGGAGTCCTATTCTGGACATATACTACCGTGTTGCATGCTTTTGCCCATAGAAACTTGGGCATGTTCTGATCATACAACATTTCCCTAGCTGCTTCAACAATAGTCTTGTTCTTCCTTTCTGCTACTCCATTCCGCTCCGGATTACAGGGGGCTGTCCACTCTCCTCTGATGCCTTCCCTTGTGCAAAAATCAGTGAAGTCTTTGTCGATGTATTCTCCACCATTGTCTGAGCACAATATCATTATCTTTTTTCCTGTCAGATTCTCAACTAGAGCCTTGAAATCTTTGAATCGACCAAAAACCTCATCCTTGATTTTTAGAAAGTAGATCCAAGTCTTTCTGGAATGGCCATCAATGAAGGTGACGAAGTACTCGACACCACTAAGAGCTCTTGTGGACATGGGTCCGCAGATATCTGAGTGTATCAATAGTAGAACACTCTTAGCCCTATTGTTGCTTCTGGAAAATGCAGCTTTGGCGTACTTGCCTAGTGCGCATCGTCTGCATACATCATCTCATTCGGTGCTCAACTCTGGAACTCCTGATACTGTTCTCCCAAGAATTCTTAGAGCCCCATGGTGTAAGTGTCCCATCCTCCTGTGCCATAGTTCATTCAAATCTTTTTTCCCACTATTGCCCATCAATGCCATTGGAGATTCTAGTTGTAATCTATACAGCGTGTTACTTCTGACTTCAATCTGGGCCGTCTTTTTCCAACTTGGGTGTTTGACATATACTTTCTCCTTTATGAAGAAAACATCATAGCCCTTGTTTTGAAGCTAAGATATAGACAGTAAGTTCATCCCCAATCCCGACACATGCAGTATATTGGTTGCTCGAAGCCGATCACCTGCTTCTGTTTGAAATACCATGGTACGTCTTCCTACGAGGGTACATTTTGACTTATTTCCCATGGTGATCTGGAAGTTCATCCTTTCTTCCTGATAATTCGAAAAACATTCTCGTATTCCTGTCATGTGCCAGGAAGCTCCACTATCTACATACCAAACGTCAGAGGAGGTAGAACTTACTAAGAAAGCGACTTCTTCTTCTAGTTTGGAAGCTAACATAGAATAATCATGATCCATGTTCCTTGTGCTCTCTTCTCCCTCTGGAGATCTGCGTGGGTCCTTCTGAGTTGATGCCCCGACATCATGCTCCTGACTCATAGCAGATTCTTTACTCCTATTACCTGATCTTTGCTTTGAAAACATGTTAGAATTTCTGACACGAAATTCTACTGCAGTAACTGATTTATTTCTCCTACTTATTTCTCACAATAAGTTGTTTACAAAACCCTTCAGCAAACATTAAAATAAATTCTATTGCAGTTATCACATAATAACATAGAGAAAAATAATAGTGATATACAAGCACAAGAATCAATCACATCAACATAGTTATTTTTGGGCAATTGTCCCTGGAAAAACCCAATGCGGGAAAACCGGTGCAACAGATGAGGGTTTATTTATTATTGTTCAACAACAATCTCCTTACAAGGAATAATTTTGCAGTGCATAGAGAAACCTTCTAGAAAACACTTGAGATAATTTTCCTCCTCAACTATGAGAAATTCTGACACCACAGAGACCCTTTATCCTTCATTGTGTCACCCCTGCATCATCTGCATGAGGATTGTGTCATCCCTGTGTTATCTGTGTGAGGACTGGGTGAGATCTCATCTCTGCCTGCATTGCCTCTCAGAGCTCTCCCATTGTGCTGTCTCTCTGAGGCACTGCGTCACCTCCTCCTTAGTCTCTCACTAAAGCTGAAACCCTTCTCTTCCTTCACCCTGCAACTCTCCCTCTGAAATCGAACTACTCCTCCTTGAGAATCGATTTCCCTAGTATTTGCCCAGTGTGTCTCCAAATGACTCTCAAGTCTTTTCTTATACTTTTCCTGTTGATGAATCAACGACCGAGATTAAGTCTCTAATCAACGGCTAAGATTAAAACAGACTTGTTCCTCATCTCTTAGAAGCTTCTCGCCCATATCTTTATTATTACCCATTAATATTTTTATTTTCCTAAGTTTAGACTTAGGAACCCATAAAAATATTAATTATTTTAATAGCTCCTCATCCAGGTGGAATTTATCCAAATGATTTCTGGGTCTTGGAGTTTTCATGTGTTCTAACCTCTAGCCCCTCCACAAAATTTCGGAGCTAGAGCACATCCAATGCTACCCAAAATCAACACAAACCTCCTTAAATAATCTTCTCGTTGACATTCAACGACCTAGTTTAGAAGCTAATCAATGGCTAAGATCATTTTTGCTTTATCTTCATTTTCTTCTAGAAGTTAAACCCACAGTTAGATTAATACCCATTAATTATTTTAATTTCCAAAGTTTAGACTTAGGGACCGATTAAAAATAATTAATTATTTTAATAAAACTGTCTCCGGGTAGAATTTCCTAAAACACTTTCTGGGTTATTTGGAATACATGTGCTCAAGCCTCCCTGCAAAATTTGAGACTTAGAGCACATCTGATGCTACCAGAAATCAACAACATCGATGGAAGCAAGGTCATCTTTGACTTGAGACAATCTCGTTAGATACGAGGTCACACTTTCACCCTTTATCATCTCGGTGGACTTCAACTTATCCTACAATACCAGTACCTGGTTCTCTTTCTTATTTTGGAACAAATTCTAAAGATCCATCCACATCTCATGTGCATTGTTCTTCCCAAACAAATGAGGTATTATGGCATCCTTCACACCATCTAGGATGATTAATCTCAACCTCGCATCCAAATCATCCAATATTTCCAGCTCCTTAGGTTCGGTTGGCTTGTTGATCTCTTTCTCGGAAAAATCCCAGATCCTGTTGACTTGCAAGAGCAACTTGATCCTTTCCTTCCAAGGAGTATAGTTGGACAACCCTTCCAATCTGTCCTCATATCGAAGACCTGCATACAACTTAGACATTGTAATGAGCCCTTCGCTTACAATGTGACCAACTCCCTCCCACGTTGTACTTCACTGTGCACAACTCTGATTCACTGACTTCCAAAGTAGCTCAAACACGCTCTGATACCATGTTTAATTTCCATGACCTTGGGTCTAGGTTAGCGTCTTAAAATCACTGACGCTACCAAACCAAGAATCTCAACCATAAACTACTTTGCACAACAGAAATATAAAACAGTAAATCACATATGCACAAATATACACACTTTTTAACAAAATTGTACAATCCCACTCTTCGTTATATTAAACCAAATGTGAATAATACAACAATCTATGGTATACAAGATACAATGACAAACTTCCCTGCAACTTCTATGTCATATCTTGTTTTGGCGGTCCTTCGCTTCCGTACTACTCACTAGCTGCCCCTTAGTCCTTCAAAGGACAACACATCGAGACTCCCAGAGGGCTGCCTCCTAACACTGCTGCATGTACACGGGCTCATAAATTTACTCTCTGGGTAGGCCTAATTCCTGAGCTCCAATCTGCCAAGATACAATGACAAACTTCGCTGCAACTTCTATGTCGTATCTTGTTCTGGTGGTCTTTCGCTTCCGTACTACTCACTAGCTGCCGCTTAATCCTTCAATGGACAACACATCGAGACTCCCGGAGGGCTGCCTCCTGACACTGCTGCATGTACACAGGCTCATAAATCTGCTCTCTGGGTAGGTCTAATTCCCGAGCTCCAATTTGCCTTGTAGTAGTTTCTTTCGTCCATCAAAGAGCTACTCATAAGGCTGCAAACTTCACCCAATCACGCACCAAACAACGTCCTTCTTGTATGCTAGTCTAGGGCTACTTTGGGTAGCCAATGCACTGCCCTCCAATCAAATCAATGGCACCCAATCCAATCATTGAAAAATCTGCATTGATGAAGACACATGATCACCCAATCTCGCCTCCAAATTGGCTCCCACAGGCTGCACAAACAATCTGATCCAATCTGGTCACTGCTTGACCCAACACACATCAATCTTTTTCTCCAAGTCTGCTGTCCCATGCTACCCTTGACTGTCACTAGTTAGGGTTTATTTTAGCACGCTGCTACAACCCTTAACCAGCCCCTGAACAACCCTTAACAACCTCCAAAAATCTGCGGCATACCCTTAGGAGACACCTCCTCTACCACACTCCTGTCATAGGCATACGCTAGCCCCTTAAACCTCCCTTTGCACACCTAGTTGTGGTACTATGTCTTGCGGCCTAGCACACAAAAGACCTGTAACAAACGACCAACATATTTGGTTGCTTTGTGTCCATAAATGGTGCCCTGAAACAGACTTGTGGGGAGGCTCTTTAGCTCGGCCTAGCCTCCAGCACCCTCGGCCTCCACCACAGAAATTTCGGACCCAAAGACAGTGCTCCCACTTCGCTGTTCTGCCTCCTCCTTTGCTGCCGCTAGGGCTCAGAAGTATCCTCCTCAACGAGTTCCTCTTTTATGTATATGTGTTGCACAAGATGGATGCTGTAAATGAATCAACTCACCCTTTATTTATACCCAAATAAAGGGGCTCCATGAATTGTTGAAGAGACACATCTATTGGAGAAATTTTACTTAAAGCCTACATGACTTGAAAACCAATAATTACTTGTCAACTTTAAAAATTCATTTCTCCACTTCTACAACTCAGAATTCGACGATCCTCGAAGCGTTAGATTCGTCTTTCTGCCCTTTATCATCTCATGCCATCACATGTAGAAATGTGCTCTCAGAAATGCCCAAAACTCATTTTGGTGCAAAACCCCATACTTGGGTTCCAAGCCCACAAGTGACCCTTGTGGCGCTTTGCCCTCCAAACCCTAAACCCTAGGGCTTGGAGTACCTTCTAAGCTACACAAATCAACATTTTGGAATGCCGAAGATTAGATTGGATCGCGATGGAGTTTTCAAAGGGTGTGCAAGTGGATAGCATGTAAAGGGACAATTCCCTTCAAGTAAAAGCAAAACCGGTTAGGTACTTCATCTTGTACATTCTAATTTATGTGGATCTATGCCTATAACTTCTCTTATTGGTTACTTGTATTATATAATCTTTGTGGATGATTTTTCTTGCAAAACTTGGATTTTCTTTTTGAAAAACAAAAGTCAAGCATTTAACATGTTCAAAGACTTTAAGGCTCTGGTAGAAAAACACACTGGAAAGTAGATCAAAATCTTTAGATTTGAAAATGGAGGAGATTTCACTCTAAATGATTTCATTGACTTCTGCAAAGAAGATGGAATTAAGAAAGAGATTACTATACCATATAACCTAGAACAAAATGGTGTGGCCCAAAGAAAGAATAGAACCATCATGGAAGTAGCCAAAGCTATGTTGCGTGATCGGAAGCTACCAAAGTTTCTTTGGGGAGAAGCTGCTAACACTGCTGTTTATGTCCAAAATAGATCTCCACACTGAGCGTTAAACAACAATACTTATGAAGAAGTCTTCACTGGTGAAAAGCTTGAAGTTGGGCACTTGAGGATCTTTGGCTACCCAGTCTGCTTTCATGTGCCAAAGGAAAAGAGGACCAAGCTGGAAGCTTCAAGTAAGAAACATACGTTTGTTGGTTATTGTGAAAACTCTAAAGCTTACAGAATACACGTGCCTTGTTAAAGAACTATAGAGTATAGCAGGGATGTAACATCTGATGAAGATGCAACTCTTGGAAAGGCAAGGGACACTCCTCCTACTAATGTTGAAATTCAGGATGATGCCTTAGATGCTCAAGAAGATCTTGGGCCTAAGCTTGATCTTGCCGAGGAACCCACAGAGCGCTTGGACCCTCCTCCAAGTGATCCTCTTGCTAGAAAGAGGCCATTATGGCTTCGTGACACTCTACAAGATGCTAATAGATACATTGCCCCTAGAGGAACCTTTAGAGAATGTAGGAAACCTTGTCAGTTCCAGGGATATGTTGTAGCCATGAGCAACATTATTCAAATCGAACCATGCACTTTTGAAGACACAATCAAAGAGTATGGAAAGATGTAATGACAGAAGAATATGAGTCCATCATACATAATGATGTATGGGAAGTAGTTCCAAGATCCAAAGGTAAGTTTTTTGTGACTTCCAAATGATTGTGTAAAATCAAACTTGGTGTGGATGGCAATATTGAAAAATATGAAGCTAGATTTGTGGCTAGAGGCTTCTCTCAGAAAGAGGGAGAAGACTATGATGAGATTTTTGCCCCTGTTGCTCGATATACTACCTTCCGATCCATTGTAGCTCTAGCTGCTAGCCAGGGGTGGACTCTTCATCAAATGGATGTGAAAGTTGCTTTTCTGCATGGCTTCCTCAAGGAAGAAGAATTTGTGGACCAACTACAGGGCTTTGAAGTGCATGACAAGAAAACTCATGTATTTGACAGAAGAAAGCTCTCTATGGATTGAAACAAGCCCCAAGAGCTTGGTATGCCTGCATTGATAGCTTCTTGATGAAGCTTGGTTTTACTAGAAGCAATGTTGATCCAAATATTCGCTTCAATTCGGTCCAATGTATGCCTTTGATTTTGGTATTATATGTTGATGACTTATTCTTGACTGGTGGAGAACCCCTTATCCTCTAGTGTAAGAGGGAGGTAGCTTTTGAATTTGAAATCAAAGATCTTCATTTGATGCACTACTTTCTGGGCCTAGAGGTATGGTAGAGACCTTGTAAGATTTTCCTTTCTCAAGGAAAATATGTTGTCAAGCTTCTGGAAAGATTTGGTATGACAAAATGTAAGTCCATGAACACACCAATAGAAATGAATTTCTAAAAGTTATGTGGTGAAGCTATAGGCCCTGATTTGGCTAATCCTTCCGAGTATCGACAACTGATTGGGGCATCGATGATTTTAGTGAAGACTAGAATGAACATATTTTTTGCGGTCAATACTTTGAGCCAATAAATGATTAAGCCATCACATGCACACTGGATTGCTATAAAGCATGCGCTGAGATACTTGCATGGGACCATCAATCTTGGATTGAGTCATATTGTTGGAGATGTGAGACTACATGGGTATTCTGATGCTGAATGTTGATTGGGTTGGTAACTCTACTGACAGAAAGAGAACATTTGGATGTTGCTTTAGCTTAGGATCTGCAATGATATGTTGGATGAGCAAAAAACAGAAGTCTGTAGCCCTTAGCATGAACGAAGCTGAGTACATTGCTCCTAGCATGGCTAGCTGTGAGGCAGTATGGCCGAGGAAGCTCTTTGGAGAGTTGTTTGAGCATGTGCTAGATACGACAATAATATATTGTAACAATAAGAGTGGGATTTGACTTGCAGAAAATCTTGTGTTCCATGACAAGTCCAAGCACATTGAGATCAAATATCACTATTTCTAGGATATGGTGCAGACTGTAGAGAGGAATAGTTCATATTGCAACTGATGATCAAATAGTTGACATAATTACCAAGCCTTTACCGAAAGGGAAGTTCTTGGTATTCAGAGAGAAGCTTGGATTGGCGAATGTGACACTTTCTATTGGGGGCAGTCATGGATGATCGAGAACATTGAGTTATGCTCTTCCCTCTTGTTTGAGCTCCCAAGTTAGGAATGGAGCCAATAAAGCTCCTGGGGTTGAGGGAACTCTTGATTGTAGGTTGTCTGCGATCCTTGTCTTCTGTTGACAAGAGGGTATACCCCCTACCATCAAGTCTTGGACTTTCCAAGAGTATGCCCTGTTACCGCTCAAACTAGTAGGGATCTTAGAGGGACACTTGCTAGGTCAAGAGAAACAATGAAGCTAAAGCCCACTGTCACCACAGTTAAATCTTCCTACTCTTTACGAACTTTCACTGATGGGAGGAGACTTAGTATATAGAGAATCACTTATGAAGGATAGATCAACTAAGATGGATGTGAGGTGACCTCGATGACCCTTTCCCAGGAGAGACTTAAGAGTGGGACTTGCTTGCTTCTTAAGCAAGGTGCAAGGTTATTTGGGATAGGGGAATAGGGATTTGAGGGCTTGGCTTAGGGAATGTGACTTTTTAAAGGAGCTTCCTAAACCCTAAAATCCTTGGGGAATTTGGTTTCCCAAGTGGTTTTTGAAGAGTTGACTTTGATAAGATATGGGACCACATGGGACCAAGTGGACCCAGGTTGGGTCAAGAGGAGGGATTTCAGCGACCAATGATGAGCTTGACCTAAACAAGGAAGAGAAAGGGATCAAAGAAGGGTGTTCACTTAAAGGTGCTAAAATGAACCATATGAGGTACTAGCCTAGGGAAACCTAGTGAAAAAATCGGTCTTAAGGCTAGGGGTTGGGATATCTCACAATCGCACCGTCGAAATTCCATCAAATTAGGGGGAGACCTAGGAGACATACCAACGAAGAAATGGCCAAGAGATTGAAGTTTTTCTATGGGTAGTTTTTCGGGAAAATGATGTCCTAGGATCGATAATCTGGCTAGATCTAGAATAAAGAAGAAAAGGTGAAGAAAAATGGTTCTTAAAGTGATCACCTTATGGTAGACTAGTGCCTAATCCTTTGGGGAGATCGGAGTCAAGAAGAATAATGAGAATGAACTTCGTTTCTAGGTCAAGGAGTCTTCAAGGACTGCTGCAATTAGCATTAGGACAAAAGAGAGCGACCTTAAGGCTTTATACTTCGTTTTGCAAGATGAGATGGCTTATCAAGATGAATTCACCCATAGAATTATCCCTAGGAAAATTCGTTCAACATACATGGCCCATACATAGGGGATGCTATCTAGAAACAATAATTCCACAATTTCCCAATAATGCATGCAAGAATTCGCCCTAGCATAGAGAAAATTCCATTATCAATGTATGTGACAAGGTAAAAGAAAGAATAGCATTAAATTTATACTTACATGTAAGACAATATATCCAACCATCAACAAATTGCCAAGCAAGAAGCTCCAAGACAAGAATAGATAATCCAAACATCAAAATTCATTCCATGCTCCAAAATTTCGTCCACCAAGAAGGAATAGCGAAAATCTCTAAAGAGATACAAGTCCAAACCAAGTGATGATGCTAAAATGAATCCTCATCACTTCTATTTATACACTTCTAATGAGTTTGATTTAGCTACTTGGGCCTACATTAGCCCCTAAAATACAATAATGTGCAAAATAACTAACTTTTGGTGACAAGCCTACCAAACAAGCTCATAAACAACATAATAAGCCTCTCAGGAGGTCGAATGATCAATAATACATGTCGTTGGGCCGTCTAAGAAGCTTGATGAAGTCCATAAGTGTCATAATGATGGATAAGACTTCCAAAAATAGTGAACAAGGGGTTGGCCCGTTGATATCCAAACAATAAAACTGTGGTGCTCCCAATGGGTGTAAGGGCACACAAGTGACCTCATGGGTCTCCTAGTGAGTCGAAGACACCTGCAGACCATCTGTAAGGGCTCAGATGATGGTGCAAGTGATGCCACATTAGCATACAAGTCCTTTGTCATCTACCAAGTGCATGGTACAACTGTGGGGCTGACTGGGCAATGTTGAACCAGGTGCATCTTCCTCGTCCAATATGTGAATCTCGAGCAATCTTTGAACATACCTGGGGATCCATGGAGTGCTGTCTACTGCTGTGGAGGCCCATGGCTCTCAACACACACCCTACATGTGCCAATGTAGCCCTTTGGAGGGTTAGGACCTCGTATAGGGAGACCAAACCCAAAATGGAGACCATCTGTAGTCCTGCATAAGATCCAATGCGTCCCCTAGCCTTTTAGTATAACAAGTCATCATAGGAAATCAGGTAAAAGAGCTTACAAACCATGGACAACAGGTGGGCACTTCATAATGGCATGCCCTTCCATAGTGGGCTTTGGCATGTGCTAATGTCTCTAAGCTCCAAATGGGGTTAACCAAGTATCCTATTAGGTGGTTTTTACTTCTAAAGCGGATAGTATGTCCGAGGTACATCCCTTAAAAGGTGGTGGCATGTGATAAAGAGATGAATGAATTAGGGAATGAAAGGGGTAGCCCTAGGCCACATGCTGGGGTACAAGGGTAGATAATAAAAGGGAAGCCCGCACTTGGGTATGTAATGTATAGTAGGGAGCAATCGTGGTACATGAGGTGCCTCAACCTTGATTTTCCACCTTTTTTATGTGCACTTTTTCCTTTTAATTCACTGCTCTAGGCTCAAGGGATAAGACCATGATGTGTAAGATATAGCAATGGATACCCCCTTTAAGGTAGGGCGGTTCATTGCCTACCAGGGTTGGGACACTCATGGGTTCCTGAATGATAAAGGAGGCTCATATAGGGCCTGTAGGAACAAGGGTGATGGCCATGATGATGGGGTAGAGCTCATGTATTTGCTTTTTCCCATGTGCTAAATGTGTTTGTCTTGGCCATCTTTTGCATTTTGTGGTACATTTCCCTGTTGAATGTGGCCAATTATGCCTTTACCGTTCTTTTCAACTACATCAACCTTGGGTGTGTCATTCCTAGGCCGACCCAAGGTGTGGGCAAGGGGAAGGGGAAGGCTAACCCTATGTGGACCTATTGGAGGAATGTGGACCTAGGTGGGAGAAATGATGAATGGGGTTATAATGAGAGGAAGGGGAGTAATATATGTGGATGAGGGAGTGGGACCACGCAACCAAAATCAGGCTTTCCCATGTAGTATCATCCCTAAAGCCCAAAGGTCAGTAAAAGAGATCCCACAGACTTGGGTCCATGGTTAACATCCAAGAGGTCTAGGGGACAAGAACACAAACTTAGCCCACTCTTTCCACCGAATCCCCCCATTAATCCATGCCCATAAGTGTCCATGATAAGCAAACTACAATACTCAATTACCAAATGACAAGGCATACCTTTAGGTTCGGGAAGCCCACCATCAAACAAACGATCATAACAAATGGGCGAGGGACCACATGGCTGGCTCAGGTGGTCGAGAAATGGCACAATGAGCTAGTTGGTGGCTACAAGGGGCTTCTAGTTGTTGGTTGAGGACCATCTTGGAGAAAAAATTTCTTGTAGAGATATCAGCGACAAAATGGTGGGTAACATCTGGCTCCAAATGGGATGTGATCTCTTGAAGAAGTGGACGAAGCTTGCTCGAATGAGAGGTCACAAGAACTCCAACAATCTCTTGGTTACCGTAGACCTGTTACTTGCACATATAATATATGGAACCACAGGACAACATGCTTTCACATCATCTCATGATCGCACATGCCTGGATTAGGCCCATAAAAGTGACTCATAGAAGTAAATTTCAAATGCAGTGTTTAAACCTAAATGCAGTTAATATATCATGAGAAATATCATATGACATTAGTTCTAATGCAAGATCGACATGCAATGCATCCTACTCTACAATGCATATGGTACAATGTCAAGTCTCAAGGAAAGGGGTGATACGACTTAACTTGGTCGGCTTGTGCCAAAGTTCGTTGAGTCTAGCAATGCAATAATAATCCTCCCCAACTTTTCCCTGAATCTTGACAAGCATCGGGTCTCTATCAACCAAGACCAAGTTCCTGACCTTATATTCCTTTTTAGGCTTCCACTTTTTACTCGTCTTGTGATTTGGTAGATTGAGAATGCAGATTTGTTGCGATGGGAGAATAGGAGAAGGCTTCTCGATTTCATGTGTTTCATAGTATGGGATTGGTCCAGGCTTGATCACATGAGAAAGGTAGGTAGGCTCTCTATAGATGACAAAGGGGTAGCATCGGTTTGTGGGATGGTAGCATATGACAAGTCCATTTGGAGATGACCTCCAACTGTGGCTCCCCACATCCTAGATAAGAGGATCCCCCATACATTAGGGACATCTATGACCACAACATCTATGAGAAGAGATATATTAGGGTTCATAGCCAAAGAGACCTTTAGGTCTTTTATTAGACCTTCCACCTCTACGGGCTTAGAGTTAAAACCACATACCTTTTTGTACGGGCGAGTGATGTTGAGATCCCATTGCTTCATAACCTTTAAAGGCATAATGTTTGCGGAAGCCCCAGAGTCTAACATACAATTGAGTAAGAGGTCATTGATAGCCGAAGTGAGCATAAATAGTTCGTACCCGGGGTTTCAATGAGGAATAAGAATGTTTTGTAAGTCTTTGGGTAATTCTTCTTCTTGAATACCTAGGGACTTCTTGATTTGTTGTTACTAGTCGAGAAGTTTTGCAATCTCTTTCAAAGGAATGGGTATGGTTATCTTCCCTCTGGCAGGCCTTATGTCAATGTCAAGCCTAACCTTTTTCCCCTTCTCTTTCTTCTTGATGTTTTCTCTCCTTGGAGGATCCTTTTTTGAATTGGCTTTGGATGGGGGATCCTTTTTGGGAGGAATTACAGAGAGAGACTCCTTGGGAGGGGCTTGCTTGGGCAATGAGTCTTCTTTAGGAGGTTCCTTACAGGTTGTAGGGGCTTTATTATTGTCCTTTTGTGAATATTGGACCCCTTTGAACCTTCCCTTGCTGTCGGTATTAAGAATGGATTCTTCCTTTTCTTCCTTAAGGGTGACCTCACTAATGGGAGGGTGCGTGTATGAGCCTCTGAGCAAAATGTTGAAAATGTCAGATTCCACAAGGTTAGCTTTGGTCATCTATTTCTTCATCATCAATTTACCTTTCTTCACTTTTGTCATCCTTAGAAGACGAGTCTTGCTCAACTGTGTTAGTTGGAGCCAAAGTGTTTGGTATTTGAGATGAGCTTGGCCTTTCTTCTTCATTTTTCTTTTTGGGAAAGGGTTTTTCCTTTTGGAATATAACTAGATGTTTGGGCCCTTTCCAAGGAAGTGATTTTATTCATGATGACCTTGTCATGTGAGTTGACTTCACTAAACTTCTCCATTTTGTTAAGGATGGCCAGGAGGGTTTCTTCGTGTTGATCTTTAGATTTCTCCTTCTTGACCTCGGTTTTAGTTCTAGGGTGGTCTGTGACATCTGCTTTCGAGATTCGTAAGTTTTCCTCAACTTCCATTGCTATCTCCTTTGCTTTAGCCAATGTGGAAGTTTTCTTGTCCCTTAATGCATAGGTCAAGTGGCCACCCACAACTTTTATGAATTTGTCAAGGATGTTAGCTTCAAAGAGTTTCAAATGATTGGGGATATCCTTGACTACCCTATCAAATTTTTGAATGAATTCTCGAATGTCTTCCCATCCCTTGGTTATTTGATAGAATTTTTCGATGTTAAAGGTTCCTTGGGCATTGCACGACCAACTCTTCATGAATAGGTCTTCTAAGTCATCATAGTCTTCTATGCATGCTGGGGGAAGACTAAGGTACCATTTTCTTGCTTGTCGTTCAAGTGATAGAGAAAAAGGCACCATGAGCCTATCTTCATCGAAAATCATCCTGTTGGACATTGGATAAACCAATGCTCCCCGTGTGTTTTGTGATATGGACTAACTGCCTCTCTTGGATACTTATCTTTGGTGATGCGATCATTGATTAATACCTGCAGGTTTTGGTCTAACGACAATCGTGATTCCCAACAAGTGGTATTAGAGCATGTCACGAGTTCGATACACACCCGACTCGCGTTGGGGGGGGGGAGATTTTTGGACATTGGATAAACCAATGCTTTCTATGTGTTTCGTGACATGGACTAACTGCTTCTCATGGATCCTTATCTCTGGCAATGCAATCATTGACTAATACCTGTGGGTTTTGGTCTAACGACAATCGTGATTCCCAACACATCCTAGGGGACATCTGCCAATAGAATTCATCGACAAAGTGATGGGGACTCCAAGTAGCATCCCTTTGAACTTGGGTAACCATTGATTATACTTTTCAAGTGATGGTTTGGGATCATCACTCAATTTCAAAGGGGCAAAGACACTAACCAAGTGTCTTTTAGTTTTGGTCATCTGAGGTTGGTCTTGTTTTGGGTCAGTGTTAGAACTGGATGCGATCTTTGGGGAAGGGTCACTAACCTTTTGAAATTCAGGGAGAAGAGCGGTCCCAACGGGTGATGGGGCTCTTTTCTTCTTTTTTGTAGTAGCCCTATTTTCGGGAGGAATGTTGTCACTTTTAGGTAAACTAGGGGTTTTGAGAATGAGTGGAATCACTAGAGGAATACTTGAATTTTCGTCAATGAATCAATTTCTCAATGATTCATTAGGGAGGTAGACCTGCTTCCTCCCCGACAACGGTGCTAAAATGTTACCGCTCAAACTAGCAGCGATCCTAGAGGGGCATTTGCTAGGTCAAGCTCTGTTGTTTTTCCACGACCTTGGGTCTAGGATAGAGACTTAAAATCTCTGACGCTACTAAACAAAGAATCACAACGATACTACTTTTTACAGTGGAGTATAAATAACAGCAAATCTACCAGTGCACAAATATAGACAACTTTTTACAATTTTTAACCCAACTTCGTTATATTAATCAACATATAATACAATAGTCTAGGGATCCTGTACTAGGGATAATGGCCCTCATACATCCACTGATACAAGATACAAAATTGGGGCTTGGTGTCAGTACATCGACGACCAATCTGCCCTCAACAAGATACTTAGACCATTTGGATGATGTAGTGCGCTCTCTCAGCTCCTCTCAGTCGTACCCTGTACCTGCTGGGTCCTTTGGCTCCTGATTTGCATCTCCTGCCTCTATCCATGCTCCAATTCTATCTGGCCATTGAATCTTGGCTATTCAATCTTCTCACTAGTTGATCTTTCGTCCATCAATGCATCAACACATTGAGACTCCTGTCGAGTTCTTCAGAACTCCACTTGTGAACAACTATCTACCCACTGCTGCTCCTCAACTACTCAGGGACTTTAGCCCACTATGGTCATCCTGCGTTGCGCTAATGAAGACCAACATAGGGCACAAAGCACTGCCACCTATCACTATAAGATGTCCATTTCCCACAATAAACACGACCTAGTAGGACAACCCATCATCTGCTATAGAAGTCCTTCACACACAAGTCTCGGGTTCCATAACTGCTCCTCTGGTTCCTCAACCCTTGAGCTCAACACCTGCCTCTCTCACAACTACCTTTGTGCATTAAGGTGTCACTCACCGGGTTCCAACTTGGACACTATCCCGTTGTCCTCCAGCAGACCATAAGTGCCCAATCCATGTTCACACTTGGTCCACTCTCATGCTGCCCTCCAACAGTCCATGAGTGACCATGCCCACGTTGTAGCATCTGCACCTAGTTAGGGCATCCTCATGCCTACGAGACCCCTATAGACGGTAGCCAATAGACTTCAACAATTCGCCTTTTGCTTCTGCAATAGATGAGCTATTGCACAAATCTGGGCACATCAATATGTCCTTCACCTAGGATACCATCAACTCTTCATCCGAGGGAACATCTGCAACACTCCTTGCTACTGTCCTCTTGCCTTCCAATCTGATGTGCTTGCTGTCACCTTGGCTGCTTTGTTGGCCTCCCAACAATCCACGTGGGCTCCTCCAAACAACTCCTAAGGCCTCCTACATGCATCCCATCAACTATCCACACTCTGGTTCACAAATCAAGGACCCAACACCCCTCCAAAACACTGTTGTAGTGGTGTTTGCTTATGCGTTTGTGACAACTTTGGTTAGGGCACATGTTACAGCCCTAAACCCTTATGGCAGTTCACTAACAAGCCCTCAGGGGGTTGCGGCATACCCTTGGAAGCCTCTTCCTCACCCACGCTGCCTTCTTAAGGGACTAGTCCACCCTTGACACCCCTTTACGCAACTCCAACTGTGCGCTAAGGCCTATAACCTAGTACAATAGCCCTAAATCGTGAGACATTCCCCCATTTTGGTGCCCATACACACTCCAACACAACGTTTTGACACTAAGCAGCTCGGCCCATGAGCGAGGCTACTCGGCCTCTAGAACAACAGTCTTGGCCCTCTTTCCAAGGACAGTCCATTGCTCCTGCAACTCACTCAACCTCCATCACAGAAATTTAGACCTCCTCCACGCTATTTAGGGCCTATCCTCCTTGCTGCAGCTAGGGCAATCTTAGAGCTCTTTCTTGAGAGGACGTTGCGCCAAAATAGATGATCAAAACATGTGATCACCCTCTTTTTATAGCCTAAAGAGGGGCTCGAACAAATAGATGAAGAGACACATCTATTGGACTAATTTACATCAAGCCTACATGACTTGAAAACATATAATTACTTGTCAACTTCAAAAATTCATTTCTACACTTCTACAACTCGGAATTCGACGATTCTCGAAGCGTTGGATTCTCCTTTCCGCCCTCTATTGTCTCATGTCATCACATGTAGAAACGTGCTTCCGAAATTGCCCCAAACATGATCGGGTGCAATACCCTAGGCTTGGGTTCAAAGCCAACAAACCTACTTGTGGCGCTTTGACCTCCAACCCTTGACCACTAGGGCTTGGAGTACCTCCCAAGCTAGACAAATCAACACTCCCTCTTAGCGAGGGAGGTACTTCCAAGACTAGGAAGTAACCATTATCCGGTGACGACACTAACCCATTTGGCACCCATCACTACAGCATACCCTATAGAAGAATCCGGAAATCTCGGTAGTGCCTCTGCCTCATCACATCTGAACCTGAAGATCCCAAAACTCCATAGGGTTGCCCCCTCTGAGCCTACACGATATCCATTGGCTTAGTCCTGCAAGCACTCATCGTCCCGGATCAAATACCACTCGTGCGAATCCCTCCAATCTCGGATATGCAACATCATGATCCAATGAAGACTCTAGCCTGCCAACCTGTAATCCATCACATGAAGCCATCTTGATCAACCTGATCGCGTCCATGCCAAAGAACCCCTTGAGTTGTCCCAACCATCCATGGTAAGGCATAAGAAGTCCATGATCTACAAACCGCCGCACAACATATTGAAGTGCACCAGGTTCACCACCGATCCACTAGAACTCCTAGCCCATCTCATCATGTTGTCTATCGAGACCACATCTCCATGTCTTCAGTTGAACCCTTTGCTCCATGATCCAACCACCCACAACTCCCTCTGAGTTGCTTCGCCGTGCACACTTTGATTCACTGTCCCCCAAAGTAGATAAGATATTCTCTAATACCATGTCATTTTTCCACGACCTTGGGTCTAGGATAAAGTCTTAAAATCTTTGATGCTACCAAACCAAGAATCACAACAATACTACTTTGCACAACAGAACATAAACAACAGTAAATCTACTAGTGCACCCAACTTCGTTATATTAATCAACATATAATACAATAGTCTAGGGTTCCCGTACCAGCGATAGTGGCCCTCATACATCCACTGATACAAGATGCAAAACTGGGGCTTGGTGTTAGTACGTTGATGACCAATCTGCCCTTAACAAGATACTCTGACCATCTGGTTGATGTAGCACGCTTTCTTAGCTCCTCTCAGTCGTACCCTGTACCTGCTGGGTCCTTCGACTCTTGATCTGCAGCTTCTCTGTCTATCAATGCTCCAAGTCCATCTGGCCACTAAATCTTGGCTATCCAATTTGCTCACTAGTTGATCATTCTTCCATCAACGCATCAACACATCGAGACTCTTGTCGAGTTGTTCATAGCTCCACTTGTGAACAACTCTTGATCTACCCAATGCTTCTCCTCAGCTACTTAGGGATTTCAACCCACTATGGTCTTCCTGTGCTGCATCGATGAAGACCAAAATAGGCACGGAGGGTTGCCACCTATCACTGTAAGATGTCCATCTCCAATAAACGCGCTAGGAGGACTGACAATCATCTGCTGTAGAAGTTCTTCTCCACACACAAGTCTCGGGCTCCACAACTGCTCCTCTAGTTCCTCAACCCTTGAGCTCAACAACTGCCTCTATTGCAACTACCTTTGTCCATCAAGTTATTTCTCACCGGGCTCCAACTTGGACACTATCACGCTGTCCTCCAATAGACCATAAGTGCCCAATCCACGTTCACACTTGGTCCACTCTCACGTTGCCCTCCCATAATCCACAAGTGACCAAGTCCACGCTGTAGCATCTGCACCTAGTTAGGGCATCCGCTCGCCCAGGAGATCCCTACACACTGCTACCAACATACTTCACCCATTCGCCCTTTGATTCTGCAATAGAGGAGCTATTGAATAGATCTGGGCACATCAATATGTCCTTCACCTAGGACACCATCAACTCATCATCCAAGGGGACATTTGCAGCACTCCTTGTTGTTGTTCTCTTGCCTTCAAATCTGATGTGCTTGCTGTCACCTTGGCTGCTTGGTAGGGCTCCCAACAATCCACGTTGGCTCCTCCAAACAATTCCTATGGCCTTCTACAAGTAGCCCATCAACTGATCCACGCTTTGGTCCACAAATCAAGGACCCAACATACCTCCATAACGTTGTTGTGGTGGTGTTTACTTCTGCGTTTTTGATAACCCTGGTTAGGTCACGTGTTGCAACCCTAAACCCTTATGATAGTTCCCAAAAAAACCCTCAAGGGGCTACGACATACCTTGGGAAGCCTCTTCCTCACCCACGCTGCCTTCTTAAGTGACTAGTCCACCCTTGACACCCCTTTATGCAGCTCCAGCTGTGTGCTAAGGCTTGCGACCTAGCACAACAACCCTAAACCGTGAGATAGTCCCCCTTTTCGGTGCCCAAACACACTCCAACACACAACGTTTTGACCCTAAGCAGCTTGGCCCACCAGCAAGGCTACTCGGCCTCTAGAACAACAATCTCGACCCTCTTTTCAACTTAAAGATAGTTTGCTGCTTCTGCTGCTCACTTGGCCTCCATCACAAAAATTCGGATCTCCTCCACGCTGTCTAGGGCCTCTCCTCCTTTCTGCGGCTAGGGAAATCTCAGAGCTCTTTCTTGAGAGGACATTGCACCAAAATGGATGATCAAAACAACATGCCATCACCCTCTTTTTATAGCCTAAAGAGGGGCTCCAACGAATAGATGAAGAAACACATCTATTGGACTAATTTACATCAAGCCTACATGACTTGAAAACCAATAATTACTTGTCAACTTCAAAAGTTCATTTCTCCACTTCTAGAACTCGGAATTCGACGATTCTCGAAGCATTGGATTCTCCTTTCCGCCTCTATCGTCTCATGTCATCACATTTAGAAATGTGCTTACAAAATTTCCCCAAATACGATTGGGTGCAAAACCCCAGGCTTGGGTTCTAAGTCCACAAGCCTACTTGTGGCTCTTTGACCTCCAACCCTCGAACACTAGGGCTTGGAGTACTTCCCAAGCTACACAAATCAACAAGAGAAACAATGAAGCTAAAGCCCACTGTCACCATAACTAAAGCTTCTTACTCTTTGCGGACTTTCACCGATGGGAGGAGAATTGGTATATAGAGAATCACTTATGAAGCATAGATCAACTAAGATGGATGTGAGGTGATCTCGATGACCCTTTCCTAGGAGAGACTCAAGAGTGGGACTTGCAAGGTTCTCTAGGATAGGGAAATAGGGATTTGAGGGCTTGGCTTAGGGAATGTGACTTTGTCAAGGAGCTTCCTAAACCCTAAAATCCTTGGGGAACTTGGTTTCCTAAGTGGTTTGAGAAGAGTTGACTTTGATAAGATATGGGACCACATAGGACCAAGTGGACCCAAGTTAGGTCAAGAGGAGGAAGTTCAACAACCAATGATGAGCTTGACCTAAACAAGGAAGAGAAAGGGATCAAAGAAGGGTCTTCACTCAAAGGTGCTAAAATGATCCTTATGAGGTACTAGCCTAGGGAAACCTAGAGCAAAAATCTGTCTCAAGGCTAGGGCTTGTGATATCTCACAATCCCATCTCCGGAATTCCTTGAAATTCAGAGGAGACCTAGGAGACACACCAGCGCAGAAATGCCCAAGAGATCGAATTTTTTCTATGGGTAGTTTGTCGGGAAAATGATCCCTTAGGATCCCTAATGTGGCTAGACCTAGAATAAAGAAGAAAAGGTGAAGAAAAATGGTTCTTAAAGTGATCACCTTATGGTGTACCATTGCCTTATCCTTTGGGGAGATTGGAGTCAAGAAGAATAATGAGAATGAACTTTGTTTCTAGGTCAAAGAGGTTTGAAGGACTACTTCGCTTAGAATTAGGGCAGAAGAGAGTGACCTTAAAGATTTATACTTTGTTTTGCAAGATGAGATGGTTTATCAAGATGAATTCAACCATAGAATTATCCCTAGGAAAATTCGTTCAACATACATTGGCCATACATAGAGAGATGCTATCTAGAAACAATAATTCCACAATTTTGCAATAATGCATGCAGCAATTAGCCCTAGTAAGCGGAAATCCCATTATCAATGTATGTGACAAAGTAAAAGAAAGAATAACATTAAATTTGTACATACATGTAAGAGAATATATCCAACCATCAACAAATTGCCAATCAAGAAACTCCAAGACAAGACTAGATAATCCAAACATCAAAATTCATTCCATGCTCCAAAATTTTGTCCACCAAGAAGGAATAACGAAAGTATCTAAAGAGATACAAGTCCAATCAAGTGATGATGGTAAAATGAATCCTTATCACTTCTATTTATACACTTCTAATGAGTTCGATTTAGCTACTTGGGCCTACATTAGGCCCTAAAATACAATAATGTGCAAAATAACTAAATTTTGGTGACAAGCCCACCAAACAAGCTCATAAACAACATAATAAGCCTCTCAAGAGGTCAAATGATCAATAAAACATATCGTTGGGCCTTCTAAGAAGCCCGATGAAGTCCATAAGTGTCATAATGATGAATAGGACTTCCAAAAGTAGTGGACAAGGGGTTGACCCCTTATTCTCTAAACAATAAACCTATGGTCCTCCTAATCGGTGTGAGGGCACAGAAGCGACCTCATGGGTCTCCAATGTTGAATTTCCATGACCTTGGGTCTAGGTTGGAGTCTTAAAATCACTGACGCTACCAAAGCAAGAATCTCAACCATCAACAAATTGCCAATCAAGAAAGTCCAAGACAAGACTAGATAATCCAAACATCAAAATTCATTTCATGCTCCAAAATTTTGTCGGCGAAGAAGGAATAGCGTAAGTATCTAAAGAGATACAAGTCCAACCAAGTGATGATGCTAAAATGAATCCTCATGACTTCTATTTATACACTTCTAATGAGTTCGATTTATCTACTTGGGCCTACATTAGTCCCTAAAATACAATAATGTGCAAAATAACTAACCTTTGGTGACAAGCCCACTAAACAAGCTCATAAACAACATAATAAGCCTCTCAAGAGGTTGAATGATCAATAATACATATCGTTGGGCCTTCTAAGAAGCCTGATGAAGTCCGTAAGTGTCATAATGATGAATAGGACTTCCAAAAGTAGTGGACAAGGGGTTGACCCCTTGTTCTCTAAACAATATACCTATGGTCCTCCCAATGAGTGTGAGGGCACACAAGCGACGTCATGGGTCTCCAATGTTGAATTTCCATGACCTTGGGTCTAGGTTAGAGTCTTAAAGTCACTAACGCTACCAAAGCAAGAATCTCAACCATAAACTACTTTGTACAGTGGAAATATAAAGTAGTATATCAATATGCACAATGATACACTGTTTTAAACAAAATTGTACAATCACCAATATTTGTTATATTAATCTAAATCTGATAAATACAACAGTCTATGGTTACAAGATACATTGATAAACTTGGTTACAACACTTCTATGTTGTATCTTGTTCTACTCATCCATCGCACCAGTACAGCTCACTAATAGTGCCTTAGTCCATCAAGGCCCTACACATCGAGACTCCAGGAGGGCTGCCACCTAACACTGCTGCATGTCCATCTATAGAGTGTACATGGGCTGATCCAATCTTCTCCTCTAGGCTGGCCAACATCCGAGCTCCAATCTGCCAGGCTAGCAACAACTATTGTTCGTCAGAGTGTTGCACTTCGGCACCATCCTTCACCCAACCTTCAGCTGCTCTTCGTCTTTCAAGATAGCTCGTCTAGGGCTACTTTGGATAGCCAATATGCTGCCCTCCAACAATCCTATGGCACCCAAGCAAACCTCTCACTCTCTTTTGTATAATCATTCTTACTCACACATTTAATATATAATATTTTTATCCTCATGGATATCTTTATATTCCAAGTCTTCTAGAGTATTTAACGGGAAGTATGAACTTTGTTCGCTTCATTTGGTATTAGAGCAGTTCGGTCCTTTAGGCTGCTTAACCACTGCACAAGAGCCACCTTCTCTGATCAAGGTCCTTGACCATCAAATTCGTCAATATCGTTGCCATTAAAACGTTTCGCTACCAGTTTCTGGAGATTCTACATACTGCTGATAGGCCTGTGGCCATTTGAAGAGTTAAAAAAAAAATAGTATAAAACAAGAAAATTATTAAAAAAAGGAAAAAAAAATTATTGAATTTTTTTCTATATAATAATAAAAAAAAATAATTAAAAAAAACTAGTACCTGGGCCATTGTTGTTAATCGTCTGTCATCGTTGTTGCCCGAAGCCACCCGACCCTCTCCAACAATTGCCGCCTTCTACCCAAACTAGCCGCCATACACCACCACAACCATCGCTGCAGCCAACCAGCAGTGCCTTGACTTCCCACGCCACTGCAACACTATGGCCAGGCAGGCACGAGCCACCCAGCGTACCTCCGCCTCCACTGTTGCAACCATCTACAAACCGCTTCCCCTTGTATTCTGTTCGCCTCATCGACATTACTCGACGTTTCCATTATCACTGACTTGCATTGCTACCACCGCCTAGTTGATTTTTTTTCCTTTGTTGACCGACATTGCATGGCCGTTCCAACCCTCGTTGCCTTTCATTCTGCCCGCCATGTTGCCTGCAACTGTTGTTCGAGTCCTGCTACTACAGCTGGCGAATTCCTTACCATGCATCGAACCACCATTATCAATGAGAGTCGCAACCTTCGTGTTAGTTCGTGCCCCTTCACACCAGTGTTTTTAAAAACCGGAACCGGTCACCGGACCGGTCCACCTAATGAACCGGTTTACCGACTGGAACCGGTCTAATCGGGACTAGTTTGGTCTAAACGAATTGGTTTTAGAAAAATACATTAAATAATTAATTTTTAATGAAACAAAACTATTTTTAAGATGTAAAACCATGATTCCAAGCCAATAGAGACAAAATATGCAAAGTTTGCTCATTTATATACCATGTAAAGGTGAATATATCAAAATGGCACCGAGTGCAATACATATCATTGACAAAATAGCAAAATACATAAGCAATGAGGATCTAAATGGCCTATAAAGTCCAAAAACAACTTAAAGGGTAAGTTCATTTGGTCAATTTATTTTCTTATTTCGATGTTTTAAAAGGGCATTCCTTTTGTTTAAGTCATGTATTGGAGGGTAAAATGGGGAAGGAGAGCAGAAATTCCTTGTCACTTGAACATGTGCCAAGGCTCCTTGGATGTATGGGAGATTTTTTGTTCCACAAATTCTGCGTTTGAAGGTGTCAACCACTTCCTAACTTTTCAAGTTGCACCATGAACAAATAGTTGTGAAGACATATTTCCTTTCTTTGTTGGAGACTAGAGTAGCATCCTGTGTAAATTTGTTAGTGGGATGTATCATCATAGCTCTCCATTAAACATTGTATTTTAATTTTAGTGTAGTGCTATATATCATATTGTGCATTGTTTATGTGGATTAAAATCAACAGGTGCCTATGATATTGATGATTAGGTGGCATTTTGTTTCTTCAAAAGGTGTCAGATTGTATATATTTCAACTAAGAATTCTGCTAGGGAAGTGTTTAGCAAAGTCTGTGAGGAAAGATTGAGAGCCCTTGAAGACCAATGATTGTAGTTTGCTTGTTTTTGTGCACTCAAACAATTACTCCATGTACAAAAGAATATCAAGTATCTTAAAATACAAAGCAACCAACGTATGTTGGAATTGATTGCTCCTGTTGTTTCATTATCAGAGGAAGATTCTGTTATCACTTCTAACGCATCAGAATTAGCTCATCTTAATCCACTCTCTAATAGAGAATTCAGTCATCAACTTCCTTGGAAATTGAGACATAAAGCTTTATATCAGTCAGTTAAAAATAAAATTTTAATTGACGGTGGGCGTGCATCCAACTGGCTCATTTAGGACGAAACTGGCTAGTTTGCTAAAAACCGGCTGGTTAGGACTGGTTTATTGCAAAAAAAGGCGAAA
The DNA here is from genome assembly GCA_031772625.1 of Pinus tabuliformis. Taxonomy (NCBI): domain Eukaryota; kingdom Viridiplantae; phylum Streptophyta; class Pinopsida; order Pinales; family Pinaceae; genus Pinus; species Pinus tabuliformis. The sequence continues at coordinate 1,201,222,548 of CM062818.1, forward strand.
TGGGTGACCTGACCGGGTTTTTTGGTCGGTTTCGACCAGTGGGCTTGCTAACTGGCTGGTTAGACCGGTAACCGGTTAGCAAGACCGGTAACCAGTTAGCAAGACCGGTTTTGAATACTATGCTTTACACAAATCCGTACACTTGTGTTGTTTGGCAGAAGTTGCAACCAATCAACACAACGGTTTATGTTTATACATATAAAAGAAACTAACGGTTGAATAAGAAAAATCATTGGCCTTCGTGATTTTTTTTTATATTTGAAAGGTATTAAAAAACAAAAAGGCAGAAGGTAAAGTTAAAAGTTTATCAAAACTTTGATTAATGACTTAGAAACAACTTTACCATATACAAAAAGGGAAATAAAAGTAATATTTATATCATAAAATACCAAGTTATATAAGTGGATGCAGGAGAAATAACTGAAAAGGAAATTAATAAATAAGATAAGATTATTTTATAGAAGGTTTGGGAAGAATTATTCAAGTGTTTTATAGGGGTTTGTTAAAAAAATTAAAAGAAGTGGAGAAAAAGTTTTAAAAAGGGGGCTTATATATACAAAACAATTAGAAGGAAAAATAAAAATATTATTAAAGTTAAATTTAAAATATATATATATATATATATATATATATATATATATATATAGAAGTAATTATTAAAAAGAGTATACTTTGGAAAAAGGGTGAAAGTATATAATATATATATATATATATATATAGAAGTAATTATTAAAAAGAGTATACTTTGGAAAAAGGGTGAAAGTATAAAAGAGTCAAAAATCTTAAATTCAACTCAAAATTCCTAGTCGAAGTATCATTGACGAAGTTCATCTTGACAAGCAAAATGGCATCTAGTTTGAAAATAAAGGAAGGAAGATTAATTAGAAGGAAAAATAAAAATATTATTAAAGTTAAATTTTAAAAAAATATAGAAGTAATTATTAAAAAGAGTATACTTTGGAAAAAGGGTGAAAGTATAAAAGAGTCAAAAATCTTAAATTCAACTCAAAAGTCCCAATCGAAGTATCATTGACGAAGTTCATCTTGACAAGCAAAATGGCATCTAGTTTGAAAATAAAGGAAGGAAGATTTTTTGGAACCTCACGCTGCGTTGCTCCAGTGCTATTCAAAATTAAAGGGACCCTTGCAGGAAAAGATGTTATTATATCTATCTCTGCCATTGAAGGGAAAAATTATATAAACTCTAACCTTGCTAACCAGTTGGTGATTCCAGAGTCAAATATAATTGAGAGTTTAAACTGCTTGGGTAGAAAACAATATGATGTAACTGAATTACAATTAAACATTGGCGAGTATACTTTTATATCACAATTCTTTGTTTAATATCTATGGAGTGATCTAGGTGACATTGTTTTAGGCTCACCCTGGATGGAAACTCTAGGGTCCTTTATTCTAAATACAAAAAATAATTTTTTGACATTTTCCCACAAAAAGAGAAAAATAATGCTACACACTGTTACTTTGAAGCCAAAGTCGGTGACACTAGAAGACATACAAGAAATCTCAAAAGTAATTCTTAAAAAAAGTAAAAAAAAGATACAAAATATGCAAAAGGAAGTTGACAAAATCATTGTTGACAAGAAAGAGGAAGTTTCTCGACTTAGAGACCATAGTGAAAAATTACTAACGCAAATTGAGAAGCTTAAGAAGGATAAGAAGTTGTTGGAAAACAAGGGGCAACAACTTATTGAAAAAGAAGTGTTGAAATTTTCAAATGTAGAAATTCAAGTTGAAGAAAAAACGAACATCAATCCAGTGAATATGACAACTCAAGAAGACAAGTAAGTTGAAGAAATGACACACTTAGATGTTGCAGTTCAGATAATAAACATCCCAAGTGAAGGTTCTGTAACCAACTCAACAACCATAGTACCAGAAGGAAATCAAAAAATTTCCACACACCTAATAAGGGAAAGTCAAACCAAAAAAGTTCCCTATCGACATCCGAATCATGAAAGTAGACAACTCGACCAAGTTACGTATCAAGACGAGTTAGAATAGAAACAACAAACTGATGTAACCTCAATCTAGCCCTATGATGACAATTCGTTACAAAATTCCAGTGATTAGAATATTCCACAAAAGATTAATCTAGGGTCGTCTGATCCCTTCTCAGTGCGACAGTTTTGTTTTTCACTTAGAAGATCATATCAACTTGTATCGACGAAGATGACTGTTCCGAAACCAGAAGACATTTGAAACTGAAAAAGCTTTGAGGACAAAGCTTTTTGAGGAGGAAGGCAATGTTATAAATAAATATATAGGAAATAATGTCATCCTTTTACTTAAATTTATAACATTACTGTGAAATGACTCAGGATGTTTGAGAGTGGTTTCAACCTCATTGGACTTCATATGGAGAAAGTAGAATTTTCGATCTCACTAAAAATCCAATTGACTTATTAGTTTTTCAAGATTGGGGGGATTGTAATGTTTCCATTGGATTTTTTCATGTACTAGGGTATGGGACTCGTATTTAATCAAGAGCACCAATCTCTCTAAGTACCTTGATGTTAGTGACTTTGGTTGTCGAACTCCTCTATCATGACCCTACTAAAAATGTACCCATCACTCAAACAAAATCTTGACTTGACATGCTACATTTTTTCTATCTTATGTTAATTACTTAGAGGGTGATATTAATGACAAATATCCCAAGATAGGCAATGATTTTGATGATATGTAGCTATTTGTTGTATCATGGTTTTTTTGGATGCTAGAGGCCATCTAGAGCCTATTTGTTGATGTATTTTCGGTTTAGAGATGGATTGCACTTGATGCTATTTTGGTTATGTGCACCCTTACATGCCATATAAATGAGAACTTGTAACTTGTGGACATGTTTGATGAAGATTGTAACTTCTAGATGATTGATGTTATATGGTTTAATCCATGTTTTTATGTTTTTTCTATCTAATTCATCACTCTCCATGCTTTTGTTGAAATATATGCATCAAAATATATAAACATATATATTATATCAAAAATTCGCTCTCGAAATGGGAGCTTTTGAAAATGTCACTCCTTGCTCCCGCTCCCCGCTTCCACTCCTGCTCCCATGTAACCCTGGGATAGACACTGGGTGGTCCCATAAATCATGAGTCCTAAAAGATTCTCCTCCAAGATGCTCGCATACCATCTTAGGACATATGGGTGCCATAGTTTTAAAACCGACCGGTTCACTAGCTAAACGAGCTAGACCGGACAAGAAACCAGGTTGAGGGCCAATTTTGCCTTTCTTTTCACAAAAATTGGGCCTAACTGGCTAGTTTATGATGAAATCGGCTGATTTAAGGGTAGATTGGCTGATTCCGTCATAAATCGGCTGATTCATTGCCACGTCGACTGTGGACCCACCGAGAGGCGTTTTTGCGGCTTCTAAGGTGGTTTGGAGGGAAGCTAAGGGTTGGTTTCCCTCCAAAAACACCCCCTCCAAGCCAATAAAAGGAGGTCTCCCCTCTCATTTGTCTCACACATCTCATTTGGAGTTTTTGTGAGTTTCATTGGGAGCTTGGAGAGTGTTGAGTTTTTGGTGGAGTAGTCATCTTGGAGGCTTTTAGTTGGACTAGGAGCTATTTTGGAGATAGTTTGGAGCTGTTAGTAGACTTGTCTGTTGATTTGGGGTAGCATCGGATGTGCTCTAGCCATGAAAATTGGTGGAGAGGCTAAGGCACATGAAATCTCCAATACCCAGAAAGGGTTTGGGCAGATTCTAAACAGTTTGGGATATATTAAAATAATTAATATTTTTAATGGAGTTCCTAAGTTTAAACTTGGGGAAAATAAAATATTAATGTGAATTAATATAAAACTGTGTTAGAATGGTCCAAAAGGCATGGAACAAGCCAGATCTAATCTTAGCCATTGATTACGGACTTAATCTCGGCCATTAATTTGTCAACGAGAAAAGTATAAGAGGAGGCTTGAGGGTCACTTGGAGAATACACCAAGAGATCAAGATTTCGACTTTTGGGGTTGGGTTTGCTGAGAAAGTTGAGAGAGTGATCAGAGTTGTAGCTGAGGGGCAGTGAATATAGAGGCAGAGAGGCAGAGATAGCATCGGGAGGATCAGCGCAGTAGCCGGAGAGAGGGACACAGAAACAGCCAAGGGTTCACGCAGAGCCAGCCAGGGCTCACATAGAGGCAGCGAGGAGCTGCACAGTGCCTCAGAGGGCCAGCGTGACTGACGGAGAGGGCCAGAGGACTAACGCAGTGCCTCTAGAGGCTGACGCAGGCCAAGCTAGAGTGATGCTGGGCCAGAGAGAGGCTAACGCTGGGGTTTCGTGGGGCAGATTGGAGTTGTGGATCTGCCGGAGTGTTTATCCAGGGTTTCAGCCGAAATATATGCGTCCGAGTAGAGAGGTACTACTGCCGATATTTTTCTCTGTTGGTGAGCTGGATTTGGCACCCAGATTGTATTCTAAAACTGCTTAATAATACAAACCCTCAGATCGCTGCAGCAGTTTTCCCGCATTGGGTTTTTCCGGGGACATTAGTCCAAAAACAACGGTGTCACTTGTGTGCTTGTTTTTCCTTTAGTTGATGATCTATAATGTGTTGAGCATGTACTTGTATTTATTTCCAGTATTTACATGGTAAATAACTTGTTAATTAACAGAACAAGTAGGCAGGAATAAATCAGTAAGGTACATGGAGGGTTTCTAACAGTTAGGCTTAGAAATTCCAACATTGGCATCTTCAAGAGGAGGCTAAGGAAGCTAGTTTGCATTTCCAGGTAGGGATTTTCACTTGAAAAAGTCCATATTTCATTGCTATCCATGTATTTACTTTTTTTATGTGTTCTATGCTACATTGTTATCAAGTCTCTAGTTCTTTGCTATCAAATTTTGTAGGCTAAATATGACTCATTTTTTTCCCAAATTTATCTTAGGTTTTCCATTTTTCTTAGTTGCAATTTTTTTTTTTTTTTTTTTTTTTTTTTTAATTTGTAGATTTCTTTGCAAATTTCAAATATTTATAGCCACCATGCCTCCAAAATCCAAGGACACTGCATGGTCTCATTGTGATGTGATTGATGGAAAATGATATGCAAATTTTGCAATAAATCTATTGGAGGTGGGGTATTCTCAGTTTCAAACAACACTTGGCTGGGATAAGAGGCCAAGTAAAGTCATGTGATGCACCAAAGGAAGTGATAGGTCTTCTTAGGGCAGAATACCTTGTCAAGTTTGAGAAGTTTGGGGAGAATAAGGCTTTCCAAGAAGAAATTGCAAGGAAGAAGGAAATTTTACAAGCCATGAAAGAGAGTGGGCATGATGATTTTGAGATTCAAGATGCCTCTTCTATCCCTTCCACCAATGACCCCTTTCACTATGTTCCTCCTGCTCTTGGGTATTTTCATCAAGGCCAACAAGCTAAAGGAACAAAGAGGTTGAACATCTAGAGTTATTTCTCATCCTCTGCCACCACTGCCTCTGCTAATCCCACTTCCTCCTAGCCAAGTTGTCAACTCACTTTAGATGAACATTGGAAAAAACAATGCAAAGAATATTCTTTTCAATACATTGCTAGATGGTGCTATGATGCATGTTGTCGCTCAGATTGTACAGGCACTGGGACAACGACACAGGTTGGGGGCTGTCACCCTGATCCCCAATGTCTTTGTTCTAGCTGTTTCCCAACAACAGACTATGGGGGCTAGTCCCTGTTACCCACCATTTTGTGGGTGATATCCCTAGGAGATTTTTGTTTTTCTCCAAGATAGTCCTCAACCGGTAGCCGACATCCCCTTGCAGCCACCAACTAGCTCATTGTGCCATATCTTCGCCACTTGAGCCTGTCATGTGGTCCCTCATCCATCTGCCATGATTGTATGTTTGAAGGTGGGCCTCCTGAACCTAATGGTATGTCTTGTCATTTGGTAATTGAGTATTGTAGTTTGCTTATCATGGACACTTCTAGGCATGGGGGGATTCAGTCGAAAGAATGGGCTAGGTCTGTGCTCTTGTCCCCTAGACCCCTTTAGGATATTAACCTTGGATTCTAGTCCTATGGGATCTATTTTAATGACCATTTGGCTTTGGGGATGATATTTCATGGGAAACCCTGATTTTGGTTGCGTGGTCCTGCTCCCTTATCCGCATATATTACCTGCTTTCCACTCATTATTACCCCATTCATCATTTCTCCCACCTGGGTCCACATTCCTCGACTGGGTCCACATAGGGTTAGTTTTACCCTTCCCCTTGTTCACACCTTAGGTTAGGCTTGGAATGATGCCCTGGAGGTTGATGCAGCTAAAAAGAAAGATAATAGCATAATTGGCCACATTCAATAGGAAAAATGTACCACAAAATGAAAAAGATTGTTGGGACACACATTTAGCACGTGGGCAAAAGCCAATACACGAGCTCTACCCCATCATCATGACCATCACCCTAGTTCGTAAAGGTTCTATAAGTTTCCTTCATCATATAGGAACCCATGATTGTCCCAACCCCTGGTGGGCACTGAACTACCCTACCTTAAAAGGGGGTATTCACTGTTATATCTCACACATCATGTTCTTATCCCTTAATCTTCGAGCAATTAATCAAATAAATATCATGATAAGACAAAAGGCATATAAAGAAGGGTGGAAAAATCAAGGTCGGGGCACCTCATGTGCCACAATTGGTCCCTCCTGTACATTATAGACCCCAAGTGTGGGCTTCCCTTTTATTATCTACCCTTGTACCCTAGCATGTGGCCCAGGGTTGCCCCTTCTCATCCCCTACTTCATTCACCTCTCTATCACATACCACCACCTTTTAAAGGATGTACCTTGAACATATTATTCCCTTTAGAAGTAGAAACCACCTAATAGGATACTTGGTTAACCCCATTTGGGGTTTGGGAGACATTGGCACATTCCGAAGCCCATTATGGAAGGGCATGCCATTATGAAGTCCCACCTATGGTCCATGGTTGGTAAGCTCATTTACTTGATTTCTCTTATGAAATAATGTGTTGGAAGGCTAGGGGAAGCATTGGATCTTATGCGGGATTGCAGATGGTCTCCCTCTTGGGTTTGGTCTCCCTATATGGGGTCCTAACCTTTCAGAGCGATACATTGGCACATGTAGGGTGTGTGTTGAGAGCTATGGGCCTCCACAACAGTGGACAACACTCCATGGATTTCTGAGGATGTTCAAAGATTTCTCGAGGTTCACCTATTGGACGAGGAAGATACTTTTGGTTCACCTTTGCCCAACTGGCCTCACAGATGTACCATGCACTTGGCAACTGACCTAGGACTTGTAGGATGATGTGGCATTACCTACACTATCATCAGAGCTCTTATAGATGATCTATAGGCATCTTCAATTCATTTGGAGACCGATGAGGTTATTATTGTGCCCCCACACCCACTGGGAGCACCACAGGTTTAGTGTTTGAGAACAAGGGGCCAACCCCTTGTCCATCACTTTTGAGGGTCCTATTCTTCATTATGGCACCTATGGACCTCATCAAGCCTCTTGGAGGGCCATATGACATGTATTATTTATCATCTGATCTCTTGAGAGGCTTATTATTTCGTTTATGAGCTAGTTTGGTGGGCTTGTCACCAAAAGTTAGGTTATTAGCACATTATTTGATTTTTGGGGCTTATGTAGGCCTTAGAGACTAATTCGAACTCTTCATTAGTGTATAAATACAAGTGATATGAGTTCATTTTCTCATCATCACTTTGGATTTGATCTCTTCTTTCTCTTGAGATTTCACACTTTTTCTTGGAGGATGAATTGGAGCTTTATGGATGACTTTTGATGTTTGGATTTGGTTTATCTTATCTTGGAGCTTCTCTATTTTCAAATGTGGATGGTTGGATATTTTCCATTATGTGTAAGTACATGCTTTTTATGTTATTCTTGTTTTACTTTGTCATATGCATTGGATTGGGAATTTCACTATTTTTAGGGTTAATTGTTGCATGCATTTACTGCCTAAATTGTGGAATTTTGTCTCTATATAACATCTCTCAATGTATGGGCCATGTAATTTTGAATGAAATTTCCTAGGGATAATTCTATCAACGAATTCATCTTGATAAGCCATCACCTTTTGCAAGTCGAAGTATAAAGCTATAAGGTTGCTTCCCTTTGTCCTATAAGGAAAGTGAGGTAGTCTTAAGGCCTCCTTGAGTAAGAAACAAGTTCCTCATTCATATTTATCCTAGACTCCATTCTCCCAAAACTAAGGCACTGATCTACCAAGAGGTGGTCACTCAAAAATCAACTCTTTTTCACCTTGTAGGTCTAGCCAAGTTGGGTCACCAAGGGAATCATTTTCTCGACAAAATAACCCTCCAAAAAGTTTGATCTCCTAGCCTCTCCTGCGTTGATATGTCCTCAAGGCCTCTTTCAATTTTGAAGCCATTCTGATGGTGGAGTTGTGAGATAACCCAAGCCCTAGCTTCGAGCTCAAACTTTGCCCTAGTATCCCGAAGGCTAGTGCCTCATAGAATCAATTCGACACCGTTAAGTAAAAATCCTTTCTTTGATCCTTTCCCCCTCGTTTGGGTTAAGAACATCATTGGTTGCTAAATTCTTGTCTCTTAACCTAGGCTGGGTCCACTTGGTCCCGTGTGGTCCCACTCCTTTGAAAAGACAATTCTTCGAGAGCCTCTGGGATACCAATTTCAGTAAGGATCTTAGGGATTGGGAAACTCTTTCACAAGTCATATTTCCTAAACCTAACACTCAAATCCCCACATCTTTCTCTTAGAAGACATTGTACCTTGCTTAAAAAGCAAGCAAGCTCCATTCTTGACCATATTTTAAAAAGGGATTGTTGGGTCACTTTATATCCATTTGTTATTTTATCTTTCAGTTGTGACTCCATATATACCGTGTCTCCTCCCATCGGTGAAAGTTCGTAAATAGTAAGGAGCCTTAGCTGAGGTGATAGTGGGCTAAGTCTCCATTTGTTGCCCTTGGTCTAGCATTTGACCCTTTAGGAATTCCCTCTAGGTCCCCTGCTAGTTTGAGCGGTAACAGTGCCTATGGAGTTGTGAAGGTGGAAGGTAATTTGGCAACCAACCAGCCCGGGAGACACTGTTGAGTGGCCTAGCTACTTGGTTAATTTTAGCAAGACTCAAAGATTATAGTAGATTCAGATATGACACCAGTGCCTTATGGAGTCAAAGTTCTTGCTTATTATGATTTAAGACCAAGTAACTGGATGGACGACCACTACTTAGATGCTTCACTAACCTATATGAGATGCAAGTCTTAAGATCTAGATTAAATGTAAGGATCTTGGTCACTTTTAAGTTAAATGCTTAATCTAAGTATGACCTTCCCTTAATTGTTTTGAAGCTAGGCTCCAAGGTATGTTGTGGGAAGGAGGCCAACAAGAAGTAAGCAAAGGCTTGATTAACGATACCTTCTGTTAGGCTCCTATCACCCAATGCCTGCGGCACTGCAGATACTGTGTCTCTGATGACTGCAAGGTCACCATGTTAACCACTGAAGAGTTGCTAAGCCCCTCAAGCTAGATGAGAAGGGTGGCCCTAGAAGTCTATCAACGAAGCTTGTGCTTGAAGGTAAATTATTAGTGTAATACTAGCCTTAGGATGAAATGCAAAATGATTTGAGTGATTCCTAGGTTAAGATTGCTCAATGTTTTAAGGTACTTAGTTATGATAATGACAAGTACTTGTTAACGGAAATTAAGACACAATCCTTAACCACAAGAGAATGTGCCAAGTTAACAAGTGCTAAGTTACTAACAAGATATCAAGATAACCACAAGATAAAATTGCTTAATAAGATATATGCTTTTGAAGAAAATATTACTAATATGTTAAAGGTCCAAATGTTGGCATTATGATACAGGTGTTGTCCTTGATGGCAACTCACTCAAATGTCAAATCATAGTGCAGCAGGTCAATAGCAAAGAATTAATGATTAGAGAGAGGTATACGCAGGTTCATCTTGACAAAGGAGCGTATACACACGGGTTAATAGACCAAAAAGAGCGTATAACGTACACACACTTTCATAGAAGTAAAGGAGCGTATATCTTGGAAAACTAAGTTTTGGTCTGAGGTATTTGGTCCATGGTATTGGTCCAAGGTATCTAGTTCGAGGCATTGATACCAGGTATTTGGTCCAAGGTATTGGTCCTAAGTGGTTTTGGTCCATGGTATTGAGAAAGGCCTAAAACTATAAAAGGAGGAGAAGATCATTAGGCCAGGGGTGCAAGTATTGAATAGCTGATGAAGTGTGAGATCTAGCATGCAGGTTATGGGTTTGTGATGCTTTGCTAAGGATGCACCTATGTGGCAAATGAAGGTTGATGGATCGGGATCATGAAGACTAAACTGCATTATCATTATATGGTATGAATAGTTCAGATCTGAATACTGACGTATGTTTTATCCTTTATATATGATGCTCTAGGTATTTCCGAAGTAGAAAATTGCAGCGAAGGTATAAGTGATTATTTTTAGATCTGTACTTTGGTTCCCTTTGGTAAAAAGGGTGTATACATGCTGGTTCGACACAGCCAAGTAGCGTATACCTTATGAACTTGACGGTTGAAGTATCAGTTGCTTCTGATTGCTGTTACAGAGATCTGGGTTCTGCTCTGTGTTCTGGTGACTTGTTTTGTTGACTGTGTTCTGAAAGTTCAGATAGATTGAGTGATTCAGTTGTGGGTGATTCAGAGAATGATGATTGGTTAATGCAACGGTTATATTGCAGTGGTGATTGATTTTGAGCTTCAACGTAGCCTTCTGTAGGGCGGCGTCTACGTACTAGTAAATATATCGGCTAGTACAAGAGCCAGGGGGTTGTAGCTCCCTTCCAGTAGAAGCTGGAGAATGAGAGAAGGTTGTAGCCTTCTGCAGGTGGGTGCCTGCGCCAGTACAAGATTGTAAACGTGTTTTTCTTATATTAAAGGAAGACAACGGCAGATGGTTTTTGTCCTGCATTGGGTTTCCACCATATATCTTGGCGTTCATGTGTGATATGATCTGTTCTGTTTTTACTATGCCTGGTTACTATTTATATGGTTAATGAAGTTCTGATGCACTAATTAAAGATCAACATGTGATGAATTAACTGAATCATAAGTTTGCTGGATATACGCTGGTTGCATTAAACACAGTTGCGTGTACACGTGAGTTCCCTTAACTAAAGTAGCGTATATGAATCTGATTATGGAAATGAAAAAGTTATTGATTTGCTAACACTGATTCACCCCCCTGTCAGTATTATTTCTAACAATTGGTATCAGAGCAGGTCCTTCAGAAGAAGCTTGATCGCTTGAAGAGAGATCCATCAAAATGAATAATCAAGAGAGCATGGGATCCATAGACCGCCAACATTCAATGGGAGCAATTTTTTTTACTGGAAAATAAGAACCACAATGTATCTACAATCGCTTGGAACGGATGTTTGGGGAATTGTGGAAAAATGATATACATTTCCAACAACAATTCCTACAAATACGGTAGGTAAAAAGGATTATGAAATCAATGCCAAAGCTATCACTATTTTATTGGGAAGTTTGTCAAAATTAGAGTTTGTCAAAGTCACGCAGCTCAAATCAGCGAAAGAAATATGGGACAAAATCGTTCTAAGCTACAAAGGAGGCGCTCAGGGAAAACGTGCTAAGCTTCAAACTCAGAATTCAGTATGAAACTCTTAAGATGCATATTGATGAAAGCATAGCCAATTACTTCCTACGTATAGATGACGTTGTCAACTGTATGAAGAATTTGGGTGATGAAGTTAAGGAAGTTGTCTTATTGAGAAAGTTTTGAGATCCTTGTCTGCTAAATTTGAACCCAAAGTGTCTGCGATAGAAGAAAAATAGCATCTGCAAAATATCAATATGACGCAACTTCACGGAATCTTAACTGCCTTTGGATGAGAAAAGGAGGAACATCAGATATGAGAGAAGCAACGTTTAAAGCATATGTAAAGGGAAAATAAAAGAAGAAGAAGATGAGGTAAATTTCGTCAAGAAGCTTCAACGAGGTTTTGGAAGGTTTAAAGGTAAGCTACCATTCAAATGCTTTTCTTGTGGAAGAGTTGGTCTTTACACTGCCAGATGCCCTCATAACAAAGGAAAGATGTCTGAAGAAGGTAATAGAAGTTATTATACTCATGGTGATAGTGATGGCTTGTCCAATAGTGATGAAGACGATCAAGAAATTAAACTACTTATGGCATATGAAAAGAATGGTTCAGAAAAGGAAGATTTCCTTAAAGAAATCAGTGAACTTAAAATTGGTTTGGCAGAAAAGGATACAGTCATAAACACATTGACACATCAACTCACTGAAAAGGACAGACACAATGAAGTGTTAGAATGTGAAGCAGTGAGTCTAAGAAAAGAACTTGAAAGGACAAAGACTCTGAATCTTAGATTTGCTAAAGGATCAGAAACGTTAGATGAAATCCTCAAAGTTCAGCGTTCACCCATTATAAAGACTGGGCTTGGTTTTCATGAAGGTGAATCTAGCTCACAAGGTAAGGAAAGAAACTCCAATGAAAAATCTGAGATGCTCCACAACGAAATAAAAAGTCAACCCCATCAACAACCAAGGAAAGAAATTCGTCAAAGAAAATCTTTTACTCCTAATTGTGGAAGTGATAGTCAGTTATTTCCTTCAAGGAATGATGTTGAATGTTTTATACGTCATAATTTTGGACATGTTGCAGCCAAATGCAAAAGTGGAATGGTTCAAAACCATCACACAGAAAGATCATCACATTCCAGGTACTTCAAGGGATATTGTTTTGCTTGCAATATGTTTGGTCACAAAACTATTGATTGCAATAAAAGGAATATGAAACATGTAAGACGTTATGCATGTAACAAGTTTGGACATAAAGTAAAGGAATGCAGGAGCAAAATTCGGACATCAAATCAAAAGGAGCATACATCATCACAATCCAAGGTATTGAAGAAGACGGAATTATTGTCAGAAAGATGTGGCATAGCTCCATTTGCAGACATAACAAACCCAAGGGAAGTTGAAAGTGTAAACCTTCAGTATTCCAATTTTCATATGCAACTATTATGAAGAGAAGTCGTGTATATACTCGAGTTAGATGCTACACAGTGGTGTATATGGTGCTCTAAAGAAAGAGCAGCAGAACAGACTCAGGAAAAGAAGTCTGATATGGTTCAATCATGGTATGTGTTGGTTGGCACAGGTTCAGGGGGAGCATATGCTTCTAATAATGCATTGTTGGCATTATCTTAGAAGATCTTGATACAAATCCACATAGTTGTTTTGATTTAGGTGACTCCTTTGATGATGGAAATATACAGGTTGTTGATCCTGATGCTGCTGATGGTGAAGATCATATGGTGTATGATAGTTGCTGATGACTATCGTGATCTTGTTTAGGTCGGTTGTCCTTGTTATAAATGTCATGTATATCATTTGATGTAAAGGTCATGAAAAGACCTAATTTGTAACCCCACTATGCATGGGATGGCTGATGTAATATTTCTTGTTTTGACATGTATAAACAAATGGTATATCCCCACTTGTTTGGGTGGATGAGTCAAATTTGGTATATCCCCACTTGGTTGGGAGATGGATGTATGTATGAGTCATTGGTGATAGGAAGGTCATACTCACTTAGTTGAGTTGTAGAGTCATGTTATTCTTTTGAAAAATATTTTTGCAGACTATGCATGTGCTCAGGGGGAGCATGGATGGATTGGTACATTTTAGCATGTACAAAAGGGGAGCTCAATCAAAGATTTCCTCATGTACTCGGGGGGAGTATGGACAACATAATGTATATCAAAGGGAGAGAATATGTTGGTCCGCCCTTTGCCCTTGATGTCAAAGGGGGAGAGTGAATTGGTGTTGTTGTTGCTATCAAGTCCAAAGGGGGAGATTGTTGGCATTATGATACAGGTGTTGTCCTTGATGGCAACTCACTCAGATGTCAGATCATAGTGTAGTAGGTCAATAGCAAAGAATTAATGATCAGAGAGAGGTATACACAGGTTCATTTTGACAAAGGAGCATATACACGCGAGTTAATAGACCAAAGAAGCGTATAACGTACGCACACACTTTCACAGAAGGAAAGGCGCGTATATCTTGGAAAACTAAGTTTTGGTCCGAGGTATTTGGTCCATGATACTTTGATCCATGGTATTGGTCCAAGGTATCTAGTCCGAGGCATTGACCCCAGGTATTTGGTCCAAGGTATTGGTCCTAAGTGGTTTTGGTCCATGGTATTGAGAAAGGCCTAAAACTATAAAAGGAGAAGAAGATCATTAGGCCAAGGGTGCAAGTATTGAATAGCTGATGAAGTGTGAGATCCATCATGTAGGTTATGGGTTTGTGATGCTTTGCTAAGGATGCACCTATGTGGCAAATGAAGGTTGATGGACCCGGGATCATGAAAACTAAACTGCATTATCATTATATGGTATGAATAGTTCAGATCTGAATACTGACGTATGTTTTATCCTTTATATATGATGATCTGGGTATGTCTGAAGTAGAAAATTGCAGCGAAGGTATAAGTAATTATTTTCAGATCTGTACGCTGGTTCCCTTTGGTAAAAGGGCGTATACATGCTGGTTCGACACAACCAAGTAGCATATACCTTATGAACTTGATGGTTGAAGTATCAGTTGCTTCTGATTGCTATTACAAAGATCTGGGTTCTGCTCTGTGTTCTGGTGACTGTGTTTTGTTGACTGTGTTCTGAAAGTTCAGATAGATTGAGTGATTCAGTTGTGGGTGATTCAGAGAATGATGATTGGTTAATGCAATGGTTATATTGCAGTGGTGATTGATTTTGAGCTTCAATGTTGTTGATGGGTCCAGTATGAAAATTGGATGAAATGTGGCCTTCAGATTATGGTGTTGTGTTCTAGGAGTATCCAGTATGAAAATTTATGAAACGTGGTCCCTGGAGGAAGAGAGAAGGTCGTAGCCTTCTGTAGGCCGACGCCTATGTACTAGTAAATATATCGACTAGTATAAGAGCGAGGGGGTTGTAGCTCCCTTCCAGTAGAAGCTGGAGAACGAGAGAAGGTTGTAGCCTTCTACAGGTGGGTGCTTGCGTACTGGTATGAGTCTGCACCAGTACAACATTGTAAACAGGTTTTTCTTATATTAAAGGAAGACAGCAACAGGTGGTTTTTGTCTCGCATTGGTTTCCACCTTATATCTTGGTGTTCGTGTGTGTGTTGATCTGTTCTGTTTTTACTGCACCTGGTTACTGTTTATATGGTTAATGAAGCTCTGATGCACTAATTAAAGATCAACATATGATGAATTAACTGAATCATAAGTTTGCTGGATATACACTAGTTGCATTAAACACAGTTGCGTGTACACGCGAGTTCCCTTAACTGAAGTAGCGCATATGAATCTGATTATGGAAATGAAAAAGTTATTGATTTTATAACACTGATTCACCCCCCCCTCCCCCCCCCCAACCCCCCGCTCTCAGTATTATTTCCGACACCAAATAGATGTCAACCTTAGTATATGAACAATTAATCCAATAACAACTAAAGTGTTTACAATTAGCCAATGATTCTTGATAGACAACAAGATTACTAACGCTCTTAATTAGAAAGCCCTTAAAATATGTCAATACTACTCATATGTCAATCATTTAAAAGATGTTCAACTGGATTGTTAAGGACTTGGGATCTTGATGCCAATGCAGAATTATTATTCACAACAGAGGTTAATGATGACATAAATGAGAGCACAATTTACCAAGGTTCCTATGATAAAAACTATTAGTTTCCAAAAGACAAGTGATGGAAATTAGATGCCAATATCCAATGAGCTCTTAGACTTATTCTCTTAGGAAATCAATCTTATTAGATTATGAGATGAATGTGCTTTTAAAGAGTGAACCTGTTAATGCAAAACTTGAAACCTTTTGAGATCACACAAGGCAAGAATGTGTTAATATCTTTGAGACAATAGAAGCAATGTGACAATAACCCAACAATAAGCTCAGTTTAATGCTAGCTGCCCCTTCCACGATATGCAATTATTGTCAACTTAACATGACCCAATGATAGCCTTTATGTCACTTATTCTCCAATGTTATAACGATAGTGGATAAGTTTTTTATGACAACAAAAAGTTAGACTTAGTTAGAGCACCTTTAATATGTAAAGAGGACGTGCATGTTTATTTAGAAGGCAAAATGAAGCAACCCACTATCAAACTACTTTGCAAAAACCAAAATCTCCAATGAGTTAGGCTTTCCTATATTACCACTGTCATATATTAGATTCAAGCATGCATTCCCAAAAAGAGATGACAGTCATCAAAATATACGAAATTTCCGGCAACAAAAAATGTACAATTTATCCAACCGATGTATCAACGCTTTTAACAAGTTATGAGTTGAATTGAGGCTATTTAGCTTTGTTTAACATCACGATTATCAAAAGATCAGAAAAATGCAAACAATCAATGTTGGAGAGTTTAGGAGACAAACCAATGGCCCTAAGCGAAGCAGAGATCTTTCCCAACATTCCTTCAGTGGTTAGGCACACTGAAAACGCAAGATTTCACCCAAATACTCTGGAACGACACCAATTGTTAGCTTCAGGGAATTCACTGATACCCACAAAGATGAATGAGGAAAGGGAAGGGTAAGGATGAGGGGTTGTAAGGCAAAATAGGCTTGAGTTATGGAAGAAAAGCTACAACAGAGGAAGATAACTCCACGAAGGAGGTTTGGACTCTGGAGGATGGCTGAGGAGGGCTTGAGGCTTCAAGAGCCACAACATGAGGAAGAATGGCCAGGAGAGCTCATGACATAGCTTGAAGAGGCTAGATGGAGGGTAGGAAAGCCAGGAGAAGGCCCAACGAGAGGGAGATTAGGGATACTGTGAGGGGATTAGGCCAGTTCAAGTTTGTTGCAGGGGTAATGGGGCAACAGAGAGGAGTAAGGCTACAGTAGGCATGAGGGGAGGAATAAGGGTTGCCATGAGGGGATAAAGGAAGGAGGAGGGGAGTTGAGGTTAGAAGAGGTAGGAAGGAAGGGAAGCGAGGAAGAAGGAGATTGCGACAGGCTTGGAGGAGGGGAAGAAGGGATGCTACAAGGAAGGAAGGGACAACGGATGGGCTGAAAGGGTGAAGACAGGCTTGCGGCCTAGGGTTGCAAGGGTGAGGACTAAGCCACAAGGGGCCACGGCTAGGAAAACTCAACCTAGGAAGCTCCAAAAATTTTCGAACCCTTGCACGAATTTTAATTTTGCTTCAGACTTCCAAAATTTGCCAAAAGTGCCACAAAAAATTCTCTTGCAGGTTGACGCCTTCTCCTTGGGCTTAAACATTGATCTTGGAAGAGAAATAGATGGTGGATCTTGCCTTCCTAGCCCTAGATCCAATTCTAGAAAGCCTCACGAAAATATTCCAAGGACTGAAACCCTTGAAACCCTTGAAATTCTTCAGATCTAGCTAGAAGCTTACCTGCACAAATAAAATTACAAGGGCCCAACAACCCCAGTATATACAAAAATTTAAAATTAATCCCAAAACCCCAGCTACAAAACAAGGGTTAGAAAATAAAAGTAATTTGCAAGTATATTATACAAATTATATTTATTAAATATACAATTGTACAATTTTAGAGAAATTTTGAGTAATTGATTTTTTGTAAATCCTTGATAATGGCTAGATGTATTTTCAAATGATAGATGCAAAACCCACATCCTTAGCAAAGTTAGAAGACCATAAAAAATTTAAAATCCAAACATAGTCAGCGTTTGTCCAAAGTTTGTGAACTTGGAGTTCAAGGGTTGGGGAACTTGCAAACACTATATATTTTCTGAAGAACAAATCGTTAGAACACCGTGTGAATTAGATCACTTAAGATAAGGCCACAACTTACCAATAGAATCCTCCTATCACCTACAATGAAATGACGATCAAAATATTTATAAAGCACAATATAGGAATACCCATACCCAACACACCACAAATCATCAAATTAGAGACACCATGAACTGCACCACAAAGTCTATTATGATTATTGCAATGTTCGCAGTGGGATAATAATTTACATCAGTTTTTTAGAGTTACATAAGCCAAAACCAAATGGCTTGAGACACAAATGACTCAATTTATAGACAAATCCTCCAAGTGGAAAAATAACGGCTAGTTCGCTTGATCCCCGTCAAAATAATCTCAACCATCGAAAAATATTTGATCATCTTTTAATCTCCATTGTTGAAAATATTTATTTTCGAGGAATTTTCGAATTACTCAGTTAACCTATTTTTTATTAGCTCAAAATTAACTATTTGGAGCTAATTTCCTCAAAAATTGACTTTGACTTAACCACCATGGTCCAAGGGTCTTGAAATCTCCAATATTCCTTTGGTGGGGGACCTCCAAAATTTAATTTCTTCACGACCCACGAATTTTTCCCCTTGGAGAATTTAATTTTTCTAATAACTTAATTTTGACTCTAAATATTTAAATTTATGGCTTAGGATTTTAATTTATTTTTGCCAGAAAATTTAATTAATTGAGACTTGAGGAGATTAATCATTTTTCCACCTTCTAATATTTTAGACATGGTGTTTAAGTATGAAGCAATGTGGAAAAAGTCGAAGTCGGGATTAAATCGGCAAGGGTCCAAAAGTTGAAAAAGTCGTTAAAGTCGGGAGTTTTTCGAAAAAGTCGGCAAAATTAAAAAAAATACAAAAATATTCATTTTTTAAAAAATCCGGACTTTTTCAATAAAATCCCGATTTTTTCAAACAAAAAAAAAAAATCATTAAAAAAATACCACGATTTTTTGGAAAAAGTCCCGATTTAATCCCGACTTTTTCGATTTAATCCCGATTTTTTCGACTGGGAAAAAATCGGCAAAAAATCGGCCGATTTAATCGGCCAGCCAAAAAAATCGAAAAATCGGGATTTAATCCCGATTTTTTCCCGACTTTTTCCACACTGATATGAAGAACCATGCACTAAAATATTTTTTACATGAGATTTTACATATTTCAACCCTCAAAGTGGGAATGCTTGTTCATTATAGACCCTCAAAATACACATCCAATTTTGTGACACAATATGATCTAGTAGACCAAGTGACTTGTAATAAAATTGTTATTTTTAGTTAACAATGATATGTTCTATGCTTAGCACAATTACTTCAATGTTCCTTAAGCAACCCAATAGCAATTTCCAATTTAGATTTTCAGTGAAAATCACATTAACCATTAATCACATTGACAATAAAAGTAGATAGAACATGAAAGAAAATGCAGAAGACAAGCCAAGACAAGAGGACACCAGATTTGGCGGATGCGAAGGGAAAACCTCAATTGGGGAAAACCCTCTAATCAATTCTTCTTATTATTATATCAAAATGTTCAGCAGAGAGAGAGAGTACAATAGTCAAATTGACTTGCCCAATTCAAAGTCAAAACAACCTTGTCAATTTTCTGTAGTCAACTGCAGTCAAACTTCAACGCTAACCAAAAATTCAACATTGGTCAAAACAACAATAAATTATCCTCAAAACAACTCAGCCTTCCCCAGTCAAAGAGGTCAAAGTTAGCCCAAAACAACTCAATCAAAGTTAGTCAAAGGAGAGAAAACTGCTGTAATTTTCTATAGTCAAACTGCCCAGATTCCCTTGATTTATGTGCCTAGAAATATGGCCTAAATGGACAAAAAAGATCCTCCAAAAATTGCAGTCAAAGCTGGTCAACAAACCCTTGATCAACGTTGGTCAAACATGGTCTGCTTCCTGAAATTTTCGGTCCTACAACTCAGCCCAGAAAACTTGTCCTTTTTGCCACACGTGTTTGAGAGAAGTGCTGCCCAATACCTGTACGAAGCAATGAGAGAAGGAGAGAGAAGAATGTGTGAGTGATGATGATGCCAAATGAGGTGTGAGGTCACTTGTATTTATATAATTTGTTGAAGGCAAGGAGTCACGTCCACTGGGATTCTTGAGCGTACATGTTGATGTGGCCGACCTGAACAATTTACACATATGTGGGCATAAATTCAAAATCACACTTTCTGCTTGTCCAAATTGGATGATCTTTATGTCAATTTTGCTCATATCAAAAAGAGGAATTTAATGCGATCATCATCTCCATCAAATGAGTTGCCCCAAGATGGAATTTGGCCCTAGTTGCCAATTTTAACAAAAACAATTTAGCCAATTAGCTTAAATTATTTCCAAATCACTTTTATAGAAGACTCGGGTGAGGCTGGAAGGAAAAACTTTGCCGATCCTCCGTGATTAGAAACACAAATGAATCAGTGAGATGAAAAACCTTGTAGTATGAAATCTGTCACCGAAATAATAGGCTTCCCTAGGTTGTTACATACATACATGGTCTTACTAGCATCACTTACATTATAAATTTTGCAGAATGGGTTTACAATGATTCAAAGAGTGGATGGTTGATGATCCCGATCCTTTGAAAATATGGTACAATTGATTCCTTGGAACTTTGACAAAATGTGTGCAACAATATAGATATCCTATTTAATGTTGCTTGCTCACCTTATTACCATGCTATGTGGGATTGTGTTATAGCTATAGGAAATGGCTGCAAAGGCCCTACTATGCATGACTCGAGCTCTTTTGCAAAAGGAGATTTCTTCCATTGATGAGTATATGGCCGAGTATAAAGAGTCATGGCTCAAAACAGGTTGTTCAATCATGTTAGATGGATGGACCAATGGAAAGAACCACACTATGATTAATTTCCTTATTTCTTGCCCTCAAGGAACCATGTTTTTGAGATCAGTGGATGCATCTGATAAGGTGAAAGATGCAACCCTTTTATTTGAGCTTTTGGATGACATTATTAAGGAAGTGGGGGAGCAGAATGTTGTGTAGGTCATCACAGATAATGCCTCAAACTATGTTTTCGCTGGAAAGATGCTCGAGTCCAAATATAAGATCATATTTTGGACTCCATATGCTGATCTCATGCTTGAGGACATAGGCAAAGTGGAGTGGGTAAAAAGCACTGTAGAGCATGCCAAGTGCATTACAAAATACATTTGCAACCACTCATAGGTATTGAGCCTAATGAGAAAACACACTGGGGCAAAGAGCTTGTTAGGCCTGCAATTACGAGATTTGCAACTCACTTCCTCACGTCGCAATGTCTCAATTCTCATTAAAAAAACTTGCAGAAAATGTTTTCTTCTGATGATTGGACTTCATCTCGGTGGTGTCATAGTCAAGATGGAAAAGACACCAAAATGAAATTTTTTGATAATTACTTTTGGAAAAGGTCTACAGAGCTTGTGAAAAATACCAACCCCCCTTGTTAAGGTGCTACGAATGGTTTATGGGGAAAAATTGGCCATGGGCTACATTTATGAGGCTATGGATCAGGCAAAGGAGCATATACGGGCAACCTACAAGGATAAGTAGCTAAATATGGGCGTATATGGGAGATCATTGATAACAGATGGAACAATCAACTCCATCGTCGTAGACATGCAACTCGGTATTTTTTGAACCCAAAGTATCATTATAAAGCTCGACTAAGAGACATGCAGGTTGGGGAGGTCAAAGATGGATTGTATGATTGCTTGGAGCGCATGGTCCCTAACCATGCAAACTAGTTGGAAATACATAGAAAACTTAGTCTTTTCAGTATGGCAGCAGGTACCTTTGGCAAAAACTTGGCAAAGATGGCAAGAGATGTGGATCAACCAGGTAAGCAATTCCAATTTGTTTTCTTTTTAAAGTTCAATTGTTTACAAATGTACAATTCAAATTGTCTATAAATACTTGTAAATAAGTAATGAAATGAACTAAGTTACTAATTAATGTCTTTTTCTTTGCAGCGCATTGGTGGGAGTCATTTGGAAGCCAATGTTCTCAAGTGCAAAAATTTGCAGTTAGAGTCCTCAACTAAATGTTGAAATTTCTAAGTTTGACACGTTAGAAATCCCTACTGCATTATCTGGTTTAATTTCTCCTACTTGTTTATTCCATTAACAAGTTATTATAAATATAAATACTGAAATAAACACAAAGGCAACCTTAACTCATATATAGATCAGCAACTGAATTAACTGAGACAAACACACAAGGGACACCGTTATTTCTGGACAATCGTCCCCGGAAAAGCGCAATGCGGGAAAACCGGTGCAACGGGTATGAGGGTTTTATTGTTATGCAGTTTCTGAACATGATCAGGGTGCCAGAAATGGCTCACCCAACAGAGCATGCCCTCGGCAGTGGTACCTCTCCTTGGAGACAGATATTCTGGTTGATCAATCACCAGATGAACAATCCCACAACAACTACGGTAGCTCCTTAGTTGGACAACGAAAGCTGCTCCAAGCTTCTCTATTGCTCCGCGTCACTCTGCAAGGATTGCGTCACCCTTCCCAGCTCACCAACACTCATTCTGTGCCACAAAAACTTTCTCGATGCTGCCTCTTGGCCCTACGTCAGCTCTGCTAGCCTCGCGCAGCTACTGATGCCTTTGTGTCAGCCTCTTGGCTCTCTCCGTAAGCCCTCTGGCCCTCTGCATCACCCATGCTAGCCTCCTCAGCCTCTGCGTAAGCTCCAGCTTCCTCTGCGTCAACCTTCCCAAGCTCTGTGCTGACTCCCTGGCACTGTCTCTGCCTCTTTGCTATGTATGCTCGACCTCGTGCCGAACTGCCCCTCGTTGCAACAGATCACTGGTTTGATTCTCTCAGCAAACCCCGCTCCAAAAAATTGGACTAACTGATCAATTTGGTGTATCTCCAGCTGACCCTCAAGCCTCCTCTTATACTTTTTTTGTTGAGTCTTCAATGGCCGAAATTAAGTCCCTAATCAATGGCTAAGATTAGATTTGGCTTGATCTATGTCATTTAGGACATTCTCACCCAATTTTATATTAATACCCATTAATATTTTAATTTTCCTAAGTTTAGACTTAGGAACGTCATTAAAAATATTAATTATTTTAATATCTCTCTAATCGGGTGGAATTTCCCCAAATGATTTCTGGGCCTTAGAGATTTTATGTGGGTTAGCCTCTCCACCAACTTTCATGGCTAGACCACATCTGATGCTACCACAAATCAACACTCCCTCTTAGTGAGGAATGTGCTCTAGTAATGCTTCACCATGGAAACATCACACTAATCCTCTACACCGGTACCTGTGCTAATGCTTGGCCTGTTGCCTCACACCATTTGCACTATTGCTTCCTGTACTGCTGCCCATGACACTGCCACTACCATTGCTACATCTGTATTGCAACTCCCTCTCAATATGTTGCCCATGCTGCCCCTAGCACTACCACTGCTAACTGTTGCACTGCAACTCAGTTACCGAGAAGTGGGTAACTAACTTCTCCCAAAATCACTGACATCCCAGTCAGTTTGGAAGTTTCGTGAAACTAAAGCTGCCTCTGTTGCTATTCTGTGCTCCCTCTGCTGCTACTGCATACAACTCTATGCCTCTCGCACTGCTGCAACCTCCACTACACTGCCTCAGATTTCTGCATCCAAGCATTGCCTCGCTGCTCCACTACACTTTTCTCCACTCGACCCCTGTCATTTTGCTACTGTCGTTAAGGGCTCCCATAGCCGGATGTGATCCAAGAGGATGGGCACCTCAAGCATCCTGCCCCAATCTGTAGTCCTTTCAAACTACAGCTCTAGATCACCACACTTCCCTCCTAGAGATTTGGTTTCCATCTCTGAAAAATGAATGTCGAACTGGTTCTCTTCTCCCTCATTTGCTGCTGCCCCAACAAAACTCGAACCTGGATTTCTTTGGCACTAGAAATCCTCTAAGGAACAAGCTCCTCTAGACTCCCTTTGAGTCTTGATTTTCTTCATGGAAATCCTCCGACCAAATGTCGAATCACACCTCTCCAATCCTCCTTTGCCACTGCAACCCGGACCTAGATTTCATGGCTAGAAATCCGTCGAGGTAATGATTCCCTCTACCTTGGTTCTGTTTCCATAGATACTGTTATGTATTGACAGAAACAGCATCCCACCAGCTCCTCAAATCACAATTTGCCCACAACTCCCCAAGCCCCGGCAACTGAAGAAACTAAGCCCTTCAGGATCTGCACAATCCCGACAAACGCTGAATCTCCTCCTGCTAGCCACAATGTCGATCCTTCCTCGCTGAGAAAGATGATCAGGCACTGCCTAGGTCTGATTTGCCCCTCTCTGCCTCTATGCTGGCCCTCCTTCTGGCTCGAAATGATGACCCAAGCTTTGTGTCACTTCTTCTCTTGTTGCTTCTGCTCTGGAACAACATTGTCTCTTGGGATAGTTGCTACTACTGCAAATTTCAGATTTCTGTTGGTGCCTTTAGTCCTCCTATGATCTGTAATGCTCTGATACCATGTTGAAATTTCTAAGTCTAACACATTAGAAATCCCTACTGCATCATCTGGTTTAATTTCTCCTACTTGTTTATTCCATTAAGAAGTTATTTATAAATATAAATATTGAAATAGACACAAATGAAACCTTAACTCATATACAGAGCAACAACTGAAATAACTGTGACAAACACACAAGGGACATCGTTATTTTTGGACAATCATCCCCAGAAAAACCCAATGCGAGAAAACTGTTGCAGCAGATATGAGGGTTTTATTATTATGCAGTTTCTGAATACAACTAGGGTGCCAAAAATGACTCACCCAACAGAGAATGCCCTCAGCAGTAGTGCCTCTCCTCGGAGACAGATATTCCTGCTGATTGATCACCGGATGAACAATCCCACAACAACTACGGCAGCTCCTTAGCTGGACAACAAAAGTTGCTCCAAGCTTCTCTACTGGTTTGCGTCACTCTACAGGGATTGCGTCACCCTTCCCAGCTCACCAACACTCATTCTGCCCCACGAAAAATCTCCTGGAGCTACCTCTTGGCCCTTCGTCAGCCCTGCTAGCCTCTGCGCAACTATTGATGCCTCTGTGTCAACCTCTTGGCTCTCTGCGTCACCCACGCTGGCCTCCTCAGCCTCTGCGTCAGCCTTCCCAGGCTCTTCGCTGACTCTCTGGCACTGTCTCTACCTCTCTGCTATGTATTCTCGACCTCGTGTCGAACTGTCCCTCATTGCAACAAATCATTGGTTCGATTCTCTCAACAAACCCGCTCTAGAAAATCAAGCTCACTGATCAATTTGGTGTATCTCCAACTGACCCTCAAGCCTCCTCTTATACTTTTTCTTGTTGAGTCTTCAACGGCCGAGATTAAGTCCCTAATCAATGGCTAAGATTAGATTTGGCTTGATCCTTGTCATTTAGAACATTCTCACCCATTTTTATATTAATACCTATTATTATTTTAATTTTCCTAAGTTTAGACTTAGGAAACTCATTAAAAATATTAATTATTTTAATATCTCTCCAATCGGGTGGAATTTCCCTAAACGATTTATGGGTCTTGGAGATCTTATGTGCCTTAGCCTCTCCACCAACTTTCATGGCTATAGCACATCTGATGCTTCCACAAATCAACACCAAACTTGTAGTGCTTCAGGTTGCGAGCGCAATTGGTTTGTTTTTGAGCACATACACATGAAGAAGAGAAATCGTTTGGAACAAAATTTCTAAATGATCTTCTGTTCGTGCAATACAACATTCGACTAAGGCACAACCAAATGATGAACAAAAGACTTGATTTAGATCCCATTATGTTGGATGATATTGATTCAACATTAGAATGGGTGGAGGAGACTGAAGATCCTGAGTTTGATGTTGATTTTGATATTGACATGTCATTAGCGGGGGGGATGAAACATATTTGGTAGCGGTAGCGCCATTGGAACTATAATTAGTAGCCACATCAAGCAGAGGCAAACAACCAATGGAAGGCACTAGTCAACCCGAGCAACTCGTGCTTCCATTAGGTCCACTTCTATTGTTATTGGTGGGAGTGCTATTGTTGAGGTTGTAGATGAGGATGAGGCATCCTCAGACTTTGATCCAGATGGTGTTTATGTAGCTTTTGTTGATGATCCTGTGTCTAGTAGTGGTGGTGAATTTGATTATGATGAGGAGTGATCATGTTGATCATTGATATGTACTAGTAGACTTGTAGTCTTGTAGTAAGCCAATGGCCCCATAGTTCGTAGCATTGTTTTGGACTTTATAGGCCATTTAGAGCCTCACTGCTTACGTATTTTGTCAATGAAATGTATTGCACTTAGTGCCATTTTGATATATTCACCTTTATATGGTATATAGATGAGCAAACTTAGAATGTTTTGTCTCTATTGGTTTGGAATCATGGTTTTAAATCTTAAAATATTTTTTTCATAAAAATTAATTATTCCATGTATTTTTTTTTTTAAATTTGTTCATTGAGATTTGACCATTCCCGACTTGACCGGTTCCGGTTTGAAACCTAGTTTATTAGGTGGATCGGTCTGGTCATCAGTTCCGATTTTTAAAACTATGATGGGTGCCCATCAAGGCAGTGAGTTACCACCCACCAGGGGAATGATGGTAGTGCCCTAAAGGCTAAAACCAAGCAACATGGAAATGAAGATAAAAGATTGGTCATTGTTGAGAAAATCCATTTAGGGCAGCTATTAGGGTTTTATTATCTAGTTTCTCTATTACTTGAAAGTTATTTGTGATGATATTATTTTTCTTCTTATGTTCTTATCATCACATAAATTCCAATACAATGAAGATCACAAACACACAGAAAGAACACCAGAGATAGGTTTTAAGCCAGGGAAAAATCCCTCTTCTAGGGGAAAACCTAGAAAATTCTCTTCTTCTAGAATCAACTTCAAAGGAGACTTACAAGACCAAGACGATATCCCTGCTTCCACCAAGATCCTAGCCAACCAACTTTTCTTCAATCTACAATTCAAGATAAAATTTCCAAAGAGCAACGAGGTAATGTTTTCCCAAGACAAAGGACCCTCAAACTTCAAGAACAAACTACTTCTCTATATGAGATTTTCGATCCTGAGGTAACTCTAGCAGCCTCAGATTTTTCACATGAGTGAGCTGTAAGAGGCAAAATTTAGACCTCTGACTTCTATAAGAGACTCTCCCTTTCTTCGCTAGACTAATACTTGATTTCTAGAGCCTCTGCACTACCTTTCTAACCGCAGATCAGATCATGATGTGTATGCTTGAGTGAGTGCTTCAAATGAAGTTCGATGTCCTTTATTTATATCCTTTCTCATGGCTCTTCAAGCCTACATTAGGTCGACTTGTGGAAGGTTGGCCGACATGGCCTTAGGAGCAAATAGACATTTCTAGAATTCATGATAAATATTTTCGTGTTGATAGAAATGCCCAAAAGGGTCTTTTACATAATGACATGGACCATGACACATGACAAAAACCTAGAAGCACTCAATGGGCGCTTTGACCTAGCAATCAATAACGTGAGCATGAAACCCATGCTATAAAATATTTTTCTTTTTGATCTTTACAATATTTTCTTTCCTTCTTTTGACAATTACATAATGTCATGAGCCAAATAACAAATATGAAGACCGATACTAGTTACATTTTCAACACTCCCTCTTAACTAGGGAGGTATTCACAATTGTTCAATTTGTACAACGACAATACTAACTTTGAAAAGTTTTTATAAGAAGAGTATCATAAACACCATTTGCAATGCAAGAGATCTAGATGCCATCTAGGCTAACTGCTAAGGTATCAACCCATTTAGATACCATCTAGGCTACATGCCAAGGTACCAACCCAACAGGGATCCAAGTGTCATCTAGGCTACCTGCCAAGACACCAAACCTAGAAGGTTCTAGATATCATCTAGGTTACTTGCCAAGATACCAACTCAACAAGAATCCAGGTGTCATCTAGGCTACTTGCCAAGACAACTCAACAAGGATCCAGGTGTCATCTAGGTTACCTGCCAAGACACCAAATTAAGGATCCAGGTGTCATCTAAGCTACCTGACAGCATACCAATAGGGATGTAGGTAGCATCTAGGCCATTTGTCAATGTACCAACCCTAAGTACCATCATATGGGCTAATTAGCCTAAGGTACAACATCTCTTCATCATGATTTGGTCGGAGCCTTATCCTTATGGTATTAGATTAGTACAAATTCGTCATCATCAAGGTCAAACTTTTAGGAACATCTATATGCTTACTCGTTCCCCCTTCCCTCCTCATGGTCTTTGCTAGACATATGATTGTTAGTCCTAGACTAGTGCATGACACATGAAGTAGATAATCATGTCCATCATCACTCTCCCTCAACTAGGGAGGATATACACATTCCTTCACACACAAAGGGAATATATCCAATCTCCCTTTCAACTAAGGAGTTGTGTCCAACGTCAACTGCTTTGTTCTTTCAGTGGAGATCATAATAGTAGTAGCTACATAGGCTCTTGCTTTAGCATCGTCATGTAATCAAAGAACTTCAACCTTCCGGAATATCATGGAGCCATCCTCTAAGACTTGTGACAGGGTTCAGGTTATCAATCTTGTACATCACTTTTGTCTTGTCATTATAATGATATTTTTCAAATTTCACGCTGATCATAACTTCTTTATGAAACTGATCTTCTTCAGGTTATCTTCATCTTCTTGTATTGGTTCTTTTTAATCCCAAGACAAACACATCTTATCTTCAAATAAGTTGAGCTTGCCTCAACATTCCTTATATATATTCCTTATCATGATGACCTTTTCATCAAAACATCAACGTCCTTATGATCCACACGAATCTTACTTCATGCATCAAAGTACCCAAGGATCGAGCTTGATTACCAAGCTGTAATATCTTTCTCAGAGTGGTCAAAGTTAACTTCTTTTCTTGTGGAGACTATACTTGATGTTGATCAATATTGTTATATTCATGCAATTAAGCATAATCATAATCAATTCTTGCTTCATGATTCAACGCATTATTTTCAAGCAATCAACAAGCATGAGTGTGCTTTGATTTGATCTTTCATTCTTCTCATCTTGATTTCTTTACTGTGTCCCTGCAATGTTTACTGACAAGTACAACCATACAAAATATAAAAGGACAATAACATGAAGTTGAATTTATCAATCTACAGTTACAATTGAAAAAAGTGTGCATATAGGGTCTTTGGTTGCAAACCTTATATATCTTATGACCTAACCCTTATTAGGGTTTTTATCATTGAATGGAAACTTCTACACCTAGGGTTTTGAAATTCAAGCCCTAGGTTTCACTTTTACATCAACCCTTGTTAGAGTTTTACTACATATCCTTGATTCTATCTACAATCACCAGAGATCAAGAGCTAGGGCTTCATAACAAATAAATTGGATTTAGGGTTTAGTACATACCATAGAACCCTTACTTAAAAAATTTATTAGGGTTTCAAGATACTTTAGCAAACAAACATTAGAAAACCCTAGATATTATACCCAAGAACTAGGAATTCATTGAGTTAATTAGGGTTAGTGTTTTTGTCTTTTAAAGTTTACTTCTATTTAGGGTTCAAAAACCCTAAATATCAACAAACCTTAAACTCTCTATAAAATAATCTCAAAACCTCATAAATGTTAAGTTTGGTAGCCAAGAGAATTTCCCTAATAAAGAAATATTAAATTGGGATCAAAAGAAATTGCTCTTAGCTATGTCGATTTAAAATTGATTAGAGGGAAATCATTTTTAATTTGAAAAATTCAAATCTAAAGTCGGCCTGCCTTATTCGATTTGTCAATCTACTATAAAAAGGGTAATCCCCCAAGTATTTCGTGTGGTGGATAACACATATCTTGTTTTGAGTTTTTTCAAATGCTTCTCATCTGTGCACTTCGAAAGGGTCAAGGTTTGGGTATTCGACAAGGGTTGTAATTTGAAATACAACAGGGCTATGCTTTTGTCAGCAGACTATATTTTCGCATATGCTACAAGACCATACTTTGTACAACACTGTACTCTCACCATTGTGAATCTCACTAGTTGATTGGTCATCAGTTATGAAGTTTTTCATTTCTGGCATGGACTGCTTGTCTCTGTAAACTGAACTATGATACAATGAAATGGCTCGTTGATTATCATTCACAGTAACTCAATTCTTTGTATAAATTCTGATGCCTTGAAACTGTTGGAAATACTGAGAGGGGGGGGGTGACGAGGGGGGGGGGGTGAATCAATATTTCTTTTCAATTGTTATTTTTACCAGTTAAATCATTTGTACTTAGAACACAAAATGAATAATAGGAATAAATTCTTTTATTAATATAATCTTTACAATAAATCAGCTACGATATATATATATATATATATATATATAGGGTTCCAACCCTTGATGAAGAAACTGATCTTCAATCTCACAGGCTCCAACCTGTTGCCAAGCACCAACTTGGACTTTTTGTGAAGCTCCAACCTCTAGGGCACCAACCTTGTCTTGTCAAGGCACCAACCTTGGGTTTAGGAACACCAACTCCAAGGACACCAATCCTTCCAATTTTGAGGCACCAACCCCAAGGGCTCCAACCCTATCTTGTCAAGGCACCAAGTTCCAACCTTGTTTGTTCGAGGCTCCAACCTTTAGGGCACCAACCCTCTGGGCTCCAACCCACTGCTAATTTTGTTTATATGAAGGAGTCTTCACAACTCTTCATATTGCCCACACAGAGTCTGCAAAGTTACCTCATGATGATTTCAAATAGCCATCACGATCTCCAATAATGTCTCCAAGATCTACTGATGCTTTTCAACAAGATATCTTTGATAAGTTGCGCTAAGCCTCAATGTCTGCACAAAAAAAAAAAAAAATTCTCTGTTTTTCAACCCTCTATTCTTACTGTTGCGGTAACTGTTTCGGGAGTGACTGCTTCTTATTGTCACGATATCTTACTTCCAAGAAACAAACTCACAAACACTTCAATGCTGGTGCTGTCTACTACTCCCTTCAAACGATGACAGATGAAACTTTATTTCCTTTCACAGAACTGTTCTTCAAATTGCGTTTTGTACTTCTTCCATAAATTAATTTATCATAGGTCTGAGCCTTTCAAAGATTAACCCAATCAACAGAATGTTTTTAACTTCGTCTTCCGCTGGACCTTCGGCTTCCCCTGTGCTCACTCGACCTTCGGCTTTCTTTCTACTGTTCCTTCGGCTTCCTCTCTACTGTTCCTTCAGCTTCCTCTGTCTCTTCAAGTTCACAAGCTGTGAACTTCTTTAGGCTCTATTTTTATGCTCGAGATAGATACTCAGAACTGAAGCGTTTCAACTTGTATATATGTGAGTTTTGCCAATAACCAAAAGACACGTTCGTTGGGAGGAGAGGCCGACTTATGAGTTTGCACATTAAAAGATTATATCGGAGAGGCCCTTTTTAATATTCATCCAAGGCTATACCCACATGGAGGTCATACATGGCACGTTATCACATTAATCGCAATTGTAACATTCATGAAAATCAGAGTTATTCCTTCAATCCCGCAATCACAACTTTCGGAGGTTTGCACATAACATAGTAGATTCCCCTACTGCTGACGGACTGGATGCGATATGATATTAAATAGTTGTTAATAAATCCGTCGGGTCCACGGCCTTATCGCAATCAACGGTTTGACATCCCTTAGAAACTAGCGATACCACATATGTGATATAGTATAAAGTCATGTTATAGTGTTGTAGTCGGGTCCGCAATAATATATCGCAATCAGAGGTTTTATTATGACTACCTTATAAGACTTGCGATATGGCAGATGCAATGTTATATTAGGGTTGTTACTATAACTTGTTCAGGTCGGCATGTATTATCATAATTGCAGTTTTAGTGTGACATTCCTTTAAGACTGGTGATACGACTTTTGACGAGGCGGACGCGATATTACATTAGGGCATGTTCTATTGGAGCAGTCGGGTCCGCAGCTCAAATCGCAATCGGGGAATTTGAGTGCTAATAGATAATAAAGCCGCTGATATAATTCCTCCGATAACACTGTTAACTTCTCCGTTATGGCTCCTCTTCTGATAGCTCTACTCCTCCGATGTTTTCTTCTTTACTCCTCTGATATCATTGTTGCTCTTTGTTCTTCCGAAACACTTACTCTTGAGCATATGCAATAACCTGCTTCCCTGATGGCTTCTGATGAACTCTTCCTCTTACTCTTGGGCTTCATGGCTTCTCCTCTTTACTTTTTCTCCTCTTCTGATGGCATCCGATATATTTCCTCCTCGGTTCCACTGTTTCTATTATGTCTGTGTTCAGTCCTTGGATCCTCCATGAGCAATATTATGAACAATGGGCATCAATGGGCAACCACACATGTCACAAGAATTTTCCATCACAAACACTGCCATATTGACATCAATGACAACCTAGATTAACAATCTCCCCCTTTGTCATTGATGGCAATATTCTTTTCCTTTCAACATTCTCTCCCCCTTTGACATCAATGGCAAACAAGGTGCTCAAGGACTCCCCCTATCAAACTGCTTCTGTTCTTTATGAATAGTAGATCTTCATGGGTATGTTACTCCCCCTGTCGTGGTGCTCTTCTTTTTACTCAAGATAGAAGGATTGCTGCCTCATCATCAACTAGCACATTATCCCTTCTTTATGTCTCAAAAACTACTTTATCATGGCTTCAACAATGCTTAAAGATGCTCCATTTCAATGCTTCCAAATAGACTCCAAATAGCCATACACCAAATGTTCAAGTCCAAGTTTTTATGCTTCTGCAATCCGAATTTTGTTGTCTTCACAGTCAGAATTAAGGAGTCTTTATAGTCTGAATCAGGAGAAGATGCCACTGAAATTGCTATCTTTCTTCATATCCAAGTTCCTTTGTATCTCTGTGCTTCTCCTTAAGTTACTGAGCTATATTCGACTACACAACATTCTCCTTTCTATAGTCCTTTTGATGAGCCATCTTTTCTTGTGTTCTAGTAAAAGTTTCTGGAAGTTATCTCTACTGATTGACAACTTTTTGCAAAGCTTCAATTATGTTTGATGCTGCCAACTGCTCTTGCTTCAAGCTTCATTCCCAGATGTATCTGTTTGTTTGAAGGTTGCCTCTATTTGTGTCCATAATTTACTTGTTCTCACATTAAATCCCTAAGTCGAGACATAAACTTCTGTAATAACAACAACATAGTTATTTGCCCCATTTTTCTAGTATTAGATGACCTTCTCTGCTGCTCCAATTTCTGCTTAGTGATCAAGTGGAAAACATCTTCAACAACAGTCCAAAGAATAGTTAAGAGATCATGTTCTTCAATGGAGTGCTCCTGAGAAATGATCTTTATCAAAGAATGATTGTTAATATAGCTCATCAAGGATTTCATAAGGACCCTTCCACGGATAGCTTCTGCAATAATGATCAAGAATAACAAGCTCCCCCTAACTATATGCATGGTCTCCTTTTAGCAGAATCCCATCATCAAATACTCGGAATATCAAGGATATCTTCATCAAGTCAACAACATGTGTTGTTGGCTGGAGAGTTTAGGAGATTTTCAGATTGTATTTGCTTCCTTCTCCATATTTGTGTAACTTTCTTCTTTTGCATGGTTCTAGCTTGTGTAGGAGCCAAAGTCAAGTTACACTCACGTGCCATATGACCAATGTTATGACATTTGAAGCATTCTATGTTGTTCATGAATAAGAATTCATGATTTCTTCTTGCAAAATTGCTTCTCAGAGATTGACGGGAATAATTATAATACCTACAATCTTTTGCCATGTGTCCAAAGTTTGTACAAGAATAACAATAACCAAGAAATAAACTTTGGTACCTGGGAGATTTCCTTGATGTACTTCTAAAGCCTTTCTGCCTTGGGATTTGTTGATAATATTCACCACCTTTTGTATTCTTGACATCATCTGCAAGTCTTCTTGGAGCAGGATTTCTTCCATTGTTTCCTTGACTCTTCTCCTTGCCTTTGCTGGAACTGGGAGCATCAACATTTCTTTCTGGCTTCCTCACATTCTTTTTGTTTGAAGTATGGTCACCCTTGCTTGAGGATTCACCTTCATAGCCAAGACCTGATTTATCAAATGGAGATCTTTGATGACTGAGCATGTCATCCAAGGCTTGAGAGCTTTTCAAGATTTTGTCCATCCCTTCAACCTTTTTCCTAAGGGAGACAATCTCTTCTTCCAATCTTTCGCAATCATTATTCTTCTTAGCAAGTTGTTTCTCAATCTCTTCCTTAATGCCTATTGCTTCATTTGATTCTATTTTAAGGGAGATGATTTCTGATTTCATTATGAAGATTTCTTCATTTTCCTTAGCTATACTGCTCTCCATTTCTTCCATGAACCTTGTAGCTTTACATGTTTCGGCCTTGAGAAGGTTGAGGTCGGATTTTAGTTTGAATATTTCTTCATCCTTTGCTTTTAGTTGGCATATCATGGTGTTTTTCTCATTTTCTGCTTCATCAACTTGTCCTTCTATGGTTACCAATGTTTCCATTGTCTTCTCAGTTCCTTGTGCTTGTTTCCTTGCTTCTTCTAGTTGTGATCTAAGGGAGGAGACCTCTTCCTTGTATTGACCATTCTCTGCTTCAAGTTTGTTCAAGCTCTGGTGCCTTTGTTCAAGGTGGCTTGACAAGTTATCTTCTCGTTTCTTTGCTTTATCCAATTGATTTGTCATGGATATGACTTCTTCATGATGCTTTCTTTTGAAATTCCTTCTTAAGCTTGGCAAGCTCTTCATCCCTTTCTTGTACTTGAAGCTTGACGAGGTCAATTTTATTCCTTGTTTGGTCTTGGTCACCAGCTAGTGCTTTCTTATTAAGTTCCTCACTTTCCTTTTTCAAATTGATAATCTCTTCCATGGCAACCATAAGTTTAGTGAGGAGATCTTCTTCAAAATCTTTTTCATTCTTTTCATCTTCTAGGTTTTCTTTAGCCTTGATGTCATCATTCTCATTTTCAGCTTCTATGATGGGTTTTGGATTTCCTTCTTGGTTTCCATCATTTTCTTGACTAGTGGTCATGGTCAATGCTCCTTTTGAGTGAAGGTCATGAAGTTTGTCCCATATACCCTTTGCTGACAAACATTTTCCTAAATTGTTCTTTATTGAATCTGGTAGCCCATTCAAGATTGCCTTCATTGCTTTTGCATTGTACTCCTAGGATTCTCCATCTATCATGCTATCAACAATCACTGATTTCCAGATTTCAATGCCTTGAGTCTTTAAGAAATTCCTCATTCTTGCCTCCCATATATCAAAGTTTCCATTGAACAATGGAGCCTTCACAAATTGATTGACTTTGATTTTGGTGGTTGAGGGAGACACATCTTTAGGAGGATTGGAGACGTTCTTCCTTGGCTTCACCATTTGTGTTCTAATGATCAACCTTCAAGTTGTTATGCTTTGAGTGAAGGTACTGGCTCTGATACCAATTGTTGGAAATATTGAGAGGGGGGGGGTGAATCAATATTTCTTTTCAATTGTTATTTTTACCAGTTAAATCATTTATCTTTAGAACACAAAATGAACAATAGGAATAAATGTTTTTATTAATATAATCTTTACAATAAATTAGGTACTATATATATATATATATATGGCTCCAACCCTTGATGAAGACACCGATCTTCAATCTCACAGGCTCCAATCTATTGCCAAGCACCAACTTGGACTTTTTGTGAGGCTCCAACCTCTAGGGCACCAACCATGTCTTGTCAAGGCACTAACCTTGGGTTTAGGAGCACCAACTCCAAGGACACCAATCCTTCCAATTTTGAGGCACCAACTCCAAGGGCTCCAACCCTATCTTGTCAAGCCACCAACCTTGGATTTAGGAGCACCAACTCCAAGGACACCAATCCTTCCAATTTTGAGGCACCAGCCCCAAGGGCTCCAACCCTATCTTGTCAAGGCACCAACCTTCAAGGCACCAACCCTCTGGGCTCCAACCCACTGCTATATTTTGTCTAGATATGTTTGATAGTAATTCTCTGTTCCCAAAATCTTCTTCACTGAATTCTGTTAATCTACAGCTTCACTGTAGTCTCCATGCTACATCATCAATGACAACCTGTCTTCATATGAAGGAGTCTTCACAACTCTTCATATTGCCCACACAGAGTCTACAAAGTTACCTCATGATGATTTCAAATAGCCATCA
Organism: Pinus tabuliformis; assembly: GCA_031772625.1. Classification (NCBI taxonomy): domain Eukaryota; kingdom Viridiplantae; phylum Streptophyta; class Pinopsida; order Pinales; family Pinaceae; genus Pinus; species Pinus tabuliformis. Next base: position 1,201,258,598 of record CM062818.1, read on the forward strand.
TGATCTCCAATAATGTCTCCAAGATTTGCTGATGCTTTTCAACAAGATATAAGTTGCGCTAAGCCTCAATGTCTGCACACAAAAAAAACAATTCTCTGTTTTTCAACCCTCTGTTCTTACTGTTTCGGAAGTGACTGCTTCTTATTGTTGCAATATCTTACTTCCAAGAAACAAACTCACAAACACTTCAATGCTGGTGTTGTCTACTGCTCCCTTCAAACGATGACAGATGAAACTTTATTTCCTTTCACAGAACTGTTCTTCAAATTGCGTTTTGTACTTCTTCCATAGTTAATTTATCACAGGTCTGAGCCTTTCAAAGATTAACCCAATCAACATAATGTTTTTACCTTCGGCTTTCTTTCTACTGTTCCTTCGACTTCCTCGCTACTGTTCCTTTGGCTTCCTCTGTCTCTTCAAGTTCACAAGTTGTGAACTTCTTTATGCTCTATTTTTATGCCTGAGATAGATACTCAGAACTGAAGCGTTTCAACTTGTATATATGTGAGTTTTGCCAATAACCAAAAGACACATTCATTGGGAGGACAGGCCGACTTATGAGTTTGCACATTAAAAGATTATATTGGAGAGGCCCTTTTTAATATTCATCCAAGGCTATACCCACATGGAGGTCCCACATGGCACATTATCACATTAATCACAATTGCAACATTCATGAAAATCGGTTTTATTTCTTTAATCCCGCAATCGCAACTTTCAGAGTTTTGCACATAACATAGCCGATTCACCTACTGCCGACGGAGCAGATGCAGTATGATATTAAACAGTTGTTAATAAAGCCGTCGGTTCCACAGCCTTATCGCAATCGACGGTTTGACATCCCTTAGAAACTAGCGATAATGTGGATGCGATATTGTATAAAGTCATGTTATAGTGTTGTAGTTGGGTCCGCAATAATATATCGCAATCGGAGGTTTTACCATGACTACCCTATAAGACTTGCGATATGGCGGATGCGATGTTATATTAGGGTTGTTACTATAACCTGTTCAAGTCCGCATGTATTATCACAATCGCAGTTTTAGTGTGACATTCCTTTAAGATTGGTGATATGACTTCCGACGAGGCGAACACGATATTACATTAGGGCGTGTTCTATTGGAGCAGTGGGTTTCGCAGCTCAAATCACAATCGGGGAATTCGAGTGGTAATAGATAATAAAGACGTTGATATAATTCCTCTGATAACACTGTTAACTCCCCCGTTATGGCTCCTCTTCCAATAGCTCTACTCCTCCGATGTTTTCTTCTTTACTCCTCTGATATTGCTGTTGCTCTTTGTTCTTCCAATAACACTTACCCTTGGGCATATGCGATAACCTGCTTCCTTGGTGGCTTCTGATGAACTCTTCCTCTTACTCTTTGTCTTCATGGCTTCTCCTCTTTACTCTTGCTCCTCTTCTAATGGCATCCGATATCTTTCATCCTCGGTTCCACTGTTTCTATTATGTTTGTATTCAATCCTTGGATCCTCCATAAGCAGTATTATGATCAATGGGCAACCACACATGTCACAAGAATTTGCCATCACAAACACTGCCATATTGACATCAATGACAACCTAGATTAACAGAAACATATGTATCACTGAGACCTCATTTTAGTAGATCCGCTACAGTGGCAAAGATCATATTCTGTGTCAAGTTCATTTCAGCATGGCTTCTCTGCTCACTGTATGGCACATCGCATCACTATTTGGCACTGTGTATGGTTTGGCACTTTTTGGCATCACAAATGTATGTATGGTATCAATCCTCTGCATAGTACAGTATTATGTACGAGCAACATTGAATCTTGGCATCAACGCACGTATGGTATGTTATTCTGCTTTATAGTATGGTATCCCAATATGTGTGGCATGCTCCTCCATGACATGATGTTAGTATGTGAGTATGATTTCAACAGTATCTCTGCAATAATCGTATGGCATCTCTGTGATGTAATTAATACACAATATGTATGTTATCTCTGCAATTATGTGAATGGTGTCCTCTGTGTTATATATGGCATCCCCTGCATCATTTGGCATCATATTAGTCTACAGATTTTGGCATCATATCAGTCCGCAATCTCCGCAATCTTGGCATCGTATTAGTCCCCAGTCTCGGCATTAGTTTGTTGTCTTGGCACCACATGTGTTTAGTTCGCTCTATTAGCATCACATCTGTTCACAGTGTTATGTATGGTATCTCTGCAATTATGTGAATGGTGTCCTCTATGTTATATATGGCATCCCCTGCATTATTTGGCATCATATTAGTCTACAGATTTTGGCATCATATCAGTCCACAATCTTGGCATCATACTAGTCCCCAGTCTTGGCATTAGTTTGTTGTCTTGGCACTGCATCTGTTTAGTTCGCTCTCTTGGCATCACATCTGTTCACAGTGTTTGGCATCGTACTATTATTTATATTTAATTCCTATATCCGTATAGACATGAGTCTACAGAGCAGAGCAGTTGGTATATATGGCCGCAACACATTGGTATGGCAGCATTGTACGTTTGGCATCCCTTGTTAGCCATGCATGAATGATATCATTGACATCTCAGTTTTATTGTAGATCAATATTGGCATTGGCGTATGGAAGGCAGAGCAATATTGGTATTGGCACTTTGATTTGGCTCCATCTTATGCAGAATCCTTGTAACCCTAATTCTGAGCATGGGCAGTGACATTGTTGTTGATGTATCTCTCTATCATTGTACTTTGTATCTCAGTTGAACTATTGATGAATTCTAATAGAAGTAGAATTCAATTCCGGGTTTTCCCCCTTGTGGGGTTTTGCCTTGGTCTCCGACCAATCCTGGTGTCTCTATGTGTGTGTGTGCTTTTCTTCTGATGTTCGTTGTATTTCCACTGCACTGTTGATGATGTTGTTCTTTCTACATAATTGCATATGTTGCTAATGATGTTATGGGGTGAATGAATATGTAAATGATGAAAAGTATATAAATGCAATTATCAAAGCAAAGAACAGTTCAGCCCTAAGAAAAATTAACAATGGATACTCTACATATGTATTTTCAAAATAATCACAAGGACATAATATAGGAAACATACCTCGAAAAGGTCTTTCACTGCCCTTCTGTGCTTCTTCATGCTGTAATTTCATTCAAGTAGAGGATTCTTGTGATCCTTGTGATGTCATCATATTGCTGTTTCAAGCTAGCTTTAACTGCCTCCTCTGAATCTAGACATAATCTTTTGACTTCATTTTTACTTGCAATATTATTTGAGGGAGATCATAGAAAGAAATGATATAGTTAAATAAAGTTAGACATGGAATCAACAACAATATAAGAAAGGAAATAGAATACTTATCTTTTGTGCAATAGAAGCTCCATCTTGATCTTGCTTAGATCTAAACATCATCTTCTTTTGAAATTCTAGGTTGGCTTTATCATAAACTTTCATCCAATTGTTGATGTCAATGACAATGTTTTCAAGATCCTTTATAGGCTAGCTTCAAACCGGTCTAAGATGCTTGATGTTTCCTTTAAGAACTTCTTCCAAAGTCTTCAAGAGTGGTACTTCCTACAATGTGATTGTTGTGAGTTCTTTTAAAACTGCCTTCAATAGGAATGCCAAGTATGGTTTTTCAAACCAGACTTTCATTACAGGTTCAATACCTGAAAAGATCCTTCCACTGGAACATGTGACTTTACTCACACTAAGCTCTTTATAATAAGGTCTTGAAGCTAGATTTACAATGCTTTTCTAGTTCGTGGTCTTATTTTGTCTTGCTGCTTTCAACAATAGGTCTGGTACTTGTTCTTGGTTTCTTGAATTCAGAGACACCTGTAGCCTCTTCCTGTAGATTTGTGCCTTGAGCTAGGACTTAAAATAGGTCTAATACTTCTAAAAAAAATGTGGACTTGAGATCTCTTTGAAATGTCACACTCAGTTAGACTGTGGGGGCTATATCTAGCCTTGAATTCTTGTAAAGAGTATTATAGGTTTCTGCATAAGGTGATTTCGCTGGCTAGGATGACGACATCAAGGCTAGAGAAACTTCACTTTGGTCTCTCTAAATTGTGATTTCAGGTCTCGATTTTTATTACAGGACCCTTGGCCTAGAATAGGTCTCTTACTGTGCTTCTTGGTCCTCCCAAAAAGATGAGATGGATGCTTGAACACTTCTTTTCGGTTTCAATAATTACCTTAGAATCCTTCGATTTATTTTGCACAAATATTCAGACTAGACTCAGAGATTTATCTCACTGTAATATGCACAAAAGATAACCCAGAAAATGCTCGGATATTATTCTAGGAGGCTCAGATCTTAATATAATTTTAAACTTTCCTCCTTTCTTCACTAAGACAAAGAGAAACCCTCTTTTTGATCTTCTGGCTGCCTATAAAGTTGACCTTAGCTCTGATAACATGTTGAGAAAATCCATTTAGGGATGCTATTAGGGTTTTATTGTCTGATTTCTCTATTACTTGACAGTTATTTGCGATGTTATTATTTTTCTTCTTATGTTCTTATCATTAAATAAATGCCAATACAATGAAGATCACAAACACATTGAAAGAACACCAGAGATAGGCTCCAAGCTAGGGAAAAACCCCTCTCCTAGGGGAAAACCCAGAAAATTCTCTTCTTCTAGAATCAAGTTCAAAGGAGACTTCCAAGACCAAGAAGATATCCCTGCTTCCACCAAGATCCAAGCCAACCAACCTTTCTTCAATCTACAATGCAAGATAAGATTTCCAAAGAGCAACGAGGTAATGTTATTCCAAGACAAAGGACCTTCAAACTTCAAGAACAAACTGCTTCTCTATCTGAGATTTTCTGTCCTGAGGTAACCCTAGCAGCCTCAGATTTTTCGCATGGGTGAGCTGTAAGAGACAGCTTTTAGACCTCTGAGTTCTTCAAGAAACTCTCCCTTTCTTCGCTATACTTATACTTGCTTTCTAGAGCCTTCACATTGTTCCTGCTCAATTTAGCAGGGGTCCTAGGAGGGGTTCCTATGGGACTACTACTAGATCAAGTGGCAACAGTGGGACAAGGTCCCATGGTCACTTCTGTCAATGTCTCCTGCTCTTTACAGACTTTCATCGATTGGAGAAGTCTTGGTATAAGGGAAATCATGACAAATGGTATATCATGGAGGTATAGTGATTTCAAGAGCCCATTCATAGGAGAGACTCGGATGATAAGACTTGCTCAAGAAGCAAGGTAGAGGGCTCTCCAAGAAAGCCTTAAGAGGAAGCCTAGACCTAGGGATTGAGGATATTCCTTGATAAGGGATGCCCTAGACCTAAGATCCTTAAGGGCGGAGGGTTTCTGAAGTGGTCTTTGTAAAATAGAAATGATGAAGGTGCGAGACAATAAAGAAGCCCAAGTGGACCCAAGCAAGGCCTAGGGTTTCGGGTGAAACTTCAAACAAAGATCTAGACCAAGCATTGGGAAAGAAAGGGTCAATGAAATTGAAATTAACTTGAATTTTTTAGTGCAGTGACCTTTAAGGAAGCCACTAACCAAGGAAACCTAGGGACAAAACCGAAGTTGGAGCTAGGGCTTGGGGAAATTCCAAATCTAGCCTCCAAAAATTATTCAAAATTTGTGAGGGCCTAGAGAATACCACAATGCAGTTGTAGCCCAACTCTCTCACAGACTGGATGTCTCAATTGAATTTCGCTTGATGCCCTAGGAGGCCTCTAAGGCTAGGGCTTGAGAAGAAGAAAAAGAGGTGAAAAAGATGTTGTTTTAGGGTGATCACCAATGATAAGATTAGTGTGAAGACTATTGGGAGAATGGAGTCTATGTGCTTTCTATCTTTGGAGTGTCTTTACCCAATCAAGGAGTCCTATGGCAACTTCGCATGACCCTAGATGTAACTACTAGGTTACCACATGAATTTACACTTCTTATTGCAGAAATTTGATGACTTTCCAAGGTAATTATGGAGATAATGTACCCCTAGGAACATTCATTCACTATACCCAAACATGTAACATATGCAATATCCTCACAAGATCTAAATTTGACAAATTCACATTAAATTAGGGCAGAATTTCAGATTTCATGAGCAAAAATTCCATACATTAATCATGTATACAAGAGATAAAGATAAGCATGAAATAACACTTACAAGTATAGCGAGTGTATCCAACCATCAAATACAAACAAAATCGAAGCTCCAAGACCAAGAAAAGATATCTAAACGTCAAAATGGATCAATGATTCTCCAATTCGTCCTCTAATAGGTATAAATAAATTCTCAAGAGAGAGAGAGAGATACAAATCCAAGTGATGATGAGGAATAGAATGATTCTCTCATCAATATATATCATCCTCTAAGGGTTCGATTTGCCTAATTAGGCCTAATGATACCCCCAATAATAAAATAATGTAAAAATAACAACCCTTGGGTGACAAGCCCACCAAGATAGCTCCATAATATGAAGAATAAGCCTCTCAAGAGGGCTAAAATGATAGATAAAGAGCTAGGAGGGCCATTGGAAGACCTAGTGGAGTCTAATATGTGCCAAAATGAGTGGAAGCACTCCAAATATAGTGATAAAGGGGGTGGCCACTTAATCTCCAAGCAAATGATCCGTGGTGCTCCCAAGTGGCTGTGGGGCCACAAGAACATTCTCATGGGTCTCCATGTAGATCGATCAAGCTTGTATCCCATTTTTAAGGGCTAGAACAATGATGCAAGCCCTCCCTTTGTCTCCCATGGTGAGACACAACTCCATATGGGCCCTAGATCAACTGCCCAGTGTGTGCTGCAAGTGTATAGCTGACTAGGCAAGGTGGTCCAAGTGCATTATCATCATCAAATAGGTGGAACACGATCGAGCAGTGGATGGTACTGAAGGATCCCATGGCATGGTTATATGTTCTCTGCCATAATGGAGGCCATGGCTCTCAATACACACCCTAAAAATGCCAATATGGTCCTCTGGAGGGCTTGGACCCTGTATAGGGAGACCAAACCCCAAGATCAAGACCCACTTGCAATCTTGTATAAATCCAATGCATCTCCCCACCTTCTAGTAAAACTAATCATCAGTGTAATTGAGTAAATGAGTTTACAAACTGTGGAACCAAGTGGACACTTCATAGTGACATGCCCTTCCATAATGAGCTTTAGAGTATAAAGGTGTCTCCAAGTTCAAGGAGGAGGTTAATCAAGGACCCTATTAGGTGGTTTCAACCTCTAAGGGAGTGATAGGTCCATGGTACATCCATCAAGTGGCAGATGTCATGTGATATGATGATGGAAGAAAGTGGGGAAATAGGGGAAGGCTTCAAGCCACATGCCATAGTACAAGGGTAGCTAAGATAAGGGAAGTTGACACTTGGGTGTATGAATGTAAGAGGGAGAAATTGTGGTACATGAGTAACCCCGACCTTTGTTTTTCCACTATTCTTCATATGCTTTTTGTCTTTTATTTTTTTTCTTTTAGAACTTCTCAGGGCACGAGGGGATGAGAGCATGATCTGAATGATATAATAGTGAATACCCCCTTAAGGTTGGGCATTTCATCGCCCACCAGGGGTTGGGACAATCATGGGTTCCTTAATGATGCAGGGGGGCCATTATGAGTGGCCCTAGGAACCAGGGTTATGGCCATGATGATAGGGGTATAGCTCATGATTGCTTTTTCCAACGTGCTAAATTTGTATGTCCTGATCATCTTTTGAATTTTATGGTACATTTCCTGTTGAGAGTGGCCCAAATTATGCTTTTTACTTTCCTTTTAGCTGCATCAACCTCTGGGGCATCGTTATAGGCCCGACCCAAAGTGTAGACAAGGGGAGGGGGATGCTAACTCCTTGTGGACCTAATGGACAAATGTGGACCTAATGGACAAATGTGGACCTAGATGGGAAACATGTGAAAAGGGGTCATAATGAGCGAAGGGGAGTGATGTATGCGATGTTGGGAAGTGGGACCATGCAACCAAAAACGAGATTTCCCATGTAGTGGCACTTCTAAACCTAGTAGCCAATAAAGGAGATCCCACGGGATTAAGATACGAGGTTAACTGCCAAATTGGATAAGGGGACAAGAGTACAAATTAAGCCCATTCTTTTCGCCGAATCCCCTCACTAATCTATGCCTAGGAGTGTCAAAGATAAGTAAGCAAAAATACCCAACTACATAATGAAATCCATACCTTCAGGGTTGAAGGCCCACCTTCAAACATACGATCATAACAAATGGGTGAGGAATCATAATGGTTGGCTCAGGTGGCGAAGATGGTGGAACATCAAGCTATTTGGTGGCTGCAAGGGGCTATTGGCTGCTGGTTGAGGACCATCTAGGAGAAGTATTTCTCCTATGGGTGTCACCTACATTGGGTAACATCTGGCTCCAACTGGGACATGATCTCTCAGTAGCGTGCACAAACGTACTTGAACAGGGAGGTCATGAGAACACCAATAATCTCTTAGAACCGTAGACATGTTACCTGCACATCAAAGACTGAGCACATAGGGAAGCATGTTTCTGTGGTGTCTTATGATCACCCATGCTTATATTAGGCCATAAAAATCAACAAGAAATAAAATTTTAATCTAGATACAATTCTAGCCGAAGTGCACCTAATCTAGCATGATAATCGGATATGATTTAGTTCCGATGTGAAAATCAGCATGCAATTCATCCTACTCTAACATGCATGATTACATTGTGCGAATGCCAAGTGTAATCATAAAGCCAATCCAACCAACATATGATCCATTCAATGTGAGAACAACTGCCCCTACAATCATCCATGTGCCAATATGGATAAGAACAATCATAATATAGAGAGCCATGAGGTTGGGAGGTGGCCAAATGAAATGGCCATGCATTAGGGATTTTAAATGAGGAGGGAAAAGAAGAATGGAATTTGCACCTTTCCTCCAACCAGAAGATGGATATATCAACAATCAAGCTCATAAATCTTTGATGAATGGAAATTTCAGGCATATCATCCTTGTCTTTATCCTTCTTAGTGGTGTCATGCTTCATGGTTGCTTTAAGATCATGGTTGGAAGGAAGAAGGTGGCACGAGGGGTTAGAGTCTATGGAGCACTCTCCCAAATGATCAAGCTTGGAAGTGGAAAAGGGATCATCGATGGTTGCTTGACAAAGATTGATTGATGACTCAAATATTCCTCTAGGATCATAGGGAAAAATAGGGGCCTTAGTGGTATCATTGAAATCATAGACAAGGTTCCTATTATAAGAATCATCCCTCATCTCCCACATTCCCTTTTCAACAAAGTAGTGAGCAGAGATGTCCAAAGGGGAAATGGGAGGATCCTCCTTAAGGGTTTTGTCATATATAAGGGGAGGAGAGCTATCCTTAAGAAGCAAAGAACATTAGTAGCTTCACCTTTCAAGGTATATTCTTCATTGACATTTCATCAAGGTTTCCTTTAATGTTACTTGTTTCATCGCTTGATTCATATTGAAAGGGTTCTTCTTGACTTTCAAGAAGGGGAGTTACCTCCTCTTGATCACAAGGGCCACTTTCTTCAAATGGGATGTTTCTCCATCTCCTTAAGAAGATATCTTCAAATTTATCATAATCAGTGATACTTTCAAGAGGGAGACTAGCATACCAGTCCTTAGCTTGACATTCAAGTGAAAAAGCAAACAACATCATAATTGTGTCATCCTCCTCAACCCCTAATGGTGTAAGCACCCAAAATAGGTAATCTATCTGGACAGTAGCATCTTGATTGGGAATTCCTTTGAACTTAGGACACAAATTCCCAACCCATTGTTTTATTCTTTGTGCCCTTTCTTCGAGATTGAGGTTATCAAAGGAAAATGTAGGGAAAGAGTCCTTTTGATTATAAGCCATATTTCATGTTTTGTATACAAAACAAATGTGGAGTCATCAGGGTGAATTTTTAACGCCTTGATAGATGCTTGTTTCACCGTACAAACATTAACTTTGAATTTTGAATGAAGAACTAGGGCTTCGTTCTTCTAGTGGAGTCGCCAATAGTTATGCCAATATTGTCGTAAGGGAAATAAGACACGTCTCATGTCCCTGACAAGGACACCAAAAATGTTACCGCTCAATTTAGTAGGGTTCCTAGGAGGGGTTCCTATGGGAATACTACTAGATTAAGCGACAACAATGGGACAAGGACCCATTGTCACCTCAATCAATGGCTCTTGCTCTTTATGGAGTGTCGCCGATGGGAGGAGTCCTGGTATAAGGGAAATCACTATGAATGGTATATTAGTGGTGGAGGGATAGTGATTTCAACAGCCCATTCATAAGAGAGACTCAGATGATAGGACTTGCTCAAGAAACAAGGTATAGGGCTCTCCAAGAAAGGCTTAAGAGGAAACCTAGACCTAGGGATTGGGGATATGCCTTGATAAGGGATGCCCTAGACCTAAGATCCTTGAGGGCAGAGGGTTTCTAAAGTGTTCTTTGTGAAATAGAAGTGATGAAGGTGCGAGACCAAAAAGAAGCCCAAGTGGACCCAAGGAAGGCCTAGGGTGTCGGGGTGAAACTAACAAAGATCTAGACTAAGCAAGGGGGGAGAAAGGGTCAATGAAATTGAAATTAACTTGAATTCTTTAGTGCAATGACCCTTAAGGAAGCCACTAACCAAGGAAACCTAGGGACTAAAACAAAGTTGGAGCTAGGGCTTGGGATAATTCCAAATCTAGTTGCGAAAATTTCTTCAAAATTTGTGAGGGCCTAAAGAATACCCCAGTGCAGTTTTAACCTAGCTCGCTCTCATAATGGATGACTCAATTGAATTTCGCTTGATGCCCTAGGATACCTCTAGGGTTAGGGCTTGAGAAGAAGAAAAAGAGGTGAAAAACCGTTCTTTTAGGGTGATCACTCATCAGAAAATGATCCTTGATGACTTTTAATGATCAAAAATGAAAGTCAAAGGATACTCTTGGAAATAGTCTCATTGCGTAGATTTCTTCATTCTGAATCTACTGCAATTTGAATGGTCCAAAATGGACTTCGGATGAAGGAGTTATTGTAAAATGAAAATTGTCTAATGTCCTTAGAAAAGGAGGCAATTTCATTAATCTTCAAACTATATTGAAAATGTGATTTTTGGTATAGGCTCACGGGCCAATCTACCGCTGACACATGGCAGACCAGGATTGGGCCACGTGGCCCTGTTTGATTGGTCAAAAAGGCAATCGGGCAATATTATATCACATTGCAAATGTGCCAAAAGGAAGGACTTAACCATAGGCCTTAAGGCATTGTGATATGTGATCACTGCTTTATCGCATCGCAAAAAGCCAAAGGGAGGACTTAACCAAAGGTGTGAAGATATGCAATAGGCTGATTGCGATGAGCACTTTGAGCCGTCAGATCGGAAAAAGGAATCAACGATTGAGATGCGATCAGTGATTGGAAATTGGAGAGGCAAGACTGCGGACCATGGAAGCAGCAACTGTTGATAAACGATATAGCGATAATGCCGATAGCCGATGAGGCGCCGATCGGAGTGATCGGAGATCGGTAAATCGGATCGTGATAATGTAAAGGGGCCAATGCACATTGCAACATGCGACTATGCGATGTGCAATAGCGCCGATCGACGATCGGTGAATCACATCGCGGCAATACAAAAGGGCCAATGCACATGCGACTTGCCGATTAAAGCAATGGGCTGATATGCGATAAGAAATAGATCGGAGATCGGCGATCGGAGGAGTAGCGCAGTAGGATATGCGACTTGGCGATATGTGCAGACCCAAAAGGATTATAGATGCGGCTGAATTTCATTTGAGTTATGGATTTAGGCTCACGGTTGGGTTTTCGTGAAGTTTTCCCGTGTATTCCATTATTGGGTTCTATTTCGGGATTTATGCCAGAGGAACGCCGAACAGTTGGGTTACCCGCGCCTGCCGTTCCTTTCATTTGTAAATTGATTCTTTTAATGAACATTTGGTTCACGCTTTAAGCGTTTTTGGTAACAGAATGTGTTATAAAACACAATGAACCTAGAGATGCTCTTAACGGGGGATAGCCAACAGAGGTTGGGAGGCAGAGCCAGAGCACTTAATAGAGCGAAGCCACCAGAGGTTGGAGGTAGCGCCTAAATGCTTTAGTGAAGTATCAGACAGTAAAGAGATTGAAGGATCAAGCTGTTGCTGGTGTTTGTTGTGCAGAAGATAGAAGAAGGAATTCCAGAGACAGTGCAAAATTCTAAGGGAGTCAGAGAAGCCAGAATCTCGAGAAGCTCCGAGCACTGACTGAAAGAATTAGTCCAGAGAAGCCTAGATCTGTCTACAGTTAAAGGACAGCTAGGGGTAAGATGGCATTCTAAGCCCATTGGTTCAATTGTAAACCTATGGAGTTGAGTCAAAGACTTGTAAAAGAATTCAAGCCATAATCCCAAAGAGCCTAGTCGAGTTGACAAGAGCTCATGGAGACGTAGCCCATGAGAGTTGGGTGAACTCCTAATTATATTGTTGTTATGCGTGTTGGTTATTATTTGCATTATTTGTTGTTATGCGTGTTGGTTATTATTTGCATTATTTGTTGTTATACGTTTTTATATCAGTTTAAGCAAGTCAACTTAAATCACTTAACAGTTAAAGGAAAACATAAGCATACACCTATTTCCAATTCTTTTAATTCCGCAAATTATCAATCATAATCATAGATCTTGGAAATTGTTTAAGCTTTGGAGTGGGAGAGGTTCTTGTAAGCTGACAGGAAGCCTTTAGGTCCCCATTTCAGATCAGGTGGTATCAGAGCAGGATGCTTGATTGACAGAGCAATCTATATGCTTGTTTGACTTGAAAGGTGTTCAAATAGTAGAAAGAATTTAGCTGTTTGATTGTTTGTAAACTGACTATTGTGTGAATTTGCAGAGGTAAAAGATATTGATAGCTAATTCCAGAAGAGGACAAGAAGGAAAAAGAGCTGAAGGCATTCTTCTTATCCCAAAGGACCTCAAGACAATCCTTGAAGCACAAGAGGTTTGTTGCAAAAGGCTGCTTGAATAAAATCTTGACTCTGAAGTCATTTAGTTCAGAAATTTGTTTGAATTTTGTTGAAGTTCTTTTGTTCATTTTCATAATGACAACTTCTACAAGTAAGTTTTCAAAATCTTCCTCATTTACAAGAGTCTTTGATAATTACATGATGCAAGACTTGTTCATCATGATGGATATGGTGAGAGAAATGAGTACTGAACTTCGAGAGCAGTTGAATTCCATAAAGGATGAGAAGCAGTTGCTTTCTGACAAACTGCAAGAAATGGAGAGGCAACTTCATATTGCAAATATGGATCTGGAAAGGATGCATGAGTTGAAGACACAACTCCTTGTTGCCAAAGAGGCTTTAGTCAAGTATCAAATTGAAGAAGAGGTAAACAATTCTAGTTTTTCTTCAAATTCCTCTAAGAATGTTTATGCTGGTTCTTTTGAAAAACATACCAAAGGCATAGGTTCCAAGTTAATGTCCAAGATGGGCTATGAAGGAAAGGGCTTGGGCAAACATGCACAGGGTATTGTTGAGCCAATAATGGTTGAGGAAAGGCCTAAGTATTTGGGTCTTGGCTATGGACAATTTTATGGAGAATGTTCCAAAACTTCCATGAAGACAATTGAAACAGTTCCAAGAAGGAGTTTCATGTTAGGTCTTCTATCTCAGAAGTGTAAAGATTGTATTCTTGTGGAATGCAGTAGTTCGAAACATACTTTGCAGGACGAAGATGTTCATAAGCATGCACTTGAACCAGAGAGTTGTGGAAACTCAGAAACTATTGAAGAGGTTGATGGTGTTCCAAAGGGAGCAATTTCTTCATTTGATTCACCTCCTCATGAAGGTAATAAAGGTGAAAAAGAAAGGTATAACTCTGATTCTATTCATATTCCTTTCGATTATGTAAAGCATGGTAAATTTCCATATAAGCATGGGAAAAAAATTGCATGTTCCTTTTGTAGTTTGGATAACCATATTGTTTCTAGATGTTTTAAGAGAATGGCCACATACATGAAACTTTTGAAGGAAAGAAAGCAAGAAGCCAAAGGTCCACTGGACAAGGCAAATCATGCTGTCAAGAAGATACACATGCATTGCACTTATTGCCATAAGCAAGGACATATTGCTGCAAAGTGTTGGACTCTGAATCCAACAATGCTTCCACAAAATTTGAAGGTGGAAAGAGAGAATGGCAAGAATGGAAAGGAAGTTTCCATAAATGATGTGTTTCAAGATGATTCACATGCAGTCAAAGGGGGTTCCTTTGAAATGGATTGGTAAGAAATGGTTAGAATTCTTATCCAATTGAAAGAGAAATGCATCATATCTATATTTCTTTGCTAATGGAATGCAAGTTGCAGGGTTTTACCATGAAGGTGAATGGAAAAGTTGAGTATGCAGACTCACTTTATTGTAGCTAAATCATTTTCATTTCAGCTTCGAAAGTACAGTGTACTTAAGCAAAAGTTGAAGGATGTAATGCATGCATAAGCATGATATGCATGAACATAGGGATGTTGATGATTTCTTGGTATTTGAACATGTATGTGTGACTAACTTGAAGGGTTGATTACTTTGTTTTTTTAAACATGCATGTAATGTTGACTTGGAAAATTTTGATTTGGTCTCCAAGATTGTAAAAGGGAGATAAGGATGAAGTGTTTCTTCTTTGTAAAGGAATTCTTAAGCCCTTTTTCTATATGTTGGACTTGAAGGGTCAATTTTTTGTAGAGACATGTTTTGTTGGCTTATTACCAAATGAAAGACATGGAGGTAATTCACAAGATGTGAAATCTATTTCTTTGTTGAAGCAAGAGTTTAGACCATCCAGTTGTTGTCTGTAATTCTGTTGTTCTTGACAAGATGTCAATAGAACATATTTGTAACAGGTACAAATGAAAATCCTTGTGAAAAATGCAATTTCACATTTGTTGAGCCACATTGGATCAATGATAAAGGCAGAAAGGTTCAAGCTACCTACTGTAACCTTCTTAGCAGGAGTTTTGCATAAAGTCAAGAAGGAAGATAGTTCTTAACTGAAGAACAAGCACATCCAAGATGGAAAATGTTGACTATCTTCCGAGTTTTTGTTCAGAAACACTAGCTATGCAAGGCAAGTGTATGGAGGCTAAAAGAAGAGGGTGTTGTTACTCTCATCTACTATTCAAATCAGTATATCAGTCTTTTGGGGTCCAAAAGATTTTCAATGGGGAGGCGTGATCAGAAAATGATCCTTGATGATTTTTAATGATCAAAAATGAAAGTCAAAGGATACTCTTGGAAATAGTCTCATTGTGTAGATTTCTACATTCTGAATCTACTGCAATTTGAATGGACCAAAACAGACTTCGGATGAAGGAGCTATTGTAAAATGCAAATTGTCCAATGTCCGTAGAAAAGGAGGCAATTTCATTAATCTTCAAACTATATTGAAAATGTTGATTTTTGGTATAGGCTCACGAGCCAATCCGCAACTGACACATGGCAGGCCGGGATTGGGCCACGTGGCTCTATTTGATTGGTCAAAAAGGAAATCAGGCAATATTATATTGCATCGCAAATGTGCCAAAGGGAAGGACTTAACCATAGGCCTTAAGGCATTGCGATATGCGATTACTGCTTTATTGCATCGCAAAAAGCCAAAGGGAGGACTTAACCAAAGGCGTGAAGATATGCGATAGGCTGATTGCGATGAGCACTTTGAGCCGTCAGATCAGAAAAAGGAATCAACGGTCGAGATGCGATCGGTGATCGCAAATCGGAGAGGCAAGACTGTGGACCATGGAAGCAGCAATCGCTGATAAGGGATATAGCGATAATGCCGATAACCAATGAGGCGCTAATCAGAGTGATTGAAGATCGGTAAATCAGATCGTGATAATGCAAAGGGGCCAATGCACATTGCGACATGCGACTATGCGATGTGCGATAGCACCGATCGACGATCGGTGAATCGCATCACGGCAATACAAAAGGGCCAATGCACATGCGACTTGCCAATTAAAGCGATGGGCCGATATGCGATAAGTGATAGATCGGAGATCGGCGATCGGAGGAGTAGCGCAGTAGGACATGCAACTTGCGATATGTGCGAACCCGAAAGGATTATAGATGCGGCTGAATTTCATTTGAGTTCCGGCTTTAGGCTCACGGTTGGGTTTCCGTGAAGTTTTCCTGTGTATTCCATTATTGGGTTCTGTTTTGGGATTTATGCCAGAGGAAGGCCGAACGGTTGGGTTACCCGCACCCGCCGTTCCTTTCATTTGTAAACTGATTCTTTTAATGAACAGTCGGTTCACACTTTAAGCGTTTGTGGTAACAGAACGTGTTATAAAACACAATGAACCTAGAGATGCTTTTAACGAGGGATAGCCACTAGAGGTTGAGAGGCAGAGCCAAAGCGCTTAACAGAGCGAAGCCACCAGAGGTTGGAGGCAACACCTAAATGCTTCAGTGAAGTATCAGACAACAAAGAGATCGAAGGATCAAGTTGTCGCTGGTGTCTGTTATGTAGAAGATAGAAGAAAGAATTCCAGAGACAGTGCAGAATTCTGAGGGAGTCAGAGAAGCCAGAAGCTCGAGAAGCTCAAAGCATTGACTGAAAGAATTAGTCTAGAGAAGCCTAGATCTGTCTACAGCTAAAGGACAGCCAGGGGTAAGATGGCATTCTAAGCCCATTGGTTCAGTTGTAAACCTATGGAGTTGAGTCAAAGACTTGTAAAAGAATTCAAACCATAATCCCAAAGAGCCTAGTCGAGTTGACAAGAGCTCACGGAGACGTAGCCCACGAGAGTTGGGTGAACTCCTAATTATATTGTTGTTGTGTGTGTTGGTTATTATTTGCATTATTTGTTGTTATACGTTTTTATATCAGTTTAAGCAAATCAACTTAAAGCACTTAACAGCTAAAGGAAAACACAAGCATAGACCTATTTCCAGTTCTTTTAATTCCGCAAATTATCAATCATAAGCATAGATCTTGGAAATTGTTTAAGCTTTGGAGTGGGAGAGGTTCTTGTAAGCTGATAGGAAGCCTTTAGGTCCCCATTTCAGATCAATCACAAAGGATAAGATCAGTGCCAAGCCTACTGGGAGAATGGAGTCTGTGATTTCACTCTTTGGAGTGTCTGGAGTCATAAGCTACCTACTGCCTTGAGGCTTGTATACTTATAGTTGTTATGTATTTGTTATTAGCATTGCACTACCTATGTAACACATTTTGATTTTGATGACTTAATGAGAAAACTACAGTATCTTTATCTTACTATCTTGTCTTTCTCCTATTGGATCATTGATGAATTGAATGCATTATGATTTATCATTTATGTCACAATTGTATTTGTATGCATAATGTTATTTGTATCATGAATGAGAGTTTGTGTAAGAAATGCCTAATTTTTTATATATATATATATATATATATATATATATATATATATATATATATATATATATATATAAAATAATAAATAACGTATCTGAACGTGTGTTGTTCCGGGGGGTCAACGTGTCCGTATCCGACACTCAAATCCCTGTGTCCATCGTGTCCCATGTCCCCGTGTCAGGTGACTTAGGTCATGAGCGAAACAACAAATATGAAGACCGATACTAATTACATTTTCAACAATCATGACTTGCATTCCTTGGGCTTACAATGGTGATGCTAAAAATGAATTTGTGCATATATGTACCCCTTCTAAAAGAGGTGTAATAGGACCAGAGAGTACAATTGGATGTAAACCACTTATAAGTTCAAAAGTGAGGAGGTGGCCAAGAGCCAAATAACAAACAATGAAAATCTCATTGAAGAGGATAGAAAATAAGACTCAATCAAGGTAGAAGAGTTGGAAACAATGAACTTGTTGACAGTATTGGACCTGCCAACATTCAAAAGGGTCTCTCTGATATGTGGTCCCAATTAGACCTCACACCATTTGGGATAGGAGTCCCATCCGAAATACAACCTGGTTACCATTTTTTTAAAAGTTTTCTTTGGTTCTAACTGTCACCAAGAGAGAGGAATGCATATGTGCCTTCAAAAAGAAAGTGAGCGTGCCTGATGAGTGTTCAGTTGTAGGTGTGTCGAGATTCTTCTACTGCGGAGGGGAAAAGAAAGTGGCCTCGAAGAGAGAGGTAATAGTACCACTCTAGTAGAGACACACATAAACAGGAGAAGTCCATCTAACATCCAACAGAATAGTCTTACAAATATTCATAATCCATGCATGAAGAACATGTTGGCAATTAGGCTTCATATATTAAGTAAAAGTCCCAAGACACATGTATACAATGAACATCACTATCTCCAATAGTGGAGCATTGGAGCCACTATTTGCTCCCCAAAAGAACCACAGGGGCTTAACTCAATGAATCTCTAACATAGCACGTGTGTTCATGGCATATTAAACAATACCCTTAATTTGACTACGTATTGGAAACAGTCTTACAAATATTCATAATCCATGCATGAAGAACATGTTGGCAATCAGGCTTCATATATTAAGTAAAAGTCCCAGGACACATGTATACAATGAACACTACTAGCTCCAATAGTGGAGCATTGGAGCCACTACTTGCTCCCCAAAAGAACCACAGGGGCTTCACCCAATGAACCTCTAACATAGCACGTTGGCATATTAAACAATACCCTTAATTTGACTACGTATTGGAAAATACCTCTAAAAATCACATTATTTAACCCCCTACCAATAACCCAAGACACCTTGCCAATTTAAAAAACCCTTACTTTCACTAGATATTGTATGTATCCATTTTTTCATTAGCATTTTTGTATACCCCTTTATATTTTTTCATTAACCTTGAACTTCATTTTTTAAACTTGCCAATATAAAAACCCTTTACCCCTTATTATATGCTCAATATATTATGTCATTTTTTCCTCAATATATATCCCCCAATATGAATGCACGTGGTATGGTATTGCTCCCCCAGTGAAGCCCCCATGAAAAGAACTAGCCTGTCTCTCTGATACCTTGTGGGAGGAGCCAAGGTGAAAAGTCCTTTCCTTGTACAATGAGGGTGTATATATAACCAATGGGGTGATCCTTCACCTCCCTTGTGACTCTTTGACTACCCTCACTCTGATGCCTTGTGGGAGGAGCCAAGGTGAAAAGTCCTATGCTTGTACAATGAGGGTGTATATATAACCAATGGGGTGATCCTTCACCTCCCTTGAGACTCTTTGACTACCCTCATGGCTTTTCGACTTTTACATGACTTTTCATATTTTGTACATGTCTTTTGGTCTTCCACTTTACAATACATTTTCGAATAAGAATTTACATAATCCACAAAATCATGTGGCATATGATGACTCATGACATGACACTGATGACATAGACTTCATGATGACATGGCAATTTCAAGCCATTATTTCTACTTCTTATTGTATGTATTCTTGAGAATGATCTTTTTTCCACCTCCATATGGCTTAGATATGAGGATTCTTATGTGTTATCAGGTCTTGAGCTGCATCACAAACTGATGTCCCTTTTCTTTCTCCCGATTGATCAACTTGCATCTTCAGTTACATAGGTGTCTTCTAGCATGTTCTCCTTCTTCATCTCCTTCTTCATCATCCTATCATAGTATGATAGAGTACCTGCATCTACAATTCACTCATGACAAGATGACATCAGTCTGATAAACCCCTAGTCTAAGATGTTGCATGATGATCCACTGACTGAGTCGGAACCAAGTGGCACGCTGAGGGAGAGGCTCAATGACTGCACAATTGCGTAGCTCACGTAGTCAAGGGTTCAGTGCTGCATGATGATCCACTGACTGAGCCGGAACTAGGTGGTAGGCTTAGGGAGAGGCTCAATCACTGCACAATTGCGTAGATCAGGTAGTCAAGGGTCCAGTCTGAGCCTTGAGACCGCGCAATGTGAAGTTCAGGTTGGATTGGGCTTGAATATTGCACAGTTGGGGAGCTCAAGGAGCCAGGCTGAGAGCTTAATGACTGAAGTTGCCCACTGCACGGTGTTAGAAGGACAGGGAGGCTAGGTGATTGCGCAATTTAGGAGCTCAAGGGTTGGGCTTGAGGATCGAGACTGCGCAATGTGCAGTTCGGGCTTGGATGGAAGGAAGGATTGCGTAGTTTTGGAGTTGAGGGGTCGGGCTTGAGCACTGAGATTGTGCAGTGCACATTTATGGGAGACAGGGACTGCACAATTGTGTAGTTCCAAGAGGCAGGGTTGTAGCTTGAGTGCTGAGACCACGCAATGCACAGTTCAGGAAGGCTGGGTGAGGCTAGGTTGTGTCAGGCCAGGGTAACTCCACATTGAACGAGAGAAAACACTGATTGATTTTTATTCATTTGCTAGCACATTATTTATACATATACAAAACGGATCAGTTAATCTTCTAGATGACTGTCCAGCTTCACCTCATCCGTTTCGGATTAGGTGTCAACATTCCCCCCCTTAATCTGAAGGGATGTTGGTGAGTCCAAGCATCATTCTGAATCTTTCAAGCTTTTCTCTTCCAAGCGCTTTGGTGAAGATGTCTGCAATTTGCTCGTTTGTGGAACAATGACGGAGATGGATTGTTTTGGCCTCAACATGATGTCGGATCAGATGATATTTAGTATTGATGTGCTTAGTACGATCATGGAACTTTGGGTTCTTGGCCAACTTTATTGCAGATGTGTTATCAATCATGAGTGGAGTTGATTGTATTTGTTTTACCTGCAAATCTTCAAGAATTTTCCTGAGCCACACAATTTCTTTCGTTGCTTCAGCTGCTGCCACGTATTCTGCTTCTGTTGTGGAATCTGCTGGTACTGATTGTTTGCGTGATCTCCAGGAGACAGCTCCCTATCCAAGACTCATAGCATATCCTGAAGTAGATACCCCAGTTTCTTTGTCTCCATCGAAGTCTGAATCAGAGTATCCAATCAAGTTGAAGTCGTCCACCTGTGTATACTTGATTCCAAGGTCTTGAGTTCCCTTCAAGTACCTTAGAACTCTTTTTGCAGCAGACCAATGTCCCTCACAAGGCTTTTGCATAAACCTGGAGAGGATTCCAACAGCAAATGAAATGTCTGGTCTGGTAGTAGTGAGGTAGATGAGACTTCCTACAAGCTGTCTATACTTTGTTGCATCCTCAAATTCCTTTCCTTCAATAGATGTGAGCTTCAAGTTTTGTTCCATTGGAGTAGAAAGGGGATTGCATTCTGTCATGCCAAATCTGTTTAACAAATCTCCAATGTATTTCTTTTGAGAAAGAAATATGGACTTTGGATGTTGGGTTACTTCAATGCCAAGATAGTAATGAACATAGCCCAAATCAGTCATTTCAAAAAATTTTCCTAATTCTTTCTTTATGGATGCAATATAGCTTTCATTGTTCCCTGTCATTAAAAGATCATCTACATATACCACAAGATATACAACTGTTTTGCCAACTTTCTTGACAAACAAAGTTGCATCATCAAGATCAAAATGTTTGAAGTTGAGTTTCAGAAGATGCTCAGTTAGTTTTTCATACCAGGCTCGTGGTGCTTGTTTGAGGCCATACAAGGACTTCACAAGTTTGCATACTTTGTGTTCATGTCCTTTCACAGCAAATCCTTCAGGCTGGGACATAAAAACATTCTCTTTTAGATCTCCATTCAAGAATGCAGTTTTTACATCCATTTGATGGACTTTCCAACCGTTCTGAGCAGCTAGTGCAAAGAGTGTCCGGATGGTGGCCCATTTTGCTGTGGGAGCAAAAGTTTCCTCATAATCGACCCCTTCCTTCTGTGCAAAACCTTTTGCCACAAGTCTAGCTTTGTGCTTGTCAAGTGAGCCATCAGCTTTGTACTTGTTCTTGTAGACCCACTTGCAGCCAATTGGTTTGGTTCCAAATGGAGGATCAACCAGCTTCCAAGTGCCATTCTTTATGAGGGCATCATACTCCTTCTGCATCGCTTCTTTCCATTCATCATGAGAAGCAGCTTCTTTGAAGGAAGTTGGTTCAAAATCTGTAGACAAGTCCAATTCACAATCATAAGTAACATCCATATCAACAGGTGAATTAGAGTTATCTACATCACCTCCATCTTGTCGGTTTGAATTTCTGGTTCCTGTTTTTCCAATTTCATCAGGATGAACACTTTCAAGTGTCTTTGTCAGGCACTTTGGGGGACCTTTCTGAGATGGTCCAGGCTGTTCTGTTGATTGAGTTGGGTCTGAATCAAGATTGAGTCTCCCAATTCTATCAATTACATCACTTAAAGCATCATCCGTTGTTGGAGTGTCATGCAGGGGAGATTGTTCTTCAGAAGAAGATTCCACATGTTGATCTAGTATAGGAATCCCCCCTTCAAGATGTGGAATCTGATTATCAAACTCTTGAAATGATTTCGGTTTTGTGAATCTATCCAAGCGATCAAGTTGCCGCTCAACAACACTGTCAGATTTGGATGATTCAAGAAAAATGACATCTCTAGATAAAACAAACTTCTTATTTACTTCATCATAAAGGCGGTATGCTTTAGATGTGTTTGAATACCCCAGGAAGATACACTTACGACTTCTAGCAACAAGTTTGTTTCTATGTACCTTTGGTATTAAAGCATAACAGGTGGAACCAAATATCCTGAGATGTTTTACCGAAGGAACATGTCCATACCACAATTCATAAGGAGTCTTGTTTCTTATAGCACTAGATGGACATCTATTCTTTATATATGCAACACATAGAACAGCATCAGCCCAAAACATTGTCTTTACATTTTTGAAGAAAAGCATGGATCGTACCATATTCAAAATTGTTCTGTTCATTCTTTCAGCTACACCATTCTGTTGAGGATTATAAGGCACAGTTGTTTGATGTTTAATCCCATGTTGGCGAAGATAGTGTTCAAATTCATTTGATGTATATTCTTTTCCATTATCAGTGCGAATAGACCCAATATGAGATTGTGCATCATTTTCAATCCATTTATGAAAATTCTTGAATGTTTGAAAAGCATCAGATTTGTTCTTCAATAAGTAAACCCAACACATTCTGGTGTAATCATCAATAAATGTCATGATATATTTATTTCCATTTGCAGAAGGAACAGGCATTGGACCACATAAATCTGAATGAATAAGTTCAAGCTTCCTATGTGCTCTTGAATGTGAATCATGAAAAGACTGTTTGCTATGCTTTCCTAGAATGCAAGCATCACATTGTTTATGTTTTCTAGGAATTGTAGGCAAACCAGCAACACCATTTTTCTTCAACAAGCGGAGACTATCATAGTTTAAATGTCCAAATCTAGCATGCCATAATAAACTTGATGGAAGTGTACTTTCATCATGATGAGAAACATATGAAAAATGTTGTGCATGAGCAGAGGTTCCTTGCAGTTTAAGGAGTCTTTCTTCTTCTATACCCCTCATGACAAGTGAGTGGTCAGATGCCTTTCTTACCTCAAGCTTGCCATCAAACATGTGAATGGAGTGACCTTGCTGGCGGATGTGGACCAGGGACAGCAAGTTTCTCTTCAGCTGTGGGAGATATAGAACATGATCCAGAAGAAAGTCTGGAAGACCAGGCAGTTTAAGCCTGACTGTGCCAAGCCCTGATGGCTTGATTTTTGACTGATCTGTGAAGTATACTGCTCCATCAACATTATCAGTGAAATCTTCAAAAAAATCTTTCCTATGAGTCATATGACAGGTTGCTCCTGAATCAAGCAACCAGTCATTTTTCGAAGAAGTAAGTGAAGCATTAAACAGATCTTCATTTACTCCAGTGTTACATTGTGCCTCAATATAGTGAGCAGTTTCAGGTGTTTTACCTTTGTTTGTGTTATCAGTTTTACCTTTCTGCTGATTTCTTCTCTGCTCAACCTTGTCTTATGGTAGCTTGCATGTAGAAGCATCATGAGATCCATTTTGTTTGCAGCGAATGCAATGTATGTCTGCCTTTTCTTCTTGAGGGTGTCTGCCCCCCCTGCCTCTGAAATATCTTCTTCTTTCTCTTGAATGCATACTGTAACAAAATATCTCTGCTGATAAAAAAAACTGTGCAATATTACAACTGCTTTGAATGAACAAGACTGTGCATAGGCATTCAAATCAAAAGGCTGATGATTTTAAATCCTTTCATCAGCATCTCCAAGTCTTTAAAAACTATAATCATGTGAAACAAATGATTTATAAACAGGCTCAACCCCCTTAAACAATGTACATATATAAATGCTGCAACATTATATGAGTTATAAATGTCAGTTGCTGCCCATTACAATAATTTATGCACACATGTGCACATACTGTCCAGCACCACATTCACTAAAAAATCACAATCAGAACAAGAAGAAGGCCAGAAAGCTTTAAAAAGCTAAGCATACAAAACTCATGAACTGGGTCCTTATAAATCCACAAACTCTGCCCTTATAAATCCAAAAAATACAGCGGCGGCCAATGGATATACAGTATTGCAATACCATATCCTTTATCGGTTCTTACGCATAATATATATGCTGCTACATATGATGCAATACCATATCCTTTATCGGTTCTTACGCATAATATATATGCTGCTACATATGATGCAATACCATATCCTTTATCGGTTCTTACGCATAATATATATGCTGCTACATATGTACCCACAGCATGCAATTTATAGAAATTGACCTTCAACGTCCTTGCCTTATCAAACTTACTCCGCGCAATGACGTTCTTGCACTTCTTATATCACCCCGACGAGAACCGACATGTCACAACTCACATCAAGGCCGACAAAGCAGTCTTTACAAACAAACGCAGCCAATACCATTCTCTTTACTAACAAAACGCAGCCAATACCATGGAGCAGCTTACAAACAAACGCAACTTTGATACCACAGTTTACAGTCTTCAAACGCAGTCACAAAAAACGCAGTTCTTTATAACAAAAAACGATACCACTGGATTGCTGGAATGAACGCTGGATTGCTGGAATGAACGCAGTTCTTTATAATAAAAAACGATACCATTGGATTGCTGGAATGAACGCAGTTCTTTATAATAATTTCACAGTTTACAGTCTTCAATAAAAACACAGTCACCATCTCAAGTCTTCAAAAACGCAGTCCACAGTCATTTAAAAAATACAATGCAGTCTATAAAAATGCGCATATAATAGCTAGCACAAAGGTATCGAATACCATGAGAGGTCATAAGATGTCTTGTCTTCAAAAAACGCAGTCCACAGTCATTTAAAAATGCGCATATAATACAATGCAGTCTATATAAAAAAACGCAGTCTCAATCTTCAATACCACCGTTCAGAACTGTATGCAACATTCAATACACCTTCCGCACCATTAAAAAACGATAACCTTCCGCACCATTAAAAAACGATACCACAGTTCCATGAAAAACGCAGCGCAGACTTCAGAAGAGCAATGACGCAGCGTAATTTCAACACAGTCATAACAAACGCAGACACCAGCGATAGGTTTTACCTAACAGTGGAAACGCAGAAACGCATACCATTTTGTTTGAATGGAATGAGGTAGGTTTGAGCAGAAACGCATCAACGTACAGTTCCACGGACAGAGGGCGCAGTCTCCATGTCAGGACAGAGGGCGCAGTCTCATGAGAGGGCAGTGTCAGGCCAGAGGCGTTTAGGACAGAACAGACCAGGAGTTACAACCAATTTGGGACCTGTGCTCTGATACCATGTCAGGCCAGGGTAACTCCACATTGAACGAGAGAAAACACTGATTGATTTTTATTCATTTGCTAGCACATTATTTATACATATACAAAACGGATCAGTTCATCTTCTAGATGACTGTCCAGCTTCACCTCACCCGTTTCGGATTAGGTGTCAACAGGTTGCACGGTCGGGAAGTTTGTCATATTTGACTTAGTGTGGGATTTATGCAGTTGATGTGAACAATAACAAGACTTGTATATTATCACACACTTAGAACACTTTACGACACAACATAAATCATCGAGAACACATGAACAACATACTTCCCTCAGTATGACAACTTTGCGACGACTTACATCAAATGCAACACCAAAGATGCACTTTGCGACGACCTTGACGACACTTGTGCGACAGTGCTTGAAACTTTGGAAATGAGTGTGACACGTTTACATTGTAAGACCAACTCATTTACGCAAAGATTACCCTTCGAAACTACCAAAATTAGCTTTTGTACAATGTGCTACACTTGACATGCAAAAAGATGACTCTTTGATTTTCTTACAAACGGGACCAAAACACTTAGAGAAAACACATGCAATAAATCTTAATGCTTGCAACGACAGTATGCAAGGTCAAAGTAGGCTCTGAAATTTGGGTGTAGGCCAAAATACTGGAGGGTGTTGTAGCAATGACAACAAAACCTAAGGGAGGAAAACAACTGAATAAATTGAAAAGGGAAAACTTAGAGCAACAGAGACCATGCCCAATCTTTCCTGTTCTTAACAAAGGAAGGAGGTTATGGGGAAGGAATTGAGAAACCAAATCTCGAGCCAAGAGGGCAATGAGAACATGGAGAAAGTGGACACTGTACTACTCTTCACAATATGGGAAATCCTACCTTACTATCCCCTCTATTGAATAGCTAGTCAACCTATATTAGAGAATGATTAATGGAAAGGTAATGTTGCACTGTACAAAAGTATCCTTATCCTCCTTGAAAGTCTGAGGAATTTGGACTAACTACCCAAAACTGACAAAGCAAGGTAGGGAAAGAAAGCAGAAAAATAGGCAAAAGACACACTTAAACGAGGAAGGGAAACACCTTGCCAAACTAAGTCAAGAAATCTCACTCATGGAGACTCTTCCAATCTACTAGATCTTTAAGATGGGAATTCTCTCTTTGGATCATGAGGGTTGCTAATGAGTCAAGAAAGAAAAGGCTTCTAAAAGAAAATTAAGGATGGAAAAACCAGATTTTGTCTTCACCCAACAAGGGAAATGTAGTTAAGAAAATATGATGAAGATTGACCAAAAGATGTGGACAGTTTGCGAGGTAGTGGGAATGAGGTCAAGCAGTGTCTCTGGGGGCCTAGTGATTTTGAGGTATCCAAGAATATTAGGTGACTTCATGTTAGTCTCAGGGAGAGAGGCTTGTAAACAAATGCATATGGGCCAACATCCCTCCAACAAATCTTGACCTTCTTGGAGTGTCTAAGTAAGATTAAAACACCTATCTTGGCCATTGGATCATAGGGGGTGATGAAAGCATAATTATATCTCTGTTGGAGAAGAATATCATCAATATTCAAGATGATGATGTTTAGAATATGAATATATTAATTATATCTTTGTTGGATTCAAGATGATGTCATAATCTCATATTTACCAGTAGGATTCAAGATGATGATGTCATTTCCAAGAGAGAATATTTTGGAGGGAAAAACTACTTGTTTTAATTGTATTTTCAGCTTATGTCCTTGTAGGTTTATTCAAATTTCAAGTGTAGATACCCGTTGAATGCGCAACTAATGAACACACTTTTTCATGTATTTTCATTTTTTTTCGACAGGGATCTACTAAAAAGTATGTAGAGTGCGCACTGATTGGATGTGGAATTTAATTTTGTATCAAATAGATATTTTCACTTTACATTTGAGTAAATCTACAAGGAGATAAGCTGAAAATACAATAAACATAGCTATTCTTTTTCTTTAAAAATTCGAAACTCTTATTTTATTATTTTCTTTAGGAGACCCATTTTAGACCTCAAAATTTCCCTTATGTCTTCTAGTTCATATAGTAGCATAATAACTTCAAGTTGTGAATGTTTTTCTTGAAGAAAGACATCTTCACTTGATGAACAATGACATGGTGGGAAAAGTCAAACAGAAGAAAGGCTTGACCACTTGATCATGAATTTAGTTTTCGGAAATACTTTTGAAACCAAGTCTTCCATTCTTCTTGTTGTTGGATTTGACCATTGGAACGTCTAAGGAAAACTAAAAAATACTACTTTCCAAAAAAGTGGTTTTCACCTCCTTATTTTAATGAGAAGATTAGGGAATGGTGGGAGAACATAGAAACCCGAAGTGGCTCTAGAATTTCCTCACTGCAGCAGAAGCTAATTAGTTTCTGCGTAGTCATTATAAGTTGCCCAATTCTTGGTTGCACATATGTTGTGTCATGCCTAATCTTCACGTTCTTGTTTCAGTTTGGCATGATCTTATAGTGGTTTTGGCTTATATGGTTTGTAGGAGACATTAAAGAAAATCTCAGTATTTGAAATTGATGTTTAAAGTGACCTGTTAGTAATAGTTGTATAAGTCATTGCTATTTCCATATTTATCTTATATACTCTTTTAATTTCATTTTAGAGAATAGTTTATAATTAATGCTTGACTAGTGCAGCAATTTGTCTAGCTTGACCTTGTTTCATTTAGTCAGTTGAAGAATGGAAGATATCTATGTTTCATAGTTATGGATTTTATTTTTAAACGTAGTAAATGAATAATTCCTGAGCAATTCAACATTTTGATCGACTTGACTTTGTTTTGTCTACCAGGTGGAAAGAATGGCAACTGATTTATGTCTTTGAATTTTACTTTAGAGCATAGGTTATAATTATTAATGCTCGAGTCATGCATTATTTTGACTGACTGGGTATTGCTTTTTTACTAGGTTGAAAGATTGGCAAGGGACTGCTTCTTTTTCTTGACAACATCTATGCCGTTTGACGATTCGATTTTTGCATGTTATCCTACGAAATCGGAGGAGGGCATACCACCATCAAAACCAATTTCATACATTTTTGAGCTACAACCACCTACTGACATGCTATTTGGAGATTACTTCACCTCTATTACAAAGAACATCAAAATCTAATTTTTGTCGTTATGAACTTAGTTCAGGGCCGCACTAGTTTCAAATTTTGTTGTAAAATTCTTGGATGTGACGATCACATGTAGTGATCCAATTCTCTAGCAAAATAAATCAGTCACGAGAATTGGCCAATTCATTTTTCAATTGAAATATGTAAGCTTTAGCAAGTCGTCCAAAAAAGATGTCTTTGAAATATTAATTGATATGTTTTATTCCAAGATTTCGCTGAACTACAGAATATATCACATTTTTCTCTTCAAATGCGGGAGACAATCCCAAACTCTTACATTCTATATTACTAATTTTATTTATCTACAGCGTTTTTTGGTTAAAAAAAAGTGACCAATGCTGTAGCTGTAAGTTATCTCGCATGGGGACAGATCCCCAGCATAGAAAGGGAAGGAGACTAGAATGTCTCGGCAACGTGGGTACTGGTTTGGAGACTTTTTGGCTCATGAATAACGATTTAATTTCATAATTTTGTAATGTTCAAGAATCAAACTTCAGAAATTCTCAGACTGACAGTGATGATTTCTCTAAAGTCGATTTATGTAAGGCGTAGTCGTGGACGTTTTTTTTAATAACAAATTTATTTATTTATTTATGCATGTACACTGTGTGTATGTATCATATTGCATCTGGTTGGCTGATTACACGATTAGTAGTACAATGGAATACCAATCATTTGGTAGATCTGCACCAATCATTTGGTAGATCTGGTAAGAGTGGAAGCTTACCAGGGGTTTCACCGTTATCAGGCACTGGTCATGTTTTGCTGTAACTTTTCTTTTGTCGGTTTATCTCTGGAGAAGGTAGAAAGAAAGAAAGAAATTATTTTTAACGTCTACGAGGCTAAAGATAGCCTATAGGACAGACTGCCTTGCCATTTGATTTTTGTATTTAGGCATTTTCCTGTGTAGCCTCACAATGAGCGTTCCCGGCTTATCAACAATGCACTCGCTCAATAAATTATCCCAAGAGCTAGATGTCAGAATATTTACATAACTGTCCCTACTGTCTTTGAAGGCATCACATTCTAAAAATGAAATGCTTTTCTGTTCCCACTTTTCCAGAAATGCAAAAAATGCATTATTTCTTCCTAAACTTCTTTTGATCTTTTACAGTGCCTTGTTTCACAATGGATGGAGTTGACGAGAATTAGTCTTTAATTGAGCAATAAGAATTTTGACTCTTCAAGAAATATTGGCCCCTATGTATGTTTTTTTGATAATGATTACAAGTAGGATATGAGTGATATACATACTTGCACCAGGTGCAAGGCAAGGTGGCCGTGTTGCACCGATGCATGCAGAATTTGTGTACTTTGGATATATATACAGTGTAATTCGTACATTGACATTCCTTATTTTACATAAGTTTGTATTGGGTAATCCATGTTTGTGAAGAGTATTAGCAATTTTTTTTTTGTGGGGATAATAATCCAAATTTACATAATTAATATTCAATATATTATAATTAAAATAGACAATTTTAAAAAATGAAGATAGTAATCCATGTCTGTGAAGAGTATTAGCAATTTTTTTTTGTGGGGATAATAATCCAAATTTACATAATTAATATTCAATATATTATAATTAAAATAGACAATTTTAAAAAATGAAGATAGTAATATTAAAGTTAATTATTTATAGTGCTTTATGTAAGATATTTTTTATTAGTATTTTTTTTTGGAAAAAATTGTTAAAGAGATAATATATAAAACTATACGAGTTTATTTTTATCTTTTCTCAACTCTATTTATAATTTTGTATTATACAATTTAAATATTATTGTCTCCATGTTTCATAGGTAAGTTTTTTTTCTTTGGTTTTCAGAATTGTTAGTGCTATTTTTTTTTTAATATGTTATGTTGTGTCTAGTCATATATCTACTTATTTATTATCTAGTTATCTATGTCAGGTTATTTACCAATTTTTTTTGGTGTATATATAATTTAAGATTGTATTATCGTCCTCTCTTATAGCATCATCTCTTTTATTAAATTTTATTTGTTTCTATATCATGTTGGTTCTAATAATATATCTTGCGATCTACACCTTGCTATTTTTGCCAGGTTGATTTTAATCTTTCCTTGTCTTGTTGACCTACCTTCTTGCCATTGCAAGTTCCAAACCTACTTTTCTTGCTATGCAAGAATGCACCTTGTTTTTCTTACCACATCATCATTTGTACATTCAACACATTGATCTACGAGAGTTTTGTTTTGTAGATTAACCATAAAAGAGATCAATTGTTATGCCAATAAGGCACTATCTAATTTCTTGTGCAATAATTGATATAAAGATACGATCTTATAGAATTTATTTTCCTTGCAATAGTGACATCATTGCCTCAAGGCAGTTTCATTATGTTTAGGTTAAGATTCTAAGAGTAGATTACATTAGCCACATTTTCATGTTCTCTAAAATGGATGGTATTGATAGTCAAAATTAACATCATATACCCATGTTATGGGTCTCTAATTGGGCGGGTGTGCTTATCCGTGAGTTGTTTTCATTTCTTGGTAAGAAAATCCAACATTTCTCTTAGCAAGATGCTCTTTAGTGAATGAGAGATATTGTACTCTTGTTAAACATCAAATAATTAAGGTTCAAGAAATCTAGCTCCATCTTGAAGCATGCATCTCTACCTTGCTGAAGTAAAATTTATTTTATGTTGTTCTTAGGTATTTGTCTCATGGGTTGGCATGTTGAAAGGATCTTAGAATCTAAGGAATGCTAAACCTCGTTTAACATCTTACAAGAAAATGGGTGAACAACATCAAACACACGAGTCTCAAACAAAAACTTGTATTGATATTAATAGGTCTATTGAAGTCTCGAAAATCAATGCGACAACATGGGGGAAAACCCACTGGTTTGGACCTTGCTTAGCAACTCCTTTTCCGTTTGGTGTAGTGGCTCCGAATGGGGATAATGGAACCAGTTTCCCAAAAAAGATTTTGATAGTGTTGGTGGGGTGATATATGATGTGACGGGAAAATGACTAAGCTAAGTGTAATCTAATCTAACTAATAAACACATGCATATATCCTAGTTTAACACTATTTAGCTATAAATATATCGGAGAATTAAATATAATATGCGATCTACAATGTTGTCCTACAACAATTGGTAATAAAGATCATTCAACTACAATAAGAAGTGAAATCGTTTAACATTAATCGTTTTGGATAAATAGTTAGACAAAACGATCGAAAAAGATATATTGCATATAAAATTGTTCATGTATTTAGAATAGAGTCAAAGCTAGCATCATACAAAAATGCAATAATGGTAAACTGTAATTCAGACTTTCACACAACAATTTAAAGAAAAAGTATTGCCCGATACATAAATAAAACAAGATCATAAGATAAAAGTACCATATATGACGAGTCCTACTCATGTGTTTCAACAATATTAACCCAATATCAATCAATCCAACACATTCTAAGAGTACAAAAGTGCATTTCAGTAAAGCATGCTAGATATTTGAAAGAAAATAAATCATGTTCCATTCATTCCATTAGAACCTCCTCAAAAATACAATAGTGCAATGTTTCGAAGAATGTTTCTGATAAAATTTCTGAAACCCTCTCTAAATGCATGAGAGGGGTTTAAATACTAAACTTTGGGTCCTAAAATATATTATTACAAAAAATAGCTAAGGAGGTTTAAATGACTTTCCTCATAATATACAAAACATAAAACTAAAAGAAAAATAAGTTAAATGACTAACTCCTTTGGACTTGATCTCTAAGATCACAAATATCAGTGATTGACTTGAGCTGGGTTGGTTGGCCGATCACAGATTTTAATTGCCCTGCAAATATAACGTCTGTTAGTGCTAGTACTATCTTTTGTGTTGAGGTTGTTAAGCACCTAAAGGTCATCCAATGGCTGTGTGGTTTCACTAAAAAACTACCAGTATGCTTCCTAATTTACCCTACTTTCCTGTTTGATTGCCTCCCCCTTTTCCTGCGCCGCCTGTCTCCACTGCGGCTCTAACTGTTTGACATTTGGAAAAAATACTGGTATACATTCCTTAACCAGATTGGCACCATGAAGATTTTCATTGATGGCTTTTATTATGATGTTTGTTTTTGTCGCTACTATTGTTGTTGCCCTTTCCGCTTGTTTCAACCTAGAATCCCAATCTGTGAACAAAATGTCTTTATGAGATCTTCCAGCTTCAGTAGGTCAGCGTTTCTCCCATCGTCTGATTTTTGCCATGTGATAAAGTCAGAAATGCTTTTATGGATTTCGTCATACTCGAGTCTCATGTCAACAACTTGGTTTGTTAACTTATCACTAGTTTCGCAATAAAGACTTATTTGTGAGATCTTCTGGCAAAGTACTTCCTTCTGTTGCATTAGTTGAGAATTAAGACTGAGTGCTTCCTTTATTGAACTCATCGATTTGCGGATTATCCTTAAACTTATTTGTCATAGATTGTATCCGCACATCTATTTCTGCTAGGATGGCCTGTTGTTGTATTCTCATTAGTTGAAATTCATGCTGGAGCTGGGCTACTTGTAATTCTACTTGTTGATTGGATTTTTCCTGGGCTAATTGATGTTCTAACAACATAATTCTTTGTTCATTTTCCTTAAGCAGCATTTGGACCTCTGTAGCTTTGTCAATAGTTGATGTGGCATAGGCCCCTGTGTATTGTGACAATGTTGTGAGATTTTCAGATGAGTCCATGGGTGAGTCCTTCCAAAGGATGTCCATTGGTTCATTTTCCGAAGTTGTAACAGTTACAACGTCCATCTTTCTTTTCTTCCTCTGTCTCTTGACTACAGCTTTGTGGGTAGGACTATAAAATACATCTAATGAAGGTATTTCTTCAAATCTCAAAACAATTTCCGAAGTAGGAGTAACATGAATGATTTCAACGTCTTGAGTGCCTGTAGCTCCTTGCTCTGTCGTTTCTGGATTTGACTTGTGTTGGGTTTGCTTAGGAGTTTGTATCTCAGATGTTTGCTCATGGTTTGAATCTGTGTGAATCTTTTCATTGCACTATTCCCATTCTTGTTCCAAGTCAATAATTGGGCACTTTCTTAACTGAATTGATGTAGAGACAATTTCTGCTTGTTTCTTTGCTGAAGTTTGCTCGGTTGTTTCCTCTGTAGTTTTAGTTGTGTCCTTTTCGGACCCATTATTTGTATGTCCTCCATTTTGAGATTGCAGCTCGGAGTGCTCTGACTCATGCGTAGATCTCTCTTGGGTTTCTTCTTCAAAGTTTTCTTTGGCACTGTCCTTCAAGCTTACACTGGGAGTTGGCTCCCTTGTTGATTCTATCTGCAATAGGTCTAATGGGACCTTCAATAGTATTTTTTCCTATATACATGGAAAGCCCTAAGATCATCTAGTGTTAAAAGTGTCGATGCCAAATGCAACACTTGTGAATATGTTTCTGCCTGTAGGAAGAGGTCATCAAAGTTGTCCCCTTTGTGGGTGAACGACTTTACTTTTACCATAGTAGTAAAATTCTTAACAGTGTCGTTTGAGCCATATTACCTTCTCGGAAGTGTAGCTAATTTCAAAGATTTAATAATCTCTGCTTCTTTGCATGCATGTCCAAAATCACGTAGCGCAAATGCACCACGTTGTAATGGGAATGTAGGCCAAATTGCCTTATTCTTCTCTTTTAGTCCTCTGCTTAATCCACCTTCCCCTGCTGTTTGGTAGGCTATTTCTCTAGCCATTAATTTGTCAGGGACATAATATGGGAGAACATGTGGTGAAGCGATGCTCTCGAATACTCTGATGTAGGTAAAGGTTTCTTCCCCAAACCATCTGGCTACTGGCAAAATATCTATCTCGACCTCTTTAGAAAACCTAGGGGCAGTTCTATTGTACACTTGTTTATGGAGGGGTAGCATAACTCCTTGATAGATTTTATAAAAATGGGGGTGAAATTGAGATTCCCACAAAATCTTATGATACATATGGATGGGAAGCGGGTCCTGTACAGTCCACTTCCACCCCATTTTGGGAAATTTAGAACTAAAACAGATTGCATCCATTACAATAGCACTCATGAAAAAGGGGGGAAACACTCTTAGAGAAGAATTTATCTTCCTTTTATATTCTATAGTAGCCTTAACCAAATTGTCTGATAGAATTTGAGCCCAGTTCATTATTGTTGCATTCACTGCTGCATCTATTAATGGGAGCTATTCCGGATAAAACTTGGTGCTATTGGGTTTACCGAACAATCTACATAACATTGCTGCTACAAAATTCAGAGGGGGAGAAATGGATGTCGTAGAGTACATACTCGTTTTATCCCGTTTGAGTTTGCCTTTGTTTGTTGTCCAGGTTTGCATGACGTCTGCTGGGTCTTCATTTTCCTTGGCAAATTGATCAAGGAACTGTTTGTTGTAGAGCTTTTGCAACTCTGGTAACTGGTACATGAGTTGTAGGCTTCCTTCTGAAAAAGACCCCATGACTTCTTGCCTGTGATTCCTAAATGTTCGGTTTGCAATGTTTGTCTCGTCAATTACCCATTTGACCATGTTCGTATATGGGATTATCTTTGGTCGTGCAACTATGTGGTGCAGGAAAGAGCATGTCGTCTCGAAATAGGAGGCATCAGATGACTCCTGGGAATCTGTCGTGGCCTTTGTTTCCAGTGGCCTTGGGTGCTCCTCTTCTAACAAGTTGTACATGGCCTCCAAGGTTTTAGTTCCTCTGTCTTTGCTACACGTAGTATTGGAGAAAAGAGGAATCATTTTTGATTTCTTAGATGCAACTGCCTTTCCCTTCTTTCCCATTGTTTCTAACAATGCTCCCTGCAATTTTTTCCTAAAATGGAGCAAAGCGAAAGTTATCGGATAAACACAAGTAAGAATGAAAATGAGAATGAATGATACATATAACCTGAAAAGGTGACAAGAAAGGAGTTTTAATCAAAATGCAGATGAATTTTTTTTTTTTTTTCTAAGTAATATTGATCTATTGATATGGTACAAAAAAGGTTACAGAGGGGCCTGGCCTCAGAGTTGTTGATCATCTGTCATCATAAAAAATTGAAATTGTTTGTTTTGGACTGCCCCAACATAGGGGAAACCAGTCCAAGAAGCCTTAAAGACTGCCCCCATTATGGGGGAAACCAACCCATTGAACCAGAAAAAACTATAGTTGAGTAGACCTTGGTTTTCCTGAAAAACAAAGAGAGAATGCATTTCTAGAACCAAAAGACAGAGACATATCCAAGAGACAGTGAGACATGTCCACCTGGCAGAGACTCAACCAGAAGACTGAGACACATCCAGAACCACAAAACCACAAAACAGTGAGACATATCCACCTGGAAGCAGGACACATTTGCAAGAGGCCATGTGTTAAGCCAGTGGCTCCTCTGGAGCTGGCTCCTCCTCAATCCGGCAGGAAAATTGATACCAGTCATCATCCTCTTCAGACACGCCTCGACCCTGAGCTGGTGGAGCCTCCTCAGTGCCTCCTGCGTCCATCTACCTCTCACAAGTGTCGTTCTGCCTGCTGCCTGATGCTTTCGTGTCGTTATGCTTGTCATCCTCAGCTGAAGAGTTGCCAGCTTTAGCCTTGCCATGCAGAGCCTTTCTGCTTTCACTTTGTTTCTTGTTGTCCAGGATGTTAATCCCTCGACTACCAGGCACCTCCCTGCTCTGCTTGTCCTCGTGACTAAAAATAGGATCTTGCATCTCAGACTCTTTGTTATGAAACAAGCTCACAAAAAGATAGAAAAGGAGAGATCAACGCCTTAGAATTCAGCGTCTTCGAGGGGGCAACCTCCTTGACATTACACAAATGAACAATTCTTGGATGATTCAAATGAAAAAACCTCCTTTCTATATATAGGAGTCTAAGGAGTCACAATATAACCCAGCCGACCTAACAATAATAATATAAAGCCACAAAAATAACAGTAAAAGGATTCTATGGGGCACAGTAATAACAATATGGGGATAATAGGGGCACAACAATATTAATAAGGGATGCAACTACAATAGTAATGGGGTAATCACTAGTATTATAGGGACCCAACATGCCCCCCTCCAAAAAAGTGTGGTCCTCAACGCTTGAGTAGTTCTGGATGCTTCTGTATAAAATTCTCATCCTCCCATGTGGAAACTTCAGTGGATAAGTTCTTCCACTTGATAAGATACTCCGAAATTGATCGATTTCGTAGCTGTCGAGTTCTTGTTTCTATGACTGCTTCTGGTTCCAATATAATTTTTACTTCCTCGACAAGTTCTGGCAATATTGTTTGAACTAGGAGCTTGTCGCCTATAACCTTCTTTAAACATGAAACATGAAAAACTAGGTGCAATCGAGAAGCTGCAGGAAGCTCCAATTTGTATGCCATAGTACCAATCTTTTGCAACACCTTGTACGGACCATAATACTTTGGTGATAATTTATTATCCTTCTTAGCTTGCTTGAGGGACATTTGCTTATATGGTTGTAGCCGTAAGAATACCCAATCACCTACATCAAAACTTCTTTCGCTGCGATGTTGATCTGCCTATTGTTTCATTCTATTCTGTGCCAACACGAGGTTATCCTTTAAGAGTTGGAGGACTTGTTGTTGATGTTCGATGTCATGTTCCATTGCTTGAACCTTAGAATTTTCTCTTAAATATGATGTGATGGATGGTGGGTGATATCCATAAAGTGCCATAAATGGGGTCATTTTTGTTGCTGTATGGAAGGAAGTGTTATACCACCATTTAGCCAGAGGCAACCATTTGACCCATTGTGTCTGTTTATCAGATACAAAGCAACGAAGATATCCTTCCAAACATTTGTTTACTATCTCACTTTGCCCATCAGATTGAGGATGATAAGATGAGCTATGAGATAACTAAGTACCAAGACAAGAAAATAATTCTGTTGAAAAAATTCCAGTGAAAATGGGATCTCTGTCACTTACAATAATCTTTGGGTTTCCCTGTAGCTTTTGAATTGTTTCCATAAATGCAGTAGAAACTGTACTGGCTTTAAATGGATGTGATAATGCACAAAAGTGTGCATACTTGGTAAGTCTGTCAACTAGCACCATGATGACACTCTTTCCCTCAGACTTGGTAAACCTGTGATAAGATCCATTAAAACCTCCTCCTAACGTTGGCTTGGAATGGATAAAGGTTGTAATAGACCCGATGTCTTAATTGTTTCAACTTTATATTTTTGGCAAACCAAACATTCCACCACAAATTTTTGAATATCCGATTTAAGGCCATCCCAAAAAAATTCCTTCTTAACCCTGTGGTAAGTTTTTAAAAATCCTGAGTGCCCTCCTAAGGGAGAAGTGTGCAATTCCATAAGAATCTTTTGTTTTAGTTGGGAATTCTTACAGAGGTATAAGTGATCTTTGTACCATAAAGAATCATTTTGCCAGCTAAATGTATCAGACGTACTGGAATCTTGTTGTAACTTTCGAATAAGTGCCCACACTTCTTTGTCATTCTTCCATTCCTCCCTTGCTTCGTTTATCCAATTTGGTTGTATAATAGAAATGACGCACAACAATGCTTCCACATCCTCATCCTTTCTTGAGAGTGCATCTACCACCACATTTTGCTTCCATTTTTTGTAGATGATTTCAAAGTCATAACCTAACATCTTTGTGACCCACTTTTGTTGCTCTTCAAAGGATAATCTTTGTTCTAAAAAGTATTTAAGGCTATCATGATCTATTTTTACCTTGAAGTGTCCTCCCATTAGGTAGGGTCGTCATTTCTTAAGTGCATGGAGTATTGCCAACATTTCCTTCTCATAAATAGCTTTGTGTAAAAACTTTTCCTTGATTGGACGACTTTCAAAAGCAATGGGTCTTTCATCTTGCATTAAAATAGCACCAATTCCATTTCCTGAAGCATCACATTCCACAATAAAGGTTTTTGTGAAGTCCGGTGTAGCTAAGACCGGTGCTTGGCACATTGCCTCTTTAAGATGTTCGAAGGCCTTTGTTGCTTCTGGAGTCCATGAAAATGCATCTTTCTTCAATAATGTTGTTAGAGGTGCTGCCATTCTCCCATAATTCTTAACAAACTTGTGACAATACCCTGTCAACCCGAGAAATCCTCGCAGATGCTTTATGGATGTGAGTATTTTCCATTCCTTAATGGCTTTAATTTTGCTAGGGTCTACCTTAACTCCTTCATGAGATACCATATGACCTAGATATTCCACCTCTTGTACTCCAAAGAAACATTTGGATCTTTTTGCATATAATTGTTTCTCCTCCAATAGTTGTAGCACCCTGTTCAACATGATCATTCCAGGACTTGTTGTAGATTAGTATATCATCAAAAAATACTAACACAAATTTTCTAAGGAATGGTTTGAAAATGGAATTCATCAAACCTTGAAATGTTGAAGGTGCATCGGTAAGGCCAAAAGGCATGACCAAAAATTCATAATGACCCTCATGAGTTCTAAATGTTGTTTTCGGAATGTCTTTAGTCTTCATTCTGATTTGATGATAACCTGAACGAAGGTCCAACTTGGTGAAGTAAATTGATCCATGCAATTCATCTAGTAATTCATCTATGACGGGAATGGGAAACTTATCTTTAATAGTGAGCTTATTGAGCTCCCTATAATCCGGACACATGCGCCATGATCCATCCTTCTTGTGCACTAATACTACTGGAGTAGAGAAGGAACTTTGACTCGGTTGAATTATACCAGCCTCTAGCATTTCCGTAACCATACGTTCAATTTCACTTTTTTGGGCATAGGGATATCTGTACGGCCTGATGTTTGGAGGAACACTTCCTGGAATCAGATGAATAGCATGATCATGATCATGATCACGAATAGGTGGGAGACCTTTGGGAGGCTCAAATAACTTGGAATGATTGTCCAAGACATTTTGAATATATGGAGAAATAGATGATTGCAATGTGGAAACATCTAGCGAACATAATTGTGCAATTACATCCCTTTGTTCCTTTTTTAAAAGCTTTGTCATACTGTTAGAGCTGATTATCTTTCCCGGTTTCCCTACAATGCCCCTTAATTCAACTTCCTTTCCTTCCACAGAAAATTTCATGAAAAGTTCTTGAAAATTAAAAGCTATTGTACCCAAGGATTGTAGCCATTGGGCTCCTAGTACAACATCAACACCTCCCATTGGAATGGAAAGCATTGTGCTAGTCAATACATATTCTCCCATCGATAGCTTGATATTATGGCACTTTCTATAGCAATTTATTGTTCCTCTATTTGCAACCATCACTTGACACTCTGGTGCTGGATATAAGAAGCAATTCAATTCTTTTGCTACCTTACAATGAATAAAATTGTGGGTACTTCCTGAATCAATCTACACTATTACCTTTTTCTTCTTAATTTGTCCTTCTATCTTGATGGTTTGAGGAGTGGTAATTCCCACCAATGCATTACAAGATATGGTCGGATTCATTTCTTCTTTATCTAGGCTTTGTTCCTGGAATATATCCTCTTCTTTTGACCTTTCTTGCTCCTTTTCTTATTCCTCTTCGCAATCTATGTAGAATAATTTCTTCTCAGCACACTTATGACCTTTAGTGTATTTGCTATCACAACTGTAACAAAGCCCTTTTGCTCTTTTTTCTTCCAATTTTTGTGGTGTCAACCTTATAGGTTGTGGAAGACTAGGGGAAACAACACTTCCATCTTTATATTTGTGAGTGGTATGCTTCCTTGTTGCCATAATTTTGCTTTCCATTTTTCTTGCTAACCTGAATGCCTTCTCTAATAAATCAAGTTCCCAAAGGTGAACATCATGTTGGGTATTATCCTTTAAAGTCCCTATGAACACATCAATCCTATGCTCCTCTGGAATATTTTTACCCTTATGTTCAATTTTTGGAACTCCTCAATGTGCTCCATTATTGAACCCTTTTGTTTGAGACTTATCAATTGGCTAAAAGAAGTGTTGCTTTCTGTATCCTCATAATGTGCTGTCAATTCTTCCGTAAAAATTGCCCAAGTGATAATTTGTTTACGAGAGCAAAGCCATTGATACCATACAAACTAATTTGGTTCCAAATATAAAGTTGCAATACGTACCTTTTGTGTGTTTTGCACATTATTGAGATCGAAAAATTGCTCCATCTGTAATATCCATGTTGCGGGATCCTTGCCATCAAAATTCCTCATATTGATTTTTGGAATATGGTGGGTCTTCGATTCCACATTAGAGTCTAAGAAATCATGATTAACATTTTTTTTGTTCGCATCATGAGTTTCCTTTACTACCTTTTCACCATTAGTAAGTATTTCTTGTATAAAATTTGTGAAATCTGTCTTCAAATCTGCCTTCAAATCTACCGTGTCTCTCTTCAAATCTGTCTCCAAATGTTAAAATCATCCATCTTAGCTTCCACACCCTTTATCTTATATTCCATGCCATTTATCTTAGCTTCTGTTAGCTTTTCTGAGAGTGACATTTGTTGCACTTGTTCTTGTAATTTTGATATATCATGTAGCATTTCTTCTTCTTCTTCATTAGTCATGCTAGAGATTTCAGGTTGCTTACTAGGTGTTTTCATTTTCTTTCCTCAGGGCATCAGTTACCGAAAATAATGCTCTACTATGCCTTTTGAATTCTTTCAAAATAAATTTTCAAACCAAGCTTAAGCAAAAATTTAAAAAAATCTACACACCTTTTTTCACTTTGTAGGAGCTTGATATTGCCTCTGATGTATCTCTGTACTTTCTGATCATCCAATTTTTGAAATTGTGACATGCAGTAGCCCTCTGTGTCCTCTTTTCAATGCCACCAGTCTGACCCAAATTGGATTCTCCAAGGAAGATTTATGTGAAATCTCCCACAATGACTTGATTATAGACTAGTTTAGGAGAACGAACTTGTACGACGTGCCACGAGTCACTATTTCGACCAATGGCTCTGAAAAATATCTATAATAAATTACAGTTCGTCCTCTTTCTATAACTTCTTACGAAATTTCATTCCGATGCTCAAAGAGAAAGTTATGACGATTTTCCCCTGGTCACCTGTTTGGAATGTAATTCAAGAGTCTGCAAAAAGACCAACTTCCTCAGATCATATATCCGCAAATATAGCGCGAAGAGCTCTAAAATTTGGACCCGAGGTTCAGCGCGGTGTCTTCTCAAATGGTTTTTTTTTAGCTTCTGAAATGTCGCAGGAAAAAAGTTATAGCGAAAATGCCACGATGACCTATTTGGAGCAGCAAAACCCTAGAATCCAAAGCTCTGATACCAAATGTTATGAAACCAGCTCACAAAAAGATAGAAAAGAGAGATCAACGCCTTAGAATTCAGCCTCTTCGAGGGGGAAATCTCCTTTACATTACAAAAATGAACAATTCTTGGATGATTCAAATGACAAAACCTCCTTTCTATATATAGGAGTCTAAGGAGTCACATTATAACCCAGCCGACCTAACAATAATAATATAAAGCCACAAAAATAACAATAGAAGGATTCTATGGGGCACAGTAATAACAATATGGGGATAAATAGGGGCACAACAATATTAATAAGGGATGCAACTACAATAGTAATGGGGTAATCACTAGTATTATAGGGACCCAACACTCTTCCTCGAAGGAAATTGTGACAGTCGCAGTGATTGTAGGCCTATTTAAGGAACTACGGAAGCGAAATTGAGTGCTGTGAGGGGCGGGATAAGGAGGAAGTGGGAAATCCACATAGCAAACAACATTGTCCCTCCTACCTCTGCCACTTCGGGTATACAGGTAGCGATGAGTGGGGTAAATGAGTGGATTGGGCATCTCAGTGGTTGAGTCCAGGGAATCAGAGGCTGAGTTGGTCGAAGCCTGCGAGTGGATAAATCCTCCACTAGTTCCTCCACGTCTACTGTGCATGTGATGCTTGAGGTGAGCCATAGCAGGATTGTAAGTTATATTGACAATAGAGGAGTTGGAGGTATGGCGACGCTGAGGGTGAGCAAGGGAGGTCGAACCTCGGTCTACAATACAGTGACTGAATGAGAAAAATGGAAACCATTACCAAGATCCAGGCAAGGAAGAATCAGGCAGCGACTGCCTGTTGCAGTGCGAATACATGGTTCAGCAGCTTGCGGAGAGCAGACGCCATGGAGAAGAGGAGGATTAGCAAAACGATTTGTAGGGGCCATGGCTATGAGGGAGGTGAATTTGTCACAGCTTTCAGGGTCATTAATTATCGCCTGCAATGTGTTGTGAATTCGTCTAAGGTAAGCTCTCAGGACGATGTAGGTAGCCAGATGGCTCTCCATTCCGTCGGCGGTCCATCTTGTCACCTTAATTACCACTGTTGACACTCGCATCCGGGTGCATTTTCTCTCCCTTAGCACTTTCCTTTTGCACTAGATCATTGAAATCCTGTAATTGATGTGTGTTGGCTATAGTGCTAAGAGTTCCCACATGAAGAGTCCTACCACTATCAATGCCGATGTTTGCTAAGAAGTCTGCTACTTTGTTACCATTTCGACAAATTTGCCTCATGGTTACTTCTCGATGAATGAATAGCCACTGTTCAATCTGTTCCAACCTTTCCGCCAATCCCCAACTGCTTCCCACTTTGTGTGTTGGAGTTCCCTGTAGGATTTGGTTGACCATGTTAATTAAAATCTGAGAGTCCCCTTCAAGTATGAGTGGGAAGAACCCATTGCTCTGAGCAAGGAGAAGTCCTTTCCATATTCCTTCTAATTCAGACGAGTTGTTTGTATCCCAACCAATTGACCCCATAAATGTTTGGAGAACATTTCCCTTGTGATTTTTGAATATTCCTCCAAATCCTGCTTTACTTGGATTTCCTTTTGACGCTCCGTCAAAGTTGAGCTGTACCATGGGTGGTGGGGGTGGAGTCCATTTGTTAGGTGTTGCTCCAGATGGAGAGATTTTTCCTTGGTGTGCCTGCTTGTGGTTCCACTAAAGGTTCCAATTCACCCATATATTTTGTTCTTGTGGAGTGGAGGGGAAATCATCATCAAGCCAAGTTTGGAGCATCAAGGTTTCTCGTATGTTTTGACATATGTTGTTCCATAGAACTTCTATAGGAGAGGAGTGGTCCTTGAAGATGCGACTATTTCTCTCTTTCCAGAGTGTCCACATGAGGAAACCTGGTATTAGCTTGCATAAGGCATTTAATATTTTTCTTTTGTAAGGATGAGATGCCAAAGAGCGAATAGTGTTGGTGGAATTCTCCTTATTTCGTCCATCTCTTTGACATCTAAAGCTGACTTTCTCCCAAAGTCAGGTTGCTAACAGACATGAGTTTAGGAGATGTTCCATAGTTTCTTCTTCCTGTTTACAATTTGGGCAGATGGAAGGTCCGTGAAAACTCCGTTTCCTCATATTATCCCAAGTAAGGATTCTGTTTTGGCACAACAACCAGAGGAAGGCGAAGATTTTTGCCCAAATTGGGGGATCCCATACTTTGTTCCAGAGGCTATTTTTGACTGTATGGTCCTTTAGTATTATATGATATGCTTCTTGGGATGTGAAGGTTCCTCTCATTTCATAAACCCATCTAATGATATCTTTCTTATTAGAGTGGCATATTTTCTTGTTTGAGAGTTCTGTTTCCAGGCTATCTTTGATGGACTGTGTGCCTTGCCCAAGAATGAGGTTTGAGCTTAGCCATTGTCTATAACCTTGGGTGTGAGTGGCCTTCCAAAGTTGATTTAATTTAATCATCGGTTGCTCTACCCAATCCTGAAGCTCATGGGGTGTGATTAGGTCCTTGAATTTGGGTCTTTGCTGCCAGGAGTCCTCCCAAAACCTCGCATTATCTCTATTCCTGATTTCCAAAAGTTGTGTTGTTGAATTAGATCTTTATGTTGTTTGGTAGCATTCCAAATTACAGAGCCCGAGCCAACTTCTTTGAGTCGAATTAAATCATCTAC
This sequence comes from Pinus tabuliformis, assembly GCA_031772625.1. Lineage (NCBI taxonomy): Eukaryota > Viridiplantae > Streptophyta > Pinopsida > Pinales > Pinaceae > Pinus > Pinus tabuliformis. The sequence goes on from CM062818.1 coordinate 1,201,303,251, forward strand.
TAGTCTATTATTAGCATATTTTGTTGTCCAGAGGATTGCCCATGGAGTATGTGGGTTCGAGATCCATTTCCACTAGATGCGTGCTCCCATGACCGCGTTGCTATGCTGAGGATCATGTAATCCAGTGCCTCCAAAAGTTTTTGGGTGGAAAACTGTTTCCCACTTTACCAGAGCCCATTTTCTCTTTTGTTTTGTATTTCCCCATAAAAAATCTCGTTGAATATTTTTGATTGCTTTGAGAACCCATTTGGGTGCTGCCAGTACTGAGAAAAGGTAGAGCGACATAGATTGTAGCACTGCTTTGATTAGTACTAGGTGGCTCGCCATGTTGAGAGCTCTGAAGGTCCATGAAGAAATGCGGGTTTCCATTGTTTCTAAGATTACTTTCCAGAATGAGTGCTTTAAGGAAGAGGCTGTCATTGGAGCACCCAGGTATTTGGAGGGGAGAGACGCAATCGAGAAGCCCAAAATTCTGGCTATGGAGGATTGAGTGATGGAAGGTGTGTGAAAGAAAAAAAACTTGGGATTTTGCTTTGTTAATGCAGGCGCCAGAGGTGTCCGAAAAATTAGATAAAATGGACTTCAGTTTGAGGGATTCTTGGACTAAAGGATGACCAAATAACATATTGTCATCCACGAATTGCTGGTGGGTGAAAGCAGGGGTATATGGAAAAGAAAGGCCATGTAATTTCTAGGTATGAAGGGCTTCTTTGATGTATCGTCCAAGACCTTCCGCCATTATAATGAACAGAAAGGGTGAGAGAGGGTCACCTTGTCGGATACCTCGGAAGGGTGGAAGGGGGTGGATGGGATACCATTGACTAGAATTGAGAAGAAGGTTGAGGTGATGAGACTCATAATCCACCTAACCCATGGGGGGGTGAAGCAAAAGGCGAGCAACATTTTTTGAATATATTTCCAGCTTAAAGTATCGAAAGCTTTTGAGAGGTCAATTTTTAGGAGCATACCTACCTTTTTGGACTGCTTTAAGGAGTGAATGATCTCATGAGTGAGGATAATGCCATCCATGATCTGCCTTCCTTCCACATATCCTGATTGCTTTGTGAAATAAGTAAAGGAAGCAAGGGCTTGAGGCGTGTGGCAATAACTTTGGAAACAATTTATATATGACATTGCATAATGCAATAGGTCGGACTTTGTTCTGGGTCTTGCTGTGCTCCTCCTTAGGGATGATGGCGATGAAGGTGGTGTTCAAGGATGGAAGCATCCATCTGCTTACTCTGGATTCCTCGACTACTTGCCAGACCTCCTCCTTGATTAAATCCCAGAAGTTGTGAAAGAAGTCTGAAGTGAAGTCGTCTGGTCCATGCGCTTTCCCTACTTTGAGCTGTCGCATAGCTGTCTCCACTTCTTATAAAGATATAGGCCTGAGAAGGATTTGATTGTGTTCCTCAGTTATGATGTTAGGAATATTCTTAGTGATTTTCTCTATAGCTGGCAACCGATCAATCTGCAGTTCCTGATGCACCATCCAAAAGTGGGTGAGTTCTTGTTCTATATCCTCATGCTTTTCTAGTTGTTCCCCTTGTCGATTTTTGAGGTGAGTAATGTTGTTGTGCATTCTCCTTTGGATAATGGTGCAGTGGAAGAACTTTGTATTGCGTTCGCCCTCTTTAAGCCATTTGATTCTCGAATTTTGTTTCCAAAGTATCTCTGCCTGCTTTGCTCTTTCTGAGATTTGCATTTGTAGGTGGCGTTCCTGTTCTGCTAGGGCTTAAGATCTGCCTTCAACTATGATTCTCTGCTGTAATTTTTACATTTCTTGTTCAAGAACGTTTTGCACTTGGAAGATATTGCCGAAGGTAAAGTGATTCCACTATTTTATGTTTTTCTTGAATTTTTTTAGTTTTTGTTGGAGCTGATACATTTTTGTCCCTTTTGGTGGATTGAAGCTTTTCCATACCTCTGTAATCAGGTTGTGAAAGTTTGGGTCATTCAGCCAGAAAGATTCAAAGCGAAAGGGCCTGCGAACATTGTCTCATGGTCTTTGCCATTGAAGTCTAATAGGCCAGTGGTCTGAGCTAGAGAGTGGCAAGATAGGGGCTGAGAGGTCCCCTCCAATATGTATTGCGCTGTCAGAGAGCAGGAATCTGTCTAACCGACAAGCTATTTGGTGGGCATCTGCACGTTTGTTGTTCCATGTTTATAAGCCATTATTTAATTCCATATCTATGAGCCTGTTGTCATGGATGTAGTTTTTGAAGTGAGTGCATTCACAATCCAGCTTGACCCATCCTCATCTTTTTTCCTCCAATTTTGTTATCATGTTGAAGTCCCCTCCTGTGATCCAAAGTGGGTGGGATCTTTCTGAGTTGATCTGAGTTAAAGTGTTCAGTATGTCTACCTTGTTTATTTCCTCCTGGGGAAAGTAGACATTGGTTAAGTGTCCATGAACGTTTGTCCCTGTTATATGGAACATGGCTTGAATAAGTGTTTACTAGCATGTATGTTAGTGTTATAGCTCTTTCATCCCAAACTACGGCTAGCCCTCCTGAGACTCCTATGGCTTCCACAACAACTTCTTTGCTTCCTGGCCATGTTTTGGCGAGGATTTGGTCTAGCGTTGTGGAGTTACACTTGGTCTCCTGTAGGAAGAGAACTTGGGGCTTTTCCTATTGTAACATGTTTCTTATCAGTTGACACTTTCACGGGCTGTTGAGCCCTCTAATGTTACATGAGATAAGCTTCATGATACACGATTGGGAAGGGGATTATAATATTTGGTAAGCTTGGAGTATCTTCCAGATTCCACCAGCATCTCCCATATGCAGATGGTTCTCTGAAGATCTATTTTCCGTCCTCGTTTCTTATTGTCTTTGAAGACATTTCTTCCATCCCACTGACTACTAGTTTGGATACCTAATGATCTTTGCTTCTATGCTCTTGAGAGAATTACTTCTAAGTTTTCTAGCTGTCGCTTGGGGTTCTTGTCATATTCCTTTTTCTTACATTCTTGTTCAAGTCCCAGTATATCTAGGTCTTCGATGTCGAAGCTCTCCTGTTCCTCTTCCATGTGCTGAACTGCTTCCTACTCTACCTCTGTATCATCTACAATCGTGAGCTGCATCTGTGTGCTATCTACTTCCATTCCCTGAACATTCCTTTTTGGCGGGTTACTGGGAGAGGGTGATTTGAGATCTGAGGTTTGCTTAGAAATGAGGGCTTTCTTTGAGCTTGAGGGAGCAAAATGGGGGCTGGTCTTAGGAATGGCTTCGAGTTGTTCTGGGTTATCTAGGATATGAACCTCCAACTGGAGCAGAGTTTCAAAGCTGTTACTTGTTGATGGGATGGAGGTATTGATGACATGTTTTTTTACTAATGAAGAGGGCTTTTTGTGGGTCTTTTTGCGATTGGAAACTTTTGTGAACCCATCCGAGTCAGGTTTTTCCATTATGGGGGTGGTCGTGGATTTGATATTGGAGGGACAATCTCGGAATAAATGGCCCAGGGCATGGAATTTTCTACAGCAGAATGGTACATGCTCGTAATTTATTGTTTGTAACCATTCGTAATCATCGTGGTAAAGGATTACCGCATCCGGGAGAGCTTTGCCGAGGTGCATGTATACACAAATCTGCATATAGGAGGTGTATCGCTTCAGTTTTGTCTCCTTTGCCACTTTGATGAATTCGCCTAAACCATTCCCAATGTCTTGCAGTGAGTCTTCGTTCCAATACTCCAGAGGGAGAGAATAAAGGCATAGCCACATCGGGGCCTAGCTCAGATCTTCTTTGTCTAGGTTAAAATGCTCAATCCATTCTCACAGGTATAGTCCTGCTGCATTAAAGAAATATGGTCCGCCATCCAGTACCCTGTTTTGGTCCTCCAAATAGTTGAAAATGGCAGTAAAGAATCCTTTATGCCCTAACTGTAGAGTTATGTGCCCTTTTGGTTTCCATTTGGCTGCTATTCAGCCATGCAAAGCTTTCTCCATTGGCCAAAAGCCTATGAACTTTCCAATCAAAGCATGAACCTTTATAAACTGGATCTGAGTATTGATCCGCTGACTTGGGAGCTCGATTTTAGGTCTATCAACTGCTACAGGCTTGCTGGTAGTTGACGTCACTCTTGGTTCTTCAATTTTGTTGTTATTCATTGGCGCATTTTCATGTTCTATTTCTATATCTTCTTGATGGTCCTTCCTAACATTTTCTGTTTGTCGCAGGGCATTTTCCGTATCAGCGGGGGGAAGCTCCATGTCCTCCCCGAGAGGGGGTTCCATCGCTTGGTAGATGTTCCTTATCGTGTTGTAGTTGTCTTATGGTTGAAGGTTAATGGCAGAACGACGCAGTCTATAGAGGCCTGCTGGTTGCAGAGAAGTATCAAACCCTAATCGCTCCCGCCTCATTTGCTTTCCCTCGACCAATACATATCAATGCATATGAAAAGATATCATATCACGTCGTGCCGTTTTTTAACATAAATTCCATTAACCTATATTAAATAGCCACTAACGGTCCCTTATCACTTCCTTTATTGCTCATTAATGTACCGCATCGCAAAACATGAAGAAAAACTTTTAAGGTGACAGACTTAAGTTACGAGAATGTCGATTTTGCGATTGCGATGCAATATCACAAATTGCATTATCACATATTTGATTGTGCTCTTTCTGAAAGTTCTTTTGGATTCTACGAGGTGCGATATGCAAGATAAGTAGTATATTCTTTTTACTGAGAGCGTAGCTTGTTTGAAAGAGTAATTACCTTATAAAGCACTTTTCACTACATGGCAGATTTAAGCACCATTTATGACATTAGCTTCTATCGCATTTCACAAGATCGTGCGGTTCGTAAGATTTAGTCATTTTTAAGTATCTTGACGTGATGCGGTAAGGTTGACTTGTCCTATCGCAATATCACATTTCACACATTTCAACATGCTTTGTGGGTTTGTGCCCTTTGTGAGTGCCGATTTGCGATTGTGATACGGGCTTTATTAAATAGGAAATGCCATAGGTCTTATCTTTTAAAAGAAAATCCCAATGATATTTAAGTTATATGTGGTGATCCTTTTGATCGTAACAAGGCTTTTGACACACTTGGTCAAGCAGTATGAAAAAAGGCAAGAATTGCTAGCTTTCAAAGGGTTTTGACTTGATATCTTGCTTTATTCCTAAAAAGCTTAAAAGAAAGTGTCTAAGTGCTAAATTTCTTTCTAAAGGATTTTATCAAGGGTCTCCATTTATTAATGGAATATTAGCTATTACACCAATAAATGAGGGGTTTTTGAATAGCACAACAATTGGTGATTCGCTGGAAGTACTAGTTATCTCTGACAGTTTTTTGAAATTTCTAAACACTTCCAAAATAAAAGTAGTTCAAAAAATAAAAATACATGAAATACAAGATAAGTAATATTTCTTTGAATAATAAAAACAAAATCTACCTAATTATCATCCTTTTGATTATCATACTTGGTTTGAAATATAAAAACAAGGGGGCTCTCACAAATTAGCTTTTAGATGTACTCAGTCGTGATAGGCAGAGCCTCTGCTACCAATAGGCACCCATAGCCTCGACAGGGTTACCTTTTAACAGTATCCCACCAACCTAGAGATGGCCACAATTATATACACATTGAATATTTGGAGACATTACACGTGAAGAAAGTTTGAGCTTAAAACTGATCCTTGTGGGAACAACACATATTCACACAAAACAACTTAATTTATAGCCAAATAAGGTGGTCAAAGTTAATTAGTGAGTATTATTTTAAGATTACATATATAAAGGGAGAAATAAACATGGTGGGAAATGCCCCAAGCCAAAGATCATGGATATTTTTAGTAATTCTTATGGGGATGAATTTAAGGGAACGATTAATTAGATTGCATGTTAAGGATGGCTAGTACAAGGAAGTCAAATTGGATTTCAAAGGAAAGAAAATAAGATTAGGATTCCAAAGTAAAAAGGGTATTCTTTGGAAAATGATAGTTTGTTATGATTTCATGGAAGGATATATATGTTGTTGAATGAATAAGTACACCATTTAATTCTAAACAAAGGTCATCAAGCTATTTACATGGTACATCTTAGTGTCAAGATCTTAAGTGCAGACTTGAAACTACTATTCTTCTAGAAGGGGATGAATAGAGACATCATAAACTTTGTGGTAAGGTGTTTAGAGTGTTATAAAGTAAATGCTAAACAAAGATATCCAGTAAGGACTATTACAACCTTAGACAATACTAGAGCCTAAATGGGGAATATCTCAATGGATTTAATTATGGGGCTTCCAATGACAACAGCGAGGCATAATTCAATTTTTGCATTCATGGACACTTTGGAAAAAAGTGTTCACTTCATACCAGTCAAGAATACATATAAATCTTCGGATATAGCTTGAATACTTATTGATGAGATATTGATATTGCATGGTGTACCAAGAAACATAATTTTGAATAGGGAAGTGGTGTTTATTAGAAGACTTTGGACTAGTTTCCAAGACGCCATGGGGACCCAATTAAACTTTAGCACTACTTACCATCCTGAATGGATGGATAGACTAAGAGGACCAACCAAATCCTTGAGAAAATATTGCATATGTATGTAATGGATCAACAAGTAAGATGGGAAGAGATTTTACCATTGGTATAATTTTCCTATGATAACTATAGCTAGAGTTCCATCAAGATGGCACTTTTTCAGTTCATATATGGTAGGAATCGTAGAACACCCTTAAGTTGAGATAGGATTGAGGACAAAATTTTGATAGGACCTAGGATTATATAAGAAATGGAAGATTAGATGACCATGATTAAGGAAACATTGAAGGAAGCTCAAGATAGGAAAAAGATTTATTGAGAAACTCGTCACGCTAAAAGGAGTTATAATATTGGAGATATGTTATTTTTAAGAGTAAGATCTCAAAACAACTCCATAATGTTTTTAAATGGGTGAAGTTGTATCCAAAATTAGTGGGACCATTTGATGTCATAGATAAGAAAGGGCCAGTAGCATATGGCATTGCATTACCTGCATCATTAATGCATTTGCATGATGTGTTCCATGTATCTATCTTACATAACTATATTTTCGATCCTTCACATGTTATAGACATGAGTTGTTTGTAGGTCACGGATGAGGGGATGATGATAACTGAGCCAGTTCATAGATTGACCAATGAACTCTATAGCTTAGGTGATGATTAGTCAACCAAGCTAAGTTCTAGTGGGATAGTTACAATCTTAACTTTTCCACCTGGTAGGACACAAAGGAGATGCATCGAAATTTTCCTTTCTTCTTTTTAGACTTTTGGACAAAGTCTAGATTTAAGTTAGATTTTAATTTTTCTGCTTTCCAGTTCTCTTTTGATGACTACATGCAATTATAAACTTATTTTAGCAAAGTTTGTTGAAGTAGATGGGGTTTATAGAGCGAGAAAATAAGGTGACTTGAGATTTACATTATCTTGACTTTAAAACAACATTATGACATATATTATTGTTTTAGGACATCAAAGTTGATGATTCGACTCTTGTTATTTCTTGGGATGAGGACCTATGATGTACTTATTTTGATTTCCATAGAATATGTTAATGATTGTGCTATGTATGGTTTTTAATGATTTTGATGATGTTTCTATCATATTTATATATATTCATGACCATCTTTTTAATCAAATGCCACTGAAAGTTTATTGAGTGTAGCAGGGTACCACCCTTGCACATGTGTGCATGATGAGCCAAGATCAATGCTTTGAGTCGTATGAGTATTGTTCATATTGGAGTTTAATTTGAGAAAAAATTATATTTTATTTTTCTTGGTGACACGTTAGCATTTGTAGGCACAAGTCATGTGTTTGGCCTAATCATTCACACATGGGTGATGGGATTGTACAAAGCAAACTAGACTTTCATGGGATGGTTGGACACGTAAAAGTCAATCAAAATCAACACAAAATCCAACATATCCCTTGGGAACATGACAATGCAACATAACACTTGATAAATGTCACATTGTGAGATAATTTAATTAAACTCAATGGCATAATACAACATAACCCTTGAGGAGAATCACAATGCAACATAACACTTGATGAATGTCACATTGCAATATAATGATTGAGTAACATAGTAACTCAACGTAAGTCAACCATAGTCAATTACGATTAACTATACTCAACCATAGTCAATAACAATAAAACATACTCAATCATAGTCAAAGTTGAAAACCAAGGAAACCATAATCAACCATAATAAACAAATGTCAACCATGCTCATGCGAAATTCACTATAATCAAGCATCATTAACAATAGTTAATGTCTAGCACAATTAACCTATAGTAAACTAGTAAAAATATATCATATCAAAAAATGAATATTGTCGACCATGGTAAATAAGCATCAACCAACAATGTGACATAAGCCTTAATGAATGTCACAATGCATCATTACCATTAAGGAATGTAGCAATCCAACATAAGCTAGCCAAGATGAATGCCACATTGAAACATAATAATTATAGAACATCATAATCCAATATTACCCTTGAGGAATGTCATAATGTGAGATAAACCATAATAAATGTTGCAATGAAATATAAGAATTAACAAATTTTATAACACGTCACAACTCTTGAGGAACATCACAATGAAACATAACCCTCGATCAACATAGAAATATGACATACCAATTAAGGGACATGGTAATTCAACATGATCCAACTATGGTCAACTAGAGTTAACCATAGGCAATCGTGGTCAAACATGATTAACCACACTTGACCTATAGTAAGTAATGGACTCATCAAAACATATCATTTTTAGTCATTTAAGTGAACATTTCAAGTGTCAAAATATGTCATTATGTACTTTTACCACATATCAATTTTAAGAATTGTATATAACCTTTGAGGATCATCACAATTTAGAATAAACCTTGAGTGATGTTATAAACGGAAATAACAATTGATGAACATTACATTGCAACATAAAAATTGAGGAATATTGCAATTCAACATGACTCAACTAAGATAAACATCACAATGAGAAATAACCATTGTGGAATGTTGCAAACTAACATTACCCTTAAGGAATGTTTTATTGGATCATAATATTTACTAAACCTAATGTTGAAAAGTGTAACTAGTATCAGTCTTCATAATTGATATTTGGATCATGACATGATGTAATTATTATGTACTTACCGAAATAAGAAAAAGAAAAATAATTTTTTAAAAGAAAATTATTTAAAGCATGGATTTCATGCTCAAGTTATTAGGTCAAGCATTCATCAAATTCTCTGAAGGCTACCATGAGTCTAAAGATTCATTGTCAAAATTGAAAGAGTCCCATTCAAGCATTTGTGTCAAACGAAGAAAATTATTTTGTAATTAAAAGAGTCTAATGAACTCCCAAGGCCAAGTCAACCAGTCTAGCATGAGTCATCCTAACGAAGTATATTCAAGACATTAGAAAATCTATTAATAAGAGCAACTTAGACCTCCATTTGAGTACACACATTTTTAGGATTCGATCTGCAATTAGAGAAATATGAAAGAAGCCTAGAAGAGAAGGAACATACTAGTGAAGAAAGGAAGAAGATTTAGAAAAGTTTGAAGATCTAAATTTTTTCTTTACAACTCATATGTGCAAGTACCCTAGGGTTTCTAGGATTACCATCAATGTTTTAGAAATTGACCAGTCTGAACCGGTAACTGGTCAAATTGGCCGATCGGCTGGTTAGCTAGCCCACCGGGTCAAACTAGCAGAAAAACCTAGTTTGACCCTCCGTTTTGCCAAAAAATTGGAAAAACTTGTCCTAACCGGCTGGTTCCATCCTAAACCGGCTGGTTAGTTGCCATGGTTGCGGAAGACCTACGCAACACTGTTTTCTAGGTGTTTTGGGTATTTTGGAGGGAAAGTAAGGGTTCTTTCTCTCGAAAACCACCCTCTCCAAGTCTTTAAAGGCCCTTCTGCCTCTCATTTCTCTCACACATCTCATTTGGAGTATTTGTGAGTTTGATTGGGAGCTTGGAGACTGTTGAGTTTTCGCTGGAGTAGTGGAACAGTAGAGAGTTTAAGTTAAGTAGTAGTCATCATGCTTGCAAAAGCCAATGATACTACATGGGCTAATTATGATATGATTGATGGAAAAATGATATGCAAATATGCCAAAAATCTATTGGAGGGGGTATTAACAAGTTCAAGGAACACTTGGCTGGGATAGGAGGCCACGTAAATCCATGTGAAGCACTCAATGACTCAATAGGGCATATTAGGGCAGAATACCTTCAGAGGTTTGAGACTCAAGTCACTGAACCAATAGAGAAGTTTGTGACCCAAGCAGTTGCAAAGTTTGGGAGTCGAGACTCCACCAACTGAGTTTGATCATGATGACTCATGAGAAGTTTCAAGTGATAATGCTGATCACTATTATCATATATGTAGACTTGTAGTAGGTCAGTGGCCCCATGGTTTGTAGGCTTTGTTTTTGCACTCTAGAGGCCATTTAGAGCCTCATTTCTTATGTATTTTGTTGATGATATGTATTGCACTTGGTGCCATTTTGATATATTCACCTTTACATGGTATATAAATGAGTAATCTTTGCATATTTTGTCTCTATTGGCTTGGAATCATGGTTTTAAATCTTAAAAATAGAAATTTTCATTACAAATTAATTATTTAATGTATTTTTTTAAAACCAGTTTGTTTAGACATGACCAGTCCTTGTTTGACCGGTTCCGGTTCGAAACGTGGTTCATTAGGTGGATTGGTCTGGTCATCGGTTCCGGTTTTTAAAACATTTATTACCATAGGTATGAAATTGCAGAGGAAGAAGCATTATGTTCTAGCAGGGTCGAAAGACTAGAAGGGTCTTATTTTGAAGACAATGATATCTCGTTATCCTTGAAGATCGTATCTTGCATTATAGAACGAACTTTTGGGTGGTTGGCTTAATGCTTGGTGGAAGCTCTGATTTCTGTCTAAGGGTCTTGGTTGTCTCATTTGATTTGGTTCCTAAAGAATAAAAGACATTTTTTGTGGTTTTACCCTAAGAGGAGTTTTTCCCTAGATTGGAGCATATCTCTAGGGTTCTTATTATTGTATTTGTGATATTCATTGTTTTTTAAATTGCCTTGATGATAAGAACTTAATAATAGAAGAAGAAGTAATAAGAAATCACAAGAAATTGTCAGGTTAAAGAGAAATCAAATTAAAGAAATCCTTATATATTTCCCTAAAGATTTCTTAACTTGGTATCAGAGCAAGGTTCATTTTTGTAGGCAGCCGGAAGATCACAATAAAAAAGGTTATCTTTATCACAATGCATAAGGACGGATCTTAAAATTTATATTGTTCTGGGCTATTTAACAACATAACTAAAGTTTTGTCATCCGAGCAACATTGAGCTCAAGATCAAGCTCCGTGAAGAGGTCGCAATATACTTCTTAAAGGACTGAAGGTTCTATTTAATATTTAAATTACCAAATTCCTTTGTGTAGTAGACCAAATTCTCGTAGCTGAAGTATATAAAGAAGAGCCGAAATATATCCATGTGGAAGAGCAATGACCTGAACGAGACATATGGTTTTCAACCAAGCTTTACAGTAGAAACTCTGAGATCCCTACCTAAGAAAATCAGAGTGATTAAACATTTTATCAGAAATCATAAAGACAATTTTGTAAAAGATCCGAGCCACTTTAGGTTGGAATAATGGGGCTATATTGTCTCCACTATATCAACATATGAGAAACATGATAGGATTAGGCCTAATTTTGAAATTCTAGAAATAGGTATAAAAAGATTATAGTAAGGCATCTCAGAGACCTGAAGATTGTAGGAAAAAGGTATAATGATCCAAAAATTGCAGTGAAGAAATTCATAGGTTCAAAAAATTACAGAGGTGGCACTATGGGAGTTTCAAAATTGAAGGAATGGTACACTAGTATCCTCAGCAAGGTTTTTGTAGTATCTATGGTGGGCTCCATCTAAAATACCGACGTTGTAGAATAAGCCTCCTTTTTATCATTAACAATAATGAAGGATTGTCATATATAACTCAAAGTTCGTTTAAATAAACAGACTATACTTGAAGTGTGGTTTAAGGACTTTTCAAATCATCTTCAACATACAAGAATTGAACAAGAACAATAGTTAGCCAACTTGTAAAACATCTTGTCTTGACACCTCTAAAATCTTCTCTTAAAGGTTGGAAACCATGAAAACATGATCTTATCATTGGAAAGAAAATAATGTCATTTAAAGACAAATTATTTGCAAGGAAGGATAAGGTGAGGTTTTTTATTGAATTTCTAAAGAAGTTGAGCTTGAATTCAAGAGAAGTCACCTTATGAAGAGCATCTTAGTTTGGCTTTACTCTTAGAAATATCATTAATGGAAGTTGTAATTCCTTTGAATGAAGTCCTTGGCCTTGGAACCTTTGGAGTTTTCACTCTTGAAAGCAGCATGAAGGTCATGGCATCTTGAAGAAACCTTTGTAGCAAAGTTCCTATGATCATGGAGAACTAAGGTATGTATTCCTTGAGGTGCGTATAATTGTTTTTTATTTATATAAGGTCTAACTCAAATAGGATTACGATTTTGAGATATCATTTTTGGTTCTACGGATTGCAGCCTTCATATTGTTGGAAATTATTGGCATCTAAGTTCTTGTAATCCCTATTTAGTATTTGGAAACCCTAGTCAAAAGAAAAACCATAATCTCGTTCTATTTTGTTCCCTCATAAAAACCATAACTTTTTGTCTCTAGGGTTTGTAGGAAGTATAGGAAGAAATGGAAAACTCTAGTAAGGGCAGAATTAGATTTGAAATTCAAACCCTAGGGTTGGTGTTTTGAAAGGTAACATCAAGAAACCTAGGGATTGGATCTGGAAACCCTAGGAATTATCCCTCTCTAAAGATTCCATGAAATCCCTAGATTGTCAAAATCATAATCATGCTCTTGTACTTGTATACTTTTGGTGGTACTTGTCATTGAATGTTGCAAGTACATAAAGAAATGTTGATCTTTTTCCATGAAGATGATAGTAACCTAATTGTCATGATGAGACGAAGCCCTTCAAGAGGGAGTCATTCAAGGTTTTTAGAAGGAGGAACTCAAGGTATGTTTAAGATTATAAGAGTTGTAGTAGGTCTTCATCATGAAAGAAGGTACGATCATTTTTGTCTATATTAATGTCTCTCTCATGTCTAGGGTTTTTCTATAGAATCATGAAGATTCTTATATTGTTAGGATGTTTGATCTCTAGATTAAATCAACCCTTGTAATAACTATTTTTTTCTATTTCTTCACTTTGGTAAAAACCTTAGTTTTTTAGGGTTTAATTATAATATCTATGGTTTGTGAGAAACCCTTAACAAAGGTTGATGTAAAAGCTTAGGGCATGAAAGTGTAACCCTAGGTGTAAATGTTTCCGCTAGGGTTGAAATCCTAACATGGTTTAATCATTGGATATCTAAAGTTTAATTTCTTATTTGAATTTTTTACAATCCTAGATGAGCTCTTTGTGATGACATGATAACCGTGGATGGATAAAACTCTTGTACATATATATTTCTACCTGTTGATGAGATTTATAGGAATATAGTTTTCAAAATGTTGTAAATACATGTGCCTGCCTCATATTTGATGATAACCTTATAATGATATTGAGCATGATGGAAAGAGGGAGTTGCAAGAACCTTGATGAAATTGAACTTTGCAATGTAGATTGAAAGATGACCTTATTTCCATATGAAGATAAATAATGATTATTTTGAAGGTCAAAGTTCTTCGATGATATGATGATGCAAAAATAAAAGAGCCCATGTAGATGGAAGAATAAAATTGTTGATGTTGGACTTATCCCCATAGTTGCGAAGGAGCTTGGATAAATGAAAGTGTGTCCTCCACAGATGAGAGGAAGGACATGATGTACTGTAAAGACCATGAAGAAAATATGAGATTATAGAAGAGATAAATCATTACTAATGGTTATTTTTTTTAACGAGTGGTGAACAAAGAATCAGTTATTTTGAGATGTGTTGAGGTTGAGTTTGGTGTTGCTTGAGAAGTGGGAAAAGGAATACACTGACAAGATTTGTTTGGATATCATGATGACCCAAGAAACATTAGAATGGTCAAGGACCCCATATTGTATGCTAGCATATGAATAGAAAGAACCAATATATTTGAAGTTTGATATTGGTTGGGGTTGTGAAGCTACATTATGTTTTGATGGATGAATAAGTAGTTGACGTGTTGATCTCTCCCTAAGAAGTTTGACCATTTGATAAGCATGCTTGGTTTGATTTGGTTGAAAGGGGGAGATGAGTACCTTAGGATGTGTGCTCGTATAATGGTACTTGGGAGGACATCTTGGCTTGGTTAGTACTGAGATCTAAGTTATTGTTTGGAATTGATGATGTCTAGATCCCTGTGTGGAACAATATCTTGGTCTTGATGATATGGAGCTTCGTTTTAGTGTTGATATATTGACCTTGATGATACCTATATCCCTATTAGGTTTGGTGTCTTGGCATGGAGGCCTAGATGGTATCTATATCTAGTTGTATTGATACCAAGGTTGTAGCCTGATGGTACCTATAGTGGAAAATTTTCCTTGATGACACTTTAGTCCCTGTTGTATTGATACCTTAGGATTTTTTGGCCTTGATGATATCTAGCATTGTTTATGTTGTTGAACTCTTCTTGGAACATTTCAAATTGAGGTCATCCTTGTACCAATCAAACAATTCTGAATACCTTCCTATTTAAGAGAGAGTGTTGAAAAGCATAACTAGTATCGGTCTTCATAATTACTATTTGGCTCATGACATGATGAAATTATTATGCACTTTCGAAATAAGAAAAAGAAAAATATTTTTGTAAGGGAAATTTATTTAAAGCATTGGTTTCATGCTTAATTTATTAGGTCAAGAATCCATTGAATTCTCCTAAGGCTTCCATGAGTCAAAAGAGTCATTATCAAAATTTCAAGAGTCCGATTTGGGCATTTGTGCCAAAAGAAGAAAATTATTTTGTATTTGAAAGAGTTTAATCGACTCCCGAGACCAAGTGAGACATCCTAGCATGAGTCGGCCTAAGGAAGCCTATTCGAGGCATTGAAAAAGTTATTAATAAGAGGCACTTTGAACTCCATTTTAGTACACACAGTCTTGGGATTCAATTTGAAGTTAGAGAAGTATGAAAGAAGCCTAGAAGAGAAGGAAAACACTAGTGAAGAAGGGAGGAAATCCCATAAAAGTTTAAAGATCTGAAACTTTTATTTACTGCTCACATGTGCAAGTACCCTAGGGTTTCTAGGGTTATCACACGTCCAAAATTGCAGAGGAAGAAACATTCTGTTCTAGTAGGGTCAAAATGCTAAAAGAGTCATCTTTTGAAGATGATGATGTCTCACTATCCTTGAAGATCTTATCTTGTATTGTAGAAGGAATGTTTGGGTGGATGGCTTGGTGCGTAGTGGAAGTTCTTATTTTTATCTAAGGGTCTTGGTTGTCTCATTTTTTTTGGTTCCTGAAGAATAAAATAGAATTTTGTTGGGTTTCCCCTTAAGAGAGGGTTATTCCCTGGCTTCGAGTCTATCTCTAGTGTTCTTCTTGTTGTCTTTGTGATCTTCATTGTTTTGGAAATTGTCATGATGATAAGAACTTAATAATAGAAGAAGTAATAAGAAATCACAAGAAATTGTCATGTTAAAGAGGAATCAAATTAAAGAAACCCTTATACGCTTCCCTAATGATTTATCAACACCTAATGTGACATAACCACTAAAAAAATAGCAATTTGACAAAAATCAAGCACCATCAACATCAAAATGTGACATAACAACTAACAATGTCACAATCCAACAAAAGCCTCGAGGAACATCATAACACAACATAACCCTTGATAAACATTATGATATGACATGACCATGGTTGACGTTGATTGGTCATGGATGACTATGGTTCTAATAGTTGATTTTGGTTGAGTCCCATGTTTGATGATGGTTTGACTATTTTTTATGATGCATGACTATGGAGGAAAATGTTAACCATGGTTGAATATTGTTAACTATGGTTGAGTTATTTCAAATTGTTGCAATCCTCAATGGTTATGTTGCATTGTGATGTTTTTAGTTACCCGCTCTAGTTCATTAGATTTTACAATATCTTAACCTTGATTTATCCTTATGGAACACACATTATTCTTTCATGACCTTAGGTCAGGGATCCATTTAATTTTTTTAATATTGTTAGTGGATGAGATGATGATTGCAATGTACCAAATCGATATTATTATTGATGGCGATGATATACCTACTTGATGATTATGTGTACTCATGATCATGATTTCATTATATGTTTCCACATGTATATATTATAATGACTATATGCTTGATTTCAATTAGTTTTATTTTGAATATTATGTTATGTGTTGTCATGATGTCTTCGATATTGATATTCTAGCATGTGTACATATATCAATGACTATTCCTATGAGAATATGTTATCGGTGCTTATTCAAGTGTGGCAAGAGGCCACCAAGTGCATGTGATGAGTTTGCGACCTTTGGTTTGGTCGATTACATACTATTGATACTATAATTCCAATTTAAATAATATGTTTCTATTGTTACTAATATCATGTTAGTGGCTATAGGAATAGGTCAATTTCTTTGCCAAATGACTCACACATGGGTGATGGGGTTGTTCTTATGGAATTCCATGGGAGGGGTGGGATGTCAGCCCTGATTCCACCCGCTAGCACTATTTTCATGTATTAGGATGGAATTTATTGGGACACCTTCACCTTCAGGCTCTTGATGCCATGAGGGTGAACCTTGAATTGGGTTTCTCATGAGTATTCACTCACGAGTGTGCATAAATTCAGATTTCTTGATCTCGAGGACCATTAATCTCACAATAGAGGGTAACACAAGAGATGACAATGATCTCCAATATTTTTCCCATGTCCCCTCTTTAGTCATGGATATCTAAAAGGCAAGCAATGTGTCATCCTTGGAACTAATAGAAAATTCTTGAAGGGAATGACTAGCTTGGCACCCTTGGCATCAAGAAATGACACAAGGTAAATGATGGCTCATGCTCATGAATTTACAAGAACTGAAACACACAATATTTTTTTTATTGCCTTGACCAAGGGGGGATTGAACCTTTAATTTTCTTCTTTACATAATAGTTCTTAACATGGTGTCTCCAATTGAGCTCCCCCCTATGGGCCACTAAAACACACAATATAAATAAGAAGATATTTCTCGGAATATTTAAATTAGGAGTTAAAATATTTGTGAAGGGGAGAATAGATGTAGATATAAAAGCCAAATCAAATAAAGAATCCTACCAACCATCCCCATAGTTGGAAAATAACTCCTAAGAATCTAAACTTTCTTTATAGAAAGGGGAAAAGGGGACAGAAAGTCAAAATAAAAACATTAATTAAATGATAATAAGATAAGGGGTTTGTGCATGAAATTAGCTAATAGTAATTTAAAAATTAGAGAAAATGAATTTCTTGAGAAAACCTCCATGTGGCAAAAGTATAACAAAAAAATATTCAACCAAGTTTTTAACTTCAGAAAAAATAGGGGGTAGTTCGGGAACAATAATTTGAAACCTACTTGTTGACTTAAGTTAATAGATACAAAATTGGGAGTTTAAATTGTGATGAAGGAACAACTAGAAGAAAAAATAGGGAAACACGTGTGGGTGAGGGATAACACCCTTTTAATATGAAATTTAAGATAATAATTTCATGAGAGATTTGGTGAGGAGCTAACACATGGATAGAAGAACAATCAAAATACAAGAAAGGAAATAATTGTTTTGCACAAGGTGTAAAAGTGTCACTTTGGAAACCATGTATAAAAGAAAGAGTAAGTTATGAGAAATAGAATTTTTGAGCACCCTACTATTAGATGAATGTCCTAATGATAATTTTCATTTTTAGTGACTATTGATACCTTTGGTGAGTTTGGTTAGAGGTTTGGTGAGTGGGAACCTTTGGAGCTTAAAGACCCTTATCCACTTGCTAATGCACTTGTGTTCTGTACAACCTCTATAAAAGGAGGAGAAAGTTATGAGAAATGTTTTTTTTTAGCACTGTACTATTCGATGAATGCCCTAATGATAATTTGCATTTTTAGTGACCATTGAGATCTTTGGTGAGTTTGGTCAGGGTAGAGGTTTGGTGAGTGGGAACGCGAGGAGCTTAAAGACCCTCATCCACTTCCTAGTGCACTTGTGTTCTGTACAACTCCATTGCGCCTAACACATGGATAGATGAACAATCAAAATATGAGAATAAGGAAAATAATTGTTTTTCATGAGGTGTAAAGTGTCACTTTTGAAACCATTCTATAAAAGGAGGAGCAAGTTATGAGAAATAGAATTTTTGAGCACCCTACTATTGGATGAATGTCCTAATGATAATTTGAATTTTCATTGACTATTAAGATATTTGGTGAGTTTGGACAAGGTAGTGTTTTTGTGAGTGGGAACCCCTTGAGCTTAAAGACCCTCCTCCATTTTCTAGTGCACTTGTGTTCTGTACAACCCCATTGCAGCTAACACATGGATAAATGAAAAGTCAAAATATAAGAATAAGGAAAATAATTGTTTAGCATGAGGTGTAAAGTGTCACTTTTGAAACCTTCTATAAAAGAAGGAGAAAGTTATGAGAAATAGTATTTTTTAGCACCCTACTATTGGATGAATGTCCTAATGATAATTTGCATTTTCAGTCACTATTGAGATCTTTGGTGAGTGGGAACCTCTTAAACTTAAATACCCTCCTCCACTTGTTAGTGCACTTGTGTTATGTACAACCCCATTGCATCTCATGAATTCAATGGGAGAAGAGTACTCAAGGAGCACATATGGAGGCTAGTGATTCAAGCAACATTTAACCAAGGGACTAGCCTTTGTGGTAGTATAGATATCAAAGTCAAATCTATAACTTCATTTGTCACCTTGGAATTAGTTCTAGTACTTCCATGATGGGTCAAAGGTACATTGATTTTTTTTATTGTATGAAATTTAATTTATGCATGCAATTATTATGTATCAATCATTGAGGATAATATGTTAGAATTCTAGAAGCACTTCCTTCCATTCAAATAATTTAATGATATACTACAAATACTATTACACCTCTCTCACAAAGTTCATAGATGAGTATTTCTATTGTATTGGATAAATGTTTCTACAGTAATACTATGTATTCTTCCTCAAAAATCTACTCTAAAAGCATTGATCCAATATGATGATTGACTAACTATAGAAACCTACACTTAAAAATTCTAGATTGTTGTCTCAATGTACCTAATTCTATGATTTAGTTTTTCAAATTATAATGGTAATTTTATCTATGAAACAATTATGTACCATTAAATGAATAGATAAGATAGCATTTTATTGTCATATGTTGGAAGACATCCAACTATTATCCTAAAATAAAACAATAACATTGAGACATTGTTGTGTAACCATGATTTACACACAATTTCCATAGTGTTACTATTAGAGCATGACCCTTTATTTAATGAAGCAATAGAGATAGAAATTGGGAATACTATGACTAATTGGTTATAATACTTTTAGATAATTATATCTAGTTAGATTTCAAATTATCTAGGTATATGCATTGTGGTTCAAGTATATTGTTGTTTTAATTTCACCTTATACAACATCTTAATGTTTTTAACATCATAATTTCATTGTAGTTACAATGAATAGAATGAAAAACATTTATGTAGTTAAAAGTTAGAAATATGCCTAACACATTTCCAATCAAATTTTCATTGCAAATACTATGAACAAAATGAAAAGCATTTGTGTACTAAAAAGTTAGAATTATGCATAATACATTTCCATACTTTGTTTCTTCTAAAGTGATCATTATAGCTATTCAAACCAAATATATATATATATATATATATATATATATATATAACTTTCAATCAACATTGGAAAGCAATATCTCATTCCCTACCCTATTGAAATTATTGACAACTTAAATAAAAATTTGGCTGAGAAGTATGTTTACTATAATTCAAGTTTAATCCAAATATAAGAATCATGTATGCATCCCAATTAGCATCTATTAAATGTTATATTGACTAAAATTTTGTACTAAATTTATTAAATAATCAAAATTCATTTTGTGTATAATAAACAGTCTATTTAGACAAAGTGGTTTATCTAATTCATCACTTGGAAAACTGTTATTTTATATTTATTACTTAAAAGATTATTATTTTGTGTTATTTATATTTATCATTTTGTATTATTTTATATTTATCACTTGGAAAATTATTATTTTATTTTATTGCTAGTTACTTTGTTAGATTTGTGTGATATCAAATATTCAAGTATTCACACCAAATGTTGAGAAGGAAACAAGATTTTTATTATTATAGGTCATTGAAACTTTGTACATTATGATAATTAACTCAACAAAGAACTGAATCCAACTTATATTTTGAGCAATCGAAGCTATCTCTATAGTTATATAGTTTATAATTCATACCTATATTAATCATAAATTGCAGATATGAAAAATATTAACTATTTAATTGATGGATTGATTTAAAGCAATATGTTCGAACTGTTGTCAACTAACTTGATATCAAATCCAATTATTGAGGGTTTTTTTTGTTAATTTTTTTTTGTAGTGGTGCAGTCTTTATTTCAGATATTATATTAATTGTATCTCACTAAAATTGAGTTTGTTAATGTTCAATTATTTATTTGAATTGATTTAATTTTTTTGACATTTTTGATAATTAAGAAGTGTTGGAGAATGTAATTAGTTTTGGTCTTTATAATCTATAGTATTATATATTTTATGTAAAAAGAAAAAGAAAAGAAAAAGAAAATTTATTATTATTTTTCTAGACAAGCATGTGCTTCATGCTTCTAGGTTTTTGAGTCAAAAGAGTTAAAGTCCTATTTCCACCCATTGTAAAGAAAAAGAACAAAGCATTTTTAAATATGTAATTTGAAACTTCTCTAGGTGCCAAGTGAGCCTTGCCCCAGTGGACATGTCTTTTTGCACCCCTTTGAACTATATAAATAGAGGGAATAGAGAGCTCATTTACACACACTTTATGTATTGACCTCTAAAATATCCCAGAAAGGGAAGAGAAGAAGTGGAGGAAGAAGTTTGAAGGAGAATATGTCTTCTTGAGCTAGAGTTTTGGAAAATCTGTCTTGGCACATCTCTTGTTGTTTATCTCTTGCTGATGAATATTCCTGAAAGAAGGAAGGCTTGACTTGGAATCTAGAGGTGGAAGTTTCTAAGGTTACAAGTCTTGGATATTTCATTTGATCTGTTTCTATAAAAAGAAAATTTGAATTTTCCCCTTGGAAAAGTTTCTCCCTGAATTGGAACCTATATCTTTTGTTCTTTTGTTTTTGTGATCTTGATGTTTTTATGTTATGATAATTGTTTGATAAAAAAAATAAAAATAATAAGCAGAAAGATTAAATTCATTACTATGGAAAAAAATATCTAATCTAATAATGAAGCCTCCTGATTTTCTAACATGGTTTCTGAGCTTAGGTGGTGGCTTGAAGTTGGAGGTTTGGAGATCACATTCATCTGTTCTAGTTTCTGAAGAATACAAGCTCCACATGACAAAATATAATTCGTCAACAAGCTTGCATTAGTCAACAAAAACTCGAAAAATATGTTTCATAGGAATCATGCAGGCTCATACAAAACACGAATCTGATGTTCAGTGGGTCACTATATATCATATTTTATGAAAAGATCATAGTGGACACTTGACTATAATCTATAGCGCATAAGTCTATGATGATCTGACGTTTAATCATAATTTATGATACTCGACGGTGTGATTGTATTCTATGATTCGCTTACCTAGTCCTATGGTGGTACTTGTATATGGAGGCATCCCAGCTTTGAAAGGTAGACTATTCTGAGTTCAATGTATAATTTACAATGGCACCATATCTAAGTGGCCATGACAACGCACAATGATATTACAGCTTTTACTCTATATTAATATATAAATCATTGTCTCAAAATGTGACATCACATAGTGTTGTAGTTCATTAAAACAGTTCGCAATTTGTTTTGGTGGATCGCTACCTATACTATAATTATACAAACATGTAATTATACTAAAGCCCGATTTTGTGGTTCGATTCAGAAAGGGTTTGCACCTGTGTTTTATTTTCTCACGCCTGTAATGGATTGCATACATTAATATCACGGGGAATAACATATAACAATGATCTCTGTAAATTGAGATATGACTAGGAGGAGTTCACAATACAGTGATCAATTTAATAGGACATAAGTTCGGACCCTATGACCCGGTTCATTTATGTGGGTCATTTTCGCATTCTTTGCAATATATCAGTGTCTCTATGCATCGATATATGTCTATTTTAAATTGTCTCGATTTATGACATATGCATTGTATTACGAATAAGGCACACACTACAGTATTGAGGTTTGTTAAGTCTCTCGCTCGTTGACTATGGTTTAGGACTTTGGTTTTAATTCTGGCACCGTTCATGAATTTGTTGATACGGTGGCTCAGAATAGGGTAATCATCGTACTGTAGTAACATTGTGGCATTGTAATTATATGGTTGTGGCTCAATGCATTATATGTGGTATCTGAACTACAGTAATTCGATTTTTTCTGAGGAGCGTGCTTCAAAGTTCTTGCTATGGATAATTTTTATGGCTTGCACAGTATATATGTATTTTTGAAGAACTCGTCTACAGTTCGTCGGCTTCAAAAACTCTTTAAGGCCCGAATTATACTTATGTGACATCACTTATGTCTCATTGTTGTTTTTTTGTTTTTTTTTTGCGGGTCTCTAATGGCTTGTGACTCTATGAAGAAGAACGACTCTATGGATTCGCTCTATATACCTGGGTCAGCACCACGACAACATTGATGGTTGATGAACAATATTTTGGATCATGATGACCTAAAATCTACAGGACGATATCTCTTTTGATTAAATACGATCAAAAGAGATTTGAAAGAAGTAGAGCCATCTTCTTGTGATCATGATCTTGTGAACAATGGAGTATAATTGTTGAAGAATGATTGGACCGTATAATTGTTGAAGAATGATTGGACCTTGTTAATTGAAGAAGGATCAAATCTGTGTAAATCATTTTCAGGATTCATATGGCATTAAGTTTGTTGTTGTGATCCAAGTTTCGAACCAGCAACTATGGTTCATCATTAGGATCAAATCCTTGCAAACAAGAAGTCATGGTAAGAGGTTTGTAAAATTCGCTTTAAGTTGTGAGTCAAGATTATGGTGAAGATAAAGGGTTGGAAAAGTCCTTAGGGTTTTTCCATTAACCTTGCATATTTTGAGAATATAGGGCTTATTGGTATATAAGGTCTTAAAGACTCTTTATATTTAGGTTTACTAACTAGAGAATGAACTAAATCTAGGAGCGAAAATCCTAACCCTAATTCATTTTTCCCTCTAAGGAAAATGTAGTTCTTGGCATGTAGGGTTTGTAGATCTAATTTTGAAAGGTTAATCTAGGGCATGTGGTAAAACCCTAGCAAGGGTTGAATTGAGTAAACTCTAGGGATTGAAAGTTGAAACCCTAGAGTTGATGTTCCTTGCTAAAACCCTAATAAGAGTTAGATCAAGAAATACAGGGCTTGTAACTAAAAACCTAGAAGTACATGTGCTTAGAAACCATGGAAACCCTAGATTGACAATTTGATATCATGCTCTTGTATTTGTATGTTTTTTTGTTGTTGTACTTGTTGGTGAAAATTATAGGTACATAATAAAGGAAGAAAAATGAGAAGGATAGAAGAATAAAGCAAATAACACTCATGCTTGTTGATTACTACTTAATGTTGGGCATGATGAAAAGAGGGCACGTCATGAACATGATTTTGAAGCCTCCAACTAATGACTTCATTCTAGAACACATTGATGAAGCAAAACCCTATAGCAATATGAAAATAAATCGTGCAAAGGAATGTTGACTTCAGAAGGAGCATGGAGAAAAATTTGACATGGCACTCTCACTATAGAACATGATAATTTAGTAACTTTGATATTGATGATTTGCTTGGGATATAAGTTTGCTCTCTCATAGGATATACTGCTAAAATAGGTGAAAAGGCTCGAAGGAAATGATGATACTAATCAACATTCGATATGATCTCTTAAAGATAGTAAGAAATGAAAAATTCAAGTAAGGGATATGAAGGACATGATGATGAACTTGACTGATTGGGTGATTCCATAAACATAAGTTAATTAATGATTGATATCATGGAGAAAAAATTTGGTACAATATGAAAGTATGTTGATTTCAAAAGAAAAAAATAAGAAGAAGGAAATAATGTTGAAGTAATTACAATATTAATGCTTTGGTATTTATTATCTAGTTGATGATTTTGCTTCCTAGAAGAATGTTGTAGAAATGCACAATGGCAGTTGAGACAAATGCATCTACAATTGTTTTTTTTTAAACTCAACCCATTGAATACATGGATTGAGTGGATGATTTGAGGATTCCTCTTGAGATTTAAAGGTAGTAGTACAAGAAGATAATTTGATGTTTATAAAGATCAATTTCATGATTAGAAGGATATATGTCTAGCTCTACTTTAATTGGCTCAATATAATTCCTTGTTTATGATGACTAGAGGAAAGTGATATGAAAGGTTGATGGCATGAACCCTATCAAGGAATGGATGAGAGGAAAAGGAAAAGAGGAGGAGGATCCAAGCAACTACTACTTGAATATTTCCATGAAGAAATAATAGTTGATGTATTGATAAAGACAAGCTAATGAGCTTGTGGTTATAACTTCCCAATTGAATGGAAGTAAAGAGTATCCTCTATTCTTGAGCGGGGGGTAAGAAGTCTCCTTACATGTTTAAAAGGAGAAAGGATGTATTCCTTGATCAAGAGGGAATGCGGGTTATCTCCCTGTTTAAGAGGGAGTGATGATGGACATTATATTCTCTTCTTCATGTGTCATGCACTAGGTCGGGACTAAAATTGTACGTCTAGTGAAGGACATGGAGGGAGAATGGGGTTTGGAGGATTGGATAAGGATCTAAGATTTCCTTGAGGATATAAAATCCAAGATAGGAAGTATACCAACACTCTTTGAGGATTGGAAAAATATCCAAGAAAAGGGTAGTCGAAGAGGATTGATATCCTTTAAGGATTGGGAATTGAAGATAAAAATAGTCCTAAAAGGAAATACCTAGTGAACATCTAGATGGGATGTGTGCCTTCATAGGTAGTGTTGTCTCACGTAAAGCCTCCCAAGATTATTCTCTAATATGAATAGAGCTTGTTAGTTAAAGACCTCATTATGTTGACAATGATGGTTATGATCTTGATGCTTAAGGATAACTTATCAATCTGACTCTTCTTATGAGAATACTTCACTTTGAGAGTACTCTTGTTACAAGTGTACAATTATGAATATCTCCCTAAGTAAGAGGGAGTGTTGGATAATGTAACTAATTTCAGTCTTCATAATTTGTACTATTATGTATTTTATGTAAAAGGAAAAAGAAAAGAAAAAGAAAAAATATTATTATTTTTCTAGACAGGCATGTTCTTAATGCTTCTAGGTTTTTGAGTTCAAAGACTTAAAGTCCTATTTGGACCCATTGTAAAGAAAAAGAAAAAAGGATTTTTAAATATGTAATTTTTAGTTAGAAACCCCTCTAGGTTCCAATTAGTACTTGCCCAAATGGACATCTCTATTCGCGCCCCTTTGAACTATATAAATAGAGGGAAGATAGAGTTCATTTTCACACACACACACACACACATACTTCATGGATTGGGGATGAAACAACACACAAAGGGTAGAGAAGAAGTGGAGGATGGAGTCCAAAAGAGAAAATGTCTTCTTGAGCTAGAATTTGTGGAAGATTTGTCTTGGCACATCTCTTGTTGTTGATCTCTTGCTAATGAATTTGCTGGAAAGAAGGAAGGTTTGACTTGCCATATGGAGGTGGAAGTTTCTGAGGTTATGGGTCTTGGATATCTCATTTGATATGATTCTATAAGAAGAGATTTACGGATTTTTCCCATTTGAGGGGTTTTTCCCTCACTTAGAGCCTATATCTTGTGTTCTTATGTTTTTGCGATCTTCATGTTTATGTTATGGTATTTGTTTGTTAAAAAAAATCAGAATAAAGATTAATAAGAAGAAAATTAAAATCTCAAGAAATTCCAATGGACAAGGAAAATCTAATCTAATAATGAAGCCTCCCAATTTTCCAACAACACAATATAGTAATTATAATTTACAAGTATTGACAAGGAAGTTGTTGGCATGAGGAAAAAAAAGAAGAGATAGTGTAATAATTATAAATTACAACCATCAGATAAGATGTTTCTCATAATAAATCGAGCATGAGGAAATTCATAATTTGCATTAATGATAAAATAGGAGTGTTTCGACTTAAAATTTTAAGTGAAACATTTACAATAATGATAGTGGATTGTAACTTATTTTCCAAATAAAATTAAGGTAAAAAATGTGATCAAATTGACTTAGTGTGATGAAAAATGTGATGAAATTGGATTAACATTATAAACCCAAGGGATCAATATTGAGAAGCCTAGAGATTAATATTATAAATCCTTGGGATTAATATTATAAATGTAAGTGATTATTAATATTATAAACCCAAGGAATTTATAGTATAAACCCAATGGATTATAAACGAAATGGATTTATATTAAACTCTAGAATTAATATTATAAACCCTATCAATAATATTATACCCTAGGAATATGAGCCCTTATATTAATAAACCCAAGGGATTGATATTATAAACCCTATGGAATAATAAACCCAAGGGATTAATTTTATAAACCTGAGGTATATGAACTCTAACATAAATATTATGAACCCTAAAATAAACATGGTTGACCATGGTTGATTTTCATATTGAGACAATCGTTGTCACAATATGACATTGGACCATGGTTGACCATGGTTGACCATGATTGATTTTCATATAGAGACAATATTTGTTACATTGTGACATTGGACCATGGTTGACCAAGGTTGATATTCATATTGAGAAAATATTTGTCACAATGCGATGTTGGACCATGGTTGACCATGATTAACCATGCTTGATCATGCTTGATCATGGTTGACCTTGATTGACCATGGTTGATCATGGTTGGCATTGATTGTATTATAAACTGAAGGGATTATAAACCCAAGGGAATATTAAATCCGAGGGAATAAGATAAGCCCAAGGTATATAAACCTTAGGATATATGTTATAAACCCTTAAATAACTATGGTTGACCATGGTTGATTTTCATATTGAGAGAATATTTGTCACAATGTGATGTTGGTGTTGGGAAAAATATTGGGGGGGGGGGGGTGTGAATCACTATTTTAAAAATCACTTAAACCTTTCAATTTATTATTCATATTTATGTACGCTACTATCATTAAGTAAACTAGTGTATGTACGCAACTATGATGAAGGAAAAAAAGTATATCTAGTTAACTATCTTTTCATACATTTCAACATCTTTTTTACTTTAACAAGTGTATCATTACTTTATTAGCCATTATTTAAATAGTAACCATGTGCAGTAAGAAAAAAATAAACCATCACACACAAGAAACATATCAACACATGAGGACACTAGTATTTTTTGGTGGAAACCTAATGTGGGAGAAAACAACTGTTGTCATAGTCTTTATCTTCATCTTATTATAAAGGAAAACATCTTACAATCTTGTACTAGTGCAAACTTATACCAGTGCGCAGACACCCACCTACAAAAGGCTACAACCTTCTCTCAGTCTCCAGCACTCACTAGAAGGGAGCTCCAACCCCTTGATCTCTTTTACCAACACCCATTGGAAGGGAGCACCAACCCCCTAATTAGATTTACCAGCTACCACTGGAAGGAAGCTACGATTTATTCACTGAAGGCTCCAACCTTTAGCACCTATGTGGACCATGTTTCATAATATTTCATACTGGATCCACCTGACTCACGACATCAAACCCATAGGCCACTTTTCATCATATTTTTAGACTGGACCCACTACCATCATTTAATCCCAATACCAAATAACAATTCTGAAACCAATCACTGTATCAAATCACTCAATCACTAAACCAACTAAATCATCAAAGAAATCACTAAATCTTAATCAATCAATACAACTAGATCAAACTAAACCAGGATAGATCATATCAATGCACATCTACTCATCAATAAGCCAAACATTGTTACCCATCATAGAAACCAACTATTGCTACTGCAAACCCTGATCAATCATATGTCAGAATATATACGCTATTGTTATGAGTCATACCTGCATATGTACGTGCTTCTCCTTAAGAGGACCTGCATACATATCTTAAAATACTGAACAACTGAGTCTAAATCATTGTCACACTGAATCAATCACTGAATCACATACTGAACCCATCAAAAATCACTGAACTAGATACAAATCATCACACAATAGCATCATGTCTAGTCAACATATCATTCCATAAATAATTCAACCCAACCAAAACTATCAAACATAAAATATCATAAGAGAAACTTCATCGACCGACAACAACAAACATAACTAAACTTATTAGACATCATTAACAACTCATAGTGCAAAATCCTAGCAGATGTACACAACTCTTATAAGGCATATCCACGGATGTACATGATTATCATTCACCACACATACATATAGATATGTCCATACTACAGAATATCTATATGACTATCCAAAAGTAGATCTGTGTATGTATGCAGCTTCTCAATGGAAAGCCATCATAAAAATCTATAATCGTTGAGTTATACCCTCACTGAACAATAAAACATCTGTCATACCCAAATCTTGACATACAAATTATTACAGACACACATCATAATATCATCATCACAGATTATCAAACCATAAACATATTATTCAATATGTGATAATTTGAGATCTATTAGATCTTATCCATCTCCATGCTCCATAGTGCACTCCTATTTCAGATCAAGTTATTCATAAATAATCCATCACATGCACATCCTAACACTTTGTGTTATGCAACCATCTCACAAAATAGAAGAAAAGATAGATCAACGAATTCAAACTCAGCCTCTTCAAGGGGGGAACCTCCTTTACATTACACAAATTAACAGTTCTTGGATGATACAAATGATAAGACCTCCTTTCTATATAAAGGAGTCTAATGGGTCATGATATAGTCAAATCCGACATAACAAAAATAATGTAAGGGCACAACAATAACAATAGTGGGCTTCTATGGGGAACAATAATAACAATATGGGTACAACATGGGCACAACAATAACAATAAGTGGATACAATGAAAATAATAATAAGGGAATACACTAGTATTATATCGACCTAACATGCCCCTCTCCTTCAGAAAAGTGTTGTCCTCAACGCTTGAGTAGTTCTGGATGCTTATGTATAAAATTATCATCCTCCCATGTGGAAGCTTTAGTAGGTAAGTTCTTCCACTTGATGAGATACTCTAAAATTGATCGATTTCGTAGTTGTTGAGTTCTTGTTTCTATGACTTCTTCAAGTTCCAATATGATTTTTCCTTCCTGGTCGAGTTCTGGCAATATTGTTTGAACTGGGAGCTTGTCACCTATAACCTTCTTAAGCATGAACATGGAAAACAGGGTGCACTTGGGAAGCTGTAGGAAGCTCCAATTTGTATGCCATAGTACCAATCTCTTGCAAAACCTTGTACAAACCATAAAATTTTGGTGATAATTTATTATCCTTATTAGCTTTCTTGAGGGACATTTGTTTGTATGGTTGTAGCCGTAGAAATAGCTAGTCACCTACATCAAAACTTCTTTCGCTGCGATGTTGATTTGTTTGTTGTTCCATTATATTCTGCGCAAAGTGAGGTTATCCTTTAAGAGTTTGAGAACTTATTGTTGATGCTCGATGTGATCTTCCACTACTTGAACCTTATAATTTTCTCTTAAATATGATGTGATGGATGGTGGATGATATCGAGAAAGTGCCATAATTGGGGTAATATTTTGTTGCAATGTGGAAGGAAGTGTTATATCACCATTCAATGAGAGGAAACCAATTGACCCATTATGTCTATTTATTAGATACAAAGAAATGAAGATATCCTTCCAAACATTTTTTCATGTAGGTTTTAACTCTGTACAAAAATTACCTGCATACAAATTCTAAAACACATAAAATAAACAATGCGAGAGCATAACACATAAAACACATATACACAGAGATTTTCCCCTGGATCCCAAAAATGGGACTACCAACTTGATTTTTAATTATGTTCCTTTCAATGTTACAATACATATTTACACATGTCGAAGCATCCAATACCATGGACCGAAAACCATCGTGTCCAAAACCATGGACCAAAAAACCATCGCGTCGAAAAAACATGTGTGAAAATCATGCACAAAACCATATGTGGGTCCGCCCAACCTAACATAGGGTCCAAAACCAAAATTTTCCGGGGTGTTGCCCTGAACCCCTTAAAGTTGGGTTACGAGTACCCCTCAAACCCCTTGTGACCTCCCCCCCTCTAACCCCCGATTAAGTACATGAGCTAGTCATGGAAAGAATATAACACAACCTGACATTCTCCCACTTGTTATTTTCTTTCCACAGGGGGCCACAAGAGAGCTTAATCATTTATACAGCCCTGCAACACCCATTGTTTCTCTACACCAACAGAACTTCTTAGAGCTCACAGATTTTGTCAATGCATCTGTAGTATTCTTCAAAGTGTCCACCTTTACCAACAACACCTTTTTGTCTTCTATCATATCCCTCACAAAGTGATATTGAACATCAATGTGCTTTGTCTTTGAATGATATGCAACATTCTTTGCCAAGAAAATTTCACTTTGGCTATCATAGTCTATCCTTATAGCTTCCTGTACTAACCCCATACTTGAACACAATCTCTGCAAACAAACTGCTTCCTTGCTTGCATGAGTGGCTGCCATGTATTCTGCCTCTGTAGTTGATAGTGCCACTATAGATTGTTTCTTACTCATCCAACTGACTGCACCTCCAAATAGGTTAAACACATACCCACTTGTAGATCTTCTCTGATCCAGATCTCCAGCCCATTCTGCATCAACAAATCCACACATATCTAACACTCTATCTAATCCTGGTCTTCCTTGGTAGCACAAACCATAATCACTAGTGCCATGCAAATACTTGGAAACCCAATTCACTGCTATCCAATGCTCCTTCCATGGTTTTGACATAAACCTGCTCAATACTCCCACTGCATGTGCAATGTTGGGTCTAGTACATACCATTACATACATCAGGTTACTGACTGCGCTTGCATATGGAACACGGAACATGTCCTCTTCCTATTCTTGTGTCTTGGGACACTGTTCAGCAGATAACCTCACACTTACAGGAATAGGAACCTTCACCAGTTTACTATTCTGCATATTAAACCTCTACAGTATTGTCTCGACATACTTCCTTTGGTTTAACCAGAGCTTCCTCTTTGCATGATCTCTTTTAATTTCCATGCCCAAAATATACTTTGCAGCACCAAGATCTTTCATGTCGAATTTGGAGGACAATTGGGTCTTCAAATCCTCGATAATTTCTTTGTCATTTCCAACCAGCAACATATCATCCACATACAAGACCAGATAAATAACACGATCACCAATTAATTTAAAATACACATAGTGATCTGCTTTGCTTCTGGTGAAGCCAAGTCCTTGTATGAATGTATCAAATTTCTGATACCACATCCTTGGTTACTGTTTTAACCCATACAGAGACTTCTTTAACTTGCATGCCAGTTCTTTCTTACCCTTCACTGCAAAGCCTTCAGGTTGCTTCATGTAGATTTCCTCTTCCAGATCCCCATGAAGAAATGTTTTCTTCACATCCATCTGTTCTACCTCAAAATCAAAAGCAGCAGCAACAGATAAAAGTAATCTAATAGAAGTTACATTGGCAACAGTAGAAAAAATATCACCAAAATCAATTCCTGGCACCTGGGAATAACCTTTTGCTACCAACCGAGCTTTTTATTTGTCTAATTTTCCTTTTGCATTTGTCTTCTTTTTGAACACCCATTTGCTACCAATGGGTTTCCTTCCAGCCGGCAACTCCACCAAATCCCAAGCCTCATTTTTGTGCAAAGATGCCATTTGATCAACCATGGCCTCTTTCCAAAGTTTTCCATCCTCTGAATCCACTACTTCCTTCATAGTTCTGGGATCATCATTAGTAATAGAGAAAGCAAAATTTGAACAGAAAGCAGATGGACTATACCTTTCTGGCTGCCTTCTTTCTCGAAATGATCTTCTCACACCCGGAGTTTGTGGCTCTTCATCTTTTGATTCCTCCTCTGCTGTAGAGTCTGATTCTTCCTCCTTTAGCTCAAACTCTATCTTCTCAGGTTCCTTTGGTTGGACTTCATGTTTAATAACATCTTTCACCTCTCTGAACACCACATATCGGCTGTACACAACCTTCCTTGTTACTGAGTTCCAAAGCTTATAACCCTTTAAACCATCCTTATACCCAACAAAGATGCACTTTTCAGATTTACTATCCAACTTGGTTCTTTTCTGCTTTGGAACATGTACATATGCATCACATCTAAATACCCTCAGATGTGAAAGAGAGGGTTTCTTACCAGTCCATACCTCTTGTGGAGTCTTATCCTCCAACACTGATGAAGGTGATCTATTGACCAGGTAACATGTTGTCTCCAACGCTTCTGCCTATAATTCCTGTCCTAACCCGGCACCACTGAACATGCTTCTTGCCCTTTCCATCGATGTCTTGTTCATTCTTTCTGCAAATCCATTTTTCTTAGGTGTATATGGAGTAGTCTTCTATCGTGATATACCACACTTATTATAGAATTCTTCAAATTCCTTGCTACAAAACTCTCCACCATTATCTGTCCTCAACACCTTTATCTTCTTCTCTGTCTGGTTTTCCACCAGAGCCTTAAATTCTTTAAACCTGTCAAAGACTTCAGATTTCTTCTTAAGGAAATATATCCATGTATTCCTTGAGAAGTCATCTATAAATGATACATAGTACACATACTTACCCAGTGATGGAACCTTCACAGGTCCAAACACATCACTGTGCATAAGCTCTAATATTTGTTTTGCCCTCTTACCACCAGAGGGGAAACTCACCCGATTCTACTTCCCATATACACAATTTTCACAGAAATCAAAATCGAGATATCTATTACTCATAACTTATACCATACCTTTACCATGAAGTATTCGAAGGCCCTTCTCTCCACTATGTCTAAGCCTTTGATGCCACAACATGGTCTTCTCTCCAGAGACCACTAGATTTTCTGCTCCACTTTCAGGATGTTATGCTCTTAACCTACAAAATGATACCCAATACAGAATATGTGAAGAAAAGATACCCAGAACACAGAATAGCAATGATTTTATTATTCAAAGAGTAATGTTCACTTGCCTCTTCGAGGGGGCAACCTCCAATAGAGCAGAGCTTGATTACAAAATAAGACACGATACTCCTCGCAGGGAGCCTCTATCCTTTATATATGACTCATACATGCAATACCACGGGCCAATACCGTGGGTTTTATTAATACCATCTATATAATACTACGGCCCATTTGCAACTAACTATGGTCTCGTCATTAATTGCAGGTTAACCACTTACAAATATTAATATGGGCTTTATTGACTCTTGACTATGACGTGATCCTATGACATAGATAAGGGGGTTAGGGTGGGACCCTAACATGCCCTCCCCCTTAAGACTAGCCTTGTTCTCAAGGCTGAAGCTGCGGAAACTACTGAAGAATAGTGGCTGGTTCCCAAGTTGCATCTTCCGGAGAGGTGTTTTTCCATTTGACGAGGACTTCCTTAATCATGCGGCCACGCATGTGTTTGTCTCTTGTGTCTAGAACCTGTTCGGGTTGAAGCCAGATTGACCCTTCTTCGTCCAATTCAGGTAGACTGGTTTGAACTCAGCAATTGTTCCCGATCACTTTCTTGAGGCACGATACATGGAAAATTGGATGGATTTTTGCAGTAGGTGGCAAATCCAACTTGTAAGCCACTTCTCCAATGCGCTGAAGTACTTGGTATGGTCTGTAGAATTTTGTAGATAGCTTCTGACAACCCTTGTCTTTGAGTGATGTTTGCTTATATGGTTGCAGCCTCAAAAATACCTGATCCCCTTTTTGAAATTGGCGCTCTGAGCGATGCTGGTCTACCTGTTGCTTCATGTGGTTCTGAGCTTGATGAAGATTCTCTCTAAGATGGGCGAGCATGGTTGCGCGGTGTTGTAGGAGTTGATCCACTGCTTGTACTTTGGAGCACCCCTTGAGATAAGAGGTAGGGGAAGGCGGAAGTTGACCATATACTGCTTCATAGGGAGTCATTTTGGTGGTGGCATGATAGTTGGTGTTATACCACCATTCAGCCAGAGGTAACCACTGTACCCAAAGGTGTTGCTTTTCTGAAGTGAAACACCTAAGGTAGGCTTCTAGAAATTTGTTGACGGCTTCAGTTTGACCATCCATTTGTGGATGATAGGAAGTACTGAGTTTTA
The DNA here is from genome assembly GCA_031772625.1 of Pinus tabuliformis. NCBI lineage: Eukaryota > Viridiplantae > Streptophyta > Pinopsida > Pinales > Pinaceae > Pinus > Pinus tabuliformis. The sequence continues at coordinate 1,201,337,861 of CM062818.1, forward strand.
GTTGAGTGCCTTGTATCCTGAAGCGTTCCATCCAAAAATTACTGGTGAAGATCGGGTTGCGATCGGACACAATAGAAGTGGGCATGCCATGCAATTTGAAAATCTGATCCATGAAATATTGAGCGACCAAAGTTGGTGTAAATGGGTGGGGTAGGGCGCAGAAATTAGCATACTTCGATAGTCGGTCCACAACTACCATGATGACTGACTTGTTCCCGGACTTTGGAAGACCTGTAATGAAATCCATAGAAACTTCCGTCCAAATGGATGTCGGAATGGGCAATGGTTGTAATGTGCCTGGAGTGTTGACAGTTTCCCCTTTGTGGCGTTGACAGACATCGCATTCTGCTACAAAAGTAAGGATGTCCTTTTTCATGCCTGTCCAAAAAAATGATCTTCTGGTGCGAGCATACGTCTTCTAAAAGCCCGAATGTCCTGCAATGGGCGATGAGTGCAATTCTGCCAAAATGCGACCTTTGAGGGTAGATGTTGGGGATATTACGACTCTGTCCTTGTAGCGAAGAATATCATCCTGCCACGAGTAGCCCTTGGTGGAATTTGGATCTACCTGAAATTGAGAAATGAGTTGGGATAGCCGGGGGTGTGAAAACCATTCCTTGCGAGCCTCTTCAATCCATTCTGGAATGGGGAGGGAAATTGTTAGCAGAGTACTTTCTTCCTCAAATTGGCGAGATAATGCATCTGCTACACTATTGTCTTTCCCTTTCTTGTAAATGATCTCATAATCATATCCCAGCATTTTGGCGAGCCATTTATTTTGTTGTGGGGAGGATAGGCATTGCTCCAAAAAATATTTAAGACTGTGATGATCTGTGCGGATTTTGAAACGTCGCCCCAATAAGTAAGGTCGCCAGGTCTCGACTGCATGTAAGATGGCCATCATTTCTTTTTCGTAAGTTGATTGGCCCAGATTCCTCCCACTTAGTTGTTGGCTTGTGAAGGCCAAAGGTCGCCCTTCCTGCATTGAGACCACCCCAATACCGGTCCCCGAAGCATCACATTCAATGACAAAGGATTTGGTGAAGTCAGGTAGTGCTAAGACTCGAGTGGAACACATGGCGTTTTTTAGAGCGGTAAATGCCTGTTGTGCTTCCTCATTCCAGAAGAAGGAATTTTTCTTTAGGAGTTGAGTGAGGGGCTTCGCTATGCGGCCATAGTTGCAGACAAATTTACCATAGTTGCAGACAAATTTACGATAATAGCCTGTGAGACCCAAAAATCCTCTCAAGCTCTTCAAGGTCTTAGGTTGAGGCCATTCTTGCATTGCCTGGATCTTTTTGGGGTCCACCTTGACACCTTCACGCCCCACAATGTGGCCCAAATACTCAACTTCTTCCATGCCAAACGAACACTTGGACATCTTGACAAATAATTTATGCTTGTGGAGCAGGTGTAAAAGTAGATCTACATGCTGAAGATGTGCAGCCCAAGTGCCACTATAGATGAGGATGTCATCGAAGAAGACAAGGACAAATTTACTGAGATATGGCTTGAGAATGTGATTCATAAGACTCTGAAAAGTAGAGGGGGCATTACAAAGACCAAATGGCATGACCAGGAACTCATAATGGCCTTCATGAGTTCGGAAAGCAGTCTTGGGAATGTCGACTTCCTTCATGCGAATTTGGTGGTAGCCTGAGCGAAGATCCAACTTAGTAAAGAATTGAGCCCCATTGAGTTCGTCCAACAAATCGTCAACCACCGGAATGGGAAATTTATCTTTGACTGTCAACTTATTGAGGGCCCTGAAGTCGGGACACATCCGCCACTCCCCATCTTTCTTGAGCACCATGACCACTGGGGATGAATAAGGACTAATGCTGGGACAAATGACACCTGCTTCCAAAAGTTCCTTGATGATTTTTTCTATTTCATTCTTTTGGGTGAACGGATATCTGTATGGCCGCACATTTGGGGGTTGGGCCCCTGGAACCAAGGTGATGCTATGATCATGTTCCCCTCGCGAGGGTGGAAGCTCATGAGGCTTGTCAAAGACCGGCAGGTGGTTATTTAAAATCTGTTGCATCTCAGGATGAATTGGTAGACACTTGGTTTCGATGACCTGGATGGCATTAAATTGAGCTACCACTCCATGATTGCCCTTTTTTAACAACTTTTCCATCCGATGCGAGCTGATGATAGAGGGGGCTCTCGCCTGGAGTCCATGGAGGGTATGTGTGTAGTTGTTCTGCTTAAAACTCATATATAACTCCTGAAAATCCATTGTGATTGGCCCAAGAGTGAGGAGCCATTCAGCGTCGAGGACAATGTCGCAACCCCCCATGTGTATGGAAAACATGTGGGTTTTCAACTGATAATCCCCCATTGGAAGTTTGACATTTTCACAGCGGCCTTCACATTTCATTGTGCCCCCATCCGCAATTTGGACTTGGAAGTTAGAAACTGCTCGTACAAAACAATGCACTGCTTCTGCGATTTTTTGATGGATGAAATTATGGGTACTTCCACTATCAATCAAGACTACTACTGGGCGATGTTTAAGAAAACCCCTGATTTTGAGAGTTTGAGGGGAAGAAATCCCTGCCAACGCATGCAGCGAAATAACTGGTTCGTCAGAGACATTCTCCTTTGGGTTGTCTTCTTCTAGTGCCTCATGTTCCTCAAGTGGTGGATCTTCCTCTGTTGAGCTGTAGTCAGTGGCATCTATTTGAAAAAAATTGGGTTCCTTGCATTTATGACCTGGGGAGTATTTTTCATCACAGTAGTAACATAGTCCTTGCTTCCTTCTTTCGGCCATTTCCGCAGGTGACACCTTTTGGACCTTAAGTGTTTGAGTCGTGTTGTGAGCCTGTGGGGGACGACCTTTAGCGGGGAAATTTGGGCGACTGTATTGGGCTGCTAATGCACGTTCCACGTTACGGGCTACCTTGCAAGCCTCTGTCCAAGTGGGAGGGTGGTGCAGTAAGAATTGAGCTTTGATGGCTTCTTTAAGACCACTGATAAAACATTCCATGTAGAACACATTTGAGAGACCCCAAGTGCGGAAGGCTAAGGCTTCAAAAGCTGTAATATATTCATCCACTGTACCTGTCTGTCGGAGCTTAGTAAGACGACCCAAAAAAGAGTCCTCCTGTTCAAATCAGTCTCGAATAGCTTTGGTAAATTGGGTCCAAGTCTTAAAAGGTCCATTGCAACGTTGATGCCATTCCCACCATTGCCACCGTTCATTGTCCAAGTACATGCTCCCCAACATAAGCTTAGTCGCATCATCTAAGATATGATTCAGTTTGAAATACTGCTCCATTTGTGCTATCCATGCGGACGGGTGAGAACTGTCAAATTTATGCATATCCAACTTGGGAGGTCGCTGACTGGGTGGTGGGTGGGTGTGCCAGACGTGAGGAGAGTGGCTAGACTCACCCTCATTGTATTCATTGTCATTATACTCCTCCTCTTGGGCTTGCTCCTTGCCCTTCGGGATTAATTGCTGGACCTAGAGACATAGTCCGGTAAGCTGCTTATTGATGGATTGGACGGATTTTTCAAGTTCATCCATTCTTTCATTGGCCATTGCTTGAGCTCGAGTTTCTACCATACACCAACTTGATGAAAAATTGGTACCGCCTAAAAATTTTCACTAATAATTGAATGGTACCACCGTGCTCAGCTCGTCGTCCTGATTCTGATGGGCTAGATCACCAATAAGCGCCCTGGAAGATCTCAGACTCTTTTTTTTTTTTTGAAAACTCCTAACAGAGTTTTACTCCTTCCTGATCAATACTGCAGTCGCCAAATCCTCAAAATGTCAATGCGGCCAAAAGTCCTGTGAAAATTATACCTTGGTATAGGAACCCTTCACAACAACTCCGATCTGGTGTATCTGAGAGATCTGAATGGCGGATCGGATAGCTCTGGGCGGCGAAACAGAATGCTGCTACGGATCGGCTAGCTCTAATAGATCGGAATGACTGATCTGTGAACTCGAGACTGCGGGACTGATGTCGGCTGCTGCTGCACCCTGTTGCACCAGCGGATCTGGAATAGATGATGTGCGATCCCCCGATAGAAAAGGGAACTATGGTCTTGAGGAGTGTCAGGTGCTACAGATCGCAATATACATAAGGGTCTGGCAGTAGTACTCGGCCCAATGTTTCAGGGCTCTAACTAAGGAGGATCGACCGTACCCTTAGCCGTACAACCCGACTACCCTATCGTACGGGCGAGTAATCTCTCCGAGTGCTGTTCTCGGTGTACTGTAGCCACAAGACGGCCGACGGTTTATCTATGGCGAGGTTTCAAGGGAGCCTAGGGGCTTCCAATATACCCAGAGGGTACGTGGAAGACAGTCCGTGCGCGGTTCTGTCTAATGCGCTACTACTCGAAGGGGTACCCACAGGGGTTACAAGGGAGTCCAACAGACGTGACCACCTCTTGTATTTCCTGCGTGCATGCCTCCCCAAATCCGCAGGTTTATGCGCTCAACGACAGATCCCGTGGTTTAAAGACGCCAGAACACATCTCTAGCCAAAAAAAAAAAATTGCTAAGAATTGGAGATCCCACCGGCCCTGGAAAGTGCTCTGATACCACTTGTTATGCTCTTAACCTGCAAAATGATACCCAATACAGAATATGCGAAGAAAAGATACCCAGAACACAGAATAGCAATGATTTTATTATTCAAAGAGTAATGTTCACTTGCCTCTTCGAGGGGGCAACCTCCAATAGAGCAGAGCTCAATTACAAAATAAGACACGATACTCCTCGCAGGGAGTCTTTATCCTTTATATATGACTCATACATGCAATACCACGGGCCAATACCGTGGGTTTTATTAATACCATCTATCTAATACTACGGCCCATTTGCAACTAACTGTGGTCCCGTCATTAATTGCGGTTTAACCACTTACAAATATTAATATGGGCTTTATTGACTCTTGACTATGACGTGATCCCATAACATAAATAAGGGGGTTAGGGTGGGACCCTAACACAGGAACCACAGAACTATTGCACCCATCAATAACAATGCTACCTTGCAGCTTGTACAGAGTTCCAATCCGAACTCCTCACATCAATACCAGTGCTCCCCGAACCATTTTGCAGGTATCCTTCTCAAACACTGTTTTTACACTTGCATCATCCAGCTTGCTTACAGAAATCAGATTTTTGGCTAATGTAGGAATATGTAGAACACGTGGAAGCGTTCTAATCCTTCCACCTTGCAACTTCAACTTTACTTTTCTGCGACCAACAATTCTAGCCTTCCTGTCATCCCCCAAGAAGACATCACCACCATCATATTTCTCATATTCGCAGAACCACTCTCTATGGGGAGTGAAGTGAAAGGATGCACTTGAGTCAATCAACCATGCCTCATGATCTACATGTGTACTTGAAGAAGCCAAGTACACATCCCCACCTTCATCTGAGGTGGTTTTTGCCTCTGCAAAAGGAGTGTCATCAGATCCCTTTCCTTTGTTAGGAGCTTTAGATTTAAAGTCCCTTTTGAAGTGGCCTTCCTTTTCGCATTTCCAACACACCACCTTTACAAGTTTTCCTGGAGATTTAGATCTCCCTCTAGATTTAGATCTCCCACTCGATGAATTATTTTTGTTTCTGTTCTGGGACCATCCTCGTATAGACAAGGCATCACCATTCGGGCTCTCCATATTTTTCCGTCTCATCTCCTTCGTCAGCAAGGCTGAGACTATTTCATCAAACTGCAAGGCAGTTGCATTGTTACTTATTGCAATAACTAGACTATCCCATGAATCTAATAGAGAACACAACAAACTAATTCACTTATCTTCATCTAAAATTTTAATATCAATAGGTGCTAACTGACTTACCACAGTATTAAATGCATTTAGATTCTTTGTCACTGAGTCTCCATCTTTCATCCTTAGGTTATACAGCTTTTTTTGCAGGAACAGTTTATTCACTAGAGACTTAGATTGGTACAAATCCCCTAACTTGTGACACAAAGCCTTCACCGTAGCTTCCCCTGATACATTTAGCAATACTGAATCTAAGACACACAATCGTATTGTGCTCTTTGCTTCCGATCCAACTTCTTCCATTCTTCATCGGACACTCCCATTAGTTTAGTACCTAGATCTACTGCAATCCACTAATCTTTATCCACCAATAGACCCTCCATCTTGAGTTTCCACAACTCAAAACTCTGACCATTAAATTTCTCGATCTCTATCTTTCCACTGCTCACCATCTTCTTTCACCACCAGAATCGATCTCACAGATCTCCCACTAAACAAGGTCTACCACAGGCCCGAGTGAAACCCCTCCGCAACAAAGGCATCCCTTTGAAGCCAAAATAGCTCCGATACCAAATTTAGGTTTTAACCCCGTACATAAATTACCTGCATACGAATTCTAAAACACATAAAATAAACAATGCGAAACCATAACACATAAAACACATATACACAGATATTTTCCCTTGGACCCTAGAAATAGGACTACCAGCTTGATTTTTCATTATGTTCCTTTCAATGTTACAATACATATTTATACATGCTGAAGCATCCGATACCATGGACCAAAAACCATTGCGTCCAAAACCATGGACCACAAAACCATCGCGTCCAAAAAACATGTGCGAAAAGCATGCATAAAACCATAGGTGGGTCCGCCCAACCTAACATAGGGTCCAAAACCAAAATTTTCCGGGGCGTTGCCTCGGACCCCATAAAGTGGGGTTATGGGTACCCCTCAAACCCCCTGTGACCTCCCCCCCTCTAACCCCTGGTTAAGTACATGGGCTAGCTGTGGAAAGAATATAACACAATCCAATAGTTCACTATCTCAATTTTCCCATTAGATTGAGGATGATAAGATGAGCTATGAGCTAACTGAGTACCTAGACAAGAAAATAATTATCTCCAAAATTTCCAGTGAAAATGGGATCTCTGTTGCTTACAATAATCTTTGGGTTTCCATGTAGCTTTTGAATTGTTTCCATAAATGCAGTAGGAACTGTACTTTCTTTAAAGGGATGAGATAATTCACAAAAGTGTTCATACTTGGTAAGTCTATCAATTACCACCATGATTACACTCTTTCCTTCAGACTTGGTAAACCTGTGATAAAATCCATTGAAACCTCCTCCCAACATTGACTTGGAATGGATAAAGGTTGTAATAGACCTGGGGTCTTAATTGTTTCAACTTTATTTTGTTGGCAAACCAAACATTCCACCACAAACTTTTGAATATTAGATTTAAGGCCATCCCAAAAAAATTCCTTCTTAACCCTACGGTAAGTTTTTAAAAATCTTGAGTTCCCTCCTAAGGGAGAGGTGTGAAATTCCATAAGAATATTTTGTTTGAGTTGGGAATTCTTACAGAGGTATAAGCGATCTTTGTATGATAACGAATAATTTTTCCAGCTAAATGTATCAGATGTACTAGGGTCTTGTTGTATCTTTGGAATGAGTGCCCACACTTCTTCATCATTCTTCTATTCATCTCTTGCTTCATTTATCCTATTTGGTTTGATAATAGAAATGGTGCAAATAAATTCTTCCACATCCCCATCCTTTCTTGAGAGTGCATTGCAACAACATTTTTCTCCCCTTCTTTGTAGATGATTTCAAAGTCATAACGCAACATCGTTATGATCCATTTTTGCTGCTCTTCTGAAGATAATATTTGTTCTAAAACGTATTTAAGACTATCATGATCTGTTTTTACCTTGAAGTGTCTTCCCATTAGGCAAGGTTGCTATTTCTTAAGTGCATGTTGTATTGCCAACATTTCCTTCTCATAAATAGCTTTGTGTAAATAATTTCCTTTGATTTGACGAATTTTGAAAGAAATGGGTCTTTCTTCTTGCATTAAAACAACACCAATTTCATTTCCTGAGGCATCACATTCCACAATAAAGGTTTTTGTGAAGCCTAGCGTAGATAAGATTGATGCTTTGCAAATTGCCTCTTTAAGATGTTCAAAGGCTTTTATTGCTTCTGGAGTTCAAGAAAATGCATCTTTCTTCAATAATGTTGTTAGAGGTGCTTCTATTCTCCCATAATTCTTAACAAACTTGAGATAATACCCTATCAACCCGAGAAATCCTCGTAGATGCTTTATGGATGTGGGGATTTTCCATTCCTTAATGGCTTTAATTTTGCTAGGGTCTACCTTGACACCTTCATGAGATACAATATGACCCAAACATTCCACCTCTTTTATTCCAAAGAAAAATTTGGAGGATTTTTCATATGATTATTTCTCCTCCAATAGTTTGAGCACTCTATCAACATGTTGAACAAGATTGTTCCCAGAAGCCTTGCTGCAGATTAGTATATCATTAAAAAATACTAACACAAATTTTCTAAGGAACGGTTTGAAAATGGAATTCATCAAACCTTGAAATGTAGAAGGTGCATTGGTAAGGCCAAAAGGCATGACCAAAAATTCATAATGACTCTCATGAGTTCTAAATGTTGTTTTCGAAATGTCTTCAGTTTTCATTCTGATTTGATGATATCCTGAATGAAGGTCCAACTTGGTGAAGTAAATTGCTCCATGCAATTCATCCAATAATTCACCAATGACAGGAATGGGAAATTTATTTTTAATAGTGAGCTTGTTGAGCACTCTATAATCCGGAAACATGTGCTATGATCCATCCTTCCTATGCACCAATACTACTAGAGAAAAGAAAGAACTTTAACTAGGTTGAATTATAACAGCCTCTAGCATTTTTGCAACCATACATTCAATTTCACTCTTTTGGGCATAGGGATATCTGTAAGCCCTAATGTTTGGAGGAACACTTCCTAGAATCAAATGAAAAGCATGATCATGATCACGAATAGGTGGGAAGCCTTTGGGAGTCTCAAATAACTTGGAATGATTGTCCAAGTCTTTTTGGAGATATAGAGAAATAGATGATTTCAACATGGGAACCTCTAGCAAACATAATTTTGCAATTACGCCATGTTGTTCCTTATTTAGAATCATTTTCATGCCGTTACAACTGATTATCTTTCCTGGTTTCCTTGCGATGCCCTGTAATTCAACTTCATTTCCTTCTGGAAAAAAAAAATTCAAGAAAATTTCTTGAAAATTAAAGCTATCGTACCCAAAGTTTGTAGCCATTAGACTCCTAGTACAACATCAGCACAACCCATTGGAATGGAAACATTGGACTATTCAAAACATATTCTCCCATGGATAGCTTGATATTATGGCACTTTCCAGAGAAATTTATGGTTCTTCCATTTGCAACCATCACTTGACAATTTGATGTTCGATATAGGAAGCAATTTAATTCCTTCGCTATCTTACAATGAGTAAAATTATGGGTACTTCCCGAATCAATCAACACTATTACCTTTTTCTTCTTGATATGTCCTTCTATCTTGATAGTTTGATGAGTGGTTATTTCGGCCAATGCATTACAAGATATGGTCAGATTCATTTCTTCTTTCTCTATGTTTTGTTCCTAGTTTGTATCCTCTTCTTTTGATGTTTCTTGTTCCTTTTCTTGTCCCTCTTCACAATCTGTGTAAAATAATATATTCTCAGCATAGTTATAACCGTTAGTGTATTTTCTATCACAACTATAACAAAGCCCTTTTGCTCTTTTTTCTTCCAATTGTTGTGGTTTCAACCTTGAGGGTTGTGGAAGTCTAGCAGAAACAACACGTCCATCTTTATAGTTGTGATTGGTAGGCTTCCTTGTTTCCATAATTTTTCTTTCAATTTTTCTTTCCAACCTGAATGCCTTCTCGAATGAATCAGGTTCCCAAAGTTTAAACTCATGTTGGATGTTATATTTTAATGTCCTTATGAAAACATCAATCCTATGCTCTTCTGGAATATCGTTTACCCTTATATTCAAGTTTTGGAAGTCCTCAATGTGCTCCACCATTGAACCATTTTGTTTGAGATTTATCAATTTGAAAACAAAGGTGTTTATTTTTTATCCTCATAATGTACTATCATTTCTTCCATAAAAATTTCCCAAGTGAATTTTTTTTTACAAGAGAAAAGCCATTGATACCATACAAACTGATTGGGTTCCAAATATAAAGTCACAATGTGTAGATTTTGTGCGTTTTTCACATTATGGAGATCGAAATATTGCTCCATCTGTAGTATCCATGTTACGGGATCCTTGCCATCAAACTTCCTCATATCGATCTTGGGAACATGGTGGGTATTCAATCCAACGTTAGAGTCTATGAAATCATGACTAACCTTTATTTTGTTCTCATCATGAGTTTCCTCTACTATGTTTTCACCATTAGGAAGCATTTCTTGTAGCAACTTTTCCAAACTTCCTTTCAAACCTTCCATGTATTTCTTCAAATATTCAATGTTTACTTCTAAACCATCCATCTTACATTCCATGTCACTCTTTAAACCATCTGTCTTAACTTCCACGCCATTCGTTGAACCATTCATCTTAGCTTCCATACCTTTCTTTAAACCATCCATATTAGCTTCTGTTACTTTTTCTAAGATTGAAATTTATTGCACTTGGTCTCGTAATTTTGATATATCATGTTGCATTTCTTCCTCTTCTTCATGAATCATGTAAGAGCTTTCAGGTTTCTTACTAGGTGTTTCCATTTTCTTTCTTCGGGGCACCAATTAATGCTAATTATGCTTCACTATGTCCTTCGAATTCCTTCAAACTAATTTTTCAAACCAAACTTATGCAAACTTTTGAAAAGACTACACACCTTTTTTGGCTTTGTAGGATTTTGATATTGAATCTGTTGTATCTTTGTAATTTCAGATCCCCAACGTCTGAAATTTTGGCATGTGGTAGCTACCTATGTCCTCGTTCCAACCTCGCAACTCTGGTGAAGATTGGATTCTTGAAGAAAGAGTTATTCCAAATCTCCCATGATGACTTGATTATAGACTGATTCAGTAGAGTTAACTTGTACAAAGTGCCACATATCATTGTTTTGATCTTTAGACCTGAAACTGATACATAGAAAACTAAAGTCTGTCCTATTTCTTTACCTTTCTACAAAATTGCAATATGATGCTCAGAGAGAAATTTATGACGATTTTCCCCAAGTCACCTATTTGAGATATAATTCGGGAGCCTGCAAAAACCCTAATGTTCATGGATCATATATCATAAAATATAGTGAGACAAGATCTGAAATTCGTACCTGAGGTTCATCAAGATTTCATCTCAAATGATTTTTAATTTTAGCATCTACAACGTGGTAGAAAAAAAAGTTATAGCGAAAATGCCATGACAACACGTTTGAAGCAGCGAAACCCTAGAATCCAAAGTTCTAATACCAATTGTTATGCAACTAGCTCACAAAATAGAAAAAAAGATAGATCAACGACTTCAAAATCATCCTCTTCGAGGGGGAAACCTCTTTTACATTACACAAATGAACAATTATTGGATGATACAAATGGAAATACCTCCTTTCTATATATAGGAGTCTAAGGGGTCACAATATAGTCAAAGCCGACATAATAATAATAATGTAAGGGAACAACAATAACAATAGTGGGCTTCTATGGGGCACAATAATAACAATGTGGGTACAACATGGGCATAGCAATAATAATAAGGGGATATAATGACAATAATAATAAGGGAATACACTAGTATTATAGGGACCTAAAACATTGATCTCCATCTCCTTATATAGCTTATGCCTTAGCCAATACCTTAGGTCGATCCCGTAGTAATGCCTATGGTATTCTTTGACAGGATAAAATATATGTTTTTGTGTTCATTACTATGGGTGAATACCATGGGAAATACCCTTATTATTCATAATACCATAGTTCAGAAACTATACGCGACTTGTCTTCATCATCCTTGCGTATGTACATGGCTTATCTTCACAGGACTTGCTTATAGTTTCCTAAACTTCACCTTTATCATCTTTCTATCTCTAAACTGATATTTCTCTAACCATCATGTTAACATCTTTATTAAGTAGGTTTCCATCAAGGAAAACACATTAGTCATAATTCCAACGATATCCCCCTTTGGACTTGATGGCAACCACTTCAGTGTTTAGTCACTATCACCTGTAAATACCTGAAAAAATATTTGTAAGCATACCAAGCTTCTCTCCAAGAATTCTTCTCGAAAAACTAAGCTACTCTCCATTAGGGGATTTTTGAGGTCTGAAATGGGCCTCCTAAGGAAATTATAAAATAATAGTGGAAATAATAAGATAAGATTACATTACATCATCAAATTTTAGAGGGAAAAAGGAAAAAAAACTAGCTTTTCAACTTGTATTTTCAACTTATCTCCTTATGGGTTTACTCAAATTTTGAACGAAAACAATCATTGGATGAAAAATTTGATTCCTCATCCAAGGAATACCCATATTACATACTTCCGATGGACCTTTCCACACGGAAAATGAGAAATACATGAAAAACATGATTGCAATCACGTTTTTAATGTATTTCTCATTTTTCGTGTAGCAAGGCCCATCGAAAGTATGCAACATGGGTACTCCTTGGATGAGTAATTAAATTTTGTATCCAACGAGTACTCCGACTCAAAATTTGAGTAAAACATTCGGGAGATAAATCGAAAATAAGAGTTGAAAAAATAGTTTTATTAATTTATTATTTTTTAATCTTTTTACTTTTTTACTCCAAAATTGGTGAATCGTCCCCCATGGTTGACATCATCATCTTGAATCCTATTGGTTCTTATAAAGTTCATTTTGGTTGTACATTTTTCTTAGGAGGCCCATTTTAGACCTCAAAATTCCCCTAATGCCCCCTTTTACATCAAGGGAAAAGGGTTGACCAATGTTGAATGAAGACTTCTTTCTCCCTTTATAGAGAGGATCATTATAGGTTTGATCTATTGAATTTGATCACTGACAATGCTCCCCTTGAGCATATGCTGAACCTTCTGGAAGATTTTCAATGAAGTACATGATTCTATGACTTAACCAAGTATGAACTTTCCTATCACCAAGGACTCATGCTTACATTAATCACCCATCATAGTGGGGTTACATGTTTCATTCAACATTACATCACATTCCCAAAATGGGCTTACATACATAATTGACTTGACCCCAATAATCCAAACATGATTGATTATTACAATTATTACATCATGGGTCTTTACATCACCTTTACATCAAGAGACATATATTACATTTATGATCAAAACCAATGACATGGACCTCAACCATGTGGTATCAAGACCATAATATTCATCATAGGATCTTGCAACATGAATATCAACATGCACATCCTCATCATCAATATGTAAGACAAGACAATGTAGCTTCAATATCATTAACCTGTGACCAAGTATGCAACATTACCAAATTGTAGCAACAACATAAGTATGTTCCATAGAGATCTATTATCAACTCATCCCCTTGACCTCATCAAGGTAAACTTTCTCTTTCCCTTTTTAGAAGGAGCCTCAATTCATGTACATCAAATACATATAGATCTTTTGCAGCACAACAACATATGTGAGAAACAATAATATCATCATAAAGTAAGATAGGGAAATGTAGCATCAACCTTCAACATCATCAATATGTGACTAAATATGAAATTTCCCCAGTAATTACCTAGAAGTTATAGTAGTAGTATATTAATAACCATCCTCTTGTCTTGATATACCCTAATTTTTCTTCATGTATGAAGAGTTATAATTCATAATCAGCAATATCATTCTCTTGGCCTATTATCTTCATGCAAGAAGAACTACCACACCATAGACAACTTCACCAATATGAAAATTAAGTAACCTTCCATCATTGATAACATGTGACATAGAGATAGAAATATGAACTCATCATCATCAACTAGGCATAAGATTGTGCAATCAAGCTTTGTTAATAACCCATATCCTTGATCTCATATCATCAATATCAACATGCTCTGCATATGAAGAGCCATAATCCTCAAGCAACATACCATATGTAGCATAACATATACATCTATCATCACCGTGTAACATATGTGAGAACCAAGAACAACACTATAGGCATCATCCATAACTGCACCATATGCAACTTATGCATCATTGAAGACATAATAACAACAACATATAAGTAGTGAGTGAAACTCATCATCATTAATTAATGTAAATAAGGACCATAGCATGCATATCCTCTTCATGTAGAATTAAGTCCACTAAGTTTCTTTAGCAACAAAAACTAAACATCATCAATGATATATATATATACTTATCATGAACATCATCATGCAACAAGGAATTCTCAAGAAATCATAATGCCAACAATGCACTATTAGAAGCATAGAAAATGCTCCCCTTGAACCTGTGCCAACTATTCACTATCAGGTCTAATCATATCCATCTTCATCAATCAGTAAATCCATCAAAAGAACCAAAGTAATAATGTCATATTGCAGCAACTCATAAACCATCATAAGACAATACTACTTCTAAGTAGTATCTGAGCATCAACAGACTGTAACCAACCAATGTTAGAACCAGAAAGCCAAATAATAACTAACTGAAGCATATCATAACTTCTCCCTGAGTCTGTCCCACAGTTTCTTCATCTCAGATAAACATACATGACTATCTAGACAAAAACATCTGTATATACACAACTTTCCTTCATGATATCCATGTATAGAATGTAAAGTACTGAACTTTCATATCCACATATCCCCCTGAGCCTCTACTGTATGTTCCTGTTTCATTGTTACTACATCAGATGCATTGTCAGTAACGTAAGCAACATGAATATCAAATCAACCTGGGAATCATCATCAGGATAACATATTTATTTCTCCCCCTGAGATCATAGATCATTGATCCTGAGGACCTGATAATCATCTTCTGCTCTCATAAGGTCATGTACCTCACATCACTTCTACAATCACTGTGAGTGAACAATGTACTACAATAGAGACCATATTATTTTACTCTAAGTCTGAAGAAGAGGAACTATCCTCCTCATTTCTGTGAGAATTTATCTCTTTAAACGTGTATACTTTGTCTCGATTTATATATCCTCTTTCTATGACCTCTCCAATTTCTTCATCTATAACCTTGAATTAGGTTGATGTAAACACAATTACATTTCCTTTATCCGCCATTTGACCTACACTTAGAATATTCTGCTTTAGCCCTTGAACTAATAAATTATTAGCTTCTCTTCCATGTTTATTAATTATGTCTCTACCTTTTCCCAGAACTTTTGATGGAGCAATATTTCCAAGAATAACCTTACCATCTTGGTTTTCCCTGAAAGACTCCATATTACTCTTATATCCATTCATGTGATGAGAGCATTTGGTGTCTATGTACCATTCATGTTCATCTTCAAACTGGCAAAGCACAAGACCACACCTTATATGTTCTTCTTCTTTCTTCTTATTATGATAAATGTTGGAGGATTCGTCATTTTCAGGTTTAACAATATTCTTATTTGATTGATTTTCATGTTGTCTATGGAGATTCATTGATTTGTTCCTTGTTGAGAAATGGAAACAAGAAATTCCATTTTAATTTGTTCTTGAATTAAATTGAGAATTAAAATCTTACTCTATTCTAATAACAACTTTTAAATAGTTAATTAAGTTTAATTAACTTAATTATCTTAGGATTTTCGAGTTGGAAGTCTTTCTGTAGTCATATATATGTTCTCCCTAAGTTTTAGGGGTCCAATATGAGTTTAAATTGAGTTGGAAATTAGATCACTTAGATTACTGAGTTAAATTCAGTTAAATTAGTTCTAAATTATTTTTGGAACTAATATAGGGCTAACAGTCATTTGGTGCACTAGTGCATCCACTAGTGCTACTCCAGTTAATTGAAGATTCTCTCATGAGAAACTCATGCATGTTAGTTCAGTGAAAGACCTAGTTGATACTAGAGTGCAGGGATAGTGTACTATCAGTGGTATTATTTACTAGTGTAAATATCATGCATGCATCCGAGATTGATCCTATGTTTGGATTGCACAGTTTTGGAAGCATGAATTCCCTTTAAATAAGGGTTATTCATCCTAGGAATTAAGCAAGATATTAGGGGCTTGCAGAGCAGCATAATTGGCTAAGCATTGGATAGGAGCTTGCTTATGAGATGAGAGAGTTGAGTCATACTTATGCAGAATTGTTATAGTGAGAACAAGCTTTGTATATTCACTGATATTTATGATATATGCAATACAGATAGTGGGGTTTTGAGCAGTGGCTTTCCCCAGATACATATTTTGTTATGTGCCATTGATTTTTCTTCTTGTTGTTCAGATTGTTTTCATTGATATATTGGCTTCCGCTGGTTGAAAGTAGTAGATTCTTGTCCTGTGCTTTAGTACATTGCATGATCTTGTGAATCTACAGGATTTTCTACATGGTATCAGAGATGAGAATAGTATACTAGAGGAGATTTTGAAGTTTTGAGTTTTAGGTTACAGGTGAAATTCGAATCTCTAATACATACATCAGTATCGAAAGATGGCGTTCTAGGATTTTCATCTTGAGTATGCCTTAGAAGGCATCTCAATTTTTATAGCCTGGAGGGACAGAATGGAGGTTTTTCTAGAGGATAATGACTTGAAGGAATTCCTTGATCAAGAAATTCCTAAGCCAACAACATTAGATGCACAAAATTTTTCCGAATGGAAGAAGTATGTGGCGAATTTGAGGTGGATAATACTTAAGGGAGTTCAAGACCACATTGTCTCGAATATCCATGGTAAGGAAACTATGTATGTTATGTGGAAAGCATTGATAGACTTGTATTAGAACAGTAGTGACCAAATGAAATTGGCACTATAGGACAAACTTTGAAAAATCAAAATGGAGAAAGGCGAGATGATTCCAAAATACTTGACCAAGTTCACTCAGTGTCATGATGAACTTGGAAGTGTTGGAATCATGGTTTCCAAGGATGATATGGTGATTCTTGCTCTTCTAGGACTCCCAAAGACTTGTCAAAGTTAACAGTACTCTGCAAATGGTTAGGAGAAGCTGTCATATTTGGAACGATTGTGGTCGGATTTGATGCAGGAGGAGATCAGGAGGAACACTAGGGATGACTCTTCAATAAAAACTGATGATGAAGAGAATTGTGCCTTAGCGATTAAGGTGAAGAATGGGAAAGGGAAAGATTCCCATTCCAAATTAGATTCTTTTCATGGAGGTAAGAAGAAAGACATGATGAAATTTAAGTGCTTTCATTTTCATGAGCTGAGCCATTTTGCTACAATTTTTCATTGAATAACTCAAAGAAGACGTCCTTAGGAGGAGCAGTGAGTGAGGCTTTGGCCTCTCAATTCAAATTGGAATTTTCCCTCATTACATGCATGGTGTCATTAATGATGGGAAGTGTATGGTACTTAGACAGTGGAGCTTCATTCCACATGACTGGTGACAAAGAGTTATTCAGTAACCTAGAGGAGAAAGATCTCCAGATGCATATCGAGATGGGTGACGATGGGAAGTATAGTGTTACTCGATTGGGCACGATTACTTTTTAAAGGGAGAATGGTGCTCCACTCACCTCGAAGAATGTTATATATGTGCCCAGGCTAAAGAAGAACTTGGTATCTGGTGTCATACTTAAGGATAGAGGCTATGATGTGATCTTCTCGAAAGGAAAGGCATTCCTTCAACACATAGCCATGGGTCAAATAACGAAGAGAGGGATTCGGGTGAAGAATCTCTATAACATGGAGGTAGAGGAGTGTGTTGCTTTGAGCACAAAATCAGAAAGGGTACAGAGCCAAGACATTGGCAAGTTTTGGCATGGACGATTGGGCCACTTGCATCATGGGGCTTTGAAGATATTGCATCAAATCTCTACCCGTCTTCCCAAAGGTATGCTTAAGAAAGTTGATACATGCAAGGGGTGTACTTTGGGAAAATACACCAAGTCTTCCTTTCATGACAAAGACATTTGAGCAGAGACTATTCTAGAGTGAGTCCATTTAGATGTGCGTGGACCATTCTTGATAGCCTCCACAGCCAAACACAGGTATTATGTTATATTTGTTGATGACTATTCTTGTAAATGCTAGATATTTTTAATGCAAAAAAAGGATCAAACCTTCACAAAGTTTTGTGATTTTAAATCATTGGTGGAGAAAGAGTCGGGAAAGAAGGTTAAATCTCTACAGAGTGATAACAGTGGTGAGTATGTCTCAAACGAGTTTAAGAAATTATGTGCAGCTGAAGGGATTAAACAGGATTTGACGGCACCACATAACCCTTAGCAGAACGGGGTGGCCGAGAGGAAGAACATAATCACAGTATGGGAAGAAAGGGTGATGTTGCATGATTATGGCATACCACTAAACTTGTGGGTTGAGGCATGCAACAAAATGGTTTATGTTCAGAACTGTAGCCCACATTAGATACTTGAGATGAAGACACCAGAGAAGGCTTATTCGGTAAGAGGCTAGATGTTGGTCACTTTAGGATTTTTGGGTCATTGGTATATTGCCATGTGACCAAAGATGCATGGAAGAAGCTTGAGGCGACAAAGGAGTTGGGGATATTTGTGGGTTACACTGATACACCTCACAATTATCGAGTGTACTTTCCAACCAGCAGGATGACAATGGTTTGCAGGGATGTCAAATTCGATGAGGAGAAGCCCATGCGAGTTTCCCTTGAGAGGGAGCTTAAGCTACATGTGGATGAGGAGATTTTAGCTCCTAACGTCGAGGAGCCTTAGATTGATGTGGATAATCCACATGCAGAGGATCCGGGAGTGGAGACATCCACTTAGGCAGAGTCTTCCAGAGAGGCTGACAGATTGTTGTATTATGCACAGGAGAATGTGGGAGCACCCACTTCGCAGCCCATGCAAAGGAGATCATTTGAGAGGTATAATGGATACATGGCTCTTATGGGTTAATTTGTTATGACAAAGCCATATTCCTTTAAGGAAGTAGTGTAGCAGCCCGTTTGGGTTGATTCCATGGTGGAGGAGTATGACTCGATAGTTTGTAATAGTGTCTGGGATGTGGTCCCGAGAGCAGAGGACAAGTCATTGGTGCACTCATGTTGGCTTTACAAGTAAAGAATGTTGTAGATGGTAGTGTGGAGAAGCATAAGGCTAGATTTGTAGCCTGTGGCTTTTCACATGTAGAGGGGATTGACTATGATGAGACATTTTCTCCTGTTGCAAGGTACTTGTCAATCAGATCTATATTGGCACTATCAATGCAGATGGGTTGGAAGATACATCATATGGACATAAAGAAAACTTCATGAATGGAATGATTGAGTAAGAGGTGTACATAGAGCAACCTGAAGGTTTTGAAACCTTTGACCGTGAGTCGCATGTGTGCCGACTGAAGAGAGCATCGTATGGGCTGAAGCAAGCACCCCATATTTGGTACACTAGGATAGATAGCTACTTCACTAGGTTGGTCTTCATGAAGAGTGAAGAAGATGCGAACCTATACCACATAGTGGTGGAAGGAAGTTGTTGATCATTGTAATTTATGTTGATGATAGCATACTGACAAGTGATGATCAGCTGATCAAGTCTTGCAAGGAGGACCTTGTAAGAGATTTTGAGATGAAGGACATGGGGCTCATGCATTAATTTCTTGGCATGGAGGTATGGTAGGGAGATGGGGAGTTGTTTGTGTCTCAAGGAAAGTATGCCAACGAGATACTCACGATATTTCGCATGGAGAGAAGCAAAGCCATGGAGACTCCTATAGCAAGTAACTGGAGGAAGGAGGATGTTACCTTAGGGGAAGTAGTGGAAGTTATTGTTTATAGGAATCTTGTGGGTTCACTCATGTACTTGGTGAACACACGACCCGATATGTGCTATGGATTTAACCAACTTAGTCAAGCGATGGATAGGCCTACCAAGATATGTTGGAGGGTGACAAAGCACGTGTTGACATACCTCAAGGGAACTTCTCATTATGGATTATGGTACAGACGGATAGAGGGAGTGAAGCTTCAAGGCTTCATTGATGGAGACTGGGTAGGGAGTCCATCTGATAGGAAGAGCACATTAGGAGGGATCTTCAATATTGGTTCAACAACAGTTTCTTGGTACAACAAGAAACACAGATAAGTTGCACTCAATTCGATAGAGGCAGAGTACATGGCTATGAGTCAGGCAGCATGTGAGTCCATATGGATGAGGAATATCCTGGTTGGTTCATTTGGTCAGCAGATGGATCCAACAGTGATTTACTGTGATACTCAGAGTTGTATCAAACTCTTTGAAAATCTAGTTTTTCATGATCGGTCCAAGCATATTGATATCTGATATCATCATCTCAAAGATTGTGTATTGAGGCGGATTATGTTGTTAGAGTATATTCCCATGGAGGAGAAAGATGCTGACATTTTGACAAAGGCATTGTTAAGATGTAAATTTGATTTTCACAGAGATAGGATCGGCGTAGCTGATAATCCCTTTCTTATTGAGAGGGAGTGTTGAGAAATGGCAACAAGAAATCCCATTTTAATTTCTCCTTGAATTAAATTGAGAATTAAAATCTAATTCTATTCTCATAGCAACTTGTAAATAGCTAATTAAGTTTAATTAATTTAATTAGCTTAGGAATTTTGAGTTGGAAGTCTTTCTGTATTCATGTATATGTTCTCCCTAAGTTTTAGGGGTCCAATATGAGTTTAAGTTGAGTTGGAAATTATATCACTCAGATTATTGAGTTAATTTAAGTTAAATTAATTCTAATTTTTTTTGGAACTAATAGAGGACCAACAGTCAGTTGGTGCACTAGTGCATCCACTAGTGCTACTCCAGTTAACTGAATATTCCCTCACGAGAAACTCAACATGTCAATTCAGAGAAAGAACCAGTTGACACTAGAGTGCAGGGACAATGTACTATCAGTGGTATTATTTACTGGAGTGTAAATATCATGCATGCATCAAAGATTGATCCTATGTCTGGATTGCTCAGTTTTGGAATCACGAATTCCCTTTAAATGCAGGCTATTATTCCTAGGAATTATGAAATATATTAGGGGATTGGAGAGTAGCATAATTGGCTAAGCATTGGCCAAGAGCTTGCTTGTGAGCTGAGAGAGTTGAGAATACTTGTGTGGAATGGTTCTAGTGAGAACAAGATTTGTATCTTCACTCATATTTATGACATATGCAATACAAATAGCAGGGTTTTGAGCAATGGATTTCCCCAGATACATCCTGTGTTATGTGCCAATTATTTTTCTTCTTCTTGTTCATATTGTTTTCAACTATCTATTGGCTTCTTCTGGTTGAAAGTAGAAGTATATTCTTGTCTTGTGATTTAGTACATTGCATGAGCTTGTGAATCTACATGATTTTATACATTCTTGCATTATTTTGCTACATGTCCAAACTTGTTACAAGAATAACATCTTACATGACCAGAAAATAGAGAATAGGAATCATAATATTTCTATTTCATATTACTTCTATTGCAATCAATAGCTTTGTGACAAAATATGTTGCAAGTAAAACAATATCCCTTAAAGAAACCTAAGTACCTACGAGTTGATGTACTCCTTATGAAATGACTCCTTGCTTGAAACAATATGCTTCTGCAATTGACTGCAACATGTCCATAATTACGAGATATAAATCATTCAACATTATTGATCAGAGGAGAGAATTGATTAACACTTCTATAGTTAGTAGCATATGATTTCCTTTGAAGATTCACTTTCCTTGTTTCTTGATCAGGTTGACTTCTTATCTCTTTATTGAGCACTTCAGGTTTTTCATTGTTACCCTTTAGATTCCTTGAATAATCCAAAATTATACAGGAACATAACAGAATATAGATACAAACATAAACACCAAGATGCAACAAAAATAAAACTTCATTTCATTAATATGAAAGAATTGAAATATTCTTACATACAAAATGGAAATAAAATAGCTCGGGCGATGGTAGCTTATCTTTGAGAAGAGATGTGGAAGCTACATGCATCTGAACTTTGTTATAATGAGTCTCAGTGGCCTTTTTATTATCAAGAAGCAATGAGAAACCCTAAACATCCAAAAACCTAACCCTAGGAGATGAAGTGTCAAAAGCTTGTGGGACCCATTGGGGTAAGTTGGAATGTCAACTTCTCGAGGTCATAACTTTGGCATACGATCTATGTTTGGATATCATAATACCTTGTTTTGAAGATGTCAAAGAGGAAGCCAAAAAAAGAAATGGAATATTAGTTTGGAACTTTTCAAATCTCTTTGTTTTCCCTAAAAACGCCTTTTGTTCCCTCAAAATGGCTTTGGAAGTTTAGGAACCAAAAAAATGCCAAAAATAGTAGGTTGTGCTACAATTAAGGAAACTAAAAAGAAACAATGGTAGGGGTCCAATTGAAATAGGTGGGTGGACACCAATATCCACCTGGATTAGTCCTACCCCCTTAGGAAGCAATGGTCCCCATTACTTTGAGTGTGCCTTCGTGAGATGGAGAAAATTCTACTGAACTTGGTCCCTCGTGAGCCACTTGCCTTGGTGCAGGAGTTGGCCAACTTTGACAACCTGACACAATTGGATCTTCTACTGGAAATTGTTCTCGATATGTATGTCCATGATTCAATTAGTTGTGGCATGTTCCACGCACTCTGGGTTTATCTATGTTGGTGTGAGTTGTTCTGCAATGTCTGATGTGTCCAATAATGGTGGAAAGTATGGTTGAAGGTAGTCCACATTGAAAACTGGGTGTAGGCCAAGGAATGGAGGAATTTTGAGCTCAAAATAATTGCATACCATAGCCTTATTGATGGTGTAAGGCCCATATCAAAGTGGGTGAAGCTTGTGGTGGGTCCCAACAAGACACTCCTTCTGTAAATGTAACCAAACTTTGTCGCCCACCTAGAACTATGTGGCACCTAATGTTGATCATGACGTTGCTTCTAATTAGAATTAGCTCTATATAATATGTCATGGACCTATTGGAAGATGTGTTGAATGTGCTCAATGAAGTTGTTAGCCTTGTCTGCTTCGGCTTGGACATGAGTCGAATCTACCTGAGTAGTTGCAAATGGTATGGCTACATCAATGGGACATAGTGGATGGAATCCTAATCCCACCTCAAAGAGGTTGTGGCCTATTGAGCTATGGCGAGCTCTATTGTAACTATGCTAGACATAGGGGATGCTTTCATCCCATGTGCATGGATTCTTCAAGTTGTACATGCACAGAAAGTTCAAAATCATTCTCTTAACGACCTTTGTTTGACCATTTGTTTGGGAGTGGAAAGTCGTGGACTCAGTGAGCTTGGTATCCAGCATCGACCAGAGGCTTGATGAAAATTTACTCAGGAACTTGGTGTCCTAATGTCAGATAATGGACTGTGGGTTCCCAAAGTGTACCCACGGGCATTCAAAGAAGAGCTTAGTAGTGTCTTCTGTTGTGATACTTTTCTTGCAGGCCGCCAAAATAGCCATCTTAGAGAATCTGTCAATGACCACAAAAACACAGTGTTTTCCATGCTTAGTAGAAGGAAGGCCCAACATGTAATCCATGGAGATGGATTCCCAAGGACAAATAGGAGTAGGAAGAGGCTTATATAGGCCTTTCTTCTTGATGGTTGGTTTGGAAATGGCACAAGTAGTGCAGGATCTGATGTAATTCCCAACATCCCGTCGAAGTTCGAATAATAAAATTACTTATGAAACACTGCCACTGTTTTCTCTACTCCGAAATTTCCACCGATCCGACTACAGTGTGCCTCCAAAATCATCTTGGCATGCTCACTTGAAGGAACACATAGGTGTCCCAGGTGGAATAACAGTTCACCCCAGAGGTGAAAATCATGAACTTTCCTTCCTTCCAGGAGCATCCGACATGTGTTTCTGAATTCAGGATCACTCTTGTAAATATGCAGCCACCTTGAAGTCTCGTGTCCACAAGAGTCGAGCACAATGGTCAATGCTACGACTGGCGGTTGGCTAAGGCAATCTACAAAATTATCGGTACTTCCCTTCTTGTACTTAATGTTCAAATGGAATTTTTATGTGGACTATTTTTGATAGCCATCATTCTATAACTTTCCTTTTGTTTGTATGAAATATAAGGGTCAGTGGTCTGTGTGGATGATTGTTTCCTTCCCCATAATTTAATGCTTCCATTTTTGGTAGTCCTGCACAATGTAATACATCTCTTTGTCATAGGTGGGATACTTTCAGATTGTTTTTGTAAGTGTTTCACTGTGATATGCCATTGGATTCTCCTGCTAAGTAATAACTCCACCAATAACATATTCGGAGGCATCTATCTCAATCTCAAACAATTGTTTCAAGTTTGGTAATGTGAGAACTGGTGCAGAGTAAAGAATATGCTTCAACTCGACAAACTCTTTCTATTGGGATTCACACCAAAATATTTTTTCTTTTTCTCCACCCTTGGTGACTTGACTCAAAGGCCAAGTGATATGAGATAACCCCAACACAAGCATGTGGTAGAAATTAACAAGTTTCATAAATCTGTGGAGCTCTATTAGAGTGGTTGGGGCTGTCCAATCCAAAATAACTTGTATCTTGTCTTGGTCCACATGCAAAACCCACTCATCAATGATGTAATCGAGATATTGAACCTAGCTCATACCCAAAGTGCATTTCTTCAGATTCGCACATAGTTTGTGTTGTCGTGGCGTTTGGAGGACCATCCGAATATGGTGGAGGTGCTCTTGCCAAATATAGTTGAAGATCATGTTTTCATCCAAATATACTACCATCAATGAGTTAGTGAAGGGCCGGAAGATGTCATCCATCAGCCTCATGAAGGTTGTGGGGGCATTCGTTAACCCGAAAGGCATGACCATCGATTCAAAAAGGCCCTCTGTGGATCTGAAGCCAGCCTTCGATAAATCGAAGGGTTCAATTTGTAGGTTTTAACCTCGTAAGGAAACTACCTACATATGAATTCTAAAAACATAAAATAAAAAAAGGTGAGAGAATAAAACATAAAACACATTTACATAGAGATTTTCCCCTATATCCCAAAACTGGGACTACTAGATTAATTTTTCATTATATTCCTTTCAATGTTACAATACAAATATATACATGCCGAAGCATCCATAAATCCTGATCCATTAACCCTAGATTAGAACATAACTGTAGTTCCCTTGACTAGATCTACAAAATACGATGGGCAAAAAACCATGATGCCCAAAACCATGTGTGAAAACCACGCAAAAAACCATACGTAGGTCTGCCTACCTTGTTATAGACATATTTGGGCACTGCAACCCCAATCACATATGTCGATAAACCAAGGGCTCTTAAACCCCTAAAAGTGTTGTTTCACACCCTAAAAGATCAGGGTCAACTGATTACATCATTTCCCAGAAGTTCTCCCTGAAAAACCACTCAGAACTGGTCAAAACTGGATCATACAGACTACTCCATGCTGAGGGTGTGATGCATCTCACCTATTACACATAGGGGGTGCAATGCATACTGAAATGCCCTTCTGTAGGGTGCAATGATCGAGAACAGGCAAATGGCAGAGGTAGTATGCTAGGTGGAAACTCAAAGAATCTTCTAGAAACTCATATGACACTTGCCTCTCTGAATTCGCCCAGGGATGAGTAAGAGATCGTTAAATCTCCAAGTGGAACCAAGAACTATCAGTGAAATGACACTAATCAAAAACCCAGAAGCTGACTCACCCCTCTGCAAATATCTATATATGGATCCCTCAGCTGAGAGATCTAAGGGCTGGAATTTTGTAATTTGTAAGGAAGTGCTGTTGGTTTCTCTCTGAAGACATTGCATTGTTGGGTGATCTCGCTTTTCATGAGGTGAAGAGGGCTTTCATGCTGGGAGGATGATGCTGGATCAGGCAGCTGGGTTGTAATCCTCTCTTCTACTTCTACTATCAATAAAGCTATTTTAGTTTTCCTGAATATGTTTGTGTATTTGTGAATCTTGTATTTGTGTATGCATTTGTATGGTTAATGTACATTTGATTCTGCATTTTCTATGGTATCATAGATCTCTATGCTTTGATGGTATTTTGCTACTTTGACTCTACAGGTGTTCTTTGAAGCGGGACAAGTGAGAAAGGAGTGGCGAAGCTATATCAAAGGAGAGAGGAAACAAGCAAGGAGCCAAGCGAAAGACTAAGGTTGGTGCCCTCTGCTTCTCTCTCATCTATCTCCCATAAAGGAAAACACAAGTTACTTTGAATTGTTTGTTTCTAAGATAACTACCGGTCTTAGTGGGACTAGCAGATCTGAATAGACACTAGTTTTCCCAGAAACAAAATGATGACCATACTGGGGAGCGAATGGTTTGTTTGTCTGTTACTGTTGTTTGCTTTATAAACTACAGATGGAGCTTGAAGTTAAGCCAGCTAACCTTCGAACTACTTTTGCTATGCAACTGCAAAGTAGATCAACGCTGCTTCAGTCAATCTCCGGGTTGGTTTATGAACTGAACATCTGACTTGCAAACATCCTAAGTGCCCTTGTGGTAGCTCATTGACCTCATAAGATCATACGCCTATGCTTTGTTTTTACTATCCATCATTACTTAGCCTAAATCACTGAACTTAGCTGCAAATTTTGAGCAAAAACCAAGCTCAGTTTCGCTCCTTGGTCCATCGCACTATCTGTAACTATGCAACCTGGATGCATCGCAACTCTCGTGTGTTGTAGGTGAGATGCATCCCTGTTTCCCTGTGTTGCAGGGGCGATGATTGAGTGACACTGTTTCTATCTCTATAATTTGGTTTTTTACTCCTTGTTTTCAACTCTATTCAGTACTTTTGTTGCTTATGATCAGTATATCATTATTCAAACCTTTTTCCTTTACATTATTCAACCTCCATCGATAAGGAATTGTGAATGTTTTTTTATGTATTTTTCATCATTTACAGTCCTCCTTTGCAAAAAGTAGCTTAATCGAACTATCATCTTTTGATTCGAAAGTGTCGTAACTGTCGTTTTGAGTCAAGAAGAAGAGTGTCATAAAGTATCCCTCTTCTAGATAGTTGATTGTACCTTTTTCATTGTATTTGATTTGAATTGTCAATATTTGAAGTGTCGAAAACAGTTCTTCATTCGAAATCGAAAGTGTTGTTTTAGTCTTCCTTTCATTTTGAAGAAATTGTTGAAGTGTCGCTTTGAAGAAAATAGTTTAGATCTGTACTTAGCTTTCCTTTTTGGCATTCACACATTAAGGAAATGAAAAAACAAATACATGCATGTGCATTTGCATTTAGACTGCTTGCGGAATTTGATTTAGGAAAAGTGAATTTAGTGTGTGCTCTTTGTTCTATGTTGAAAGAATCTTACTCTTCTTTCCTTAGTAGCTAGGATTTTCATTGCTAAAAGAAAATAAACGACTGTTTATCATTTTAGATTGCATATTTAGGAATTGTACATCTACATCTCGCGGTGAACCTTGAAAAGAAAACTTCTTAAGAAAGGTCAACTATAAAATAAACCTCAATGAACATAAAAACGGTTTGGAACCTAACACACAACATCTAGAAGTCTAGGCTAGAGACGTATTCCGGCATCGTAAAGCCTGGTAACTATCGTTTTCATCGTAGGTTGGGTGATTCCTCCTCTTTGATATGGCAAGTGCCAGTACGGACTTATGCTCCCATGTACCATCGAGTATATATTGGGGGACCACAATACGCTGATATCCTTTATCCTTAGGAAGTTGTGTCTACCGCCCTATCGATTGCAATGCACTAAACACAGTATTCGGGAAGATTGACTGCCATACGTAAAGTCCTTGGTAATTTCTCTTTAATTTGCCACCAAGGTGTATATTGCAGTTTTGCGATTGGTTTGGTAATCCCTCTGTCTAGATTTCCAGAGTAATCACTTTCGTTCCTTTTCGACTCCTTAAAAGAAAAGGTCCATCTGAGCACTTGTCACTTCAGGCTCATTAAAAATCGAAGGTGACTAGAGTCACTTTTAGCTTTTTCTCGACTCTTAAAAATTGAAAAAGAAAGTTGTGTCAAAGCGTCATAAAATTTATTTAATTTGAAATAAAATTTTCCCTTTTAAATTTTGAGTTGATCAAGTAATCCGCAATCGTGGAAGAAATTCAATCAAAACCTCGTCGTTCGCGGAGTCTATTGAGTCAACCGTATTTGAATCCAGAAACAAAACCATTCCGGGCAAAATGATCTCGTTTAACTAGGTCGAATTCTCCTGATCTATTTGAAACTTGTGTTTCAACATCATTAGAGACTCCAGTTACTCCAATTATTTCTGGTACCCCTGCCTTTACAGAAGTAGTTGCATAGTTACAAGAGGACATTAGAATTGATCCTAGTGTAATGGTAAACACTTCTATCCCTGAACCAGCTCCTGATTCAGAAGGTGTCACCCCTCCTGTGTCTAATACTGCAGAAGCTATACCTTCTTCAGCTCCAGAAATATTTTACAGACCTAATGGTCTACCTCTTCCACCTAGACTAATTTTTATAGAAGAGATTGTAGAGGATCTTCCATCCAATACCCCATTTCATTTTGGAACTGGGATACACCTATATCCTTCTACTATAGAAGTTAGTTCTTTCAATCCTCTTTCATCGCAAGTTCCTATCGAATCGCTAGGAAATCCTTTGGATAGACTAAATATATCTGAACAACCATCAACATCTAGGACCGTGTCATCTGATACAGCAGCAAAAGAGCCTCCTACTTCTACTCCGACAATGTTCGCTAGTATACCATCTATCCCAACTAGTTCTCAACCGCTAGATGGAGTCCACCCAGGGACTATTTTGACAGCATGGTCTGTTCCTATTTGTTCATCCGGAATCTTATCTGGAATTTCTTATGTTGAAACTCAACAAATTGATCCTTCACAATAGTATCAATTTGGGCAATCTAGTCTCCAAAGACCAATTTATCCTTTGAACACTGGATTGCCACCATATGGGGGGCAGTATGCCTTTTCATTGTTCCCTCCTGGAGAACAACCGTATGAGAGTTCACAACAAAATTCAGGTCAAACTGGAATTACATCCAGTGGTTGATACCAATACTGCCTCAACAACCAAGGGTTGTATATTCAATGCAACCAACACACCCTGTGTCAAATATTACCACTACACCTGCTATTGTGACTGTGTCGCAATTACAAGCATAGCCTATTGTATGTCAACCTCAAATTACTCAGGTTGCAGTACAATAGCCTCTTGTCTCTACGACTCCGCCACAATCTCAGATTAGTGCTTCCTTAACCGGAACAACTCAGGCTCAAACAGGTACTATCACTCCGCATCTTGGTCAATCATCTAGTATTGGTCAACACCAAATGGTCCAACAACCATGGCTGGTACAATATCAAAAACTGCAATTCTAGCAAGATTACCGAGGACCCGAGCAACAAGGCTTTGTAGGTAACGGGCAACCGCATTTTCAAAACGGTTATCAACAACCATATTATAATGGTTATGCCCATCAACCTTATCAAAGTTATCAGCATCAGATATATTATGTTGGTATGCAAAGACCTACTAATCAGGCGATCCCATCTTATCTGGGTATGCTTCGCCGAACCTAAATCAACAATTGCCCTTTGTGGCAACTCTAGAATTACCGTATCTGAACCAGCTAACAAATGATCCAATTGCTTATGCTCCTTGGTGGCCAGCGACTCCTCATAAACGTCCCTCTGATATTCCTAAATTCAATGGAAATCCAGGTGAAGATCCATCGAATCACGTAATTACTTTTCATTTGTGGTTCATCTAACACCCTAAATGACAATTCGATTAGGCTTCGCCTTTTTCAGCGAATGCTAACTGGTCCGACAGTGAAATGGTATATTGAATTGCCTAGAGCTTCGTTTGATAACTTCAGTGCCCTTGCCATTACTTTTCTAACCCACTTTCAATTACCCATAAGGTACGAAACGGGGACATAACTCCTTACCAACTTTAAGCAGACAACGACCACTCACATATCTGATCATATTCATGATTGGCGACATCAACGTCGAATGGTAAAGACGTATGTTCCTGATCAGCTTTTAGCTGTGTGGTTTATTAAGTCATTATTACCGTCTATTACTGAAGATGTGGCGAAAGGAAGAGTTGTCATTGAAGAGCAGGTCATTTCTCGTGCACAGTATTTAGACTTGATCTATACTCAGTCTAGCACACTCTACAACAAAATTCCTAACGCTCCTAGACCAAAATTTTCCGTTCCTCCCCCTACTAAATCAAACAGGGAATCTCATGTCGATGATGGCGTGATTGGTACCTCGAGTAGCAAATTGCAAAGGCTTCATCAGGTAAGGCCCTTGCAGTTTCTAGTCAAAAAGCAAATGATAAACTTCTTGCCTCGGAGGTTAATGTCGTGTCATCCGAAAAGGGCAAAGAACTAAAGAAACCAGGGGATAAGAAGAAAGGGAAAAATAATAAGAAGAAACAAGAAAATTCACCTCCTGAAAAGTCTTCTGAAAACCCTGTTGGGCAAAAGAAACCTCGTTATCCATGTTTAATATGTAGCAATGAGCATTTCACGAAATATTGTCCACATCGAGCTAAGGTTTTGAAATTTTTAAAGACTTCAACTACCTCAGTGGTGTTGACTGATCCGTTTCCAAACCCAGAAACTAACCTAGTTGTTATCGATCATGCTTCCAAATCCAAAGTGCTTATGTTGTCCATCTCAAAACAGAAAAATGATGCTTTGATATCGATAAGGAATAGAGATTATGGGAATCCATAGATGTCGAACAACAAGGCTACAGATCAACCCAGTAGTTCGACAACAACTTCGTCAGAAGTTGTGCCGCCCATCATTCCTGAATTAACTATAAAGCCGCCAAAGGGAGTAGTACATAAATTGACATTCAATCCTCATGCTCGAGTAGCACATAATTATAATATAGTGGAAGATTTGGCTCAATCGCCATCCGCTATGTCGACACTTGAAGTACTGCAGAATTGTCCCTCCCAAAAGAAAGCTTTGTTATCAGCAATAGGTGGGATTGACCCAGCGAATTCTAATCTTGTGGCCTTTAACCATAAAGGATATGAACCTCAGTTACCAGCCCAACTCGATTTCCTTATACAGGTAAAAAACCTCAACAAAACTGTTCATCGAACAATCATTGATGAGGGGGCATCTACCTGTATTATTTCAATGAGTTGTTGGAAAGCTTTAGGCTCACCACCCTTGTCACGATCATCAATGACATTAAAAGCATTCGATGGAAGAACATACACGCCGTATGGGATATTAAGTAACATGCAAGTTGAACTGGGGGGAAAGACAGTATAACTTGAAGTCAAGGTAATCGATGGAAACCTTGAATACAATATCTTACTGGGAAGGCCCTAGATTTATGCTATGGCTACTGTTGTGTCAACATATTTTAGAAAGATTGAATTTCCCTTCCAAGGCAAAATTACAATCGTTGACCAACTAACCTTTTTCCCCAACAGTTCAAAAGCTACTAGAAGCATTCCGATGATTCATGGAAGCTCTCAAACACTTCAAAATTTCGGAGTAAGTCTCATAAAAGACCCCGCCTTAATGGGTACTTTTGCCCTTCTACCTCCGAGTAATTTTGCGAAAGTGGCCGCAGTGGAAACCTGTCATATGATATCTTCTACATCATCATAGTTTAAGAACTCTGACCATTTTGATAGTGTGGAACATCGCGATGTGTTTCCCCCAAGCCTCATAGAAATTTTGTAGCAATCAATTTTCTAAGCCTGGGCGACGAACCCAAATCAACACTCAGCAAGTGTTTGGGTATATAGGTCTCTAGAGTATGGTACCTCTTCTGATCCTTAGTCTCGTATACATTCTACAGACGAAGGAATCATTCAGTTGATGATGATAGGAGAGGCACCATGGGAAGATTTCCACCATCGTTCCCATCTTCAAGATAACAATGAAGATTATTCCAGCGACCGTAATCATCCTTCAATTTTTTATTTTCTATCAAATACTGTAAATACAATGGATTCGTAGCCAAAATTCTTGGTCTTTCCATTCCTTACTTTGAGCAGAGTTCCTTTTCTTTTGTCAAGCTCGGTAAAAAATGAAGCAAGGACCCCTGGAGCAAAGTTCCAAGTCGAGTCTTTGATTAGATCTCGTAGAATTCCAGTCTAGTTTTTCTCGTAGAACCTTCATTCGATCCACCTGATAGCCATGAGTAGCCTGGTGAATGTAATAAAGATTGGGGGGCATGCACCTAGTTGTAAAGATAAGTTTCCCTGTAGGTTATGTGATTGGTCTAATACACCATTCACCTTTGTCTATTCTGGACGAAGTCGTCCTGCTTCACTACAATGACTTCCATTTGGTTATAGGAGACTCTCCTTTTCATCATGCTGGGGGCATGCAAACCATTTCTCAAGCATAGTTTTTCATTTCAAGTTTGTGTAAAAATGAAACTAATTCCAAGCATAGTTTTCGTTTCAAGCTTGTGTAAAAATGAAACTAAAAATGAGCAATGTTTCTGCAGGGTTCAAGCTCGTTAAAAAATAAACCCGCCAACAAGCAATGTTTCTGCAAGGGTTCAAGCTTGTTACAAAATAAACCTGCCACTGAGCATAGTTTCTCCTGATTCAAGCTCATTAAAAAATGAATCTGCCCTTGGTAAATAACCTTTGTGATCACCCTTCTATCTGCCTTTCGAACCTTGGTTGTGTTCCTTCCATCACCTCCATTCGTTTGGCCGATCATACACTTCCACTTGAGTGTTTACCATTTTGAGGAATAGCTGTAATGAGTGGTCCTATTAGCCAACCTCTTCACACCACCATGTTTTGAGAAGTTACAAGATTACCCGAAACTAGTTCCAAGATTACCCGGAACCCGTTTTCTACCCTAAACGCCAACCATTACTCAAAATACTGAGTCTCCTTTAAACCCTTTTCAGACTCGTTAAATATGAAAAGATTGTCAGTATTCCAGCTCATTAAAGTGTTTGGAAATAACGAGTCTACTTTAAACTCTTTTCGAACTCTCTAAATATGAAAATATTGTCGAGCAATTGGCCTCTCCAGCTTGCTAAAGTGATTGGAAGTGCCATCCCTCCTATATTTTAATATTTTTGGACCTGAGGGATTATCCCACAAAAAGCTCGAGTGCTTGTCTTTTTCGGCTCGCTAAAGTGATCAGAAAAGTCATCCCTTTTGTATTATTTTCATATTTTTAGGACTCAAGGGATTATGATATGAAAAAGAATTGTTGGAGTTTCCTTTTCATCCCTTTTCAAACTATCTAAACATGAAAAGGACTGAGTTATCTTTGTCATTAAACTCGTTAAAAAAATAGCAACAAACTTGTCCATTCGAACAAGAGCGAGTTTCACTGTCACTGGGCTTGCTAAAATATAGCGACGGGTTTGCCCAAAGGGAAAATTATAGAACAAGCATATGTTATCCTCCTCAAGATTGACAAAAATAAAGAGGTACTGGTCAGCAATGACTGGGGAAAAAGGGAAGAAAACTTGAAGAACTTCATTGGTAGTAGGTCACTCTTGAACATGACACTTTCACTCAGTCACCATGATTGAGTCGGGTTGGGTTATTCCATTCACCATCACCATTGGTCCTCCGTACCATCCATGGGGTTAATGCTACCGCTCCATCTCAGTGTCGCTGATATGTTCAAGAGAAGTCATTCAAAGAATTCTCCAATCCATCTAACGCCTCATCCACTGCAATTCCTTCACTCTCCATTTTTCATGACCACCATTCTTGAACCTTGTATCATTAGATTGTTTTCACCTCCAGAAAAATCATTTGCTTCATTTTGTGTCGTAGATGTGGGATTCATTAAGGCCCTCCTACAATGGGTCACTTCTTGTTGACATTAGCTCATTATCCAAGAAGTTGACTTAGGAACAACCCTTTCAGTACTTTGAAGCTTGCATGCCTCAATGGCAAGTTTCTCACTTCTGGAGACAGGTTTACATCAATGGCCTTCAACCGAAAGATTTTACATGGTGTTCAAAATTGACTCATATATTCACACCACGTGAATTGTATTGTAGTACCTTGAGGGTCATTATCATTATCGGTGATTCCTCTCACACTTGTTAACAGCTTACATCGTCAGTTGGTAATTAGGCGATGTCTTTCCATGTTCGACTTCAGAACATCTTTTCACATGGATCGACTTATACATCGGGCGAAGATTGAACGAGTTTGAAGACCCCAGATCTAGTTTCATCTATCCGGGCTGCGATATATTCAGGAAAATAAAGACATCAAATGTACTCCATAGCTACACAGATGATCATCCAAGCTAAGGATGATGACTCTACCATAATCACCAGTCTGCAACAGCAAACGATTGTCTGTCCTATGTACATGAAAATGAATTTGTAAAGTTGAGCATGGGAATGCCCGCCTTAGCTAGATCATGAAAATAATATCAAGATAATGTATTGTATTGTATCTCATTACAGGTCACCTTCCAGTTCGAAAAACCTCGGATCCTCATGATAAATCATTTCACCTGACATCAGAAGATTTACGACCTCATGCTTTAGGGGGCAACTGTTATAGACATATTTGGGCACTGCAACCCCAATCACATATGTCGATAAACCAAGGGCTCTTAAACCCCTAAAAGTGTTGTTTCACACCCTAAAAGATCAAGGTCAACTGATTACATCATTTCCCAGAAGTTATCCCTGAAAAACCACTCAGAACTAGTCAAAACTGGACCATATAGACTACTCCATGTTGAGGGTGCGATGCATCTCACCTCTTAAACACGGGGGGTGCAATGCATACTGAAAATCCCTTCTGTAGGGTGTGATGAGAGAGAGTATACAAATGACAGAGGCAGTATACGAGGTGGAAACTCAGAGAATCTTCTAGAAATTTCTCATATGACACTTGCCTCTCTGAATTCTCCCAGGGATGAGTAAGATATCATGAAATCTCCAAGTGGAACCAAGAACTATCAGTGAAATGACACTAATCAAAAACCCAGAAGATGACTCACCCCTCTGCAAATATCTATATATTGGATCCCTCAGCTGAGAGATCTAAGGGCTGGAATTTTGTAATTTGTAAGGAAGTGTTGTTGGTTTCTCTCTGAAGACATTGCATTGTTGGGTGATCTTGCTTTTCATGAGGTGAAGAGGGCTTTCATGCTAGGAGGATGATGCTGGATCAGACAGCTGGGTTGTAATCCTCTCTTCTACTTCTACTATCAATAAAGCTATTTGAGTTTTCCTCCATATGTTTGTGTACTTGTGAATCTTGTATTTGTGTATGCATTTGTATGGTTAATGTACATCTGATTCTACATTGTTTATGGTATCATAGATCTCTATGCTTTGATGGTATTTTGCTGCTTTGACTCTACAGGTGTTCTTTGAAGCGGGACAAGTGAGAAAGGAGTGGCGAAGCTCTATCAAAGGAGAGAGGAAACAAGCAAGGAGCCAAGTGAAAGACTAAGGTTGGTGCTCTCTGCTTCTCTCTCATCTATCTCCCATAAAG
Organism: Pinus tabuliformis; assembly: GCA_031772625.1. Classification (NCBI taxonomy): domain Eukaryota; kingdom Viridiplantae; phylum Streptophyta; class Pinopsida; order Pinales; family Pinaceae; genus Pinus; species Pinus tabuliformis. The sequence continues at coordinate 1,201,373,240 of CM062818.1, forward strand.
GAAAACACAAGTTACTTTGAATTGTTTGTTTCTAAGATAGCTACCCATCTTAGTGGGACTAGCAGATCTGAATAGACACTAGTTTTCCTGGAAACATACCTAATATAGGGTCCAAAACAATTTTCCATGGAGCACTACCCAGAACCCCATAGAGGGGGGCTATCTCCCCTTATTGCGCCCCACACAATGAAAAAGGGGAACTATCAAACCCCCCGCACATGGGGCTAGTTGTGGAAAGAATATAACGCACACACAACATTCTCCCACTTGTTGTTTTATTTCTACATGGGGCCACATAAGAGATTAGTCATTGGTCCAGCCTTTCAATGCCCATTTTTTCTCTACACCAAGAAAAATGCTCAGTGCTCACAGACTTCATCAATGCATCTGCAACATTCTTCAAAGTGTCCACCTTTACCAGCAACACCTTTTTGTCCTCAACCATATCCCTTACAAAGTGATACTAAACATAAATGTTCTTTCTCTTTGAATGATAAGTAGGGTTCTTTGCCAAGAAAATTTCACTTTGGCTGTCACATTCTATCCTTATAGCTCACTATACTAACCCCATACTTCAACACAATCTCTGCAACCAAACTACTTCCTTACTTGCATGAGTGGCTATCATGTATTTTTCCTTTGTAGTTGAAAGTGCCACTACATACTATCTCTTAGTCATCCAAATGACTTCACCTCCAAATAGGTTAGACACATACCCACTTGTAGATCTTCTCTGATCCAAATCTCTAGCCCAGTCTGTGTCAACAAAGCCACGAATGTCCAAAAATCTGTCCAATCGTGGTCTTCCTTGGTAGCATAGACCATAATCACTAGTGCCATGAAAATACCTGAAAACTTGCTTCATTGTTGTCCAATGCTCCTTCCTTGGTTTTAACATAAACCTGCTCAATACTCACACTGCATGTGTAATGTCTAGTCTAGTACAAACCATTGAATACATCAAGCTACTGACTGCACTTGCATATGGAACATGGGACATGTCCTTTTCCTCTTCTTGTGTCTTGGGACACTGTTCAGTAGATAAATTTACACCTACAAGAATAGGAACCTTCACTGGTTTAATATCTTGCATATTAAGCCTTTGCAATATTGTCTCAACATACTTCCTCTAGTTTAACTAGAGCTTCCTTTTTGCCCAATCTCGTTTAATTTCCATGCCCAAAATATAAGTTGCAACAGCAAGCTCTTTCATGTGGAATTTGGACAATTGGGTCTTTAGTTCCTCGATAATTTCTTTGTTATTTCCAATCAGCAACATATCATCCACATACAAGACCAAATAAATAACATGGTCACCAATTAATTTAAAATACACACAATGATTTGCTTTGCTTCTCGCCACACCAAGTCCCCATATATATGTATCAAATTTTTGATAGCACATCCTCGGTAACTGTTTTAACCCATACAAAGAATTGTTTAACTTGCATACCAATTCTTTCTTACCCTTCAATGCAAAACCTTCATGTTGTTTCATGTAGATCTCTTCTTCCAAATCCCTGTGAAGAAATTTTGTCTTCACATCCATCTTTTCTACCTCAAAATCAAAAGTAGCAACAACAAATAAAAGTAATCTAATAGAAGTTACCTTGGCAATAGGAGAAAAAATTGTTGGAGAAATACTAATTGGAGGGGGGGGGGTGTGAATCAGTATTTTAAAAAACTAATACTAATTTTTCTTTTTTGAAATGTATACGTGACTTTACTGAACCTAACTAGCATATATACGTGACTGTTGTAACAGAAACTAGTGTATTCCAAGTAAACTTTGTAAAACAACTAATTCTTTATCTGTTAAACTTTGAACTAGAATTTAAGAGATTAATTAGGCATTTGATGAGTAGTGAACAGGTGCAGTAAGAAAAAAAATAAAGTATCACACATGAACACCAATATTTAAGGTGGAAACCCAATGTGGGAGAAAACCACCGCTATTGTCGTCTCAGTCTTCAAAACTTATTAATATCAAAAACTGCTTACATTCTTTTACTGGTGCAGACTCATACTAGTACGAAGGCACCCACCTGCTGAAGGATACAACCTTCACTCGTTTTCTAGATCCTACTGGAAGGGAGCTCCAACCCCCTGATCTAATCACCAACTACTATTGGTAAGAAGCTTCAACTTCCTCACTGAAGGCTCCAACCCTCAGCAACATCTATGGACCATGTTTCATCAAATTTTCAGACTGGATCCAATATCATCACTTATGCTCAATCATCACTGTAAAACAATCATCAATCTCTAACTCAACCAATCACTGAAACCCAAGCAATGTAATAAAAACTTAACCAATCAATTGGAATAGTCATATCACTATAACTAGTGCACAAAACATAACTCAGAATGCTTCATCAACACACAGAATCAACTACAACCCTGATCATTCACTTGCCAAAATGTATACGCTACTTCGCTTAAGGAAACCCATGTGCATACACACTTTTCAGGAGAGAAACCTGTGTACAGATATTAAGATACTGAAAACTTGACTACTGCAATTCTGAAAGGAATACTGATTCATACTCAGATCTACTGCAACACTTTGAACCAATCACAAAATTGAACCTGATCTTCAATCATAATCAGCAAGTAATCTTGACACTATTCATAACCACATTCAACTTCATCATTCTATCAGATTTACTTCAAACATTATCATTTAACCTAGATAAAACATGAGGAAATCATTGACAAACAACAGAGAAATAGCAGCAGTGATCAAGTTGATTAGTCATTTATGAACAGGAAACTCCTTACTTTATATACGCAACTTTGGAGTAGTGAACCCGCATGTATATGCGCTTTTCCCGAAAACAACCCGTGTATAGATCTGCAAATTTTGACTTAGAATTGCGCAGCTCTTCAGAACTTTAGAAAGACACAGATCATAATAATCAAAGATAAAAACATGCATCAATACTTAGATCTAGTAAATCCTTGAACAAATCATATAATGAACAATCATTTCAGGTCTCATGATCTTGATCCATCATTGTATCCATCGGTGCATAATTATTTCAGATCAACATGATAGTTATGGCCCTTACAGTGAAAATATACTTCAGATTGAAGTATTCATCAAAAACTTCTTTCTCTTGCACGCTTAGCCCTTTGATCTTCACTTCTTTATATAAGTTAGCCTTCATCTAATACCATAGGTCAAAACAACATTAGTGTCAGTGGTAATCTTTGACTGGATCAATATTCGTTGCTGTGCTCATTACTATGGGCCAATACCATGGTAAGGACCCCTGGTATTTAGAACACCATGGTACAAAAATCATACACTACTTTTCTTCACTGAACTCGTGTGCATATGTGACTTGGTTTAACAAAAACTGCGTATAGTTCTTGAACTTCCAAATTTATCATTCTTCTGAACTGATTCCTCTGAATTTTCATGCATTCTGTCATTCATTTTGTCACTTCTGAACTGACCTGTGAATTCTGTTATAAGTGAGTTTCCATCAAGGATAACACATGTATCATAATTCGAACAATCTCCCCCTTTAGACTTGATGGAAACCATTTGGTGTTTGGTCACCACAACCTGTAAATAACATCAAGTCAAGCATCAATCTACTCTCCAAACACACTCTCCAAACACCAAGTTACTCTCTCCCTATGATATCAAGGGAAAAGGGCTGACCAATTTTGAATGAAGACTTCCATATCTGAACTACTAAATATGCTAAACTACTGAACTGCTCCCACTGAGCACATCTTGAACTCTCTAACAGATGGAAAATGAAGTATATGACTCTATGACTATGACCTTCCTATCACCAAGGACCCATTCTTACATCAATCACCCAACCAAGTGGGATTACATATTGGACATGATATCAATAGTCTATACATGACTAAATATGACAATTATTACATCATAGTTCTTTACATGACGTTTACATTAAATAATATACATGATATTTAAAAACCAAAATCCTTAATGCCAACATAATTCAGTGACCAAAAAGCCAACAAGGCATTATATTTTTCAAGACTACTACTCCCCCTGAACTTGTGCTAACTGATCATATTCAACAACTCATTCATTAAAGAATCTTCATCATTCAAAGAAATATTAACGAGAAAAACATAACTCAATACCATATTAGCAGATTGTGATGATGATAGTAGTTAACGTCCACTAAGACCAAATTGGTCTATATCCATCATCATTAGACGAAGATAAATCAAATCATAGTTGTCATAGGTTGATCTTGAGTCTGTCCCATTGTTTTTCTATCTGAGAAAAACATACGTGATTTTCTATAAAGAGACATGCGAATATACTTCATGAAACTCATGTATAGCTAGAAACCTTCTGAATTTTCACCTGTAGACTGAGAAAAATTGTTTTAACAACAAAGTGAGACAGAGACAACTCCCAATTTCTGTTTGAGATATTCAAATGCTTCTCTAGGAAGGAGTTTAGTAAATATATCAGCAACTTGTTCTTTGGAGGGAACATACTCCAATTTAACCTTTTTCTCAAGCACTTGTTCTCGTAGAAAGTGATACTTAATAGGAATATGCTTGGTCTTGGAGTGCATAACATGATTTTTTGAAATACTAATAGCACTTGTATTATCACATAGGATGGAGATGGGTGGAGAACATTTGATTTGTATATCTTGTAATGTTTGCATCATCCAGAGAAGTTGTGTGCAACAAGATGCAACAACTACATATTCTGCTTCTGCTATAGATAAGGAAATGGAACTTTGTTTCTTGCTGAACCAAGATACCAATTGGGGCCCCATGTAAAATGCACCTCCACTAGTGCTTTTCTAGTCATCAACATTTCCAGCCCAATCTACATTTGTGTATGCATGAAGGGTAAGATCTGCATCTTTAGGATACCATAGACTAAAATCTTAGGTTCCTTGGATATATTTGAATATTATCTTTACTGCCTAAAGATGTGATTCCTTTGGATTGGCTTGGAAACATCTAATAATCCCAACTGCGTGCATGATGTATGGTCTGGTACCTGTTAGATAAAGTAGACTTCTAATCATAGATTTGTACTCTGGTTGGTTTAATGCAGGAGAATCATCATTAGAACTGAGGCTACATCCTGTCATCATGGGAGTACATACAAGTTTGCATTCTTCCATCCCATACGTCTTTAGGATTTGCTTGAGATATTTTGTTTGTGAGAGAAAGATGCCATCTTTTGCTTGTTGTAATTGTAGACCAAGAAAATAGGTTAGTTCCCCAAGTAAAGACATTTCAAATTCTTGTTGCATAACAGAAGCAATTTTTTGACTCATAGATTCTTCATTACTGCCAAAAATGATATCGGCAACATAAACCATAAAAATTAGCAGTTTATCACCCTCAATTTTTATGTACAAGTTGTTGTCTGTGGATCCTTTGGTGAAACCTTGTTGTTGAATATATTTGTCAATATGATAATACCATGCCCATGGAGCTTGTTTTAGCCCATATAAAGCCTTTTCGAGTTTGCATGCAAGGTTTTCATCATTCCTAAAAATGAATCCTTTTGGTTGTTCAATATATACTTCTTCTTCTAGATCTCCATTAAGGAAGGAAAATTTTATGGACATTTGATAAGCTTTCAAATTAAGAAAACTTGAAAATGCAAGAAACATTATTATGGCTTCAAGTTTGGCTACTGGTGCAAATTTTTCTTCAAAGTATATACCTTCTTGTTGAGCATATCCTTTGCAAACAAGTCTAGCTTTGTTCCTAATGACTTCTCCATTTTCATTCAACTTAATTTTTAATATCCATTTTGTCCCTGTAACATTTTTATCTCAAGGCCTTGGAACCAATTCCCAAGTATCATTCTTTTCAATTTGATCAAGTTCTTCATTCATGGCCTTAACCCAACATTTTTATTTACTAGCTTGATTCACATTTTGTGGTTCAGTGGTGGATAATAAACCTAGATAACTAGAAGATCCTACAATAGTTCCTCTTGTTTGTACCCCAGAATCCCTTTCTCCTAGAATTTGAGTTTCTGGATGATTATTTTGAACATAGCTGGATGGAGCCTTTTCTTTATCTGATGTATCTTCTTTTGTTTCTTCATTAGTTCCTTCTTCTATATCATTGCAACTTGATGGGGGAAAGAACTCATCATCATCATCATCTTTTGTTGATGTTACCTGTTTGGGCCCTATGCGTGTTTCATCAATCACAATATCAATGCATTTAATAATTTTTCGAAGTCTCTTATTGTAACATTTGTATCCTTTAATATAGATTAATAACAAAGAACTATTCCTTAATCTTCTCTAGCTTCAAACTTACCAATTTTTTCATCATTATTTTTGATAAAACATTTGCTTCCAAAGACTCTAAAATGTTTTACAGTGGGAGGTTTACCATACCATAGTTCATATGGAGTTTTATCACTATTCACACGAACATTAGCCTTGGTGGGAATATTTACTGCATGATGTGCATATTCAGCACAGAAGGTGTCAGGCTTTCTAGACTCATCAAGCATAGCATGAGCCATTTGTTGAACAATTCTATTCATTCTTTCTACCACACCATTTTGTTGTGGAGTTTTAGCTACATAAATGCCTTTTTATGACACGTTGTTCATAGAAGTCAAAGAATTCATCTGATATGTACTCTCCTCCTCTATCAGATCTGAGAAATTTGATTTTTAGATCTACTGCATTTTCAACTAATGCCTTGAAGAATTTAAATTTATCAAATTCTTCATCTTTGTGTTTCAAAAGACTAATCCAACACATTCTAGAAAAGTCATTAATGAATAATATATAGTATTGTTCTCCACGAGGTGACTTTTTCTTTATTGGTCCACACAAATCAGTATGTATAAGTTCAAGAGGCTTAGTTTCTGATCCTTCTTTGGCATTGAATTAAACTCTGGTTTTCTTACCGAATTGGCATGACTTTCATATGGTACTTTCTGGTATGGTAACGTAGGGTAGATCACAAACAACTTTGAGTTTTATTGATTTTTTTATTTGATAAAAGCTCGGATGTCCCAACCTTGTGTGCCATAACCATTTTTCTTCTACCTTGCCTAGGTAACATTATTCTTGGCCACCTTTCAATATATACAGATTGCCCGGGGTTCTTGTTCCTTTTATTATGGTCCTTCCTATATCAAGTTCACGAACCACACATTCTTGTGATTGGAATACCACCTCATTTCCTTGATCACACATTTGGATAACACTCAACAAGTTATGATTTAATCCATCAACATACATAACATTACCAGCTTTAACTTTTTCTTTTAGAAAAACAGAACCTTTACCCTTAATGACAACAGGTGAGTCATTTCCAAAAGTGACATTCTTTTCTTTCTCTAAAGCATTTTATGAAATAAATTTATCTTTATCACTTGTCATGTGTTTTGAGAATCCACTATCAATGTACCATTGATTTTCTTGTCCTTCTACAAACAATGCTATGCCACAACTTTCAGACTGTACCTCCTTCCTTTTCCATACCTTGGAATTTGTTGATAGTTGCTCCTTTTGAGATGTTGGCTGTAATTTTCTCCTACATTCAGATTCTTCATGACCAAAGTTATTGCAAACTGAGCATTCGATTTCATCTATAAGAGGTGAGAATATATTATAAGAGTTCTTCTTGACTCCTATCTCATTCCTTTGTTTTCTTGCTTCTCTAGTCATGATAGTTTTGTATGCAACACATTGAGCAGCCTTATGACCAAAATTATGACATGAGAAACATTGTCCATTAAAGAAGAAATTTATGTGATCATATAATATTCTGGTGTTTTTTACCTTTTTACTAGAGCTTCTATTGTTGTTCATCCTTGGATTGGAGTGAACATGATTTACCTATGGAATGCTTTTATTCTTTTGTTGAGGACTGTAGTTTTGTTGGATGGGTTTTGCTACATTACTGAAGCTTTGCTGATTGATTTTTTTTGTATTGCCAAAGCTTTTTTGACTTGGTTTTTTTGCATTTAGATAGCTTCCCATGGTGGCTGAAGACTTTTCTGGTTGAGATGTTTCTCTAGTGTATCCAAGACCTGTCTTCATAAGAGGAGAACATTGTACCTTGATAATTTCACCTAAGGTTTCAGATCTTTTAGCAAATCTAAGATTCAAGATTTTTATTTTCTCAAGTTCCTTTCTTAGACTTACTACTTCACATTCTAACTTTTCATTATGCTTTTCCTTTTCTATAAGTTGATGCTTCAAAGTATCTATGGCTACTTTGTTTTCTTCCAAGAAAATTTTGAGTTGAGTAATTTCTTCAATGAAATCATTTTCTTCAAAGAAATAATTTTATTCTAATGCATCCACAAATTTATCATTAGACTCAGAAGCCATGAGTAATTTAAGATCTTGACCAGATTCACATTCTTCACTATTTGACAATCCATCACTATCTCCATGAGTATAATAACTTTTTCTACTATCAAACTATGCCCTATTAATTTTTGTAGAATCCTTCCCTTTGTCATGCTTGTCTTTATGAGGAAATTTAGCAGCATAATGACAAACTCTACCACAAGAAAAACATTTGAAGAGAAGCTTACCTCTGACCCTTACGGTACCTAGTTGAAGTTTCCTTACAAAGTTGACCTCATCTTCTTCTGACATGTATCCTGATTCCTTGGGTTCCTCCTTTTCTTTTCCCTTTGCAAATTATTTAAATGCAACTTCTCTGACCTTTGAGAGACCTCCTTTCCTCATTTCAAAAGTAGTCAAGATCCCATGAAGTTGAACAAGAGTAAGAATTTGCATGTCCTGCTTCTCTTCAATGGCAGACACTTTTGACTCGAATTTAGGAGTTAGGGATCTTAAGATTTTATCTACTAAAGTAGTATCCTTTATTTCTTCACCTAGATTTTTCATGCGATTTACAATCTCATCAATACAAAGAAATAAATTGGAAATACTTTCATCATTATGCATTCTGAGAGTTTCATATTGAATTTTGAGAGTTTGGAGTTTAACACTTTTTACTTTGGTATCACCTTCATAGCTTGGAATGATTCTGTCCCATATTTCTTGCGTTTTGTTTCGCTTCATAACTTTGACAAATTTTGATTCTGTCAAACTTCCTAATAGAGCATTGACGACTTTGGCATTGGTTTCATATGTCTTATTTTCTGTTGCACCTAAGGGAACTGCCACTGGATATTGGTAACCTCCTTCCATAATTTCCCAAACATCTTCTCCAAGAGACTGAAGATAGGCTCTGGTACTTGATTTCCAATATATAAGATTATTTTCGCTAAAAAGTGGTGGTGTGATAGATGTCGATCCTTCTTGATTTCTCATTTTGCGGGATATTCCTTCAAGAGATCAAGCTTATTTTGAAGGACCTACTCTAATACCAATTGTTGGGAAAAACATTGAGAGCGGGGGGTGAATCATTATTTTAAAAAACTAATACTAATTTTTCTTTTCTGAAATGTATACGCGACTTTACTGAACCCAATTAGTGTATATACGTGATTGTTGTAATGGAAACTAGTGTATGCTAAGTAAAATTTGTAAAACAACTAATTCTTTATCTGTTAAACTTTGAACCATAATGTAAGAGATTAATCAGGAATTTGATGAGCACTGAACAGGTGCAATAAGAACAAAATAAGGTATCACACATAAAACACACATGAACACTAGGATTTAAGGAGGAAAACCAATGTGGGATAAAACCATTGTTGTTGTCGTCTCAGTGTTCAAAACTTATTAATATCAAAAACTGCTACATTCTTGTACTGGTGAAAACTTGTACAAGTATGCAAGCACCCACCTGCTAAAGGCTACAACCTTCACTCATTTTCCAGCGCCTACTGGAAGGGAGCTCCAACCCCCTGATCTGATCACCAGCTACTAGTGGTAGGAAGCCTCAATTTCCTCACCGGAGGCTCCAACCCTCAGCAACATATATGGACCATGTTTCATCAAATTTTCAGACCGAATCCAATAACATCACTTATGCTCAATCATCAGTGTAAAACAATCATCAATCTCTAACACAACCAATCATTGAAACCCAAACAACATAATAAAAACTTAGCCAGTCAACTAGAACAATCAGATCACTGTAACTAGTGCGCATAAAAAACTCAAAATGCTCCATCAACGCATAGAATCAACTGCAACCCTGATCATTCACTTTCTAAAATGTATATGCTACTTTGCTTAAGGTAACCTGCATGCATACACGCTTTTTAGGAGAGAAAACCACGTAAAGATCTTAAGATACTGAAAACTGAAAACTTGAATACTGCAATTCTAAAAGGAATACTGATTCATACTCAGATCTATTGCAACACTCTAAACCAATCACAAAACTGAACCTGATCTTCAATCATAATCAACAAGTGATTTTGACACTATTTATAATCACATTTAGCTTCATCATTCTATCAGAGATACTTCAGACATTATCGTTTAACGCAGATCAAAGATGTGGACATCATTGACAGACAACAAAGAAACAACATAAGTGATCAGGTTGATCAATCATTTATGGGCATGAAACTCCTTACTTTATATACATGAATTTGCAATAGTGAACCCACGTGTACACGTGCTTATCCCAAAACCAACCCGTGTATAGATTTGTAAATTTTGACCTAGAATTGCGCAGCTCTTCAGAACTTCAGGAAGACCCAGGACATAATAATCAAAGATAAAATCATGTGTCAATACTTAGATCCAGTCAATCCTTGAACATATCATACAATAAACAGTCATTTCAGGTCTCATGATCCTGATCCATCATTGTATCCATTGATGCATAATTATTTTAGATCAACGTGATAATTATGGCCCTTACAATGAAAATATAGTTCAGATTGAAGTATTCATCAAAAAATTCTTTCCCTTGCACGCTTAGCCCTTTGATCTTCACTTCTTTATATAGTTTAGGCTTCATCCAATACCATAGGTCAAAACAACATTAGTGTCGATGGTAATCTTTGACAGGATCAATATTCATTGTCGCACTCATTACTATGGGCCAATACCATGGTAAGGACCCTTGGTATTTAGAATACCATGGTACAAAAATCATAGACTAATTTTCTTCATAGAACTCACGTGCATACACGACTTGGCTTAACAAAACCCGCGTATAGTTCTTGAACTTCCACCTTTATCATTCTTCTTAACTGATTCTTATGAATTTCCATGCATTTTGTCATTCATTTTGTCACTTTTGAAGTGACCTATGAATTATGTTATAAATGAGTTTCCATCAAGGACAACACATGTATCATAATGCCAAAAATTATCACCAAAATCAATTCCCGGCACCTAGGAATAACCTTTTACTACCAACCAAGCTTTGTATTTCTCCACCTTGCCTTTTGCATTCATCTTGTTCTTCAACACCCATTTGCTGCCAATGGGTTTCCTTCTAGCCAGTGACTCCACCAGATCCCAAGCCTCATTTTTGTGAAAATATGTCATTTCATCAACCATGGTCACTTTCTAGAGTTTTCCATCCTCTGAATCTATTGCTTCCATGACAGTTCTGGGATCATCATCAATATAGATAAAGAAAAAATTGAACAAAAATAAGTTGGACTATACCTTTCTAGCTGCCTTCTTTCTCGAACTAATCTTCTCACATCTGGAGTTTGTGGCTCTTCATCTTCTGATTCCTCTTCTGATGTAGATTATGATTCTTCCTCCTTTAGCTCAAAATCTATCTTCTCATGTTCTACTGGCTTAGGGGGTCTTCACCTAGGTTCAGAGTTAGCTGTAGCACAAGATTCATTCTCACCTAAAGTAGTATGAGGGGATGCAAGAACCAAGTTTCTGCATCTAGAGACTAGTGTGATGTCTTTCAGATCTTTAGATCTTCCTTTGAGTAGATCAATACACTCTTAGGGCTCATCGCTACAACTCTATTAAAAACCCTTCAGACCTTCACAAAGGTCTATGATTAGTCCTTGTGGACCTTCTAGAGTCAATTTGTCTACTTACGTGCATCAGAGAGAAATCCTAATTTAGGGTTCACATAGATTTACTTAAGTTATTAGTAAACATCAGAGAATGCATCAGAGTCTTCGTGAAAATATGTAAACATGCATTGCATACATCATTAACATTTATTCAAGAGAATCGTGCAACATTCAATCAATATTTCATAAAACACAACATTCATCGACAATATATAAGATTAACAGAAATACACAAGAATTCTTTGGCAACTGTATTTATTGATCTTCAATTCAAGGTTACAGACTCAAAACTACCCTGCGCACACAGCTGCAGGGGTCCACGAACTCAGTTGTGGACTCTACCTAGGCCTCTGCACACTCAACTATAGAGCCTTTCTTCTACCTTACCCACTTCTCTTCACTATAACTTCCCCCTCCTTCTCATCAATTATCCATTACTATCAGCCTCAGACTCCCTAAGATACACCTATTTATAGCCTTTTCATACAATTCCATGGTTTTTGGACCATGGGAATCTCAAAACCAACTCAAACTTTACATAAAAAAAGGGGATAATCCCCTTTGACTCCTATTCATCTACGCACTTTGCATCCACAAATCGTAGAGACTTTACATTATTTACAAAAACTGTACCAAAACTTTGGTTATCTTAACCCCAAAACTGACCCAGGGGACCCCATCCCAACAGGTTCCTTTGGTAGAACTTCATGTTTAATAACATATTTCACCTTTCTAAACACCACATTGTGGTTGTACACAACCTTCCTTGTTTTTGGGTTCCAAAGCTTATAACCTTTTAAACCATCCTTATACCCAATAAAGATGCACCTTTCAAATTTACTATCCAACTTGGTTCTTTCCTCCTTTGGAACATGTACATATGCATCACATCCAAATACCCTCAGATGTGAAAGAGAGGGTTTCTTACCATTCCATACCTCTTGTGGAGTCTTATCCTCCAATGCTAATGAAGGTGATCTGTTGACCAGGTAACATGTAGTCTCCACTGCCTCTGCACAGAATTTCTATCCTAACCTGACACCATTGAGCATGCTTCTTTCCTTTTCCATCAATGTCTTGTTCATTCCTTTTGCGACTCCATTTTTCTGAGGTGTGTATGGAGTATTCTTATGTCATACTATACCACACTTATTACAGAACTCTTCAAATTCCTTTTTGCAAAACTCTCCACCGATATCTGTCCTCAACACCTTTATCTTCTTCTCTGTTTTGTTTTCCACCAGAGCCTTAAATTCTTTAAACCTGTTAAAGACTTTAGATTTCTTCCTGAGGAAATATATCAATGTATTCCTTGAGAAGTCATCTATAAATGATACATAGTACACAGACTTACCAAGTGATGGAACCGACACAGGTCCAAACACATCACTGTGCACAAGCTCTAATATCCATTTCGCCGTCTTAACACCAAAGGGGAAACTCACCCAATTCTGCTTCCCATATACACAATTTTCATAGAAATCAAAATCCAGAGAGAAATTAGACATACCTTCTACCATATCATTACCATGAAGTATTTGAAGGCCCTTCTCTCCAATATGTCCAAGCCTTTGATGCCATAGCATGGCCTCTTCTCTAGAGACCGCTAGATTTTCTGCTCCACTTTCAGGAGCCACATAATTGTTGCACCCATCAATAACAATGCTACTCTAAAGCTTGTATAGAGTTCCAATTCAAAGTCCCCGCATCAATACCAGTGCTCCCTGAACCATCTTGTAGGTATCTTTCTCGAACACTATTTTTACACTTGAATCATCCAACTTGCTTACAGAAATTAGATTTCTAGCCAATGTAGGAATAATATGTAGAACACCTGGAAGTGTTCTAATCCTTCCACCTTACAACTCCAACTTGATGTTTCCACGACCGAAGATTCTTGCTTTCCTGTCATCCCCTAAGAATACGTCACCACCATCATATTTATCATACTCACATAACCACTCCCTATGGGGAGTGAAGTGAAAGGATGCACCTGAGTCAATCAACCGTGCCTTGTGATCTACATGTGTACTTGAAGAAGAAGCCAAGTACACATCCCACCTTCATCTGAGGTGGTTTTCACCTCTACGAAAGGAGCATCATCATATCCCTTTCCTTTCTTAGGAGCTTTGGATATATAGTCCTTCTTGAAGTGCCCTTCCTTTCTACATTTTCATCACACCTTTACAGGTTTTCCTGGAGATTTAGATGTCCCACTCGATTTTTATTTTTATTTTTTTTCCTGTTATGGGACCATCCTCGTACAGATAAGGCATCACCATTCTGGCCCTCCATATTTTTCTGTCACATCTCCTCCGACAGCAAGGATGAGACTATTTCATGAAACTGCAAGGCAAACACATTGCTACCTATTGAAACAACCAGTCTATCCCATAAATCTGGTAGAGAACACAAAAAACTGATGCGCTTATCTTCATCTGAAATTTTTATATCAATAGATAAAAATTGGCTTACCATAGTATTAAAGGTGTTTAGATGCTCTGTCATTGAGTCTCCATCCTTCATCTTCAAGTTATACATCTTTTTTCCGTAGGAACAATTTATTCACCAGAGAGTTAGATTGGTAAAAAGTACCTAACTTGTCCCACAAAGTCCTCATCGAAGCTTCCCCTCATACATTCAACAATATTGAATTTCAGATACACAACTGTATTTTTATCTTTGCCTTCCGATCCAATTTCGCCCAATCTTTAGCTGACATTGTCGTTGGTTTAGTTCCCGGGTCTACCACGATCCACTGATCTCTATCCACTATCAGATCCTCCATCTTGAGTTTCCACAACTCAAAACTCTTACCATTAAATTTATCGATCTCTATCTTTCCATTGCTTGCCATCTTCTTTCACCACAAGAATTGATCCTACAAAACTCCCACTAAAGAAAGTCTACCACAAGCCCGAGAAAAACCCCTTAGCAGCAAAGGCATCCGCTTGAAGCCAAAACAACTTTGATACCAAATGTAGGTTTTAACCCCGTACAAAAATTACCTGCATACAAATTCTAAAAATAGAAAATAAACAATGGTGAGAGCATAAAACATAAAACAGATATACACAGAGATTTTCCCCTGGATCCCAAAATTGGGACTACCAGATTGATTTTTCATTATATTCCTTTCAATGTTACAATACATATATATACATTTTGAAGCATCCATAAACCCCAATCCATTAACCCTAGATTAGAATATAATTGTAGTTCCCTTGACCGAATCTACATAATACCATGGGCAGAAAACCATCATGCCCAAAACCATGTGCAAAAGCAACACAAAAAAGCATAGGTAGGTCCACCCACCTAATATAGGGTCCAAAAAAAATTGCCCCAAGGCGCTACCTCGGACCCCATAGAGGGGAGCTACCACCCCCCTCAACCCCCCCTATGACCCCCCTGCTACGCCTGGTGCAACAAACAAGAGGGACTATCACCCCCCCTGTGACCCCCCCACACATGGGGCTAGTCGTGGAAAGAATATAACACACAACCAACACGATTGGTACCTTGTGATAACCAGACTTCAAGTCAATCTTGCTAAAATATTTTCCCCCCTTGAGCTAGTCCAGAAGGTCATGAATCCATGGGATTGGATACGCATTCCAGATATTGATCTTATTCAGTGCTCGATAGTCAATACAAAGACTCCAGGTCCCATCCTTCTTATTTACCAACACAATTGGGATCCCACAGGGTGACGAACTTCGCATAATGTTCCCTTTCTACAACAAATCCTGAATCAACCACTTTATTTCATCATTCTTTGGAACAGAGCATCAATAAATCGATCTATTGTGTAGCGACACATCTGGGGTCAAATCGATGGAGAGCTTAGCCTGACAGTGTAGGGGTACCCCTTTGGGTGAGGTGAAGATATCCCTGTACTCCTCCACGACCTTCTCCATCTGCTGATACCATGCGGAGGAGCCCTGTCTTGAGGTCGGTGGCCACAACCTTCTCCTTGTTGAAATATTTCCCCCCCATGAGCTGGTCTAGGAGGTCATCAATCCATGGGATTGGATTTGTATTTCGGAAACTGATCTTATTCTGCATCTGATACTCAATACAAAGTATCCAATTCCCATCCTTCTTTTGTACCAACATGATTGGGCTCCCACAAGGTGATGAACTTCGCCTAATGTGCACTTTCTACAACAAATCCTGAACCTTCCTCTTTATTTCATCATTCTCCATAAAAGAGCATTGATAAATTGACCCGTTGTGTAGTGATGTGTCTCGGGTCAGATTGATGGAGTGCTTAAGCCTTAACCTGACAGTGTAGGGGTAGCTCTATGGGTGAGATGAAGATATCCCTGTACTCCTCCATGACCTTGTCCATCTGCTACTACTGTGTGGAGGATCCCTGTATGGAGGTCATGGATGTGTCCACAACCTTCTTATTTCCCTAAGGGTGAACCATAATGAAGACAAATTTCCCGGCCTAGGAAATGATCTTACTACATTTCTCTGCAGAGATAAAAGAGATGGAGGTAGGTGGTGCTACCTCCGGTATTCTATATAACTTATTGCCCAAATAAATAATAATGGTGTGAGGCCTAAAATCATACACAACATGATGCTTCCACAAGTATGTTTTCCCTAATAATACATCACAAAAATCAAGAGGAGAAACATCACACAATACCTCATTTATGAAGGGCTTGATGTTCTAGGGAAGGCGACACTATTGGATCATGCAAAGATCTCGTCCTTGGTGAAACCACCTGATGTCATATGGATACCGGTGTGGTGTGGTTGGTAGGCCCAACCACTTCATGACCTCTATTGAAATGAGGTTCTTTTGGATTTTGTTGTCCAACAATGAACTACAGCAAGAACCCTTCACCCACATCTCTGAGTGTAAGATCCACTCTCCCTCCTCTAGATCTTCGAGCTCAATCTTCTACATCCTTGTGGTGGAAGCGGTGGCACTAGGCTCTGCATCAATAATGTGCTTCACTTTGATGTTCCACTTATCAGAATCTGAATAAGAGTCAGAACATGCATCTGATTCTGAAGCTTTAAGCTTGGTCACCAGTGACTCCTTGGTCGACGCTCACTTGTGTTGTGAGTGGGGCTCTTATGGAACTCACACCATTTCCCGTTGTCCTTCTTTGTCTTCGTGGTGTTGTTATTTTCTTGTAGATTTTGCGGGTTTTCCTAGGTTTCCCTGCCTTAGATTTGTCCTTTGTTTGTGGTTTGGGGGTGCCTTTCCCTTGCTTCAGATTAACAGATCCAAAGTCTTGCTTCTTCTATTTAAATTTCTACTCGATCTTGACAATGTATCGATAGTTGGTACCAAGCGAGGAGATGTCCAGGAACTCCATCTCATCCTGGATGTACTTGTGTAGAAATTCGTGGTACTTGAGTACTAAATTCCACTCAAAATCCTTGATACCCAAATTTATGCGAAGGGTATGAAAATTATTTATGAACTTCGGCACGTATTCATCCCTTACCTACCACAACATGGTCCACTTTATGTATTTAACTTCATAGCTCCCATCAGGATAATATTGTTCCTTGATGGCATCTCATAAAGAATTCCTAGTGGGTGTGGCTGAAAACAGTGAGGATTTCCTCTCATCCTTCTATTCACAGTAAAGTCATGAACCAAAAAATATCCCTCTAATAGATTTAACCATCTATCTACGACATCTGCATCTATCTGGCCTTCAAATATGGTAATGTAAAAGTTGACTTGTACCTTAAATGGAGTGGCGCCTCTAGAGTGGTTGTTGGATGAAGATATGTTGCCTGTGGGTAGCTCCCGAAGGTGTTGGGACAGGGTCCCCTGTGGTTAAATTTTGTAACAATTTTGTTAATATTGTAAAGTCTTCACATTTTGAGGAGCGGAGCACGTAGGTCAATAGGAGTCAAAAGGGGCTTTAGGAAGATCAAATCCCCTTAGTTTGTTAAGAGTTAAGTTTTTTTGTGACCCACCCATGGTTCGTGGACCATGGTATTGTAATAGAGAAAGATATAAAGGAGTCATAGAGAGTCATAAGAGTAATAAATCTATCAAGAAGTGAATGATCTAAGAAGTAGAAGTCTATTTCCTATACTTAGGCAAAGGGGAAGGCTCCTACAGCTGTGTGAGCGGAGACCTTGGTAAGTCTGCAACTAAGTGTGTGGGCCCCTATAGCTGTGTGTGCAGGGTTGGAAGAGTTTATAATTGAAGATCTAAGCATAATAAAGGTTGTTTTGGAGCATTATCTATGTATCTGTGTGTTATTATTTACTTCTGAAATTACTGTATAGTTGCTCTGTTTATTGTAAATTATCATGACAAATACTTAATAGATGCATAAAAGGGGTAGATCTGTTTAATTACATGAGGTTATGAATGTTTAGAACAATCGGTGAAGATTTTGGATATATTATCTATTAGTTCCTGTAATTTCTGTGTTTTAAGGGTTAGGGTTCGTGAAGGTTGGAATAAAGCCTAAAGTGTAACATAAACACATCACATATTCCTTTGGATGCAAAAACATGGTTCTAGCATCCCCTAATACTACCTCAAGTGAGACTGCAACCTGCACTACGCGGGTTGTTTCCGAAAGGGCCGGTAGTGTAGTGTTTTATTGGTTAGTGCAACTAACTCTGAACTTGGGTCAAAGCCCCCTCAAGCCAACAAATGGTTCCATTGCCAGGACTAGGATCTATCTGAGGAATGTGTGATGTGGCATAAGTGGATACCGACTAAGAAGGAGATCGAAAAGTGGATAGATTGGAAGTTGCACGAGTTTGCAACCCAGGAAAATAGGAATCCATGCCTATCGAAAGAAGAATGGTTGAATAGATACCTGTATACAGAAGAACACAAAATTTTCTTCTGCTCTTTTCCGTGCGAGTTATACGAATGGTTGGATAAATTAGTAGATGGTCAAGGTACATGGAAGTTGGATAACCCTATTGTGTGGACTCTAGAGTTAGTAAGGCGCATGGAAAGTTCAAAAAACAAGATCGCGAGGGTTTTCAATTATTGGATTGATAGTATATTGGGTGGATTCATTACTGAGTTCACAATTGACACATATGTCAGTTATAGTGAAGCTAAACACCATTTTTTTTAAAGAACCAAGAGGTAAGTATCTTAAGTCCCTGAAAACTTGGATTAAAATGTTATTGTGTGAGAAACGGGTTATTCCATTGAATTTATGTTTAGACGAGACTTGATGGGAACTACGAGCAGTGGGAAGCCATTCAAAAGAGATTTAGATTCCATTGTTGAATATAGTCCTTTGTTGGGAATTCTTGATAGTGACGAAGAAAGTAGTAGTCTGAAGACACCTCAAGGTGTGCCGTAGATAGTAAATTAGGGTATTGCAGGAATACCACATCCATAAACCCCACCTCTGCCATCATCTCCACCTCACACACCTACACCTCCACCTCCACCTCTGCCATCATCTCCACCTCACACACCTACACCTACACCTCCACCTCTACCTCCACCTCCACCTCCACCTCTGCCATTTTTCCTTGACCACATCCATCCACTCCACCTTTTCCATCACCTCCACCTCACACACCTACACCTCCACCTCCACCTCCGATATTCAATATGTCGAATGCGATGAAGATGCCTATATTCAAGGGTCTGGGGATAGAAGACCCTAAAAAATTCTTGTTCTTTGCAGATGTTGTGTGGAAGTCACAACAGATAGTGGATGATGACCTAAAGAAAGTGCAACTGGTCAGAGCATTACAAGATAGGGAAATGAGCTGGTATACTAAGTATAGTACGACTCATCCAACTGCAACGCTGAAGGATAAAAAGGATATGCTGAATAATGAATTCAAGAAGACTAAGTCTCAAGCTCAGTCTGTAACTGAGGTTAAATAAATTAAGCAGAAGGTAAATGAGTCTGCATGGGATTTTGATCAAAGGTTAAAATGTCTGCTACAATAGGCTAATCTGCAGATCTCAGATGAGAAACATAAATATTGGTATATTTCTTTTCTGTTACCTCATTTGATATTTAAATTGTCACAATAGAAGATTGGAACATAGGCTAAGGCACTGGAGATTGCTATGAAGTTGGAGGCCTCACCTATCCAGGATACAAATCTAAGAGTGCAACAAATTTAGTCGCAGTTGGCTAGCCTGCATATGGAGTTGCGGAGCCTCAAAAGGGGAAAAGAAGTCCAGAATGAGACCCATGCGGAAGTATGGTGTTTAAAATGAAAAGGCCATGGTCATGACAAGGATCAGTTCCCATCGTATTAGAATTATCTAGTTGGGAAAGGTCTTGTCCCCCTAAAGGCAGAAAATACCATTGGGACGAGCATTGGTGTAGTACCATGGTGTGTTATCTTCTATATCATAGGAATACATATGACATACAATTTTCATTTGCTTCAGAAGTTTGTACAGACTCCCCAACAACTGTTTTGCAATTTTTGTAAGTTTGTAGGTCATGATGAGCGCAATTGCCGAAGCTATGAATTAATGATGGAAAAAACACCAAGATATAGAGTACAAATGGAGGTA
Source organism: Pinus tabuliformis (assembly GCA_031772625.1). Taxonomy (NCBI): domain Eukaryota; kingdom Viridiplantae; phylum Streptophyta; class Pinopsida; order Pinales; family Pinaceae; genus Pinus; species Pinus tabuliformis. The sequence continues at coordinate 1,201,393,699 of CM062818.1, forward strand.
CGTCCTCAACATGATCAAGGTACAGATGCAGTGCATGGAGGATTCTAGGGACGAGGAATAGGACGAGGAGGAGGAGCTAGAAGAGGTCGAGGATAGATCATTTGTTACAATTATGGAGAACTAGGTCGCCTTGTGCAAGATTGTCAGAATCTAATGCACCTTGTCAATATTGTCGACACTTTGATCATATCATAGAAGATTGTCTCTTTCTCATCGCAAAAATGCAACAAAATAAGACCCATACACAACATCCTACTCAGAATATCCAGATGATGAGATCAGAACTGTGCGAAGATGGGCCTAGTGTTAATATCGTTGCCTGAACTGGTATAGCTACCGGGAAGGATAAATGGAAAACAACCAGAGGAAAATGTATGGGTACACAAGGCTACTGACAAGGAGGCTAGGTTCGATTTGAATAGATCAAAGGATTCTTTTATGGAGGAGAAAAAAAACTTTGTAGACATAGGCGCTTCTACATCAAAGTCTCATAGTACATGCACAAAGAAGCCTCCAGAAGTCAGTATTGCACAAGAAATAGATCCTTCATTGTTAACATCTTTCTTACAGGCCTGCATGAAGCTCCTAAGGGACCAAAAAGTAGTAAAGGGATTGCAAGAGTTGATATAAAACTGAACTAGCAAGCGTAAGCCATTGCTTGAACAACGTGACATGCATAAGGTGGACAAAGGTAAGAAAAGGATTGGTCCGGAGATGAGATTGACTACCCAAATAAGAGAATTTGAAATGGACTAGGTAATCCTTGATTTAGGATCTAATGCAATTGTTTTGTCGAAGCAAACTTGGGAAAGAATGGGAAAACCAGAGCTATAATGGTCTCCAATCTAGCCTCAAATGGAAAACCCCCAAAATATTATTCCTATGGGGCGTCTACGTGGAGTAACTATGGATATTGAAGGGGCACGTGCCATAGCCAATTTTGAAGTGATCGAAAAAGTGGATGACAATAATCCCTACCTAGTGTTGCTTGGAATTGATTGGCCATTTTATATGAACATGGTCATTAACCTAAAGAAGCCTAGCATGAAATTTTAGAAGAAGGAACGGAGGGTTATTTTTCCATTGGATCCAACCAAGGGTGTGCAATATAATGAACCATTATGAGATTATTATGAGGAGGATAATATTGAGAAAATATATAAGCTTACTACATGGGATGAGGATTGGATCAACCCTACAGCAGATGGGTGATTATTTGAGAGAAGGATAGCTCCTGCAACTCAGATTTAGATGAGGAGATCGAACACTGTCAGAAAATATTGCATGAGGTATCGACGCTACGATGCAACAGGCTTACTAATTCACTCCAATGTATACCCACTGAGGTATGAAACTTACCATATTATGATGGTTTAGAAGATGTAAATTTATTTTTGGATAAATTTGAAAGGGATGTACGGAGGAACATTAGTTCCAGGCATTAGACATTGCACTGAGAGCTACGCTTGCCAAATGGTGGGGTACACATAAGAACAAATTTGCAAACTAGAAGGAATATCGAAGGATGATGAAGTTGCGGTTTGGGTATGCCAATACTCACATCTAGAATGGGTTCACATATTCTGCTACACTTTGGATACTATTTCGATGAATAGGTATCTAGAAACATAGCTGCGACGTGAAACTATAAAGTGGGAGTTTTTAAAGGAAATTTTTATGTTAACTTTCAGTTTCGAGGATGGATTTTAGTGTCTTGATGAAGCGCTACATGAGATTAAAGATGTAATATTCAAAATGCCTGAAGAACCTATCATGTGGGTACAAGTAGACTGGAGTACACAGTTGTGCCATGCTTTGGAATGCTACAATGTGACCACAAAAGAAGGTGAGGAAGATCCAAGGAACATCAGTATTCCTGAGTCATAATGATAGCACGAAGTCAGGAGGCCTAAGGCAGAAGTTCCTGACATATCAAAACCCTTGAAAACTAAGAAAGTGAATATTGGGTCAGAACCACAACCAAAGTTTGCAAATATAGGTGATCACTGGGATGAGGACACAGTAGACAAAGTTGTGGAGTTACTATGGGAATATCAGGACTTGTTTCCCACAAAGTTATCCAATATAAAGGGGATAGTAGGTGATCTGGGTGTCATGAAGATCACTCTAAAGCCAAATGCGAAAGTAATGAAGCAGTGCCCATACTAGTTGAATCCTAAGTACAAGGAAAAAGTGTGCGAAGAATTAGATAATATGCTTGCAACAAGAATTATTGAGCCTGTAGAAGAATCGGACTGGGTTAGTCCTATGGTGGTTCAAGAAAAGAAGATGAAGGGTGAAATTTGAATCTACATAGATTTAAGAAAGTTGAATGATGCTTGTGTCCATGATCCATTCCCTACGTCATTCAAAGATGAAGTATTGGAGAATGTTGGAGGTTAGGAAGCCTATTCATTTAGAGATGGATTCTCAGGATATCATTAGATCAAAATCATGCCGGAAGATCAGATTAAGACTACCTTAACTAAAGAATGGGGTTTTTTTAGTACACAGGTATGCCCTTTGGACTTAAGAATGCCCTTGCAATCTTTTGTAGGGTGGTATTCGTAGATTTCAAAGAATTTATTCATAAGTTTTTGTAGGTTTACTTTGATGATTGGACAATGTTTGGGTTAGTAAAGAAGCATGTTTCCAGTATTTGGCTCATGTTGGATACTTGTCGAAAGTATCAGATATACATTAATATGAAGAAATGCATCTTCTGCATAACATATGGGATACTCTTGGGCCATGTTGTCTCTAAGCAAGGGTTGATGGTGGACCCTGCCAAAATTGTGGTGATTATCAATTTGGAGCCTCCGCAGAATGTCAAATAGTTACGTGTGACATTGGACCATACAAGATATTATAGGAAGTTCATCAAGACATATGCACAGATCACTGTTCCCATGGAGATATTACTGAAGAAGGATGCGATGTTTTCCTGGGATGATGATTGTTAGAAGAGTTTGGATGTATTGAAGGAAAAAACGGTTACAATTCTTATTCTAGTGTTTCGAGAAAAATAGGCACAGTTCAATGAGATCAAAGCTACAGTGTGGACCTAAGCACCAGTGAAAAGTTTCACCAGATTACAGGACGGAAAGTTCATCCAAACCTAGATTGATGAGTTGCGTCGGAAGGAATCCATAATATCCTCAAGGAAATAGCCCTGGTATGATGAGGAAAGCCAGTTGACACAGATGATGCAGGCCAAGCTTAATGCTATGCAGCAGACACAAAGAACCATGGGCCTTGTAGTTTAAGCTCCAACTATTGAGAAACTGGTTGAGGAAGTTCGTCAGGCCATTGTGTAGGGAATAACAGATCTTCAAGAATTGAAGAAAAAGTTCATCGGTTTGTAGGAAAATATCAAGGAAACACTAGCAAAGTGACTCGGGATGAGTCACGACACTGTGTTGGGGGCCTGTTGGGACAAGGTACCCTAGGGTTAAATCTTGTAACAATTTTGTTAATATTGTAAAGTCTCCACATTTTGAGAAGCAGAGCGCGCAGGTTGATAGGAGCATAAAGGGGATTTAGGAAGGTCAAAACCCCTTAGTTTGTTAAGAGTTAAGTTTTTTTGTGACCCGCCAATGGTTCGCAGACCATGGTATTGTAATGGAGAATGATATAAAAGGAGTCATAGAGAGTCATAAGACTAATAAATCTATCAAGAAGTGAATGATCTAAGTAAGAGGTAGAATTTTGTTTTCTAGACTTAGGTGGAGGGGAAGGCTCCTGCAGCTGTGTGTACGGAGACCTTGGTAATTCGCAGTTGAGCGCGTGGGCCCCTGCAGCTATGTGCACATGGTTGGAAGGGTCTGTAATCGAAGATCTTAGCATAATAATGGTTTTTTTGGAGCATTATCTTGTATCTGTGTGTTATTATTTACTTCTTAAATCACTGTATATTCGCTCTGTTTACTATAATTTATCATGAAAAATACTTAATAGATGCGCAAAAGGGGTAGATATGTTTAATTACATGATGTTATGAATGTTTAGAATAATCAGCGAAGATTTTGGATCTGTTATTTATTAGTTATTGTAATTTCTAGGTTTTAAGGGTTAGGGTTCGCAAAGGTCGGAATAAAGCCCTAAGTGTAACATAAACACATCACATAATCCTTTGGATGCAGAAACCTGGTTATAGCATCCCCTAATACTGCCTCTAGTGAGACTGCAGCCTGCGCTACATGGGTTGTTGCCAAAATGGCCGATAGTGTAGGGTTTTGTTGGTTAGCACAGCTAACTCTGAACTTGGGTCCAAGCCCCCTCAAGCCAACAGAAGGATCTGGGCAAAGTTATCCATCATCGCATTCCTTTTTCACTTGCGGGCTTCCTCAAGCAATATTTTGAAAGGATCTCCTTCTCACTCATCTTGATTTATTCTGCCATGAGGGGTCATCCGGGTTTGCGAGGTTAGTATTGCAAGGGTTCAAAAAATTAAAGCCCTAACTCGTTATACCTTGACCTCGTTGGGGACATGCAAATAAAAATAGAGAAAGAGGAGACTGCTTTGAAACCACTGATCCAAACTTAGACAGGAATGAAACACAATATAGATACAAACATAAACACCAAGGTGTAGCAAAAATAAAACTTGATTTCATTAATGTCAAAGAATTGGAATATGCTTACGTACAAATTGGAAATACATTATCTCGGGTGAAGGTAGCTTATCTCTGAGAAGATATGAGGTAGCTACATGCCTATGCAATTCATTATAATGAGGCTTGACGACCTTTTTATTATTGAGAAACAATGAGAAACCCTAAACATCCAAAAAGCTAACCCTGGGAGATGAAGCATAAAAAGTTTGTGGGCCCTGGTGGGGTAAGTTAAAACCTCAAATTTTGGGGTCGTAACTTTGGCATACGATCTCCAATTAGCTATCATAATACCTCATTTCAAATATCTCAAGAAAAGGCTGAAAAAAACCTAGAAATTTGGTTTGGAACTTTTCTGGTCTCTCTGTTTTCACTAAAAAAATATTTTAGTCCCTCAAAATGGCTCCACAAGTTTAGGACCCAAAAAACTGCCAAAAATAGTAAGTTGTGCTAAATGGAAAACCCATTATAAAGGAAAACAAGTTACAATCCTGTAATAGTGTAGACTTACACCAATACTCAAGAACCCATTTGAATAAGGCTACAACCTTCTCTCGTTCTCCAACACCCACTAGAAAGGAGCTCCAACCCCTTGATCTTGTTTACCGACACCCATCAGAAGGGAGCTCCAACCCCCTATTCAGATTTACCCAGCCACCACTGGCAAGGAACTATGACTTCCTCACTGAAGGCTCCAACCCTCAGTACATATGTGGATTACGTTTCACAATATTTCCATACTGGACCCACTACCATCATTTAACCTGAATTCCAAATAACAATTCTGAAACCAATCACTATACCAAATCACTCAATCATTGAACGAACTAAAGCATCAAAGGAATCACTGAATCTTAATCAATTAATAAAACTAGATCAAACTAAACCAAGATAGATCATATCAAGTCACAACTACTCATCAATAAGTCAGAAACTGTTACCCATCACAAAAATAAACTAATGTTACTGCAAACCCTGATCAACCACATGTTAGAATATACACACTACTATTATGAGTCATACCCATCTATGTATGTGCTTATGCTTAAAAGGATCTGCGTACAGATCTTAAAATACTTAACAACTAAGTCTAAATCATTGTGACATTGAGTCAATCAATGAATCACATACTGAACCCATCACAGATCACTAAACCAAATACATATTATCACACAATAGCATCAACTCTAGTCAGCATATCATTCCATAAACAATTAAACCCAACCAAAACTGTCAAACACAGAATATCATAAGAGAGACTTCATTGGCAGATAACAACAAGCATAATAGAACTAATCATACATCATTAAAAACTCATATTTCAAAACCCTAGCAAATGTACGTGACTCTTATAAAACATATCTGCGTATGTATGCACTTATTATTCACCACACTTGCATACAGATATGTTCATACTGCAGAATATATACACGACTACCAAGAAGTAGATCTGCATATGTATGTGAGTTCTCAATGGAAAACCAATGCACATATCTATAATCACTGAGTTATACCTTTGTTGCACAATACAACATATGTCAAACCCAAATCTTGACATACAAACTATTAAAGACACACATCATAATATCATCATCACAGATCTATCAAACCATAAACAAATTATTCAATACGTGGTAATT